>JAJTWQ010000007.1:3057500-5457500 GCA_029007595.1 Solanum commersonii | reverse complement strand
TAATCCCTTTCTGCGAAAACCCCAACAATTAACACTACCACTAAACACCACCCCCAATCCTCAACAATAATACCCATGGCCACATTCTAAATGACAATATATCACCGGGACCCTTAGTTTCCCCCTTACCATACTACAACCTGATTTGGGACACTACTATTTACAATTCATTACACAAATTCGGATGTCCCCAAATAACCTACAACATTGCAATCCCCACATGTAAGAACATTATGCATAATCCACCAATCATTAAGGAAACATTACCAATTCCTGCTTATCAATAATATGATCAATTACACATATATGACAAGTTAATGGTTCTCTCACGTAATCCAATCCCAAACTATTAGTGTGACGAATCATGACACCCGTTCCAACGTAATGTTTATGTCAGTACGTGACATCCAATCCCAGTTAGTATGCCAGAACGTAGCACTCGATCCAATGCAAGTTAGCGTGTCGGTACATGACACCCGATCCCATGCAAGTTAGAGTACTGGAATGTAGCACCCCATCTAATAATCACAATCATAATCATATTCACATCCATAACATACAATGCCCACATCATATAGTCAAGTACACAAGTTCATGGCATGCATAGTTATACTAATATCATTAGGTTTGATTCAACTTTTATCGGATGTCAAACACACATGCATACCATACATAACTGATCGACAACCATTATATAATTAGGAAATAACAACAATCACCTCAACCCTATTTCACGATCGAAGGCTTTCTCCTATGATATACGTCTAACCTAACACTTACGGATATATGCATAATCAACCCTTGTTTGGTGCACAAAAGGCCTACGCATGAATTCTACCATCAATTTCAACATACTAAGCAGTGAATAACATATTTATAACAAATCAATAAATAAACCTAGCCTACCTGGGCACCAAGCAACTGAACAGATATTATAGCTCCAATTTTGGTTTTTCGAATTGCAGAACGGTGAATTTGGCAAAGAATTTGCAAGTTATCGATCTCCTTATGCTAGAAATCTCTTCCTTCTTCTTTCCCAAGCCTAGAGCAGTTTTTGGAGGGTTTCTGGGATGGTGTCTGTCTAATGTAAGTGTTTTTGGAAGAAGGAGAAAATAAGACGTCACATTATTTACATTTTATCTTGCCTATCCCGCTCTGGCAGTTACTTATCCCGTTGTGGTGTTGCTGGCCTAGCGACATCTAGCTCGCCCTAGCGGGACAGTGCCTTAGTATTTTCTCGAAGTTTTCCTTTCCTAAATAACAACGGTTCGGGTCGTTACAACATGGCATACTAGAGAAGACCAAGTGTCCACTTTACAACTGAGCATGAGCAAAGAGCAAAGCAAAAAGGACAATGGACAAAATGAAAACATGGCTAAAATGATGACCCAACTCAAGTAGTTCTCTAAACATATCATGGGGAGTGCACTTAAATTGGTAATGTGGTTGGAACAAAATCTTTCTTACCATCCTCAATGTGAGCCATACTACTCATCGAAAATTGGCTAAGAGTATCAGCAACCACATTTTCCTCACTTGGATGATAGAGAATGCTCATATCATAATCATTAAACACTTCAAGCCACCTTATTTGGTGAAGATTCAAATAATTTTTCTTAAACACATATTTCAAACACATATGCGGTAAACACATCAACATGAACACTATAGAGATAGTGTCTCCAAATCATTATTAAAAAATCACCGTCGCTAACTCCAAATCATGAGTCGAATAATTCTTTTTATGCACCTTTAGTTGCCTTGAAGAATAATAAATTACCTTAATATGTTGCATTAAGACAAAACCAAGAACAATCCATGAAGGATCACAATAAACCCCAAACCCTTCAGATCCTTCTATGTAACAACTTGGAAATTGGAAAGTTGGACTAAAAAGGGAAATTTTTAGTTATGACACTGAAACAGTGAACTACGAGTCCAATCTACGGACTGTAGGAAGTTCTACTATCCGTAGTAAGGAAGTTGTAGGATCACTGTTGAGTTTTGGAATTTTCAAGTCCTAGTAAATTAACGTACGAGTGATAGGATGGGTCATTGCTTGGACTACTGATAACACTCAAATTACTATAAAATTAAAGAGTAAGCGATCACTAGCAATGTAAATACCCAACAAAAAAATGGGGGTCAAATCCACAAGGAGTGATCTAAGGATAATAATTCAATAAGGAAATTAGTATGCATTAGTAATTAGGACAAATACATGTATGATCCCACCAAATTAACAAGAGAGATTTGGAATCAATTGTGACAAATTAACTAAAAATAGGGGATTAAACAAATAAAAGATGATCTAGGGGTTTGGGGATTGATATCAATGTCAAATAGGGGTACAAGTGATTGCTCAATAATGCTAGAGAAACATGGATAATATGGGTAATCTTCCATCACACAAATTTTCTTTCGATCTTAAAACATCATATCATGGAAGAATCTCTTCCGGTCTCATCTAGGTGAAACAATCAACCCAATTCCTTACTAAATCCTCTCTTTCGACCAGATTTGACAATTGGAATTGAATCATATTTTCATTTGTGAGCGAACTACAGAAACAAAACCTAAATTTGCATGCATTAAGGTATTTACCTGCTTCAGTTGATCTCTTTTGAGCATCAGTCAAAGATCTAGACTAGGATTAAGTTTACAACCGTAACTCATAAATTATCCCATGATAAATAACTCAAATCCATGAATGAACAACAATAAAATATATTAAGACACAAGACCCACTAAATTAAATCAACACCCACACCCCATAATCACAACCCTAGAATTTGGGTTAAAGCCAACCACCATAAAAGGAAAACAAAGTATACCAATTATGTTTCCATCAATTAGAGAGTTGAAAATAAACAATAATTTTTAACACCCATTTTGAATTGAACCCTCAAATGTCAAATAAAATATTGTTCAAACCCCCCTAAAACTAAGAAGTCTATTTCTCAATATGAAAAAGTTAGAATTGGCAAAAGCACTAAAGCTAATGGATATAAAAATATGATAAAAAGTTATTCAATGATATAAAGTTCTCTTTCCTTTGGGTAATTTATAGTTCAAAGATATGAAATTATCTTTCCTTTGGGTAATTTATTGTTTTCCCAAAAATTAGTCTGAAAGTCCATGCGTGACCTACTCGGCTACGTTAGTCAGGCTCACCTAGCATGTTCGATGGATCACTATTTGTTCTTTAGCTCACCCTTCCTTGGCTTCAAGCTTCAGGTGTTTGAATCTTAGTAGGCGAACTTGATCGAGTCAGTGTTTCACATTTGGTGAATCACCGTGCACCACCTTGTTCACCTATTCAACATTTAGTTTAATTTAGTGTTTTGTCACCTTCAATGATGAAACTTTTAGGTCACCCAATGACTTCAGTGAATCACCGATTCCACTTTGGCTCACCGAACTACCTTGATTATTTTCAAACCTAAACACTGTCACTTTAGGCAGCGTCTGACCTATTGGGCAATCCACCCTTTTTGTTAGGTGATCCTAAGTTGGAGTTTACCCTCTTTTCAATACTTTTGGCCTCTTTTTCATAGATTCATCCTTGCCTAGTCCTTTAGCCTTCATAGTTGTAAAATATCAAAATATCATTAGTTAAGGACATAGTTAAGGACATAAATAGGCATTGAGGACACTATTTGTTGAACTAAAAAGGCCTCAAATGAGTGAAAATATGCCACTCATCAACATCCTCCCCCTAACTTAAACCTTTACTTGTCCTTAAGTAAATAAAAACACAATAAGTTTAATAAGGGTTTTTACAATAGTTCTCAATGTGAGTAAACATGCAAGTACCATTACAAGACTACTAACAAGTATACACAAAATCTCCATCATGCTCAATAAGCTTCAACTGATGACTAGACAGTATCAACACAAACTCAAGTTCACTAAACCTCCCTTATAATGCAAAATCATGCTTCAACAAAAGCAGTCAAGTAACCTCACAACAAAAAAAAATCCATTCTCTCAAAAAGAACATCGATAAAAGAACTTAGGAATCAATAGAACTTTCTTTCTTCGAAAGAGAAATACATACTAGCTTCATCCTATATGTCTGTCCATATTTTCAAATGTTCACAAAGCCCAAGTTTAGCAGGATATCAAGGGTAATGGGGATGAGGGTAAATGTATTGTTAATTTGCCTCAGTGACTTCACCTTTTCAAAGTATTGTTCTACTCATTTCCACATTTTCTCAAGTTTCTTTCATTCTTTTCACTTGGAGACTTAATCCTCAATTTTTCATTCTCGTGATTAGAAATCCCTTTTATTTCATCATAACATTTTTTTCATGTTTTTTCTCATCTTTGTTTTATAAAGAGGGGTTCCTTCTTTTTGCAACAAACTTCAAGGTTGAGTCTCACTTTTATTTCTTCCTTTTTACTTGGCTTTCTTTCCTATTTCCTTTCCACACCCCAACTTAGGCATTTTGCCTAAGTTGGTTATTCAAACAAACCAATGCTTAGAAAAGGGTTTATGGATGAGAAATTAGGGACATAATTTTCTCAAGAGGTTTAAATGGGGTCAACAACAAATGGTATAAGCTCAAATGGTGCCAAATTGGTTGCACACCCTCTCAAGGTAGTCACAAAAGTTATGTAGATTTATGTACCCTCTAAAAATTTGTTCCCAAGATCATTTCTCACATTCAATAAGGCAAAAAAATTAGACTAACAAGACAAATTTTAGGAATCAAAAAATTAAACATGCTTTCAAGTAGGAACTCACCACATATGACACTTCAATTACGATCAAGTCACACAGCGCTACAACATTAAGAAGCTTGTGTGTGATGTTCATTGCAAGGCATACATCAATACACAATTAGTCAACACAAGATTTTAAAAGATCATTCAATAGAAAAGTAAAACTAATTTCCTCTTGCAACATCAACACAAAACACATTTTTTATCAAGAGCACTATTAAAGACAATGATATTAAACCAAATTAATCCTCGAATAATAACAATGACTAACAATCATTTCAAAATTTATGGATAGGGTAATCGGTAGAGAGACAAAATGAAACAAAAAACAACCAAATATAATTAAACCAAAACATCAAAATCTCAACTTCTAACTAAATAGCAAAATACAATATCAGAAAAGGGAATGTAGGCATAGGTGGCCTCACCCCACCAAAAATAAGTAGTTGTGTCCTTAATGCTATCAAAATGAAAGTGTTAGAGAAAAGAATAAATCCCCTCCCCCCAGACATGTTATGCTTGTGAAGAACTCTCATCATGTGACTCGGAAGGAATAAAACCATCTTAGGGATCACTACCTAGTTCATCTATAGTGGGAGGCAATAATGTAGCATTAATTAGGGCATTAGTGCTCGACACATCAAGAGGAGAAATAGTAGAATCTGACAAATGGACTCTACTAGTACCAATCTTGGAGGTCTTTAGACGAGATCTCCCCAAAGTCATGTGAACAATCGAATCCTCTAAACCATTAAGCTCCAGTAAGTCCTACACACTAATATGCTCATTATCCATCCTGAACTTCTTCTCATCAGTCTCAGTAGTTGAACCAACATCAGCCTCATCCTCAACCTTCTCAAACTCATTACCCAATGGCTGCTCACCTAACCTAGAAGGTCAATCAGCTCTTGACTCAGTGAGAGGCACATTTGCAGGCATTTTGGGCAAGAGAATATCACCCTATAGCATCAAAATATTAGTGGATCTCACCTGGTCCATATCATCCCTAAGAGTAACTATGTCACTCTGCAACTCAGCCAATCCGGTAGAGCTATCCTTATATCTCTCTATCAACTCAACTCTAGCTATGAGGTTATTGTGCCTCTCTGCATATGAAGCTAAAGTAGACTTATGGCTATCCATCTCAGATCTCACAAAAATAAAGCAGCCTTAATATTGCGGTAATCATATCCGTCACCTCTCTCTCAATTTTATATGCTCTAACATCCATAGAATGGGTAAGGTTGGCCATCTCATAAATAAAGGCCTAAGTTAACTGAGGTTGGGATGAAGAAGGGGGGGGGGGTGCAATCAAAGTTGAGGGTGCAAAAGGTATATAAGGCATATATGAGGGTGTAGTGATACCTAACGGCTCCTAAAAAAGAGTGGGTTGAGTAGAGTGTGACTCTAGAGTAGTGGGATCCACTAGTGATGTGGTGTCAGGTGGTGGTCAATGTTTTTTGGCCGCATCATCCCTTAGATAGTTAGACTATATCCTACAAATATTGCTAGACGAGGCAGGGATAACTCTTACATTTAATCTCTCGAAATGACACTCTGGCGGCCTCACACAAAAACCTAATTAGAACATGGAAAGGTAGGGAACCTGGTCTTGGTTGGCTCTCATAAGCATCTAATCCTCAATAATGGCACCAATATGAATCTCCTCGCGATCAATGATGGTCCCCTCCAAGAAAGCCTTTGGGATCCAGAGAATCGACTCATTCTGGAACATATGAGATTGCGATTGATAAACCCATACCAAAATCAAGCAGCGGTTTTTATATCACTTTGTCTGCCATCCACGGAGGAGTAATATTGGATAGCAGAGGTGCCAATCATCTCTTCAAGGCATCCAAGTTATTCTTTATACGTAACTTGTACATTTCAGTCGTGTTGCCTTTTGTTCCTAAAACATCATTTATAGCTCCACAGTGGAATTGAACAATGTTACCTCAAACTTTGACCTCTTCCAAGGGTCTCTAATCAACGACCTTCCTTTTTTGGACAACCCCTTTGCATAGGCAACATAAAATTCATGACCATATGCCATGACATATGGGGACGAGCTCGAGTGAATGGCTCAAACCCATGAAATCTGATCGTGTCCCATATTGCTGGGTAGTCACTTATGACTCCATCCGTGGGCACAACTTCACCTCAAGTACCATATGCTCCATGGGATTTTCTTTAATCGAAGCTATTGCCTTGCTTTCCTTAATGATGGCCTTTTTAATCCTCCCTGTCTTTTAGAAAAAAAAAAAGTGGAAGCATGCAGCTTCTGTATAGAGCCCACTGAGTCTTTCTCTTCCTGAAAAGCTGATGAGCGTGGGATATAGATTCAAAACAGATATATGTGGTCTTCGTGTACCTCCACCTACAGGGCTGACTGTGCCCACCATCTTTATCTTTGTCTCTCCATCATATCGGGGTCCACCTCTTATTCCACATTCCTATACTAATCTAATTTGGATTCCCCGCTACTTTGAGCCTTTAGATGGCCCTTGGAGCTATTTCAAAGAGAACCCTATAAGCACGTGCTTGCATTTGTAGTTGGGTCTTGAGGTAACTTAGAGTGGACTGAGCTCTTTTTTTTCTCAACAACCTACTTATGTGGTTCACTCACATGCATAAAAACACGTGGAGTGGCATGCTGCTACTCAGAGGGCTTATTTATTACTATTACATCCTGAAATTTTTTTGAGCTAAGACTTGAACTATCCTTCGTAGTATGTTTTAAGTTCCAAAAAGAATTAAAGAGAATTCATTCAAGTCATTCCTTAGTTCTTTTAAGTTTTGGGTCAACTTCAAATGACCATAACTTTCTGTAGACGATGAGTTAGGAGACCCACAAGATATTAATTTAAAGATCTCTGAGTCCTCTTTCCAACGCCACTGAGTTTTCTAATGTTTGAGATCGTATGAGGGAGATATGACCTTTTGAAGTTAGGCTATCCATTTAAGAAAAGCTACCCGAAAATAGGATTGGTATTTTAGTCTTTTCCTTACACCCACCTATTCTAAACACGAATTACACCCAATTAAGGGTCTAAACTGATTAGAATCAATTTCATTCATCCTCAAAATCATTTAGGGTTTTAGAGAGAAGATTCAATAGGAGAAAAAGTTTAATGTTTCAAGCGTTCGTTCAAGAAATTCAAGATTTTGCCAAGAACCTAGTTCTTTGAGGTATGTAATCTTCCATAGTGTTTGGTTCGTTCACCTACACACCAATCATGAGTTTCTTTTGCGAATCTATCCATAAATATTGAGCAATTTAATTTCTTGATGAGTTCTTGAAGTTTCCTTATCAATTAAGTTTTGATGTAAGATTCTACTTGGGTCAACTTCAAATGACCATATCTCTTAGAATATAAAGAGTTACGTTGGCCATAACCTATCAAATTAAAGGTATTTGAATCTATTTTCCAACCCCACCAATTTCACGTCAATCTAATTTCTGAGTAAAATTTATGACTATTTTAGTAACCTGATACAGCGCTCTTACGAATTAGCTGACGCGAAAACATAAAAAGGGGTAGTTTTTGTCTTTTTACCTCCAAGAAAACCCTAAACGAATTTCTTGACTAATAAAGGGCTCAAAACAATCAGATTTTCATCTTTTAATCTATCATTCTCTTCTCTCTCAAACCCTAGGGCAAAACCCTAAGGAAAAGAATCAAAGTAGAAGACTCCATTCAAGATTCTTTCAATCTTTTGGAAGATTCTTCTTCAAGGTAAGCCTTTCTCCAAGAATTCTATTCTTTTCAACTCAAATTCCTCCATACAATTATGAATCACTAATGAAAATCATAATTTCTTTACATAAAGATTTCAAGAAACTAATTCAAGAATCTCAATAAAGGTTTTCTTGATCGTTTACCATAAAGCTAGGGTTTCAAGGCTTCTAATCAAGTTCTTATTCAAGATTCTTAAAGAACTTTGTTCTTTAAGGTATGTAAGGCTATCATAGTGTTGGACTAGTTCGTCCTCACACCCTAAAACTTCTTTCAAATCAGTAAAAGGTAAATCTAGGATTCTACCCCTAGATTTGAGTATTCCTGAGATAAGCTGATTTGTGTTCTTGAGTTCATGGTTCTTTTAAGAATTCTATTCCTAATTATTGAGTTTCCATATTTTTATTGAGATCCTTGAGTTGATTTTTTCATGTCTATAATTCACCATGAACCATATTTTGAGTTATAAATCTTAGGAAGTTTTTCAAAGCCAACACTTAAGTTTTAAACTAGTTTTGAGGAAGTAAGTATGAGAATGAGAAGAGACATATGCATGAATTCCATAATGTTATGTAGACACTTGAGTCGAGTCGTTCATACCCATAAATTCTGCATGAACTTCATACATAAAGCATTTTTGAGAGGAGTAGTATCTTTGAGTTCTAAGTCTTTGAGCATTGAGTTCCTAATCCTTCTGAGATTATATTCCTACTTATGAGTCTACTACATATTACCCATGAAGCCCTTGAGTTGAGTTGTTCATGCTCATAATTCCTCATGAATCCTATGAGTCGAGTAGTCTAGAGATGAGAAATATCATTGCATCTTCAATTCTGAGTACTGAGGTTCTTAATTGCTATTAAGATCCCTGAGTTGAATCGTTCATGTTCATAATTCCACATTAACCCTATGATTTGATTTATAAATTTTAAAAAGCTTTTTAAAGCCAACACTTGAGTTCTTAAACTGAGTTTTGAGAAAGTAAATATGAGTTTTGAGAAAAGAGTTTCTAAAACATGATTAGTATGACATCGAGTATTCCATCAATGTATGAGCATTATGGTATCTAGATATACCATCAATGTTTATGTAGTATGACTTCCCGAGTCATCAATGATCATATCATAATATGATTTTGAAATGTTTTTTGAGAAAGAGCAGAGTTGAGTTCATTTTCTTTAAAATGATATATGGGAACTAAGTATTTCCAAGATTAAATGTTTTCACATTTAAGATGAGAGGAAATTGAGATTTCCAAAAGAGTTTTGAGCAGTTTGAGTACCATCTCTTTTAAGAGAAAGATTTTTGAGTAATAATCTCAAACCACAGAAAATGTTATGTTTTTAAACATATGAGTTGAGTATATTTTTTGGAGTAGTATTTAGCATTGATATGAGGTCAGTTCAGATAACTCAAGTCTCTATAAACCATGTAGCCAACATGGGTAGAAAGGGTCATACTTTTTAGATGATTCCTTAATGCTTTTTATCATATACTAGTGGATCCACTTAGTTGAGAGGTTCTATACCCTGACAAACTATAGGACAGTTCTGGCAGTGTGGGTGAAACACTGTATCATCATATAGCTAATAGTGATGGTTGTCGGTTAGAGAAACTCTTATAGAGATATTTTTTATTCTTATATACACAAAGTTTACTTTTTATTTTCATATACACGTAGAGTTTATTTTGTATCCTTGCATACAAATTGAGTAACTATTATATTTGTTTCAATACATTCAGTTGATTTCTATTATTTTAAAAGCTTTCCATATATCACACCTTTTATCATTGTTTTTTCTTGAGTTGAGTGTTTAGAGTTGAGTATCCAGAGTTGAGTATCTTGAGTTGAGTACCTTTGAGTTGAGTATCATATCTTTGAGTTGAGTATATAATCTTTGAGTTGAGTATCTTATTCTTGAGTTGAATTGAGTGGAGTGAGTTGAGAAGAGGTAAGTATGCTTCCTTTTTATAAAGTTCAAGCCTATGTTTATGCTTTATAATTCCCCTTACATGCTCGTACATTCCACGTACTAAGCCATTTGGCTTGCATTGTTTAATGATGCAGATATAGGTATTTAGGATCATCAACAGGCGTTTCGTTGAGGTCATGTGATATTCCAGTCAGCTTTGGTGAGCCTTCTTATATTCTGGAGGACTTCACCTTTATCTTATAGTTAGTAGTTTTCAGTTGTCGTGGGTCTTGTCCTAATATCCTTCTAGAATAGTAGAGGCTTTATAGATAGACAGAGTTGAGGAGTTTCTGCATTTACTTTTATTTTGAGTATTGTACAGACTTTTAAAAAGGTTGAGTACTTGATTTTATTGAATTTATTTCAATTTTAAGCTTTTGTATGTTTGAGTTAGTCTTTCGCTTGTAGCTAGCCGGATGAGTGTTCTCTCGGGGACCAATAATGGTTCTTGAGTGTCGGCCACGTCCTAGGTGTAGGCTCAGGTTGTGACAATATGTTACGCCCCAAGCTTACACCCTGGGCGGGACTAGCACTCGAGAACCATTTCTGGCCCCAAGCGAACCCTTTGCCTAGCTAGATTCTCAACGGAAGATGTTAAGCATTATTACAAAATGCATTTATAAATCAACTGTCTTCAATTAAACTCATAACGGTTTAGGATTAAACATTCAACTTGGCCAAAGTGGCAACTCAAGTCTTAACATAAGAAGTAACAATGTAAAGACAATTAAACTACTAACTATCTATGAAGCCTCTAAAACAAGGAGGGATATTGGGACAAGAACCCCGATCATCCTAACAAATAAAGTACTAAAGCAATATGATAAAAAGGGGTCCTCCGAATAGCAAGGAGGCTCACCAACTGACTCTGAGTACTCAACTGGATCAATGATGGGTTGGATGCTAATTTTGGTTACCTGTATCTATATCATAAAATGATGTAGGCCAAATGGCATCAGTACATTGAATGTACGAGTATACGAGGGGTGTACTAAACAAGACATAATCTTGAAAGGAATCTGGAAAGAACACTTACCTTCTCTTTAATCAACTCATGAATAACTCAACTCAAATGCAAAGTAAAACAACAATAATGGTGCACTTATACAAAGAATTTAAAATAGGAGGTAGCAACTCAATTTGTTAAAGAAATGCAATAACAACTAAGTTTACATATAAAGTAATCTAATACAGTGGCAGTTTCTCTAATCGACAACCATCACTATTAGCCGAAGTGATGATAGATCGTCTCGCCCACGCTGCCAGAACTGTCGTATACTTTGCTGTCATATAGAACGCCTCAACTAAGTAGATCTACTAGTCTATGCTAAAAAACACTAAGGATTCATCTAAAAAGTATGATCCTTTCTACCCATGATGTATACATGGTTTATGAAGACTTGAGTTATTATGAACTCACGTCCTCATATCGGTACTCAATACTACTCGCAAAATATACTCAGATCATATTTTTTTAAAAACAAAACTCTTTCTGTGATTTGAGATAATTACTCAAAAGCCAGCTCAAAGGCTCTCTTGGAAATCTATATTTCCTTTCTTGCTCAAATGTGAAAACATTTTAACTCTTTGAAATACTTAGTTCCCATATAATCTTTGTAGAAATGAACTTTACATTTACTCTTTACTCAACTCAAAGCTTAGGTCTTAAAACAAAGTTAAAACATTTGTAAAAGACTTTTGCAAAGCTCTATGAACTTCTCTTGACTTAACTCTTAACTTTTTGACTTGACTCTTAACTTTCCTTGAATTGAATTATGGATTCAAGGTTCATGATCTCATGTTTATGGATAATTTCATGATATGTAGACGTACCTTAGAGTATAGAAATCGACTAGAAAACATAGGAACGTTGCTAAGGAACTAGTAGGGAAAGAAGGGTGAAAAATAGAAGAACAGGTGTTCCTGGCGCTCTAAGAACCGCAGGGCTCCAACCCTGAAATTTCAGAGCCTGGGTTGGGGCGGTCTCCCTGGCGCGGCGCTCCAAAGACCAAAATTCAGAGCCCCAGTTGGGGTGCTCTCGCTGGGGCGAAGGTAGGTTCCGACTTTTCTTCTTTGTTTTTCAACTCTAAACCCCCTATTTCAACTTAGTTCTTTCCCCAAACACTTAGAATCAACTATATCATCAATATATGTAAGATTCTACTCGAAAACACACCTAAAATCGTGAATCAAACTCAAGAAACTTCAATAACAAGAACCCACAAGATTTCAAACGAATTATCATCAAGAACTCATAAGATTTGCTTTCAAAACAATACAACTTCGTTGAATTGAATCATGAACGACGTGTGGGTGAACTAACCCAATGCTATGTGACCTCACATACCTCGTATGATTGAATCTTTGGCGAAATCTACAACCAAACCCACACGATCTTGGCAAATCTTGAACTTTCTTCTCCTTTCTCCCCTTTTCCCTTTTCTCCAAGCCCTAGCGTGAATTTCCAAATGTCGAAACTGATCCAATTCTGATTAGACCTCAATTAAACTCCCAAAAATGAAATAAAATAATTGGGTAAGGAAAAGACCAAACTACCCTTCAAAAATCCGGATTAGACTTTCCTAATTTGAACAACCCAACTTCAAATGGGCATATCTCACTCATATAGACTCGGAATCGTGCAAACTCGACGGCGTTGGAAAGATAATTCCAATATATTTCCTACGGTATCTAAAATTTCACCTAAATCATCAAGCGCTAGGAATTATTGTCATTTGAAGTTGACTCAAAACTCAAAATTAATATAACTTAACCAATTTTCCAGATTCTTCATTCTTTCCTAAAATGATTCTTTCCAATTCTAACTCTTTCTAGTTGTTTCAAATAGCGAGATGTTACACAATTAATACCCCTTGGGAACATTTTTCCTCGAATGAGATTACTCTTACTAGGCTAAGGGTGTAACATTTAACATTCAACTCAAAAACCCAACAATCAAATCTAACACATCAAATATATAAATTAAAGAGTACTAAGAAGAGAATTAGTACCTTGGTCTGGAATTTCTCCGGGTTCAAAGAGATACGGATATCTTTTCTTCATATCCTTCTTAGCTTCCTAATTAGCCCCCTCAACAAATTGATACCTCCAAAGACTTTGACTGATGCTACTTCCTTGGTTCTCAACTTGCGAACCTGACGGTCTAGACATTGAATAGGAATCTCCTCATAAGATAAGCTATCCTTGTTCCCAACAAATTCCATTCGTATGATAAGTGAAGGATCTCTCATGCACTTCTTCAACATGGAAATGTGAAATACTAGATGAACTGCTGCTAACTCTTGTGGTAGCTCTAACTCATAACCTACATTACCAATCCTCTTGGATATTATGTAAGGACCAATATACCGGGGACTAAGGTTCCCCTTCTTACAAAATCTCTTAACACCCTTCATGGGTAAAACTTTCAAGTATACCCAATCATGTACTTCAAACTCTAACTCCCTTCTCCTAACATCAGTGTAGGATTTCTGACGACTCTACACCGTTTTCAACCCCTCTTGAATGACTTTCACTTTCTCCATAGCTTGATGAACTAATTCTAGTCCTATCAACCCTGTTTCACCAACCTCAAGCCATTCAATAGAAGATCTGAATCTTCTCCTATAAAGAGCTTCATAATGAGACGTTTGGACGCTAGAGTGGTAACTATTGTTGTAAGCAAATTCAATGAGAGGTAGGTGTGCTCTGCTTGCTCATCTGTCTGAAGATGAAAAATAGTTAAGTTTACTTTTGAACCCAAGCCTTTTTGAAAATATTTCCAGAACTGTGCATCAAATTGTGCACCTCTATCTGAAATAATCGAAACTGGCACCCCATGAAGTCTAACTACTTCTTGAAGATACAACTTGGCATAGTCCTCTGCTGTATGGGTAGTATTTATCGGCAAAAAATGGGTTGATTTTGTCATTCTATAAACAATCATTCAAATAGAATCATGTTACCTACGAGACCATGGTAAAACTATGATGAAGTCCATATTGATCATCTCCCACTTCCATTTTGGAAGTTCTATATTCTGAGCCTTATCACTCGGCCTTTAGTGTTCTACTTTAACTTGTTCGCAATTCGGACACCTAGCAAAAAACTCTATAATGCCCTTCTTCATACTACTCCAACAATAAACTTCTCTCAAATCATGATACATTTTCGTGGAACCTAGATGGATAGAATATCTGGAACTGTGAGCTTCCTCCATGATTGTCTCTTGGAGTTCATCAACCCCTGCTACATACAACCCACATTGATATCTCAATACGCCATCTCCCCCTTGTTCAAAAGCCAAAACTTTTTTACTTATGAACATTTGCCTTTAATTCAAGCAAAATAAGATGTTGGTCCTACTTCTCTTTTACTTCTGACACTAATGACGATTCATCCCCATTCATCACCACTACTCCTCCTTTCATGGAATCCATTAGTCGAACTCCTAATCGTGCAAGTCTATGCACTTCTTTTGCTAACCTTTCTTATCTTCTTCAAAATGGGTGGTACTACCCATAGATAACATGTTCAAGGCATCAGCGACAACATTAGCCTTACCTGGGTGGTAAAGAATACTCATGTCATAATCCTTGAGTAATTCTAACCACCTCCTTTTTCTGAGATTAAGATATTTTTGAGTAAACATATACTGAAGACTCTTGTGATCGGTGAACACATCCACATGAACATCATAAATATAATGGCGCCATATTTTCAAAGCAAATACTACGGCAGCCAACTCTAGATCATGGGTTGGGTAGTTCTTCTTATGAACTTTCAACTGTCTAGAGGCAAAAGCTATAACCTTGCCATTCTGCATTAACACACAACCCAAACCAACTTTAGACGCATCACAATATACAACAAGGCCTTGCATACCTTCTGGTAAGGTCAATATTGGGGCAGTAATCAACCTCCTTTTCAATTTATGAAAGCTTTTCTCACAAGCATCAGACCATTGAAATTTCACTATTTTGTGAGTTAAATAGGTCAAAGGGGATGAAATAGATGAGAACCCCTCTATGAACCTTCTATAATAGCCAGCCAAACCCAAGAAACTCCTAATATCAGTTAGAGATGTGGATCTAGGACAATTCTTCCTTGCTTCTATTTTCTGGGTATCAACTTTAATTCCCTGTCCAGACACAATGTGGCCTAAGAATGCCACAAACTAAAGCCAAAACTCACACATAGAGAACTTGGCATACAACTCTCTATCCTTTAGAGTTTGGAGATTTATTCTGAGATTACTATCATGATCTTCTTCATTCCTCGAATAGATTAGTATGTCATCAATGAATACGATAACAAACATATTTAAATAAGGTTTGAATACTCTATTCATAAGGTCGATGAACACTGCAGGCGCATTGGTCAAACCAAAGGACATAACTAGGAGCTCATAATGACCATAACGGGTCCTGAATGCTGTCTTTGGAATAGCACAATCCCTTACTCTTAAATGATGGTAGCTTGATCTGAGGTTTATCTTAGAGAAACAAGTAGCACCCTAATGTTGATAAAAGAGATCATCAATTCTCGGAAGAGGGTACTTATTCTTGATGGTAACCTTGTTCAACTGACGGTAATCTATACACATCCTAAGGGAACCATCTTTCTTTCTCACAAATAAGACCAGAGTGCCCCAAGGTGAGACACTTAGTTGAACAAAACCTTTCTCTAGGAGATCTTTCAACTGTTCTTTTAGCTCTTTCAACTCTGCTTGAGACATTTTATGTGGCGGAATAGATATAGGACGAGTATCAGGAAGAATATGTATACGGAAATCTATTTCTCTCTCTAGAGGGACTCCGGGTAGATCATCTAGAAAGAGTTCTTGAACTCACTCACAACTGGAACTGACTCAGTAGGAGGTGTCTCAACACTAGAGTCATTAACTTGGACTAAATGATAGACACAACCCTTGGAAACTAACTTTCTCGCCTGAAGGTACGAAATAAAATGACCCGTAGGAACTATTGAATTGCTACTCCACTGTATAACTGGCTTATTCGGAATTTGGAACCTAACAACTTCAGTTCTACAATCAATGGAGGCATAACGGGCTGAAGCCAGTCCATACCAAGAATGGCATCGAAATCTACCATGTCTAACTCAACTAAATCATCCATAGTGTTCTTTTGATTAATGGAAATAACATAATCACGATATACTTGCTCAAGTAGAATAGACTCTCCAACAGGTGTAGAAACACAAAATGACTCTCAATGTTTCTCAGGAAGAATGTCAAAATTATTTTCAACATAAGGAGTCACAAAAGATAAACTTTCTCCTGGGTCTAGTAAAACATAAACATCAAGAGTAAAGACTTTGATTGTATTAGTGACAATATTTGGAGAATTCTCTTGCTCTTGACGGAGTGATCACACAAAGGCAGTTTTCTCCTCCACCAATACTAGAAGTAGCTCCTATAGGTGCAGCCCTGTCTGATGGAGCAACTAATGAAGATTGGGCTCTATTGTCCTGATTCACATTACCTTGTTGCTTCTTATGACACTCTTTCATGAAGTGACCCTCTTGTCCACACTTAAAACAACTTGTGGAGCCACCGTGACACTTACCTACATGGTTCCTACCACACATAGCACATGCAGGATCCTAGTTACCTCCTTGTGCCATACTACCCTGGGATTGGGCAGGTCTAGCACTGAAGTGTTGGGAATTCTAACTATTGTACTCATCTTTGTTTCTGGGTGCAGGTACATTAACAGATGATGGAGAAGGTCTCTTTTGCTTTTCCTGAAAGGACGAACAGTTCACATTACTTCTTTGTTGCACAGACTCATTTCTTGTCTTCGCTTTCTTGTTTCTAAACTCCTCCCTATCCCTCAGCTTCTCTTCCTCAACCTGCTGCACATAAACCATCAACCTTGCTATATCCATGTCCCCAATTAGCATGGCTACCTTTCCCTCTTTGCTTGTAAGACGGGACAACCTAGCAATAAAATGACTCATCCTACTCCTTATATCTGCAACCATCTCCAGAGCATATCGGGACAGTTGGGTGAAATTAAACTCATACTCATGAACACTTAGTCAATCTTTCTTAAGGTTAAGGAATTCTCGTACCTTGGCTTCTCTCAGTTCCTGAGGAAAGAAATACTCCAAGAAAGCACTCTCGAACACAACCCAACTTAAAACCGATGCATCCTCAGCCATACTCATCTTCCATTGGTCAAACTAATTCCTAGCAATGTTCCCCGGTTGATATGCAACTAGTTCCACTCGTTCAGCTTCAACAATGTGCATAACCTCGAATACCTTTAGCAATTCCTAAATAAAATTCTCCAGATCCTCTGTAATGCTTGATCTAGTGTAACTTGTAGGATTCATCCTCAAGAACTCTCGGATCATCGAAGTATCAGCCACTTCATGTCTATTCACTCTCTATTGCCCAGCTTGGTTGGTCACAAATTGGCTCAACAGCCAAATAGATTCACGGAACTCAGCATTGGTGACCTCTCATTGGGGTTGAACTTCTGGTGCATTAGGTACCACTTACTCCTCAACATTTGTAACAACCAGATTCCGTCGTTATGGAAGAGCCAATGGGAAAAATTTTTGGGTTGAAAAACTTTCGTAGTAACTTGTATTTTCCCAATCTAGTCCAAATTTGGATGAAATCAAAGTCATTTAATTCTAGGGAAATTTAATATCAATTGGATGATATAATTACGAATTTGATTACATGAGTAGTTAGATAAGTTGTTAAGGAATCTGTACGACTTTACGAAATTGAATTTGGGTGAGTAGAACTCAAAGAATCGATCTTAACGTGCACAATATTTTTCTGAGTGTTATTAGTTAAAGGTGTGTTGTGAATTGGGGGTCTTGGAATTATTAAAATAGCTTACTGTTTCGTGCAAGCTACTTTGGCGGTGGTTTTGGTCGCTCTGGCGGGGCAGCTGTGGCGGGCCAGACGTGACTTAAAGTCGTAAGTAAACCGTAAAATGTCTTTATTCTGCACTTTTTTTATTTTAGAGCTAAGGAACAAGCCCCAGGCGATTCTTGACAGTTTTCCACCATTCTTAAGGTTAAAGGTAAGGTTTTACCTCCCCGAATCGATTTTTCGATTCGTAAATTGTAATCTAATAGGTAATTATCGATGGGGGAGGGTTTTGATCTAGAATTTATGGTTGAAACAACCCTAATTTGGATACTTGGGATCATGTGTATGATCTAGGGTTCATTAGATTGTTAGTAATTCAGGTAATTAGTAATTGCCTATTAATTCCTATATTATATTGATTGTTTGTAGACCAAAAACTAGCGGAACAAATTTGGAAAAAGGAAGGATTAAGTTTCTTAGGGTTTCAAGCTTGTTTTGAGGTAGGTGATGGTTGTGATTTTATGATTGTGTGATGTATATTGTCTTTGCTTCATTATGATGCATGTGTGTATGTGAATGTTGCATTATTGATCACACTTGTTGTAAATGAGGATATATGACTATGAACTCCATGAACCATGACTTGATTGTATGATTATGAGAATGTACTTTGTGATTGTGATTGTGGCTTGTTGAATGGATCAGGTGTTGTGTTCTGACACACTAACTTGGATCGGTTGCCACGTTTCGACATATTTATGGGATCGGTCTCCACGTACCAGCATAATCATTGGATCGGGGACCATGTTCTGGTATGCTAACAGTTTGGGTTTGGGTTCCATGAGAGGACCTATGACTTGTCATAATAATGTATCTTGAGAAATGTGAAGTTGTTCGTAATTGTTGATAATATTGTATATGTTTGATGTATGAATGTAATTATATTATTGTATTGACTTATGTATGTTACACTTAGTGGGATAGCCGCGTGATCCTACCAGTACACTATGGTTGTGTACTGATACTGCACTTGCTCTTTCTTTGTTGAGTACAGGGCATCTTCATGCGACTATTGACAGACCTCGCTTAGTAGATCAATGATTATGGTTCGAATTCAAGGGTGAGCCAGTTCTTCCAGGCTTCCATGAGTTCTCCTTTCGTCTATGTCCACATTTCGGACTTAGACTTTCTAGTTAGTGGATTTGTTTGTTAGTTTGGGGTTGTGACCCTTCTTGTTTAGACTTGTTGAACTCTAGATGTTTTGGTACATTGACTTTTAGGTTCTTGCTATATTTTTCCGCATTGTTAGTTGTTAGATCTTTTGGAAGTTTATGGGAACTTCAATTTTAGCTATTATTCCTATTTTCATATCCTTAAATGCTTTAGTTTTTGGTTTAGTTGCTTGGTTTGGGTTGTAGTAGTGGTTCTCCCATCGGAGGGTTAGTGTGGGTGCCAATCACGACGGTCTGGGTTGTGACAACATTCCTCCTAGCAAGACGACCTCGACAGCTCTTCGTGGAGGCATGATCTGAAAGACACATGCAAGCACGAGTTCGAAGAAACATTTTAGAGACCAAACTCTAACGCAGGAAATAAATGTTAAAGAAGTGAGATAATTTCCTAATTGTTGTAGCCTCCTAATTATAGATATGGCGCCCTTCACATTAATAACTAGGAATCTACAGACACGGCTTCTTAGATTTCATAGGACGCTTGAACTCTGTGCTCTGATACAAAATTTGTCAAGCCCCGAGCCTACACCCTGGGCGGGATCGACACTCGAGAACTATTTCTGGCCCCAACCAAACCCTTGGCCTAGCTAGACTCTCAGTGAAAGACGTTAAGCATTATTACAAGGCTCAAATGCATTTATAAAACAATTGTCTCAAATTAAACTCAAAATGTTTTAGGATAAAACATTCAACTTGGCCAAAGTGGCAACTCAAGTCTTAACATAAGAAATAACAATGTAAAGACAACTGAACAATTAACTGTGTACGAAGCCTCTAAAATAAGGAGGGATATCGGGATAAGACCCTCGATCATCCTAACAACTAAAGTACTAAAGCAATATGATAAAATGGGGTCATACAAATAGCAAAAAGGCGCACCAACTGACTCTGAGTGCTCAACTAGATCAACGAGGCACCGAATGCTGATCCTGGTTACCTGTGTGTGCATCATAAAATGAAGCAGGGTAAATGACATCAGTACATTGAATGTACAAGTATGTGAAGGGAATACTAAACAAGACATAAGTTTGAAAGGAATCTAAAAAGAACACTGACCTTGAATTTACTCAACTCAAATGCAAAGTAAAACAACAATAATGGTGCAGTTATACAAAGCATTTAAAACAGGAGGTAGCAACTCAATTTGTTAAAGAAATGCAATAAAAACTCATTTTACATATAAAGTAATATAATACTGTGGGAGTTTCTCTAACCGACAACCATTACTATGAGCCTAAGTGATGATACATCATGTCGCCCACGCTGCTAGAATTATCCTATTCTTTGTCGTCATATAGAATGCCTCAACTAAGTGGATCCACTAGTCTATGCTAAATATCACTAAGGATTCATCTAAAAAGTATGATCCTTTCTACCCATGATGGCTACATGGTTTATGAAGATTTGAGTTATTATGAACTCGCGTCCTCATATCGTTGCTCAATACTACTCCCAAAATATACTCAGCTCATATGTTTTTAAAAAAACAAAACTCTTTCTGTGATTTGAGATAATTACTCAAAAGATAGCTCAAAGGCTCACTTGGAAATCGGTGTTTCCATTCTTTCTCAAATGTGAAAACATTTTAACTCTTGGGAATACTTAGTTCCCGTATAATCTTTGAAGAAATGAAATTTACTCTTACTCTTTACTCAACTCAAAGCCTAAGTCTTAAAACAAAGTTAAAACGTTTGTAAAAGACTTTTGAAAAACTCTATGAACTTCTCTTGACTTAACTTTTTACCTTTTGAGTTGACTCTTAACTTTCCTAGAATTGAATTATGGATTCAAGGTTCATGATCTCATGTTTATGGATAATTTCATTATATTTTGACGTACCTTAGAGTATAGAAATCGACTAGAAAATGTAGGTACGTTGCTAAGGAACTAGTAGGGAAAGAAGGGGGGAAAATTGGAGAATTAGCATCCCTGGTGCCTTCAGAACCTGGGTTGAGGTGCTCTGGCTGGCGCGGTGCCCCATAGCCCAAAGTTTAGAGCCCCAGTTGGGGAGCCCTGCCCAGGTGGGTTCCAACTTTTCTTCTTCGATTTTAAACTCTAAACCCCCTATTTCAACTTTGTTCTTTCCACAAACACTTAGAATCAAATATACCATCAATATATGTAAGATTCTACTTGAAAACATACCTAAAATCATGAATCAAACTCAAGAAACTTCAACAACAAGAACCCATAAGATTTCAAACCAATTATCATCAAGAACTCATAAGATTTGCTTTCAAAACAATACAACTTCACTGAATTGAATCATGATTGGAAAGTGGGTGAACTAACCCAAAGCTATGTGATCTCACATACCTCATAGGATTGAATCCTTGGTGAAATCCACAACCAAACTCGCACGATCTTGACGAATCTTGAACTTTCTTCTCCTCTCTCCTCTTTTATCTTTTCTCCAAGCCCTAGCGTGAATTTACAATTGTCTAAATGGATCTAATTCTGATTATACCTCAATTAAACTCTAAAAAATGAAATAAAATAATTGGGTAAGGAAAAGACCAAACTACCCTTCCAAAACCCGGATTAGACTTTCCTTATTTGAATATCACAACTTCAATTGGACATATCTCACTCATACAAACTCGGAATTGTACAAAATTGGCGGCATTGGAAATATAATTCCAAGATCTTTCCTACGGTATCTGGAAGCACACCTAATTCATCCTTAGCTCGGAGTAATGGTCATTTGAAGTTGACCCAAAACTCAAACTTAACATAATTTAACTAATTTTTCCAGATTCTTCATTCTTTCCTAAAATGACTCTTTCCAATTCTAACTCTTTCTAGTTCTTTCAAATAGTGAGATGTTACACAATTACTACCCCTATGCCATTTTAGAGGAGGAAGAGTAGGAGTGAAGTTGGAGTCGAACTCAGATAACACAACCCTTTTACCTTTAGCCATTTCATGTAAAGTCAAACATGCCAAAAAAAAGATTGCGTGAAGGTTAATTGAAAGGAGTCCACAAAAATCACAGTTAGAATAATGTCCTGAGGTATGCCAAATTGAAAGGTGATTTTTCTAATAGGTTAGGCGAGCTCAAACGACCTCGCCGAAGTTGACAGGACCAAACAAAATTTGACTTAGGCATAAAGGGTGATGTTATCTCACACTCAATGATATGCTGAGTTGGTTTCGGTAAACTAAGACAATCCCACCTAATATGAAAGTACAAAACAGATAAGGGTCAGGTTGTAAGGGCGATGTCAGTTCCAACTCAGCGATCAATCGAGATAGTTTGGCGAGCTTGTCGGGTCAGGTTGTAAGGGCGATGTCAGTTCCAACTCAGCGATCCATCGAGATAGTTTGGCGAGCTGACAAGCTCACCAAATGTGAAATTACCCAAGTTACAAATTTAAAAATAAAAGGCAATTGGGTCTTACCGAGCGATTCACCTTATTACCGAGCTAAGAAAATCTCGCCAAATAGGTAATTTTTGCCTGACATCAATTTGTCAAAATTTCACAGCAAAATGTAACACTTCCCAACACCCAAAGTAGTTTAACAAGCTAACCATATGCGAGTTTACCCCTACGTACTCAAATTTTCCACAAATTCAAACAAAGCATTAACACATTGAAATTTTTTTCATAAGGAAGATGTCACCTTATCAATTATTTGGAAAATACAAGCAAAATAGACAACACTAGGCTACTCAGACTTCACCTAAACAACTCTCTCACAAAATCCATACTATTTAACATTCAAATTTCAACTTTTCACCTTTACACTAAATTTAGGTAATTTATGGCACAAAATCAACTATGCTAGTTTATGGGAATTGTCACGACCCGAGCCTACACCCTGGACATGGCCGATAATCGAGAACCATTGCTAGTCCCCAAGCGAACCCTCATCCTGACTTATTACAAACGAAAGAATAACTTAAGCACACAAAGCTTAAAATAGAATAAAAATAATGAAAAACTCAAATACAAGATTTAATTCAAAAGAAAACTCTGAATAATATGATATATTCAACTTGCTCCAAAATGGGCAACTTAAATCTTTAAAACATTTAACAAAATAAATGAACAGACTTCTGAAAATCTATTGTCTATCTATGAAGCCTACAACTGACAATGATGAAAGTCGGGACAAGACCCACGACCTCCTAACAACTGATATAACTGAAAGTAAAGGTGGAACCCTCCGGAAGCAAGTAGGCTCACCATAGCTAACTCGAACTCTGTGTGATATCAATAAAGCTCCTGTTGATGCCCTGAATACATGTATCTGCATAATGAAAGGATGCAGGCTAAATGGCTCAGTACGTGGAATGTGTGAGCATGTAAGGGGAATTCTAAAACATAACATAACCTTGAAATTGATAAAAAGGAAATATACTTACCTCTTTTCAAACTTACTAAACTCAAGGAATACTTAAAGATACTCAAAACTACTCAAACTTACTCAACTTAGAATTACTCAAGGATAAGATACTCAACTCAGAGATTAGATACTCAACTCAAAGATATGCTACTCAACTCTGGGTACTCAACTCAATATAAAGCAATAATACACATGCAATATATGGAAAGCTTTAAAAATAGTAGAAATCAACTCAGTGTATTGAAGAATATAATAACAACTCAATTTATATATAATAAAATATAATATAACTCTTGTGGGAGTTTCTCTAATTGAAAGCTATAACTATGAGCCTAAGTGATGATGCATCGTCTTTCCCGCGCTGCCAGAACTGTCCTATACTTTGCCGTCATATAGAACGCCTTAACTAAGTGGATCCACTAGTCTATGCTAAAAAGTACTAAGGAATCATCTAAAAAGTATGATCCTTTTTACCCATGATGGCTACATGGTTTATGGAGACGTGAGTTATCTCAACTCAAACTCGTCCCCATATCGGTGCTCAATACTACTCCCAAAATACTCAGCTCATATGTTTAAAAACATAACCTTTTCATTGATTAGAGATAATTACTCAAAAATCTTTCTCTTAAAAGAGATGGCATTTTAAATGCTCAAAACTCTTTTGGAAATCACAGTTTCCTCTCATCTTAAATGTTAAAATATTTACTCTTGGGAATACTTAGTTCCCATATATCATTTTAAAGATAATGAACTTTACTCTTACTCTTTACTCAACTCAAAGCTTAAGTCATAAAACAAAGTAAAAACATTTGTAAAAATACTTCTTAAAATAAGGTTCATGTCGAATTATGGACGTGAAAGACTCAATTCAAGGTTTTCAATAACCATACATAGAACTCAACACTAGGAACTCAACAACTTAGAACTCAAGAACTTCAATGAAACAACTTAATTCAAGAATGATCAACTTAGGGGGTTCATGCGAAATTATGGGCATGAACAACTCAACTCATGGACTTCATGATACTACTCATCTCGATAATGTTCAACTCATAGGGTTCATAAGGAATTATAGGCATGAACAACTCAACTCATGGACTCCATGGGTAATATTTAATAGTCCCGTGATTAGGAATAAAATCTCAAAGGGATTAGGAACTTAATACTCAAGACTTAGAACTTGAAGATACTACTCCTCTCAAAGATGCTCAAATTATGAAGTTGATGCGAAATTATGGACATGAACGACTTGAATCGAGGGTCTACATACCAATATGGAATCGAGGGTCTACATACCGATATGGAACTCGTGTATACTACTCTTCTCATTCTCATACTTACTTCCTCTAAACTCTGTTTAAAACTCAAGTGTTGGCTTTGAAAAACTTCTCAAGATTTATAACTCAAAATAGGATTCATGCTGAATTATAGACATGAACAGATAAACTCAAACATCTCAATAAAAATATAGAAACTCAATAATTAGGAATATAATTTTTAAAAGAAACATGAACTCAAGAACTTAAATCAACTTATCTCAAGAATACTCAAATCTAGGGGTTGAATCCTAGATTTATCTTGTTCTTATTTGAAAGTATATGTAGGGCGTGAGGACAAACTAGTCCAACACCGTGATAGTCTTACATACCTGGAAGAACAAAGTTCTTGAACAATCTTGAAGAACAACTTGATCAGAAGTCTTGAAACCCTAGCTTGAAGATAAATGATCAAGAAAACCTTTCTTGAGATTCTTGTAATTAGTTTCTTGAAATCTCTATGGCCAATAATTATGATTTTCATTAGTGAAGATGAAAATATTATTGTTTTGAGCCTTTTATTAGTCAACAAATTCGATTATGGTTTTCTTCGAGGTAAAAAAAAAATAAAATCTCCCTTTTCAATGTTTTTCAGTTGGCTAATTCTTAACAACACTGTATATGTTACTAAAATAGTCATAACTTATTACTTGGAAATTGGATTGACGCGAAATTGATGGTGTTGGAAAGTAGATTTAAATAACTTTAATTGGATAGGTTATGTCACTTGCAACTATTTATATTTAGGATATATGGTCATTTGAAGTTGACCCAAGTAGAATCTTACATCAAAACTTAATCGATAAGGAAACTTCAAGAACACCTATCAAGAACTCATCAAGAACTCTAATCTTTCAACTTCAAGAATGAAATTTAGCTGAAAATAACATGATTGGGGTGTGGGTGAACAAATCTAACACTATGGAAGCTTACATACCTCTTAGGGATCAAACCCCTGGCGAAAATCTGCAAACAAACTCAAGAATGTCGATGAATGCCTTGATCCTTTCCTCTTTTCTCCTCTTTTCTCCTCTTTTCTCTTATTTTCTCTTCTTTTCTCTTCTTAAACTATCCACTAAAACCTTAGGCGTAGATTAGGATTATAAAACTGAACCTAATCAAAATAGAACCCTAAAATATTACTAAAAATGAATTAAATCTTATTGGGTAACGAAAAGACCAAAATACCCCTCACTATTTTCAGGTAACTTTCCTTAACTGCACAACTTAACTTCAAAAGGGCATATCTCACTCATACGAACTTTTATTATCTATCTTGTAACCCACATATCATATCATGTACTAAGAGTTATGGTCGTTTGAAGTTGACCAAAAACTTAAGAAAAACTTAGGAATGACTTGAATGAACTCTCTTTAGTTCTTCTTGGAAGTCAAGGTGCTACATCTAGTGACCTTAATTCTTAAGAAATTTTAATTCCTTGGTAAAATCTCACTCACTAAGTAGAACGGTTCGAGTCTTAGTTTGATTTTTTTTCTAGGTGTTACAATATCTCCCCATTGGGATCATTTGTTCTTGAATGACTATATTCAAGCTTAACCCAAATCCTTAGGTTCGGGTTCTATACCTCCAAGACTACTACTCTAACAATTCAACCTTAGTACTTTAACAATTCCATGGACTCCTACTAGCAAACTCCTTCGGAACTACTAAGGGCTCTCATTTAACCATTTCTCATAGTAAAACCTGATCCTCCTTTTTATAACCTTAGATGGAATTATCACACCATCATCATCATGGTAAGACCATTAACCTTCTCTTTTTAAAATCACTCCACTACGAAAAGGACCTGTAAAAAGATTTCTCCCAACCTCTTAGGAACTCATTACTATCTTACTCTCAAACACTTGATTTGTTTTCTCATTTTGTCATCTCCCCCTTAGGTCTAAAGCTGACACTCGAAAGCTATGGACCAATGCCATCAGCTCTTAAATGGTCTACATCTTCTTTTACTCTAACATTCAGGAGAAGGTTATTTCATGACTACCGAACTCTCAATGGGCAGGTACTAAGACCTCTTTCTAAGGTGTTTTTCTTAACCTCTTTTGATTATGCACCCTCTCAATACACCTTTTAATGCTTTTTGTTACTCTTGTGACATAGCCACACTTCATTGCCCTTATCTAAAGGTTAGGGTCTCTCATTTGTACCAATCATATTTATTTCAGCTAATCACCTCAATTACTTACATACTCTATGTCAAGTCTTCTAGATCAAATCTTAAGACTAACATCATCACTCTCATGTTTTCATTCTTTTGATCACGATATTCATCTCAAATTTAAGCTTAATGTTTATTACTAAACCCGAAGATCAATTTTATTGCTCACTTACCATACTATACCTCATTACTTGATTTGTTCTATAACCTTCTGAACATTATGAAACTCTCAAACAAATCATAAGCCTAGCGTAGATCTTTCAGTTTATAAATACTCTGCCCTCGTATTCAACATATGAATTTAGCCACTTCTAATACGATGACAGATGGACATCAACTCTATTTTGGTTAACAAATATATACTCTATCTCATCTTGACTAGCAACTCTTACTCTACCTCCTATCATGAGATCTTCACAATTCATCACTTCTTAGTCTACCCATAAGGCAAAACTCCTCATCAAAAACTTACTAGGTGCATAATTGTAATAACATAGATTGCCTCATCACTATCTCCCTTTTAATAGATCTCTATACCTCTGCATGCTTTTCTCTTAACTGAAGGGCACTCTTTACTACTATTGTTCATTATCTCATAACTCATGTTACCTTTTCAGGCGAAAATTCTACCCAAGCTCTAAACAAACTTTTTAAAAAGGATCACAGCAGAAACAAGGCGTAAGGAAAAATGTACTACTTGATTTTAGCTCAAATGCACAATTCATATGAATATGGGCGCATTCTTCTGAAACGGAACACCTAACTTAATCTTGGGCTTCTCTCAAGCCCCTTTGAAGTCTCATTACTTCCTCAAGACTCTCGCTAAGACCAACTCATCCATAAGGATCTTTAAACTTTACTTTTCAACCACCTTTAGTATGATGCGTAGTTGAAAGGATAGGAAAACGCACGATTAAGTATACGTCACTATGACATAGCTCTAATGCACGATTAAGAGTATGAAAGTAGGGAAACTTTTTTTAAATGTCTATAGTCCCTCGTTTATAGAAGTGGGTCCCTCACAACCATAAACAAGACCTTACTAACACAACTTCATAGACAACCTAGGACACTTGAACTTTGTCCTCTGATACCAAGTTTGTCACGACCCGAGCCTACACCCTGGACGTGACCTGCAGTCGGGAACCATTGATGGTCTCCAAGCGAACCATCATCCTGGCTAACTACAAGTAGAAGACTAACTTAAGCATACAATGCTTCAAATAGAATAAAAATTATGAAAAACATAAATACAAGGTCTTACTCAAAATAAATCTCTGAATAATATAATATATTCAACTTGCTCCAAAATGGGAAACTTAAGTCATTAAAACATTTAACAAAATAAATGAATAGATTTCTGAAGCTCTATTGTCTATCTATGAAGCCTTTAACTGACAACGATGGAAGTCGAGACAAGACCCACTGAAAGTAAAAGTGGAACCCTCCGAAAGCAAGGAGAATCACTATAGCTAACTTGAACTCAATGTGGTATCAACGAAACTCCTGTTGATGACCCCGAATACTTGTATCTGCATCATGAAAGGATGTAGGCCAAATGTCTCAATACGTGGAATGTACGAGCATGTAAAGGGAATTATAAAACATAAACATAAGCTTGAACTTGATAAAAAGGAAACAAACATACCTCTTTTCAAAGTTACTCAATTCAAGGAATACTCAAGGATACTCGAAACTACTCAAACTTACTCAACTCAGAAGTACTCTTGTTGATGACCCCGAATACTTGTATCTGCATCATGAAAGGATGTAGGCCAAATGCCTCAGTATGTGGAATGTACGAGCATGTAAAGGGAATTCTAAAACATAAACATAAACTTGAACTTGATAAAAAGGAAACAAACATACCTCTTTTCAAACTTACTCAATTCAAGAAATACTCAAGGATACTCAAAACTACTCGAACTTACTCACCTCAGAAGTACGCAAGGATAAGATACTCAACTCAAAGATATGATACTCGACTCTGGGTACTGAACTATGGACACTCAACTCTAGATACTCAACTCAATATAAAGCAACAATTCACATGAAATATACGAAAAGCTTTTAAAATAGTAGAAATTAACACAGTGTATTGAAGAATACAATTAAAACTCAATTTATATATAATAAAATATAGTATAACTCTATGGGAGTTTCTCTAAACGACAACCATCACTGTGAGCCTAAGTGATGATACAACGTCCTGCCCACGCTGCCAGAAATGTCGTATACTTTGTCGTCATATAGAACGCCTTAACTAAGTGGATCCACGAATCCATGCTAAAAAGCACTGAGGAATCATCTAAAAAGTATGATTCTTTCTACCCATGATGGCTACATGGTTTATGGAGAAGTGAGTTATCTGAACTCAAACTCGTCCCTATATCGGTGCTCAATACTACTCCCAAAATACTCAGCTCATATGTTTAAATACATAACTTTTTCTTTGATTTGAGATAATTAGTGAAAAATCTTTCTCTTAAAAGAGATGGTACTCAAACTGCTCAAAACTCTTTTGGAAAATTCAGTTTCCTCTAGGTATTACTTAGTTCCCATATATCATTTTAAAGAAAATGAACTTTACTCAAATCAAAGCTTATGTTTTAAAATAAAGTAAAAACGTTTGTAAAAAGACATCTTAAAATAAGGTTCATGCCGAATTATGGACGTGAACGACTCAATCTAAGGTTTTCAATAACCATACATAGAACCCAATACTCGAAACTCAACAACTCAGAACTCAAGAACTTTAATGATACAACTTATTTCAAGAATGCTCAACTCAGAGGGTTCTGCGGAATTATGGGCATGAACAACTCAACTCATGGACTTCATGATACTATTTATCTCGAGAATGTTAACCTCACAGGGTTCATGCGGAATTATGGGCATGAGCAACTCAACTCATGGACTCCATGGGTAATATGTAATAGTCCCATGATTAGGAATAAAATTTCAAAAGGGATTAGGAACTCAATACTCAAGACTTAGAACTTGAAGATACTACTCCTCTCAAAGATGCTCAAATTATGAAGTTCATGCAGAATTATGGGTATGAACTACTTGAATCGAGGGTCTACATACCAAAACAAAACTTGTGTATACGAATCTTCTCATTCTCATACTTATTTCCTCAAAGCTCTTTTTAAAACTCAAGTGTTGGCTTTGAAAATCTTCTTAAGATTTATAACTCAAAATAGGGTTCTTGCTGAATTATAGATATGAACAAATCGACTCAAGGATCTCAAAAAAATATAGAAACTCAATAATTATGAATATAATATTTATGAAAGAAACATGAACTCAAGAACTCAAATATTGGGGTAGAATCGTAGATTTCTATTTTACAGATTTGAAAGTATATGTAGGGTGTGAAGACGAACTAGTCCAACACTATGATAGTCTTATATATCATGAAGAAAAATATTCTCGAAGAATCTTGAAGAAGAACATGATTAGAAATCTTGAAACCCTAGCTTGAAGAGAAACGATCAAGAAAACCTTTCTTAAGATTCTTGAAATTAGTTTATTGAAATCTCTATGGCCAAGAATTATGATTTTCATTAGTAAAGATGAAAATCTGATTGTTTTGAGCCTTTTATTAGTCAACAAATTCTATCAGGGTTTTCTTGGAGGTAAAAAAACAAAAATAACCCATTTTAATGTTTTCCCATCGGCTAATTCGTAATATCACTATACAGGTTTCTAAAATAGTCATAACTTTTAAATCAGTAATTGGATTGACGCGAAATTGATGGCTTTGGAAAGTAGATTAAAATACCTTTTATTGGATAGGTTATGGCGCAAGTAACTCTTTATACTCTAAGTGATATGGTCGTTTGAAGTTGACCCAAGTAGAATCTTACATCAAAACTTAATGGATAAGGAAATTTCAAGAAGACTTATGAATAATTCATCAAGAACTCTAATCTTTCAACTTCAAGAATGAAATTTCGCTGAAAATAACATGATTGGCATGTGGGTGAACAAACCCAACACTATGGAAGCTTACATACCTCATAGGGAACAAACCCATGGCGAAAATCCGCAAATAAACTAGAGAATGTCGATGAACGCCTTGATCCTTTTCTCGTTTTTCCTCCTTTCTTTTTTTTTTCTTCTTGAACTATCCACTAAAACCCTAGGCATAGATTAGGATTATAAAACTGAACCTAATCAAATTATAACCCTAAAATATTACTAAAAATGAATTAAATTTGACTGGGTAAGGAAAATACCAAAATACCCCTTACTATTTTCGGGTAACTTTCCTTAACTGGACACCTAACTTCAAAAGGGCATATCTCACTCATACAAACTCGAAACTTAGCAAACTTTGTGGCATTAGAAATATAATTTAATGAACTTTCATTAGATATCTTGTAGCCCACCCCACTTAACACGTCATGTACTAAGAGTTATTGTCGTTTGAAGTTGACCCAAAACTTAAGAAAAACTTAGGAATGAACTCTTTTTAGTTCTTCTTGGAACTCAAGATGCTACATCTAGTTACCTTAATACATAAGAAATTTTAATTCCTTGGTAAAATCTCACTCACTATGAAGAACAGTTTGAGTCTTAGTTCGATTTTTTTTGGGGTGTTACAATATCTCCCCCTTGGGATCATTCATCCTCGAATGATGACTGGACTCAGTATGGAATGAGTTACTCTTACTAAGGTCTAAGTTTAATGGTATGCTCTTACTATATTCAAGCTTAACCTAAATCCTTAGGTTCGGGTTCTATACCTCTCTATAGGGAATCTCATCCCAAGACTACTACTCTTTACCGTCATATTCAAGCTTAGTACTCTAACAACTCCATGGAATCCTACTAACTAACTCCTTTGGAAACACTAAGGGCTCTCATTTAACCATTTCTCATAGTAAAACCTAATCCTCCTCTTTTATAACCTTAGATGAAATTATCACACCATCATAATCATGGTAAGATCATTAACCTTCTCTTTTTAACATCACTCCACTACTAAAAGGACCTCTAAAAAGATATCCCCCAAACTCTTTGGAACTCATTACTATCTTACTCATAAACACTTGACTTGATTTCTCATTTTGTTATATCCCCCTTAGGTCTAAAGCTGACACTCGAAAGCTATGGACCTATTCCATTAGCTCTTAAATGGTCTACTTCTTCTTTTACTCTAACACTCGGGAGAAAGTTATTTCATGACTATCAAACTCTCAATAGGCAGGTACTAAGACCTCTTTCTATGGTGTTTTTTTAACCTCTTTTGGTTATGCACCCTCTCAGTACACCTCTAAATTCTTGTTGTTACTCTTGTGACTTAGCAACACTTGAAGGCCCTTATCTAAAGGGTAAGGTTGTACCACTCATATTTATTGTAGATAATCACCTTAATTACTCACCTACTCCATATCAAGTCTACTCGATCAAATCTTAAGACTAGCATCATCACCCTCATGTTTTCATTCTTTTGATCATGAAACTCATCTCAAATTCAAGTTTAATGTTTATTACTAAACCCGAATATCAATATGATTGCTCGCTTACCATACTATACCTCATTACTTGATTCTTTCTATAACCATATGACCATCATGACCCTCTCAAACAAATCATAAGCCTAGCATAGATCTATCACTTTATAAATACTCTACTATCTTATTCAACACAAGTATTTAGTCTCCTCTTATTCGATGGCACATCGACATCAACTCTATTATGGTTAACAAATATATACTCTATCTCATCTTGACTAGCAACTCTTAGACTACCTCCTATTATGAGATTTTCACAACTCATCACTTCTTATTCTACCCGTAAGGCAAAACTCCTCATCAAAAACTTACTGGGTGCATGATTGTAATAGCATACCCTGCCTCATCACTATCTCCCTTTTCATAGATCTCTATACCTCTACATGATTTTCTCTTAACGTAAGGGCACGTTTTACTACTACTATTCATGATCTCATAACTCATGTTACCTTTTCGGGCAAAAATACTACCCGAGCTCTAAACATACTTCTTAAACAGGATCTTAGCAGAAACAAGGCTTAAGGAAAAGGGTACAACTCACTTTTATCTCAAACACACGATTTATATGAATATGGGTACATTCTTGTGAAACTGACCACTGAACTTACTCTTGGGCTTCTCTCAAGGCCCTCTAGAGTCTCATTACTTCCTCAAGACTCTCGCTAAGAACAACTCATCCATAAGGATATTTAAGCTTTACTTTTCAACTACATCTAGTATGATTAGTTGTCGTAAGGATAGGAGAACATATGAGTTAGAATAATTCTATATGACGTAACTCTATTGCATGATTAAGAGTATGAAAGAAGGGAACCTTTTCTTAAATATATGTAGTCACTCGTTTATAGAAGTGGGTCCCTCACAATGATAAACAAGACCCTACTGACACAGCTTCATATAAAACCTAAGACACTTGAACCCTTTGCTCCGATACCAAGTTTGTCACGACCCGATCCTACACCTTGGATGTGGCTGGCACTAGAGAACTATTGCTAGTCCCAAGCGAACTCTCATCCTAGCTGACTACCAACGGAAGACTAACTTAAGCATACAAAGCTTAAAATAGAATAAAATTCATGAAAAACTTAAATATAAGCTTTAACTCAGAAGAAAACTCTGAATAATATAATATATTCAACTCGCTCCAATATGGGCAATTTAAGTCTTTAAAACATTTAACAAAATAAATGAAAAAACTTTGGAAACTCTAAAGTATATTTGTGAAGCCTCTAACTGACAAAGATGGAAGTCGGGACAAGACCCACGACCTCCTAACAACTAATATAACTGAAAGTAAAAGTGGAACCCTCTAGAAGCAAGGAGGCTCACCATAGGTAACTCAAATTCCATGTGGTATCAACGAAGCTCATGTTGATGACCTTGAATACCTGTATCTGCATCATGAAAGGATGCAGGCCAAATGGCTCATTATGTGGAATGTACAAGAATGTAAAGGGAATTCTAAAACATAAACATAAGCTTGAACTTTATAAAAAAACATACTTACCTCTTTTCAAACTTACTCAACTCAAGGAATACTCAAGGTTAATCAAAACTAATCAAACTTACACAACTCAAAAGTGCTCAAGAAGAAGATACTCAACTCAAAAATATGATACTCAACTCAATATAAAGCAACATTACACATGCAATATATGGAAAACTTTAAAAACAGTAGAAATCAACTCAATGTATTGAAGAATACAATAACAACTTAATTTATATATATTAAAATATAATATAACTCTGTGGGAGTTTTTGTAACCAACAACCATCACTATGAGCTTAAGTGATGATACATCATCTTTCCCACACTACTAGCACTATCATATACTTTGCCGTTATATAGAACTCCTTAACTATGTGGATCCACTAGTCTATGCTAAAAAGCACTAAGGAATCATCTAAAAAGTATGATCCTTTCTTCCCATGTTGGCTACATGGTTTATGGTGACGTGAGTTATCTGAACTCAAACTCGTCCATATATCAGTGCTCAATCCTACTCCCAAAATACTCAGCTCATATGTTTAAAAATAGAACTTTTTCTTTGATTTGAGATAATTACTCAAAAATATTTCTCTTAAAAGAGATGGTACTCAAACTGCTGAAAACTCTTTTGGAAATATCAGTTTCCTCTCATCTTAAATGTGAAAACATTTACTCTTGTGAATACTTAGTTCATTTTAAAGAAAATAAACTTTACTCTTACTTTTTACTCAACTCAATGCTTAAGTCTTAAAACAAAGTTAAAACATTTGTAAAAAGACTTCTTAAAATAAGGTTCATGCCGAATTATAGGTGAACGACTCAATTCAAGGTTTTCAATTACCATACGCAGAGCTCAATACTCGAAACTCAAGTACTTTAGTGATAAAACTTATTTCAAGAATGCTCAACTCAGAGGGTTCCTGCAGAATTATGGGCATGAACAACTCAACTCATGGACTTTATGATACTACTCATCTTGAGAATATTCAACTCATAAGGTTCATACAAAATTATGGGCATGAACAACTCAACTCATGAACTCCATGGGTAATATGTAATAGTCCTATGATTAGGATTAAAATCTTAAAAGAGATTAGGAACTCAATTCTCAAAGACTTAGAACTTCAAGATACTACTCCTCTCAAAGATGATTAAATTATGAAGTTAATGAGGAATTATGGGCATGACCGACTTGACTCGAGGGTCTACATACCAATATGGAACTCGTGTATATGACTCTTGTCATTCTCATACTTACTTCCTCAAAACTCTATTTAAAACTCAAGTGTTGGCTTTGAAAAACTTCTCGAGATTTATAACTTAAAATAGGGTTCATGTTGAATTATAGACACGAACAAATCAACTCAAGGATTTCCATAAAAATATAGAAAATCAATAATTATGAATATAATTTCTAAAAGAAACATGAACTAAAGAACTCAAATCAACTTATCTCAAGAATACTCAAATCTTGGGATAGAATCCTAGATTTCTCTTTTACTGATTTGAAAGTATATGTAGGGCGTGAGGACGAACTAGTCCAACACTATGATAGTCTTAAATACCTAGAAGAACAAGGTTCTTGAAGAATCTTGAAGAACAACTTGAATAGAAGTCTCGAAACCCTAGCTTGAAGATAAACGATCAAGAAAACCTTTCTTGAGATTCTTGAAATTAGTTTCTTGAAATCTCTATAGCCAAGAATTATTATTTTCATTAGTGAAGATGAAAATTTGATTGTTTTGAGCCTTTTATTAGTCAACAAATTCGATTAGGGTTTTCTTGGGGAACAAAAACAATCCTTTTTAATGTTTTCCCGTCAGCTAATTCGTAATAGCATTGTATAGATTACTAAAATAGTCATAACCTTTTACTCAGAAATTGGATTGACGCGGAATCGGGTCACTTATTGGGATTATATTAACACTTTCAGCAAAGTCCTTTATTATAACAATGAAAGGCATAAACATACTTGGTTTATCAAGGTCTATGCAAAGATATTTGTTGACCCGATTCCTAACTGCTTCTTGAACTAGTGTTCATACGACGGACCGACGGTAACAATTTCACTTGATCCCTTTTTAAAGTTATACAAAAATTGGGTTAAGGTTTCACCAGACCTTAATGATTTATACCACTCAGATCATGTTTATTATATAGAACAAATTGAACAAATTTATTTCTTCATAGAATTCTCGATTCCCTGGATCCATAAATGGACCCCGGAAGTAGGTTTTACTGAAGAACAAATTCCATGCTTATATCAGATTTATTATAATATTTTCTGGGATAAATTAATGAAGAATGATCCCATGACTAAATCATTATATGGCCAAGAATTATTGGACTCTATTTCTCAAAAAATCCAAGATTATGGTACTATTCCTCACAAATGAATAATTGCTGACAACTCAGTCAAGCATATTGCCAGAAGAATTTCCATTCAAGATGGAAATAAATAAGATATGATAAAGGAGTATTTGGACGAAGTTAAGAGGAATCTACTCCTCAATATCACTCACTATGAAAAATCTGACACTTCAAAGAGAAGTGAAACGAGTGATGAAATCGCAGAGGATGCTCAAGAGGCCCAGCCTTGTGAATTGGAGAAACCCATTATAGAAGATATGCTATCTAAAGTGGAAGGTTTTTTTAGGGAGTTGAAAAAGAAAGAAAAGATGAACACTATTGATTAACAATAAATACACTGTTGAACCACAGTAGAAAAACTGTTACTTTACATATGGGACCCATTGATAAGGGACCCACGGTCACTGTAAATCACTATAGATCACTGTAGATAGATTCCTTTTCCTTCTATAAATAAGACCTTTTGTAGTTTAAGGGAGCAAGTCGAAAAAAACTCTCTCTGCTTTTATTTTTTTCCAGTTGTAAGTCTCTCTTCGTTTTGTAAAGATCTCATTTTGCCAGAGTCCAAACTGGAGTTAATAAAGTATATAGCATCTTGTTTATAGGCCTTGGTGTTGGTTAAATGGTACTTTCTTTTATTCTTAAATTATACTTTCTCATCTTCTCCAATCTGAGCCGTGACTATGTCCGGCTAAAGACTTATATCTTTGTCGGATAACTAACTTCACTTTTATATCTACCCTGAACTATCTAGACTTTATCTAAATATAAATAAATTTATATATGGTTTCTTGACTTGGTTCCGAGATGGTGGTACAGGTGGATTCGATACAACAAGTTATTGGCTTTGTCTTAGTGACTTCGTCTAGCTAGCCGTGGTTTTAAGTCCATTAATGAGTTGAAAAGGGCGCTCTATACCCGGTTAGAACTGCTATACACATGGACTTAATAACAATACGTATCGAATCTTGACAGACCCCTTGCTTGGATAAAAGGATTAATTTTCTTCCATACAGTCATCCAACAATATAAAAATTTGTATATATTTCGATTCGGATTTATTCCTTAAATTTGGATGTTAACAAGCTAGATTGAAGATGACCGCACGGACTATCACGATGACCGCACGGACTATCACGATGACCGCACGGTTATTATGTCAAGAATTTCATTATTGTAGACCATTATAGCAAATTAGGACTTTTTTTTATACGATGTGTCGTTTCCCAAAGCATTATAATTAATTTTTTGAAATATTTAAATCTATAAAACTAATTTGCCTATTTTTCTCAAGCACATAGCCTATCCTCCAATTGCAAATCAGATTATCTCTAAAAATGAATGCATTTAAAATTAATATTTTATTAATTAAGTATACGAGGTTTAAAGTATCTATAAATTAATTGATAAGTAAAGATTAGCTCAACAACACTACTTTTTATAGATAAGGTGGTTTGTAACTATCCTTTTAATCTCAACATTAATGATTTTTCTTTAAAAAATCTATATAGAAATTACATTGTGGAAAAAATTCTAATAATCCATGAGAAATATGATAAGATTTTATTAGTTTAAAATACAATTGATTTTATGCATCTTTATATTTAAAAGAATGTTCCAAAAAAGAGAGAAAATAATACTAAGTAAAAAATATATAATATATATACGCTCAATAATAATTCATATTAGTCATTTTTAGATTAAACAAATATTCATTTTAAATAACTGCACAACATGCGGGCACGTATACTTGTTACAATTAATATTAAAAAGTTATTAAGGAATAGATTAAATAAATTGAATACTTCTTCAAATGAAAAGAATTAAACATCTTCTAATTGGAGGAAAAACTTACCTCTAAAACATCAATTATGATTCATGAGGTGTGGAAAAAGATATGGGAATATCTATCGATATTGCATTGTCATCAGCATCAACTTTCTGTTTGTTATACATATTCTAGTAGGCAGTATGAAACACTTGGTTAGATCTTTTGTAAGGCGAAAACACTGTGTGAAGTATTAATGGAAAGTTTTCAAGAAAAAATGAAAACTACTAGCTTGCTATTAATTAATGTGCTCGTACCAAGTAACATTTTAAGAAATTAATCAAAGTGCTAGAATACCCCAAAAAGTTAAACTAAAAAAATATTTGTCCATCAATCATTTACATGAGGTAACAAGATCAATAATTTTTGTGATAATTCATTTTGAAAGATTCAACAAATTCATTTAATATGTAATAAAGAGTTTAACCCTAAATTAAAATTTCTTTCTAAACAAGTTAATATTTTTTTAAAATAAATAATTTTTAGAAGTCTCTCTATGAAAATTTTTAAACGCACCCTCAACCCTCTAAATTTGTCACTAATCACATTAATTTCTCACACACTCAACCTCTAAATCTATCACAAATTATATTAATTCCACACATAGCACATTGTCTCTTTTAATATGGTCAAACCTAACTTGATCGAACTCCTCTAGACTTATATTTCTTTAGAACTTTAATCATCGAAATAATAAAATAAAAAAATGGTTAGACAGAGAGAAACCAATTGTATAAAGCGTAGATCCATCAAAAAGAATTAAGATACCTGTTTCAATTTGTTGTAATCATGAATCTTTTAAGATTTATTTCATTCATTAAATCGATGATGAAAATATCATATTTGGAAAAAAAATCACAAAGGTGTACCTTATATTTTAAAAAAATATTTATTTTGGGGATGATTTTAGAACATATCAAAGTCTTTTCATATTTCGTATACTCCATGTCTAGTCAAATTGCATCATAAATTTGAGAGGGGGGGAGGGGGGGGGGTATATTTTTAGTTCATGTCTTAAAGGGGATAAAAATAAACACTTTATAATTAAAGAAACTTTTCAAAAGCTTACCTCTAATAGATTGGATTTTGATTTATCACGTGCGAGAAAAGTTATGGGAACTTCCATTAATACTGAGTCCTCATCACCATCAACTTTCAGATTCTCATCCATATTCTAGTTGAAAATATGAAACAAAAACAGTAAGATTAACATTTTACGAACTTAATCAAATTGCTAGATTGCTAAAAAAAAGATACATGTCCATCAATCTTATACATTTCGTAAAAAGATCAAATATGATTTTGGTGATGCATCTCTTAAGATTCACTAAATAATTGGATATGATGAAAATTTCCATCCTATTTCTATGAAAATTACTAAAAGTTGCTGCAACCTCTAAAGAAAATTTATTTTTCTTTCACAACACAATTAAATTTTTTAAAAAAGTTCAAGAATTCACCAAAAGATTTTTGTATATGTTTTTAAAAAGAAGAAAAACTAAACACCTATGACTAGATAAACTTTTCAAATGCTTACCTCGAAAATATCAACTTTTGATTCTTCATGTGCACTAAAAGATATAGGAACTTGAATTAATGTTGCATCCTCATCTCCTTCAATTTGGTGGTGCTTATTTATATTCTAGTAGAACATATGTAAAATTTACTTAGATCTTTGGGAAATGAAAAATTGTGTGAACGAATAGAGAGGTTTTCAAAAATAAAGATGAAGATTAATCACTTGATAGTAATATATATATGTGTGTGTGTGTGTGTGGTTATTTTTATTTGTATGATATATTTCATGTTGTTGTGATTGATACAATTTCAAATGTTTTAACCTTAAACAAGAGTATTTTTTTTCAAAATACAATTAACATTTAAAAGTTATTCAAGAATAGATTAAATGAATTGTATACGTCTTAAAACAGAAAGAATTAAACACCTTATAATTGGAGCAAAAGCTTACCTTTAAAACATCAACTTTTGATTCTTGAGGTGTTGTAAAAGATGGGGGAATATCTACTGATATTGCCTTTTCATCAGCATAAACTTTCTATTGGTTATCCATATTCTAGTAGGAAATATGAAACATTTGTTAGATCTTTTGTCATACGAAAACATTGTGACAAGTATTAATGAAGAAAGTTTTAAAGAAAAAAAATGAAAACTACTAGCTTAGTAGTAATTTATGTGTCTGTGCCAAGTAACATTTTAAGAACTTAATGAAAGTACTAGAATACCCCAAAAACGTCAAGCTAAAAAAAATTGTCCACCAAACATATTCATGAAGTAACAAGATCTATGATTTTTGTGACAATACATTTCAAAGATTTAACAGATTCATTTAATAAGTGATAAAAAATTTCACCCTAAATTAAAATTTCTTTCTAAACAAGTTAAATTTTTGAAACTAAATGGTTTTTAAAGTTTATCTTTCTATGAAAATTGTTCAAGGAATCCTCAACCTCTAAATATTTCACAAAATAAATTAATTCCACATAGCAACAATTATCTCTGTTTTAATATAGTAAACCTAAGGTGGTTGATCTACTCTACTCTAACTTATATTTACTACAACTTTCATCCTAGAAATAAAAAAATAAAAACAAATGGTTAGACAAAGAGAGAAACCAATTATGAAAAGCATATATCCATAAAAAATAATTAAGATTACATGTTTCAATCTGTTGTAATCGTGAATCTTTCGAGACTTATTAAATTCATTGAATCACTGATGAAAATTTCATATCAAGTTTAAATTTATTTCTAAACAAATCAAGAATTTTGGGAAAACCCAATTTTAAAAACTTCTCTCTCAAAAGCATTTATTAAAAGTGGTCTCTACCATTAGATCTATAACAAGTTAAATTTATTTTGACCATATATATTATTATTTTTTAATTTGGTCAAATCCAAAATGATCGATGTCCTATCTTTCAACCTAGATCTACTAGAATTTACATTCAGAAAATAGCAAAAAGTACAACAATCATTAGAAAAAAAGGAATATATATATATATATAGATCAATGAAATGAGTAAGGAATAAGTCTAAACCTCATAGCTTTATTTCGTTGAAGATGGACTTTTGTTCTGGTTGAATATTGAACAGAATAGATGGAGAAAGTAAAGTGATGTCTAAATTGCACTTGAATAACACAATCAGCAGAGAAGGCAAAGTGAGAACAAAAAGAGACTATATATATATATATATATATATATATATATAGTCTCTTGAATTGGTAAGAAAATTAAACTTGTCTTCTTTTACACACTATTTTTGAGAGGTAGAATTAAATTCAGATTCTTGAAATCTTTTTTTAGAATACTTTGTTCTGACTAAATACTTTTCCTTGTATTTATAATTAAATACTTGTAATTACTGGGTTTTAAAAGGTGTAATGGAAAATGAAGGGTTGTGACTTTTCTGAAGAGTTGTGATTTTTTCGAAGGGTTGTGACTTTTCTTAAGAGTTGCGACTTTTCTGAAGAGTTGCGACTTTTCTGAAGAGTTGCGACTTTTCTGAAGAGTTGCGACTTTTCCGAAGGATTGTAACTTTTCTAAAGGGTTGTCAATTTTTGGAAGGAGTGTGACATTTTTCTGAAAGGTTTTGACTTTTCTAAAGGGTTGTGATCTTTCCGATAAGGTACCATTAGCACCTGTTCATACTACCCTTTGTTGTCTATAATTAGAGAAGTTTTCTATCATTTTCCATTATGAACTTTTGAACTTCTTCTTCTTCTGTATAAATAAATTCAAGTGTTTGTTACTGCCGTTGAGTGGTTCACTGACATCATGGTTTTAATAAGGTATTAAAACACCGATGCGTAAGACCATTTTATCCTTGGGGAGGGGATAATTTCATTAACCTCGGGGACTTGATGTCACGCCCCGAGCCTACACCCTGAACGAACACTGGCATTCGAGAACCATTGCTTGTCCCAAGCGAACCCTTGGTCTGGCTTAACTCTCAGCGGAAGACTTACTCGACATAAGATAAACTTTACTCAACTTTCTCAAAAGATAAACTCATACTGCTTTAAAGGAAACATTCAATTGGTCAAAGAGGCAACTCAAATCTTTAAACATTAATAACTGAACTACAATATTCATGAACTATCTATCTAGAAAGCCTCTAATACTCCGAGGGATGTCGGGAGAAGACCCCCTCTCATCCTAACAAAACAAAAATAACATGACATGAATAACTAAGGGATCCTCCGGAAGCAAAGATGCTCACCAAACAAAATTATTACTTGACTGGATTAATGAAACGCTGGTAGATGATCCTGGTTACCTGTATCTGCATCATTAAAGATGCACGTCAAATGACATCAGTACATGGAATGTACGAGCATGTAAGGGGAACATTGAACATAACCTGTGAGCTTGAACTGACAAAAAGGAAACATACTTACCTTGGCTCTACTAAACTCATGGGTACTCAACTCAGTGCAATATAAAACGATGATAAAAGTGTAGTTTATATAAAGTATTTAAAATAGTAGATAGAAACTCAATGTATTTAAAAATACAATAATAACTCACTTTGTATATAAAAATACAAAATAACTCTGTTTGGGAAATTCTCTAGCCGACAACCATCACTATGAGCTATGTGATGATGGAGCGTCTCGCCCACGCTGCCAAAGCTGTCATATACCTTGATGGGATGTAGAACTCCTCAACTAAGTGGATCCACTAGTCTATGCTTAAAATCAATAAGGAATCATCTAAAAAGTATGACCCTTTCTACCTACGTTGGCGACTTGGTTTTGGCGGCTGTGAGTTGTTAGAACTCTCCCCCATATCGACGCTCAATACGAATCCCAAAATAAAACTTAGCTCATATGTTTTTAAAAAAAACATTTTCTCTTCCTTTACTTCGTGATTATTGCTCAAAAGGTTTCTCTTAAAACAGATAGTGCTCAAACTCCTTATGAACTCTTTTGGAAATCGGTGTTTCCTGTTTTCTTAAATGTAAAAACATTTCTCTTGGTAATACTTAGTTCCCATATATTCATTTTAAAATAAATGAAGCTTAACTTTACTCTTCCTCAAATAAAGTACAATAGTCTTAAAAACAAATTTAAAAGATTGCAAAAGACTTCTCAAAATGACTCAAAAGAACTCTCAAGACCTAACTCTTAACTCTACTTTGAATTTGAATTATGAATTCAAGAATTATACTTTAGATTGTAGGACCTCTCAATGATTTAGGAGGGTTAAGATAGTTGAATATAAGAACGAGTGAAGATCCAATTGAATGACCAGTCGCACGACGCAGAGATGAAATTAAATATTTGGTCACAAAATAATTTTTGAATTAGAAGACTCTGAATCCTCTATGCAATGCGGAGTGGGGATAATTATCTGGGGAGTAAAATTCTAAGCGCCTCTGCGATGCGGACCAGGGCACAATTATTTGTTCGATCTTTTTCTCCCCTCCCAAACTAGATTCAACTCATACCCACAGCAAATCTAAGGTCAAAATTCATGTATTCTCATAACCAGATTGTTTTTAGCGAAACCCACACAAAAAACTAATCAAACAACTCAGCTATTATGCAAAACCCTCACCTCAAGGATTTTCGAGACCTTAGTTTATCAATTTAGCTCAAGAACTCAATAATTAACATTAAGAATGAATTGATGGGCAAGAGTTTACATAATTGGCCTGAGGGCGAACAAACCCAACGTTATGAAAGCTTATAGACCTCAATTTGGCAAAACAAACACTCAACATGCATATTAACACACACTTCAACTTAAAAGTACTAAGAAAAGAATTAGTACCTTCATTGGGAATTTCTTCGAGCTCAAAGAGATTATCTCTTGTTCATATCCTCCTCAGCCTCCCAGGTAGCTTCCTCAACAAAGTGGTTCCTCCATAAAACCTTGACTGATGCAAACTCATTGGTTCTCAACATGCGAACCTGACGACCAAGTATTTCAATGGGTATCTCATCATAAGATAGGTTATCCTTAATACCAGTATTTTCAATCAGTATTATAAGTGAAGGACCACCCATACACTTCTTCAACATTGAAATGTGAAACACCGGATGGACTGCTGCTAACTTTGTCGGTAGCTCAAACTCATAAGGTACATTGCCAATCCTCTTAGATATCCTCTTAGGACCAATATACCAGGTACTAAGCTTCCCCTTCTTGCAAAATTTCATAATGCCCTTCATGGGTGAAACCTTGAAATAAACCCAATCGTCCACCTTAAACCCTAAGTCTCTTCTCCTAACATCGGTATAGGATTTCTGACGACTTTACGCTGAGTTCAACCTTTCTTGAATAGTCTTCTCCATAGCTTGATGAACCAAGTCTCGTCCTATCAATCCAGCCTCATCAACCTCAAACCATCCAATAGGAGATATGTATCTTCTCTCATAAAGATCCTCATAAGGAGCCATTTGGATGCAAGAGTGATAACTATTATTGTAAGCAAACTCGATGACATGTAAGTGATCATTCCAATTACATTTGAAATTGATCACACATGCTTTTAGCATATCCTCTAAAGTCTGAATTATGCACTATTCTTGATCATCAATCTTGGGATGGAAAGCAATACTCAAATTATTCTTCGAACCAAAACCTTTCTAGAAAGAGTTCCACAATTGTGCAGTGAATTGCGCACCTCTATCTAAAATGATAGACAACAGAACTCCATAAAGTCACCTCTTGAATATATATCTTAGCATAGTCCTCTTCTGAAAAGTTAGTCTTTATCGGCAAGAAATGGTGTGATTTAATCATTCGATCTACAATCACCCAAATCGAACCATGATGGTTGCGAGACCGCGGTAAACCACTAATGAAATCTATATTGATCATCTCCCACTTTCATTTTGGAAGATCTATGTTCTAAGCCGTACCAATGGGCCTCTGGTGCTCTACCTTGACTTGGTGGCAATTCGGACACTTAGCAACTAACTCTACAATGCCCCTTTTCATAATACTCCACCAATAACTTATCTCAAGTCATGATACATCTTTGTGTAACCCGGATGGATAAAATATCTGGAGTTATGAGCTTCCTCCATGATCCTCTCTTGGAGTTCATCCACCTTTGGCACACAAAATCTACCTTGATACCTCAATACACCCTCTCCTCTTTGTTCAAAAGCCATTACTTTTTGCTTATGAAGATTTGCCTTCAATTCAAACAAATTTGAATCTTGGTATTGTTTCTCTTTCTACCTATGTTGGCTGCATGGTTTATAGGGGCTGTCTGTTATAATAACACTCCCCCATGTCGATGCTCAATACTACTCTCAAAATATAACTTAGATTATATGCTTGTTATAAAAACATTTCCTCTTTCTGAACTCTGATATTATTACTCAAAATGTTTTCTTAAAAGAGCTAGTGCTCAAACTCCTCATGAACTATTTTGGAAATCGGTGTTTCCTCTTTTCTTAAATGTAAAACATGTCTCTTAGGAATACTTAGTTCCCATTTATTCATTTAAAAAAATGAAGCTCAACTTTACTCTTGTTCAACTCAAGTACTCAAGTCTTAAAACAAATTTAAAAGATTGCAGAAGACTTCTAAAAAAGACTTGCAAAAAACTCTCAACACTTTACTCTTAACTCTACCTTGATTTCAAATTATGAATTCAAGAATTATACTTTGGATCGTAGGACCTCTCAATGATTTAGGAGGGCTAAGATAGTTCTTCATAAGAACGAGTGAAGATCCAATTTAAAGAACAGTGGCATGAGGCGGAGATGAAATTAAATATTTGGTCGCAAAATAATTTTTAAGGCAGGGGAATGTGTATCCTCTTAGCGATGAGAGGGGATAATTATCTAGTGAATGAAATTGTAAGAGCCTTCACGACGCGGATTGGGTGTAATTATTTGTTCAATCTTTTTCTCTCCTCCCGAACTCAATTCAACTCATATCTCTACAAATCTAAGGTCAAAATTCATGAATTCTCATAACCCATAACATTTTCAGCGAAACCCACACAAATAACTAATCAAACAACTCAGCTATTATGCAAAACCCTCACCTCAATTTACCAATTTAGCTCAAGAACATCTCAAGAACTCGATAATTAAATGTAAGAATGAATTCATGGGAAAGATTTTACGTAATTGGCGGGAGGGTGAACAAATCCAACACTATGAAAGCTTACATACCTCAATTTGGCGAAACAAACACTCGATTTCGCAAGAACCTTGATGAACTCTTTGAACCTTCACTCTTTTTTTCTCTTTTCTCTTCTAGAACTCCCTTCTAAAATCCTAAACGTAATTAGGTGTCACGACTCGAGCGTACACCCTGGATGTGGCCGACACTCGAGAACCATTGCTGGTCCCTAAGCAAACCCTCATCCTGGCTGACTACAAGCGAAAGACTAAATCAAGAATACAAAGTTAAAAACTGAATAAAATTCATGAAACTTACAAATCTTTAACTCAAATGAATAACTTTGAGTAAAAATAGAATATTCAACTAGCCAACAATAGGCAACTCAAGTCTTTAATACATTTAATAAGATAAATGAAACAAACTTCTCAAACTCTACTAGCAATCTATGAAGCCTCTAACTGACAAAGATGTAAGTTAGGACAAGACCTAACACATCCTAAAAACTGGAAAGTAAATGAAATCCTCTGGAAGCAAGGAGGCTAACCATATCTAACTCGAACTCCATGTAGTATCAATGAAGCTCTTATTTATGATCCCGAATACCTAAATCTGTATCATGAAAGGATACATGCAAAATGGCTCTGTATGTGGAAAGTACGAGCTTGTAAGGGGAATTCTAGAGCATAACATAAGCTTGAACTTGATAAAAAAAAGAAACATACTTACCTCTTTTAAAACTTATTCAACTCAACTCAACTCAAGAATAAGATACTCAACTAAAAGATCAGGTACTAAACTAAAGGATTAGATACTCAACTTCAAAGATATGATACTCGACTTTGGGTACTCAATTCAAGAAACTCAACTCAATATAAAGTAACAATACACATGCAATATATGGAAAGCTTTTAAACTAACAGAAGACAACTCAATGTATTGAAGAGTACAATAACAACTCAATTTATATATAATAAAATATAATATAACCATGTGGGATTTTCTTTAATCAACATCCACCATTATGAGCCTAGTGATGATATAACGTCTTGCCCATGCTGCAAGAACTGTCCAATACTTTGCCGTCATATAGGTGATGAGTCCACAATTTGGACTCTTTTAGGGATTTATTTTGATAGATTTAGTGTCCTCAAATGCATATTTTTTCTTAATAACTGATGAAAATTCTTGAGTTTCAGGTATTTGGAGTTAGAGACAAGTCATGGACACTATTGGGCAGAAAGGCGATGAACCAGACCAGTGGCGGGTCGCCGAGTGGATCGGTGATCCCGACTAACTGTGCCGTGTGGTCCTTCGCAGCACACTTTTTGACAACTATAAATACTTGTTTAAATTTTAGTTTAGTATCAAATTTTGTATGCAACCAGGAAAAAAAAATTGAGTTCTTAGAACTTAGAGTTTTTGGGAGACCTCTTTCCTTAGCTTTGAAGAATTGAATATTTCCATTTCTAAGCAATTGTAAATGGGTATTGAAGATTCATCATCCTAGACGTGTGCAAAGACTATATGTGTCGTACCCATTTGATGGAAACACTTTTTGGTATCAATTTCTATAACTTTATTATGTCTAGCTAAAACCCCAATTCTTGGGCTATGAATATGTGAATATGGGTTGAATTTACTGTTGGGTATTGCTTATAGATAGTTATTTTGCTGTTTAAAAGTGATTTCATTCTGTAGTCCTATTTGAATTTAATGGGGTTGTAGTTGCAAATATAATTTTATCTTTGTGTTTTTGACTTGCTCGAGAGAGAGGTTTTAAAACCAAAACTACTGAATCGATAGTCTGTGGTTATTGGGTTGTCATGGGTTCAGCTCGAGAGAGTGAGTCCTAAAACCTCCCCCACACATTCAACTCAAGAGAGTAAGTGGACAAAGGTGAAGGCTGTGCTTCATAGCTGCTTATTGGTGTTCGAGAGAAACCAATTTGAATCGGGGTAAATTGATTGAGAGAAAATTTAGCCCCACTAAAGTCTAGCTTAGTTACTAATATACATCGATTTACTATCAATAACATTTACCAAGTTGTTTATTTTAGCCCATAATCCTATCACATTCCAAGAATCCCATCTCCATATTTGTATTTGATTTTTTATTTGTCGTTTTAGTTGCTTATTGACTACAAAAATCCCTCCAATAATTGACACTTGTGTCACCATTTAATTTATCATGTTTTTACTCGTAAATGTCTATAGCTATGATTGACTTGAACACGTTTTTGCTTTTCTATTAATTCTTAATTACGAACTGTTCCCTTGGGACTTGACCCCAACTCACTAGTTGGGTTATATTACTACTCACGATAGTTGGCACTTGAAGTGGAAGTAGTGTCCTGATACGTGAAATCAAAATGTCGCCGCTGTCGGGGAGTGGTGTTAGTTGAGAATTTCTAGTTACGTTGGATTTTTTTCTTGTTAGTTGTAGTTCTACTCACCTAATTATTTGTTTTGTTTTTGCTTGTTTGTGTATTGCAATAGGAAAGATGAGTGTGAATGGTAACTATGGGTATCAAACAGATCACCCCCTTTTGAAATTTTTAAATCTTAGGGATAACCTCCTAACGTTCAAACAAGCGGGGAGGGGGGGGGGGTGAAACTATCCATGAGATGTGGCCTAGGTTTAAGGCATTACTACTAAAGTGCCCAGCTCATGGAATACCTGATAAATTACTGCTGGAATGCTTCTATCGGGGTCTTAGTTTCGATAATAAAAGCGTTGCTGATCAACTCTTTGTAGTTTGTTTGACACAACAACCCTATGAAGTGGTAGCCCAACTCCTTGATGGCATGATGAAGACCAACTAGGAGATAGAGAAGGATGAAGAATGGGCCGTAATGCTAACTCAGTTAGATGTCTTGTTCAAGAGATTCATGGAATTGGAAGCACTGTCCACGAAAAAGGACAAGCATGTTCCCCCTCGCAAGGGTGAAAAGGTGAAGAAGTAGAAGGGTAGACAGAACGAGGAAGTCCTCTCACTTATTCTACACAGGATCGAAGAACAAGATAAGGTGTTGAATGAGATAAAATAGAATATCAAAATGCTAAATTAGACGATAACCTCTCATTCCATGATTATTCAGCTACAGGACACCCAAATAAACTAAGTGATGTTGTGTCTCTACTCACAGCATAAAGAGGGGTCGCCTACTAACACCATGGCCGACATTAAAAAATGAGATTTAGCTATTGACTTGCATCATGCCACGACGTTAAATAAGGCGCTTTTTCGGAGACAACCCATGATTTTTATTGCTTAATTTTTTTAAAGAAATAATTGTGTATTGATTCTGCAGGTCAAAGTGTGGGAAATGTTTGAAAAGTGCAAATTAGCGAACTAAAGTCCAGTCGACAAAACGCCGAAGAGGTCGGTGACCCCGACCTAGATCGCCGTTAGACTCAAGACAACTTTAAGGTAGAGTCTGTAAAACTCGGCAAGCCCAGGAAATCATTGGAGATTCGCCGATCATGTTGGCGATTACGATCTAGACCACCGTTTGGACCCCCAAATCAATTGAGGGACCTGTAAAACTTAGCGACGTAAGTGACCAATCGGTGTGTCTCCAAGTGGGTTGGTGAGCATGACTAACATCACCAAATGAGCGAAATCTGGGTGGTTTATTAGATGGCCAAAGGTTTAAATTTCAAATTCTATCATTTTTCCTCATTTTTCATCTTCCCAAACTCGCACCTATTTAGTATTTTCGATATTTAAAAACTCTATAAGTATTTTAGTTGATTAATTGGTGCTTGGATTTTGATTACATTGTCGTCTAGCTTTTTAATCTTTATTAATCAGCATAAAAGGTTGATGTACCGAACCCCGCATTTATTTTTAATAATTTGTACTCCTTTGCAAGCAATATTATGTTATTGATTTGTGCTAGGCCTCTCTGATTGGATTAGTATGTTTGAATGCATATTTTAAGCTAATAATCTTGCCCCTATTAATTGGATTATTGAAATCCCGTATTCTAGTGCGTTGAAATGATTTAAATTTTGTGGAGTTGTGCTTGCATGTTGTCTAGTTTAGTTGGGTGAAGTTTGAGTGGACAAAGGAGTGCCAAATGACGTAATTTGCCTAATGATAGAGATAGTGACATCATTCTTAAGGGCAAATGTCATTAATTGGCCAAATTTGGCAAAACTGGCAGAAGTCTGATTATCCTGGGGTAATGGGTGCTATGGGTCTGGTCGTAATTTAACTAGTGCATGCTTTGATTTTGTATTCAGGGGTTGCGGGATTGAATTCAAGAATTTAGGTTGAAAATAGGCACGTTGGGTCGTTTGGCGAGCTGGGTTGAGCTCGCCGAACCACTCGGCGGTTCGCCAATGTTACTATCTCGCATTTAATTTCTTACTTTAATCGATGTTGGGCTCTGTAACTTTTGGCGAGAAGCCTGAGGTCACCTAAGGCATTTGGTGACTCGCTGAAAGACTTCTTGATTGCCTTTTATTTGCACCCCTGAACCCTTTTTGCACTGTATTTTTTCTGCGAGATGACCCTCACTCGCCGAATGCTATTTGCGATTCGCCAAAAGGTCTCCCCCACCACCGACCTACCTCTGTTTTAAAGCCTAATATTTTGGGGACCCCGATCTAGTTCGCCAAAGAGGTTTGGCGACTCGCCGACCGGTTCAGCGAGTTTGTCTGCAAATGTTTTTTTGTGATTTTGACTGAGTTGTTTCTAACCTTTTCTTGATGTTTCGTAGATATGGCTACTGCTACATTTTCTGATATTCCTAGTTCTTTTGTTTCTGCACTGCCTCCTAGACCTACTGCTGTTGTCTCCAAAACTCTAATCACCCAGGCTTCATTACTTTGGATAGGGCAGCTTGCCCATTCTACTGATAGTCGGGCCGCCAGACTAGAGACCTTCATTCCAGGCATGATTCAGATTGTAGTGGCTATTGCTGTGACACCATTTAGTGCTACCATTGATGCCCTCGAGGCTAGGATAGCGGTGTGTGAGAGTGACCAAGGGGCCATAAAGAAGTTGATGAGTTAAAGGCCGCTATAGCTGTATTGCGGAGTGATGTGAATTAGCTGAAGTCTATAGATATATCCATGATCTTCGGGACTGCGGAGATTCCAAATGTGCCAGCAGCTGATCCTGAGTCTGAGGTAGAGACTGATGAGGAGATGCTCGAGGTGGCTGAGAAAGCTTCATATGAGGGCCTTACTGAGTCTGGAGAAGCCATGGCAGATGCTACTGTGCAAGCTTCCTTAGAAGATATTCCCTTTGCTGGTCCTAGTACTACTGCTATCCCTTCAGATGTGACCCCGGGTACTGAGGTTCGAGACCAGACAGATGCACCGGGCACTGATGCCTAGACAGATGGAGCGACTGTGTAGACAAGATCCCCTCGTTACCTCTCACTCAATCTTACTTTTATTTTAACTTGTGGATATTATATTTTTTTTGCATTTGACGACAAATGCTTTTATTTGTGGTGGACCCACTTTTTGTGTGACATTCTTGTTTTGTTTATATATTTGGGCTTTGAACTAAATTTGTCTTGTACATTGCTTTTTGTGGATGTTTGAGCTTGTGGCTCTTTGCTTTTAATTGTAAATGATTTTTGATTGATTTTTGACCTTTCCAAAAAAATTTCTGCCTCTTACATATGTCGAATGTGGTTGTTCTCTTGCAAATTTGAGTACTGGTTTTGATCAATACCGATGGCTCAAATAGTTCTCATAATCTAACAAAATTGAATGCGCAGCTACAATGAGGCCAGTTGAAGTTGCATAGACAATATGTAAACTCTTTGCATCTTGTGTTGACTAGCCAAGTATTGAATTGAGTCTCTTGTGATAAACATTGCACACTAGCGAAAGTGTGGAGTCTTGTTTTACTTTGGTGTCAATGGCTTTTGTGATGAGCTTACCGTGAACCTTGTGTGATGACACCTAGAATTTTCCCCGTTGGTCTGGCTAACTATGTGATGCAAAATCTTGATATGATCTTAGGCAACGTTAAAGAGTGTGAACCAATTTGACATTATCCCTCTTTTGTGGCTTAATTGTGAGTGTGTGAACCTCTTTTGAACGCCCTTTAAGTCTTAGCCTTTTCTTGAAAGAAACTTGATAAAAATGTGACCTTTCTTAACCCATTACCCATAATCCTCATGATTTGTGGTTTGTGTGAATAGCCAACTTAGGCCAGAAGCCTAAGTTGGGGATGTGGTAAAAAGAGAAGGTAAATCAAGAAGTGCAAGAAAGTCCCCTTTGACCTATGGTTTTGAGAAAAATGGAACCCATCCATACAAAAAAAGAGAGAAAAAAACAAGAGAGAGAAAAAGAAGAAAAGAATGAAAAAGAAAAAGAATAAAAAAGTTGTGAGAAGACAAATAGAAATGGGGTTTCCAACAGTCCATGGAAGGTAAATAATAGGATGACTTGAAAGAACGAATGAAAAATGATGAAGAAAAGGAAAAGAAGTGTTGTTCACACTGCATTTCATGAGGACTATATCCAATGAGCCTAAATAACCATACCTTTGAACTCAGCCCCGTTACAAGCCTTAAAACGACCTTTTTGATCTTGAGTTAGCTGAAGCAAATGTTGGTTGGAAAATACGGGCAAACATATAGGTGACATCATGCATTGTGTTTATCTTTGTGAGTGTGAGTGTTGATCTTGATTATGGAACTTTAAATGATTGAACTGAATATGGAATCATTCTTTATGTGAGGGCATTTGATCACTTTTGTTGGTCTTGAACTTGCATTTGAAGCAAGTATAGTGAGCTTGAGATTCTTTGGTAATGGTGAGTCATAACTTGAATCTTTGAGTGCACAATTGATCCTTGCACGAGTAAGTTCATTCTTTTTGTGTGCATTCATGATTGAGTCTTGTGTAGGACTGTTTGAGACATCCTTTTTGAACAACTGAACTTGAGTTTTAAGTATTTGGAGTTAGAGACAAGGTATGGACACTATTGGGCAGAAAGGAACAAGGCAGTTGAGAAGAACAAAGAAAAGATGGCATGCGGATCGCCTAAACCATTAGGCGAGTCACCGAATGGCTATGGTCTCGCCTAATGTTCTAGTGTGCCAAGCTCTGAAGGAGAAAATCGAGTCGGCGAGATAAAGGAGCAGTCGGTGAGTCGCCGAACGATTCCCTAATGCAGTACTCCATGGCCCAAAGTTACAGAACCTGAAATTTGCTGAGGGCCAATGCGGAAAGGGGATGAACTAGAGCAAAGGGTGGGTCACCGAGTGGATCGGTGATCCCGATTAATTGTGCTGCGTAGTCCTTCGCAACACACTTTTTGACAACTACAAATACTTCTTTAAATTTCTAGTTTAGTATTAGATTTTTGTATTTGATTTTGTATGCAACAAGACAAAAATATTTTGAGTCTTAGAACTTAGAGTTTTTGGGAGATTTGTGCTGCATGGTCCTTCGCAACACACTTTTTGACAACTACAAATACTTCTTTAAATTTCTAGTTTAGTATCAGATTTTTGTATTAGATTTTGTATGCAACAAGACAAAAATATTTTGAGTCTTAGAACTTAGAGTTTTTGGGAGATCTTGTTCCTTAGCCTCGAAGTGTTGAAATTTCAATTTCTAAGCAATTGGAAGTGGGTATTGAAGATTCATCATCCTAGACATGTGTAAAGACTATATCTATCATACCCATTTGATGGAAACACTATTTGTTATCGATTTCTATATCTTTACTATGTCTAGCTAAAACCCCAATTCTTGGGGTGTGAATATGTGAATATGGGTTGAATTTACTGCTGGGTATTGCTTATATATAGTTATTTTGTTGTTTAAAGGTGATTTTGTTTAGTAGTTGTGTTTGAATTTAATGGGGTTGTAGTTGCAAATACAATTTTATCTTTGTGTTTTTGAGTTGCTCGAGAGAGAGGTTTTAAAACCAAAACTGTTGAATCTATAGTCTATGGTTATTGGGTTTTGTCAAGGGTTCAACTCGAGAGAGTGAATCCTAAACCCTATACCACACATCAGCTCGAGAGAGTGAATGGACTAAGGCGAAGGTTGTGTTTCATTGCCGCTTATTGGTGTTCGAGAGAAACCAATTTGATTCGGGGTAAATTATTTGAGAGAAAATTTACCCCACTAAAGTCTTGCTTAGTTACTAATATACAACGATTTACTATCAGTAGCATTTACCCAGTTGTTTATTCTAGTCCATAATCCTATCACATCTCAAGAATCCCGTCACCATATTTGTATTTTCATTTTTAGTTGTCATTTTAGTTGCATATTGACTACAAAAACCCCTCCGATAATTGACACTTGTGTCACCCTTTAATTTATCATATTTTGACTCGTAAATGCCTATAGCTACGACTGACTTGAACACATTTTTGCTTTTCTATTGATTCTCAATTACAAACCGCTTCCTTGGGACTCGACCCCAACACACTAGTTGGGTTATATTACTTCTCATGATCGTTGGCACTTGAACAGGAAGTAGTGTCCTGATATGTGAAATCAATAGGACCCCTTAACTAATGGATCCTCTAGTCTATGCTAAAAAGACTAAGGAATCATCTAAAAAGTATGATCCTTTCTACCCATGATGGCTACATGGTTTATGGAGACTTGAGTTATTATGAACTCGCATCCCCATATCGGTGCTCAATACTTCTCCCAAAAATATACTTAGCTCATATGTTTTTAAAACAAAACTCTTTCTTTGGTTTAAGATAGTTACTCAAAACTTTTCTTAAAAGCTCTCTTGGAAAACAGTGTTTCCTTTCTTACTCAAATGTGAAAATATTTTAAATTTTGGGATTACTTAGTTCCCATATAATCTTTAAAGAAATGAACTTTGTTCTTACTTTTTACTCAACTAAAAGATTAAGTCTTAAAACCAAGTTAAAACATTTTTGTAAAAGATTTCTAAAGATATGGTTCATGCCGAATTATGGACGTGAACAACTAAATGCAAGGTTTTCATTAACCATCGGTAGAACTCAATACTTGGAACTCAAGAACTTCAATGATACTACTCATTTCAAGAATGCTCAACTCACAGGGATCATGCGAAATTATAAGCATGAGCTACTCAACTCAAGGACTCAAAGATACTTCTCATTGCCAGACTGCTCGACTTATAGGGTTCATGCAGAATTATGGGAATCAACAATTCAACTCAAGGACTTCATGGGTAACGTATAATAGTCCCATGATTAGAAATATAATCTAAAAAGGGATTAGGAACTCATTACTCAAGACTTAGAACTGGAAGATACTGTTCCTCTCCAAAGTACTCAACTGATGGAGTTCATGCGGAAGTTATGGGCATGAACGACTCGACTCAATGGTCAAAATATCGACAAGGAACTCAAGTATACTACTCTTCTCATTCTTGTACTTACTTCCTCAAAACTTAGCTTGAATCGACATTTGACCTCAAAGGATTCACAATGGAACGCAAAAGCTTTCTTGAACTCTACTCTTAACTCTCTATTGAATGTAAATTATGAATTCAAGAGTTATGGTTCATGATATGAAGGATCTCAATAAAAATATAGAAATTTGATAATTAGGAATAGAACTTTTTAAAGAAACATGAACTCAAGAACTCAAAATGAACTTATCTCAAGAATACTCAAATCTAGGGAAAGTATCCTAGATTACTCTTTTACTAATCTGAAAGTAGATGTAGGACGTGAGGATGAACTAGTCCAACACTATAATAGCCTTACATACCTGGAAGAATAAGGTTCTTGAAAATCTTAAAAAAACTTGAAGAAAAACTTGATTAGAATTTTTGAAACCCTAGTTTGAAGGTGAACGATCAAGAAAACCTTTCTTGAGATTCTTGAATTAGTTTTTTTGTAATCTCTAAGGCCAAGAATTATGCTTTTAATTAGTGATTCATAATTTAATGGATGAATTTGAGTTGAAAAAAGATTGAATGAATCTTGAATGGAGTCTTCTAATTTGATTTTTCCTTAGGGTTTTGCCCTAGGGTTTGAGAGAGAAGAGAACGATGAACTAAAAGATGAAAATCTAATTGTTTTGAGCCTTTTATTAGTCAAGAAATTCGTTTAGGGTTTTCTTGGAGGTAAATAAACAAAAACAACAATTTTTAAAGTTTTCCAGTCAATTAAATTCGTAACATCACTGTATAGGTTATTAAAATAGTCATAACCTTTTACTCAGAAATTAGATTAACACGAAATTGGTGGCATTGGAATGTAGATTCAACTACCTTTAATTTCATAGGTTATGGCTCATGTAACTCCTTATATTCTAACAAATATGGTCATTTGAAGTTGACCCAAGTAGAATCTTACATCAAAACTAAATCGATAAGGAAACTTCGAGAACACTTATCAAGAACTCATAAAGAACTTAAATCTTTAAATTTCAAGAACGAAATTACGCTAAATAAATCATGATTGGCGTGTGAACGAATAAACCCAACACTATGGAAGATTACATACCTCTTAGGGATTAAACCCATGGCGAAAATCTGCAACAAACACAAGAATCTCGACGAACGCTTTGATCCTCTCCTCTTTTCTCTTTTTTTGTCTTCTTGAACTCTCAACTAAAACCTAGGCGTATATTATGTTTATAAAACTGAACTCAATAGGATTAGACCCCTAAAAAATTACTAAAAATGAATTAAAGTTGATTGGGTAAGGAAAAGACCAAAATACCCCTTACTATTTTCGGGTAACTTTCCTTATTTGGACAGCCTGACTTCAAAACGGGATATCTCAGTCATCCAAACTTGATGCTTAGCAAAATTGGTAGTGTTGGAAAGAAAATTCAGAAACATTTCATTGGGTACCTTGTAGCCCACATAATTCATCTTGTACTGAAAGTTATGATCATTATAAGTTGACCCAAAACAAAGAAGAACATAGGAATGACTTGAAAGAATTCTCTTTAATTCTTTTTTCGGAACTCAAGGTGTTATATCTAGTGACCTTAACACTTAAGAAATTTTAAATTCTTTGGTAAAATCTTACTCACTACGAAGGATGGTTCGAGTCTTAGTTTGAAAATATTTCTAGGGTGTTACAATATCTCCTTCTTGGGATCAATCTTCCTGGAATGACGACTGGACTGGGTATGGAATGGGGTTACTCTTATTAAGGTCTGAGTCTAATAGTATGCTCTTACTATATTCAAGCTTAACCCAAATCCTTAGGTTTGGGTTCTATACCTCTCTATAGGAAATCTCATCCTAAAACTATTACTCTTTACCACCACATTGGGGTCATATCAAGAACCACCTAATGTTTAACTATACCACATTCAAAGTTAGTACTCTAACAACTCTATGGACTCTTACTAACTCGCTCCTTAAGAAATTCTTAACACTTAACTTGATTTATTATCTTATTATCTCCCCCTTAGGTCTAAAGCTAACACTTGAAAGCTATGGACCTATTCCACATTGACAACTCAATTATGCTATCTAGGCACACATGGAAAATCATTAACTTAATTGGACCCTCATCTCATTACATACCATCTCAGTACACCTCTTCATACTCTTATTACTCCTATGACTTAGCCACACTTCACTGCCCTTAAATAAAGGTTATGGTCTCTCACTTGTACCACTCATATTTATTGTAGCTAATCACCTCAATTCCTCATCTACTATGTCAAGTCTACGAGATAAAATCCCAAGACTGTCATCATCACCCTTGTGTTGCATTCTTTTGATCATGACATTCATCTCAAATTCAAGCTTAATATGCATTCCTAAACCAGAATATCAATACGATTGCTCGCCTACTATGTTATCCCCATTATTTGATCAGTTCTATAACCTCCTCAACATCATAACACTCTCGAACAAATCATAAGCCTGGCTTAGATTTATCACTTTATGAATACTCTGTGCTTCGATTCAACACATATATTTAGCCCCCTCTAACACGATGGCACATCGGCATCAACTCTATTCTTGTTAAAAAGATATACTCTATCTCATCTTAACTAGCTACTCTTACTCTACCTCCTATCATGAGATTTTCACAACTCATCACTTCTTAGTCTACCCATAAGGGAAAACTCCTCCTCAATAACTTTTTGGATGCATGACTCTAATAATATAGTCTGTATCATCACTATCTCCCTTTCTAGATCTTTATACCTTGGCATACTTTTCTCTAACTCTAGACTCTTTCACTACTACTGCTCATGACCTCATAAATCATGCTACCTTTTGGGGTGAAAATCTTACCCAAGCTCTGAACGTACCTCCTCATAAGGACCTCAGCTGAAACCATGCTAAGGGAAGAGAGCACAACTCGCTTTTAGCTCAAATGTACAATTCATATAATATGAGTGCATTCCTTTTGAAACTTAACACTTAACTCACTCATGGGCTTTTCTCAATCCCCTGTGGAGTCTCATGACTTCCTCAACATTTCTGCTAAGAACAACTCATCCAAAAGGATCTTTTACTTTTCAACCACCACTAGTATGATGGGTAGTCAAATGAATCTCAGAAATGCACGAGTATAAACAAATCCCTATGACAAAGCTCTATTGCACGATTATGAGTATGAAAGAAGGGAAACTTTTCTTAAATGTTTGTAGTCCCTCATTTATAGGAGTATGACCCTAACAACCATAAGTAAGATCCTATTGACATGGCTTCATAGACACCCTAGGACACTTGAACTCTGTACTCTGATACCAACTTTGTCATGACCTAAGCCTACACCCTGGACGTGGCTGGCACTTGAGAACCATTGTTGTTCCCCAAGCAAACCCTTATCCTGGCTAACTACAAACAAAAGACTAACTCAAGCATATAAAGCTTCAAAACCAAATAAAATTCTTGAAACTTACAAAGCTTTAACTCAAATCAATAACTCTTAATAAAAATAGAATATTCAACTAGCCAACAATAGGCAACTCAAGTCTTTAATACATTTAATAAGATAAATGAAACAATTTTCTCAAACCCTACTATCTATGTATGAAGCCTCTAACTAATAAAGATAGAAGTCGAGACAAGACCCACGACATCCTAACAACTGGAAAGTAAATGAAATCCTCTGGAAGAAGGAGGCTCATCATATATAACTCAAACTCCATCTGGTATCAACGAAGCTCCTATTGATGATCCCAAATACCTGAATCTACATCATGAAAGGATGCAGGCCAAATGGCTCAGTATGTGGAATTTATGAGCATGTAAGGGGAATTCTAAAGCATAACATAAGATTGAACTTGATAAAAAAAGAAACATACTTGCCTCTTTTCAAACTCATTCAACTAAACTCAACTTAAGAATAAGATACTCAACTCAAAGATTAGATACTCAGCATCAAAGATACGATAATCTACTTTGCATACTCAACTCAATATAAAGCAACAATACACCTGTAATATATGGAAAACTTTTAAAATGATAGAAAACAATTCAATGTATTGAAGAGTACAATAATAACTCAATTTATATATAATAAAATATAATATAACCATGTGAAAGTTTCTCTAACCGACAACCAGCACTATGAGCCTAAGTGATAATACAACGTCTTGCCTATGCTGCCAAAACTATTCTATACTTTGCCTTCATATAGGACGCCTTAACTAATAGATCCACTAGTCTATGCTAAAAATCACTAAGGAATCATATAAAAAGTATGATCCTTTCTACCCAAGATGGCTACATGGTTTATGGATACTTGAGTTATTATGAACTCGCATCCCCATATCGGTGCTCAATACTTCTCCAAAAAATATACTTAGATCATATGTTTTTTTTAAAAAAAACACTTTCTTTGGTTTGAGATAATTACTCAAAACATAGCTTAAAAGCTCTCTTCGAAATCTGTATTTCCTTTCTAACTCAAATGTGAAAATATTTTAACTTTTGGGAATACTTAGTGCCATATAATCTTTGAAGAAATGAACATTATTCTTACATTTTACTCAACTCAAAGCTTAAGTCTTAAAATAAAGTTAAAACCTTTGTAAAAAGACTTCTCATGATATGGTTTATGCCGAATTATGCACGTGAAAGACTCAATGCAAGGTTTTCAATAACCATAGGTAGAACTGAACACTTGGAACTCAAGAAATTCAATGATACTACTCATTTCAAGAATATTCAACTTAGAGGGTTGATACGGAATTATGACCATGAACTACTCAACTCAACGACTCAAAGATACTTCTCATCTCAAGATTGTTCGACTTATAGGATTCATGCGAAATTATGGGAATCAACAATTCAACTCAAGGACTTCATGGGTAACATATAATAGTACCATAATTGGAAATATAATCTCAAAGGGGATTAGGAATTCAATACACAAAACTTAGAACTTGAAGATACTACTTCTCTCAAAGGTACTCAATTGATGGAGTTCATGCAGAAGTTATGGGCATGAAGGACTCGACTCAAGGGTCAAAATATCAATAAGGAACTCAGGTATATGTCTCTTCTCATTCTTATACTTACCCCTTAAAACTTAGCTCGAATCGACAGTTCACCTCAAAGGATTCACAATTGAACTCAAAAGCTTTCTAGAACTCTACTCTTAAATCTCTCTTGAATGTGAATTATGAATTCAAGAGTTATGGCTCATGATATGAAGGATCTCAATAAAAATATATAAATTTGATAATTAGGAATAGAACTTTTAAAAGAAACATGAACTCAAGAACTTAAAATCAACTTATCTCAAGAATACTCAAATCTAGGGAAAGTATCCTAGATTACTCTTTTACTAATCTGAAAGTAGATGTAGGGAGTGTGGACGAACTAGTCCAACACTATAATAGCCTTACATACTTGGAAGAATAAGGTTCTTGAAGATTCTTGAAAAATCTTGAAGAAGAACTTGATTAGAAGCCTTGAAACCCTAGCTTGAAGGTAAACAATCAAGAAAACCTTTCTTGATATTCTTGAATTAGTTTCTTGAAATCTCTATGGCCAAGAATTATGATTTTAATTAGTGATTCATAATTGTATGGAGGAATTTGTGTTAAAAAATGGAATTCTTTGAAAAATACTTACCTTAAAGAAAAATCTTGAAAAAATATTGTATGAATCTTGAATGGAGTCTTCTACTTTGATTTTTCCTCAGGGTTTTACCCTAGGGTTTGAGAGATAAGAGAATGACGAGCTAAAAGATGAAAATCCGATTGTTTTAAGCCATTTATTAATCAAGAAATTTGTGTAGGGTTTTCTTGGAGGTAAATAAATAAAAACAACCATTTTTAATGTTTTCTCGTCGGCTAAATTCGTAACAACACTGTATGGGTTACTAAAAAAGTCATAACTTTTTACTCAGAAATTGGATTGACGCGAAATTAGTGGCATTGGAAGATAGATTCAAATACCTTTAATTTCATAGGATATGGCTCACATAAATCCTTATATTCTAATAGATATGGTCATTTGAAGTTGACCCAAATAGAATCTTATATCAAAACTTAAATAGATAAGGAAACTTCAAGAACACTTATTAAGAAATCATCAAGAACTTAAATCCTTAAATTTAAAGAACGAAATTATGCTGAATAGATCATAATTGGCATGTGAGTGAATAAACCCAACACTATGGAAGCTTACATATCTCCTATGGATTAAACCCATGGCGAAAATCCACAACAAAACACAAGAATCTCGACGAACACTTTGATCCTCTCCTCTTTTCTCTTCTTTTCTGTTCTTGAACTCTCAACTAAAACCCTAGGCATATATTAGGATTATAAAACTGAACCCAATAGGATTAGACCCCTAAAACATTACTAAAAATGAATTAAATTTGATTGGGTAAGGAAAAGACCAAAATACCCCTTACTATTTTTGGGTAACTTTCCTTATTTGGTAGCCTGACTTCAAAAGGGTATATCTCCCTCACCCAAACTCAAAACTGAGCAAACTCAACTGTGTTGGAAATAAAATTCAAAGACGTTTCATTGGGTACCTTTTAGCCCACCTAACTCATCCTGTACTGAAAGTTATGGTCATTTTAAGTTGACCCAAAACTTAGAAGAGCATAGGAATGACTTAAATGAATTCTCTGTAATTCTATATTTGGAACTCAAGCTGTTATATCTAGTGACCTTAACACTTACGAAATTTTAAATTCCTTGGTAAAAACTTACTTACTATGAAGGATGGTTTGAGTCTTAGTTTGAAATTTTATCTGGGCTGTTACATTAGGATTTGCAAAAACTGAACCAAATCAGTTTAGACTCCTAAAACCTTACTAAAATGTTTTAAGCTGAAGGGGTACTTTAAAGACTAATATTCCCCTCATATTTTTGGGTAACTTTCCTTATCCGAACATGCTAACTTTAAACGGGAATATCTCCCTTATACTGGCTCGAAATTTAGCAAACTCGGTGGCGTTCGAAAGAGGATTCCAAGACCTTTCATTTGATATCTTATGGGCCACCTAACTTATACTGTATTGAAAGTTATGGTCGTTTGAAGTTGATAAAAAATTCACACTTAAGCATAACTTGTAAAATTTCAAATTAGTTACTTTCCAAATTAGTTCTTTCTAATTTTAACTCTTTCGAAAATGGATTGTTTTACTGGAGGAGAATAATTTATTTATGAAAACACTTTGTATACAGTTGGCTCAAATTTTGTTCCGTATGAAAAGTATTTTCCATACTATTTTTAATCTTCTTTAGATTCTATTTGTTTAGGAATTTTAAAGTTTTGGGTTGTAATAATACTATATACATTGTTGCTTTTTGCAAAGTTCCTCAAAGTTGGTATTCTAAATATTTTAGTTATAAAAATTAACAATAGTACTAAGATATATATGTATTGAACACTCGTTGTTTACTCAAACAACATGCCAAGAAAGCATGTAATATTCTCACGATAATGACAAGGCAAAGAAGCCAACTAAAAATGGCATGTGGGTGTTAATTCCTATTATTCCAAAAAAAAAATGAAAATAACTTTTAGACATTAAATAAAAAATAATAATCCATGTTCTTAATTACGACTAACCCCCCCCCCCCTCTCCATTAGTCTTCTTTTATCACATTAGATGTTTTGCCACTTTAGCAAACATCTATGGTACAATGTAAGAGACCTATCTTATTTGAGGGTTAGGATTTGTAACTCTATCTTCGTTAATTCCTAGTCATTTTAATTGAAGAAAAATATACCCCAATAAGTATGCGCACACCCCTAATATTTTCCAATCTTTTCAGATATTATTTTTGTTGACTCCCTATTTTGTTGCTTAATTTTGATGAATTTTAGTTGTTATCTAAACTCTCCAATTATTGAGAACTCAATTTGCTAATTTGTTCGAATAGAGAGATCACTTGAAGAAGAGTCACATCTACCAACCCTTGTGGTTTGACCCCAACCTCATAAGTTGTGTAATTGTGTTACATACGACCGTCTACGCTCTGAAATATAAGACACAATTGGATGTTTATACGGTGTCATTGCCATGGATTGGTTAACGATAGTCTTTTATTGATTTTTAAATTTGAACTTGTGTGCATTTTTGTGTTCTTGTTACTTTTTATTTGTGTTACTGCCTACCAAAAACAGGACAAAATGAATCAAGAGGATGACAAATAAATTGTTGGTGATGTTGGGTTCACAAATGAATTCACTGAAAATGAAGCATCCATGGAGATAAGTGTAGTCAAATCAATTTGCCTACCACCGGAGGTAGGAGATGTCGTATTTCAAGTGACAACACCAATGCTTCATTTTCTAAAAATGAAGGGGCTATTAGGAGGCAAAGTGGTTTTAAAATGGGGAGTATAAATTAAGAATTGGTTAGATTGAGATTGATTCCTTTCTCATTAACCGGAGAAACTACCACACGGCTTGGATACCCCGAGGGTCAATCACCACTTGGGCGGAACTGAAGACTGCTTTTCATAAGAGATATTTTTCCATTTTTCTTGAAGTTTAGTTGAAAGATGAAGTAAGAAACTTTCAGAAAAGCCCGAAAGAACCACTTTATGAACTTTGGCTGAGATTTAAACAAAGGGTTGTTAGGTGACTAAGGCAAGATTTATTTAAGGTTGTTTTGTTACAATATTTATTCCAAGCTTTGAGTAGACGAAACATAGAGATTCCCAAGGGCTTGCTAGGTGGATCAATTATGGATCAGTAATTTGATAGAGCAAAGTGTTTACTCCAAAGGGTTGTTCAAACAAACTGTAATTCACAGAAAAGGGGAGCTGATAGGACGATAAGCATCACCTCTACTAAAAAGTGTAAGGAGAAAGAAAGAAAGAAAAGATGAAATAAGAGACAAGAAAGCATAGTAGCCACCAAAACCATCGAATCACTTCCATCTTGCAGATTGTAATGAAAATTACAAAGTGTTAATATGGGTAATGCATATCGAGACTCAAAAACAAGTAAAAACGAGGTTTATTTCCTAAATGAATTGGTATCAAGTAATGAAGAGATCTATACAAGGAGTTCAATATCTTATTCACCTAGAGTAAGATACAAATCCTGGAAATATGAGAGATGAAACCAAGGTAAAAAAAAAGAAAGTTTCATAAAGAAAAGGTGTAAGACTCACTGGTCATAGCTAACATGGAAAGAATACTGGAGAAAGTCATGGAGAAGATAATTTCTACAAATGAAGGAGTAGAGGAGTTGAAACACGACCTTGTACTGCTTGCGCAAATCGTAGAATTATATGCCCTCTCAATTGAACACCTAGAGAAAATGATGAATTAACTCTCATCACATGCATTCTCGGCCTACAACTAAGCTATGTGAAAATAATATGATTGATGAGCCTATCTTGCCAAAGAAAATTGATGAAGAACCGAAGAAAGTCAGCTTAGTAATGAAGAGAGTAGAATCCTGGCTAAGCAATCTTTGCATAAGAGTCCTGGCTAGTCACTACTCATCACTCAAGAAGATTCAAGGGAAACACCTATTAGCAAAAGTTCTCAAGGATATTAAGCTCAGTCAATATCCACGTTCCATGAAAAAATGAGTATGATTCTCCAACAAGTAATGCTCAATTCATGAAGACTGTGTGGGAACCCTTGTGTCCTCATGACAACATGGTGATAGAGGTTACGAACTATTGCAATCCCATTATTACAGAATGGGGAATGAGATTAAATAATGAAAGTCAGCAATTTGAAATCCCATATGAAATGGGATAAATGAGAGGTTACGAACTATTGCATTGCAATGGTTTGTGTGCTGAAGAATCAAATTTTAATATTATGCCCTAGTCATCATTTATTAAGTGTCACATTGGGCCCTTTTCGCCATCTTGAATGAAGTTACTAATGAGTGACCATTCAATTAAAGAAATTGTGGGAATAATTCATGTTGTGTTGGTGATTGTCAAGCATATTTCTATTGTTTTGTATTTTGCGATACCATGGATTTGGAAAGCGAGAGGGAAGTGCCGATTGTTTTGGGCAAGACCATTCCTTTTCACTGGGCAAGACCATTCCTTTTCATTGGGAAAGACCATTTTAAATATACAAGGAAAAGACATGAACTTGCTATTAAGTGGGGAAAAGGTGAGGCTCAATGTGCATCAAGCTATGACGCAACCTTTTGAATTGGCAAGAGTTTATCGAATAGATACTGTCATTAGAACTGATGACTGGAACATCAAAGAGTTTCTTGTTGAAAAAACCATTACAAGTAGCCCTATTGAATCATTCAGGCACTTATGTAGAGGAGTTTGATGAATCATGCAACATATAAGCAGGAATGGGTACTTACTCGTGCAACCCAAAGAAGTTTGACTGTGATTTGAAAAATGGACATAACCTTCCGTCCAAACCATCAATAATTGAGCCTCCAACTATTGAGTTGAAACCGCTTTCCGCACATGTTCAGTATGCTTTCCTCGGCGACAATAAATCCTTGCCAGTGATAGTATATAGGTAAGTTGAATGAAGATGAAATTGAGGCGTTGTTGAATGTTTTAAAAAAAACATGTTAAGGCCTTGGGGTACATCATTGGAGCCATTATTAGGATTCCATCATGTATTTTCACACGCAAAATCACCCTCCAGCAAGGGTGCTCTCCATCTATTGAACATCAACGCCGATTGAACACACCAATGCAAGAAATTGTCAAGAAAGAGATAATAATGTTGTTAGATGCATGCGTGATTTACTCAATTTTGCATTGACATGGGTGTACCAAGTGCAATGTGTTCCAAACAAGAAGGAATCAGTGCGGTTCCCAATGATAAATAGGAGGTGGTAATTTTTAAATTGGTCACTAGATGGAAAGTATACAGGGACTATAGAATGTTGAATGCTAGCATTGAAAAAGATCATTTCCTTGTGCCTTTTATGGTTTAAATGCTAGGAAGGCTTATCAATAAAAATTATTATTGTTATTAGGGGTACAATCAAATATCCATAGCTCCAAAATATCAAGAAAAGGCAACATACACATGACCCTATGGAACATTTACATTCAAGAGAATGCATTTTGTCTTATGCAGTGCCCCCACCACATTCCCCCGTTGTATGATATCCATTTTCTCAGATATGGTGTAAGTACAATGAACATGTTTATGGATGACTCTCTAGTGGTAGGAGGCTCTTTTTAGGAATTTTGACTCATTTGGCGGCTGTTCTATAGAGCTATCGCGAAATCAACTTGGCACTCAATTGGGGAAAGTGTCACTTTATGTTGAACGACGGGATTGTGTTGGGGCACTAGATCATCGAGAAGTGAATTTACGTTTGTCAAGCAAACATGGACGTGATAGAAAAATTGCCTCTACAAAAAATAGTCAAGGAAGTGAGAAGCTTACTAGGCTATGTCGAATTCAATCGAAGGTTCATCATCAATTTTTCCAAAATCACACATCCCTTGTTTCTATTGTTAGAAATAGAAACCAAGTTCATATTTAATACATCATTTTTTGAGGATTTCACTTGTATCAAGGTTAAACTCACCTTAGCCCTATTAATCATAGCCCCCTATTGGTCTAAGCCTATTGAGTTGATGTGTGACACAAGTGGATTTATTTAGTTGTAGTTCTTGGCAGTGAATTAATTTATCCATATAGAAGAAAATTATAAACCTCTATCATAGATCAAAACTTTTCCTTTGTCTCCAAATGATGGTAGACCTATTTGACAATAATTATTAAATTTTAAGTACATAATTCATCAATCAAAGTATAGCTTCGTATTAATATTGACAAAACTAACATTAATATTATTTAGATGAAAAAACTTACGTTATCAATTGTTGACTCATCTCGACGAGAACTATTCTTGGTGATCTAGTTTAGCCTTCTCTGCTCAAATGTATGCGTATGCAGGTAATGCATATTTTCTAGTATCGTCTCTATAACCTTATTCTTACTCTTCTCAACACAAGGACCACCACCTCTTGCTTCTTAAGACTTGGGGATGGACGCTTTACCTCTGTTGACCCTTGGAGTGCTAGGAGGACCTTGGTTGGAAAACCTCTTTTTGAACTTTTGCTTATCTTGGATTTCGAACCTAACCTTAGAAGAATTTCCATCATCGATCCTTGACCTCTTCAATTCTTTACCAACTTGTTTAAGCTTTTGCTCCTCAATTTGTTCGGCATGAACCATAAGGCGAGAAATGTACATGCTTGGGATTAGCATAGCTGACCTACATTCATTCACCACAAGATCGGATACACCCACAACAAATTTGTTCATTGTAGCTCTAGAGTCCGACACCAAAGTAGGAGCATGCTTGGACAATTGAGTAAACTTGAGGCCAGACACCTTCACACTCATACCTCCTTGACGGAGGTTGATGAATTCTTGCATTTTCCTCTCCCTTAGTTCCAAGGGGAAAACCTATCAAGAAAAGCCATCTTGAGTGTAACCCAACTTATCGGACCCTCTCTAATAGGTCTCCCCTCCTTCTATTGTTCATAACACATTTGTGCCAAATCTTTGAGTTGATAGGCGGCTAACTCAACCTTTTCTTGAGAAGACACACCCATAGCCTCTAGAACCTTAAACACTTCATCAATGAACCCTTGTGGATCTTCTTCCACTTTGGAGACAAAGAATGTAGGGGAATTCATCCTTGTGAAATCCCTTATCCAAGAAGCGGTAGTGCTAGCATTGGGGTTCACTTGCACCCTAGCATCCCTTGCAACTTCAAAGGCCAACACTTGAGTCAAATTATGAATAGCCGTGAGGAGCATGAGAGGGAACCGCCTTATTCACATTCTCGTCACAGGCCCTCCTTGCGCTGTTCCTTCTTGGTTTCATTTCCTATAAGCACAAGAGAAGGATTAGAAGAAAAGGACTAAATATAGTTAAGACTCTTAGGTATGACCATGGAATAACAAAAGAGTGAAAGTTTCTAAACATCTCATAGCTTCTGATTCATAAGTGTGGTACGGTTCACACCCATGAACAAGACTCTACTCGACGTGGTATCTTGTGAAATGAATCCTACTTTATTCTTAACTCTATTCTCTGATACCAAGTTTGTAACGACCCAAGAGCGCCCTCTAGTCGTTACCTGCGTATTCGACCTCAAAGTGGTCTTATACAATTCCTTAACATTCGTCATAACATGTATCATTGAATAAAATCACGGAAAATTTATAACTTTTACTTTGGAAATTCAACCTCACTTCATATATGAAAATAGAATCTAACTTCACCACAATGCACCATCTAGACAAAAAAGTATCGAAAATTGGACTTAGCCCTTACATCAATAAGAACTCTTGAAATAGGAAAGTACAACAATGTCTTTCAACATAAGCAAAGAACTAAACATAGAAGCTAGATCATAGGGTCTTGTCCTCGGACTTGAGGACTCACCAACTTTGGGAAGCAACTCCAAATGTCTTGAGAAGTAAGCTTCAATCCTCAACGGCCAGAAACTAAATGTTTGGGAGAAAATATGGGTTAGTACAACACACGTACTAAGTTTGTCTACTATGCATAAAAACCATGAAAACATGTACAAAATGACATTTTATTCAAAACATGCTTTTTGCCAAGTAAATCCAATATGCACGCAATTATGTATTATAATCCAAACAAACATAATTTCATCCCAATATGTAGACAGCCCAAGCAATACTAGTGCAATGCTAAGAATAGAACCACATAACCCTATTCAAAGCCAACTATCACATTAAGCAACCTACTTCATGAATACATTCATAAAATCATATTTCATCATAACTTACCACATTCATAATGATCATACATAACATAGTTTCAACATACATAAGTCATAATAATCATAATCATACGAGAGCACTACCACAACCATCTATTAGGATCCCACAAGTGCAAAGTGCAAGAGATGTTCCATACCCTCCCTTACACTATATAGAAACCATTAAGAAAGCCATAATAAGAGCTCACACCTTTCATGCCTTCATTTAATTTTACATAAGGGAAATATTGCAATAACCGACATAGTCCATGAGAGCTTCATGGAATCCAGTGTTCTACTCCCACACCGAAAAGAGAGGGTTAATACTTGCCTAAGGTGTAACTATTCGTACATAGCTATCGAGGTGGATACACTAAGCTTGAGTCCAATGTGGGCACATAGTTAGGGGTCAAGGATATTGCTTCTAGAAACCTTAACTTACTAAACGTGGGGTTTCCATCTCATGAGACAACACATACTGTAGTTAATTTGGACTTGCTTAACGTGAGGAAACCCATGTGGGGAGCCAGAAATACTAAACGTGAGACCTCTTTCTCATTTACATGCCTTTTCGGTGCTAAGTATCTAATTTCCTTTTGTAATCCTCTTTAGTCAACACATAAGGTCGCGTTAGCCTTTAATAGACCCTTATGTAGACATCTTACGATAATAGCTCATATGTGTTCATAAGTGATTAACTATCCTTTCACTTTAGATACAGTTAGAAAGTGAATAAACCTTTCACTTTACATTACACTATAATCATGAGACCTACCTTTCAATCATATAACAATCATACCATAATATACATACATACTTCATAGCTAATTCTAGTGTAGAGGTTTAAGGATGAGGAAACTAGGTCATCTACACCACAATAAAACATTAGGTATGACATCATTACAATCTAAGTAATTCACCTTTCATACTTGAGTTCAAAGAAGAACCAACCTTCATACCTTCTTGCCCTTCGTGGGACATCAATACTTCAATTACCAAGCAATTCATAGCAAATACATAACACAAGGTAATTTATGAAGTAATAACATAATCAACATCAATACAAGCAATATACTTATTCCCTTCATAGCCTTCATTTAAAGACTCTACCCTAATTTCGTATAAATTATACATAACCTAGGGTGGAATCATGATACAAACATGAATTACATAACATCACATTCAATTCATATCCTTCAATCAACATCCAACACAAACTAGGGTTAGAATTAGAAAGAGAAGGAGAAACATGGGTCTCATGGGGAATTCTTCAAGGAACCACCAATACAACATAATTTCATCCATAGTTGTTCATATAACATCAATCAAAGTCAGTTTATAAAATCAATTTCACTTCAGAAAGAAGACCTACATTTTTGGATTGAAACCTAGAAATTGGAGATTTTGAAATTCATCTTGAAGGGGACTCTTGGGGAAAGGAATCCCAAGAGTGATAAGCAACCATACCTTATTGATGAATTAACCATGAAAATCCGAGTTGAAACCTTGAAGAGTTTGACTTCTTCTTGAAGTTCCAATCTTTTTCAATGGAGTTCTTGAGAAGAGAGAGAGAGAGTAGAGAGAAGGAGGAACTTTAGGTTAAGATCTTTGGGGTTTTGTGTGTGAGTGATAAAAGTGAGGTAAATTGATTTAAAAATAATTATATACACGTCCCCTAAGTACCCTAAATACCCCTCACTTAAATGAACTCTTTAATGAAGTAATAATAGATTTCTGAATTTCTGCATTTTTGTCGCGGAACAAGTCCGCGACGCGGAGCTGTTCCCTGAAGATATTTGGAATTAAATTTCGAGGCAATAGAGTCCGCTACACAACCGCGTCGTGAAAAATATTTTTGCTCCTTGGGGGAGGAAAGCTTCGACGCACACCTTTTCCGACCAAGTGCAATTTGCAAGCTGCCTTGACAGCTTGCTTGGCCAAGGTTGGGGTCCTCCTCGAGGCCCCTTAGGGTCGCCCCGGGGAGTTGTACTTGAACGTTTTGACCCTATGAATATATACTTACCTATTTTAAACCTTTTTAAAAGATTATATCTTCATACGACACACCCAAACCTGCCCAAAACCTAAGGAACACTAGAGCACATTCTTCTCTAGTTTCCGGACGTCGTGGTCTTTTCTTGACGTTTAGACTTTTACATTTCCAAACCAAGTCAATTACCTTAGTTTAGGTTTATAAAAAGCAGTTTAACTATTTTTAAGTCATTATTCATAAGGTGACGCTGTAGCTTAAGTCATAGAATTTCTGAGGTGTTACACTATCCCCCCCCTTAGGAACATACATCCCCGAATGTAACTTGGACTTCTTTCTAAGGAGACAATGACTCAAACTAGCAGCACAACAACCAGTCACATCAACAACATCATATCATCATATCATATGGTAATTTAATCCACAATACCACTATGCTCAAAACTCTTTACTTCACACAACTATAGGAGGAACTACCTTCTCCATATTCTATGAGCATAAACATATATATTAAGCAATCACCATGACATTTCTTTAACAAGACAACATCAACCAGTCTTATTCCAACTCTCATGAAGACAACATCACACAACATCTATGGGTGCAATATCAACCATAAGAACCAAAATTTATGAAAACTCAAAATACAACTTCAGAATGAATTTTCACAAAAATATACACATACAAGGAAATCATGTCATAATCATCAACACACATGATTTTAAATTTATACCAAATTAAGAGAGATTACTAACCTCAACTATGGCTAGGAGTAGGAGGAAAGTGATTAGGGTAGCGGGACTTCATGTCGGCCTCGGCCTCCCATGTTTCACCCTTAAGTAGGTGGTTTCTCCATAGGACTTTTACGGAGGCAACCTCTATATTCCTCAACTTCTTAAGTTGACGATCTAGGATTTCGACTGGAACCTCCTCATAAGAAAAATTCTCATTCACCCCTAAACCTTCTAGAGGGAGAATGGACATCGAGTCACCTATACACTTCTTTAACATAGAAATATGGATCATCGGGTGAACCGGGGCCAATTCAAGGGGTAATTTCAACTCAGAAGCGACCTTTCCGACATGCTTCAAGTTCTCATAAGGCCCAACATACCGGGGGGTAAGTTTCCCCTTCTTAAGAAACCTCATCTCCCTTTTCATGGGTGAGATCTTTATGTAGACCCAATCACCAACTACAAATTCAATAACCCTCTTTCTATTATTGGCATAAGAATTTTGCCGACTATGAGCCGTTTTCAACTTATCCCTTATAAGTTGAACCTTTTCCGTAGCCTCATAGACTACCTTGAGACCAAGAATAGCAAATTCACCTACTTTAAACCACCCATCCAGAGATCAACACTTTCTACCATAAAGTGCTTTAAAGGGTGCTATAGCAATAATCGAGTGGTAGCTATTGTTGTAGGAAAATTCTACCAAAGGTAAGTGCGTTCCTCTTGACCATCAATTTGAGGGTGAAATGCGTTACTAAGTTTCACTTGAGTACCAAGCCCACTTGGAAAGAACTCCAAAAATGGGAAGTAAATTGGGCACCTCTATCTGAAATAATCGACAACTTAGCATAATCTTCCATCGAATAAGAAACCTTGACGGGAAGGAAATGGGTTGATTTAGTCAATCTATCCACAATGAGCCAAATGGAATCATGTTGCCTACGGGTTCAAGGCTAACCTACCAGGAAATCCATATTCATCTCTTCCCACTTCCAAGTAGGGGTATCAATATATTGAGTTAGACCTCCCAGTCCTTGGTGCTCGGCTTTGACTTGTTGGCAATTTGAGCACCTAGCCATAAAATATGCTTTGTCTGTTTTCATTCCGTTCTACAAATAAATCACACGTCTGTCACGATACATTTTGGTGGCACCCAGATGGATGGATTATCAGGACCCATGGGCCTCTTCTAAGATTGTCCCTCTTAGGCCATCCACATTCGGCACACATAATATTCCTTGGTGCCTACGCACCCCATCTTCTCCTTGAGAGAAAGTTTCTATTGCTTTGTTGAGAATTGACTCTTTTAGTTCCATCAAAGTAGGGTAAAGATGTTTCTTAGATTTCATGTCAACAACAACCGATGACTCATAATTATGACGAACCATGACACCTCTTTTTGGGGAATCTTCAAGTAGGACACCCAACCGGGCTAGCCTATGTACATCACAGGCCAACACATGGATGCTAAGTGAACCCTTTGGCAACCAACTGAGCTTTGTACCTGTCAAGCAAATCGTCAGCTTTCTATTTGATCATGTAATCCAGTTAAAATCAACAACATTTTTAATAAAATCCTAAAGAACTAATTCCCATGTTTTATTCCAAATCAACGCATGAAATTTAGCTTTCATGGTTGACTTCCACTCCGTGTGCTTTAGAGCTTGCTTGTAGGTATGAGGGGCAGCATTTTCAAGAAGTTGGACATGATAATTGAATGGTTTTTTGGGGCAGAAAATGATATGTGTTAATCGTGTCGCTGGACGGGTTGGAGGAGGACGAGGTGGCAGGTGATGGCAAACAAATAGGAGGACGAGGTGGGAGCATAGGAGTTGGTGGCAAACAGACTTGAGGAGTAGGTGGGGAAAAACTCTCTAATTGTACATGAGAGGTTTTAGAAGCATGTGGATGAATTCTCTTTTTTTTTTGGCGATGGTAAGTTATAAGATTGGGCAATGGATTGTAAGGGATAGAAGCTTGGGTTTGTTCCTAGGAAGTAAAGGAAGGACAAAGCTGAGAAAGGGAATTAACTGAGCTGGGACGCAGGTGATTCTAGCTGGAGGAATGAACTCATAAGCTTGGCCACTGATAGCAAGACTTTCTCGAACTACCATATGAGAAGGAAGTGGAGATATATCAAGTGAAAGAGATTGAATTCCAGAGTCTGGAGTGTTAACATCTTCCTAGGTGAGTGTAAAAGACTAATTTTTAATATGTGAAAATATATTTTCAAAGGGGAAAATATTTTCCAAAACTTGACATCGTGTGAGACATAAATTTTGAGTTAATGGGATCAAAACATTGTTGTGCATAACGAACTTGAGAGAAGCCAAGATAGATATATGGACTGGACCGAGGCTCAAGCTTATGGGTGGGGTAAAGTTTAAGCCATGGGTAACAGAGACAACCAAAAGTTCTGAGTGAATTATATCTGTGTGTGACATCAAATAATTTTCATATGGCGATGTATTGTTTCATAATTATGTGGGCAATCGATTAATAAGATAATATGCATGTTGACAAGAAAGCGACAAAAAATTTGAAGATAAGGAAGCCTTATGTAAAAGTGTTTTGGTAGTTTCAAATATGTGTCGATGGTGACGCTTTGCTATGGCCACTCATTGTGGGGTATGAGGAAGTCATACAAGGTGTTCAATTCCATTTGCATTGATATACGGATCAAGAGTTTTATATTGACCTCCTCCATCAGTGTACAAAGAGACAATCTTCCTTTTATATTGTTTTTCCATTAAAGGATGAAACTTGGAAAAAAATGTCTCGTACCTCATGTTTGTTTTTAAGACTGTACAACCAAATATATTTGGTGTAGCGATCAATAAAAACACAATTACATGACTTTTTATCAATGGAACGGACCGGTGAAGGACACCACAAGTCACTAAAGAGTATTTGCAGTGGAGCAGTACTAACAAGAGATAAACAGTTGAATGGAAAATGCTGAACTTTATTTGAACAACAATAATTACAAAAGTAAAGATGATAGGTGATGAATCTAGGAGAGAATATTTATTCAAAACAAAGTTCAATGTTCTTGAATGGGGATAGCCAAGGCAATGGTGCCAGACTTGGCGAGGAACTATTGTAGTGGAAACTTGAACAATTGGTTTAGTAGCTGAGAAATTGGGTCATTCATAGAGTATGTTCCTATTCCAATTGGAAACCAGCAAAGCCCGCATTTTCAAGTCCTTCACAAAGAAATAAAATGGAAAATATTCAATGGAGGTCAGAATATCATGACAAAATTTTGATACGGAATGAATATTTTGTTTGGTAGCAGGTGCACACAAAGTATCGATTAGTATAAAGGCATTATTTGATGCAACTAATTCAGTAGATCCATGATGAGTAATTTAAATTTGTTTACCATCACCCATAGCTATGCCTTCTGAACCATTGTATGCTTCAAGATTGTTCGGCTCTGTTGTGACATAAAAAGTAGCACCAAAGTCGACAATCCATTGGTTTTTTCATGCCCCACCCTACACCCTGGGTAGGAGTAGTACTAGAGAACCATTATTGGCCCCAAGAGAACCCTTGTCCTTAACTCTCAGAGGAAGACTTACTCAACAAATATAAGTTCATGAAATAAAGTAGAATCTTATAAAAGAAAACATTCAACTTGCCAAGAAGGCAACTCAAGTCTTATAATCAAAACAACTAAAGTGAACAAGACTAATGAACTACTAACTGTATGTCTATGAAGCCTCTAATACTATGAGGGATATTAGTACAAGACCCCTAATCATCTTAAATACTTAAATGGTAAAGCAATAATAAAGGGATCCTCTAGAAACAAAGGCAGCTCACCAAATGAATCTGAAATGCTCAACTGGATTAAAGAAGCGTTTGATGCAGATCTCGGTATCTGTATCTGCATCATGAAATGATGCAGGCCAAATGGCATCAGTAAATTGAATGTAAGAGCATGTGATGGGAAATCTAAAAAAGTCATAAGCTTGAAAGGGAACTAAAGAAACTTACCTGGTCTCAACTCAACTCAACTCATTTCAATATAAAGCAATAATATAAATGCAATATAAAGAAAGCTTTAAAATAGGTAGATAACAACTCAATGTATTGAAAAATACAACAATAACTTGGTTTGTGCATGAAAGTACAAGTAACTCTGTGTATATAAGAATACACAATCTTTCTGGGAGTTTCTCTAACCGACAATCAACACTATGAGTTATGTGGTAATACATCGTCTTTCCTCATGCTACCATGGTTGTCCTATACTTTGCCGGGGGTGTAGAACCTAACTACTCAATGGAATCACTAGTCAATGCTAAAAGAATTAAGGAATCATTCAAAAAATATTACCCTTTTCTATCCATGTTAGGTACACAGTTTATGGAGACTTTGATTTATCTCGATTCAAATTCATCCCCACATCGGTGCTCAATACTATTCCCAAAATGTAACTAGCTCATATGTTTAAAGACATAGCTCTTTCTTTGGTTTGATATTATCACTCAAAAACTAGATCAAAAGCTCACTTGGAAATTGGTGTTTCCACTCTTGTTTAAATGCAAAAACATTTACTCTTTGGGAATACTTATTCCCCATATAATATTTTGATGAAAATGAACCTCACTCTTTCTCTTACTCTTACTCAATGCAATGCTCAAGTCTTAAAACATTTGTAAAAGACTTTTGAAAAAGACTCTAAGAACTTTATAGACTTGGCCCTTAACTTTCATTGTATTTAAATTTATGAATTCAAGGTTATGATTCATGTTTATGGATGATCCCATGATGTTTAGACATACCTTAGTGTGTAGAAATTAACCACAAAATATAAGTACGATTTTAGAGAAATCAAATGGAAAGAAGTGGAAGTGGGTAGAGTACCTGGCGACCCTGGCGTACTATGTGGCACCGGGCGCCAAAGCCTTAACTAGAGAACTTGCGTTGGGGCACTGAGTGGCATAGTGCCCTAGAGCCCATCCTGCAGAAAATGATGTGGGACGCACTGAGTGGCGTGGCGCCACACCACTTTTCTCTTAATTTTGGATGAACTTTCTTACTCATTTTTTCTACCCTAATTCATCTAGAATCGAATGGTTTCTTCCCCAATCACTTAGATTCGAATATCCAACAATAGTATACAAGAATCTAATCAAAAGCAACCTTTAAAATCATTCGATTATCTCAAGAACACATCAAAATCTCAACAATGAAAGATAATGAAGGAAACTTCAACAAAACTCATCAAAACTCAAATCCTTTATTTTCAAGAAGATAATTTCACTAAATTAAATCATGATTGACGCTTGGTTGAACATAGCCAATGCTATGTGAACTAACATACCTCTTAGGGATGAAATCCTTGGCGAAATCCTTAATGAAATCCTCAAAAAATTTATGAATATTGACCTTTCTCCTTTCTTCTCTTTTCTCCTCTTTTCTCTTCTTGAACACTACTCTAAAAACCCTAACATCAATTATGATTGCATAAACTGAAACCAATTCTATTTAGACCCCTAATTAAATACTAAAAATGAAATAAATCAGATTGGGTAAGGAAAGCACCAAAACTCCCCACACAAACCCGGTTAACTTTCATTAACTAGACAACCCCACTTCAAACAGGCATATCTCCCCCATAGGAGCTTGAAAATCAACAAGTTAGTAGCGTCCGAAAGGTAGTTCAAAGATCTTTCATTTGATATCTTGTAGCCCACCTAGATCATCTTTGGTGAAAGTTATGGTCGTTTGAAATTGACTCACAACTTATACTTAGCATAACTTAACAAAATTTCCAAAGTTACTCTTTACAAAATAGTTTCTTTCTAATTCTAGTTCTTTCTGAGGTAGGATGTTACCATATCTCCCTCTTGGGAACATTCGTCCTCGAATGAGATCACTCTAAATAGACTATTGGTGTAAGTCTAAAATTTAGCTCAAACACCCCACAAGCATTATAATACATCATACCAACTTAAAATAAATGCCAAGGAAAGGATTAGTACCTTAATTTGGAATTTCTCTAGACTCAAAGAGATGTGGGTATCTCTTCTTCATATCTTCCTCAGCCTTCCAAGTAGCTTCCTCTACAAACTGATTCCTCCAGGAAAACCTTGACTAATGCTACATCCTTGGTTCTCAACTTCCGAACCTGGCAATCTATAATCTAAACAAGAATATCATCATAAGATAAGCTATTTTTAATACCAATATATTCAGTAGGTATGATAAATGAAAGATCACCCATACACTACTACAACATGGATATGTGAAATACCAGATGAACCGCTGCTAACTCTTGCGGTAGCTCCAACTCATAAACCACATTGCCAATACTCTTGGATATTTTGTAAGAACTAATGTACCAGGGACTAAGCTTCCCCTTCTTACCAAATCTCATAACACCATTTATGGTGAAACCTTCAATTATACCTAATCATCTACTTTGAGCTATAAGTTTCTTCTCCTAACAATCGTATAGGATTTATCATGACTCTGCGTTGTTCTCAACCATTTTTTAATAACTTTCACTTTGTCCCTAGCTTGATGGACTAAGTACAGTCCTATCAACCCAGCTTCAGGAACCTTAAACCGTCCAATAGGAGAACTACATTTTGTCTCATAAAGAGCCTCATACAGAGCCATTTAGATGCTAAAGTGATAACTATTGTTATAAGCAAACTCAATGAGAGGTAAGTGATCATCCAAATTACCTTTTAAATCAATCATACAAGCCCTAAACATATCTTTTAAAGTTTGAATTGTGCGCTCTACTTGACAATAAGTCTTAGGTTGAAAAACAGTACTCAAGTTCACCTTCGAACCCAAATATTTTTGTAAAGACTTCCACAATTGTGCATTAAATTGTGAACCTCTATTTGAAATAATTGACATTGGGACTCCATGAAGTTTGACTACCTCCTTAATATATAACTTAGCATATCCTTCTGCTGAATGGGTAGTCTTTACTGGTAACAAATGGGTAGATTTAGTCATTGGATCTACAATCACACAAATGGAATCATAGTACCTATGAGACCGTGGTAAAACTGTAACGAAATCCATATTGATCATCTCCCACTTCCACTCCGGAAGTTCTATATCCTGAGCCATACCACCGAGCCTCTAGTGCTCTACCTTGACTTGTATGCAATTCGGGCACTTAGCAATGAACTCTACGATACACTTTTTTATACTAATTTACCAATAGACTTCTCTCAAGTCACGATACATCTTTATGGATAACTAATGGATGGAATATATGGAGCTATGAGCTTCCTCCGTGATCCTTTCTTGGAGTTCAACCACTGTTGGTACACATAATCTACCTTGATTCCTCAATTCACCATCTTCCCCTTGTTCAAAAGCCATTACTTTTTGCTTATGAACATTTGCCTTCAATTAAAGCAAAATAGGATCTTGGTCTTATGTCACGACCCAGGGGTACTCCCTAGATGTAACATGGCATATAGAACCACGAAAGGCTCGACGTAAGCCACTTAGCAAATCATAACATAAGAATTGAACAATAAAGAGTAAAACACATTTCAACTCTTAAAACATTTTTCATAAAATAAAGTAGAAGTCTAGACTTGTCTCAATATATCTATCTATTGCACTACTTGAATGAAATAGGTCCTAGCCCATTTAATATGTCCGTAAAGGGAAATACAATAAGGAAAAATACATCATGATAAAATTCATCCTCAAACCATGAGGACTCACCAACAAGCTAGGGGAATAAGCTAATCCAAGATTTATCCACAATGATGATCACCCTTAGAGTCGGACCCTACACTTGGGGGAAAATATAGGAAAAGTAGGCGTTAGTACAAAAATGTACTAAGTATGATGGTCATGCATAAAAACCTTTAAAACGTGCTAAAGAGGACATTTCATTATAAATCTTGCTATATGCTAAGTTTAAACATCATCATAAAGGTAGTTGGAAAAAATAAAGCATAATCACTATATACAATGCAAGTTAGCATCATATTTAAAACCTTTGAACTCATATACCAAACTTATCATAGCACAAGGTGAACACTTCATGAATAACCTCAACAGAATACTTGTTGGAGTAATGAATAAGAACCCATAAATCTCACCCATGCTAAGTAAACCACATTAGGCCATCATTCATGTCCGTCATCTTTTAAAACTCTTGAACACTATGAGGTACTTCTTAAGCACATATTTATTCCTCATTTCATTCTACACATAGAGATATTTCATTAAGCATATCTTAGTTCATTATTAGCTTGAACACTTTGATATGCTTCCTCAAACATGTCTTAGTTCATTTGTTATTTTGAACATTTTGAGATGATTCTTTAAGCATGTTTTAGTTCATTATATTTGAACTCTATGAGATGCTTTCTAAAGCATGTCTTATTTCATTATATTTTAACACTTTGAGATACTTTCTCAAGCATGTTGTAGTTCATCATTAATCTTGTTGTAGTTATGATATAGCCTTAACCGACATGAGACCATGTGAGCTTTCACATGATGATGAGTCTGAGATTACTCATTTAGGGCTTCGTTTATATTGATATAGTGTCCTAAACTGCTTAATTTGTGCCATAAACTGATGTTAAATCCTTCATTTTTAGGTATATGGATTGAGGAAAAAAGAAAGGACACTAACTAGCAAAAAGGAACAAAATAAACTGAAGAGATGAAGAAACGCAAGCCTGGTGATGTGCAAGAGCACTTGGCGAATCACCGAATGGTTAGATGGACCCCCTAAAGATCTAGTGTGCTAGCCCTGAGGGAGAAACCAAGTCAGTGATGAAAAGGAGCAGTCGATAAATTGCCGAGCAATTGCGTGAAGCGAAGTTACATCGCCCAAAACTGCAGAACTCTAGGATGTTAAATATGAAGGTGAAAATACAATCGAAAAAGGTGAAAGGGCGGCTCACCGAGTGGTTCGACGAGCTCAACTTACTTCGCGAAATGGCCATTCGTAGCTTGTTTTTGGCGACTATAAATTAGATTTTAAACATTTAGTTGTAGTATGTTGGATAAAGCTGGATACCTCTAAAGACATTTGGATATACGAAATTAGCTTAGAATAGTTTTTTTTTTAGTTTTTCATAACTTTTGAAGAACCTTAGAGATTCAATTTAGAGATTTTGGAAGTGGGTTTCGAATATTCTATAAATTCATTGTAAAGACTAAATCTCTCTTACCCAGTTGATGGAAAATCGATTCGGTAATCATTTTTACCCTTTAATGATGTTTGGCTGAAACCGCAATTCTTGGGGTGTGATATGGTGATTATGGGTTGATTTAGTTTATGGGTATTGTTAATTACTAGTTTCAATGCTACTTTTAAGTGAGTTTAATCAATAATTTAGGTTTAATTTATGAATTGTAGTTGCAAATACAACTCTATCTTTGTGTTCTTGGATTATTCGAGAGAGAAGTTTTAGAACTAAGATTATTGATTAATGATTTATGGGTATTGGGTTGATCTAGGTTTAGCGAGAGAGAGTGAATCCTAAACCCAATCCTACCCATCTAGATCGAAAGAGTGGATAAATTAAGGTGTGAATTGTTCTTCATTGTCACTTTTATTGATGTTCAAAAAAAATCAGCTGATTCGGGGTAGTTGTTGGAAAGAAAACTATATCCCTTGTAGTCTAGCCTACTAACTGATATTTAGTTGTTTACTAGTATTTTCAATAATCCATATATCTATATTTGCCTATAATCGATCACATACCAAGAATTATTCTCCCTACTGTTATTTCAAAGTTTGTGTGAGTGTTTCTAGTTGATTATTAAACCAAAACCCCTATCTGACATTCGTGTCACCCCTTTACTTGATTTATGTGTTTTCTCGATAATTTCTTTTACTATTGCTAATTAGACCATATTTGCACTTCCTAATTAAATTTAAAACACGTACCGCTCTCTGTGGTATTCGACCCCAACTCATTTAGTTGGGTTTTATACTGATTTACGATCGTTGACACCTAGAATTTGATGAGGTGTGCTTGAAATGCCTAATCAAAAGGGCACCGTTGTCGGGGAGTGGTGTTGTTTGAAATTCTTTTGGTGAAGTTGAATTGTCTTCTTTTTAGTTATAGTTAAATCTACTTATTTTAGTTTAGGTTTCTTTTGCTGCTTATGTTAAAACATAGGAGGAGATGAGCGTTAATAGTTGTAATGGTAGCCAAGTGGGCCACCATGATGATGTCGGAAACCTCAATGATATCAATGACCTAAACTTCAATGACCCAGACCAAATGGGTGCTGTTGGGGCCATTCGTTTGCCTCCAGCTGAAGGAAACGTTGTGTTTCACATCACAAGGACCATGCTTCAACTCCTACAACTGAATGATATGTTTGGGGGGCTAGCTCATAAGGATTCCTATGAGCATATCAGAAATTTTGTTGATGCCTGTGTACCATTCTCATTTAAGAACATATCGCAAGAATTGGTCTGGTTGAGGTTGTTCCCATTTTGTCTAACGGGTGAGGTAATCAAGTGGTTGTCGGAGATTCCAAAAGATTGCATCACTTCTTGGATGGAGCTGATCACAGTATTGCAAGTGTGATTTTTCCCTCCATCAAAGATTATGATGCTTAGAGATAGCATTCAAAACTTCAAGCGTTTGGAGGGTGATACAAACCATGAGACGTGGCTGAGGTTGAAGAAGTTGGTGTTGTAGCCCAACTCATAGATTGCCCAACAACTTGTTGTTGGAATACTTTTATATGAGTCTTGACTCGGTGAACAAAAGAGTTGCGAATCAACATGTTCCTGGTTGTATAATGCAGCAACCTTATAAAGTAGCTTCCTAACTCCTCGATTGCCTGACAAAGATCAATAGGGCATGGTACACTGGTGAGGACAAAGTTTCTCCTCTAAACTTTAGAATGACAAAGGATCAGATCGAAAAGGACCAAGAGAGAGAACAAAAATGGCAAAGATGATGACCCATCTAGATATCTTGGTTAAAAATGTCATGGGTGTTCGTATGAAGAGTGTAAATGTTGAAGGTGTTGGTGGAGTAAACCCTGATGAAGCCTAATTTGAAGTGTTGTACAATAAGGAAGTAAACTTCCTAGCCAACCAAGGAGGAGGTTATCATTCTAATTACCCAAAATCGGTTGGAAATCAAGGTTTGAATAGAGATGAGCATCGGAGAGATCGTGATAGAGATTGGCGTGATCGTAACACCACTTGGAAGGAAAGAGAGGGCGAGAAGGATAGGTATGTTCCTCCCCATAAGCGTGAAAAGGCCAAAGATTTTGAGAGCGGTCGCCATACGGAAGATATTGATATACTGTGAGTTTACGGTATTTCTAATACATTTCACTTACAAGTTGTGTGTGTCTAGGGCCTTTTTTGTATTGGTTTTTATGTGTTTTATTGTATTTTTGCAGGAAAGATGTTCAGGCACAGAAGTATGGAGAGAGCTGAGAAAAATGCAGAGAAAGGGCATTCATGAAGGTGATCTACGGACCGTAGGTCCATTGACAGTACGTAGGTGATGCCCGTAGATTAGCAGGCAAGGTATGGTTGACAAATGAAGGAAATCTGACCAAGTGTGGAACCACGGTGGCCATTGACGGTCTGTAGATTAATCTATGGACCGTATTGTCGATCCGTAGAATGAGACTGCGAGGGTTCTAATACCTAATTTTTGAAGATTCTAAGTGCGGAGCTACGGAGGGGATTGACGGACCGTAGATCGATCTATGGTCCATATTGCAAGTCCGTCATTTGCTTCAGAGAAGCTGATTTTTAGGAGCTAAAATATTTTCGAAGTCCTGACTGACGGAAGAGACTTACGGACCATAGATCCATCGACGGTCCGTAAGTCAGTCTCATGGAACGAAGACACGTGCCTGAACAAACTTTCCTTAATTTGTTTCCCTTTTAATTTAGGATTTATTTTCTATAAATAGGGCATGTAAACCTCTTTTTTGGGGGTTAGACATTATTATTCTAGTTTTACTTTGTGACTTTGGAGATTAAGTTACAACTCTAGCAATTGTTGATTTTCTAAGTTCGTTTTGAAGATTTTGGCTTCGCAATTCAAGTTGAATTTTTGGATTTATTATTCTCTTTACGTAAGTTTATGATTTCTCATCTAAAACTATGAATTGTGTTCTTACTAATATGGGTAACTAAATTCACAACTAGAGTTGTGGGAACTATGAGCGATTAACAAATTATGAATAGTAAATAAGCAATTCTTGAATAGTATTTTGCATGCATTGATAATTCTTTCGTTTAGAAGTCTTTTTAACGGTGGCCAACGTTAGAACTTGCCTCGTTACTACTTGCCGGACCAAGGAGGTAATTAACGAGAACAGAATTATCAACATAGATTTAGTGTGATACTATCTAATAGGCTAGTGTCGATTGGTGCGAAGTAATAACTAAGCCAAATATCGATTATGATGTCTAATATGAGGTAAAGGTAAGGGTTAGTAAATTATACACATGTAACCGGACCAAGGTGCAGGGTAAAATTCTCTAGATGCCGGACCAAGGATTTAGAGATACCTAACTTATCACTTTGCATGTAGTACATTAGGAAAGGATTGTTGTTACTAGGATTATTGCGTTATGAGTTTGTGGGGAACACGTATACCCTAGTTATTTCTCTCATCTTCATGACAACAAAAAATTGAGTTTTGATTACTGATTACTTATTAATTTTTTACTGTTGTTCCATACAAACCAACCTCCCTTTAATTATCTGTTTCTGGACGTAATTTGACTAATCGAATATAATTGTTGGTTAAAGTAACGTCTAAACCATTTTCCTCGTGGGATCGACCCCAACCTACAAGTTAGGTTCTTTCCTTGATAACGATCGCTTATACTTCAGTAGGGAGGTGTAATTTGAGCATATCAAATATCCTTCCACACATTCTCAAAAAAGTTGAAGAGTCTGATAAACTTTTGAAATAAATGAAAGAGGATGTTTCGACTCTTAATCAAATGGTGACTTCTCACTCAGTCTCTATTAAGCAGCTGAAGACCCAAATTGATCAAATTTCGTAGCATTTGAACCTAAGACAACAAGGGGGGTTGCCTAGTAACACTATGTCAAACCCTAAAAATAAATCTTGAATAGGTCTTTGCGTCGTGCCACGACGTTAACTGAGGAGCTTCTTTGGTGGCAACCCAAGTTTTTAATGTTTCTAGTTTGATTTTGAATAATGGGTGTTGATTTTGCATGTTGAAAAGTGGAATGTGCAGTATGGTGAACCAAGAGACCAATCGGCGACTCACCGAAGAGGTCAGCAAGCCTGACTTGGACCATCGATGGACCCACAAAAATCTGAAGTGGCAGTCTGTAAAATTTGGAAGCCTAATGGTTGAATCGACGACTCGCCGAAAAGGTCAGCGAGCCCAATTCTGTTAGCCATTTAAATCCCCAAATTGATTAGAGGTCCTATAAATCTCGACGAGGTAAGTCACAACCCGGTGCATCGTCGAGTGGTTCGGCATGCTCGACTTATGCCGCTTAAAGGGCTACGAACTAGAAGGTTTTAAAAGGCCAAACTATTTAAAATTTCTAAATCTTTCACATCCTCTCATTTCTAACCATGTACAGTCTAACCCACACTCTAGATCTTCATTACTTTCGCGTATTTTGCTATTTTCCTTTATTTGTGTGTGTGATCACGTGCTTGGATTTGGATTACTTTGTCGCCTAGCTTATCAAACTCACAATTCGGCATTCAGGTTGGTTTCAGAACCCCAAACTCTTGATTAATAGTTGAACTTGAATGCTTTTGGTAATTGTGCATTGTGTTGTGTTGGGTCTTTGTTTAAATTGCTTTTGATGTGTTGTTTTTCCTATTTCGTGTTTCAAACTTCTGCCTATACGCTAATTGCTTAATATGATGAATACCCATGTTTAATGCGCTAAATATGATTCTAAATTGTTGGTTTGTGGTTATTTCATGTTGGGTCTAGTTGGCTGAAGTCTTAGCAACCTTCTTGAGGTTAAAACCAAATTTCAATCAACCGATGGGGAATTAAAACATTATACATGGATTTAATCATAATATCTTGTGAATCTATCACCACATACATCAAATCATACAATTCACCTTTCACCAATAAACACACATATTATATCATCAAATTTGAGAAATAACGGGATTTTGTGGGTTCTTGGGGAATTCATCATTAAAATATAGGGAAATCATCAATTAATACATACTATAACATAATTCAAACATTAAAATCGTTTTTGAAAGGAACCCATGACATTGGAACCAAATGCTAACTTTTGGGGATTTTTATCTTCGAAATTAGGGATTTGGAGGGATTGCACCGATGAAGGCTATCAATGGATGAAGAGCTACCATACCTTATCAACTAAACCCAATGAATTTGATGAGAAGAACTTGTTTTGTTGAAACCTAGCTACAACTTCCATTCTTCTTCTTTCTTGAAGTTCTAGAGAGAATTTTTTTGGAGAGGATGACCTTTTCGGAATATAATTTGGGTCTTGGGAATTAATGACTAAAATGGTTAGTTTAAAGGGTTAAAAACACTTATATAGGTGTATTATAACTATACAAAATGTCCTCACTTCAAACTAACTTTATTTGAAATTTACCAAAACTACCCTCACTAGGCATCCTAGTACAATGCACCACGGTAGGCTCCACGGGCTGTGGTTCCTACCACAAGCCTTGGTCCTGACCATGGTCCTTGGGCAGTGGCTATGTCATGGTTTCTTCACCTCCAAAACCCTAAGGCATCTTCACGAGCCTTTCCACGAGCTGTGGTCCTCACCACTGGTCGTGAAGAGGTTCGTGAAGGTAAGGCATTCTAGGGCAGCTCAAGGTAGCTACTTGCTTAGCCACAACAAGCCACACTACGAGCCACATCATGAGCCGTGGTCCTCAGCACTGGCCGTGGTGGTGGTCATAAACTGGGGCAGTGTCTTGGCAATTTAGGGCAGCCTTGGGCCTTGCCCCTTTGCCTTGGGTCTTGTTGCCCTCACTCTTAGCCCTAGTTGGCCTACTAATAAACAGGGTGTTAGATCTTGTTTCTCTTTTACTTCAAACACTAGTAATGATTCGGCCCCATTCATCACCACTACTCCCCCTTTATTGGAATCCATAAGTCAAACTCCTAATCTTGCAAGTCTATGCATATCATTTGCTAACTCTTTCTTGTCTTCCTCTACATGAGCGGTGCTACTCATATACATTCTGCTCTAAGCATCAACAACAGCATTAGCCTTACCTTGGAGATATAGAATGCTCATATCATAATCCTTGAGTTACTCTAATCACCTCATTTGCCTGAGATTAAGGTCTTTCTATCTCAACACATATTGAAGGCTCTTATTATCGGTGAACACATCTACATGAACATAATAACTATAGTGACGCCAGATCTTCAAATCAAACTCTACAACGACCAACTCTAGATCATTGGTTGGGTAATTCTTCTCGTGAACCTTAAGTTGTTTGGAGGCATACACTATAGCTTTGTTATTCTGCATTAACACACAACCCAATCCAACACTAGACACATCACAATATACCACAAAACCTTGGCTACGTTATGGTAAGGTCAATACTGCACAGTAGTCAACCTAGTTTTCAATTCCTGAAAGTTTTTCTCACAAGCTTCAAACCATTGAAACCTAGCTTTCACAAGCTTCAGACCATTGAAACCTTATTTTTTTCTGAGTCAAATTACTCAATAGGGATTAAATAGATGAGAACCACTCGACGAACCTTCTATAATATATAGCCAAAACAACTGGCACCATGAAGTTGATCGAAGAGATAATGAATTCTCGGAAGGGGATACTTATTCTTGATAGTAACGTTGTTCAACTGACAGTAATCTAAGCACATTCTCATAGAGCATATTTCTTCCTCACAAATAAGACAAGAGCACCCCAAGGTTAGGCACTTGGTCGAATAAAACCTTTCTCAATAAGATCTTTCAACTACTCTCTTAACTCTGTGAACTTTGTTGGTGCCATTTTATACAACAGGATAGAGATAAGATGAGTATCGGGAAGAATATCTATACCGAAGTCTATTTCTCTCTTAGGAGGGACTCCGTGAATCTTATCTAGAAAGAGCTATGGAAATTCTTTTACTACTAAAATTGGCTGAATACAAGGTCTTTCAACACTAGAGTCATTAACTAGGACTAAGTGATAAACACACCCCTTGGAAACTAACTTTCTCGCCTTAAGGTACAAAATGAAACGACCCTTAGGCACTGCTGAACAACTACTCCACTCTATAATTGGCTCATTAGAAAACAAGAACTTAACAACTCGAGTTTTACAATCGACTGAGGCATAACATGTACGAAGCCAGTCCATACCTAGAATGACATCAAAATCTACCATGTCTAACTCAACTAAATCATCCATAGTGCTATTGTGATTAACGAAAATGGTACAATCACGATAGACTCTCTCAGCTCGAATAGACTCACAAATAGGTGTGAAAACACTGAAAGGCTCAAGAAATTTCTCAGGAAGAACATCAAAATTCATTGCAACATAAGGAGTCACAAAAGATAGATTAGCTCCTGGATCTAGAAAAGTATAAAAGCCAAAATTAAAGACTTTGATGATACTAGTGACAACATCTAGCGAAACCTCTTACTCTTGGCAACTAGTAATACCATACAGAAGGTTCTCTCCTCCCTTTGTCCCTGAAGTAGTTCCTTTAGATACAGCTCTGTCTGGTGGAGCAACTGATGAAGATTGGTGTCTATTGCCTCCATTACCATTACTTCGTCTTTTCTTAAAGCACTCTTTCATGAAATGACCATTCTGACCACACTTGAACCAACAAGTGGAGCCATCACAACACACTCTTGAGTGGGTTCAACCAAACTTAACACATGCAGGAGTCTCATTATCTCCTTGTACCACACTATCTTAAGACTGCTCAGGTCTAGCAATGAAATTTTGTGATTTCTAATTGTTGAACTCACCTCTGTTACTTGGTGCAAGTGCACTAGGAGATGATGGAGCAGGTTGGTTTTGCCTCATGTTGAAGAGAAGATCAGCTCACATTACTCTTTTGCTGCCCGGACTCATTACTTGATGTCTTAGCCTTCTTGTTTCTAAATTCTTTTCTTTCCCTTAGCTTATCCTCCCCAACCAGTTGCACATGGATCATTAACCTTGCTATGTACACATCACCTATCAGCATAGTTGCCTTGCCTTCTTTACTTGAGAGACGAGAAAATCCCGCAACAAATAGACTTATCCTGCTCCTCATGTCAGCAACCATCTCCAAAGCATAGCGGGAAATTTGGGTGAACTTAAGATTGTACTCACGAACAGTCATACATTTTTTCTTAAGAGTGAGGAATTCTCGTACATTTTCTTCTCTATGTTTTTAGGGAGAGAACCACCCCATAAAATCACTCTCGAGTACAACCCAACTCAAAATCGGTGCACCCTCTGCTCTACCCTTCTTTCATTTGTCAAACAAAATCCTAGCAACACTTTTTAGTTGGTATGCTGCTAGTTTCACTCGCTCAACATCAGCAACATGCACAACCTCAAACACTTTCTGCAGTTCCTCTACAAAATTTTTCGGATCCTTATTGACACTTGAACTAGTGAAGCTTGGAGGATTCATCCTTAAGAACTCACGTGTTATAGAAGTATCAACCACTTCTTGTCAATTTTCTGTGTCCAACTTGATTGGTCAGAACTTAACTCAACATCCGGATAGCTTCATGGAACTCAGCATTAGTGACCTCTCCTTGGGAATGCACTTCTAGTGAATTAGGTACCCCTTATTCCTCAATGTTCCTCTTAGCGGGATGACCTCTGACGGCTCTTCGTGGAGGCATGATCTGAAAGATACGCGCAAGCACTAATTAGAAGAAACTTTTAATAGATCAACTCTATTACATGAAATGATTATGAAAGAAGTGAGATATTTCCTAAATGTCACAGCCTCCTAATTATAGATGCGACGCACTTCACACAGATAACTAGGACTCTGTAGAAATGGCTTTATAAACTCTCTAGGAATCTTGAATTATATGCTTTGATACTAAGTTTTTCACTCCCTGAGCCTACACCTTGGGAGGGACTGGAACTCGAGAACCATTACTGGCCCAAGTGGACCCTTCGCCTAGCTTAACTCTCAGCGGAAGTCTTACTAAACAAAGATAAGTTCATGAAATAAACTAGGATGTTATAAAATAAAACATTCAACTGGCCAATAATGCAACTGACGTCTCATAATCAAAACAACCAAAGTGAACAAGACTAATGAACTAACAAATATTTGCCTATGAAGTCTCTAATACAATGAGAAATGTTGGGACAAGACCCCTGATCATCCTAACAACTAAAATGATAAAGCAATAAGAAAGGGATCCTACAGAAAACAAGAAGGCTCACCAAATGACTTTGAAATGCTCAACTGGATTAACGAAATGCTCGATGTTCATCCTTGTTACTTATATCTAGATCATGAAATGATGTAGGACAAATGGCGTCAGTAGATTGAATGTACGAGCATGTGAGGGGAAATCTAAACAAGACATAATCTTAAAAGGGAACTAAAGAAACTTACATGGTCTCAACTCAACTCAACTCATTTCAATACAAAGCACTAATATAAATTCAATATAAAGAAAGCTTTAAAACATGTTGATAACAACTCAGTGTATTGAAAATGCAACAACAACTTTGTTTGTGTATGAAAATACAAGTAACTCTATGTATATAAGAATACATAAATATCTCTATGGGAGTTTCTCTAACTAACAACCATTACTATGAGCTATGTGATGATACAACATTTTACTTCACGCTGCCAGGGCCATCCTATACCTTGTCGGGGGTATAGAACTTAACTATTAAGTGGATCCACCAGTCTATGCTAAAAATATTAAGGAATCATCTAAAATGTCTGACCCTTTTCTACCTATGTTGGCTACACGGTTTATAAAGACTTTGAATTATCTAAACTTAAACTCGTCCCTACATTGGTTCTCAATACTACTCCCAAAATGTAACTAGCTCATATGTTTAAAAACATATCACTTTCGGTGGTTTGAGATTATTACTCAAAAACTAGCTCAAAAGCAGTCTTGGAAATCGGTGTTTCCTCTCTTGTTTAAATGTGGAAACATTTACTCTTTGGGAATACTTAGTTCCCATATAGTCTTTTGAATAAAATGAACTTCACTCTTAGACATACCTTACATTGTAGAAATCAATTGATAAACATAGGTACGATTTGAGGGAAATCAAATGGAAAGAACTGGGAAAGGGTAGAGGACCTGGCATACTGAGTGGCGTCGGGCGCTAGAGCCTTAACTACAGAACATGGGTTGGGGGCCACTAAGTGCCCCCCACCCCTTTTCCCAAAATATTGGACGTAATTTCTTCCTCATTTTTCGACCCTAATTAATCTTGAATCAAATGGTTTCTTCCCAATTCACTTAGATTCGAATACCCAACAATAGTATACAGAGAATCTACTCAAAGACAACCTTAAAATTCATGCGATTATCTCAAGAACACATCAAAATCTCAACAATCAAGATAATGAAGGAAACTTCAACAAAACTCATCAAGAACTTAAATCCTTTACTTTCAAGAATATAATTTCGTCAAATTATATCATGATTGACTTAGATTCGAATACCCAACAATAGTATATAAGAATCTACTCAAAAACAACCTCAAAACTCATGCAATTATCTCAAGAACAAATCAAAATCTCAACAATCAAGAAAATAAAGGAAACTTCAACAAATCTCATGAAGAACTTAAATCCTTTACTTTCAAGAATGTAATTTCGTTGAATTATATCATGATTGGCGTGTGGGTGAACAAACCCAACACTCTCACATACCACTTAGTGATCAAACCCTTGGAAAAATCTACAACGAAATCCTCAAGAACTTGACGAATCTTAACCTTTCTCCTTTTTTCTCCTCTTTTCTCTTCTTGAACACTTTTCGAAAAACCCTAGCATGGATTGTAATAGCGTAAAATGAACCAATTAAGTTTAGACCCCTAATAAATTACCAAAAAAAAGAAATAAATTTGATAGGGTAAGGAAAAGACCAAAATACCCCTCTTAAATCTGGATAACTTTCCTTAATTGGATAGCCCGACTTCAAACAAGCATATCTCCTTCATATGAGGTTGAAAATTTAGCAAACTCAGTGGAGTTGGAAAGTTAATTCAAAGCCCTTTCATTTAATATCTTGTCACCCACCGAACACATCATGTGCTGCAGGTTATGGTCTTTTGAAGTTTACCCAAAACTTATACTTAGCATATCTTGCCAAAATTTCCAAATTACTCTTTCCAAAATAGGTTCTTTCTAATTCTAGTTCTTTGTGAGGCCGGATATTGTAGGTTTGCGGCAGCCTGATTACCTGAGAAAGAATTTGTCTTAGCCTCCAAATGATTGTGAGACTGTGCCATGCAAACATTGGCAGTATGACCCTGTTTGTTGCATAACTGACAAGGAATAGGGTTATTGGTGTAACAATCTTCCGCAGAAGCACTTGTAAGCTTGTTGAAATGTGATTGTGAATTGTTGTTGGGCCGACAAGCAGTACGATTGTTGGAAGTGGTGGATCTGTGGTTAGTTACCATAGCAGCAGTTATAGCATTGTTTTCTTTCTTCAATTCCTCATGGTTGAGGAAGAGCTCAAAATCAATTAGTTTCGCATACAACTTATCATATGAGATGATGCAATCTCTTGCTCTAACGGCAAAGGAAATTTCACAAAAATTTGACCCGAGATGTCATGCCCCAAACTCAAGGGGCGCAACTGGCTCCTAATGCCAAAACTTAGGCCCGAGCTGAACCTGCTGAATCATTTGCTACTAGCGCATGGCAGCCACACATAATCAAGAACACACACACGTATATCTCATCTTAAAACTAAGCACTCGGCCCTCAAGGCCCCTGTCAACAGATCTATAAACGAAATAGCTACTCCTAAGAGTTCATATAAAGAATTAGACAACTAGAACAGAAGTACTTATTGGTCCATCGAGGCCACCATGATCTCTATACAAAAACAGAAAGAATGTATATATCAAGACAATTCATCAAACAACTCACAAACTTCAACAAACTAACAAACTAGGTGTAACAACCCGAGAGCACCCCTTTGTCGTTTTCGGCGTATTCGACCTCTCAGAGGTCTTATACGAGCCCTTAGCATTAGTCATAGAAAAATAGAGGAAAATTTTAAAAAAATTCATCATATAACACAATACTTAAATATCACCTCATTTAAACCTTTAGTACAAAATTGAAGTACTATGTCTCAAGGTAGCCATCTTAAAATATGAATACAACACAAGAGGGACACAATCCTTACAATACAAAAGAAACTACTATCTAGTACATAGAACTTAAGGAAACTCTTTAACATAAAGGTCCTTGAATCTTTAAGGACACACCCGAACTTGGGAATAGTAAGCCAAGCTCATCACTTCTAGGAAAGACCCTTTATTCACCATCACTTACACTTGGTGTTAAAAGATGAAGAAGAATGGTGTTAGTACAAGAATGCACTAAGTATGATAACCATGCAAAACATGCTTTTAAAAGGACATTTAGTTGGAAACTATGCATCATACCTTTTTAGAGAAACCTCAAAGCATTTAGTACATAGAAACAATATAAACCACATATATCATCATACACACGAAAACCATTCATAATAGCACATAGAACCACTTATAACATTTTAGGCACATTCAATGCATAAAATGCATTACCTTCCTCTTTATCTTAACTCCTTTCCTCAAGCAACCCTTACGGAATACTTGGTGCAATGTATCACTTTAAGGTTACCATGGGTGAACTTACATATAGTCTTCATCAATCCAACCACATATATTCATAGAGTCATAAGTACACCATAAGACATAGTCTTCACATAGTAACCGTCACCTAAGACAACCCCCAAGTCACACTAGTGCAATGTGCAAGTATCATCCCATAATACTACTCCCACCAACTGTTCCTAGGAACCCACCATAGACTAGGCATATCATATTCAACAAGTCATAACATCTTCATTTAGCATTAGACATAAGACCAACATACTTCATAACATCATATAAGGACTCATTCCTTTACTACATCATTCGTCATAACCCATTTAGTTCATATCACAAGTAAAACAACCCTCACAACCCCTTCACAAGCTCACTGGTGCAATGTACACATGGAGTGCCATAACCCCACATATACTAAGCAAACCCATTAAGAAGTCATAAGTGCAATTCACATGCATAATCATACTTCATGTCTTGACATAAGTAAAGTCAACCTTCACATGCTTTCATAGTAACATACATAGACCATAGTCTTCATTACATAAAGAGCCTAATCATAACCTCCCTTAGAGTCCACTTGTACAATGCACAAGTAGGGTTCATAGTCCTACCTACACTAAGTAACTCTTCAAGAAATCATGACTAGAGTTCATATTCTTATATTAGTTCATTTCTTAACTTTCGGGAGACATTTTCATAACCGACATAGACCATGTGAGCTACATGGAATCCGATGTTCTACTCCAACATCGAAAAGAGAGGGTACTACTTGCCAAAGTAGGACCTACATACATAATCGCTATCTAGTGGATCCACTAAGGTAATACCTACGGGGACACGTAGTTATAGAACAAGGAGATTGCTACTAGAAAACCTTGACTTACTAAGCGTGGAGGTTTCCATCTCATGAGACAACATCTATGTTGGGAACCCGGATTTGCTAAATGTGAAGGTTCTATTGTGGGAAGCCGGACTTGATAAATGTGAAGCCCCCACTCTCATTTTTCATGTTCACTCGGTACTAATCTCTAACGCCCTTTTTAAACATCTTTAAGACTTTATTTAACATTAGTTCATAAAATAGTCTTTAGGGACTTACTCCCTCATATCATATAGCTCAAAGGTTTCTAAGATGAGAATGACCTTTCATCATAGAACCTACATTATGTGAGGATGACCTTTCACATAATCATACCCTATCGATAACATAGTGTTGTTTAGAGTACAATTGAGGAAACCTTTCAAGAGACTCACTTTCACTGGATTATCATAAACCTTATTCATTCATTCATGTGTGTGTACATATGTTATAAATCCTTTCACATAAACACCTTTATATAACACATATCCATACCTTGCTAATCATACACTTTGCATGCATAATAAGATGTAAGGGTGTATATAAGAGTTCACCTTTCAATAGACACCAAAACACATCATATTCATAGATATACATGTAGAGTGTGTGTGTGTGCATATTGGTCCTCATAGTGACACATTAGCAACAACATTGATATTGAGTGTTCTTCCCTTAAAAGGATCATAACACATTCACAATGTCCCCAATTCATGAGCAATTCACATATAAAGCCCTTAGGGATTCTAGACCACACACCCACACTTCATCATAAGAGACAATGACAAATTCAACATAGAATACCATGTATATGATCAAACATTCATATAGGGGTCATAAAGGTAGAGGTCATTCCACAATAGTACCTAACATAATCAATCATGTAGACCACACCATATCCCTAACATTATCATTCACGTTATACTCCTCATCAACACCCTTTAAACATCATGCTATCATTGAGGATTTCATACATAACCTTCATAACATAACTTCATAAACATATGCATCATAATTATCAATTCACTTCACATCTATTGCCTTCAAGGCCATGATCTCAACATGCATAGATAGACAAGAAGTGAACACCTCCACCATAAGTGGATCAAACCACACAACATAAATTCTCATACTATAGACTAGAAGTTAGGTCAACTTACCAATTCTCCAAGCCATGATCACCATGGATCAATCCTCAACAATTCATAATCACTTGACATAGGTAGTAATATGAACCAACAATGTAATTCAATATCATAAACATAGACTAAGTACAATTCCATAAACAAAGGGATTAACCCATAACTTTGCCCATAAGGCCATAATCCTCAACTCATCAATATACCAACAATTCAACATGAATAAGATTAGATAATCATGAGAAATATCAATACAATCTAATCTAAACATAATTTCACCAATAGAGATAATATTCACAAAGACCCATATCATAGGCCAATTTTTGAGAATTTGGGGATCATGGGTTCTTCAAGAATTCCTTTGAAAATTGTCTTAAAAACATTAATTCAACATCAACTAATCAATAGAATGATTTATAAAATCATTTGACAAGGAACCCATGTTTAGATTGAAAATTGGGAATCTTGGTCTTTGAATCACTTTTGAAAATCTTTGATACAACTCCTTGAATGAGAGGTTATTCAGGAATCAAGAGTCACCATACCTTAATTATTGAAGACCCATGAAATTAAAGAAGAAATCAGTTGAAAACCCTTCTTCTAGCTTGAGCTTCATCAGGGTCTTCAATGGAGTTTTTGAGAGAATCTATTCTGAAAGGGAAGGGTCAATTTGAAGAATGGGGTGTAATTCTAGGTTTTGGGGTTCTAACTAACTTCAAATACCCTAAAATAGGTAGAAAACCCATTTATAATAATTCCCCAAAGTACCCAAACTACCCCTCACTTAGTTGGACCTTTTTAAACTAGTCAAACTTGAGTTTTATTTTCACAAATTTCATCGGGAAACAAGTTCGTGACGCGGAGGTGTTCCCACAAGTTTTCTGGAAATTAAATTCTAGACCACATAGCCCTCTGAACCCTCTAGCAATGTTAGAACTGGTGTTGATAAAAACCTGTCCTTCAGTTCCTAAGAACTATGCTCGCAAGCGTTAGTCCACTAGAACTTAGCCATTTTTTAGTCCACTTCGTTAATGGTGCTGAAGGTGAAGAAAATCCTTCTACAAACCTTCTGTAGTACCCAGCTAATCCTAAGAAACTACGAACCTTATTAGGAGTCATGGGTCTGGGCTAAGTCTTTACGGCCTCAATCTTTTGTTTATCATCCATAATGCCGGAATCTAATAAGATATGGCCTAGGAAAGGCACAGAGCTCAACCAGAACTCACACTTAGAGAACTTTGCATAAAGTTCCTACTCTCGATGAACCTGAAGGATGGCTCGCGAGTGTTCTGCATGCTCACCTTTTGAATGTGAATAAACCAAAATATCATTAATAAATACAATCACAAGCGTATCTAGATACGGCCTAAATATGCTATTCATCAGGTCCATGACCACTGCTGGGGCATTAGTTAATCTAAAAGACATTACCAAGAACTCAACATTTCAAATGTCTTTCTCTCGAACTCGTAGCTGGTGGTACCATGATCTTAAATCAATCTTTGAGAAGCACTCAACACCTTCTAACTGATCAAACAAGTCATCGATCCTCGAAAGGGGATACTTATTCTTTATAGTCGCCTTATTGACCTATTAGTAATCGATACACATTCTTAGTGAGCCATCTTTCTTCCTCACCAATAACACTGGTGCACCTCATGGTGAAACACTAGTCCTGATAAAGCCTTTAACCAAAAAGTCTTTCATCTGATTCTTCAACTCCTTTAGCTAAACAGGAGTCATTCTATAAGGAGGGATGGATATGATATGGGTTGTGTACCTGGTAGCATATCAATAGCAAAATCAATTTCCAGGGATACCAGGGAGCTCATCTGGAAATACATCTAGAAACTCATTAACTACCGGAATAGAATGAAGAGTCGGTGGTTCTGCATCTATATCATAAATGCGAACAAGATGATAAATACAACCCTTAGTAATCACCCTCCTCGCCTTAAGATAGGAAATAAATCTACCTTTCAGCGTTGTTGTATCGTCTCTCCATCCCAAACTACCTCTCCTAGAAAGTGGAATCTAACAATCTTTGTTTGGCACTGAACATTAGCATAACAACATGCTAACCAGTCCATACCCATTATAATGTCAAAATTGACCGTTTCTAACTCTACGAGGTCTATAGAGGTATGACGATCAATAATTTCTACCATGTAACCTCGATAGAGTCTCCTAGCAATAATAGGCTAACCAACTGGTGTAGATACAATAAAGGGTTTATTTTAATGACTCTACTACTATACATAACTTCCTCGCGATAAATGGAGTAACATAAGACATAGTAGATCTATGATCTATCAAAGGATAAACGCAAATTAATGTACCTGTCACAACATTTGGTGATGACTCTGAGTATTGTCAATTAGCTAGTGAATATATACTGTTCGGTCCACTACCAGAACTAGATGTTCCCTCTCTTCCTCCCCCTCTACCTCTATCGGCTAGAGTCTAGGGTCCACCCCCTGTAGACTGTGCTAATGAGGAGGAACCTACTGACCTATACCACCCTAACCTATGGTTGGGCAGTTTCTCCACCCATGCCCCTCGTGTCCACAAGAATAACAACATCTGGAACCCTGCCTCTACCTCCCAAAATGTATCCTACCGCAACTAGTGCAATGTAGTGGGGTTGTCCTAGCCTGGCCTAAACCCCTCTGCTAGTGTTGAAAGCCTGATGCTCTTGAACCCTCACCTAGGACTGACTATCCTTGACAATCAAATCTTCTACCTTGGAATTGCTGTGGTGGAGGTCTAGGTGGCCTAATAGAATATTGGTGTTTGGGACCAACCTGAAAATCTCCATGTGACGCAGTGGGCCTAGATCTCTTCTGTCTCTCTCTCTCTACCCTCTCACTCATATACTGCAGATGTCAGTGATCCTTTATTCCTTGTGCAAAGTCCTGAATTTGCAAGATATCCATATTATTATTTAGTGCAGCTGTAAAACAAGCGTCGATATAGTATGAGTCAAGCCCTCCCACAAATCTACTCACCTTGTCATGCATCGTATCAATATATGTTGGTGCATATATAGCAAATGAATCAAATCTCAGCCCGTACTCTCAAACACTCATGCTGCCCTGTCGGAGGCTTAGAAACTAGTCCACCCAGCCATCCCTAATCTCTCGAGGAAAATAATGATCTATGAAACCTTTTTTAAAGCTATCCCAAGTAGGTAGAGCTACATTTTTTCCCCTAGATCTATCCTAACTTTCGTACCACATTACTGCAACATCGCACAATTGAAATGTTGTTAACTCAAACGACTTAGTCATTAAAGTGTGCATGACTCTGAAGATCCTATGAGGCTGATCAACAAAGTGTTAAGGGTCCTCTGTTCGATCTGTCCCTATAAACTATGGAGGATTCAAGGTAAGAAATTCACGAAATATCAAACTTGCGGGCCTTTCAAAAGGTCCGACAACATCTGGCGCAATTGGCTGGACCTATTGAGCTACTAAATGTGCTAACCTACATACTGCACTCTTGAAATCCTGGTCAGATGGAATAGGAGGAACTAGAGGTAGTACTGCTAGTGGAGTTGGGGTCCTGTAGCCCTAAAGGCTCCTAAAGTTGTGAGGAACCTATAGGGGGCTGAGAAGATGTCTCCATGTGTCTCACAATGGGCTACCTCCACATGCAGTACCGTGTTGGTACCCTCACCTATAGTTTTATGTAGACCTTGGCTAGCTATGGTCTGTCTGGTGTCGGCCATCTCTATCTGCATACAAATATCAATTATAAGCTAGAAATCTCAAACCTTAAGACACTGCTCTATAGCACGAGGTGATAAAAAGAAGGATAGTCATTCTAACATTCTAGGTACTTATTGCTTATCGAATCTAGTACATAACACATTTATAAACAAGATTGTACTAGACACGGCTTGCAGACTCCTAGGATACGACGTTGCTCTGATACCAAGTTTGTCACACCTCAAACTCAAGGGCACAACTGGCTCCTAATGCCAAAAATCTGGACCTAGTCGATCGTGCTGAACCATTTGCTACTAGCGCATGGCAGTCACATGCAAACAAGTATATCTCAACATAAAAATATGCAAACGGCCAGCAAGTCCTCGGTCAATAGATCTATAAATGAAACAGCTACTCCCAAGAGTTCATATAAAGAAATAGCCAACTAGCACAAAAGTTCTGATTGCACCGTCGATGCCACCATGATCTCTATACCAAAATTGAAATCATGTATATATCATGACAATACATCAAACAAATCACAAACTTCAGAAAACCAACAAACTATGCCATCTTGGCCATAACGTTGGTACACACCCCACACACTAGTCTGCAAGCCTCTAATAGTAGTAAAGATGGGTTGTACCGGGCCCCAGCCTATCCATAAAAATATATACAACAAAAGCTAACACACCTCCAAACTCTCCTAGTTCCGAAGGAAAGGGACTATCCAACCACATAAAAGTCAATCATGCTCCTGAAGAGGTCCACTAGGTCATCTATCGGGACCTTCATGCATGAAAGCAGCACCCCAGGCAATAGGGCATCAACACGAAATAATGTGCAGAGTATGAAAAGCAATAGACTATGAGTAGGTATACTAATATACTGGAATAATTTGATAAGTGTACTGACCTGCTCCTAAATCTTAACTTATAAAAATAAAATAAAACAACAACCTAACGAAGCCCCATAAGCTCGGTAGGTACAAACAGCACACAAGACCACCTGCTCAGGCCCCTATAAGCCCGTAAGGTGCCAATCAATCTATATACCTCTATCGGTAGTCCCCTAACCCTGTAGGCAGTCACATAGCCCTCTTAGACATTAATATAGCCCCGTAGGCAGCACATTGCTCTCTTAGGTATCAACATAGCTTATAGACAACTCATAGCCCTCTTAGGTAACAACATCGCCCTTTAGGAAGCATATAGCCTTCTTAGGCGTCAATATAGCCATGTAGGAAACTCATAGCCCTTGTAGGCATTAATATAGCCCCGTAGGTAACTCATAGCCCTCTTAGGCATCCATATAGCCCCGTAAGCAGAACATAGCCCTTCTAAGCATAGATAACATTCCTACAGCTAACCACAATAAGATCAAGGGAAACAATAACAATCCAATCACTAAAAGCGAGCAATTTAGTTATAAGCAACCTATACAAATAGCTTCTATGTCATCTCCAACATAGGAATGCTACTAACTGAATAAGAAAAACGACAACGGAGGATTATATCAACTCGAGCAGCCAACAATAAACACTAATGGCAGCAAGTATAACAAGGATAACAACCCAATTACATAGCTCCTAAGCTTTAAGAAAACATGTCGTAAGTAGGGAATAGACTTAACATACCTTTTTCGCTGAATTCACGTGGCCTAATGACTTTACTCACAACACCCATCGATACTACAACAAGGCAAGACCATAATCAACACAAAAGAATAGAAGATACCACGATAATCTGATAAAAAGATATGTATTTCCGTCACAAATTGATATATGCGACCTATCACAGTTAGAGTCGGTGGAACAAGGGTCTTACCTTGATTTTAAGTTCGTAACACACCTCAAAACTTTAAAATATGTCCAAACCCTAGTTGTCCATACACCAAAGTACAATATGCTAGGAAATTGATAAAACAAATTATACCATGTTGACGACCTCAACACGTACAAAAACTTTCTTCAAGGACTTTAGTCACGAAAATTGATATATATAAAATTCCACCTACCTAGGGGACCCACTTCACGTACCTACTTGCGCAGTCTTGCGAAAATGTAAATATCTCTACATTGTGAAGTCGTATGAACGAACGGGTTGATTCGTTGGAAACTAGAGTAGTTGATCTTTTCTTTCATGGGTTGTGGGCACCATAAATCTTTATAGATTGGGAAAAAATGTCCAAGACATTTGACCCAAATTTCAGACAAATCTTTAAAAAGGAATTGACGGTAACTTTCGCCAACTTTTATTTTGCCACTTACCAAACATCAACACATGAGATACAACCCTTGAACACTTAAAATATCACATAACACATCATTATTAATTTATTAGCCACCCTCCTGGTCTTTCCATGAAGACACGAGTCAATTTAGACATTTCGTAAAGTCGGGGTGTTACACAAGACCACTCACAATTTTCACTACTAGCTCGTCATTGCTGATTGTAGCACCGGCAGTGATGAGCTTATTGCAGATTGAGCACACTTGATGGAGATAATCATCAACTGAGCGGGAGTCCTTTGATAGTAACGTGAGTTGGTCACGAAGGCTGAAAATTTGTGTTTCTGATTTGTTGGCATAAACTAGGTGCATGGAGTCCCAAGCACATTTAGCAGTTAAGGCAACAACCATGGTTGAAGCAACTGTTGGATCGACAAAATCCATGATGTCATTCTAGATCAATTGATCCTGGCGGAACTAAAGACTATATGTTGGGTTCACCACTTCTCCGTTATTTAGTTTAACAGTAGTAAATATAGTAGGAGAACCGCTGTCAAGAGGGCCAAAAAAATCGTGTACATGCAAGAGCATGGAAATCTGGGCTTTTTAGGTAAATAAATTGTGGTTGCCAACAAGCTTTATCGGCACCTGCGAGACTAGATTAAACTGGACAACAATGTTAGGATTGCTACCAGTGGCGTCCAGATTCAATAAGTTCTTCGGCATGTTAAGGGGAGCCTGCAGTGGTAGTCAAAGGATGGAAAAATAACTAGGGGGAGTTAAGAGGACGGCTCTAATACCATATAATTACTTGAGCAAGATGTAGCAAAAGGATCATTTTATTGATGAATACAAAACTGATACATATACACCACTTAAATAATAGAGACTCTATCAGAGAGAAAGTCCCTCCTATGGTGGAAACTAAACCAAAAAACTAGGATTATAGGATAATAGCCTTCTAAAGTAGTGGCTATAAAGCTAACAACCTATGCAATACTAGTAGTAAGACTGTAGGCAGTAAGAACGTTCTAATAATTAATGCACGAACGAAGAGCAAAGAATAAAATTCTAAAATCTATTTATAATATCTCAGTACTATTTTCCAAAAATTAGCATATTTATGTATACATTGAATATTAAAATTCAAAATATAACTCATAGATTGTCATGTATCTTGAATGACAATTTTTTTAAAAAAAAAATAACAACTCATAGTTGTGTAATTTTTCATTTAAAGTAATTTTTGATATAAATTTGTTTACCCATAAACATCATCTAAACAACCTCAAATTGTTGAATTACTACACATCAATGAGTTTTAATTCAAGAATTACCTCTTCAATCATGAGAAGATATCTTCAAGCGAATTCACAGGTTAGTCAAGAAGCTAGAACCTTCAAGAGAATCCACTAGCTAGTCCACAAATTGGACGGTAGTTTTACGATCTTCTACAGTGATCCCAAGTGCACTTCCGAACATTCTCTCTACTTGGGTGGGAACGTATCATATAGAAAACCTATTCCTCTTCAAATGTTAGAAGAAGCCCTATTTATTTAAATTTCTTCCTAGTCCAAGTAGGAGAGAAAATGTGCGGTCTTTCGTTAGAATAAGACATGTAGTTCTTCCTTTCCTTAGAATAGAAAAAAGATTCATACTTCTCCCTTTCCTTAGAATAGAAAAAGACATGTAATTATCCCTTTCCTTAGAATGATAAAAGACATGTACCTCTCCCTTTCCTTAGAATAGAGAAAGACACACTACTTCTCCATTTTCTCCTTAGAATAGGATTCTGAGTTCTAGTTAAATATGGACACCGTAGGTACCACAAAATTTAATTACTAAGGCTCCCTATTATTGAAATAATTCCAAATAACTAATTTTAATAATATTTACAATAACAAATTACAAATCATTCCTTTAGAAATTCTTAATTGCATTTCTCTATTTATATTTCAAAATTCTCCATTTAACAGTTATGTAATTCCCTATGTTAACATTACAGATACTAATCAATAAATTAAATAACTAACAAATTTAGTTCAATGATCAATTTCCTTTAGAGAACAATTTAACTTATTTCATGTGCCGGATTCATAAATCAACTTGCAATATTTGACACAATGAAAATTTATAACCTTCTCAAAAAGGCATACCATTGGTCTCTATATCGAGACATGGATTTCATCAACTAACTTATTACTTCATCAATATATATTACTATCATCCAATCTACAAGGCATATTGACCCATCTTAGAATCTCACCATTTAATAAATCAAAACAATAATTATGTATACACATAATAGTAGTTATCTAAGGATTAAGAACAACTATTTCTACTCGATCACGTTCAATATATACAAAATGCACTAGCACAAAATGTTGGAACTACACCATTCCCATAATCAAGATAAATTATATATAATCTTGTGCTACAATCAGACTGATGACATGTGCAGGTTACATCTTAGTTTCTGAATAAAAAAATGTATACTTATAAGAACTGTTTATTTAATCATCTATGTATAAGCTAAAACTCTATACACTAAATCATCTACTATATAAGTAAACTGACACCATAAGAGAATATATAATCAATTAACTTTTTAAATGAAGCTAAATAAATAATTATTCTAGAATAAATATTATATCTAAATAGATGGTTAATAGTATATATCCCAATAGTGCTTAGTCCTTATTATTCGAGGGCATGATCACATGTTATGAGTTTCTTGTATTTTTTCAGTAGTTTCCATTTTTTAGATTTTTTCGTGAGCTAGGGGTTTGCCTTAGTCACATCTATGATATATAGGTTTGTCCTCAAACTTAGTATGATTCCGGTTATGATGTTGTTATACTCTAATTTGCGTATCACTTCTAATGTTGATGTTGAGACTTAAATCTCACTTTTTTGCTATATTCTCTTTTATTATTCATCTTTGTATTATGCTTATGTAAAATGACTTGTTTAGCATCTCTAAGGAATCTATTAGGCATGTCATGTCTAGTCGGTAGTTTGAGTTGTGCCTAGTGGACGTTATTATTTATATGTTCACATATCATTGCTTCTTTAAGCTTGCCATATACATGTTATTTCCCTTGAAGGATTACCGAGGCCACTTGTTGGTATGTCTCACGTTCCATTGAAAATATGTGTGTATGCTACCTATATGATCAGATATTAGCCCATATGTTGCACGTTTTATAGAATATTTGCCTATATGCTATTCTTTTCACGAAACGTAATTCAAAAATTTTATGTTGGTATAGCAAAGATTTTTCGCTCATAAGCTAGAGATATCCTGAGTCATTTTCTCATATGAAGCGTAACAATGTCCAAATGAATGACTTCATGTACAGAGTCTAATATCTTGATATACCATTAGAGAATATGATAGAACTTAAATTCTGAGCATGTTGTCTGGATCAAAACACCAGGGAATTAAGCGAAAATTAACAAAGAAACCTTAAACGACGATAACAAAGATAAATTAATTATAAAATACTCATAATATATAAAATTGCCTTGGTCAATTGACCTACATAGGCGTTATTTGTGAGAATAATCTTCCCTAAAAATAATAATCTTTTTCAACAGACATATCATAGAACTCTTAGTATATATTTTCTTCTTGGCATCTATTTTAGGATTCCTAAGTTACTAATTCTCCTAATACCCCTTACCATATATTCTGATCTTACAAAACATTTTAAAGCTCCTTAAGTTTTAAAACAAATTCTTCTCTTACCATATAATTCAGAAATCGTTAATAAAATAGTAAATGTCAGTTTTTGCCTATTGTAGAGTCCTTTAATATAGGGAAACAAAATTAAATTATCATTTTAATGACCTTTGTACTTATTATATATATATATATATATATATATATATATATAAAAAAATTATTAATAGGAATAACAATACTAAGACAAAAGCAGTACTAAACAAAATATTTAGTCCTAGAAATGGGAAAATCAAGTACTTATGCATCATGGACATTACAACATAGTCCCTTGGTTAAGATATCAAAATCCCAACAGTAAAAAAAGGATTTCACAAGAGTACTTATTGAAACATCTCTTGAGTTCACATGTGCACTTAATGCATCACTTTCAAAGTTCACCTGTTGATGCCTAAACAAATCTTCATTTTCTCCTTTTCTCTTTTTTTTTTATAGCCACAAAAAATATACAAAATTATAACAATCAACTGGAAAGTTATGATAATGACATGAAAACTGCCACGCCACGAGCCTACACCTTAGATGTGGCCGGTACTCGAGAACCATTGGTTGCCCCTAGCGAACGCTTGACGTGGCTCAACTCTCTGCTGAAGACTTACTCAACATTAGATGAACTCAAAAGTAAAACTTTACCTCAAATGTCTCAAAATAATAAACTCAGAAATGTATAAGAACATTGAACTTGCCAAAAGAAGGCACCTTGATTCTCAAACATGAGCAATGGAAATGAAAAACACACTCATAAACTACCACTCTCTATCTATGAAACCTCTAATACTATGAGGGATGTCGGGACAAGACTGTTGAGCATCCTAGAAAAACTGAAATAATAAAAATAAATAAGGGATCCTACAGAAGCAAAGAGGCTCACCAAACAACTCTAGAACTGCAAATGGTAACAGTGGAACACCTGTTGATGACCCTGATCTCATGTATTTGCATTAGGAAACGATACAGGCCAAATGACATCAATACATCGAAAATACCAGCATGTAAGGGGAACACTTAACATTACATTAAAGCTTGAACTTTGAAAGCAAAACATACTCACATCATCTAAATATTTTAAAACAGTAGCCAACAACTCATGGATACTCAACTCAATATAGTATAAAAGCAACAATAAAGCAGTTTATATGAAGCTTTTAACACAGTAGACAACAACTCAGTGTATTTCAAAATAAAATAATTACTCTTATTTGTATGTAAAGATACAAAATAACTCAAATTTGGGAAATTTTCTAACCAACAACCATCACTATGAGCTTTGTGATGATACAATTTCTCGCCTATACTGCCACAATTGTCCTATACCTTGACGGAGTATTAGACATCCTCAACTAACTGGATCTACTATGTTATGCTTAAAAAGAAATAAAGAATTGTCTAAAAGGTATGACCCTTTCTACCCACGTTAGCTACATGATTTATAAAGACTTTGAGTTGTCTGAACTCGTCCCCATATTGGTACATTAATTTATACTACTCCCAATTAAAAAAACACAACTTATCAGTTTAAACATATTTCCTTATCCTCAAGATTTGAGATTATTACTCAAAAGGTTCTCTTAAAGGAGATTATACTCAAAAACTCCTCATGAATTCATTTGGAAATCGATGTTTCCTCTCATTTTAAATGTAAAACATTTACTCTTGGGAATACTTAGTCCATATATATTCATTTTGAAAAACTAAACTCAACTCTCCTCATCCTCATACTCAAGTACTCAAGTCTTAAAAACGTTTTAATAGCTTGTGAAAGACTTCTGAAAATGACTCAAAAGAACTCTCAAGACTTTACTATTTACTCTACCTTGAATTTGAATTATGAATTCAAGGGTTATGATTCATGAAATGAAGAATCTTGTGATTATTAAATGTGTTTTAGATAGTTGATAAGTAGAATCGAGCGAAGAAACTGAGTGGGGAGCAAAGGAGCGATGCGGAGAAGAATTAAATTATTTGGTCGCAAAATATGTTTTAGACAGTGGAGTTCATGTTCTCTCTGTGACGTAGAGAAGGAGGAGATTTTCTGGGGGCTGGAATTTGAAGCATATCCGCGATGCGGACCTGGGCGTTTTCTTTTCCCGATCTTTTCTTCCTCTCCCAAACTCAATTCAACTCATACTCATTGAAATTTGAAAGCCAATACTCTCAAATTCTTATAACCCATAAATCTCAGCGAAAACCACCCAATAACTATCAACTTGCTCAACTCATTCGCAAACCCTCGCCTTAGAACTCAAAACAAAACAGCGTTATAGTTTAAATTCAAGAACTCAACAATTCAACAACAAGAATGAATTCATGGGTAAGAGGTACCGTGATTGGTATGAGGGCGAACAAATTCAACACTATGGAAGCTTAAATACCTTAATTTGGTGGAAAAAATCCTCGACTCACAAGAAATCTTGGCGAACGCTTGAACTCCTCTCAAAACCCTAAGCATAATTTAGAGTGGTAAAAACTTACCCAAATTAATTTGGAACCCTAAATTATTGCTAAAATGTTTAAATTTTATAGGGTAAGGAAAAGACCAAAATACTCCTCACAAATTTGGGTAACTTTCTTTAACTGGACAAGCTGACTTTAAATGGGCATATCTCCCTTATCCAAACTCCAAATTTAGCAAACTTGGTGGATTTGGAAAGAGGATTCAAGACAATTCATTTAATATCTTATAGGCTACCTAAATTATCACGTACTGAAAGTTATGGTATTTTCAAGTTGACCAAACCTCACAACTTAAAGCTTAACCTGAACATATCTCAAATTACCTTTTTCAAAATTAAATCTTTCAAAATTTATCTCTTTTTAAGGGAGGATGTTACAATTTCTCCCCCTTGGGAACATTTGTCCTTGAATGAGATCACTCTAAGTAGACTAAGGGTGGCAACATCTAACACCAAACTCAAACATCCAACATGCAATTTAACACAACATAGCATATCAATTAAAAGATTGTTAGACAGAAAAATTACCTTGGTCTAGAATTTCTCCGTAAGCAAAGAGATGTGGGTATTTCTTCTTCATATCCTCCTTAGTATCCCAAGTAGCTTCCTCAACAAACTGGTTCCTTCATAAGACATTGACATATGCTACTTCCTTGATTCTCAACTTGCAAACCTGACGATCAAGTATCTCAACGGGAACCTCTTCATAAGATACACTATCCTTAGTACCAATCATTTCAGTAGGTATAATAAGTGAAGGATCACCCATACACTTCTTCAACAATGAAATGTGGAATACTAGATGGACTGTTGTTAACTCTGGCAGTATCTCCAACTCATAGGCTACATTACCAATCCTCTTGGATATCTTGTAAGGACCAATATATCGGGGACTGAGTTTCCTCTTCTTGCAAAACCTCAGAACATCCTTCAGAAGTAAAACCATCAAATAAACCAAATTATCTACCTCAAACTCCAAGTCTATTCGCCTAACATTGGTATAGGATTTCAGACGACTTTGTGTTGTTCTCAACTTTTCTTGAATGATCTTCACTTTCTCTATAGCTTGATGAACTAAGTGTTGTACTATCAACCTAGCTTCACCAACCTCAAACCATGAAATAGTAGATCTACATCTCTTCCCATAAAGAGCATGATAAGAAGCCATCTTTATGTTAGAGTGATAACTATTATTGTAAGCAAACTCTACGAGAGGTAAGTGATCATCCCAATAACCCTTGAAATCATTCACACAAGCCCTCAACATGTCCTCTAAAGTCTGAATCATATGCTCTACTTGACCATAAGTCTGAGGATGAAAAATAGTACTAAAATTTACCTTTGAACCCAAATCTTTTTTAAAGGACTTCCAAAACTGAGCGAGGAGTTGTGTACCCCTATCGAAAATGATCGACATTGGAACTCCATGAATTTTGACTACCTCTTGAATATATAATTTGGCATAATCTTCTACTGAAAAGGTATTCTTTACCTGTAAGAAATAAGCAGATTTAGTCATCCGATCTACAATCACCCAAACAGAATCATTTAGCCTACGAAACCGCAGCAAACCAGTAATAAAGTCCATATTGATCATCTCCCACTTCAATTCTAAAATCTGTACATTCTAAGCCATACAATAGGGAATTTGGTTATCTACCTTGAGTTGTTGGTTATTTTGGCACTTAGCAACGAACTCTGCAATACACCTCTTCATACTACTCCACCAATGACTTCTCTCAAGTCGCGATATATCTTTTTGGAACAAGGATGAATAGAATATTTGTAGCTATGAGCTTCCTCCATTATCCCCTCTTGGAGTTCATGCACCCTTGTCACACACAATCTACCTTATTACCTCAATACACCATCTCCACCAAGTTCTAAAGCAATCACTTTTTGCTTCTGAACATTTGCCTTCAATTCAAGCAAAACAGGGTCTTTGTCTTGTTTCTCTTTCACTTCAGACACTAGTGATGATTAAACCCTATGCATCACCATCACTACACATTCATTGAAATCCATTTACCGAACTCCCAATCGTGCAAGTCTGTGCACTTGTTTGCCTAACTCCTTCTTGCTTTACTCAACATGGGAAGTATTGCCCATAGAGAACCTGCTCAAAACATCTGCAACAACATTTGCCTTACCTAGGTGGTAGAAAATAGTCATGTCATAATATTTGAGTGACTCCAACCACCTCATCTGTCTAAGATTAAAATCCTTCTCACTAAATACATATTGATCACTCTTGTGGTCAGTGAACACATCAACATGAACTCCATAGAGATAGTGACGTCATATTTTCAAATCAAACACTACAATAGCCAACTCTAGATCATGGGTTGCATAATTCCTCTTGCGAATCTTAATCTTTCTGGAGGCATAAGCTATAACCTTGTCATAATGCATCAATACACAACCCATTCAGACTCTAGAGGTATCACAATACTAAATAAAACCTGCATACCTTCTGGTAAGGTGAACACTAAGGCAGTAGTCAACCTAGTTTTTAATTCCTAAACCTTTTCTCAGAAGTTTTAGACCATTGAAACTTTGTTGTCTTCGGAGTCAACTTTGTCAATGGGTATTAGATAGATTAGAACCCCTCGACAAACAATCTATAATAACCAACCAACCCTAAGAAACTCCTAATATTAGTTGGAGACGTGGGTTTAGGCCACTTCTGCACTGCCTCAATCTTCGGAGTGTCAACTCGAATCCCATTACCAGAAATAATATGGCCGAAGAATGCCACCTACTCAAGAAAAAAACTCACACTTAGAGAATTTGTCATACAACACTCTTTCTCTGAGCATTTGAAAGATTACTCTAAGATGACTAGCATGTTCCTCATCATTTTTCAAATAAATTAGAATGTCATCAATGAATACGATAACAATCATATAAGGATAAGGCTTAAACATTTCGTTCAGACGGTCCATGGAAGGTGTAGGAGCATTAGTCAAACCAAAAGACATTACAAGAAACTCATAGTGACAATAGCGGATCCTAAAAGCTGTCTTAGGGATGTCATTTTCTCTTACTCTCAACAATTGATAGCTGAATCAGAGGTCTATCTTAGAAAACAAGTGGCACGCTGAAGTTGATTGAAGAAATCATCAATTCTCATAAAGGGATACTTATTATTTATAGTAACCTTGTTAAATTAGCGATAAACAATACACATCCTATATGAACCATCTTTCTTCCTCACAAATAAGACCGGAGTGCCCCAAGGTGAGACACTTTGTCGATTGAAACATTTATCAAAAAGTTCTTTCAACTACTATTCTAAATATTTTAACTCATATGGAGCCATTCTATATGGTGAAATAAAGATAAGACAAGTATCATGAAGAATTTCTATACTAAAGTGCATTTCTCTCTTAGGAGGGACTCGAGGAAGATCATCTGGAAACTCACTCACAACTTTAACTAACTAAATAGGTGGTGTCTTAACACTAGAGTCATTAACTCGAACTAAGTGATAGATGCACCCCTTGGAAACTAACTTTCTCGCCTTACGGTACAAAATGAAACGACTCTTAGGAACTGCTGAACTACTCCTCCATTCTATAACAGGCTTATTAGGAAACTAAAACTTAACTACTCGAGTCCTATAATCAACTGAGGCATAACAAGCATGAAGCCAATCCATACTTAGGATAACATCAAAGTCCACCATATCTAACTTGACTAAGTCAACCATGGTGTCCTTGTGATTGACAAAAATGGTACAATCACGATAAACTCTCTAAGCTAGAATAGACTCATCAACAGGTTTGGCAACACTGAAGGGCTTAAGAAGTTGTTCAAGAATAATATTAAACCTTATGGCAATATATGGAGTCACAAAAGATACAGTTGCACTTGGATCAAACAATGCATATGCATCAAAGTAAAGACTTCGATCATACCAATGACAACATAAGGTGAATTCACTTGCTATTGCCGACTAGTGATAGAATACAAATGGTTAGCCCCTCCGTCTGTGCCTGTAGTAGCTCCTCCAGGTACAACTTTCTCTGCTAAAGCCACTGAAAAAGATTAGGCTCTATTACCTCCATTGCCACTACCCCGCCGATTCTTAGGGCACTCTCACATGAAGTGACCATTTTGACCACTCACCAAAAGAAGGAAACTCGAGTTTCAAACATTAGTTTACAGGCAATGAGGCGACCTACTGGCTATAAACATATGACCTAGGATCAAGAGTGACCCCAGGCAAACCCTGAGCTAGCATATCATAGGCATAATTAAAAAACTAGACAAAAGATACTATGCGGAAGCTCAAAACATGTGATTAACTGAATGATGGGAAATACCCAATACTGGTGTGAATATATAAATATTGAATAAGATTTAATGATACTGGACTATAACTCCAAAACTTAAACTAAATCTAACTATGTCAGAATAAAGCCTCTAATTGACTAGCGCAGTTGGGGCATGCCCTGATGAGTCCACGATTTGGACTCATTCAGGGCTTTATTTTAATAGATTTAGTGTACTCTAATGCTTATTCGGTGCCAATAACTGATGTAAATTCTTAATTTTCAGGTATTTGGGTTGAGTAATGAAGCGTGGATACTAATGAGTAAAGAGGAACAAGAAAGTTGAAAGAACGAAAAATAGAAGGCATGATGCTCGCCTAACCTATTGGGGCGAGTCACTGAATGTCCATGATCTTGCCTAAAGTTCCAGTATGCCAGGCCCTGAAGGAGAAAATCAAGTCGTAGATAGAAAGGAGTAGTTGGTGAGTCGCCGAACGGTTCCGTGATGCAGTGCTAGATAGCCCAAAGTTAAAGAACTTGAAGATGATGAAGTCCAAAGCAAAAAGGCGATGGAATTGACCAAAGGGCGGATTGCTAAGTACATCCGTGATCCCGACTTATTGCACCGAATGGTCCTTCACAACATATTTTTGGCTAATATAAATACATTTTTTAATTCTTAGTTTGGTATCAGTTTTCATAGTATCTAATTTTTATCAATCAAGTGTTAGAACTATGAGTTGGGAGACAATCACTACAAGAAAAACAATCTCTACGGAAGGGAAATCTAGTCCCTAAAAGTCTATATCCGGTCCCAAATGCGAAGTAGAGACCAGGAAAGGCTGGTTGCCACTCGTCACAACCGCTTTAGTCGGAATCGGTCTTTAGCGATGAAGAGAAAAGGCTGGTCGTTACATGGCATTGGAGACGGGGAAAAATCTTGTCATAAAATTATTATAGAGACTACATATCTGGTCTCAAATAGACCATATATATCTTAGGAAAGTCATATTTTTAGGTCGTTAAATCTCTTTAGCGACCATCAACAACTTGGTCCTAAAAATTGTTTGGGACGAGAACATTTTGGTGCTTGATTTGTTTAATTTAGAGACGATAATAACCTCGTCCTTGATTAGGTTTAGAGACGATAATGACTTGGTCCTTGATTAATTTTATTGATGAGAATGATCTGGTCCTAGATTATGTTTAGAGATAAGAATGATTTGGTCCATTATTAGTTTTTGAGACGACAATATTTCAAGTCCTAGATTATTCCATAGAGACAAGACATTTGTGGTCTTAAATTGTCCTTTAGAGACGAGCAACATTTCTGGCCATAGATTGAACATCAATGGTGCTAGTTAAATTGATATCACAATAAATAAAACTCTTTAACAAACACTGAAACTCTCGATTAAAAAAAAGATATAGAAAGACAAAACCAAGAAGATAGAGACAAAGATTGCAATTAATTATAATAAATTGGTTAACATCCCAACATGTTAGTTGCAATATTTTCTTCAAAAAACTTATCAAACATCCGAGTTAGACTATACAATTGAGTTTTGCATAACATTTGTAGAAAACTAATAATAGGCTTGTGCAGTACTTCCAAACCTGTATCTTGACTTGAAACTTCAATCTTCAAAATTTGTTGGTTCAAAATTTTAAAAAATGATAAATAACTATTGTATACATGTAAATTTCATACTAGAATTTGGTCGATCACTCACCCCAAAAGCAGTTCAAATTTCACCAAGTGATATCTAGTAACATCAACAAAAGTTGCAGAACATAAGAAAAAATTATCAGAAAAACATTGAGATGCATTTATCAATAATCCAAATACTATTTGTGCATAAAGAATTTAATAAGTAAAGAGGCAATCCAAGAATGCAGCACTACAGACTGTTCCATCTCTGTATATACATGGATGTATCAGTTCTTCTTGTAGTGCTCTTGTCATGGATGTAAATATTATGCTAGTTCAGTGGCAGTGCCACAAGTCCCTGTAGACACTTTTTGATAAAGTAATATATTTCCTTGTTCAGCAAAAACAAAAGAATGCAGTAGTGCAGAACATGGAGAAGAAAGGCACACTACTTTGTTTACAGTTATGATAGAAATAATGAGAAGAAGGGCAGTTTATATCAGAACCTGAATGTTGTACAGAGTTATGTTATTATACTAGCTAAGGTCTTGTGGAATTTTTGAACAAGAACATCTCTACTTAACCAGTTCTTAGAGGATAAGTATTGTACTAGAACTCATCCTGTTGGAAATAAATGGAGATCTGGACAATCTCATATGTGGAAAAGGATGATGGAGGTTAAAAAATACTATGATCATCTCATACTCAAGAGAATTACTAAGGGAAATTGCTCTTTCTGGTGGGATAACTGGACGAGAAAAGGCCCCTTTTGTAACCTTCTTAATCATCAGCAAAGCTCTAAGGATATCAAAGTCTCGGACTACATTAAAAATAAATAATGCAATATGCCAAAACTAATGGATACAATTCCTTCTCACATTGCCAAACACATTCAAGGCATCAAAATTCATGATGCACACAAAGATTTCCCAGACTGAACCCTTGAAGACACGAGCAGATTTACATGTAAATCAGCTTGAAGAAGCCTAAGGAAATTTAAAACAATTTCTTTAACTTTTATGAAGATCTACCATCCTAATTCCTTTTATTTTACAAATGTTATCAAATAGTTTACCTACTGATGCTAAGCATTGCAGGTCAAAAATACATGGCTCGTCTAGATGCCATTGTTACCTAATGGTTAATGCCTGCGCAATCCACACATATCATATCCACACATATAGTGTCCCATGGCTACTTGATTATATATGCATTTAGAACAACCTTGAACAACTCAACCAACATGACATTAGCTGCTACATTCTAAGGACACTACCTATACTTCTGCTCGATTGAGTTTAAGCTAATTCTATTTAAATTTTAAGACAACCAGAACAAAAAAACTTGTAGAGATGAGGATGGATTCAGCTAAATCTAGTTATATATTTTAGCTGGAATGTATTAGCTACCATGTTTTTTTGCTAGAATTAGTCTAAGTAGAAAATGACTGTATGCAAATCAACAAAATAAACTAAAAAGTTGAGTATGTTGTTGCTTACTTGGTCAACAAAAAAGTAGAGGTCATTCAATTGAAACAAAAGATTTCGAAGCTTGAACATGTGACTGTTGAGCAGCGAATAATTCCTTTACTTTCATTATTTCTTTCATCTCATTTTCTAAGGTAGACAAACAATCATTCAAGAATTTGTTTTCTTCTTTCAAGGATTTGTTATCCTCTCGAGTTTAACGTAGAGCAGAAAATAGTTCAACCTTTGAAGAAGTTCCACCCTTTAAATTGTTCGCCTTTACTCCACCTCCGAATCCAAATACATGTTTACGAGTTTGAGATCCACAATATTTTTTGACAATCTCTATGCTAGGTAGAGATGGATCTTCTTGAACAATTTCTTTGAGTTGAGCCTATGAAATATATAAAAGAACATTTTTCTATCAAAACACATAACAATTTCAAGTAATAAACATTTTGAATCTACCAAACGCCCATGTTTTTCAATTGCTTCAGGTTCAACAAGCTTGTTATCTTTCTTACGAGTCTCAAAGAAAATGGTTTCCAAATCTGGTGGATTGCCATCTTTCCCTCACTTTACATCAAATGAAAACATGTCAAAGAACTCAAACCTTGTAAATATTCCATTAATGAAATAGTTTTATGATAATACCTTTTGATAAATAATCTCTCGAATAGGCTTGCTACCAATATGATGAAGTATCGTCAACTTATCTCTATTTGTTGTATTCCTACTGCTTCTTGCCTGAATACAAAATTGTATTAGTTGGTAGAATTTACTTTGTTTGGAAAGAAAGAAACTAGAAGATTTTCCAAAAGAAACAAATGCAAGATTGAGGTACTGCTGCAATCTACTACTGGAAATCCATCAGAAGGGGAATTCACTTGTCCCCTCAATGATACTACTGCAATAATAATATCATTACTACTGAATTGGAAGTTCAAGAGTAATAACAAATTTTATGGACTTAGACCCTCAATTTATCAAACTACTTGTAATATTACTACCTCTATTTTGCATATCACTGAGAAGAAGTTCAACAAAGTGAGATTGAGGTACACGTGGAGCAGTCTATACCAAATTGGTGATGTAGCAATTCAAAGAACAATTACTATTTCAGCAACATGGATCAATAACTGGGTATATTTGGTGCTAATGAGGTAAATCATGTAGTAGAGAATAGTAAAAAATATACTATTAAATAATTAGGTATAACTGGAAACATTCAGAAGCAAAATGTTCCTTTACTAACCATTCCCATTCTTTTTTGTCTACTCCCCTTGGAATATTCTTAAGAGACTGTTGAATAGGCTTATCCTTCATATATTTTGCATGCAAGTGTCCTCTTTATTTGTTCTGTAACTCATTCTTCCATCTTAAGATATGATCACGCTGATCATCATGTCAACACTCTCCAATTTATGCTACAATAATCGAACCATTAGTTTAGTTAATAATAAGGAAAAAGTATCAAGAAAGGATCTCAAAATGAAAAAGAGATCTATTCTACTAGAATAAGAAAATTTTCTAGTAGAAAAAAAATTCCAGTTGCATATGTACATATTCCAGTAGCTCATAATAATTCAAGTAGCTGATGTTCTAGTAGAAAAAGTGCTCTGCATATTCTACATATACTTTTTCTTTTTGGTCTCTTAGAGGAAATAAATGCAGTGATTCACATACATTTGAATGCAGTAGCACATGTGAAATGTGAATTATTTGACAAAAAACTCTATATTTGAACCACATATACATGTGTTACCTTAATGACTATTATATGGAGAAGAATACTCAGATGTATCAAATAACAATAAAAAAGTTGAATCAGGTGACATTTGTTTCCTCAACGGCTGCCCACATATGATTCAACTTTTATTGTTTAATATCATTCCACGATGATACTCCCAATGAACATATATTACGATCACGAACAATTTTTCCCAAATGACTTGAAAATAATTTGCTATTTGTTCCAACCGTTAGATTATTATAAACGATTACTTTCAGCTTTTGTCCAATTTCTAGTGCAGCAACTTCTTTGCACATGTTGCTCCCTTGAACTCTTCTTACCTTTATAGGATTAGGTGAACCTACGGTTTCATAATTTGGTAAAGACTACCGACCAAATTCAGTTCTACAGACTAATAACATAACATATGTATTAAAACTATCATACCTTTTTCAGTTATTTCAGTGTGTTTCATAACTTGATCAGTAGATGGAGGCAATGAAATATTGATTTGCATATCATCTTTCTCACTAACCAAGGGATTTCAGTCAATTTTTCACATTTCTTGACTAGAAGATTTGGTAATATTTGATCTTGTTCTTTTAGAAGACATTATAAACTCAGATCTTTGCTCTATTCCCTTTCCTGTAGCACCTGCATACGAGAAAATGTAACATAACAGTTCCACAAAATACAATAGTTCTGAAAGATAAAACACAACAGAGTTGAAAACAAACTTACTTGTTTCAACTTCTTTGGTGTTATACCAACCCGGAAAATCTATAGGCTAAACTAGAGCCTCATTGTGTAGGTTGGTATAACTTCAAGTTGGTGTATAGGTTGAATGAGGGCTAATGTGAGGATTTATGTAACTTCAGGAGAAGTTTAAGACCAAACTAAAGAAAAAAATGAGGGAGGTAAACATCTAGGATGGAGGTAAGATCTTTAGCTATCAAAGAAGGGTGAAGGAGAACTTGTTTCTCTTTGGATAGGTTGGAAATTGGCAGCATGGTCGCCCAAGAGACTTGGCAATGTGCCAAAGTCCACTTGGGTTGCCTAGTGGGTTGTCCCTCCTAGCCTATGTTTTGAAAAAATAGGTGAGATGGGTTGAAGATCGCCCAATGGGTTGGCGATTCGCCCAATAGACCTCACCATCGCCTAAGTGAGCTGCCCATTTTTGGAGCTCACTGGAAATTTGGGCGAGCCAAGGGTTCACTTGGTGAGTCGCATAGTGCCTTTGCTAGCCAAGAGGGTCAAATGGGCAAGCTCCAGCGTGAATTCCATCATTTTTAAGTTTTAAGTTGGGGTCTTTAAGTAGTCTTTCCAAAACTTGAAACAACACTTTCCCACTACTTTCCTAACAAGTATATACACTTTTTATGGAAAAATTCCTTTAATTTTAGTTACTCCCACTTAATAAACCAAGAAACCCAAGAACATGAACATTCTCTCAAAAACTCTCTCTAGACTCAAGAAGAAGAAGACATTGGAGCTAGGGTTGCTAGAATTTCAAGGTTCTTCCCCAAATATCTTGGAGCTCCTTATTTGAGGTATATTTTTTTTTTCATCCTTGGGTAGCTATCACCCAAGGAGCCCCTTCAAACTATGTTTTCAAGATATTAAATCCCCCAAATTCTAGGGTTTTCATTTTATAACATGCATCTTCTTTCAAAAATGTTTTCATTGGTTAATTATGATTGTTTATGGGTTTTTATGATTAATTAGGAATATATTGATGGAGAATTTAGGTTTATAATGAGAATTCCCCGAAGACCCATGTGTTCCCCATATTGATAGATCTTGAATTGATATTGTGGGTTGGATGATATTATGAATTAGTCAATTGAATATGTTTATGTTGATTAAGTTATTGAATAATGAATTCCTTCTATATTATGTAGTAATTGTATATAGTTGGGTTGATTGTGATTTCCTTATCTCATAGAGTCACTTTCGCTGATTTGGTAGAATTAAATATGTTGTACTTTGATGTCATATTGGGGATGGATTGGTTGCATGCTATTTTTGCATCCATCGATTGTAGAACTCAAGTAGTAAAGTTTCAATTTCCAAATGAGCCCGTTTTAAAAGGGAAGGGGGGAAACTCAATTCCTAGAAGTCGTTTTGTTTCATATCTAAAAGCTAGAAAAATGATTTCTAAGGGGTGTATCTATCATATTGTGAGGGTTAAGGATCTTGAGTCCGAGGCTCCTCCTTTAGAGTCGGTCCCCGTAGTAAGGGACTTTCTGGAAGTCTTTCTCGATGACTTACCTGGAATCCCTCCCGAACGGGAAATAGACTTCGGCATTGATCTTTTATCGAATACACAACCTATATCAATTCCCCCTTATCGGATGGCTCCGGCTAAATTGAAAGAATTGAAGTCTCAACTTAAGGATTTTCTAGGCAAGGGTTTTATTCAACCAAGCATATCTCCATGAGGAGCCCCGGTATTATTTGTGAAGAAGAAAGATGGATCACATAGGATGTGTGTAGACTACCACCAATTGAACAAGGTCACTATAAAGAATAAGTACCCTCTCCCTAGAATTGAAGATTTGTTTGACCAACTAATATTGACTTGAGGTCGGGTTATCACCAACTTAGGATGAGAGGGGTTGACATTCCTAAAAAAGCCTTCCGAACAAGATATGGTCACTATGAATTCTTAGTTCTGTCTTTTGGTCTAATAAATATGATACTCTCAAATTACACCTCCCTGAAGAAGCATAAGCGATCATTATCAAGTAAAGAACCCAACTTGTAAGTTGGGGTCGATCCCAGGAGAAAAATGGATTAGACTTCAGTTTAACCAACAATTATATTCGTTTAGTCAAATTACTTCCAGAAATAAGTAATTAAAAAGGGGGGATTTGTGAAACAAATTGTAAGAATTCATTAAATAATCAGTAAACAATAGTCAATTTCGGTTGTTATCAAGATGAGAGAATTAACTAGGGTATACGTGTTATCCAAAAGCTCAAAATGCAGTAATCCTATTAATAGCAACCATTTCCTAGTGTGCTACATGCAAAGTGATAAGCTAGGTATCTCTAAATCCTTGGTCCGGCATCTAGAGAATTTCACCCCGCACCTTGGTCCGGCTACGTGTGTATAATTTACTAACCCTTACATTTACCTCATATTAGACATCGCATGGCCTAGTTATTACTTCGCACCAAATGACACTAGACTATTAGATAGTATCACACTAAATCTATGTTGATAATACTTTTCCTGTTGATTACACCTTTGGTTCGGCAAGTAGCAACACAACAAGTTCTAATGTTGCGCACCGTTAAAAAGACTTTTAAATGAAAGAATTATCAATGCATGCAAAACACTATTCAAGAATTGCTTATTTACTATTCATACTTTTTTATTCGCTCATGGTTCCCACAACCCTAGTTGTGGAGTTTAGTTACCCATAATCATATGAACACAATTCATTGTTTTACATGAAAGAATTATGAACTTACGTAAGAAGAATAATAAACCCAGAAATTCAACTTGAATTGCAATAGCAAAATCATAAAAAACGGACTTAGGAAATTAACAATTGCTAAAGTTGCAAATTAACCTCCCCAAGTCAAGAACTAGAGTAAAAGTAATAAAATCTAACCCCAAAAATGAGGTTTACATACCCTATTTATACAAAACAAATCCTAAAATAAAGAGGAAACAAAATAAGGAAACAAAACTGCAGGACGCATCTCCATTCCATGATGCTGACCTATGGTCCGTAAGTTGAATGACGATCCGTTGGTCTCTTTCGTGGCTCCATACTTAGCCGATTTGAAATGTTCAAAAACCAACCTTCTCAGTCAGCTTCCACGAACCAGCAGCATGGTCAATCATTGAGATGACGGACCGTCAGTTACCTCTGTCACTCTATACTTAGATTATTTCAACTCAGGTACTGGAACCACTCATTTGATCACTTATACGGAGTTGCGGGATGGACAGTAAGTCATTTGATGGTCCGTTAGTCCCTATCGTGGTTCCACACTTGGTCAGATTTCCATGAGCTTCAATCTTGCCATGCCTGGTTGCCCCACGACCCTTATCTATGGGGTGACACTCATTCTACAGTCCATAGGTGCCTCCGTAGGTGGCTCCTTTTCAGCACTTGCCTCAGCTACATCTTCATCTTTTCACGCCTAAGTTTACTTCCTGAAATTACGGCAAAAAACATAGAAAACTAACACAAAAATTCCCTAGACATTCACAAATCCTAAGTGAAACGTATCAATAGTATCGAAAACTCACAGTACATCAACACCCTCAACTTAAAATCATTGTTTGTCTTCAAGGAACACATTATGACTCTAAACGACACTTGTACAGAACCACACAATTTCAGCCCAAGCAATCACGTGGCTCTTCATCCTGACTTTTATTTTGAGTGCGACTTTGTTATCTTAGACTCAACAAGCTAACTTGAGCGGATCAAAACATGACACGTATCAACCAACCAACACACAACATACACTATTCTACTATCACCAAGGTACCAATTTTCTGACAATGTAGCTAATACCCTTACTTCAAACGAAATCCCTCTTTTCACACAATGAATATGAATTTTAATACAAGGATTCATTCAACACTCATGCTTAGAAGGAACTTCAAGTATAGTTAGTGTTTAATACCATAGGCTTGCCCTTATTTTCACTACTTTGACTCTCCAAACTAGAATCTAGGATCACCATAGGACCTTCTTGGCTTGTAACGTAGTCTAAGGGTCAGGTGTGGTAATTTCAGGACTTCTTAGTGACTTTCTGCCCTCCTTGATATTACACTAGGATTTCAATCTCATTTTTCCCTATTTTTGACATCCTACATTTTTACCTTCTTTCCCTTGATTTTCTTCAACCATCGATGTGACTTTAGACTTTGTAGCACTTTATTTTTCACTTTCATCTTCTTCTTTTTTTCCAGGTTTCAACATGTCACATCCTTTCTTCTATTTTTCAACATAAAACTCTTTTCATACCCATTGTTCTTATGGTTTCCTCTTTCATAGTCACCCTCAACTTATGAATTTTCCATTGGTTGAGGTGCACAACACCCAATGTCGGATCAGTGCCAAGATTGAGGTTACTTTTTATATTAGTCACCCTCAACTTAGGATTTTGGCCTATGTGAAGGTGCAGATGTCCAAGGAGGGATTGGGGCCAACATAGTAGATTATGGGAATGTGAGTTAGGGGTTTAGAAAGAAATGGTCTAATTTATGCTCAAAGTATTTGGATCAAAGGGAGCATTTATTTTATTTTGTTGGATTTTTCTTTTAGGCTATTTTTGAACTTATCAAAACATAGGCCTATGATAACTTCCTAGCCTCTAGAGTAAATGGTCTTAGCAGGACTAACCAGGCAAGTTCTAGATTGGCACAAAACTGTTTGAACAATCATCTATTCTCACAAACTCTTGGCACATAGTTTCATCATCAGATTATTATATTACCAGTTGAAGTTTTAGCTTAAGTCATGCCATTATGTTGGTTCATTATCGTGCATACTCAAAACCAACTCATTCAACTTATCTAGCCTACAAATTCTAGCACATATCATAAAATTTGGATGGGTATCATTTTTCATACGCCATCATGCTTCATTTTATGCTTCTACACATATAATCCTAACACATGCCGGTTCAATAGAAATTAAGCAGTCTCTTAGGGAAAAGAACACGCTAAGAAAACCCCAAGAGAGGATTATGAGTTGGGTTACTCAGACTTCACCCTATCACTCACAATCCATTTACCCCACCCCTAAAAAATAGGTGCACTTGTCCCCAATGCACACAAAAAATAGTAAAAAGTAATGGATATGGGTGAAGCAAACCTGTGGCACATAGCGCCGATGAACCATCAACAAGCGGGTGGACCCGGTTTCCCAAAGCATGCTAAATCAACACTCGAGTCACCCTCAGTAGTGCCCACATCAACAAGGAAAACACCATCAGTATTGTTGTTTGTCACTCTAACTACACTATCAGTGGTGCTCATATCAATCCTCACGTGCACAGAACTCGACGCCCCAACAATCATCTCACGGGTCCTCTATTGCCTCTGATGCTCATCTATTATGGAGGCTTTCCGTGCCTTGTTCTCCTGCTTGTGCTGCCTTTTCTAGCCTTTTCCTCCTTGATGAGCTCAATTTTGTGACTAGATCGGTTCCTCTTGTTGTAGGCATGTGCAGGCTCGAGCTGCTCCTTCGCATCATCTCCATTGAATAGTACACCTAGGATGGTATCATCGCCTAATGCATAAGGTGCATCTTGTGTCTCGATAGTTGGTATGGCCAAGATGGCATCAACATTGGCTCAAATGCTAGCCAGCTCGATCCGAAAAGTGGACAAATCAATAGTAGGAGCTGGCCTCTATAGAACTTTCAACTCGAAGGCATCGAGCCGCTTATGAACTGCTTGGACCTTTTGGTCCGTTTTTGCCTCCATCCTCTTTTCTAATCTTTCTTCCAACTCAAAAATCGACTTCCGCATACAGGGCTTAATATGGTGCAGCAAGGTGGCCATCTGACCCTCCAACTTCTTGAATTGAGCCAATGGTATCATAGTCATTCCGGAGAGTGAGGTGGCTCGAGATGAGCTCGGGGACTAGCTGGCTATCTGAGAAGAGAAAGTTGGGTGCTCATCAGGCGGAGCTGTAGTAGGAGGGTCCATCTCTCTGCATCTACCCCACAGTGTGTATCAGATCCCCACCCATAGGTACATCGACTCGAGGCCCTCTGCGTGATGCTGCCACATTCGCGTCATCCTAAATCAACCCAATGTCAAGGGTCCCAGTCGCTTGCACCAATTTATCGCAGTGCCAAATAGGCACTCCTACATATACCGCAAAGCTGAACGATCATACAAGGGAAAGGGTAGGTGGTAGTGGTCTTGAAAGCCCTCTCAAGCAATTCTCGCAGTAGCAGGCGGGGGAAATTTATATCCAATTCGGCAACCAGTGCAGCCACCATGACAATCTATCCCAAGTGACTATATTATCGGTCATTGCTGGTGACAATCTATTTCGGACCAATGGTCAAAACAACTTGGCTTTCAAAGTGAAGTTGGCCTTGTGAATACCCAATCGGGGGACAACAACCCATTCCGCTCTCTCTCCATCCAAAACCATATGCCGAACAAGCCATAATATAACCGCCTCCCTTTGATCCGCATTTCGGCTGAAGGCTCCTGTCAATACAATCTCCCACCGATAGTCAAATTCAACGGTGGAGTCCGCCCATGTGTGGTGAGGGTTAAGGCCATAAAGAAACCGGCTGATGGTTGTGTGGGATAAGTTCACCGAGATACCTCAGACCATGGTGGATGTGAGGGGGTCTTATTCAGCGGGCTTGGCGTTTTTGTGAATTCAACCTCGGAGAGTGGCAGCATAGGAAGAGTAAAACTCCCGCACAATCTCCTCGCTATTAGAATCATGATCCATCCACTCGCACTTGTGCCTTTGGAAAAGCTGGTGGATATCTGGAATAGTGTGGAGGTTCTCGGTGAGACTCTACGCTCCTCCGTAATTGTACGGGCTATCTTTTCCATGTCATTCTTCACCCTAGCGTCATGGTAAATCAGCAACTGCCCCTCGATGCACTACTTGTTTGGCTCCCCATCTACATAATTCGGATGGTCATTTTGAGGGATGTGAATCCCATCAGAGCTAGATGCCTCATCAGACGAGGTGACTGCTTCATGTGCACTTGAACCAGTGTCGGACTCAAACCCAGCAATAGAGTTGGATGTAGAATCGCACCTAGACCTAGTCAGTGACTCAATCAGTGTATCTTCTTCATCAGACTGAAAGGCAGTGACTACGTTGGGAGCACCTTCTTGGACTAGTTCTGAGCGGTCTGGGAAGGTGTGGCTGAGTAATCTAGGTCCCGTTGCCTGTCGGTATCCTTATCGATATGTCGTAAGGTGGGTGCCACTAATTTTGATCTGCCCTAGTTGATGACCACTTTCTTGTTTGGTATCATTGTACCTTACGAGAAATGAGAAGTGGTGTGATTGCGTGCCAAGACATAGACTCCGACTGAATTTGACACAACATTGTACCGTACCCGGACACCGAACTCTCTTGAAGATGGGAATTTGCCGAAATGATGGGAAGGTTCTGAGTGCGTGGATTTTGGGGATGAATTCCTTTGGGAGATCTGATGGATGGTGGTGTGAGGGAGTGAATTTATGGATTATGGGGTGTGGGTGTTCGGATGAGGGTTTTGGAAAGAGTGGGAAATGTTTTAAACTTTAGGGTTTTTAAATAGGGGAAGTCCGGGTCGGGTCGGGCAGACTAGGGTTTCAACCTACGAGACCCTGCTTACGGTCTGTAGGTGGAGACCGTAGACCACTTCAACACGTAGAAAAATTCCAGGACTTACCTGGGGTCTATTGATGCCATTCACGGTCCATGGAGTGAACGATGGACCGTCAATGGGGTCCGTAGACCGCTGCACTAGACATTTTTCTGCATATTCTATTTCTCGCCCCTGCACATGTAGTAACCATTAGCCCTTTGTTTTTACATTTTCTAGACATTTTTTAGACACGGACCCTATGGCATATCTAGCCAATGCTAAAAAAAAACTAAAACAACTATCTAACTCTGTACGGTGGAGCAACTACTAAATGACCTATTGCTGGCTAGATTTTACATCTTGGGTTGCCTCCTAAGCAGCGCTTAATTTAACGACATGACACAACATAGGCCTCTAGATACTCAGACTTCATAACGATGATACACCTCAACAACTTCTTACACACTTTCTGCATTTCCTAGATAGATCTTTGTCACGACCCAAGCCTAGGGCCTAGATGTGACATGGCGAATGAGGAACCCGAAGGAACCCCAAACAAGCCTCTCAAACTTGTCATCACACTTTATCGGTCGCGGAAGTACATTCAACATTAAATAACAGGAATTAGGGACTAAGGGAAAACCATTTCAAAATAACATCATAGAATAAGAGTCAAGCTCATTTACAAAATACTTGTCCAACGCACACTTCTACATACATAGATAGGACGGGGACCATGACATACTACCGGCTCCCCTCATAGTCAAAATACAATTGCAAGCTAAAGTCTCAAAACATAGGAGTAGGAAACATAACATAGCCCTCGAATCATTGAGGACTCACCAACAAACTTGGATAAGCACCGTACTAGCCATGTGGATGGAGAGAAGGATCAAGAGTAGCTCCGGTCCCTACATGGTGACATCATGTAGGAAAAATATGCGTTAGTACTTTGGAATGTACTAAGTATGCGGGGTGCAATACAATAATAGACAAGGACACAATCGAAATGCAAGAAATAGTTCCATAGGCATAACGAATAAAATATGAGGATGCATGATCAAAGTGACGTCAAAACATGTTTAAGTAGATCTGTACTAATAGTAGATATCATATGTATGTGCATAATCCAACAAATCTATAACCCCAACTTAGGATGGGGGATGCCATTCACACCTGGACACCCTGGTGGCAAGGTATAAACCCCTCACATGGTTGATGTTGGTCACACCCCAAGCATCCTAGGTGGTGAGGTATAAACCCCTCACATGGTTGATGTTGGTCACACCCCAAGCATCCTAGGTGGTGAGGTATAAACCCCTCACATGGTTATCCGTTTCTTTTCCCCCGGACCGGGCATGGTCATGCAACACTTTATATAGGAAATTCACATTAATCTCTAATACAATCTCATGTATGGAATGAACATATACACAAGCTTAGTTTGTCATCAACACATCTCTGGAATGCCATACATCTCATAACTCAAGCCTTAAAGCATCAATTCATCAATTCTCCATAATTGGACATTTTGTCAAACACCTTGAAGGCATGTAATGGGGTCAAAGAGCATGGAAAATAGGGTAGAAATTATGCAGCAAAACCAGTGAACAACCTGCAACAACGCCTTTTAACACCCACAAGATCACATGAAAAATCTCCACATCAATTCCAAGTTTAGATTCAAGTTCTACAGTCACAACATGCTCAAAACAACCACTTTTCATGCTAGAATTCACTGTGAAGGAAATTTATACAAGGAACAAGACTAATTTATGAATCTCAACTTAAACCATGAATTAGTGAGTAGAAAGAGTCTAGGCACTATGGGTGGAAGGACCCATGAGTTCAACACCACATACCTTGAGTTTTTATGAAGGTCTTGAGAGTGTCTTCAATGGAAACTTGGAACTTGGAGCAAGAATCTCTTCAATCTTGAGGAAGGTTTTGGATTAGGGTTCTTGAGAGAAAATGTGTCTAAGTATGGGAGAGGTATTTTGGGAAATTTTTTTAAAGATGGGAATTGAATTAATGCTATATAGGAAATAAAATATGTCCTTGGAGAAAAAAAACGGGTCCAACACTTAGAAAAAAAAATGAGGCTTCTGATTAGTAAATTCGCTCTCTGGAAATTGCATTTCCTGCACGGACGGATTTTACGAAAATGGGCATAACTTCTTTGTCTGAACTCTGAATGAGGTGAAACGAAGTGCGTTGGGTAGCTAACTCAAAGGGCTTTCCATGGATATGTTATGGGCCACCCAATTATTTGTGTGCTAGGAGATATGACCCTCCAAAGTAGACCCTCGAAAAAGGCTTCACTTGGAAATTTCGGATTTTGATACGGTTGCTCTAAAATTTGGTTTAGACCCATTTCCCACTCAATTTGACCCCCTAAACAAGAATATGAAGTCGGATTTTTGAAAAATGAAATGGATTTTTAGATATAGCTAAAACAAGTTTCCGGTAACTTCCGAAGCACATTTTTAGGAACTTTTTGGGTCGTTTCAATCTTGATCCTTTGCCCGTTAACCATGAACCTAGTTCCTTCACTGTTCTTAAGCTCATTTTGTGACCAAAAATGGTCCGGTCAATTTGGATTTAAGTTTTCCTGGAAACAAGCGCAACCTAGTGTTGAATAGAAGCACAAGATCACCCACAACAAATTCTTGCTTTTTAATTCTTTGATCATGATACCTCTTCATGTTCTCCTTGTACAACGCTGAACTTTCATAAGCTTTTAAACGAAACTCATCAAGCATAGTCAAGTCATTCATTTTTTGATTAGATGTGGCGCCCCAATCCAAATTTAGATTCTTCATCGCCCATAGAGCCTTATTCTCTAGTTCTACCGGTAAATGGCAAGATTTCACATATACAAGTTGGTAAGGAGACAAACCTATGGGAGAGTCTTGTATGCAGTGCGATAGGCCCATACAGCATCATCAAGCTTCCTTGACCAATCCATTCTATTAGCATTCAGTCTTTGCCAAAATTTGTTTGATCTCTCTGTTGGACACTTCAACTTGCCCACTAGTTTGTGGATGGTAAGGAGTGGCTACATTGTGGCAGACACCATATTTCTCAAGTAGCGCCATGACCAACTTATTACAAAAGTCGAAACCTCCATCACTAATAATCTCCCTCGGTGACTCAAATCTGGAGAAGATATTCTTTTTCACGAATGCGGTGACACTTTTACCTTCATTGTATGGGAGCGCAAGTGCTTCCACCCACTTCGATACATAATCAGCCACAATAAGAATATACTTCATCCTATGTGAACTCACAAATGGATACATAAAATCAATGCCCCAAACATCAAACAACTCTATCATCAATATATGATTAATAGGAAACTCTTGCCTCTTTGAAATCCCTCTTTATCTTTGGCAACGATCACAAGACTTGGAGAAATCATGAGCATCTTGGTGGATGGTAGGCCGGTAGTACCCATCCTGCAAGATCTTATGTGCAATCCGAATACCACTATAATGCCCACCAATAGGCGATGAATGGCATGCTTCAAGTATACTCAACATCTCAACCTCGGGAACACAGCGACGAATAATCCCATTAGCACAAGTGCAATACAGGTAAGGCTCATCCCAAACGAATTTCTTGACATCATGCATAAACTTTTTCCTTTGGTGAAAAGACAAGTTCAGGGGCACCCAATCACTTGCCAAATAATTAGAAAAGTCTGCGAACCAAGGAATCAGATCATGAGAAGCAACTAGTACGTATACATTTGGAAAAGTATCATTAATTTCAGCCCTATCACCATGCTTTAGCATAGTTTCTTCCTCTAATCGAGACAAGAGATCAATAACTTGATTTTTGGTCCCCTTTCTATCTTTTACCACAAAATCAAACTTTTTTAGCAATAATACCCATCTAATCAACCTCGGTTTTTCATCCTTCTTTGCCATCAAATACCTCAATGCATAATTGTTAGTATGCACTATGACCTTAGTACCAAGCAGGTAGGATTGAAATTTTTTGAATGCGAAAACCACTGAAAGAATCTCTTGTTCAGTCACAGTATAATTCTTCAAGGCCACATTTACAGCTTTGCTAGCATAGTAAATAGGATGGAGAATTTTCTCTCGCCTCTGTTGCAATACCACACCTAGCGCTACTCCACTTGCATCACACATTACCTCAAACGGTTGTCTCCAATCTAGTGGAATAATGATAGGTGCAGTGACTAACTTCTCCAACTGCTCTTAGACAAGCATCATCAAAATGGAACTTACACTCTTTCTCGAGTAGTTTTCACAAAGGATGTGCAATTTTTTAGAAATCTTTGATGAACCTCCTATAAAAAACTGCATGCCCAAGAAAACTCCTAACAACTTTTACAGATATGGGTGGAGGAAGCTTTTCTATTACCTCAATTTTTGCTTTATCTACCTCAATGCCCTTCTCAGAAATCCGATGACCTAGAATTATCCCTTCTTTTACCATAAAGTGGGGCTTCTCCCAATTTAGCACTAGATTGCAATCTTCACACCTTTTAAGTACCTCAGCCAAATGATTCAAACAACGATCAAAAGAGTCACCTACCACAGAAAAATCATCCATAAATACCTCAATAGTGTCCTCTACCATATCAGAGAATATCGACAGGATACAACATTGGAAGGTCATTGGAGCATTGCACAACCCAAAGGGCATCGGTTTGAAAGAGAAAGTCCCATAAGGGAAAGTGAAAGTGGTCTTCTCTTGGTTTTCTAGAGCTATAAAAATCTGATTGTAGCCCTAATAACCATCAAGAAAACAATACCAACCCTTACCAGTAAGTCTATCCAACATCTGATCTATGAATGGCATAGGGAAATGGTCATATATTGTCCAAGCATTTAGCTTCTGGTAGTCCATGCAGACTCTCCATCCAATCACGAGCCGCATAAGAACGAACTTGTTTCTCTCATTAGGAACCACAGTTATCCCACCTTTCTTGGGCTCATATTGAACAGGACATACCCAACTACTATCTGCAATGGGATAGATAACTCCAGCATCCAACCACTTGATGATCTCATTTTTAACTACCTCTTGCATATGTGGATTTAATCTTCTTTGGTGCTCAATACTAGGTTTGTGATCTGGTATGAGTTGGATTTTATGGGAACAAATACCGAGAGGAATCCCAATAATATCCGTAATAGTTCACCCTATAGCTCGCTTGAACCTCTTTAACACAGTCACCAAGCACTCTACTTGTCTCGCATTTAAATCTATCGCAATGATGACCGGCAAAGTATGATCTCTACCCAAGAATGCATACCTCAGATGAAGTGGTAAAGCCTTAAGCTCCAATTTTGGTGCCTCCACAATAGATGGTCTCGCGGGTGGAGACTCGCGATTCTTCATGTCTAACTCATAGTTCTTTGGTTTTGACTGATATTCGCACCTATCGAGTGAAGCTACCAACTTATCGTACTCTTCAGTACCATCATTATTGAAATTCATCATAACTGCTGCTAGTGCCTCAACATAGAGTCGCTTTTCAATTTGCACTTTTATTGCACTCTCAACTCTGTAAGTTATAGCAGATACCATTTGGAGCTCACCACTCTGCTTCATGGACCTATAAATATTGAAATTTGCTTTTTCATTATTTAGTCTGAACTTCATCTACCCCTTCCCCATATCACCCAATGCACGACCTGTGCCAAGGAATGGTCTCCCAAGAATGATGGGAACCTCAAAATCAACCTCACAGTCAAGAATCAAAAAATCCACCGAAAAGATGAACAACTCCACTTTTACTAGCACATCATGGAGTACACCAATGGGTCTTTTTACAGTTTGATTGGCCATAAGTAGCCATATTGTAGTAGGCTTTGGATCCCCTAGAGCAACTTCTTATAAATAGACAATGGCATGAGGTTGATGCTAGCACTAATATCACACAATGTTTTAGCAAAGTATAATAACCCTATAGTACATGGAATCGTGAAAGCACAAGGATCTTTCTTGTACTGCACGAGACCTTGTAGCGATAGCACTACACTGCTGCCATATATCATCTTCAAAACTCATAGACTTTTTCTTTGTCACCATATCTGTCATAAACTTTGCATACCTAGGCATTTGCTCCAAGGCTTCTATCAATGGAACATTGATGGAAAGCTGCTTCAACATAGTAATACACCTGTGATATTTACCATCTTCAGTCTTATTCAATAACCTCTATAGAAAAAGCGGTGGAGGTCTAGGTATCGGGACCACTTTCTAAGATATCTCCGCTTCTTTCTCTATCGCATTCTCAGACTCTTCTCTAACCTCTACCACATCATCTTCTTTACTAATCTCAAAATCCACCACAGAGGGCATAGGATCAATGGTTTTTTTACCCCATCGAGTAGTAACTGTCGTACAATGAGCATCATTCTTTGGATTCTGGAAGGTGTTGCTAGGAAGAGTGTCAGGTTGACGTGGTTCACTATAGTAGACAACTGAGTCATCTACTGCACTAGATGCTTTATGAAACTGCATAGGGATCAACCTTTTTACCAATACCAGACAAGTCGTTTCTCATCTCCTTTACATTCTCATCATCTTCTGCATCATATCTCCAATACATGCCATATTGCCTCCAGCTTCCCTAGTACTAGATTCCCGATTTTAAGGGGGAACATAAGGTCCAACCCGATCGTTTCTATTTCCATAGTTGTTTCGGTTGTAGTTGTTACACAATTCAAGTTCCCATCCCGGACATATTGACCCTCTTGGTTGTAATTGACATAGTTCCAACCTTGGTTTCCTAGACCTCGATGCCAATTTTCCATGTTGGATCCTTGGGCATTTGGTCGAAAACCCCCCGTTTGATCATTCACTGCATAAGCATCCTCTTCATAGTAACACTCTTTAGCAGGTGGTGGATTTCTAGTCAACTAGTTCACAACATTTATCTTTTCCGCACCTCCGCTCACATGCTTCAATAGCAACCCGAACTTGGTCCTTATATGAGCAATCTCCTCACGAATCTCATCTGCAGACTGGTTGTTTGTAGCATGAATGACAACCGTGTTTCTCCCAGTATCCAACCTCCTAGTGCTCCATACTTTATTGATGAGAGAGATCTTCTGCAGTTTTTCTGCAACCTGTGCATATATGCACTCACCATATGAACCTCCAACAATAGTATCAAGCACTGTTTTATTGTTGTCATCCTGAACTCAAAAGAAATATTCTTTCAACGACTAATCATCAATATGGTTATTCGGGACACCTCTCATGAATGCAGTGAACCTTTCCCAAGAGCTACTCACAGACTCTCCAGGTAATACCACAAAAATTTTGACATTATCTTTGTGATTGAGCTTCTTGGACACTGGATAATACCTTGCTAAGAACACTTTCTTCTGTTGGTTCCATGTATAGATTTAGTTATAAGGAAGCTCAGTGAACCATACAGTAGCATCGCCTGTCACTGATAGAGGGAATACTAGCAATCCGATGACATCCATATCTAAGTTTGGTCGACCAACACAGCTCTTGCAAACCACCCTTAGCTTGGCTTTGTGAGCATGTGGGTCCTCCTATTGTAACCCTAAGAACAAGACCCTCGCTGCAAGCATCTGCATCAGTCTACTGGTAACTACAAATATGTGCCCTAGAGGAAAGGGGGGTAGGACAAGAGGCCTATCAGAGGCAGCAATATTGATGTTGCCCCTATTGTTGTCATGCAGTTATTGTCCTGGTAGACCATACACTCTCAGTGCATCTCCTAGTTGATTTTCAGCTAGAACCTGGTTGTCTGCACCAACTACCCTCGGAGGTTGCAACTCGACTTCATCACCTAGATTGCCTTGGATAGGATTAAATTGAACTCCTTGATCATACATTCTTTGCAAAGTTCTGTTCAACTCTGGATCATAAGGCGTAATTGGTTCACGCTGGCTCCGTGTACTTGGCAAACACTTGAGTCAGAACCTGAGAGAGACAAACCAAAAAGAAAAAGTAAAATTAGGAAATATTTGACTAAAGTTCAATAATGTAGTTAAAATAAATCTAAAAGCCACAGTCCTCGGTAGTGGCGCCAAATTTTGATACGCTCAAATTACACCTCTCTAAAGAACAATAACACATCGTTATCAAGTAAAAAACTCAACTTGTATGTTGCGGTCGATCCCACGAGGAAAATGGTTTAGACTTCACTTTAACCAACAATTATATTCCTTTAGTCAAATTACTTCCAGAAACAAGTAATTAAAAAGGTGGGGGGGGGGGGATTTGTGAAACAAATTGTAATAATTCAGTAAACAAAAGTCAATTTTGGTTGTTATCAAGATGACATAATTAACTAGGGTATACGTGTTCCCCACAAGCATATAACATAGTAATCATAGTAATAGCAATTATTTCCTAGTGTACTACATGCAAAGTGATAAGCTAGGTATCTCTAAATCCTTGGTCCGGCATCTAGAGAATTTCACCACACACCTTGATCTGGCTACGTGTGTATAATTTCCTAACCCTTACCTTTACCTCATATTAGACAACACATCGATATTTGGCTTAGTTATTACTTCGTACCAATCAACACTAGACTATTATATAGTATCACACTAAATCTATATTGATAATTCTTTTCTTGTTGAGTACCTCCTTGGTCCGGCAAGTAGCAATAAGATGACTTCTAATGTTGCACACCGTTAAAAAAACTTTAAAATGAAAGAATTATCAATGCATGCAAAATACTATTTAAGAATTGCTTATTTACTATTCATACTTTGTTATTCGCTCATGGTTCCCATGACCCTAGTTATGGAGTTTAGGTACCTATAATCATATGAACACAATTCATTCTTTTAGATGAAAGAATTATGAACCTACGTAAGAAGAATAATAAACCCAAAAATTCAACTTGAATTGCAACACCAAAATCTTAAAAAATGAACTTAGGAAATTAAGAATTGCTAAAGTTGCAAGTTAATCTCCCCAAGTCAAGAACTAGAGTAAAAGTAATAAAATATAACCCCCAAAAATGAGGTTTACATACTCTATTTATAGAAAACAAATCCTAAAATAAAAGAGAAACAAAATAAGGAAATAAAACTACAAGACGCGTCTCCATTCCAAGAGGCTGACCTACAGTCCGTAGATATCTTTCGTGGCTCCATACTTAGCCGATTTGAAATCTTCAAAAATCCACCTTCTTAGTCAGCTTCCACGAACCAGCAGCATGGTTTATCAGTGAGACGATGAACCGTCAGTCACCTCTGTTGCTCTACACTTAGATTATTTTCAACTCAGGTACTAGAACCACTCCTCTGATCACTTCTACAAAGCTGCAGGATGGACTGTAAGTCATTCGACGGTTCATCAATCCCCACCGTGGTTCCACACTTGGTCAAATTTCCATGAGCTTCAATCTTGCCATGTCTGGTCATCCCACGACCCTTATCTATGGGGTGTCACACATCCTACGGTCCGTAGGTGGCTCTTTTTCAGCACTTGCCTGAGCTACATCTTCTTCTTTTCATGGTTGCGTTTATTTACTAAAATTAAAGCAAAAAATGCATAAAACTAGCACAAAAATGCTTTAGACATTCACAAATCCTACGTGAAACATTTCAATAGTACCAAAAACTCACGGTACATCATAATACCTCGGCTGCATTCATGGATCTAATGACTAGGGTATTTAGGCAATATCTTGATTTGTTTGTGATCAATTTTATTAATGATATTTTGATCTATTCAAGGAATGAGGATGATCACACAAAGCATTTGAGGATAGTATTGCTAGTCTTGAAGGACCACCAACTATATGCTAAATTCAGTAAGTGTGAATTTTGGCTAAGGTCGGTTGCTTTCCTTGGTCATATTGTGTCGAGTGTGGGTATTGAGGTTGATCCTAAGAAGACGGATGCAGTCAATAGTTGGCCTAGACCTCTATCTCCTACTAATTTTAGAAACTTTTTGGGTTTGGCCGGTTACTATAGAAGATTTGTTGAGGGTTTCTCCTCAATTGATTCTCCTTAACAGCTTTGACTCAAAAAAAGGTTAAATTTGAGTAGTCAGAGGCTTGTGAGAAAAGCTTGCAAGAATTGAAGGATAGGCTTACCTTTGCTTTGATGTTGACCTTATCGGAGGGTACCAATGGGTTTGTAGTATATTGTGACGCTTCTCGAATAGGTTTGGGGTGTTTCATTATGTAACGGGGTAAAGTAATTGCTATGCTTCGAGGCAACTCAAGGTGCATGAAAAGAATTATCCGACTCATGATCTTGAATTATCAGTGGTGGTATTTGCTTTGAAAATATGGAGACATTAATTATATGGGGTCCATGTAGATGTGTTTACCGACCAGAAGAGTCTTTAAAGGATTATGACATGAGTGTCCTTTATCACCCCAGCAAAGCTAATGTAGTTGCGGATGCCTTGAGTAGATTGTCCATGGGCAGTGTGGCTCGTGTAGAACATGAGAAGAAGGAATTGGTTCGTGATGTGCATAGGTTGGCCAGATTAGGTGTCTAACTAAAGGATTCCACCAAGGGTGGATGTATGGTTCATCATAGTTCTGAATCGTCCTTTGTGGTTGATGTGAAGTCTAAACAACATCTTCATCCTATTTTGATGGATTTCAAAGAATCGGTTATCAATAAGTCCGTTGAGGCTTTCTCCCAAGGGGGAGATGGGGTGTTTAGGTATCAAGGTAGATTATGTGTTCGGGATGTAGATGGCTTAAGGGAGAAAATTTTAGAAGAGGCTCATGGTTCTTGATATTCTATTCATCTATAGTCACCTAGATGTATCGTGATTTACAGGAAGTTTATTGGTGGAATGGCTTGAAAAAGGATATAGTGGGTTTTGTTGCCAAATGTCTGAATTTTCAACAAATCAAGACTTAACACAAAAACCTCGGAGGTTTGTCCCAAAATATAAAAATACCTACTTGGAAATAGGAGGATGTTAATATGGACTTTGTGGTGGGGTTGCCTTGTACTCGAAGGCAACATGATTCTTTTTGGATCATTGTTGATAGGATGACAAAATCAGGCCACTTTATTCTAGTTAAGACTTTATTTTTGGCGGAAGACTATGCCAAGTAGTACATAAATGAGACAGTGAAGTTGAATGGGGTTCCCTTATCTATCATTTCGGATAGGGGTACTCAATTTACTTCACACTTTTGGAAAGCATTCCAAAAGGGGCTTAGTACCAATTAAGCTAAGTACCACATTCCACCCTCAAATGGATGGTCAAGCAAAACGCATAATTCAAACCCTAGAGGACATGTTTAGAGCTTGTGTAATAGATTTCAAGGATAGTTGGGACGATCATCTTCCTTTGATAGAATTTGCCTACAACAGTAGTTAACACTCAATCATTGTCATGGCTCCATTTGAAGCACTTTATGGAAGAAGGTGTAGATCACTGGTGGGTTGGTTTAAAGTAGGTGAGTTTGCCCTACTTGTCCCCGGTTCATCCGGTGTTTCATGTGTCCATGCTTAAGAAATGCATTGGTGATCCGGTGTCTATCCTTCCTTTAGAGGATTTAGGAGTAGATGAAAGCCTTTCTTATGAAGAGGTCCCAGTAGAGATTTTGGACCAGCAAGTAAAGAGGTTGAGAAATAAGGAGGTAGCTTATGTTAAAGTTTTATGGAAGAACCACCTAGTTGAGGGTGCTATATGGGAAGCCGAGGCCGATATGAAGTCCCGTTACCCTCATCGTTTTTAATCTACTCCTATCATAGCTTAAGGTAATAAATTCCTCTTGAGTTCTTAGTATTTTTGGGATTCATGTGTAATGTTTTAGTTTTGCATGGTTTCCCTATATTGTGCATGTTCTTGTGAGAATTCGTGTTTTACTATGTATTGAGTTTTCATGATGTAAATGTTTCTCATGTTGAATTGCATTTGTGTATGATGTTGCCATATGTGACTTCATGAGATGAGTTGATGAACATGTTTAGTTAAGTTGTGATGAAATAGCATGTCAGCTTAATATTGTTATGTTGAGCTTGCTTGTGTTGGAGAAGGTAGTTCCTCCCATGTTTGTATGGAATGGTATTTTTTTTGTTGCATAATGAAGTTGTAGATGTAGTACCTACATCTTGGTGTTGCATTAAGCTTATGATGTGGAGTTGATGTTTCCTCGTATGATTTGTGCATTTTTAAAGACATGTCTTATATGGTGGGTTGTTGGTTTGAGTCGTTAATCCCTTAAGATGTTTAAACTGTCATTCGAGGACGAATGTTCCTAAGGGGGGGATATTCTAACAACCCGGAAAATCTATCGGCTAAACTAGAGCCTCATCATGTGGGTTGGTATAACTTCAAGTTGGTGTCTAGGTTGAATGAGGGCTAATGTAAGGATTTATGTAATTTCCGGAGATGTTTAAGACCAAACTAAAGAAAAAAAATGAGGGAGGTAAACATCTAGGATGGAAGTGAGGTCCTTAGCTATCAAAGAAGGGTGAATGAGAACTTGTTTCCCTTTGGATAGGTTGGCGATTGACAACATGATTGCCCAAATGACTTGGTGATGCGCCAAAGTGCAGTTGGGTCGCCTAGTGGGTTATCCCTCCTACCTATGTTCTGGATAAATGGGCGAGATGGGTTGAAGATCACCCAATGGGTTGGCGATTCGCCCAACATAACTTACCATCGCCTAAGTGAGCTACCAATTTTTGGAGTTCACTGGAAAATTGGGCGAGCCAAGGGTTCACTTGGCGAGTCGCCTAGTGCCCTTGGCGAGCCAAGAGGGTTCAATGGGCGAGCTCCATCATGAATTCCATAATTTTTAAGTTTTAAGTTGGGGTCTTTAAGTAGTCTTTCCAAAACTTGAACCAACACTTTTCCATTCTTTTCCTAACAAGTATATATACTTTTTAAGGTAAAATTCCTTCAATTTTAGTTACTCCCACTTAATAAAAGAAGAAACCCAAGAACATCAACATTCTCTTAGAAACATTCTCTAGACTCAAGTAGAAGAAGAAGACATTAGTGTTAGGGTTGCAGGAGTTTCAAGCTTCTTCCCTAAATTTCTTGGAGCTTCTTAGTTGAGGTATGGTTTCCTTTCATCCTTAGGTAGCTATCACCCAAAAATCCCCTTCAAGTTATGTTTTCAATATATCAAATTCCCCAAATTCTAGGGTTTTCATTCTATAACATGGGTCATCTTTCCAAAACGTTTTCATTGCTTAATTATGATTTTTTATGGTTGTGTATGACGAATTAGGAGTATATTGATGGATAATTGATGTTTATAATGAAAATTCCCCATAGATCCATGTGTTCCGCATATTGATAGATCTAGAATTGATATTGTGGGTTGACTGATATTATGAATGAGTAAATTGAATATGTTTATGTTGATTAAGCTATTGAATCATGAATTCCTTCTATATTATGTAGTAATTGTATGTATTTGGGTTGATTGTGATTTCAAGACCCTTGAAGGGAAAAGGTATGAAGGTTATGCCTCTTTATGGGAATTATGCATGAGATTGTGATGTACTTAGATAGTAATGAACCTATATCTTTTGTGTTGTTGTGGTATTGATGCAAAGATCTGTCATCCCTATACACCATACACTTGGTTATGCATGACGTATGTATGTATGTTTATGTTAATCTTGTTGTGTTGATTGAAAGGAATTCTCATGATCATAATACGACTATAATGTGAAGGGTTTAATCACATGCTAGTGTTTGTAAAGTGAAAGGAGCATTCTCACTTAAGTAACCTATGAGCTATTATGATGATATGTTGGCATGAGTGCCTAATGTATGTTTTTATGAATATGAACTTAAGTAAAGGCTAATGGTGACTTTTAAAGGGAATAATGCTTAGCACCGAGAGGACATGAAAGTGAGATGGGGGCTTTTATGTTTAGCAAGTCTGGCTTCCCAATGTATGTTAGCTCATGAGATGGAAACCTTCTACGTTTAGCAAGTCCGGATTTCTAGTAGAAATCTCCTTGTCCCATAACTATGTGCCCACAACTATGTGCCCACATAGGTCTTAGCTAGTGGATCCACCTAGAAGATATTATCTTGGTTCTAACTTAGGCGTGTAGAACACCTCTTTTCGGTGTGGAGGTAGAACACCTGATTCCATGTAGCTCACATGGTCTATATCGGTTATTGCAAGTCTTCCCTAAATTAATATGAATGTGAACTATGGTAAGGTTCTCTTATGTTATGATGTTATGATGACTTTGAGCTAAGTATGAAAAAGGTATGCATGAATGTTATGCAATATGAATGTCTTCCCTCTTATGTATGTTGACTATGACTATGGTAAGATATGTATGTTGTTGGTGACCTAAATGTGATACTTATCATTAGGTAAGGTTATGGGACATTACCTTTGCATTGCACTAGTGTGGCTTTGGGCTGGTTGTTTGTTGGTTTGGTTTATGTTTCTTCATAAAAGTGCATAATGGTTTCTAAACTTGATAAAGGCATGTTTTCAACTAAATGTCCCTTTTATGCATGTTTAAGGATTTTTGTGCATTGCATCCATATTTAGTACAATTAATTGTGCTAACCCATATTTTCTACTTTACTATGAGTGTAGGTTCCGGCCGTTGATACTTACTGATAAAGTTCAAATATACTTCTTGAAAAGAAATATAAACGATCATATACAATTTATTTACCCAACTATGAGTCGGGGTCGAGCCCATAGAGAATACAAAAGAATATTGTCAATAGCAAATATTTAACTCAATAGTCGTTATATAAAAATAGGGGGATTTAAATTGAAATGAAATAAAAACAATAAAAATAGCTTTGAACGAAGTATTAATTTATATTCAAATTATTAGAAATAACGAGGAATGTGTTCCCCATTAGCTCATAACGTGGTAATCCTAGTAATAGCAATCATTTCCTAGTGTATTACATGCGAAGTGATAAGCTAGCTATCTCTAAATCTATGGTCCGGCATCTAGAGAATTTCACCCCGCACATTGGTCCGGCTATGTGTGTATAGTTTACTAAGCCTTACATTTACCTCATATTAGACATCACATCAATGTGTAGCTTAGTTTTCACCCTCTCACCAATTGAGATTAGACTATTAGATAGTATCACTATAAATCTATGTAGATAATTCTTTTCTTATTAACTACCTCCTTGGTCCGGCAAGTAGCAACAAGGCGAGTTCTAACATTGGCCACCGTTAAAAAGACTTCTAAACGAAAGAATTATCAATGCATGCAACAACACTATTCAAGAATTGTTTAGTTACTATTCATACTTTGTTAATCACTTGTGGTTCCCACAACCCTAGCAATGAAATTTAACTACTCATTATCTCAAAAACACAATCAAAATCTATTAAAATAAATATGCTTGTGTTAATCATAAAAAGTTAAGAACAATAGCTAAACTATCTTTTATTAATCACGAATACAAAAAAATAATAAAGGAGAAGAAAGAACAAACCACAATTTTCCAGCCATCACGACGGCTCTTCCATAGTTTCTAAGCTAGAAGAAAATTTATATTGTGTATTGTTTCTTGGTTCTTGGCTCCCCAAAGAATTCCCTATTTATAAATATAGAAACCCTTAAATAAAATGATTGAGTTCAAGACAAATTAGGATATTAAAACCCAGTTAAATTGGGTTTTCCGTAATGTACACGTGATTTCTCCATTTTCCTGGTGCGCCGCTTTCCATAATTTTGCACAATTCACTTGCTACCACGTGGCAGCAGCAAGAAGCACGAGTAAGAATTGAAACTCCACAATTTGCAACCGCCATTTCCTTATGTATATAAATATGTTATTTTATTAAATTTAATCTATTAGGATGTCTGTTTGATTAGCATCTTCAATCTTCTATTTTTAATTCGTTTTAGCTCCAAACTTTTTCATTTTTCCACCAATTTAATTCTACAAATAAAATATATTATTTAGCAGAATCTATAAAATTTCTGCTAAAAAAGAACAAATATAAATAATAAATGTGAGCCAAATAATGATTAAAAATATGTATTCAAGATATACAATAAGTAGAATACATTCTAGAAAATATAATAGAAAATAATTAGACTAATACCCTTAAGGAAAGAATATTATGATAAAGCTTTCAATGCCTAATAACATATCCACAAAATTAGTATCAGAGATATGGATATGAGTAGTATGGATGGTAAAGAACAACACAAATATGAATTAATCAGGATGATTATAGAGAAACGCTATGAGTTAAAACATAAACAAGAAAGACTTAAATATAACATATACGTAGGAGTATGCCAAAAATCTCTACTTGCTCAAAGAAGAACAATATTTGAAATACAACTACAAATAGAACAAATAAAATATAAACTAAAGCACAATCTATAATGAATAAAGAAGAATTTGCTATAGATGAAAAAACATATGAAAATCAGGACATATCAAAAATAAAAATAATATTTTCAAGCTTAGGAAGGAGATATAAAAAATAGGTGAATTATATCTAATGATAGAGAAAGAAACAGTGAAACTAGAAGATAGTCTAACAGCCAAGGTACGAATAACTAAAGAAAATGAAGAAATAGACAGGAAAAAGGAGACAGAAATTATTAAACAACAAGCAAAACTAGAAATATAACAAATAGAAGAAACAAAAAATGATAAAATAATTGCTCTGGAAAAATAATTGGCTACACTAAAAGAACTATATGCAACTAAACAGAAAGAAAGAGAACTTGAAACACAGTTAAAAAATGAAATAGAAAAATTCAAGGAAAAATAACAAATCGAAGAAAAGGAAGAACCAGATATAAGAATAGATGATATAAATCATATGAATGAATACCAATGTTCAGATATAAGCGAAACATATACAGAGATGTTAGCAAATCTAGAAGATAAAAAATCTACAGAAATAAATGCAGGAGATATTAAGGATACAAAAGCAAGTACATCAGGAGTTAAAAACCCCGAGAAGTAAATCCCAATTATTATACGGTTAATTATGAACAATCTGATAGGTATGATAGTATATGGAATAAAAGATTAAACAGAAAATGTACACTAACTCCAGTTACTACACAAAATAATTTTTAGATCTAGACTGCATAACAGATATAAATAAAACTATTCAATTATAGGTAGGATATATATCAAAACAATTGATAGATAATAAAATAGGAATGATAGAAGTACCAGGATATATAGAAAGGACACTTATAGAAATAGTAAAACTATGGTTACAAAATCTAATAGACGAAAGTATAAAAACATTAAAAAATAATAAAAGGATAGATGGTGAAATAGCAACAATGCCAATTGACATATTAAATAAATATGAAATAGTTATACGGGATGAATTTAGTAGTACGACTACAGAAATAGAAGATCAAAATAAGGAAAAACAGCTAAACAAAAATTTAATGTTAAAATTAGCAATATTTAATATGTGTTATATACAAGAATATATATGTGTATTTAGAGAATATTATTATAAAGGAACATACAGTACAGAAGAAGGAAAAGAAATACGAAGGTTATACTTCACAAAATTACAAGAATCCTTTAGCTCAAAAATAATAAAAAACTGGAATGAAGCAGGACTACAAGATACTTTAGGAGCAAGAATAAGATACTTACAAAAATGGTATTCAGAAATATGTAGAAAATATAAAAAAGAAATAAAAATGGAAAAAACCATAATAAAAAACTTAGAATGTTGTAAAGATAAGATAGCACCCCAATTTGGATGTAATGATAATTATTATAAAAAGAAATATAGGAAATCGGGTAAAATAGAAAATATAAAACCCAGTATAAGTACAAAAGACCTCGAAGAAGATACTACATAAAAAATCATAATAACAAAAGACCATTTAGACAAAAGTAAAAAAATAACTGAATGTACCTGTTATAATTGTGGAAAACTAAGACATATAGCTAAAGATTGTAAATTACCCCAAAATCCTAAGAAAAAACAAATATCCGAAGTAATAATAGATAATGAAGAAGAATATACACAAATAGAATATATAGATTATGAGTTAGAAAGTGATGATAGTATATCTGAACTATCTGAAAATGAAGAAAACGAAGAAGAAGATAATTTATATAATAATATAGATGACTGAAAAAGGCGTACAGAGAATAACCTAAGAGGATCATATAACTGAAGAATCTACGGAACAAAAAGTAATATTTGATATTAATATATTTGAGCAAATAAAAGGAAAAGAACTAGACCTAAGTGTAGAAAAAATATTTAGAGTGCCAATAATAAAAAATATATTTAAAAGACAAAAGGAAGAATATTACGTGGTAAGCCAAAAAGAACACATAATAGATTGTAAATATACCAAAGAAAAAGAAAAATACCAATAATAAATAAAAGAAATATAAGAAATCAAAGCTAAAGACCCAATAAAATATGTACACCTAGGAGGAACAGAAATATTAATAAAAGCATGTTTCAGAGAAGGAATAGATACACCAATAGAAATATATCTAGCAGATGACAAAATAGTAGAACCTATAGAAAAAAGTATAATAAGTGCAGTAAAAAGAAATCTAATATACCAAAAATTCAAAATTATAATAAGCGCCAATTATTTAGTAGCAGTAAACGATAGAAACATAGAAAAATCCTTAGTATTATATAGGAAGATGTCAGGAATAGTGTTAGCTCCAGGAAGTAAGATATTTTCAACAAGATGTAAAAATTTATATGTATTAACAACAAAACATAAAATAACAGCAAAAAATAAGATGAATAGAATAAAAATAGAAAATCCTTTTGAAAAAATAGTTATAGTAATAGATAATAATGATTACAATTATAGAGAAATAGATATAGAAGAAGATTTAGAAATAGTAAGTGACAGAATAAGCACATCAAAAAGAATAAAAGGAATAAACTACAGTAATGAAACACCTCAACCTTCAAGAAAATCAATAGAATATCAAATGATAAAAGATATAGAACCATACCATTACTATATAACTGGAATAATGGAACAAAGAAAGTATATTATAATAATAAACACTTGTCAAGAAGAAAATTACATAACAAGAGAGTTAGTAACAGAAGATGAAATAACCTCTAAAGAACGAATGTGCCCAGAATTACCAAAACAGTTAATAAATTTTGAGGAAACAACAGAAAAAAAAATTATTGGAGGAATAGTAATATTAATAAAATTATGAATTTATCAAGGAGATAACATAATATTAGGAATAAAATGGTTAGAAGAAATGAAACCATATAATTTAGAAAATACACAATTAACCATAACATATCAAAACAAGAAAGTTAGAATAAAAAGAACAAGATGAAAACACAATTGCCTACTAGAAGAAAAATGGGAAAAGCTAAAACACCCATAGTAGTAACAGGATTCAATAATGAAGGAAGTATGATAACATATAAAGCAAAGAATATAAAATTACAAATATGGGATAAAATATTAACTGTAGAAGACATATATAGTTATGATTTCATAAATAAGGATATGCGTTTAGGAATGGCATTCTTAGAAAAACTATATCCCCATGTGATAAAAAAACACACTAGTGGTTTACTACACCATGTAAACAAAAGGTAGGAGCAAAAAGAGTAAACAACAAAAATAGGAAAACCCCACCATGGATCAAAGGAAGTAACAAGATTACCCAAAAACTAGAAAATATCAAAGAAATTAACCATAATATCTAATTAATTGTATTTTCTATAGATAAACTAAAACTAATTCAAGAAAAACCAGACTCACTATATAGTGAAAATCCTTTGAAAGGATGGGAAAAATATAAAAGAAGAATAAAAATCGAATTGATTGATGATAATGCCATAATAACCCAAAAACCATTAAAATATAATTTTAATGATTTAACAGAATTCAAAATGCACATAAAAGAGTTACTAGAAAATAACTATATACAAGAAAGTAATAGTAAACATACAAGTCCAGCATTTATAGTAAATAAGCATAGTGAACAAACAAGAGGAAAAAGTAGAATGGTTATTGACTATAGAAATCTAAATGCGCAAACAAAAACATATAATTACCCAATACCAAACAAAGTATTAAAAATAAGACAAATTCAAGGATACAATTACTTCAGCAAGTTTGATTGTAAGTCAGGATTTTACCATCTAAAATTAGAAGAAGAATCTAAAAAGTTAATAGCTTTCATAGTACCACAAGGATTTTATGAATTGAATGTATTACCTTTTGGATATAAAAATGCATCAGTAAGATACCAACATTTTATGGATAATTACTTTAACCAACTAAAAAATTGCATAATATACATAGATGATATATTATTATATTCAAGAACTCAAGATGAACATATAAAATTGCTAGAAAAATTTATACATATCATAACATACTTAGGAAGAAGTCTAAGTAAGAAAAAGGCAGAAATAATGAAAACACAAATAGAATTTCTAGGAATACAAATAGATAAAATGGTATAAAAATGCAAACACACATAGTACAAAAGATAATAAATTCTGAAGAACAAATAGATACGAAAAAGAAATTACAATCGTTTCTAGGATTAGTAAATCAAGTGAGAGAATATATACCTAATTTAGCAGAAAACTTAAAACCTTTGCATAAGAAATTAAAGAAAGATGTAGAGTATCATTTGGACAAAAAAGACCAAGAACAAATACGAAAAATAAAATTATTATGTAAAAATTTACCTAAATTATGCTTCCCAAACGAAAATAAAGAATTTACATATATAATAGAATCAGATGCAAGTGAAATAAGCTACGGAGGAGTATTAAAATATAGATATAATAAAGAAAAGATGGAATATCATTGCAGATATTATTCAGGAACATTTACAAACACCGAAATAAAATGGAAAATAAATAGAAAAGAATTATATTCAATATATAAATGTGTATTTGCTTTTGAACCATACATCGTATATAACAAATTTATTGTAAGAACAGATAATACGCAAGTAAAATGGTGGATAACAAGAAAGGTACAAGATTCAGTAACAACTAAAGAGATACGAAGACCAGTATTAAATATATTATATTTTACATTTACAATAGAAATAATATGTACTAACAAGAATGTTATTGTAGATTACATCTCAAGACAAAGCTACACAGACTGAAAAAGAAAATACTATAGAAGAAATACTCAAATCTATGAACCTACTTTGCACAAAAGTAGAAAATATTGACAAAGAGCTACAACAAATAAAAAGTCAGCAGCATGACTATAAAAATGCGGAGCCTAGTCGATCAGAAGACTTAAAATATCCAGAGCTACAAAGTGACGTTGGGAAACACCTAAAAACCCATAATTATTTGTTGCATGCAACGAAGGAAGAAAATAAAACCAGATATGTTAATACTAATATGAATAAAATATTTGAAAAACCATTTATGCTAAAAATCCAAAAAGATCCATTATTCATACCACCTCAGCTAAATACATATAAAGAAAGCCTAGGACAAAACAAAAAGACTTATAACCATATAACCAGAGCTTATATAGAAAACATCCACAAAATACAGACTTTTCTAACCCAAAATCCAAGATCCAAAAATACAAAAAACCCCATGAAGATTACATTACACAAAATCTACAGGGATATAACAAGCTGACTGCACAACCAGGAACTAGTACCAATCTAGTAGGAACTTGCTACAACTATGAATTATTAAGTACTGTATATACCCAAACGGGAGACGAGATATCAACAATACCAGAGCTACATAAGTCCTTTATGCATTATAAAAAGATAACTAAAGGAACCCTTTTTTATATAAAGTTCTAGTCAGCACCAGCAAAAATATTGTATGACGAAATTAAACCTATCATACAAGTTATAAAAATTGGATTGACCAGAGAAATGATAATACCAGAAAAAATAGAATGACAAGACGAGATACAAAAGATAGAGATACCAAATTTCTATACAGGAAAACAGATTATTGGAATAGCTACTATTTTGAACGAGTTAACAACCAATTATTTAAATGGAAAAATCAGTATGGAGCTATTATGCAAGAGAACAAACTATGATATATTTAAATTTCAGAGAAGCAGATATGGAAGAAATACAACAATGGATACTGAGCATATTAAAACCAGAACAACAGCCAATTACAAGAGCAATACGGAAGAATTACATTTCGCCAGAAATAATGACAAACTATTGCAAACCTATTGGACACAGATACCCAGATCATCAATGTTCAAAATGCTATGGAGAAGACAATGTAATTCCAACTGTCTAGCTAGAATAAAGATAACAAGATAAAAAGCAAAAACGACAAACAACAAGATAGGAAGCAGAAGACAAGATAAAATGTGCAGCAGAAGACAAGATAAAGTGTGCAAAGTGTGCATTATTGTAAAGTAAAGTGCAGTAAAGTAGTGTGCATTATTATGCATTATTAAAGACAAGTGTAAAGTAAGATATGTAAATTAGTGGACAAGTGTAAAGTAAGATATGTAAATTAGTGGACAAGTGTAAAGTAATATAGTATTAGTAATAGTGTTAGTGATAGTGATAGAAAAAGTAAGGTATGTAAATTAGTGGACAAGTGTAAAGTAAAATAGTATTAGTAATAGTGTTAGTGATAGTGATAGAAATAAAGTAAGAAAGATGTAACGTAAGTAATAGGAGTAGCATCTCTACTTGTATAAATAGAGAGCCATTAGGCATATCTAAGGCAAGACTTTCTCGCCGGAAAGCAAGCCTCTTTGTAAACAAAATACTCTCAAATAAATAAATATCAAGTTTTAATCTAAGCTATGGAGCAAGTATACCAGATTTCATAGAAAAACAGGTATATCTATTTATGATTATGCATAACTAAATCTATTAATTCCTGAATATCATAGCATTGTTAAATAAGTTTATACTAGTTATTATACATTAGAATTATTTAAAGCATGTTTTCTAGTTTGTTAACATGAGGAAAAAAAGGAAAAACTTCCAGACTATGTCATCCTAAAGTTGAAACCATAGGCAAGGAAGCCATGAGGGGAGTAAACAAAGTTGAGGCACTGTTAGGAAGGGAGTACCTTTGAAAGTACGATGTTAATAGTGACGGGAGAACATGGTTGAAAATAATCTAGTTTATAGTAATCTAATATGAATAATATTTATTATGCATATGATATAAGGGAATTATTGATTAAACAGCAGAACATTAATATGACTACTTATCTACATGATGAAATGATATTAGCTTATGAAACACTGATTTTATATATTCTAAAAAATATAAAAATAATTGAATGAAGAAGAATAATATGGGAAAAAATATTTGACTTAGAAGAATTAGAACTAATAACTCAAACCTGGTATGAAATAGACGAAATAGATGAAATATATGATCTAGAACAAATTAATATTAATGATTTAGAATTAGAATACTCATACTAATGATAAATTACGAATACTTCCAATATTGGCAAGAAACTACTAAAGAAATAACTTTACTAGGAGATCTAATTAAAGAGAATATAGAAATATATCAAAGAACCCAATATATACAATACATAGAATACATTCTAGAAAATATAAGAGAAATAATTAGACTAATACCCTTAAGGAAAGAATATTATGATAAATCTTTCAATGCCTAACCACATTAATAATTTTATTTTTCGTATTTGTTCTTGCTCTTTTTCTTCAAAATGATACTCTACATCTTTCTTTAATTTTTTATGCAAAGGTTTTAAGTTTTCTGCTAAATTAGGTTTATATTCTCTCACTTGATTTACTAATCCTAGAAACGATTGTAATTTCTTTTTCATATCTATTTGTTCTTCAGAATTTATTACCTTTTGTACTATGTGTGTTTGCATTTCATATTAGTATTAACATATCTGGTTTTATTTTCTTCCTTTGTTGCAGATGTGCTTCTTGTAGCTGCATGCAACAAATCATTATGGGTTTTTAGGTGTTTTCCAATGTCACCTTGTAGCTCTAGATTTATTGAGAAAAAATTAAACTATAAGAACCCATAAAATCAGAAGGGCAAGAATTGCAAGAACACTTATCACTAAATACTTTTTTCAAATGTCATCTCAAGAAGAATAAAGAAATATGATAATAATAATATAAAAAAAATATTTAAAACTTAATCCTAAGAAACAAAAAAAAAACTACAAGTCAAAATAAATACTGAAGACAATTTCTAAGCCATATTCCCCGGCAGCGGCGCCATTCTTAATAACGTTCAAATATACTTCTTGAAATGATATATAAACGATCGTATGCAATATATTTACTCAACTATGATTTGGGATCGATCCCACTGAGAATATGAAGAATATTGTCAATAGGAAATATGTAACTTGGTAGTCGTTATATAAAAATTGGGGGATTTAAACTGAAATAAAATAAAAACAATAAAAATAGCTTTGAAAGAAGTGTTTATTTATATATATATTATTAGAAATAACTAGGAATGTGTTTCCCATAAACTCATAACGCGGTAATCCTAGTAATAGCAATCCTTTCCTAGTTTATTGCATGCAAAATCATAAGTTAGGTATCCCTAAATCTTTGGTCCGACATCTACAGAATTTCACCCCGCACCTTGGTCCGACTACGTGTGTATAGTTTACTAAGCCTTACATTTACCTCATATTAGGCATCACATCAATGTATGACTTAGTTTTCACCTTCACACCAATTGACATTAAACTATTAGATAGTGTCACACTAAATCTATATTGATAATTCTTTTCTTATTAACTACAACCTTGGTCCAGCAAGTAGCAACAAGACGAGTTCTAACGTTGGCCACCATTAAAAAGACTTCTAAATGAAAGAATTATCAATGCATGCAACAATACTATTCAAGAATTGCTTACTTACTATTTATACTTTGTTAATCGCTTATGGTTACCACAACCCTATTTATGAAATTTAGCTACTCATTATCTCAAAAACACAATCAAAATCTATTAAAATAAATATGTTTGTGTTAATCATAAATAGTCAAGAACAATAGTTAAACTATCTTTTATTAATCACGAATATAAAAAAATAATAAAGGAGAAGAAAGAATAAACTACAATTCTCCAGCCTACACGACGGCTCTTCCAAAGTTCCTAAACCAGAAGAAAATTTTATTGTGTATTGCTTCTTGGTTTTTGGCTCCCCAAAGAATGCCCTATTTATAAATATAGAAACCCTAAAATAAGATAATTGAGCTCAAGACAAATTAGGAAATTAAATTGGGTTTTCCGTATTGTACGCGTGATTTCTCAATTTTCCTAGTGGGCCACCTTCCATAATTCTGCATAATTCACTTGCTGCCACGTGGCAGCAGAAAGAAACAGGAGTAAGAATTGAAATTCCACAATTTTCAGCCGCCATATCCTTATGTATATAATATACTATTTTATTAAATTTAATTTATTAAACTATCTGTTTGATTTATTCTTTAATCTTCCATTTTTAATTCATTTTAGCTCCAAATTTTTTCATTTTTCCACCAATTTAATCCTACAAATAAAATATATTATTTAGCACAATCCATAAAATTTCTGCTCAAAAAGGACAAATATAAATAATAAATGTGAGGCAAATAATGATTAAAAATATGTATTTTGACCTCACATCACTTACTACTTCCTTCAAGGTGAAACTTGGCTCGACTATTCGTTAGGCTTGGTGAGTCCTCAAGTTCGAGGACAAGTTTCCATTGATTCTAGTTTCTAGTCCACTTCCTATATTTAAGACTATACTGTATTTCCTATTTTTGGAGACTCTATTGATGTAAAGGGCTTTGAGCCTATTTGTACTCTTATATTCTAGATGGTGATTGAGACACGTCTAGTTCCTATTTTCTTTTATGAAAGAAGTTGACTTCGATTGTAAAAGTTTTAAATTTTTCAGTATTTTTCTATGCCTTTATGTGATGATGATGTTAAGGGCTTGTACGAGAACCGTTCAGGGTCAAGTACGCCATGTTACTTATAGGAAGTAGGCCCAGATCCTGACAGGTGTATTTCTTTACTCGATTTGTACATGTAGGAGATGGAATATTAATTTTCATCTTCTCTTTCTCAAGAGCCAGGGAGTTCTTATGCATTGTTTCCATTCCTTGACTACTAGACATTGTAGAACTTTTATGTCCTAGTCTTCGAGTCTTCCCTATAGAACGTAGAAAAAATAAATAATATTATCAATACTTGACATACTCTTTTAGAGCATGAGAAGCTGAAGAACAACGACAAGAACTCATTGAGAAGAAGAGATTATGAAACAGAAAAGAAACTGTGTAATAGCTAGGTTGTACATAACGATTACTAGTTGAATATAACTTTCTGTTTAACAAAAAAATATACACATCTTACATGTTTCAATTTCTTGGATGTAGTGGTTAACAACATAATTAGATTGAGAAATAACTTCTTAGCTGGCATATTCCCTTTCTCACCCAACAATTTAAGTCCAAGTCTTCGTCCTCGTTCTCATCCATTTCCAATAGAACTAGGCGCAACAACTGTATATCTCAAAGTACTCTTCATAGTTGAACTGTCCTCATTTTCAGTCTTGACTAGTTTCATCTTGAACCTGCAAAAGAGTCCATAACTTAAAAATAATAAGGAAAAATGTTTGACAGTGTAATTACAAAACAAATCATGCTTTCATAATGTGTAACAATAAATATATCAATTCATCAAAAAGATACTTTACCTCATTAGTTCTTTATCGTTGCTTTTGTGAAGGAATTCCTAACTCTACAATATCATCATTCATTTGTTCAATAATCTCAAAGGAATCACGAGGTTGAGTCTTCATAACGACTTGCCAACCTTTGTTGGAATTATCATTAACATAGAACACTTGGGATCCTTTGTTTGCTAAAACAAAGGGCTCATTTATTTTCAAAAATCTTCCCAGATTAACACTCACAAAATCATACTCATCCACTTTAACTCCTTTTATTTCATCATACACATCAAACCAATTACATCGAAATAAAACCACTCTTCTATCCATGACAAATTGCAACTCAATCACTTATGTTAATACACCGTACTAATCAAGGTTTTCACTATCTTTATCATTCTCACCCAATACAACAACGCCACAATTTTGAGTCTTTAACTTTTTATCATAATCTGCTACATGAAATCTATATCCATTAACAACATAACCATTAGAACGCCTAAAATATTGTGTAGGACCGCGTGAAAGTGACAGGAGATCTTTCATCATACGACTATCATCTTCTTTGTGCAATTGTGTGACCTATTAACTATAATAGATTGATTATTTTAGAATTAGTATTAACATATTTAAATATCAAATTTGATGTTTATGTATTACTCACCCTATCTTTAAACAATTCAATAAATTGTTAGTTCCATTCTGCATCAGACAAGTGTCGAGAATTCTCATGAGTTTGTGCAAACTCTCTACAAAATTAAAGTGAGCCATAAATCTCATCTAGAAAGGAATTATCCTAAAGGAAATGATAGTAATAGAATGATATGAAAGAACTCTACATACTCGAGAAAAGGTAAGCCTTCATCACAATTCCTCAGTATGTATATATATGCTTATTCTAATTCATCTGCTTCAAGATCACATGTGGTTTTAGCTCCTAGAGTTCTTCCGGGTTGGCATAATATAGATAAGCCTGCACTACATTTTTTTAAACCACCATCAAAATTTCATTCAGGTTGATTGAACTTTGTGTCAATTCTATGCAGATACCTCGAACATAAGGTCATGCATTCAATTGCAATATAGCCTTCTACAATACAACCTTCAGGACATGCCCTATTACTAATAAGAGATTTCAAAAAATACAACCATCGTTCCACAAGATACATCCACCGATAATGAATTGGTCTAGCAACCTTAGCTTTACTAGCTAAATGAATAGGTAAGTGCACCATGACATCAAAAAATGGAGGGAAGACCTTTTCTAACTTGCAAAGTGTTAAGGGAATTTGAGCTCCAATATGATTCAAGTTATCAATATTCAACTCCTTTGATCCAAGAACACTAAAAAAGATTGATAAATCAATAAGTGGTTTACACACTTCTTTAGACATCATACCACAAAGTGCAAGAAGGAGCAAATGTTGAAGAAGAACATGACAATCATGACTTTTCAATCCAGATATCTTGTGATCTTTTAGGTTCACACTTTGAGAAATATTAGATGAAAAACCATCAGGAACCGTTAGATTTTTTAAGAAAAGGCATAATTTGTGCTTATCTTCAGGAGAGAATGTGTAGCATGCCGTGGGAACTTCAATTTTCTCCCTATTTTGAATTGGATTCAATTCTGACCTAATGTTTGTTTCTTACAAGTCTAATCGTGTTTTAATTGTGTCCTCGGTCTTTCCTTTGACATTCATTATTGTACCCATAATATTATAACATATATTCTTTTCAGTATGCATAACATCAAAATTGTGTCGCAACAAGAGACACTTCCAATATAGAAGTTCAAAAAAGATGTTTTTCTTGTTCCAATTATCTTGCCGTTTTTCATGTGAAATCTTCTTCCTTTTCTTTGGATCTTTTGATAACGGAAACCCTTCAAGATCTTGCACATGATCAAATATCTCAATACCACAACGTATTTTGGGTGCGGGAGTTTCCTCTTTGTTTCCATCAAATGTCTTCATCTCATTCCTCCATTTATGACTATGAGGAAGGTAACACCGATCACCCATAAAACACTTCTTCTTACAATTAGCCAATCGAATTGAAGAAGTATCTCTATTGCAACATGGACATGCCAATTTTCCTTTTGTACTCCATCGAGATACTTTTCCATATGCTAGAAAGTCATTGATGGTCCATAACAAAGAAGCATGAAACTTAAAATTCTATCTAGTTGATGCATCATAAGTCTCAATACCAACTTCCCATAAATCCTTCAATTCCTCTATTAATGGCGGGAGATATGTATGTATTGCATCTCTAGGACCATTTGGACCAGGAATAACCATTGACAAAATGAAATTTTCTCATTTCATACATAAATAAGGTGGTAAATTATAAGGAATAAAAACCACAAGCCAAATGCTATGTGAGGTTTTTGAATTCTGAAATGGTTGGAATCCATCACTAGCAAGTCCAAGTCAAACATTATGAGGGTCAAGTGCAAATGAAGGATAAAGTTCATCAAATGACTTCCATGCCATTGAATCAGTAGGGTGCCTCATTATTCCATCATCAACTCTTTCATCCTTATGCCATGTCATTAGACTAGATGTCTTAGTAGACATAAACAACCTCTGAAGTCTTGGCTTTAAGGTAAAATAGTGTAAGCTCTTTGAAGCTATATTTTTACCTTTCTTATTACTTGTTTCCCCACTATGTGTATATATTTTCCATCTGGACGCACCACAAACTTTGCAAGAATCGAGTAAGCTATCCTCCTTCCTATATAACATGCAATCATTAGTACAAACATCAATTTTGTTATAAGAAAGCCCAAGTTCTTTAATTATCTTCTTTGCCTTATATTATGAGTTTGGCACATCAGTGCCGTCAGGCAACAACTCCTCTTTCAATATTTTCAATAACATTGTAAATGGCGCATTACTCCAACGACTCATACTTTTGATATGAAGAAATTTGATCAAAGAGGAAAGCTTTGAAGATTTTGAATTTTGGTATAGTGGCTGCTCAAAATCCTTCAATAGGCTGTAAAATGGTTTTGCTTCAACATTTGGTTCTTCCTCAAGTAAATCATCACAATCTATGTGTGTACTTCCTCCATTATGATTAGGATATAAATCTCTCAACAATTCTTCTACTTCATCATCACTCTCACATTCTTCTACTACATCACCAACTTCATCATTAGATTTTCTATCTGATTCTAGCTCACCCAATCGTTCTCCATGATGATACCAAAAAGTATAGTTTCGAATTATTCCATACACTAGCAAATGTATCTCAACTATTTTACAAGTTCCTAAAATTGTATTGAAACATTTGATACATGGACAACGTATTTCATTTTCTTCTCTTGTTCTTTCAAAGGCATAATTCAAAAACTTCTGCAAACTGTCTAAGAAGATTTCATCAAATCGATTGTCAACAAGTTACATCCATTGATTAATACGTGCCATACCTTATAGTATACATAAAAATAAGATTTAGAAAAATAAAGGAAAATAAAAATCAAAATAAGCGCACAACTTGTTACAATTAGTTTTACATAACTAAGTTGAATTCTAAGATTGCACTTTCTAGTGGACCTTAGCTACTTGTTCAATTATTGAATTGTTGTATACTTTCATATTGCAATGAATGACACAAATATAATTTTTCCTGCCAATATGTTGACATACCAAACTTGAACAACAAAAAAGAGTAAACTTAAAAAATTACAGAAAAGAACACCATATACAAAGAAAAATAGTTAGAATGTCTTTATCAGTACTGAATGTTTTCTTCGGGATATCCTTAGCTTTTCACTGATTCTTTCTTTCATGTCTATCATTTCTGATTATTTTCTATGAGAATCTTATTGCTTGACCTCGATTTCATTATTTTTTTAAAAATGCTAGTAGTTGTTTGTTGACGAGATAATGCCATAAATGACCATTCAAATTGACTTGTCTATTGTAAAAATAGAACTTGGTGATCACTATTTTTAGTTGATTGTTCAAAGACTCCAAAGTCTAGTAAATCAGTGATGTTAACATATGTGTAGATTAACGACATGTAACAAATTAATGAAATAAAAGAATTACTTAACTCGATCGAGACTCCAATATAAAGAATCTTTAGGTTGTACACTTGACACGCCTAAAACAGGAAACTCAGATTCAAGCCAGTTTTAGCCCACTCTTTAATAATTAAACTATCTATGTGAACAACGAAATGATCACTCCATAGTCATCGTTAATGATTAATATGAGAACAATAGATCAACAAAAGTTGTTCATTCTAATTCCAAAAATTCTAGAAAAAGTGTTTTTAGTCATTTATATTTGGTTCCTAAAGTACATTAAGATAAGAGAACTAGAATTTGATTATAGTATGAGTTGTCTTAACATTATTTGAATACAACACCTGATGAAATTATGGACTTGTTATATGAGGATTAGGAGATTGTACCATAAATGCCATTGAATCGTAAACCATTATTTGAAAGGATAGATCTGGTGAAACTAACAGGTTGGGAAAACATGTTATAGTTGTCAAGAATGATAGAGAGCAGACTGCTGCTGATTCAATGATGAAATTTCTCAATGAAAGTGCGAAAGAGGTTCTTTAAGAAGCCAAGAACCTTATTCTGGTAGCGACTAGAATAGTGGATTTCAAGCGCAGGAGTAAGAAAAATTGAGTTCCAGAATAGATAGACTACTATTAAATTAAACAAAGAAGAAGAGACAAATGCTAATGAATACAGAGTCCTTTAGAATGAAAGAAGAAGAAACAAATGCTAATGAATACAGAGTCCTTCAGAATGAACAAGGAAACAGTTCTCAAATTGTAGTGGCTAAGGATTCACCTGATAAGTCATTCAAGCATAGGAAGCTTGTATGTCCAGCATTTGATGAGAACAACTATAGGAGTGATTTTAATCACCAACTTCCTTGTCAGTCACTTGCCACACTTAAAATAGGGAACTCAGATTCAAGCGAGTTTTAGCCTGCTCTCTAATAATTAAACTATCTAGGTTAACAAAAAAATGATCACTCCATAGTCATCGTTAATGATAAATACGAGAACAACATATCAAAAAAAGTAGTTCATTTTAATTCCAGATAAATGTTTTTAGTCGCTTATCTTTGGCTCCTAAAGTACAGAAGATAAGTGGACAAGAATTTGATTATATTATGAGCTCTGATTAACATTATATGCATACAATAGTTGATGAAATCATCGACTTGTTATACGAGGAACAAAAGATTGTACCAAAAAAGTCATTGAATCGTAATCCATTTATTCGAAACGTTTGATCTGGTGAAACTAAATAGGTCAGGAGAACATGGTACATTCATCAAGAATGATGTAGAGCAGACTGTTAATTCAATGATGAGGGTTCCCAAAGAAAGTGCAAATGAAGTTTTTGAAGAAACCATGAATGATATTCTGGTAGGGACCATAATGGCGGATTTCAAGCGCAGAAGGGAGAAAAATTGAGCTTCAAAACAAACTATTGTTAATTTAAACAAAGAATAAGAGATAAATGCTAATGAATACACAGTCCTTATGAATGCACAAGGAAATAGTTCTCAAACTTCAGTTGCTAAGGATTCAACTGATATGCCATTCAAGTGTAGGAAGCTTGTGCATCCAACATTTGATGAGAACAACTGTAGGAGTGATTTGAGTCACCAACTACCTTGTCAAACACTTGACACGGGCAATGAAAAATCTTGAGAAAAACTATGTATGCTCAATAACTATACTATGAAGATCTGGGATAATATAAATAGGAGGATGAAAAATCAATATCCTAATGTTATATCATAGGGACAACATAGTGAGTAAATTATACATAATACTAGAGGAGTAAAAAAATTGCCCATGTATTCAAAATTATATACTCTGAACTCATCAAATGGATTAAAAGGAACTCGAGCAGATTAGAAGGAAGATTTAACTAGAATATGGGAGAGCATTGCGAAGGACACTACCTACACTACCTGCGTGAGAACACCTATTAGGATAAGAGGTGAAGTACATAGTTTATTTTTTTGGAAATCATGTATTCTATGTGATTAGAAGATTCCTTAGCTCAAACAAGTTAAGTCATAAGCCTGATTTGGTGGTTAACACAGATTAATTACTGAAACAAAATAGACTTATCAATCGCCGAGTGTAAAACATAGTAATCACTATCTTTAACTCACTAGTCAAAAATTCCACATATGATTGAATCAGTCAAGTTAAAATATTTATCAATTCACATCCCGCATCAGATAAATAAAAGAAAACAATTACTTGTGTTGTAGTATATAGAAAATAATCAGTTTTGTTACTACAAGTTGATAAGGACTCCAATATAAAGAATCTTTGTGTTTTATAATCATCAACTAATCAAACGACAATCAAATATTCATTCATACAATGAACTTTGGTGTCCATTGAAGAATGGAAATCATGAAGCAGAGAATAACAAAAGTAGGGTGTCGGTCTCTTACTTATTTTTCATTAAAAAATCTTTACTTTATGGGTTTTGTGATTTTTCGAACACACAATATTCTACAAACATGAATACACTTCAACAAATTAAACCATCAATTAGAATCTAAACTCAATAAAACAAGAAAAATGGGGAAAGTTGAATGACATAATAGAGAATATGAAGAAAAAAAAAGAAAACTTACCAGAATTTCATAGTAGAGAGAAGCAAATAAAGACCTTGATGATCAATATAGAGGCTTTGAGGAAGAGCTAGATAACCCTAGGTAGAACTTGCACTTGATTGAGATGAAAAAGAGAGCGTGTGTTCTCCAAAATACGTAAAGGCTAAGTTACGACCATTGGGTATTGAGAGAAAACAGGGTTTTTTCAGATATTTAGGAAATAAGGGTTCTTTTGGCGCTTACTTTTTTTGCAAAAATAAAGTTGGTTTTAATAAAAATTTTAGGGATGTTTTGGCGGTGTGCTCTACCGCTTATAACTCTCTCAATAACAATTGGAGCTAGTTATTATTATTTTTAGGGACCAGCTTTCGCACCTTCTAAAAATCATATAGCCTTTGGGACCAAAATATAATCTCGTCCCAATATGTTTACTTTTAGTGACGAGGTTATTAACTCGTCCTTAAATATTGGTCATAAATAAGCCTTTTTCTTGTAGTGAATATTTTTCCTTAGCTTTGAAGAATTGAAGTTTTACATTTTCGAGAAATTGGAAGTGGGTCTTTGGGATTCTTCAACCTTGACCTTTATAAATGCGAAATTAATCTTACCCAGTTGATGGAAACACAATTTGGTAACAATTTTTATCTTTTTATGATGCCTAGCTAAAACCCCAATTCTTGGGGTGTGATTATATGATTATGGGTTGATGTAGCTACTGCGTATTGTTAATTTGATAATTTAATTGATGTTTAAAAGTGATTTCATTCAGTAATTGTGGTTTAATTTAAAGGGTTGTAGTTGCAAATACAACTCTACCTTCTTGTTTTTGGCTTGCTCGAGAGAGAGATTTTAAAACCAAAGTTACTTATTTTATGGTCTGTGAGTATTTGGTTGTCATGGGTCAGCTCGACAGAGTGAATGCTAAACCCTTTTCCACACATTCAGCTCGAGAGAGTGAATGGACTAAAGCGTAGGTTGTTCTTAATTGCTGCTTATTGGTGTTCGAGAGAAACCAATTTGATTCAGGGTAAATTGTTAGATAGAAAGTTTATCTCCACAAAAGTCTATCTTATTCACTGATTTACATCTATTTACTATCTGTTGCAATTACCCATTTGTCTACCTTAGCCTACAATCCAATCACATCCTAAGATCCCAACGCTTTACTTGTTAATTAGTGGTATTTGTTGTTGTCGTAACTATTAATTACAACCAAAACTCCCATATTTAACACTTGTGTCACCCTAAATTTGAAATATATTTTTATTCATAAATGTTTATACGTATGATTGACTTAAACATATTTGTGCTTGGCTCTTGAATCTTAAGCACGTACCACTCCATGTGGGATTCGACCCCAATTCACTTAGTTGGATTATATTACTGACTAACGACAGTTGGCACTTAGTATTGGAAAAAGTGGCCTGTTATGTGAAATAAAAAAATGGCACCACTGCCGGGAAATGGGGTTGTTAAAGATTCTTTAGCTAAGTTGAATTTTGTTCATCTTAGTTATAGTACAACTTACTTAAGTTTAGTTTCATTATGCTTGTTTTTGTTTTGAAACATGAAGTATGAGTATGAACGGCAATAATGGTAGCCAAGTAGGCCACCAAGATGACATCGGAAACCTCAACGATGTCAACGAACCTAATGCTAATGACCCCCATCTTATGGGTGGTATTGGTGCCATTCTCTTGCCGCTGACCATAGGGAATGTGGTGTTCCACATCACAAGTACTATGCTGCATCTCTTGCAATTGAAGGGGTTGTTCGGTACTTTGTCTCATGAGGATACCTATGAGCATATTAGAAACTTCGTGGTTGTATGCTGACCGTTTCTCTTCAAGAACATATCCCAAAAGTCAGTCTAGTTGAGGTTGTTCCCATTCTCTTTGATGGGAGGAGCATGTAAGCGGCTGGCTGAATTGCCACGTGAATCAATCACTTCGTGGGAGGAGTTGGTTACCGCATTTCAAGTGCGATTTTTTCCTCCTCCAAAGATGTTGACTCCTCGGGATAGCATTCAAAGCTTCAAGCGTCTGGAGGGTGAGCCAATTCATGAAACTTGGTTGCGATTCATGAAACTTGACTCAGTAAACAAAGGTGTTGCTGACCAACTTTCTCCTAGAGGTTTGATGCAGCAACCTTATTTGATAGCGACTCAACTCTTGGATGGCATGACCACAATAAATAGGGCGTGGTACCGTGAGGACCAGATCTCCCCACTCACGTTTAAATTAACTAAAGATCAGATGGAGAAAGACCAAGAAAGGGACAAGAACATTGCCAAGATTATGACACAACTTGACGTTTTGTCCAAAAATATCATGGGAGCTGGTGCTCTAGGTGTTAATGTCGTGGGTGTCAGGTGTGATAATCCGGATGAGGCCAAGTTTAAGGCTTTGTCTAATGAATAGGTGAATTTCCTAGCCCACCAAGGTGGTGGTTATCATTAAAACTACCCGAGGCAGGGTGGTAACCAAGGTTGGAATAGGGATGAAGGTTAGAAAGATCGTGATCGACAACGGAGGGACCAAAATACAAATTTGAAGGATGGGGAGAAGGATAGGTATGTGCCTCCCCACGAGCGTTAAAAGCCAAAGGATTTGAAAAGTGGCCAGTCTAAGGATATGCTTTCTCGTATCCTCAAAAAATTTGAGGGGTCAGACAAGATTTTGAAAGAAATAAAAGAAGACGTGTCGATCCTTAGCCAAACTGTTACCTCCCATTCAGTATCGATCAAGCAGTTAGAGAACCAAATGGGTCATATCTCGTGTCATTTAAACCTGAGATAGCAAGGGGGTTTGCCTAGTAATAATATGGCTAACCCCAAGAATGAGGTTTGAGTGTGGACGTGGGTCATACCGCGACGTTAACTAAGGCATTGCTTGGGAGGCAACCCAAGTTTTATTTTCTTTCTTTTTAAGTTTGAAATAATGGTGTGTTGATTGTGCAGGTCAAAGTGTGGAAATTGTTTGAAAAGTGTAGGTTGGCGAGTTGATAGTCCAATCAGCAACTCAACAAAGAGGTCGGCGAGCCTGACTTGGACCGTTTTTGGACTCAAGACAATTTTAAATAGGAGTTTGTAAAACTCAGCAAGCCCAGGAACAACTTGGCTAATCACCGACTAGGTCAGCGATCACGATCTAGTCCACCGTTTGGACCCCCACATTAACTGGAGGTCCTGTAAAACTCGGGGAGGTAAGTGCCCACTCTCCATGTCGGTAAATGGGTCGGCGATCAAGAGTAATGTCACCGATTGGGCGAGAACTAGTCTGTTTTTAAAGGCCAAAGGTTTAAACTTTCAAACTCTTTCACTTTCCCTCACTTTTAAACTTCCCAAACACACACCCGCACTTTATTATTCATTATTTTTCCACTTTTACCTCAATTTATTCATCGTATTTATGTTAGCAGTGGATTACTTTGCCGCCTAGGGTTTCAATTTGTTTATTCGGCATTCGAGGTTGGTTTTGTCGAACCTCAAATTCTTTCTTAGTAATTTATACTCTTATGCAATTGATTTTGTCTTAGTGCGGTGTGTTGAGCCTCTCTAATCATAATTGTGTTTGTGTGTCCCTTTGTTAATTTGATATCGTGCCTTATATGCCTTTAATGTTAAATTCCTAAGTTTTTATGCCTTAAAATTAGTTAAATATTATGGGGTTGTGCTTGCATGCTATTGGGTTTAGTCGAATGAAGTCTAAGTAGCCCACATTTGTGCCAAATGACATATTTTGTCCAATGATGGAATGTTTGACGTCATTCATAAGGGAAAAAGTCATCAAATGGCCAAATTTGGCCAAATCGGGATAAGTCTGAATATCCCGGGGGCATGAGGGTAATGGGTCTTAGTTTAATTTGATTGGTGCATGTTTTGATTTTGTTTTTGGGTGTTGCGGGGTCGAATTTAAGAAGATAGGCAGAAAGTAGGCACGTTAGGTTGTTTGGCGAGCTGGGTAAAGCTCGCTGAACCATTCGGTGGTTCACCGAAGTTCCCCATATCGCCTTTAATTTCATGCTAAATGTGAAGTTTAGTTCTGTGACTTTCGGCAAGAAGCCTGAGGTCTCCAAATGCACTCGGCGAAAGTACTCCTTAATCTCCCTTTGTCAGCTCCCCTAACCCTTAATTGCATTATAAATTTCAGCGGACTAGTTCATGCTCTTCGAATGCTGATGGAATTCACCGAAAAGCCTTTGAGCTAATCCTTTCATCGAGCCTGATCTGGCACGCCAAAGATATTCAACGACTCGCAAACTGGTTCATCGAGTTTGTCTGCAACTATTTTTTTTGTGCATCTGATTGAATTCTAACTCTTTTTGATGTTTTTATAGACATGGCTAGACCAAAAGTTGTTGGTAGAAACATCCCTCCCCGTAAGAGAGGCAAAGGGATAAATATCAATGAGGATGCAGCTGCATGCAGAAGCAAGGCCACCAAACTTCCCACAACTTGTGGGAAATGAAAGGGAAAAGGAAAGGGAAAAGGAAAGGCATCTGCGTCATCGGAGGCCAGCTCCGATAGTGACGGTATCTACGTTGCTTACCTCACTAATTCAAAGAGTGACGGTGAGAACCTGGAGCATCATGCTCCCACATCTGAGCCTTGGGATGAGGTAGTAGCAGCATAGAGGGCAAAGCTGCATTCCAAAAAGATGAATGATCCATCTAGGATCAGGACTCCTCAGGCCACAGCTACTCCTCCTCCAGCTCCAGCTCCAGCTCCAGCTCATACGATTGTCTTAGCACCACCAGTACATGGTCCTCCTCCCAAGCTTATGAACAAACTAAAACGAAAGGTCGAAGACCATTATCAAGGAGAAACGTCTGTTCACTGATGGAGTTATTGACAGGTACCCGGAGATAATGAGTTGCCTAAAGCCACACAACTTCCAACTCTCCACCATGCCCTGTGGCCCCTACATTCCTAATAGGGTACGGGAGTTCTATTCTGCCTATAAAGACTTGGTACCACAAAGAAAGAAGCAAGCATCTGCATTCAAGCCGGCTTACAACATAGTTGTCTGGGGATAGAAGATCAAGTGTGACAATGAAGCTATTAATACTGTCCTGGGGTGTCCTGATAATATCGATGACGAGTGCCAACATCTGATTAGGACAAAGACACTAGAAAATATGAAGAAGTGATTGGCCCCACTAATATAAGATGCCTAAGTGGCTGGAGATTGGAGCGCATATTGAAAAAAAGAAGGATCTAAACATAGTTGCAAGGTTCTGGTTTGGCTTTATCAACAACACTATCATGCCACCTCATAACGAGTCGATTCTCCACCTAGCCAAGGCAGCCTATTTAGTTTGTATTATTTATGAGACGAGGATAAATCTGGGGATAACTATGGCACATGAGATGGTCATGAGGGCCAAGTAGTGACAAACCTCCCTTCCATTTTTGGTCTGTGCAGGCGAGCTCGGGTTCATAGAGATGCGAAGAAGGATGTGGAAGTTATTCCCACATCTTTTACTGATATCCAGAGAATTGAGGCCGAGTATTTAAAGGATCCGACCAAAAAGAAGAAGGCAGCCCCGGTGGATACATCCCTAGTTGTTGATCCTCATTCAATACCTGCAGAGGCACCTTTGCCTACTCCGCCCCGTGGGCATTCAAATACATTTAGTGTTTTTCCTTCTGATCCCCCTAGTTCCTCTATTCTACATTGCCTCCCAAAGTTGCTGTTGTTCCTGTTTCCTAGACCCCGCTCACTCAAGATGCATTACTCCGGATGGGGCAGCTAGCCCATTCTATCAATCGTCATGTTGCCTGACTTGAGGCCTCCATTCCTGGAATGATTTAGAAAACCCTTGTTGATGTTATGACACCGTTGAGTGCTACCATTGATGCCCTTGCAAATAGGATAGCGGTGTGTAAGTGTGGCCAAGGGGCCACCTAGGAGGTAATGGCTTTAAAGGCCGTTATTGCTATGTTGAGAATTTATGTGGATCAGCTGAAGTCCACCAATATGTCCATGATTTTTGAGACAGTAGAGATTCCAGATATGTCAAATATTCCTCCGGCTACAACCGGAGATGAGATTAGAGTTGAGGAAACAACTGACCTTGAGTCCGAGGCTGAGATGACTGAGGAGGTTGGTTACGAGGGCCTTACAAAAACTGAAGAGGCCATGATCAATGTAGTTGTACAGACTTCATTGGCAGATACACCTTTAGCTAATCCTTGTGGTGCTGATGGTACTTCTGAGGTGGCTCTGGGCACTGATGCCTAGATAGACGAAGTGACTGAGTAGACATGATTCCTTTTTACCTCCCTCTCTGTCTTACTTTTTGACATTTGGATATTTTATTTCTTGCATTTGAGGAAAAATAGCTTTTGTTTGTGGTGGGGTGAGGCCCACCTTTTGGGATTATTGCTTTGTTCGTACATTGGGTTTTTGTAGTATTTATTGTGTCAATGTGTTTGTGGATAATTGAGCTTGTGGCTCTTTCTGTTAATTGTAATTGATTTTTGGACCCTTCCAAAAAAAATTGTGCCACCTCTTGTTTGTGATTGAATGTGAATGTTCTCTTGCAAATTTGAGTATCGGTCTTGATCAATACTAATGATTTGAATAGTTCTCATAATCGAACAAAAATGAATGTGCAGCTACGAAGAGGCCAAATGAAGTTGCATAGACAATATGTCAACTTTTTGCATCTCGTTGTGACTAGCCAATTTTCAAATTGAGTATCTTGTGATGAACATTGCACACTAGAGAAAGTGTGGAGTCTTGTTTCACATTGGTGTCAATCCCTTCTATGATGAGCTTACCGTGAACCATGTGTGATGACACCTAGAATTTTCCCCATTGGTCTGGTTGACTAAGTTATGCAATCTCTTGAAATGATCTTAGTCAACTTTGAAGAGTGTGAAACAATTTGACATTATACCTCTTTTTGTGTCCTACCGTGTGAGTGTGTGAACCTCGCTTGAGTACCCTTTAAGCCTTAACCTTTTCTTGGAAGGAACTTGATGAAATTGTGACCTTTGTTTATCCATTACCCATAATCCTCGTGATTTGTGGTTTGTGTGAATAGCCAACTTAGGCCAAAAGACTAAGTTGGGGGTGTGGTGGAAAGAGAAGGTAAATCAAAAAGTGCAAGGAAGTGCCCTTTCACCCATGGTTTTGAGAAAGATGAAACCCCTCCGTATAAAAAAAGGGAGAAAAAGAAGAAAGTGTTAAAAAGAAAAAGAATAAAAAAGTTATGGAATAAAGTCGTGAAAATGCAAAAAGAAATGGGGTGTCCAACAGTCCATGGAAGATGAATAATGAGGTGACTTGTGAGCACAAATGAAAATGATGAAAAAAAGGAAAGAGAGTGTTGTACACACCACATTTCATAGGGATTAAATCCACTGAGCCTAAATGACCATACCTATTCACTCAACCTCGTTACAAGCCTTGAAAATGACCTTTTTGATCTTGAGTGAGCTAAAACAATTGTTGGTTGGAAAATAAGGGCAAACCTATGGGTGAAATAATGCATTTTGTTCATCTTTGTGAGTGTGAGTGTGAGTGTTGCATTTGATTTCGGAGCTTTAAATTGCTTAACCATTATGTGTGAATATGGAATCATTCTTTGTGTGAGAGAATTTGAGTACCTTTGTTGAGCTTGAACCTGCATTTGAAGAAAGTATTGTGAACTTGAGAATCTTTGATAATGGTGAGTCACAACTTGAATCTTTGAGTGCACAATTGATCCTTGCATGAGTAAATTGGGTCTTTTTGTGTGCATTCATGATTGAGTCTTGTGTACCATTATTTGAAACGTCTTTTTTGAACTGCTAAACTTGAGTTTTACTTGAGTCAAGAAAAAATTTAAGTTGGGGTGTTGATGATTCCACGATTTGTACTAATTTAAGGCTTTATTTTAATAGATTTACTGTCCTCAAATGCTTATTTGGTGCCAATAACTGATGTAATATCACGCCTCGAGCCAACACCCTGGACGTGGCCGACACTCAGTGACCATTGCTGGCCCCAAGTGAACCCTTGACCTGGGTTACTTAACTCAGCGGAAGACTTAACTCAACAAATTAAACTCATGTAATAGTTTAAATGATAACATCTTAGCCAAATTGGCAACTTCTGTCTCAAAATGAAGTATCTACAATTACATAAATAAGAGACTCATAATTAACTGTCAAACTGTCTATGAAGCCTCGATAATACTGATATGGATGTTGGGACAGACCTCATATCATCCTAATAAATGAATACTAGAAAGCAAAATAAAAGAGTCCTTCGGAATGCAAGGGGGCTCCCCACTGACTCTGGAGTGCTCAACTGGATCAATGGTGCGCTGGATGCTAATCCTGCTTACCTGCGTCTGCATCATAATAATATGCAGGTTTACTGACATCAGTACATTGAATGAACGAATATGCAAGTTGGAATGTTAAACCACAACTTAAGCTTGAAAGGAGTACAAAGGAACATTTACCTTGGCTCTGTTTAACTAATGAATAACTTAACTCAATAGAAAGCAATAAAACTCATGCAATACATATAAAGCTTGTAAAATAGTGTAAACAACTTAGTTCGTTAAAGATAAAGCAATAACAAACTCAACTTTACTTATATATAAAAGTAATATAACTTTATTGGGAGATTCTCTGACCGACAACAAACACTATGAGCCTAAGTGGTGATACAACGTCTTGCCCACACTGCTAGAACTATCCTATACTTTGCCGTTATATAAAAAGCTTAATTTGGTGAACCACTAGTCTATGTTATAAGCATCTTAAGGATTTCATCCAAAAAGTATGATCTTTTAATACCCATGATGGCTACATGGTTTATGGAGACTTCAGCTAATATGAACTCGCATCCCCATATCGGTGCTCAATACTACTCCCAAAATATACTTAGCTCCTATGTTTTAAAAAAAAACATAACTTTATTCTTTGGTTTGAGATAATTACTCAAAAACTTAGCTTAAAAGCTCTCTTGGAATCGTTGTCCCTTTTTCTTACTCAAATGTGAAAACATTTATACATTATGTTTGGGAATAATTAGTTCCCTAAAAGTTTTCTGAGAAATGAATTCAACACTTTACTCTTTGCTTAACTTGAAACTTGAGCCTTAAAACAAAGTTAAAATGTTTAATAAAGACTCTTGAAAACTTTAAGAACTTTGCTTCGACATGCTTCTAAACTTCTAGACTTGACTATTAACTTCTTCCACTTTGATCTTAACTTTCTTTGAATTTGATTATGGATTCAAGGCTTATGATTCCATGTTTATGGATGATTTCTTGAGGTTTAGATGTACCTTAGAGTGTTGGAATCAACTTAGAAACATAGGTACATTACTAAGAAACAAGTACTAAAAGGTGGGGAGTGAATGGGGAGAACTGGCATCCCTGGCGCTCTGAGAGGCGCGGGGTGCCAGCCCTCAAACTTCAAAGGGATTCCTGGGGGGCGCTGGCTGGCATGTCGCCCCAAGGGGTGAACTTCAAAGCCCCTTTTGGGGCGTGCTGGCTGGCACGACGCCCCACCCCTTTCCCAGGTGAACCCCGACTTTTCTCCTTCGTTTTCCATCTCTAAACCATCCCAACTTCCATGGTTCTTTCTCCAAACACTTAGGATCAATAGTACCATCAACATACAACAAATTTAAATTTAAAAAAAACTCAGAAACACGAATCAAATCAACACTAGGAATTCAACAATCAACCTTCAAGAATTCAACAATGTTCTTCAAGAACTTCACTCTCTTAACATTCAAACAACTCCAAATCATTGAATTGAAACAAATTGGTGTGTGGGTGAACTAACCCAACACGAAAATATCTTACATACTTTAATAGGGATCACCCCGATGAATTTCCACTCCAAATGGTTGACGTTCTTGGCAAAATCTTGGCTTTTCTCCCTTTCCTTCTTCTTTTCTCTTTTCTCCAAGCCCTAGGCATATTCTAATTTTCCAAAATTGAATTGAGTTCTATTTTTTTACCCTAATAAACCCCTAAAAATCAAATTAGGAAATAACTTAGAGGAAAGACTACTTTGCCCTTCCCTCAATTCAGATTGGGACTTTCCTCAATCCAACAACCCAACTTCCGAAAGGCATATTTCACTCATACGATGTCGAAATCATACAATCTTGGCGGCATTGGAATGATCTTTCCAACCATATCAAGAGATGCTCCTAAATCCTTCTTAGCTAGGAATTATGGCCATTTGAAAATGGCCAAAATTCACATTCTTAACTTAGACAAAATTTCCAGGTTTCCTCATTCTTTCCAAAAATCAATATTTTCATATTTTAATCTCTTTATATTCGTTTCTAGGTGTGAGATTTTACAATATCTCCCCCTTGGGAACATTCATCCTCGAATGAGTTTTATTTCACTAAGCTAAGGGTAGCAACATCAAGTTCAACACTCAATAAGCAAAAGCAAGTAACAACATGCATACTCATAATTTAGCTAGTACTGAGAAGAGGATTAGTCCCTTGATTTGAATTTTCTCCGGATTCAAAGATATGTGGATATCTCTTCTTCATATCCTCTTCAGCTTCCCAAGTAGCTTCTTCATCAAATTGGTTCCTGCAGAGGACTTTGACTGATATGACCTCTTTTGTTCACAACTTGCGAACTTGGCGATCTAAAATATGGACCGAAATCTCCTAATAAGATAAATTATCCTTAATCTCAACATGTTCAGTTTGCACTATCAATGAAGGATCTCCCATGCACTTCATCAACATAGAGATGTGAAATACCGGATGAACCGCCGCTAATTCCTGTGGTAGCTTCAACTCGTAAGTTGCACTGCCAATCCTCTTGGCTATGCGATAAGGTCCAATATACCGGGGACTAAGCTTCCCCTTCTTACCAGGGCATATCTCACTCATACGATGTCGAAATCATTCAATCTTGGCGGCGTTGGAAAGATCTCTATAACCATAACAGGAGCTGCTCCTAAATCCTCCTGAGCTAGGAGTTATGGTCGTTTGAAAATGGCCAAAATTCACTTTCTTAACCTAGACAAAATTTTCAGAGTTCCTCATTCTTTCTAAAAATAAATATTTTCATATTTTAAACTCTTTATAGTCGTTTCTAGGTGCGAGATGTTACAATATCTCTCCCTTAGGAACATTCATCCTCGAATGAGCTTTATTTCACTAAGCTAAGGGTAGCAACATCAAGTTCAACACTCAACAAGCAAAAGCAAGTAACAACATGCGCTCTGGCTGGCGCGTCACCCCAAGGGGTGAACTTCAGAGCCCCTTTTGGGGCGCGTTGGCTGGCGCAACGCCCCACCCCTTTCCCAGGTGAATCCCAACTTCCATGGTTCTTTCTCCAAGCACTTAGGATCAATAGTACCCTCAACATACAACAGATTTAACTTGGAAAACAATCCAGAAACACGAATCAAATCAACACTAGGCATTAAACAATCAACCATCAAGAATTCAACAATGTTCTTCAAGAACTTCACTCTCTTAACATTCAAACAACTCCAAATCATTGAATTGAAACAAATTGGTGTGTGGGTGAACTAACCCAACATGAAAAGATCTCACATACTTTAATAAGGATCACCCTCGATGAATTTCCACTCCAAACGCTTGACGTTCTTGGCGAAATCTTGGCTTTTCTCCCTTTCCTTCTTCTTTTCTCTTTACTCCAAGCCCTAAGCGTATTCTAATTTTCCAAAATTGAATTGAGTTCTATTTTTTTACCCCAATAAACCCCTAAAAATCAAATTAGGAAATAACTTAGAGGAAAGACTACTTTTCCCTTCCCTAAATCCAGATTGGGACTTTCCTCAAACCAACAACCAAACTTTCGAAAGGCATATCTCACTCATACGATGTCAAAATCGTGCAATATCAGCGGCATTGGAAAGATCTCTCCAAGGGGTTTCCAACGATATCAAGAGCTACTCTCTAAATCTTCTTGAGATAAGAGTTATGACCATTTTAAAATGGCCAAAACTCATTTCTTAAATTAGACAAAATTTCCAAATTTCCTTATTCTTTTTAAAAATCCATATTTTTATATTTTAAACTCTTTATAGTCGTTTCTAGGTGCGAGATGTTACATGTAAATTCTTGATTTTCAGGCATTTGGGTTAAGGAACGAAGCATGGACACTAATGAGCAAAAAAGAACAAGGAAGTCGAAAGAACGAAGAAAAGAAGTCCTAATGATCGCCTAACCCATTGGGCGAGTCACCAAATGGCCATGATCTCTTCGAAAGTTCCAGTGTGCCAAGCCCAGAAAGAAGCAGTCGGTGAGTCACCAAATGGTTCAACGATGTAGTGCTAGATCGCCCAAATTTACAGAACTTGAAGATGCTGAAGGCCAAAGCAAAAAGGTGATGGAATTGTCCAAATGGCAGATCGTCGAGTGGATCAACGATCCCAACTTATTGCGATGAATGGTCTTTCGCAGCATATTTTGGGCGACTATAAATTCTTAATTTAGTATCAGTTTTCATAGTATCTAATTTTTATCAATGAATTTTTAGAACTGTAACGACCCGAGAGCACCCCCTAGTCACTACCGGCGTATTCGACCTTGAAGAGGTCTTATACAAGCCCTTAGCATTCATCATAACATGTATCATAGAATAAAATCATGGGATATCTAAAACTTTTACTTTGGAAGTTCAACTTCACTTCATATATGAAAAATAGAATCTAACTTCGTCACAATGCACCATCTCGACATAGAAGTATTGAAAATGGGACTTAGCCCTTACATCAATAAAAAGTTTTGCAAATAGGATGTACAATAATGTCTTTCAACATAAGCAAAGAACTAGACATAGAATCTAGATTATAGGGTCTTGTCCTCGGACTTGAGGACTCACCACTTGGGGAAGCATCTCCAAGTGTCTTGAGAAGTAAGCTTGAATCCTCAACGGCTCGAACCTAATTATTTGGGAAAAGGGAGAAAATATTGGTTTCTACAACACACGTACTAAGTATGGCTACTATGCATAAAAACCATTGAAACATGCATAAAAGGACATTTTATTCAAAACATGTTTTTTGCCAAGTAAATCCAATATGCACACAAATTAAGTATCATAGTCCAAACCTACATAATATCATCCCAGCATATAGACAACCCAAGCAATACTAGTGCAATGCAAAGAATAGAACTCCATAACCCTATTCAAAGCCAAGTTTCACATTAAGCAACCTACTTCATGCATACATTCATAAGATCATATTTCATCATGACTTACGACATTCAAAATGATCATACATAACATAGCTTCTACATACATAAGTCATAATAATCATAATCATAAGAGAACACTACTACAACCATCTCTCAGGATCGCACAAGTGCAATGTGCAAGAGAAGTCACATACCCTCCCTTACACTATCTAGAAACCCTTAAGAAAGCCCTAGTAAGAGTTCAAACCTTTCATACCTTCATTTACTTTTACATTAGGGAAATATTGCAATAATCGGCATAGACCATGAGAGCTACATGGAATCCGGTTTTCTACTCTCACACCAAAAAGAGACGGTTAACACTTGCCTAAGGTGTAGCCATTCGTACATAGCTATCAAGGTGGATCCACTAAGCTAGAGTCCTATGTTGGAACATAGTTAAGGGTCAAGGAGATTGCTTATAGAAACTCTAACTTACTAAACGTAAGGGTTTCCATCTCATGAGAAAACACATATCATAGGTAATCCGGACTTGCTAAACGTGAGGAAACCCATGTGGGGATCCGTACATACTAAATGTGAGACCCCCATCCCATTTACATGCCCTTTCGGTGCTAAGAATTTGATTGCCTTTTGTAATCATCTTTAGTCATCACATAAGTTCACATTAGCCTTTAATAGACCCTTATGTAGACATCTTACCATAATAGCTCATATGTGTTCATAAGTGAGTAATAATCCTTTCATTTTAGAGACACTTAGCAAGTGAGTAAACCTTTCACTTTACATTAAACTACAATCATGAGAACTACCTTTCAATCATATAGAAATCATACCATAATATACATACATAGTTCATAGCTAATTCAAGTGTAGAGGGCTAAGGATGAGGAAACTAGGTCATCAACACCACAATAACATATTAGGTATAGCATCATTACAATCTAAGTAATTCACCTTTCATACTTGAGTTCAAAGAAGAACCAACCTTCATACCTTCTTGCCCTTCATGGGACCTCCATACTTCAATTACCAAGCAATTCATAACCAATACATAATACAAGGTATTTCATGAAGCAATAACATAATCAACATCAATATAAGCAATTGACATATTCCCTTCATAGGCTTCAAGGCTTCATTCAAAGACTCAACCCTAATTTCATAGAAATTATACATAACCTAGGGTAGAATCATCATACAAACATGAAGTACGTAACATCACATTCAATTCATAGCCTTCAATCAATATCCAACACAAACTAGGGTTAGAATTAGGAAAAGAAGGAGAAACATGGGTCTCATGGGGAATTCTTCAACAAACCACCAATACAACATAAATTCATCCATAATTGTTCATATAACATCAATCAAAGTCAGTTTATAACATCAATTTCACTTTAGAAAGAAGACCCACATTTTGGATTGAAACCTAGAAATTGGAGATTTTGAAATTCATCTTGAAGGGGCCCTCTTGGGGAAAGGAATCCCAAGAGTGATAAGCAATCATACCTTATTGACGAATTAACCATAAAAATCCGAGTTGAAACCTTGGAGAGTTGGTCCTCTTCTTGAAGTTCCAATCTTCTTCAATGGAGATCTTGAGAAGAGAAAGAGAGTAGAGAGAAGGAGGAACTTTAGGTTTAGATCTTTGGGGTTTTGTGTTTGAGTGATAAAAGTGAGGTAAATTGACTTAAAAATCATCACATACACGTCCCCTAAAGTACCTAAATACCCCTCACTTCAATGGACTATTTAATGAAGTAAAAATAAATTTCTGAATTTTTTCATTTTCGTCGTGGAACAAGTCCGCGACGCAGAGCTGTTCGCTGAAGATATTTGGAATTAAATTTCAACACAGTAGAGTCTGCGAGACGACCGCGTCGCGAACTAAAATTTTTCTCCTTGGGGGATCAAGTGCGTGATGTGCTTTCACTCCCTCTATTCACAACTTGCAAGCTGCCTTGGCAACTTGCTTGGCCAAGGTTGGGGTCCTCCTCGGGGCCCCTTAGTTTGGTCCCGGGGAGTTGTATTTGAACGTTTTGACCCTAGAAACATATATTTACCTATTTTAAAACTTTTCACCAGATTATACCATCATACGACACTACCAAACCTGCCCAAAACCTAAGGACACACTAGAACACATTCTTCTCTAGTTTCCTGACGTCGTGGTCGTTTCTTGACGTTTAGACTTTTACTCTTCCAAACCAAGCCAATTACATTAGTTTATGTTCATAAACATCATTTTCACTATTTTTAAGTCATTATTCATAAGATGAGGCTCTAACTTAAGTCATAGAATTTCCGGGGTGTTACCATATCCCCCCTTAGAAACATTCGTCGCCGAATGTCACTTGGACTTCTTTCTAGGGAGACAATGACTCAAACTAGCAGCACAACAACCAGTCAATCACCAACATCATATTATCATATCATATAGGGATTTAATCCACAACATCACTATGCTCAAAACTCTTTACTTCACATAAGTATAGGAGGAACTATCTTCTCCATATTCAATGAGCATAAACATATATATTAAGTAATCAACAAAACATTTCTTTAACAAGACAACATCAAGCATGCTTATTACAACTCTCATGAAGACAACATCACACAACATCTATGGGTGCAATATCAACCATGAGAAACAAAATTCATGAAAACTCAAAATACAACTTAAGCATGAATTTTCACAAAAATATGCACATACAAGGAAATCATGTCAAAATCATCAACACACATGATTTTCAATTTATACCAAATTAAGAGAGATTAATAACCTAAACTATGGCTAGGAGTAGGAGGAAAAAGATTATGGTAGCAGGACTTCATGCAGGGAGTGGATACTTGTTCTTAATGGTCACCTTATTTAACTATCGGTAATCAATACACATACGAAGAGATCCGTCCTTCTTCTTCACAAATAACACCGGTGCACCCCAAGGAGATATACTAGGTTGGATGAAACCCTTATCCAACAAATCTTTGAGTTGAGCTTTTAATTCTTTCAACTCTGTCGGGGCCATCCGGTAAGGAGGGATTGAAATGGGTTGTGTATCCGGCAATAAATCTATGCCGAAATCTATATCCCAGTCGGGACGAATCCCGAGTAAGTCATCAAGAATGATTTCTGGAAAATCCTTCACTACGGGGACCTACTCCAAAGGAGGAATGTCGGACTCAAGATCCTTGACCCTCGCAATATGATAGAGACAACCCTTAGAAATCAACTTACAGGCTTTCAAACATGAAATGATCCTTCCCCTAGGTATGGAATTTCCTCCTTTCCATTCTAAAATGGGTTCATTAGGAAATTGAAACTTCACAATTCGGGTCCCACAATCTATGGATGCAAAACAAGCATGAAGCCAATCCATCCCCAATATAACAGCAAAGTCTAACATCTCAAGTTCCACCAAATCAACCAAAGTGACTCTATTGGGAAAAGATATGGGAAAAACCCTGTAGACTCTTTTAGCAACTATGGAATCACCTACTGGTGTAGAAACCAAAAAGGGTTTATCTAAGACATCGGGAAGCATATCAAACTTTATAGCCACTAAAGGGGTTACAAAAGACAAATTGGTACTGGGATCCAACAATGCATAAACATTTATTGAAAATACTTGCAACATACTGGTCACAACATCCAGAGAGCTCTCTTGATCACCTCGGGATTGTAAAGCATAGAAGCGATTCTTCTTAGGAGCATCAGGATTTGGGCCACTTGCTTATGCTTGAGCATTTTCTCTTCCTTGAGCCTTTAGCATGGGGCAGTCCCTCCTCATGTGGCCGTTCTTACCACAACCATAGCAATTACCCTTGCCAACTAGGCACTTGCCTTCATGTTTTTTACCACACTTTTTACAAATAGGCTTCTCAACATAAGGACCACCACCTCTTGCTTCTTGAGGCTTGGGGGTAGACATTTTGCCTTTGTTGACCCTTGGAGTGTTAGGAGGACCTTGGTTGGAAAACCACTTTTTGAACTTTGGCTTATCTTGGATTTCCAACCTAACCTTAGTAGAATTTCCATCATTGGTCCTTGACCTCTTCAATTCTCTACCAACTTTCTTAATCATTTGCTCCTCAATTTTTTCGACATGAACCATATGGCTAGAAATGTCCATGCTTTGGATTAGCATAGCCGACCTACATTCATTCACCAAAAGATCAGATACACCCATAAAAAATTTGTTCATTGTAGCTCTAGAGTCTGACACCAAAGTAGGAGCATGCTTGGACAATTGAGTAAACTTGAGGCCATACTCCTTCACACTCATACCCCCTTGATGGAGGTTGATAAATTCTTGCATTTTCCTTTCCCTTAGTTCCAAGAGGAAAAACCTATCAAGAAAAGCCATCTTGAATATAGCCCAACTTATCAGACCCTCTCTAATAGGTCTCTCCTCCTTCCATTGTTCATACCACACTTGTGCCATATCTTTGAGTTGATAGGCAGCTAACTCTGCCTTTTCTTGACAAGACACACCCATAGCCTCTAGAACCTTAACCACTTCATCAATGAATCCTTGTGGATCCTATTCCACCTTGGAGCCAAAACAAGTAGAGGGATTAATCCTTGTGAAATCTTTTATCCTAGAAGCGGTAGTGCTAGCATTGGGGTTCACTTGCACCCAAGCATCCCTTGCAATTTGAGTGGCCAACATGTGAGTCAAATTATGAATAGCCGACCTTATCTCAACATTAGACATAGCCATTCTTCAATAGGAACTTGAGGGTTTTGAGGAGCTTGAGGGGGAACCGCCTCATTCACATTCTCCTCACCAGCCCTCCTTGCGTTGTTCCTTCTTGTATTAATTGCCTATAAGCACAAGAGAAGGATTTGAAGAAAAGGACTAAATAGAGTTAAGACTCTTAGGCATGACTACGGAATAACAAAATAGTGAATGTTCCTAAGCATCTCGTAGCCTTGAATTCATAAGTGTGGCGCACTTCACACCCATGAACATGACTCTACTTAACGTGCTATCTTGTGACATTAATCCTACATTATTCCCAAAGTTATGCTCTGATACTAAGTTTGCAATGACTCATGAGCACACCCTAGTCGATACCGGCGTATTCGATCTCGAAGAGGTCTTATACAAGCCCTTAGCATTCATCATAACATGTATCACAGAATAAAATCACGGAAAATTTAAAAAATTTACTTTGGAAGTTCAACTTCACTTCATATATGAAAAATAGAATCTAACTTCGTCAAAATGCACCTTCTAGACATAAAAGTATCGAAAATGTCACTTAGCCCTTACATCAATAAGAAGTCTTGCAAATAGGAAGTACAACAATGTATTTCAACATAAGGAAAGAATTAAACATAGAAGCTAGATCATAGGGTCTTGTCCTCGGACTTGAGGACTCACCAACTTGAGGAAGCAACTCCAAGTGTCTTGAGAAGTAAGCTTGAATCCTCAACGGCCTAAACCTAATTATTTGGGAAAAGGGAGAAAATATCAGTTAGTACAACACACGTATTAAGTATGGCTACTATGCATAAAAACCATTGTAACATGCATAAAATGACATTTTATTCAAAACATACTTTTTGCCAAGTAAATCCAATATGCATACAAATTAAATATCATAGTCAAACCAACATAATATCATCCCAACATATAGAAAGCCTAAGAAATACTAGTGCAATGCAAAGAATAGAACCCCATAACCCTATTGAAAGCCAAGTATCACATTAAGCAACCTACTTGATGCATACATTCATAAGATCATATTTCATCATAACTTACCATTTTCATAATGATCATACATAACATAGCTTCAACTAGATAAGTCATAATAATCATAATCATAAGAGAACACTACTACAACCATCTCTTAGAATCCCACAAGTGCAATGTGCAAGAGAAGTCCCATACCCTCCCTTACACTTTGTAGAAACCCTTAAGAAAGCCCTAGTAAGAGTTCTCGCCTTTCATACCTTCATTTACTTTTACATTAGGGAAATATTGCAATAACTGACATAGACAATGAGAGCTACATGGAATCCGATGTTCTACTCCAACACCAAAAAGAGAGGGTTAACACGTGCCTAAGGTGTAACCATTTGTACATAGCTATCAAGGTGGATCCACTAAGCTAGAGTCCTATGTTGGCACATAGTTAAGGGTCAAGGAGATTGCTTCTAGAAAACCTAACTTACTAAATGTGGGGGTTTCCATCTCATGAGGCAACACATATCGTAGGTAATCCGGACTCTTGCTCAGCATGAGGGAACCTATGTGGGGAGCCGGACAAACTAAACGTGAGACCCCCATCTCATTTGCATGCCCTTCCGGTGCTAAGCATCTAATTCCCTTTTGTAATCATCTTTCGTCATCACATAAGATCACATTAGCCTTTAATAGACCCATATAAAGACATCTTACCATAATAGCTCATATGGGTTCACAAGTGAGTAACAATCCTTTTACTTTAGAGACACTTAGTAAGTGAGTAATCCTTTCACTTTACATTAAACTACAATCATGAGAACTACCTTTCAATCATACAGCAATCATAACATAATATACATGCATACTTCATAACTAATTCAAGTATAGAGGGTTAAGGATGAGGAAACTAGGTCATCAACACCACAATAACACATTAGGTATAGCATTATTACAATCTAAGTAATTCACCTTTCATACTTGAGTTCAAAGAAGAACCAACCTTCATACCTTCTTGCCTTCGTGGGACCTCCATACTTCAATTACCAATCAATTCATAACCCATACATAATACAATGTAATTCATGAAGGAATAACATAATCAACACCAATATAAGCAATTGGCATATTCCCTTCATAGCCTTCAAGGCTTCATTCAAAGACTAAACCCTAATTTCATAGAAATTATACATAACCTAGGGTAGAATCATCATACAAACATGAATTACATAACATCACATTCAATTCATAGCCTTTAATCGATATCCAACAGAAACTAGGGTTAGAGTTAGGAAAAGAAGGATTAATATTGGTCTCATAGGGAATTCTTCAACAAACCACAAATACAACATAAAATCATCCATTACTATTCATATAACATCAATCAAAGTTAGTTTATAACATCAATTTCACTTTAGAAAGAAGACCCACCTTTTTAGAATGAAACCTAGAAATTGGAGATTTTGAAATTCATCTTAAAGGGGCCCTCTTGGGGAAAGGAATCCCAAGAGTGATAAGCAATCATACCTTATTGACGAATTAACCACGAAAATCTGAGTTGAAACCTTGGAGAGTTGGTCTTCTTCTTGAAGTTCCAATCTTCTTCAATGGAGTTCTTGAGAAGAGAAAGAGAATAGAAAGAAGGAGGAACTTTAGGTTTAGATCTTTGGGGTTTTCTGTTAGAGTGATAAAAGTGAGATAAATTGACTTAAATATCATTATATCCATGTTTCCTAAAGTACCCTAAATACCCCTCACTTAAACGGACTCTTTAATGAAGTAAATACGGATTTCTGAATTTTTGCATTTTCATCGTGGAACAAGTACGCGACGCGTTGCTGTTCCCTGAAGAGATTTGGAAATAAGTTTTGAGACAGTAGAGTACGTGACACGACCGCATCATGAACTGAAATTTTTCTCCTTGGGGGAGCAAGTGCGCGACGCGCCCTCATTCCCTCTATGCACAACTTGCAAGCTACCTTGGCAGCTTGCTTGGCCAAGGTTGGGGTCCTCCTCGGGGCCCCTTAGTGTGGTCCCGGGGAGTCGTATTTGAACGTTTTGACCCTAGAAACATATATTTACCTATTTTAAATCTTTTCACCACATTATACCATCATACGACACTACCAAACCTGCCCAAAACCTAAGGACACACTAGAACACATTCTTCTCTAGTTTCCTGACGTCATGGTCGTTTCTTGACATTTAGACTTTTACTCTTCCAAACCAAGTCAATTACATTAGTTTATGTTCATAAACATCATTTTAACTATTTTTAAGTCATTATCATAAGGTGATGCTCTAACTTAAGTCATAGAATTTCTGGGGTGTTACAAGAATTCTGAGTTGGGAGACAATATTTTTCCATAGCTTTGAAGAATTGAAGTTTTCCTTATTCCAGAAATTGGAAGTGGGTCTTTGAGATTCTTCAACCTTGAACTTTGTAAAGACGAAATTAATCTTACCCTGTTGATGGAAACACAATTTTGCAACGATTTTTATCTTTTTATGATGTCTAGCTAAAACCCAATACTTAGGGTGTGATTATGTGATTATGGGTTGATGTAGTTGCTGGATATTGTTAATTGATAGTTTAAATGATGTTTAAAAGTTATTTTGTTCAGTAATTGTGGTTTAATTTAAAGTGTTGTAGTTGCAAATGCAACTCTACCTTTATGTTTTTGGCCTGCTCGAGAGAAAGGTTTTATAATCACAGTTACTTATTTGATGGTCTGTGGGTATTGGATTGTCATGGGTTCAACTCGAGAGAGTGAATCCTAAACCCTTTTCCACACATTCAGCTCGAGCGAGTGAATGGACTAAAGCGTAGGCTTTTCTTAATTACTGCTTATTGGTGTTCGAGAGAAACCAATTTGATTCGAGATAAATTGTTCGAGAGAAAGTTTATCTCCACTAAAGTCTCGCTTATTCACTGATTTAACGATATGTACTATCAGCTGCAATTACCCATTTCTCTACCTTAGCCTATCATCCACTCACATCCCAAAAACCCGTCTCTTTACTCATTAATTAGTGTTATTTCTTATTGTCGTAACTGTTAATTACAATCAAAACCCCCATATTTGACACTTGTGTAACCCTAAATTAAAAATATGCTTAAATTCGTAAATATTTTTACCTATGATTGACTTGAACATATTTGTACTTGGCTCTTGAATCTTAAGCACGTACCACTCCCTGTGGGATTCGACCCTAACTGACTTAGTTGAGTTATATTACTGACTAATGATCGTTGGCACTTAGTATTGGAAGAAGTGTCCTAATACGTGAAATCATTCCCCCAACTAACTCTTGCAAAACTAAAACTTAAATGACAGACTAAATATAAAAACATGTCTATACCGGGAATGGAAGCGATTAAGCCGCTTCCTAGCCATGATAGATCCAAGGAAGACCACCTTTGGGTGGAAGATAATGGACTTATTTTGCTATAGCCTGATCTTGCTGCTAATGATTCCAAACCAATATCGAGCAGCTACATTTAAGTCATTCTTCTCTATAGGCACTACTGCCTCAATCCACCTTGGGGTGGTGTCACAAATAATGGGGGCTATCCAACCCTTCAGGTCATCTAGAGTCTTTGTAGTAATCATACTCTGTTACTCATGCTCAAAATTTGTAGCCCTCTCAAACATAGCATTGATATCATTGTTGTTGCATCTAACTTTCCTCCCTCGGACCATCACCAAGTCCATTGGCTTGAAGTCACTAGTCTTCTTCTTCCCTTTAGGAACAAGGTCACTGTAGGAAACATAGAACTCCCGAACCCATGTAGGAATGTATGGACCATAGGGCCTGGTGAAGACCTCAAACCAGTGGAACCATGTACTAGTGGTGCCGGAACAATCAGTTGTGCCAGAGAAGACGCTGAAGCTGAAGCTAGTGGGGTCGGCTCCAAAATCCTAGATGGATCATGGAAAGCTTTGGAGAGTAACTCCACTTCTCAGGCTTGTAGCAACTGGTCTTCCTCAGTCTCAGAGAATGAAGCCTGAGAATCATAGGACTCTCCCTCACTGCTTGAGTTGTACTCTGATATCTCGGCCATGGGCGCTTTGTCTTTTCCCTTCCCTTTCTTCGGAGGTAACTTCTTCCTCTTGACATTAGAAGCAGTTGCTTCCTCATTTATTATGACTCCACGTGCTCGCTTTTAGGGCGGCATGCCACTATCATTCAAAAATTTTCTAACCATTCCTGCAGACCACATAGAAAAACGTTAGAAAAATTTCCAGAATACTAAAAAAAAAAAAATTGTAAAAAGACTCGCAAAAATGTTCGGCAAGTTGCCGAGTTACTTTGGCGAGCCAGATTGGGCTTGCCGAAACTACCAGCGTAACATATTTTATAAGTCAAGACAGGTAGGTGATGCTCAGGGCCATTCGGCGAACTAAAAGTGGTCTGCTAAAAGTTACAATGCATGTTAGGGATTTAGGGGAATAGAAGGGCGATAAAGAAGGCATTTCGGTGAGTCATCGAGTGAACTCGGTGAGTTCAGGCTTCTCACCGAAAGATACAGAACAAACTCAACAAAACTTTGAAATTAAGGGCGATCTATGGGGGACTTTAACGAACCACTCGATGAGCTCGACATAGCTCGCTAAATAGCCCAACATGCTAGTTTTCAACCCCAATCTTCAAAATCAAGCCTACAACCCTTGAATTCAAAATAAAATACATGCATTATGAAATTAAACTTAGACCCATGCTACCCATGCCCCCGGGGTACTTAGACATCCCTCGATTTGGCTAAAATTGGTAATTTGATGGCTTTTGCCCTTAAGAATGATGTCAAACACTCCATCATTAGGCAAACTACGTCATTTAGTAGAATTTGGGGTTACTTAGACTTCACCCCACAAAACACAATGCATAAACATCACAACCCAATAATTTATACACTATTTAACAAGAAAGAACATGGGAATAGAATATTTTAAGGCAATTAAGCACACATTTTAATTACAAGCAATCCAATAATTAAATGTGATTATAATCAACTACTCTACAATAATCATCAACAATTTACCCATTGCATACGTTTCCAACCACAAACTTAAATTATGGGGTTTAGAAAGCCAGCCTTAATGCCGAATTGAAGAGTTGTATAGCTAGGTGGCAAAGTTCCCCACTTCCGAGCAACGATTTCACAAAATGAGTGGGCAAAATCAAGAAAATAGGAAAGATCTAAAGTTGGGTGAAAGGGTACGAGAGTTAAAACTAGGAAAAGATGAAGGATTTTGAAATTTTAAACCGTTTGTCCTTTAAAACCTTTTAGTTTGCGGCACCTTCGACGGAGTAAGTCATCCTCGGTGATGCGTCGAACGGTATTTTCCTCACTGAGTTTTACAGGACTCTCAACAATTTTAGGGGGTTCAAATAATGGACAAAGTCGGGCTAGCCGACTTGTTCAGTGAGTCGCTGGTTTAGCATGTAGCCCCCAGAGTTTTACAAAGTGCCCCTTCAAGCTTGGTAGTTCCAATGGTTGTCCATGTTCGGGCTCGCCGAATGGACTTTTGCTCGCCAAATTGTTTATTTTCCCACACATTTCTCTTTTCAACCTCTACAATCAACACCCGTTATTCACAAACAAACTTTAAAAACATCAAATACTTGGATTGTCTTCCCAAGAAGTGCCTTAGTTAACGTTGTGGTACGACGATGATACCTAATCAAGGATCATTTTTGGGGTTTGACATTGTGTCACTAGAAAAACCCCCATTGTTGTCTTGCATTCAAAGGAGAAGAAATTTGACCCATTTGGATCTCCAGCTACTTAATAGAGACTGAGTGAGCGGCCACCATCTGATTGAGAGTTGAGACATCCTATTTCATCTCTTTCAACACCTTGTTTGACCCTTCAACTTTGTTGATAATGTGTGAGAGCATATCTTTTGTGCGGACACCTTCTGATTCCTTGGGCTTTGGATACTAATAGGGAGAGAGGTACCTATCCTTGTCCCACTCTCTCTCCTTACATGTGGTGTACGATAATACCAATCTCTGCCATGGTTTCTCTAATCCTCGTCTTTGTTCCAACCTTGATTTTGACCTGGTCTTGTGTAGTTTGCACGATAACCTCCTCCTTGATTAGCAAGGAAGTTCACATCCTCATTGTGCAACGCTTCAAAATGGGGTTCATCGGGGTTTACTCCCTCGACACCCACAACATTAAATCTCTTTGCACCACTACCCATGATATTTTTGGCCAAGATATCAAGTTGGGTCATCATTTTAGCCATTTTTTGGCCACTCTCTTGATCTTTTTTTATCTTGTTTTTTGTCATTCTAAACGTGAGAAAAGACACTTAATCTTCAATAGTGTGACATGCCCTATTAATCTTGGTCATGCAATCAAGGAGTTGAGACGCTACTTCATAGGGCTGGTGCATTATACCACCAGGAGAAAGTTGATCACCCATTTTTTTGTTCACCGATTCGAAACCCCTATAAAAGTGTTGCAGCAACACAATATTTGGTAGTCCATGAGTTGCGCATTGAAGCACCAGCTTCTTAAATATCAGCAACGTCTCGTGGTTTGGTTCACCTTTCAAGAATATGAAGCATTGGATGCCATCTCTTAGAGTCATCATCTTTGATGGGAAAGAATCTCTTACAGTATGATCATTAGGTCAATAAGAATATCACATTCCAACCACTAATCATCAAGAAAATGGATCAAGAAGAGATTTCAAATCAATAAAGGGGGAGAAAACTCAAGGAAAGACCACATACCCCAATCACACCGCTCAAGTCCCAGACTGAGAACAACTAGGACCAACCCACGACTATGACGAGGCTACGAGGTCACAAGAATCATCGCAAGGTGAATGCCATAAAACAAGCCCTAAAGGGAGCAAACTATAACTACGAGGTGATTAAATACAACTTAAAGAATCTAATGTCCATCATATTCTAAGGCGACAACGAATTAACCCTAACGAGGATAAGCAAGATCATCTTTTCCACAAATGAAGACATAGCCTAAACTATGGATCCCAACACTCATAATAAGCCTAACGTTCGTACGGAATCAAGGTGGAATGACAGTAGGAAATGTAAATACACAGAAAATAACATCCAAAATTACATGAAATCTATACTAGGCATTCTCTAAGAACTCAATCATGAAAGTAGACTGAAGGCTACCTCAAAGTCGAACACAAGCATCTCAAATCCACAACTCACGTGCTATATGCATTCGAAATTCCTCCGCACACCACCAAAAAATCAATTTATCAATTACAACATCATTACAGACGTTTTGATACTAAATCGCAACAATTAGAAATGGCCACAAAATGAAGTCAAAATGGAAATATGGGACCCACATCGATAATTCTGAAATTAACTCCATCCAAAGGTTCTAAATAGAAGAAGGAACTCAAGTATCAAAAATAAACACAATTTGAGCTTGAAAATGGGCTAAAATAGTCCATGCAAAAAAAATGCAAGAAAAACACCATTAAAGGACTTGTGCAGCCCCTTCCAGGTAGAAATTACCTCAATATGTTGACTTCAACGCTTCCTCAATCACTCCAACATGTAGCCAAGCTAATTTTAAGGTCAAACACAACTTGAATCACCCTAAACAAAGCTTCCTAACTCGATATATTGAAGTTTTAAAATGAGGGTTGAAGATGATATTTCGCTATTTAAATAGCAGTGATTCTGGTTGGTAATACCTATATCTAGTCATTAAAAGACTGAATTCTTTCCTCTAATCTCTGCGCTAGCAACACCAGATTTTGCTATTTTTCAAAATCCCAAAATAGACCCTCGAAATTCGTTCAAAATCAGATAAAAATAAACTAGATATATTTCCCCGCTAAATTTGACATTCTAGACTTAATGGAGCTATCAAAACTTCCATCCAAGGTCATTTCGTTCAAAAGTGGGTCTCACACCCAAGTTCCACTCTCAGCGAAAAACTATAACAAGTCTCCAAATGAGACCAAAAGCCTAGGGAACCACACAAAAGGTCATTCTAGACAAAACTGGACATAATGGAGCTAATCGCGCTGATGAAATTCCCATTTCAGCACGTTTACAAAGAATGTTGACCAAAGGCAACCATTAGCTTATGCTTAAAAGTTAAAATGCCATACGATACAAACTCTCACCAGAAGTCACGGGGTCCTAACTAATAGTGCCTTTAGTCTAAAATGGTCCTTTCAGAACTAATGAAACTGTCAAAGTTGCATTCTAAAACCATTTTTCTGAACTATTGATTGAAGTCAACCATTCAATTTTCAATGGCTCAAAAATACAAAAACAATTTCACAAAATCCAAACGAACGACTTGGTGACCGAACTGTCAGTCACATTAAGTCATAAATGACTTATGGCCACTACACGAAAGCTCTATACACTGATAACATTTGAAACAAAGAAAATGACCTGGAGGGTCATTATGAAAGTGACGGTTGAATGTATTTGTGAAATTAGATGGAGTGTGTTGTGAATGTATTTGTGAAATTAGATGGAGTGTGTTGTATAATATAATGTACAAATATTATGTTATATTGAGGTATCGTTAGTTGTGATAGATTGACATCAATGGAGGAAAGGTATTTATGGTGGTTCAAATGGTTGATTAAGACATTGGTAAGAAATGTGATTGAAAGTTGTGAATGATGAAAACATTAAGAAGAATGTTGATTTTTATTTATTTAGGGAAGTCATAGTTCAAGTTAGGATGAAATTTGTGGCGTTGTATTTAATGTAAAAAAATTGAGAGATGTGGTCAAGGGATAATGAGGTAGGAATGGAGAGAAAAAGAAGAAAAAAATATTGTTTTAAAAAAATAATAAATAATAAGAGATGTGACATTCAGAATTTCATGTGGATTATGATGTGTAATTTTAAGTGTGCATTTGCACATTATGCAAATCTTAAAGGGGTTTAAAGTGTTAAGTTTCATTGAATTTTAGAGTACAATTTGAAAAGTATTAAGTAGATAGGTCAAAATACAAACACATACAAGTACAAGGATTCATCATACAATTTCGCATTTAATGTATTGTCCTGAGAGATGATTGGAGAAACTAGAATGTTGAGATATATTGATAGGGTAAGTGTTCACTCACTATTTTTATTATGAGAGCATTCAAGTATGATGTGAGCTTACGAATGAGCAGTTGTGTTAGTGGTTAAATAAGGAATCATACTAATGTGGTACATGGACACCTAAGGTCCCCTATAGGTCATGACTACATGGGGATGATTAAGACCTTTTAGTAGATGTGTTCAAATGAGAGACAAACTTGTGATTTACTGGGAGAGTGCTAGAGATGACTAAAAAGACTTAGGATTTATATAGCTGCAACTCTAGGGTGGATATGATTTCCATGATTTATTGACTCTTTTTGTATTTTTAAAAGTATGCCTATGATCCATATTGATTTGTGATTGTTTCTCAATGCTCAATTCTTTGCAAGTTAGTTAAGGTCTAATTTTTATATAAGAATTATGCTACAGAAAGGTACATACTTATCCCCATATTTATCTATTTACTTGTATTCATGCAATAATGATTTTGTTAATGTGTACTTGCATTTTCAATGATTGGGGATTGGGATATGCTAGAAGGATGCAATGAATTTTTATCTATATATATGTAAATATGTTAGTGACTGATGATGATTCCAATAATTTATTGTTTGAGTCTTCTAAATTAACCTATCTACTTGTTTGATAACTTTAATTGTATAGTTCTTACTGATGTAGTCGACCTATCATCCCTAAAAGTACATAGTGTGTGCAGGATGCTACTCATGCACATTATTTTAAGGGCATACTGTGATCCAGAGACGTCTATCTAACCTGGCATTTAGCACCCCTTTCTTATATATTTGAGGATAGGCTTCTTCCATTCCAAGTTGCCACAAATCTTCACCTATTTTGATATCTTTCTTTAAAACATTGATACACTTTATTATTTATTATTGCATGACATAAATTTTTTATGATTTGATAGACACAAAATTGAAGATATTTTTATGCGAGAAGGCACATGATTCCACTATAGTAAAACTATTCGGTCCACCACGTCTATATTTTTATTTATTTTATTTTGTAACTTTTAATTATTATATTATACTTTTTTATCCTTGCCTAGATAGTTGCATATTTAATGTGTTAGACATTAAGATTTGTATCATCCACAGAGGAGTTGATGTGGATGTTAGTCATAGTAGTTTGGGTCATGACATGTTATCATTTGATCAATAAACAAAATATCCCCTAAATATGTTTAAAACTTAAATTAAATAACAAGATAATAACATTTGACGCCAATGTCCTAGAATACTTGAAATTATTTAGATAACAGGGTTGTTTATGTGCATTGGCACTAAGGATAAAACCACATATGGCTAATTCATGCGTGCCTTAATTTTTTTAAGATTTTGATATACACAAAATTGAAGATATTTTTATGCGAGAAGGCACATAATTCCATGATAGTAAAACTATTCGCTCCATCACGTCTATGGCAACCTTCTAAACTAGGGTTTTGATTTTTTTCTTGGATAAGTACAAAGGTACAATATTAAGTGTATATTGAGTGTGTGAGGTAAGTATGGGTGAAATGCCAATTTATGGAATGTAGTAACAACTAGCACGTAATAAATTGTGGTAACACATTGAGAAGTTTAATGAATTCTATAAAAAGTAAATAAATGCAATAAAAATATAAATATATGCTAGAATAAAGGAGTGTGAAAAAGAACAGTATATTGATAATATAGGCAAGTAATAACATACAACATATAAAATTTAAGAGAAGGGTTTGACATGTAAGCAATTTATTTAAGATAGTAAAATATGAGGCAAATTATGAAACATAAATAAATAGAAAAGAATACTTAAATATATGAAGGAACCAAAGAAAAAGATCTAATCATGAAGATAAAATCCAAAATATAATAAAACAGAATAATTATCAAAATGGATACAAGGCATGCAATTTATAAAGAAATGAAATAAGCGAGGAGAGAAAATTGACATAAAGATATATGAAAAAAGGAAAAAAAAGATTATATTAGATCAGAACTTCCCCCAAATAAGTTGTAATGACCCTTTAGGTAATTTCTATGACAATTCCCTCTTTCCATCATTTAGAGCATTCCTATAGCGACCCCAAGTAATTTATGACTTGTTGGTACTATTAGCTAGGTCACCTGGTCATTTGTTTGGTTTTTATCCAAATGTTCGTGTTTTGAACCTTTTGAAAGTTGAATAGTTAATTTCGATTAAAATTTCAACGAGACGACCTTAGAATGAAACTTTGATAGTTCCATCAGCACCAGAAGGGTCATTTTAGGCTAGTGGCATGGTTGCCCTGTATTTCAATGCTTCTTGTGCGAGTTTGTGCCAGTAGGCGTTTTACATTTAAAGCGTTCCCCTAAATTTGACCTTGGTAAATGTGCTTGGATAACAATTTTGTCAGTGTGGCTAACTCCAAAAGATTGAGTTTTGTCTAGAACCACCCATCGTATGGATCTCAAGGCTCCAAATCTAATTCCGAGCCCCCTAATAGATTTTGGCTTGAAACAAAATTTTGCTATGGAACCTATGTTTTTCTAGACAGCCTCGCATGGATATTTTGACTACTCTATTGAGTACAAGATATCGAATTTGATAGGTTAATATATCTTGTTTGCATGCACAGGGTTCTGAACAAATTATGACACTCTTCTCACTATGTATTTCTTTTACACACACAAAATCAAACAACCCTCTTTTATTCTAGGTTTCATACAAGAATCTGCCTCTGACCCTTCAAGTATTCCAAATGGTATGATTATAACTTGCATTAGGGAGGAAAATAATGTGACTTCAGATGTCCCTCACATTTTTGGTAAACGATACTATAACTCTAGGTATTTTGATAGCATCGGGTACACTCGTTCTACGAACTTTTAGGTCCTTAAATTTGATATAAATGTCCCTGGTGTTGCTGCCCAAGGACATACCCAGAATTCCCTTCTCCTCAAATCATCCAACATCCCTCTCTTTTGAACCTAAAATGTTAGAAGACATTATTTCCAAAGTCTCTGAGATGCACGGTAAGTTTGAATCTCTTGAAGATCTTCTTCAAGCCTCTATCTTTTAAATGGACAACCTCAAAGAGACTATGGAAAGAGTAAGGGACACTGCAAAGGAAACACGTGCTGATGTGGTAAATATTTGTCTATAGCTAGATCATATCATCAAGGAGGCTATCGAAGTAGCAAATCGCGTTCAAGAAAGCACTACCGTTATTGGTACATCTATTTCGAATCAATTTTCCACCTTGAAGATGCCACTGTCATCTGTCAACATTCTCTCTTATTTTCTTGTAATTTCTTTGAAATTATTGTTCTTGTTGTTAACACTTTATATGAATTATTTTTTGGTAATCTTTTTGGAATAACATGTTATATGGCATAAGCCAAACTAGTTGGATATTATAGTTTTGGTCTGTTATGAAATGCTTTTATTTGCCTGTCAGGTTATTTTCTATGTGTATACATGTATCTTGTGCTATATTTGTTTTGTTCTTCACTTTTTTTACGTCAAATGGAGAGAATTATAGTCAAATAGCCAACAACTAACTCGGGGTAGGTAAATTATGCTTTATAGTCAACTTAGCTTGTCAATTCACAAATTCATAAACTTACGACGAGAAAACTAACAAATCTCTTCAAAAAGAAAAGTTGACTAAAAATGATAAATTGCCTTCATCAAAAAGGGGGAAATTGTTAGTGTTAATTTTGGATGATGTATGTGCAAGACCACATTACTAAATGGCAAGCTACTGAGAAAAATAAAGGAATAAACAAAATCTCCGACGGGTAAATATCTATCAATGGATAGCTCATTGAACAAAGATCTCAAAAGAATGCTAAAAAGGGAAATATCAATGGAAACAGGTTCTAAGTATTATAAATTGATATTAACCTTATATGAAGAATATTAAATTAAAAGGAGATGTTGTAAATCAAGCAAATCAAGGAAGATCTCAAAGAGTGATTGATTGACCAATCCCCGTAAATTCATTTAAAGATTACCAAAGTATGTTCCTACTTTAACTTATTCTTGGAAACATGATTCCCTTTCCTTTTCCAAGGATCAAATTACTTAGGTTGCCTTTACCTTCAACTAACCCTTAATCGTCTCTATAAAAAAAAGCAAGAAGTTGTTGAAGATTAATGTACTTGATGCATGAACCTTCTTACATTCTCTTCTAATTTTAGCAAATATTGTTTTTCTGAGTGAATTACTGTGTAATAAGAAAAGAGGACAGAAAATTACTTTGGTAAGGCCTTGTATCAAAATATTACAATGAAAGTAAAAGAGAGAGTTTGGTGTATACTTAGGATCTATACTTGTAACCATTTCAATATCACAAAACAAGAACATAACACCCTTGTAACCCAAGGGGACTGGAGTAAGATCAAAATTGGATTCCAATCAGTATATAAATATCAAGTGTAAAATTTCCTTGAAAATTGGATTACCTTTCTTTTTCCAAGGATGAAATCTCTTGGGTTGCCTTTACACTTAAAGAATCCTTCATCATCTCTATAAAAAGCAAGAAGTTGTTGAAGATCAATATACTTGATGACTTAACCTTCTTACAATTCACATCTACCTTTAGCAAACATTGTTTTCCTAAATGAATTGCTATGTAACAAAAAAAGAGAAAAAGAAAAAATTAGTGTGGTGAGGCCTTGTATCAAAAGATGTAAAAGAAATAAAAAGCAAGAGTTAACTATATATTTAGGATCTATACTTTTAACCACTTCAATAGTATAATGATAGAACCGAACAGTCTTGCAACCCAAGGGGACCTCAGTAAGATAATTCTGGATCCAAACTAGTATAAAATCATCAGGTGTTGAATTTCTTACTACACTTAACTTATTTCTTTACATTTTACATACTATTTAGTCTACTTCTAAAATAGTTAGTTAACAAAGAAAAGTAAAAGGGATTAATTCACCCCACCCCCCCCCCCCACCCACCCCAATCTTGTACTCTTATCTTTAATATAAACATGGAAATATTTAGCTTAATATATTGGATGAAGTACATGAAAAAGATATGTGCTCAAGAGTTGTATAGAATTTATTGAACCTTTAGTTAAAAAAAAGACAGACGTAAGCTTTTAGTTGGTGAAGATGAGTGCCCCAAAGTTAGAACTTCACTTTCTTTTTTTTACGGTTTCAACTCTTTATATACAACTATGCCTGAGTGTTAATCAAATTAAGAACTCTATACAAACTCTCATCAATCAATTTAAAAACAGCTCATTCAATATTATCATTTATATAGGTATGAAGAATATAGTGAACTATGGATGGATGAAGGCTATAATATATGGATACAACCTTTGCCAAAGGTATTGTAATCCTAGTTATTATTTCTGGAAAGGATTTTTCCTTTGACATTATTAATTAAAAGGATACTTTCTTGACAGAAAATAATAGCTCTAAAGTAATGGAAGGATATTTAAGAAATAAAATGGTTGAAAAAGGATTATGTCATAAGAAGAATAAAGGTGGAGATAATGAAAAAAATAGTTGAATTTTCTTCTAATCTCAATTACACATTGAGGCATGAAGTGGAGGGCTTGCATCCAGAGTCTTCTTTAGTAAAAATGTAACAACAAAATTAAAATGTGATCTTTATAGAGCCGTGGTGAAAGTGGCTTTGTTGTATGTGGTGGAGTGTTAGACAGTCAAGAACTCCAATGTTAAGAAGTTGTATGTGGTGGAGTGTTACCTAGTCAAGAACTCCAATTTTCCTTATTTGTTGCGAGATGTTGATGAATACAATATTTAAATGAGCCTTTGTAAGTGAACATGTTGAAAGTGCCTGACCTAAATAGAGAGGAGTAGAAATAAATGTTTCATGGCAACGACACCAACTAGTATGATACCATTTTTCGGTGCGGAATTAATTTTACTGGTAGTTGGTGAATTTATATTCTTGGTAGTGTAGTAGGTGAGTAATTTATTTTAAAGATTTTATTTTTTGCTAACTTAACTGTCTTAATCTTGATATTTCTTTAATATTATTTTTTGGGGGTGCAGAATTGATGGTAAAATGTTATAATATTTATTATAATATTATTTCGATTGTTGTTTTAATCTGAGTATTTCATTAATATTATTTATGATATATTCTAGATATAACATATCTTGGGTTCTTTGGTACATATATAAATTTTTCTCTATTAATTGTTCTAATAGTTTTATATCTTTCATAGATTTTGTCCAATATTGTAAATATTCGTAGTTCATTTTAGTCTGAATTTATTTCTAAATCGTACCATTCTATTCTTTCGTAGTCTAAATCATGTAGGCCTATTTCATACCATTGTTGGTTCAATATATCTTCTGATTTGTTATCATTAAATATTTTTTTCCATATGATTCTTCTTAATTCAATTATTTTTATATCTTTAAGTATATATAAGATTAAAGTTTCATAGTTTTTTATCGTTTCATCATATGAACGTATGTAGTCATGTTCTTTATCATGCAGGTTTTTTATTTCAAATTATTCCTTCCTATCATATTCATAATTGATTAAATTCATATTAGATCATTATGAACTAGATTATATTTATCATGTTTTCCTGTCACTACTAGCATCGTACTTTAGCGGATACTTCCTTCTTATCAGCTCCTCAACTTTGCTTACTCCCCTAAACGACTTTCCTCGCCTACCGGTTTCAACATTAGGATGACATAGTATAGAAGTTTTCTCCCTGTTTTCAGTGTGCTAATAAAGTAGAAATCATGATTCAAATAATTATAATACATAATAACTAACATAAATTTATTCAATCATATATATGATATTCAGGAATATATGAAATTAGTTCTGCATATTTTTTGAACAATATACCTTTGCTTCTTGCTTATCCATGCTATCTGAAATATCTGATTGGATTTCAGATTTATCCATTAACTTTTAAGTATTTAGTACCTTGAGAGAGTTTTTAAAAGGAGAGTTTTATATATTAGGCATTGTCTGCCTTTTCATTTACATATGCCTTCCTTTATATAGAAAGGAATTGTTACTTTACAATCTTTCACAATACTACACGTATACACTACTTAATAATGTGCCTATATCATATAATATAGTATAATTATGTGCCTAATAATATAGTATGGCACATCTACCTACTTTATGACACAATGACACACTTTATGACTTTTTACATATATAATACACCTACTTTATGACACATGTCTACTACATCTTAATAATGCATTCCTATTTATACTATAATAATAATAATAAAGATAATAATGTGCACCCACTTTATACGACTTTTTACATACTAATACTATATGTCTTCTTTTTATCTTTATCTTCTCATCATCTTCTTATCTTATCTTTTAGGCTTCCGTCTCTATCTCTTATTCCAGCTGGACGTCTGAAATTATATTATCTTCTCTGTTGCATTTCGAACATATGTGGTCAGGGTATTTGTGACCAATTAGCTTGCAATATCTGGTTAATAATTCTGCCAAAATAAATCCTACTTTTAGTGATCGTGTTGTAGGTCATTCTTCTGGCTTGAGTAATGATAAAATCCATCTTTTGACTTCATCCATATCTTCTTTCCTTAGCTCCCTTGAATTGGAATAAATCATTAACTGATCTCTTGCATAGTAGCTCCATATAGCATTTTCGTTTAAATAATTATTTGCTAGTTCTTGTATAATGGTTGATATACCAATTATTCTCTTATTGGCATAAAAACTGGATATCTCACTTTTTTGTATCTCTGGTTGTTGTTCGATATTTTTCGGTATTATCATATCTTTTGTTAGTCCTATCTTTACCACTTGTATCGAAGGTTTTATTTCCTCGTATAATATCTCTGATGTTTCCATATAAAACTTTACATAGAATAAATTTCCCTTCGTAACTCTCTTATATTAAATGAATGCTTTATGTAGTTTCGGTATCTCACTTAGTTCCTCTCCGTCATATGTATGTACTGTGTTTAATAGTCCATAGTTGTAACATGTTCTTACTAAGTTGGAGTTAGTTTTTTGTTGTGCAATCAGTTTATTATAACCTTGTAATTTTTGGGTTAAATAATCCTGGTTGGGTTCTTGGGTTGTAGTAGATCTTGGTTTAAGATTTAAAAATATTTGAATTTTGTATATATTTTCCATATAGGTTCACGTAATATGGTTATATGTTCTTTTGTCATGGTGTATGCTATCCGCATATGTAGAAGTTTGTGGTTCTATAGTCAATATGTTTTTTTGGTGTTGGCCTTCGGGTAAATGGTTTTTCGAATAACTGGTTTAAGTTTGAGTTCTTATGTTTTTCACTAACTCGTTGGCTTGTACTTGCAGCTGTATTTAAACAAATGTTATGGGTTTTTAAGTGTTTTCCAACATCACCTTTTAGCTCTGGATTTTTTGTCTTCCGATCGACGTAGCTTTGCATTTTTATAGTCATGTTGCTGACTTATACTAGATTTAAACTTCAGATTATCTTCATTAGTCTTTAGCTTTTGTATCTTGTTGTCTATACTATCTACTTTTGTACAAAGTGTAGTAATAGCTTTGAGTATCTTTTCAATTGTATCTTCTTCCTCAGTCTCAGTCTGAGTACCTTTGTCGTGATAGGTAATTTGCAATAACATTCTTATTAATTTTTATTACTTCAATTGTAAATGTAAAATTTAATATATTTAATACCAATCTCCTTATTTCTTTTGTTGTTACCGAATCTTGTATTTTTCTTGTTAGCCACCATTTTACTTGTGTGTTATTTGTCCTTATAATAAATTTGTTATATATGATATATGGTTCAAATGATAGTAAACATTTATACACTGAATATAATTCTTTCCTGTTTATTTCCCATTTTATTTATGTATTAGTAAATTTTTGTTTTCATTCGAAAAATATAGTTTAGGTAGGTTCTTACATGATAATTTTATTTTTTGTATTTGTGTTTGGTCTTTCTTATCAAACTGGTATTCTACATCTTTCTTTAATTTTTGTTGTAATGGTTTTAAATTTTCTGCTAATTTTGGTATATATTCTCTTACTTGGTTTACTAGTCCTAGAAATGATTGTAATTTCTTTTTCGTATCTAGCTGTTCTTTTGAGTTAATTATTTTTTGTACTATATGCGTTTGAATTTTTATTCCATTTTTATCTATTTGTATTTCTAGGAATTCTATTTGGCTTTTCATTATGTCTGCTTTCTTTTTACTTAGGCTTATGCCTGAATATTCTATAATATGTATGAATTTTTCTAATAATCTTATGTATTCATCTTGGGTTTTGGAATATAGTAATATATCATCAATATATAGTACAAAATTTTCTAATTGTTTAAAATAATTATCTATAAAGTGTTGGTATCTACCTAGTGCATTTTTATATCCAAATGGTAATACATTCCATTCGTAAAATTCTTGTGGTACAGTGAATGATGTTAATTTTTTAGATTCTTCTTCTAATTTTAAGTGATAAAATTCTGATTAACAATCAAATTTGCTAAAATAATTATATCCTTGTATTTGTCTTATCTTTAGTATTTTATTTGCTATCGGATAGTTATATGTTTTAGTTTTTGCATTTAAATTTCTATAATCAATAACTATTCTACTTTTTCCTCTTTTTTGTTCACTGTGTTTATTTACGATAAATGCCGAGATTGTGCTTACTATTGCTTTCTCATATATACCATTTTTCTAGTAATTCATTTATATGTATCTTAAATTCAATTAAATCATTAAAATTATATTTTAATGGTTTTTGAGTTATTATACTATTATTATCAATTAATTCAATTTTTACTTTTGTTTTATGTTTCTCCCATCCTTGTGAAGGATCCTCACTATATTATAACTCTAACTTATCTTGGATTATCTTTAATTTATCTATGGAGAATATAAGTAATTCTATTTTAGGGTCTTCTTCTTTTATATTTTTTTAATTTTTGTGTAATTTTTTCACTTTTTTTTATCCATTCTGTTGTTTTTTGTTTTTTATTATTTACTCTTTTTCCTCCTATTTTTTGTTTACGCAATGTTGTGAACCACCAGTGTGTTTTTGTTATTATATGTGGCTATAATTTTTCTAAAAATGGCATCCCTAATAGTATATCTTTTGTATTCAATTCAAAGTTATATATTTCCTCTATAATTAATATCTTATCCCATATTTGTATTTTTATATTTTTTGCCTTATATGTGATCATGCTTCCTTCATTATTAAATCCTGTTACTACTATCAGTGTTTTTTATTTTTCCCGCTTATCTTCTAGTAAACAATTGTATTTACATATATTATCTTCTGCTCCCGTATCTATCATTGATGTATAATATTTGTTAAAATATCCTTCTATTATTATCTTTGCAAGTATATATTTTTATATATTTTTATCATACTAAAGTCTTTTTTATTATTACTCTTTTATTTTCATAATTTATTGTCAACTGTTTATCTTCTAGATTATATGGTTTTACTTGTTCTAGCCATTTTATTCCTAAAGTGATATTTTCATCTCCTTGATATACTTTAAACTTTATTATTATTGGTATCCCTCCAATGATTATTTCTTTTTCCATAGTTTCTTCGGTATATGTTAATGCTTTTGGTAGTTCGGGGTATGATTGTTCAGTAGTTATTATTTCTTCTTTCATCACTAATTCTCTTATAATATAGTTTTCTTCTAGTCTTGTATTTATTAATATTAAATATTTTCGTTGTTCCATTATTCCCGTTATGTAGTAATAATGTGGTTTTCTTTCTTCTTCCATTGATTTTTGTGGAGTTTTATCTATTCTCCTTGAGGTACTCATTTTTGATGATATTTGTGGTATTTCACAATTTATCCTTTTTATGTGCTTAATCTTTCTTTTACTATTTATAAATCTTCTTCTATGTCAATCTCATTATAACTATAATCATTCTTATCTATGACCGTAACTATTCTTTCAAAAGGATCTTCTATTTTTATTTATTTTATTTTATTTTTTGCTGTTATTTTATGTCTTGTTGTTAAAACATATAAGTTTTTACATCTAGCTGTAAATATTTTACTTCCCGAGGCTAGTTCTATTCCTGACATTTTCCAATATAATACTAATGATTTATGTATATTTTTTTCATTTATTGCTACCGAGTAGTTAGCACTTATTATAAATTTAAATTTTTGGTATATGAGGTTACCTTTTACTGCACTTATTATACTTTTTTCTATAGGTTGTATGATCCTATGATATGCTAAGTATATTTCTATGGGTGTATCTATTCCTTCTCTAAAATATGCTTTTATTAATATTTTCGTTCCTCCTAAATGTACATATTTAATTGGATTTTTAGCCTTATTATGTTGTATTTCTTTATTTATTATTCGCTTGTTTATTATTGGTATTTTAGCCTTTCCTTTGATGTATTTGCAATCTATGATATGTTCTCTTTGACTTACTACATAATATTCTTCTTTTTGTCGTTTAAACTAGTTTCTTATTGTTGGTATTTCGAATATTTTTGCTACGCTTAGATCTAACTCTTTTCGTTTTATTTGTTCAAATATATTATTATCAATCTCTAGCTATATTTCCTAATTTTCCACAATTATAACAAGTACATTCCGTTATTTTTCTTTGTGGTCTATATGGTCTTTTGGTTTTGTAGCTTTTTACATAGTATCTTCTTCTCGGTTTTTTATATTTATATTTTGTTATGTATTTTTTATTATATTTCTTTCTATTTTTATAATACCTATCCGTACAACCAAATTGAGGTGATGTTTTATTTTTGCAACATGCCAAGTTTTTTACTAATATTTTTTCCATTTTTATTTCTGATTTATGATTTTTACATAGTTCCATAAACCATCGTTGCAAGAATTTCATTCTAGCTCCTAAGGTATCTGTTAATTCTGCTTCATTCCAACTTTTTATTATTTTTGAAAAAAAAAGGTTCTGGTAATTTTGTAAAATATAATTTTCTTATTTCTTTACTTTCTTCTATGTTATATATTCCTTTATAATAGTATTCTCTAAATGCACATCTATACTCATCTATGTAGCACATATTACATATTTGCCAATTTTGTCATTACATTCTGATTTATGATTTTTTCTTTTTTTGGTTCTTCTATTTCTATTGTCATACTACTAAATTCATTTCTTATAGCTACTTCATATTTATATAATATTTCTATAGTTGTAGAGCTAATTCGCCATTAGATTTTTTATTACTTCTTAGAGTTTTTAAACTTTCATCTGATAAATTTTGTAGCCATAATTTTACTGTTCCTATAAGCGTTCTTTCTATATATCCTGGTGTCTCTGTTATTACTATTTTTTTTATCTATTAATTGTTTTGATATATATTCTATCCATAATTGGATTGTTTTATTTATAACTGCTATACAGTCTAAATTTAAAAAATCATGTCGTTCAGTTATTGGTTTAGGTGTCCATTTTTTATTTAATCTTTTATCCCATATAGTTTTTTCTCTATCATATTGTCCATAGTTTTTATTATAATATTTTAGATTTAAATTTTTTGGGTTTTTTACTCCTGATGTACTAGGTTTTTCATCCATGTCTACATCTCTTGTATTTACTTCTAAATCCTTTGTATTGTCCATGTTTGCTAAAATTTTCGTATAGGTTTTGCTTGTTTCCGAACGTTGTTCATCTGGATCATTGTCATTTATTTCATCAATTTTTATTTCAGGTAGATTATTTTGGTTATTTTCTTCTTTTTCTTCTAATTCTTCTAATTCATCTTCTAATTGCATTTTTTCTTTATATTTAATTATCTCATTTGCTAATTTTGTTTTTTGTTTTTTTTCTTTTTGTTTAATTTCATACATTTCTTTTAATATTGCTAGTTCTTTTTTTAGCTCTATTATTTTAATATTTTTTACTTCTTCTAATTGTTGTACTTTTTTTTTTGCTTGTTATTTTATTTTTTCAATTTTTGTTTTTCTATCTATTTCTTCATTTTGTTTTGTTATTCTTACCATAGCAGTTAAACTATCTTCTAGTTTTATTGTTTCTTTTTCTAACATTAAACTTAGATTGTCACATATTTTCTTATATCTTCTTCCTAGTTTAGAAATAGTATACTTATTTTTAATCCATCATAGTTTCCGTATGTTTTTTCATCTATTGCATATTCTTCTTTATTCATTTATAAATTATGTTGTAGTTTATATTCTAAGTTATTTATTTGTATTTGTAGATATAAAATAGTCTTTCTTTGTGCTATTATAGATTTATGGCAAGTCCCTAAAAATATATTACTGTTAAGTCTATTTTGCCTATGTTCTAATTCTTGCCTTTTCGCTATAATTATTTCAGTCAGTAAGTTTTTTTTTTATTCATTATTCTCGCTATTCATTGTATCTTTAAATATTGAATATATTTATATTTTATTTTAGATATATTATCTATTAATTGATCTATTTTTTTGTTATCAGTTTTTGTGATATTAAGTTCTTTATATTCCGGATATAATTTGTTTAATTTTCTTCATATTTTTCTTAATTTTCTACTAGTATGTTTCTTACCATGTTTCTTATTATCCATAGCTCTGATACCATTTTTCAGTGTAGAATTCATTTTACTGGTAGGTGAGGAATTGGTAGTTGGTGAATTCATATTCTTGGTAGTGTGGTAGGTGAGTAATTTATTTTAACGATTTTATTTTTTGCTAACTGTCTTAATCTTGATATTTCTTTAATATTATTTTTTGGGGTTCAGAATTCATGGTGAAATGTAATAATATTTATTATAATATTCTTTCGATAATTGTTTTAATCTGAATATTTCATTAATATTATTTATGATATATTCTAGATATAACATATCTTGGGTTCTTTGGTACATATATAAATTTTCATCTATTAATTGTTCTAATAGTTTTATATCTTTCATAGATTCTGTCCAATATTGTAAATATTCGTAGTTCATTTTAGTCTGAATTTATTTCTAAATCATACCATTCTGTTCTTTCGTAGTCTAAATTATGTAGGCCTATTTCATACCATTGTTGGTTCAATATATCTTCTGATTTATTATCATTAAATATTTTTTCCCATATGATTCTTCTTAATTCAATTATTTTTATATCTTTAAGTATATATAGGATTAAAGTTTCGTAGTTTTTTATCATTTCATCATGAACGTATGTAGTCATGTTCTTCATCATGCAGATTTTTTATTTCAAATTTTTCCATCCTATCATATTCATAATTGATTAAATTCATATTAGATCATTATGAACTAGATTATCATTATCATGTTTTCCTGTCACTACTAACATCATAATTTAGCGGATACTTCTTTCTTATCAGCGCCTCAACTTTGTTTATTCCCCTAAACGGCTTTTCGCCTATCGGTTTCAAAATTAGGATGGCATAGTATAGAAGATTTCTCCCTGTTTCCACTGTGCTAATTGAAACGACCCAAAAAAAAATTCCTAAAAATGTGCTTCGGAAGTTACCGGAAATTTGTTTTAGCTATATCTAAAAATCCGTTTCATTTTTTCAAAATCCGACTTCATATTCTTGTTTAGGGGGTCAAATTGAGTGGGAAATGGGTCTAACCTAAATTTTAGAGCAACCGTATCAAAATCCAAAATTTTCAAGTGAAGTCTTTTTTGAGGGTTTACTTTGGAGGGTCATCTCTCCTAGCACACAAATAATTGGGTGGCCCATAACATATCCATGGAAAGCCCTTTGATTTAGCTACCCAACGCACTTCGTTTCACCTCATTCGGAGTTAGGACGAAGAAGTTATGCCCATTTTGGTAAAATCCGTCCGTGCAGGAAATGCAATTTCCAGAGAGCAAATTTATTGTTCATCCGCCTCATTTTTTTTTCTAAGTGTTGGACCCATTTTTCCAAGGGCATATTTTATTTCCTATATAGCATTAATTCAATTCCCATCTCTAAAACATTTCCCAAAATACCTCTCCCATACTTAGACACATTTTCTCTCAAGAATCCTAATCCAAAACCTTCCTCAAGATTGAAGAGATTCTTGCTCCAAGTTCCAAGCTTCCATTGAAGACACTCTCAAGACCTTCATAAAAACTCAAGGTATGTGGTGTTGAACTCATGGGTCCTTTCACCCATAGTGCCTACACTCTATTCTACTCACTAATTCATGGTTTAAGTTGAGATTCATAAATTAGTCTTGTTTCTTGTATAAATTTTCCTGCACAGTGAATTCTAGCATGAAAAGTGGTTGTTTTGAGCATGTTGTGACTCTAAAACTTGAATCTAAACTTGGAATTGATGTGGAGATTTTTTTTTCATGTGGTCTTGTGGGTGTTAAAAGGCGTTGTTGCAGGTTGTTCACTGGTTTTGCTGCATAATTACTACCCTATTTTCCATGCTCTTTAACCTCATCACATGCCTTCAAGGTGTTTGACAAAATGTCCAATTATGGAGAATTGATGAATTGATGCTTTAAGGCTTGAGTTATGAGATGTATGGCATTCCAGATATATGTTGATGACAAACTAAGCTTGTGTATATGTTCATTCCATACATGAGATTTCATTAGAGCCTAATGTGAATTTCCTATATAAAGTGTTGCATGACCTGCCCGGTCCGGGGGAAAAGAACCGGATAACCATGTGAGGGGTTTATACCTCACCACCTAGGATGCTTGGGGTGTGGCCAACATCAACTATGTGAGGGGTTTATACCTCACCACCTAGGATGCTTGGGGTGTGACCAACATCAACCATGTGAGGGGTTTATACCTCACCACCTAGGATGCTTGGGGTGTGACCAACATCAACCATGTGAGGGGTTTATACCTCACCACCTAGGATGCTTGGGGTATGACCAATATCAACCATGTGAGGGGTTTATACCTTGCCACCAGGGTGTCCGGGTGTGAACGACATCCCCCATCCTAAGTTGCGGTTATAGATTGGTTGAATTATGCACACAAATATGATATTTACTATTAGTATAGATTTACTGAAACATATTCTGACTTCACTTTGATCATGCATCCTCATATTGTTATTCATTATGCCTATGGAACTATTTCTTGCATTTCGATTGTGTCCTTGTCTATTATTGTATTGCACCCCGCATACTTAGTACATTCCAAAGTACTAACGCATATTTTGCCTACATGATGTCACAATGTAGGGACCGGAGCTACTCTTGATCCTTCTCTCCATCCATGTGGCTAGTACGGTGCTTATCCGAGATTGTTGGTGAGTCCTCAATGATTCGAGGGCTATGTTATGTTTCCTACTTTTATATTTTGAGACTTTAGCTTGCAATTGTATTTTGACTATGAGGGGAGCCGGTAGTATGTCATGGCCCCCGTCCTATCTATGTATGTAGAGGTGTGCATTGGACAAGTATTTTGTAAATGAGCTTGACTCTTATTCTATGATGTTATTTTGAAATGGTTTGCCCTTAGTCCCTAATTCCCGTTATTTAATGTTGAATGTACTTCCGCGATCGATGAAGTGTGATGACAAGTTTGAGAGGCTTGTTTGGGGTTCCTTCGGGTTCCTCGTTCGCCATGTCACGTCTAGGCCCTAGGCTTGGGTCGTGACAAGCTTGGTATCAGAGCACTAGGTTGCTAAATCCTCGGAGTCCAACACACCGCATTGAGTAGAGTCCTAATCATAGTTGTGAAGCGCGCCACGACTATGAATGGGAGGCTACAAAACGTTTTAGGAAAGGTTTCCCTTCTTCATGTTCTATGTCGTGCTTAGAGTGTAATAAGGTGATTCCTCCCTAATGCTTGTTCTTTGAATTGCTAGATCATCATGCCAAGCATGAGGGGAAGACGGGCCCAATCACCAGAAGAGCCACCCACCAATGGTGAGCTCCGTGATGCACTCACCATGCTTGCACAAGTTGTAGCTAACCAAGTGCAACAAGGAGCCCAAGCTCCTCGAGCTACCACCCCGGGGGAAAGGGTGAGAGATTTCATGAGGATGAACCCTCCGATCTTCCATGGTTCAAAGGTGGATGAGGACCCGCAAGATTTCATCGATGAGGTATGCAAAATCTTGACCATTATGGCTGTTGGTGCTTGTGAGAAGGCGGAGTTGGCGGCCTACCAACTCAAAGGGGTTGCTCAAATTTGGTTTGATGAATGGAAGGGTGAGAAAGGTAATGGCTATGTGATGTTGTGGGAGGAGTTTAAACTTGCTTTCCTTAATAGGTTCTTCCCTCTTGAGCTTAGGGAGGCAAAGTTGGTGGAGTTCATGAACTTGAAGCAAGGAGCTATGAGTGTGAGGGAGTATGCCCTCAAATTTGTCCAACTCTCCAAGTATGCACCTCACTTGGTGGTTGACTCTAGGTCGAGGATGAACAAATTTGTGATGGGTGTATCCGACTTGGTTAGTGAGGAGTGTCGGTCTGCTATGCTCATTGGAGATATGGATTTGTCTCGATTGATGACTTATGTCGAGCAAATGGAAGAGGAGAAATTGAGGAAGAGAAGGGGGCACGAGGCCAAGAGGGCCCGATTGGAGAATAGGTTCCCTAAGGGTGCTAGATTTCATCAAGGCCGAGGAAACCCTCATGTCAACCGGAGATTTGCTATCAATGTTCCTAGACCTCAAGGGGGAGGTGAAGTGGGTTCTATGGATGTATGCCCTAAGTGTGGGAGAAAGCATGGTGGTCCTTGCATGAAGGGTTCGGGTGCTTGCTTTGAATGTGGAGAAGTGGGTCACAAGAGATTTGAGTGTCCCAAGATCCGCAACAAGGTCCGAAATGCTAACACTACTCCTTTAGGTAGAGGTGTTTCTCAAAGTGGTGCCCCAAGGCATAATCGATTTTATGTTTTGCATGGTAGACAAGGTGTTAATGAGACTCCCGATGTGGTGACCGATATGTTGCAAATCTTTGATCTTGATGTTTATACTTTGATTGATCCGGGTGCCACCCTTTCCTTTGTTACCCCCTTAGTTGCTAAAAAATTTCATGTCGAGTCGAAATTGTTGCATGAGTCATATGAAGTATCTACTCCCATTGGTGTCTCTATTGTTGCTAGAAAAGTGTATAGAAATTGTCTAGTTTGCATATTGAATAAGTTGTTGCCTTGTGATCTTGTTGAGTTGAACATGGTGGATTTTGATGTTATTCTTGGGATGGATTGGTTGCATGCATATTATGCTTCTATTGATTGTAGGACTCGTAAAGTCAAGTTCCAATTTCCTAATGAACCCGTCCTTAAGTGGGAGAGTCGGGATGTTGTGGTGAAGGGGAAATTCATTTCTTGCTTTAAAGTCCATAGGTTGATTTCCAAAGGGTGCTTGTACCATATTGTGAGAGTCAATGATGTGGAGTCTAAAGTCCCTCCTATTGAGTCTATTCCGGTTGTTAATGAGTTTCTAGATGTCTTCCCAAAAGACCTTCCCGGTGTCCCTCTCGAAAGGAAGATAGGTTTTGGTATAGACCTCCTTCCCGATACTCAACCTATTTCTATTCCCCTTTACCGTATGGCCCCGGCGGAGTTGAAAGAGTTGAAAGAGCAATTAAAAGATTTGTTAGAGAATGGGTTTATTAGACCTAGTCATTTTCCATGGGGTGCTCCGATTTTGTTTGTGAAGAAGAAAGATGGGTCTCTTAGAATGTATATTGATTATCGACAACTTAATAGGGTCACCGTCAAGAATAGGTATCCTCTTCCAAGGATTGACGATTTATTTGACCAATTGCATGGGGCTAGTCACTTCTCTAAGATTGATCTTCGGTCTGGGTATCATCAAGTGAAGGTGAGGGAGTGTGATATTCCCAAGACGGCCTTTCGTACTAGGTATGGGCACTATGAGTTTGTGGTGATGTCTTTCTAGTTGACTAATGTTTCGGCTATCTTTATGGATTTGATGAATAGGGTCTTCAAACCCTACCTTGATTGTTTTGTGGTGGTGTTTATAGATGGCATCTTAATCTATTCTCGGGGTGAGGAAGAGCATATGGGTCACTTGAGGGTTGTACTCCAAAGATTGAGGGAAGAGAAGTTGTACGCTAAATATAAAAAGTGTGAGTTTTGGTTGAAGGAAGTTGCTTTCTTAGGCCATGTGGTGTCGGGGGATGGTATTAAGGTGGATCCTAAGAAGACCGATGTTATTAGGAATTGGCCTAGACCTTTGACCCCGTCGGATATAAGGAGTTTTTTGGGTTTAGCGGGTTATTACAGGAGATTTGTGGAAGGGTTTTCTTCTCTTGCTTCTCCTATGACTAAGTTGACTCAAAAGAAGGCTAAATTTGTGTGGTCGGATGAGTGTGAGGAATGCTTCCAAACTTTGAAAGAAAGGCTTGTGTCCGCTCCTATTTTGTCACTTCCGGATGGGTTAGAAGGTTTTGTTGTTTATTGTGATGCTTCCCGTATTGGTTTGGGTTGTGTGTTGATGCAAGGTGGTAAGGTTATAGCCTATGCTTCTAGGCAACTTAAGGTTCATGAAAAGAATTACCCAACTCATGATCTTGAATTGGCCGCCGTGGTTTTTGCTTTAAAGATTTGGCGTCACTATTTGTATGGGGTGCATGTTGATATCTTCACCGACCATAAGAGTCTCCAATATGTGTTCACGCAAAAGGATCTTAACTTGAGACAAAAGAGGTGGTTAGAGTTCCTTAAGGATTATGATATGAGTGTTCACTATCATCCGGGGAAAGCTAATGTGGTGGCGGATACATTGAGTAGAGTGTCCATGGGTAGCTTGGCTCATATGGAGGAAGGTAGTAAAGAGTTGGCTAAGGAGGTCCATCGGTTGGCCAAATTGGGAGTTAGGTTAGAAGGGGTGGATAGTAGAGGAGTAGTTGTTGTTGATGGTTCAAGGTCTTCCTTGGTTGATGAAGTGACAGACAAGCAAGAACTTGATCATTCTTTGGTGGAATTAAAGGTTTCGGTGAGTAGTGGTAAGGTGGAGGTTTTCTCCCAAGGGGGAGATGGTGCCCTTAGGTACCAAGGTAGATTATGTGTTCCTTGTGTGGATGGTATGAGGGAAAGAATCCTTGATGAGGCTAATAATTCTTTTTATTCTATTCATCCGGGATCAACAAAGATGTATAGAGACTTAAGGGATGTGTATTGGTGGGGCGGTATGAAGAAGGACATTGCAAATAAAAATTCGGGTTGCCATAGTTGTCAACAAGTCAAGGCCGAATATCAAAGGCCGAGTGGCCTAACTCAAGACATTGAGATACCTACTTGGAAGTGGGAAGAAATCAACATGGATTTTGTAGTGGGCTTGCCCAAGACTAGAAGAGGTTTTGATTCGGTTTGGGTGGTGGTTGATCGGATGACAAAGTCGGCTCATTTCATACCGGTTAAAACTACTTACGGGGCTGAAGAGTATGCCAAGTTGTACATTCATGAATTGGTAAGGTTGTATGGGATTCCCTTGTCTATCATCTCGGATCGTGGTGCCCAATCCACTTCTCACTTTTGGAAATCTTTCCAAAGGGGTCTTGGTACAAAGGTAAAGCTTAGCACGACCTTCCACCCTCAAACGGATGGCCAAGCCGAAAGAACAATTCAAACCTTGGAGGATATGCTTAGAGCTTGTGTCTTGGAGTTGAAAGGTAGTTGGGATGATCATCTTCCTTTGATTGAGTTTGCATACAACAATAGTTATCATTCTATTATCGGTATGGCTCCTTTTGAGGCACTTTATGGTAGACGGTGTAGGTCACCGATTAGGTGGTTTGAAGTTGGAGAGGTGGCCTTGTTGGGTTCGGATCTGGTCATGGATGCTCTTGAGAAGGTAAAGATGATTAGGGAGAGGTTGAAAACAACCCAAAGTCGTCAAAAGTCTTATGCCAATGTGAGGAGAAGGGATCTTGAATTCAAAGTAGGTGATTGGGTTTATTTGAAAGTTTCTCCAATGAAAGGTGTAGTTCGTTTTGGTAAGAAGGGGAAGTTAAGTCCTAGGTATGTCGGTCCTTATGAGGTAATAAAAAGGGTTGGTAAAGTAGCCTATGAGTTGGGGTTGCCCAAGGAGATGGAATTAGTTCATCCGGTATTCTATGTATCGATGTTGAGGAAATGTGTTGGTGATCCTAACGCTATTGTACCTCTTGAGGTTGTGGGTGTTGTAAAAGATAATTTGACATATGAAGAAGTCCCGTTTCAGATCTTAGATAGACAAGTTAAGAGGTTGAGGAACAAAGAAGTGGCGTCCGTTAAGGTGCTTTGGAGAAATCAACAAGGGGAGAGTGCTACTTGGGAGGCCGAAGTGGACATGCAAGGACGTTATCCTTATCTATTCAACTCCACTCAAGCCTAAGGTATTAAATCAAGTCCTTTGTACTCCATTGAGTCTTACATTTCAGCCCCTAAATCATTCATGTGCATATAGGTTTAAATTGATGAGTTATGGATGCTTTACATTAAGTTTTGAAATCTTGAAGTGATGTTTAAATAAAAATTTTGCATTCATGTTGGGGCTGATATGTTCTTACTAAGTCTTGCCTTGTACATCTCTTCCACATTCGGGAACGAATGTTCCCAAGGAGGAGATATTGAAACGACCCAAAACAAAAAATTCCTAAAAATGTGCTTCGGAAGTTACCGGAAACTTGTTTTAGCTATATCTAAAAATTCATTTTGTTTTTCGAAATCCGACTTCATATTCTTGTTTAGGGGGTCAAATTGAGTGGGAGATGGGTCTAACCCAAATTTTAGAGCAACCGTATCAAAATCCGATATTTCCAAGTGAAGTCTTTTTTGAGGGTCTACTTTGGAGGGTCATATCCCCTAGCACACAAATAATTGGGTGGCCCATAACATATCCATGGAAAGCCCTTTGAGTTAGCTACCCAACGCACTTCGTTTCACCTCATTCGGAGTTAGGACGAAGAAGTTATGCCCATTTTCGTAAAATCCATCCGTGCAGGAAATGCAATTTCCAGAGAGCGAATTTACTGTTCATAAGTCTCTTTTTTTTTTCTAAGTATTGGACCCATTTTTTTTTTTCTCCAAGGACATATTTTATTTCCTATATAGCATTAATTCAATTCCCATCTCTAAAAAAATTTCCCAAAATACCTCTTCCATACTTAGACACATTTTCTCTCAAGAACCCTAATCCAAAACCTTCCTCAAGATTGAAGAGATTCTTGCTCCAAGTTCCAAGCTTCCATTGAAGACACTCTCAAGACCTTCATAAAAACTCAAGGTATGTGGTGTTGAACTCATGGGTCCTTCCACCCATAGTGCCTAGACTCTATTCTACTCACTAATTCATGGTTTAAGTTGAGATTCATAAATTAGTCTTGTTCCTTGTATAAATTTTCCTGCACAGTGAATTCTAGCATGAAAAGTGGTTGTTTTGAGCATGTTGTGACTCTAGAACTTGAATCTAAACTTGGAATTTATGTGGAGATTTTTTTTTCATGTGGTCTTGTGGGTGTTAAAAGGCGTTGTTGCAGGTTGTTCACTAGTTTTGCTGCATAATTACTACCCTATTTTCCATGCTCTTTGACCCCATTACATGCCTTCAAGGTGTTTGACAAAATGTCCAATTATGGAGAATTGATGCTTTAAGGCTTGAGTTATGAGATGTCTGACATTCCAGAGATGTGTTGATGACAAACTAAGCTTGTGTATATGTTCATTTCATACATGAGATTGCATTAGAGCCTAATATGAATTTCCTATATAAAGTGTTGCATGACCATGCCCGGTCCGGGGGAAAAGAACCGGATAACCATGTGAGGGTTTATACCTCACCACCTAGGATGCTTGGGGTGTGACCAACATCAACCGTGTGAAGGGTTTATACCTCACCACCTAGGATGCTTGGGGTGTGACCAACATCAACCGTGTGAGGGGTTTATACCTCACCACTTAGGATGCTTGGGGTGTGACTAACATCAACCATATGAGGGTTTTATACCTCACCACCTAGGATGCTTGGGGTATGACTAACATCAACCATGTGAGGGGTTTATACCTTGTTACCAGGGTGTCCGGGTGTGAACAGCATCCCCCATCCTAAGTTGCGGCTATAGATTAGTTGGATTATGCACACAAATATGATATCTACTATTAGTATAGATTTACTTAAACATGTTTTGACTTCACTTTGATCGTGCATCCTCATATTGTTATTCATTATGCCTATGGAACTATTTCTTGCATTTCGATTGTGTCCTTGTCTATTATTGTATTGCACCCCACATACTTAGTACATTCCAAAGTACTAACGCATATTTTGCCTACATGATGTCACCATGTAGGGACCGGAGCTACTCTTGATCCTTCTCTCCATCCACGTGGCTAGTACGGTGCTTATCCGAGTTTGTTGGTGAGTCCTCAATGATTCGAGGGCTATGTTTTGTTTCATACTCCTATGTTTTGAGACTTTAGCTTGCAATTGTATTTTGACTATGAGGGGAGCCGGTAGTATGTCATGGCCCTCGTCCTATCTATGTATGTAGAGGTGTGCGTTGGACAAGTATTTTATAAATGAACTTGACTCTTATTCTATGATGTTATTTTGAAATGGTTTGCCCTTAGTCCCTAATTCCCATTATTTAATGTTGAATGTACTTCCGCGACCGATGAAGTGTGATGACAAGTTTGAGAGGCTTGTTCGGGGTTCCTTCGAATTCCTCATTCGCCATGTCACGTCTAGGCCGTAGGCTTGGGTCGTGACACTAATAAACTAGAAATCACGATTCAAATAATTTTAATACATAATAACTAACATAAATTTATTCAATCATATATTTGATATTCAGGAATATATGAAATTAGTTCTGCATATTTTTTGAACAATATACCTTTGTTTCTTGCTTAGGCATGCTATCTGAAATATTTGATTGGATTTCAGATTTATCCATTAACTTTCAAGTATTTAGTACCTTGAGAGAGTTTTTGAAAAAGAGAGTTTTATATATTAGGCAATGCCTGCCTTTTTATTTACATATGCCTTCTTGTATATAGAAAGGAATTGTTACTTTACTTTAATAATGAATTCAGAAGAAAATAAACTACGAATATTTACAATATTGGATAGAATTTATGAAACATATAAAACTATTAGAACAATTAATAGAGGAAAATTTATATATGTACCAAAGAACCAAGATATATTATATCTAGAATATATCATAAATAATATTAATGAAATATTCAGATTAAAACAACTATTGGAAGAATATTATAATAAATATTATTATATTTTACCATGATTCTGTACCCCCAAAAAATAATATTAAAGAAATATCAAGATTAAGACAGTTAGCAAAAAATAAATCTTTAAAATAAATTACTCACCTACCGCAATACCAAGAATATGAATTCACCAACTACCAATTTCTCACCAACCAGTAAAATGAATTCCACACCCAAAAATGGTATCAGAGTTATGGATAATAAGAAACATGGTAAAAAATATACTAGTAGAAAATTAAGAAAGATAAGAAGAAAATTAAACAAATTATATCCAGAATATAAAGAACTTAATATCACATAAATTGATAACAAAAAATTAGACCAATTAATAGATTATATATCTAAAATAGAATATAAGTATATTCAATATTTAAAGATATAATGAATAGCGAGAATAATGAATACAAAGAAAAACTTACTAAAACAATTATAGCGAAAAGACAAGAATTAGAACATAGGCAAAATAGACTTAACAGTAATATATTTGCAGGAACTTGTCATAAATCTATAATAGCACAAAGAAAGACTATTTTATATTCACAAATACAAATAAATAACTTAGAATATAAACTACAACATAATTTATAAACGAATAAAGAAGAATATGCAATAGATGAAAAAACATAAGAAAACTACGACGGATTAAAAATAAAGATAATATTTTCTAATCTAGGAAGAAGATATAAGAAAATAGGTGACAATCTAAGTTTAATGTTAGAAAAAAAAACGGTAAAACTAGAAGATAGTTTAACTGTTATGGTAAGAATAACAAAACAAAATGAAGAAATAGATAGAAAAATGAAAATTGAAAAAATAAAACAACAAGCAAAAAAAGAAGTACAACAATTAGAAGAAGTAAAAAATACTAAAACAATAGAGCTAGAAAAAGAGCTAGCAATATTAAAAGAAATGTATGAAATTAAACAAAAAGAAGAAGAACGAAAAACAAAATTAGCAAATGATATAATTAAATTTAAAGAAAAATTGCAATTAAAAGATGAATTAGAAGAATTAGAAGAAAAAGAAGAAAATAACCAAAATAATCTACCTGAAATAAAAATTGATGAAATAAATGACAATGATCCAGATGAACAACGTTCGGAAACAAGCAAAACCTATACGAAACTTTTAGCAAACATTGACAATACAAAAGATTTAGAAGTAAATATAGGAGACGTAGACATGGATGAAAAACTTAGTACATCAGGAGTAAAAAACCCAAAAAATTTAAATCCAAAATATTATAATGAACACTATGGACAATATGATAGAGAAAAAACTGTATGGGATAAAAGATTAAATAAAAAATGGACACCTAAACCAATAACTGAACGACATGATTTTTTAGATTTAGACTGTATAGCAGATATAAGTAAAACAATTCAATTACGAATAGGATATATATCAAAACAATTAATAGATAACAAAATAGTACTAACAGAGACACCGGGATATATAGAAAGAACGTTTATAGGAACAGTAAAATTATGGCTACAAAATTTATCAGATGAAAGTTTAAAAACTGTAAGAAGTAATAAAAAATCTAATGGCGAATTAGCTACTACAACTATAGAAATATTATATAAATATAAAGTAGCTATAAGAAATGAATTTAGTAGTATGACAACGGAAGTAGAAGAACAAAAAAAAGAAAAAAATCATAAATCGGAATCTAATGACAAAATTGGCAATGTGTAATATGTGCTACATAGATGAATATACATGTGCATTTAGAGAATACTATTATAAAGGAACATATAGCACAGAAGAAAGTAAAAGAAATAAGAAAATTATATTTTTACAAAATTACCAGAACCTTTTAATTCAAAAATAATAAAAAGTTGGAATGAAGCAGAATTAACAGATACCTTAGGAGCTAGAATGAAATTCTTGCAACGATGGTTTATGGAACTATGTAAAAATCATAAATCAAAAATAAAAATGGAAAAAATATTAGTAAAAAACTTGGCATGTTGCAAAAATAAAACATCACCTCAATTTGGTTGTACGGATAGGTGTTATAAAAATAGAAAGAAATATAATAAAAAATACAGAACAAAATATAAATATAAAAAACCGAGAAAAAGATACTATGTAAAAAGCTACAAAACCAAAAGACCATATAGACCACAAAGAAAAATAACGGAATGTACTTGTTATAATTGTAGAAAATTAGGAAATATAGCTAGAGATTGATAATAATATATTTGAACAAATAAAAGGAAAAGAGTTAGATCTAAGCGTAGCAAAAATATTCGAAATACCAACAATAAGAAACTAGTTTAAACGACCAAAAGAATAATATTATGTAGTAAGTCAAAGAGAATATATCATAGATTGCAAATACATCAAAGGAAAGGCTAAAATACCAATAATAAACAAGCGAATAATAAATAAAGAAATACAACATATTAAGGCTAAAAATCCAATTAAATATGTACATTTAGGAGGAACGAAAATATTAATAAAAGCATATTTTAGAGAAGGAATAGATACACCCGTAGAAATATACTTAGCATATCATAGGATCATACAACCTATAGAAAAAAGTATAATAAGTGCAGTAAAAGGTAACCTCATATACCAAAAATTTAAATTTATAATAAGTGGTAACTACTCAGTAGCAATAAATGAAAAAAATATACATAAATCATTAGTATTATATTGGAAAATGTCAGGAATAAAACTAGCCCTGCGAAGTAAAATATTTACAGTTAGATGTAAAAACTTATATGTTTTAACAACAAGACATAAAATAACAGCAAAAAACAAAATAAATAAAATAAAAATAGAAGATCCCTTTGAAAAAATAGTTACGGTCATAGATAAGAATGATTATAGTTATAATGAGATTGATATAGAAGAAGATTTAGAAATAGTAAAAGAAAGATTAAGCACATCAAAAGGATAAACTGTGAAATACCACAAATATCATCAAAAATGAGTACCTCAAGAAAAATAGATAAAACTCCATAAAAATCAATGGAAGAAGAAAGAAAACCACATCATTACTACATAACGGGAATAATGGAACAACGAAAATATTTAATATTAATAAATACAAGACTAGAAGAAAACTATATTATAAGAGAATTAGTGACGAAAGATGGAATAATAACTACTGAACAATCATACCCCGAACTACCAAAAGCATTAACATATACCGAAGAAACTATGGAAAAGGAAATAATCATTGGAGGGATACCAATAATAATAAAGTTTAAAGTATATCAAGGAGATGAAAATATCACTTTAGGAATAAAATGGCTAGAACAAGTAAAATCATATAATCTAGAAGATAAACAGTTGACAATAAATTATGAAAATAAAAGAATAATAATAAAAAAGACTTTAGTATGATAAAAATATAAAAATATATATACTTGCAAAGATAATAATAGAAGGATATTTTAACAGATATTATACACCAATGATAGATACGGGAGCAGAAGATAATATATGTAAATACAATTGTTTACTAGAAGATAAGCGGGAAAAATTAAAAACACCGATAATAGTAACAAGATTTAATAATGAAGGAAGCATGATCACATATAAGGCAAAAAATATAAAAATACAAATATGGGATAAGATATTAACTATAGAGGAAATATATAACTTTGAATTGAATACAAAAGATATACTATTAGGGATGCCATTTTTAGAAAAATTATAGCCACATATAATAACAAAAACACACTGGTGGTTCACAACATTGCGTAAACAAAAAATAGGAACAAAAAGAGTAAATAATAAAAAACGAAAAACAACAGAATGGATAAAAGAAAGCGAAAAAATTACACAAAAATTAAAAAAATATAAAAGAAGAAGACCCTAAAATAGAATTACTTATATTCTCCATAGATAAAGTAAAGATAATCCAAGATAAGTTAGAATTATTATATAGTGAGGATCCTTCACAAGGATGGGAGAAACATAAAACAAAAGTAAAAATTGAATTAATTGATAATAATAGTATAATAACTCAAAAACCATTAAAATATAATTTTAATGATTTAATTGAATTTAAGATACATATAAATGAATTACTAGAAAAAGGGTATATACGAGAAAGCAATAGTAAGCACACAATCTCGGCATTTATCGTAAATAAACATAGTGAACAAAAAAGAGGAAAAAGTAGAATGGTTATTGATTATAGAAATTTAAATGCAAAAACTAAAACATATAACTATCCGATACCAAATAAAATACTAAAAATAAGACAAATACAATGATATAATTATTTTAGCAAATTTGATTGTTAATCAGAATTTTATCACTTAAAATTAGAAGAAGAATCTAAAAAATTAACAGCATTCACTGTACCACAAGAATTTTACGAATGGAATGTATTACCATTTGGATATAAAAATGCGCTAGATAGATACCAACACTTTATGGATAATTATTTTAAACAATTAGAAAATTTTGTACTATATATTGATGATATATTACTATATTCCAAAACCCAAAATGAATACATAAGATTATTAGAAAAATTCATACATATTATAGAATATTCAGGCATAAGCCTAAGTAAAAAGAAAGCAGACATAATGAAAAGCCAAATAGAATTCCTAGGAATACAAATAGATAAAAATGGAATAAAAATGCAAACGCATATAGTACAAAAAATAATTAACTCAAAAGACAGTTAGATACGAAAAAGAAATTACAATCATTTCTAGGACTAGTAAACCAAGTAAGAGAATATATACTAAAATTAGCAGAAAATTTAAAACCATTACAACAAAAATTAAAGAAAGATGTAGAATACCAGTTTGATAAGAAAGACCAAACAAAAATACAAAAAATAAAATTATTATGTAAGAACCTACCTAAACTATATTTTTCGAATGAAAACAAAAATTTACTAATACATAAATAAAATGGGAAATAAACAGGAAAGAATTATATTCAGTGTATAAATGTTTACTATCATTTGAACCATATATCGTATATAACAAATTTATTATAAGGACAAATAACACACAAGTAAAATGGTGGCTAACAAGAAAAATACAAGATTCGGTAAAAGAAATAAGGAGATTGGTATTAAATATATTAAATTTTACATTTACAATTAAAGTAATAAAAATTAATAAGAATGTTATTGCAAATTACCTATCACGACAAAGGTACTCTGACTGAGACTGAGGAAGAAGATACAATTGAAAAGATACTCAAAGATATTATTACACTTTGTACAAAAGTAGATAGTATAGACAACGAGATACAAAAACTAAAGACTAATGAAGATAATCTGAAGTTTAAATCTAGTATAAGTCAGCAACATAACTATAAAAATGCGGAGCTATGTCGATCGGAAGACAGAAAAAATCCAGAGCTAAAAGGTGATGTTGGAAAACACTTAAAAACCCATAACATTTGTTTAAATACAGCTGCAAGTACAAGCCAACGAGTTAGTGAAAAACATAAGAACTCAAACTTAAACTAGTTATTCGAAAAACCATTTACCCCAAGGCCAACACAAAAAAAACATATTGACTATAGAACTACAAACTTCTACATATGTGGATAGCATACATCATGACAAAAGGACATATAACCATATTACACGAACCTATATAGAAAATATATACAAAATTCAAATATTTTTAAATCTTAAACCAAGATCTATTACAACCCAAGAACCCAACCAGGATTATTTAACCCAAAAATTACAAGGTTATAATAAACTGATTGCACAACCAAAAACTAACTCCAACTTAGTAAGAACATGTTCCAACTATGGACTATTAAACACAGTACATACATATGACGGAGAGGAACTAAGTGGGATATCGGAACTACATAAAGCATTCATTTCATATAAGAGAGTTACGAAGGGAAATTTATTCTATGTAAAGTTTTATATGGAAACATCAGAGATATTATACGAGGAAATAAAACCTTCGATACAAGTGGTAAAGATAGGACTAACAAAAGATATGATAATACCGGAAGATATCGAACAACAACCAGAGATACAAAAAAGTGAGATATCCATTTTTTATGCCAATAAGAGAATAATTGGTATATCAACCATTATACAAGAACTAGCAAATAATTATTTAAACAAAAACGCTATATGGAGCTACTATGCAAGAGATCAGTTAATGATTTATTCCAATTCAAGGGAGCTAAGGAAAGCAGATATGGATGAAGTCAAAAGATGGATTTTATCATTACTCAAGCCAGAAGAATGACCTACAACACGATCACTAAAAGTAGGATTTATTTCGGCAGAATTATTAACCAGATATTGCAAGCTAATTGGTCACAAATACCCTGACCACATATGTTCGAAATGCAACAGAGAAGATAATATAATTCCAGACGTCCAGCTGGAATAAGAGATAGAGACAGAAGCCTAAAAGATAAGATAAGAAGATGATGAGAAGATAAAGATAAAAAAAAGACATATAGTATTAGTATGTAAAAAGTCGTATAAAGTGGGTGCACATTATTGTCTTTATTATTATTATTATTATAGTATAAATAGGAATGCATTATTAAGATGTAGTAGACATGTGTCATAAAGTAGGTGTATTATATATGTGTAAAGTCATAAAGTAGGTAGATGTGTCATACTATATTATTAGGCACATAATTATACTATATTATATGATATAGGCACATTATTAAGTAGTGTATACGTGTAGTATTGTGAAAGATTGTAAAGTAACAATTCCTTTCTATATAAAGGAAGGCATATGTAAATGAAAAGGCAAGCAATGCCTAATATATAAAACTCTCCTTTCAAAAACTCTCTCAAGGTACTAAATACTTAAAAGTTAATGGATAAATCTGAAATCCAATCAGATATTTCAGATAACACGGATAAGCAAGAAGCAAATGTATATTGTTCAAAAAATATGCAGAACTAATTTCATATATTCCTGAATATCATATATATGATTGAATAAATTTATGTTAGTTATTATGTATTATAATTATTTGAATCATGATTTCTACTTTATTAGCACACTGAAAACAGAGAGAAAACTTCTATACTATGTCATCCTAATGTTGAAACCGGTAGGCGAGGAAAGCCGTTTAGGGGAGTAAGCAAAGTTGAGGAGCTGATAAGAAGGAAGTATCCGCTAAAGTACGATGCTAGTAGTGACAGGAAAACATGATAAATATAATCTAGTTCATAATGATCTAATATGAATTTAATCAATTATGAATATGATAGGAAATAATAATTTGAAATAAAAAATCTGTATGATAAAGAACATGACTACATACGTTCATATGATGAAACGATAAAAAACTATGAAACTTTATTCTTATACATACTTAAAGATATAAAAATAATTGAATTAAGAAGAATCATATGGGAAAAAATATTTAATGATAACAAATCAAAAGATATATTGAACCAACAATGGTATGAAATAGGCCTACATGATTTAGACTACGAAAGAATAGAATGGTACGACTTAGAAATAAATTCAGACTAAAATAAACTACGAATATTTACAATATTGAACAAAATCTATGAAAGATATAAAACTATTAGAACAATTAATAGAGGAAAATTTATATATGTACCAAAGAACCCAAGATATGTTATATCTAGAATATATCATAAATAATATTAATGAAATACTCAAATTAAAACAACAATCGAAATAATATTATAATAAATATTATTACATTTCACCATGAATTCTGCACCCCAAAAAATAATATTAAAGAAATATCAAGATTAAGACAGTTAAGTTAGCAAAAAATAAAATCTTTAAAATAAATTACTCACCTACCACACTATCAAGAATATAAATTCACCAACTACCAATTTCTCACCTACCAGTAAAATGAATTATGCACCAAAAAATGTTATCAGAGCTATGGATAATAAGAAACATGGTAAGAAACATACTAGTAGAAAATTAAGAAAAATAAGAAGAAAATTAAACAAATTATATCCGGAATATAAAGAACTTAATATCACAAAAACTGATAACAAAAAAATAGATCAATTAATAGATAATATATCTAAAATAGAATATAAATATATTCAATATTTAAAGATACAATGAATAGCGAGAATAATGAATGCAAAAAAAAAACTTACTGAAATAATTATAGCGAAAAGGCAAGAATTAGAACATAGGCAAAATAGACTTAACAGTAATATATTTTTAGGAACTTGCCATAAATCTATAATAGCACAAAGAAAGACTATTTTATATCTACAAATACAAATAAATAACTTAGAATATAAACTACAACATAATTTATAAATGAATAAAGAAGAATATGCAATAGATGAAAAAACATACGGAAACTATGACGGATTAAAAATAAATATAATATTTCTAAACTAGGAAGAAGATATAAGAAAATAGGTGACAATCTAAGTTTAATGTTAGAAAAAGAAACGGTAAAACTAGAAGATAGTTTAACTGTTATGGTAAGAATAACAAAACAAAATGAAGAAATAGATAGAAAAACGGAAATTGAAAAAATAAAATAACAAGCAAAAAAAGAAGTACAACAATTAGAAGAAGTAAAAAATATTAAAATAATAGAGCTAGAAAAAGAGCTAGCAATATTAAAAGAAATGTATGAAATGAAACAAAAAGAAAAAAAACAAAAAACAAAATTAGCAAATGAGATAATTAAATATAAAGAAAAAATGCAATTGAAGATGAATTATAAGAATTAGAAGAAAAAGAAGAAAATAACCAAAATAATCTACCTGAAATAAAAATTGATGAAATAAATGACAATGATCCAGATGAACAATGTTCGGAAACAAGCGAAGCCTATACGAAAATTTTAGTAAACATGGACAATACAAAGGATTTAGAAGTAAATATAAGAGATGTAGACATGGATGAAAAACCTAGTACATCAGGAGTAAAAACCCAAAAAATTTAAATCCAAAATATTATAATAAAAACTATGGACAATATGATAGAGAAAAAACTATATGGGATAAAAAATTAAATAAAAAATAGACACCTAAACCAATAACTGAACGACATGATTTTTTAAATTTAGACTATGTAACAGTTATAAATAAAACAATCCAATTATGGATAGGATATATATCACAATAATTAATAGATAAAAAAAATAGTAATAACAGAGACACCAGGATATATAGAAAGAACGCTTATAGGAACAGTAAAATTATGGCTATAAAATTTATCAGATGAAAGTTTAAAAAACTCTAAGAAATAATAAAAAATTTAATGGCGAATTAGCACTACAACTATAGAAATATTATATAAATATGAAGTAGCTATAAGAAATGAATTTAGTAGTATGACAACAGAAATAGAAGAACAAAAAAAAGAAAAAAATCATAAATCGGAATCTAATGACAAAATTGGCAATACGTAATATGTGACATAGATGAATATACATGTGCATTTAGAGAATACTATTATAAAGGAATATATAACATAGAAGAAAGTAAAGAAATAAGAAAATTATATTTTACAAAATTACCAGAACCTTTTTTTTTTCAAAAATAATAAAAAGTTGGAATGAAGTAGAATTAACAGATATCTTAGGAGCTAGAATGAAATTCTTGCAACGATGGTTTATGAAACTATGTGAAAAACATAAATAAGAAATAAAAATGGAAAAAAAATTAGTAAAAAACCATGGCATGTTGCAAAAATAAAACAACACATCAATTTGGTTGTACGGATAGGTATTATAAAAATAGAAAGAAATATAATAAAAAATACAGATTAAAATATAAATATAAAAAACCGAGAAGAAGATACGATGTAAAAAACTACAAAACCAAAAGACCATGCAAACCAAAAAGAAAACTAACGGAATGTACTTGTTATAATTGTGAAAAATTAGGACATATAACTAGAGATTGTAAATTACCTAAGAATCCAAAGAAAAAACAAATATTAGGAATAATAAAAGACAATGAAAAATATACACAAATAGAATACATAGATTATTAATTAGAAAGTGAAGATAGCATATATGAATTATCAGAAAATGAAATAGACGAAATGGAAAATAATTGATTAACAGAATTAGATAATGAACACTATATAAATGACTGAAACAGATATACAAATAATAACTAAAGAAAAATATCAAGATGAAGAATCGGCACACAAAAAATAATATTTGATAATAATATATTTGAACAAATAAAAGGAAAAGAATTAGATCTAAGCGTAGCAAAAATATTCGAAATACCAACAATAAGAAACTGGTTTAAACGACAACGAGAAGAATATTATGTAGTAAGTCAAAGATAACATATCATAGATTGCAAATACACCAAAGGAAAGGCTAAAATACCAATAATAAACAAGCGAATAATAAATAAAGAAATACAAGATATTAAGGCTAAAAATCCAATTAAATATGTACATTTAGGAGGAATGGAAATATTAATAAAAACATGTTTTTGAGAAGGAATAGATACACCCATAGAAATATACTTAGCAGATGATAAGATCATACAACCTATAGAAAAAAGTATAATAAGTGAGTAAAAGGTAACCTCATATACCAAAAATTTAAATTTATAATAAGTGCTAACTACTCAGTAGCAATAAATGACAAAAATATAGATAAATCATTAGTATTATATTGAAAAATGCCAGGAATAGAACTAGCCCAGGAAGTAAAATATTTACAGCTAGAGTAAAAGCTTATATGTTTTAACAACAAAACATAAAATAACAGCTAAAAACAAAATAAATAAAATAAAAATAGAAGATCCCTTTGAAAGAATAGTTACGGTCATAGATAAGAATGATTATAGTTATAATGAGATTGACATAGAAGAAGATTTAGAAATAGTAAAAGAAAGATTAAGCATATCAAAAATGATAAACTGTGAAATACCACAAATATCATCAAAAATGAGTACCTCAAGGAGAATAGATGAAACTCCACAAAAATCAATGGAAGAAGAAAGAAAACCACATCATTACTACATAACGGGAATAATGGAACAACGAAAATATTTAAAAATAATAAATACAGGACTAATCACATAATCACAGCCCAAGAATTGGTGTTTTAGCTAGACATAGTAAAAAGGTAAAAATTGTTACCAAGTTGTGTTTCTATCAACTTGGTACGATTGATATAGTCTTTACAAAGGTCTACGATGAAGAATTTTCAACACCCACTTCAAATTTCTTCGAAATGGAAATCTTCAAAGCTAAGGAAATATTGTCTTTAAACTCAGTTCTAAGTTCTCAAACTTCCAAACTGAAAAATATTATGTTTCAACAAAAGATCAGATACTAAGCTAAAAATTTAAACAAGAATTTATAGTTGTTAAAAAGTGTGCTGTGGAGGTTCACTCAGTGCAGTTAGTCGGGATCGCCGATCCAATCGGCTATCCACCCTTTGGTCATTTTCATAGCCGTTTTGCTTTTGCCTTCAGCATTTTTAGGTTCTGTAACTTTGGGCGATATAACACTGCATCGCAAAATCGTTCGACGACTTGTCGACTGCTCTTTTCTCTCACTAACTAGATTTACTCCTTCAGGACTTAGCACTCTGGAACATTAAGGGAGACCTTGGCCGTTCGACGACTCGCCTAATGGGTTAGGCAATCCTCAGGTCTTCTTTCCTTCATTCTTTGAGCTGCCTTGTTCTTTTCTGCTCAATAGTGTCCATTCTTTGTTCCTCAATCCAAATAACTGAAATTCAAGGATTTACATCAGTTATTGGTACACAATATGCATTTGTGGACACTAAATCTATTCAAATAAAGCCTTAAATGAGTCCAAATCATAGAGTCATCAACACCTCAACTTAAACTTTTTCTTGTCCTGAAGTAAAACTAAAGTTTAGTAGTTCAAAAAGGATGTCTCAAACAGTGCTACACAAGATCCAATAATGAATGCACACAAAAAGACTTAACTTTCTCATGCACAGATTAATTGTGCACTCAAAGAGTCAAGTTGTAACTCACTAATTTCAAGGGATCTCAAGCTGACAATACTTGCTTCAAATGCAAGTTCAAGCTCAACAAAGGTACTCAACTGCCCTCACAGAAAGAATGATTCCATATTCACACACAATGGTTCAACAATATAAAGTTCTGGAATCACATGCAATGCTTACACTCACAAAGATGAACACAATGTATGATTTCACCCATAGGGTTGCCCGTATTTTTCAATCAACATTTGTTTCAACTCACTCAAGTTCATAAAGGTCTTTTCAAGGCTTATAACAGGGCTGAGTGCAAAGATATTGTCATTTAGGCTCAATGGCTATAATCCTCATGAAATTTGGTGTGAACAACAATCCCTTTCCTTTTCTTCCGCAACTTTTTCTTTCTTTTTCTTTTTCATTCTTTTGTTATTTTTCATTTTTTTATATGGAGGGGTTTCATTTTTCTCAAAACCATAGGTCACAGGGGACTTTCTTGTACTTCTTGATTTACCTTCTCTTTTCACCACACCCCCAACTTAGGCTTTTGGCCTAAGTTGGCTATTCAAATAAACAATAAATCATGAGGATTATGGGTATTGGATCAAGAAAGGTTATGTTTGCATCCAGTTTCTTCCAAGAAAATGGTTAAGGCTCAAAGGGTGCTCAAAAGGAGTTCGCACACTCATAAGGTAGGCCACCAAAGAGCTATATGACAAATTGTTTCACACTATTCAAAGTTTGCCTAAGATCATCTCACGAGTTCACATTAGTTAGTCAACCGGACCGACGAGGAATATTCTAGGTGTGATCATGCATAGTTCACAATAAGCTCATCACACAAGGCATTGACACCAATCACAAACAAGACTACACACTTTTGCTAGTGTGCAATGTTCATCACAAGAGACTCAATTCGATATTTGGCTAGTCACAATGAGATGCAAAGAGTTTACATATTGGCTATGCAACTTCATTTGGCCTCATCGTAGCCACACATTTATTTTTGTTCGATTATGAGCATTATTTAAGTCATTGGTATTTATCAAAACCGATACTCAAATTTGCAAAATAACAGCAACATTCAACACAAACAAGAGGTGGCAAATTTTTTTCAAAAGTGTCAAAAATCATTTATAATTAAAAGCACAGAGTCACAAGCTCAAACATTCCACAAAAAGTAGTGAAAAAACACAATTATGGCTCAAAAACCCAAATATATAAACAAAACATCAATATTCACAAAAAAGTCACACAAAAGGTGGGCCTCACCCCACCACAAATAAAGTCATTTGTCTTCAAATGCAAAAAAAAATATCCAAAAGTTAAAATAAAATAAGACAGAGAGGGAGGTAAAGAGGGGATCTTGTCTAAATAGTTGCTCCATCTGTCTAGGCATCAATGCCCGGTACATCAATTTGGAATTGGGCATTAGTGCCAGAGTTACCTCAGAAGGAGCAGCTCCACTAGGAGCTACTATGGATGTCTTGGTCAGCGATATCTGGATCACTGACTATACAATAGTCTCTTCCAGATTTGGTAGGTCTCCATAAATGCTCTCCTCCCTTCTCTATATCTGCTCCTCGTCAGTCTCTGTATCTGACTCATCAATTGCTGCATCATCCTTATGCACATCTCCAGTGGTAGATGGAGGAATCACTGAAGTATCACAGGAGTCCAAATCATCTACAACCTCTAGTAATGAAGTGAAGTCGGTAGACTTTAGATAGCCTACGTCATTTCTCAAATCTGCCACTTCAGCTTTCAAAGACATCACCTTGAATGTTTCCCTCTGCCTGCTCTCACAAGCCTTATCTCTCGTGGTGAGAGTGTCAATAGAAGTCTGGAAGGGGGTCAGTGCAGCAATGATTGCACTCTTGATCATCCATGTGATGGATCTCTCAAGTCTGGTCGCCCTCACGTCAGTTGAATGGGGCAAGTGCCCCATCATCAAGAGCATAGCTTGAGTGATCCTGGTTGGTTGGGTAGAGAAAGAGGTACTTGGGGTCTGTGAAAAAGAGGGAGGATAAGAAGTACTTGAAGGCCTGGAAGCCGGAGTAGGCAAATATGCCTCTGTAGGTATTGAATCGACATTAACCTCCGGGGATGTATCCACCGGAGCTGCCCTCCTCCTATCACCTCCTCTCGAGTATACTCTGCCTCAATACGCCGGGTGTCAGTGGAGGAAGACGGGGTAACTTTAATATCTCTTGTATAGTCCTGGGGAACTCCAGTACGCTGACACAACTCTGTGATCATGACTGGGAATGGCAAGGAGGTTTGTCTCTGCTTGGTCCTCATGGCCATCTCATGCTCAATGATAAGTCCCAAGTTGAGCCACCTATTTCCTAAGATAGACCCTAAGCAAGCTGCATTCGCATGTCGGAGGATGGATTCGTTCTCTGAAGGCATGATGGAGCTGCTGATGAATCCAAACCAATAATGGGCAGCTACATTCAAATCCTTCTTCTCGATCTAGACTCCTGTATCCATCCACCTCGGAGTGACATTATAGAGAAGGGGGCAAGCCAACCCTTCAAGTAATCTAGGTACTGGGTTGTCACCAAACCCTCATAATCGTGCTCGAACCCCGTGGCTCTCTCAAGAATAGCGTTTATGATATCGCTACAACACCCAACTTCTACACCTCGAACTATGACCGACTTAACTGGACTGAAATCGCCATATTTCTTCTTACTCTTTGGTACCAAGGCACCATATGCATCATAGGATTCCTTGACCCATGAAGGAACATAGGGGTCTCTGGGCCTGATGAAAATTTGAAACTTGTGCCACTGCAGTATCTCTCTCACACTGGAGTATCTACCCTCTAGCCCCTCTGTCGATAACAACTTCTCCTCTAGGATGGTTTGCAATCCATCACCCTTTAACCTGTTAAGAAGCCTAGGAGGTGGGAGGACTGGTAGCACTAGAGCCACATGAGGTGCCAGAGCTGGCACTGAGTCTACTGGTGTGGGTACTAGAGGGACTCTAGCTAAGTTAGGGCGAGATCTAGCCCGGAGCTCAGCTTGCCGAGATTGCAAAGGCTGGTCATCCTCAGGCTCAGATAAATGAGCCTGGGAGCCAATAGTCATCCTATCAGATGTGGGCCTCTTGCCCTTTTTTTTGTTTCCCGTTGGAAGCTCCTACTTTCCTCTTTTTGGAGGATTTGATACCCCTTTATTGATTGTAATGCCCAGCACTCTTTTTTGTGGTGGCATGTCAATGTTAGTCTGTCTCATGTTTGCAAAAACATAAAGAAAAATTAGAAATATTTCAATCAAAAGCACAGAAAAATAGTTGCAGACAAACTCGCCGAATCGTTCGGCGAGTCACCGAACACTTTGGCGAGCTAGATCAGGATCACCGAAGCGATTGGCTCAAAATTCTCAAAAAAATTTGGCATATCGGCAATGGGAAAGACTTTTGGCGAGTCATCAACATCATTCGGAGCCAGGATTAGCTCGCCGAAATTTACCATGCAAAAAGGGTTCAGGGGTGCAGACAAAGGGCGATGGTCGAGTGCCTTTGGCAACCTAAAGCTTCTCGCCAAAAGTTACAGAACCAAACTACTCATTTAACATGAAATTAAAGGTGAGATGGGGAACTTCGGTGAGCCGTCGAGTAGTCGAGCTCGCCAAATGACCCAACGTACCTACTTTCAACCCAACTTCTTGAATTCAACCTCGCAACCCCCAAAAACAAAATCAAAGCATCCAAAACTCAAATTAAAACTAGGCCCGTAGGACCCATTACGTCGGGATACTCTGACTTCTCTCAATTTTGCCAATTTTGGCCAATTGACTACTTTTGCCCTTAAGAATGATGTCATTCATTCTATCATTGGGCAAATTATGTCGTTTGTGGGCTACTAAGACTTCACCCAACTAACCCAATCATATGCACACACAACCTCACAAAATTTAATTCATTTTAATGCGTATAATTATGAAATTTCAACATTAAAAGTGGTACGGACAAGATTATTGAATTAAATCAGGCATTCAAACATTCTAATCCTATTAGAGAGGCCCATCACACGACTACACGATAAGATCATTTGCATATGAGTACAAGATTAATAAAAATAGACTCGGGGTTCAGAAAACCAATCTTTTATGCCGAATAAATAAGATTGAAATGCTAGGCAACAATGTAATCCAACTCCGAACACCAATCAACAACTCAAATACATAAAAAACACAAGAAACATTGAAAATACTAAACGGGTGTGAGTTTGTGAAGGTCGAAAGTGAGGAAAAGTGAAGAGTTTGAAAGTTTAAACCTTTGACCTTATAAAAGCTATCCAATTCTTGTCCATTTGGCGACATTAGTCGTGCTCGCCGACCCACTTGGTGACATGCCGAGTGGTCACTTACCACGTCGAGTTTTATAGCCCCCTTCAGTTGATTTGGAGGTCCAAACGGCGGTATAGATCGCAATCGCCGACCTCTTCGATGATACACCGACTGGACTATTTGCTCTCCAACCTGCACTTTCAAACACTTTCTACACTTTAACCTGCAAAATCAACACACCACTATCTACCAAAATAAAAACAAAGTGATAAACACTTGGGTTGCCTCCCAAGAAGCGCATTAGTTAACATCGTGACACGACACAAGTCAACACTTAAACCTCCTTTTTGGGGTTAGCCATAGTATCACTAGGCAACCCCTCGTTTTGTCGCGGGTAGAGATAAGGTAGTGCATGACCCATAAGGTTCTCAAGCAGCTAGATAGATTTGGAATGAGAACCAATCATTTGATTTAGCACTTTGACATTCTCCTTCATCTCTTCTACTACTCTATCATGCTCATTGACCCTCTGGAGATGATTGAGAGCATTTCTTTGACACGTCTACCCTCATCGTCCTTAGGCCTTCTTCGCTCACGATGAGGGAAATATCTATCCTTCCTTTTGCATTGTATTTCAATCTACACTATCTTTTTGGCCAAATCATCTTGCTGAGTTATCAGTGAAGCCAACATGATTTCCCTCTCTACTTCTTGGTTTGTTTCAGCGACGTGATCAAATAGTTGGGCTGTTATCACATAAGGCTATTGTGCAATACCACCCGGGATAAGTTGATCAGCCAACACCTTGTTCCTGGGACCAAGCCTTCTGTAAAAACATTCCAGGAGGACTACATCGAGAATTTCATGAGTTAGGAATTGAACTATAAGTGCCTTAAACCGTAGCCACGACTCATGAATCCGTTCACCTTACAATTGTTTAAAGGTTAGGATGCGATCCCTGAACATCATCACTTCTACCGGAGGAAAATCCATTTATTCACAATTACTATCCGACAAGCTCACCTCCTCTATTTCAAAGCACAAGCATACACAACAAAACTAAATATTAAGTAAGTAGAACTATAACTAACAAGAATAACATCCAACTTAACTAAAAATCCTCAGGTAACACCACTCCCCGGCAGTGACGCCATTTTGATGAGAACGCTATCAAAGATACTTCCTCCAATACTAAGCATCAGCGATAGTTCAATAGAAATATAATGCAACTAGTGAGTTGGGGTCGAGTCCCAACGGAGTGGTTCGTACTCAAGAATCTATTAGAAAAGCATAAATATGCTCAAGTCAATGATAGCTAAACACATTTGCGAAGAAAAACATAATTTAAGTTTAGGGTGACACAATTGTCAAATATCAAGGGTTTTTTTTTTGTATTATCAACTAAAATAGAAAATAACATGAAAATACAAATATGGAGACAAGATTCTTGGGATGTGATAGGATTATGGGATAAGGTAAACAACCGGGTAATTGCAATTAATAGTAAATTGTTGTAAATCGGTGAATAAGATAGACTTTAGTGGGGGTAAACTTTCTCTCGAACAATTTACCCCGAATCATATTGGTTTCTCTCGAACACCAATAAGCAGCAATGAAGCACAGCCTACGCTTTAGTCCATTCACTTTCCCGAACTAAATGTGTGGAAAATGGTTTAGGGTTCATTTTCTCAAGTTGAACTCACAACAAACCAATATCCACAGACCATCGATTGAGTAATCTTGGTTTTAAAACCTCTCTCTCGAGCAAGGCAAAAACACAAAGTTAAGATTGTATTTGCAACTACAACCCAGTAAATTCAACCACAATTATTGAACGAAATCACTTTAAGCAACAAATAAACTATCAATTAACAATAACCAGTAGTTAAATCAACCCATAATCACACTCCAAGAATTGGGGTCTTAGCTAGACATAGTAAAAAGGTAAAAATCATTACCAAGTTGTGTTTCCATCAACTGGGTACGATTGATATAGTCTTTACAAAAGTCTAAGATGAAGAATCTTCAACACCCACTTCAAATTTCTTCTAAATGGAAATTTTGAAATCCTTAAAGCTAAGGAAATATTGTCTCTAAACTCAGTTCTATGTTCTCAAACTTCAAAACTGAAATATTACATTTCAACAAAAGAACAGATACTAAGCTAAAAATTTAAACAAGTATTTATAGTTGTCAAAAAGTATGTTGCGGAGGTTCAGTCGGTGCAGCTAATCAGGATCGCTGATCCAATTAGCAATCCGCCCTTTGGTCATTTTCATCCCTGTTTTTCTTTTGCCTTCAACATATTTAGGTTATGTAACGTTGGGTGATATAACACTGCATCGCGAAACCGTTTGATGACTCGCTGACTGCTCCTTTCTCTCGCCGACTAGATTTTCTCTTTCAGGACTTGGCACTTTGGAACATTAGGCGACATCCTGGCTGTTCGGCGACTCGCCTAATGGGTTAGGCGATCCTCAGGCCTTTTTTCTTTCGTTCTTTCAGTTGCCTTTTTCCTTTTTGCTCAATAGTGTCCATGTTTTGTTCCTTAATCGAAATACCTGAAATTCAAGGATTTACATCAGTTATTAGTACAAAACATGCATTTGAGGACGCTAAATCTATTCAAATAAAGCCCTAAAGTAACACAAAAATACGAATATGGAGACAAGATTCTTGGGATGTGATAGAATTATGGGCTAAGGAAAACAATCGGCTAATTGCAATTAATAGTAAATAGTTGTAAATTGGTGAATAAGCTAGACTTTAGTGGGGGTAATCTTTCTCTCAAAATATTTACCCAGTATCAAATTAATTTCTCTCGAACACCAATAAGCAGCAATGAAGCACAACCTTTTCTTTAGTCCATTCACTCTTTCGAGCTGAATGTGTAGAAAAAGGTTTAGGGTTCACTATCTCAAGCTGAACCCATGACAACCCAATACCCACACACCATCGATTCAGTAATCTTGGTTTTAAAACCTCTCTCTCGAGCAAGCCAAAACTAAGAAGTTAAGATTGTATTTACAACTACAACCCATTAAATTCAACCACAATTATTGAATGAAATCACTTTTAAACATCAAATAAGCTATCAATTAACAATACCCAACAGTTAAATCAACCTATAATCACATAATCACACCCAAGAATTGGGGTTTTAGCTAGACATAGTAAAAAGGTAAAAATCGTTACCAAGTTATATTTCCATCAATTGGGTATGATTGATATAATCTTTACAAAGGTCTAAGATGAAGAATCTTCAACACCCACTTTAAATTTCTATTAAATGGAAGACTCTACTAAATCGTTACAATGTTGCATTTGAGGACACTAAATCTATCCACATAAAGCCCTGAGTCCAAATCGTGGAATACATATAATAATGTTAGAGCACATAAAATTACTGAAATTTAATTCAAGAATTACCTCTTGAAGTGTGAGCAGATATTTTAAAGAAAATCCACATGTTAAACAGACCTTTAAGGGAATCCACAAGATAGGCAGCAACTTTGCAATCTTCTACAATGATCCCTAGTTCACATCCAAACTCTCTCAATACTTGGGTGGAAAAGTATTGTATAGAAAACTGATTACTTTTTTTAGGTTAGAAGAACCCCTATTTATAGAAATTTCTTCCTAGTCCCAAATGGAGAAGAAAACCCACACTTTTCTTGAAAATAAGAAAACACACATTATTTTGTTCCTCTATTTCTAGAAAATAGGATTTTGAGTTCTAGGTAAATACAAACACTCTATGGACCACATAATTATTATTGCGGCTTCCTATTATGAATATAATTACAAATAGTTAATTTGAATTGTTCTTACCATAATATATTATAAATCATTCCACTAGAAATTTGTAATTGGACTCCTCTGTTTATATATCGAAATTCCCAATTAAACACTTATATGATTTCCCATGTTAAGGTTATAGATAGTAATAAATCAATTAAATTACTAACGAATTTAATTCAATGATTAATTTCATTGAGAACACTATTTTACTTATTTCATATATTGGATTAAAAAATCCACTGGCAAGGTTTGACACAATGAAAACATATAAGCTTCTCACAAATACGTATTATAAATCTCTATATCGTGACATGGATTCCATAAACTAACTTATTATTTCACCAATATATATTATTATAATCTAATCTACCAGGCATATTGACACATCTCAAAATCTTACATTTTAAAAAATCAAAATTATATTTAATATATACATATCATAATAGTTATATCGGGATTAAAAATATAAGTACATTTAATAGTTTATAAAATATGCTTTTGTTAGTCATTCTGAAGCAACTATCTCAACTCGGTCCTGTTTTGATAACAACATGGATAGCATGGATCGCGTAAAAGCATTAGAGGAGCTTGATGGACACAAAATCAAGAAGTACAATGTGTGGAAGGTCCATCTAAGTGAAGAGCAAGAAGAAAGAGGCCATTTGTGCAAATGGTGATCTCATAATTTCAAGAATTCACAAAAGAAGACAACCAAGCAAGGCCCTTACCTCATTAAGGGTAAAATTGTCAAAGAAGTGTCTTCTATACTTTATTTTCAAGAATTCACAAAAGAAGTCAACCAAACAAGGCCCTTACCTCATTAAGGGTAAAATTGTCAAATAAGTGTCTTCTTTATTTTATTAGTATAAATAGTAGTCTCTTTTATTTTGGTAGATTTAGACTATATTGAATATTGACTCTCAAATTATAGTATCTTCTTAGTGAGTAATTAGGGTGAGCTCTTGGGATTGCTTGTTAACTTCTTGTGTTGGATTAATCAAAGTGTTACCCCTTTGTGATTCTTGGTTTCATTTGATTATTCTTCCTTGGATTGAATTTAGGTTGTTGAAGTCGATTGGGACGTGAGGGTTTTAGTCCCTTGTTGCCCATAATTTCAATAACTTGAGTATTAATCCACATATCCTTTCTTTCTTTATTCCTTTCCTTTCTTGATCTTTATCATTTGGTATCAGAGCCTAGGTTTAGATTTGTTCTTACAAATCTGGTCTTGGTTTTTAAAAAAAAAAGGTCAAAAAAATCCTGAAAAAAAAATCTGAACTTTTTTTAGATTTTGATTTGTTGTTTTTGACAGTAGATTCTTGTTCCCTAGTGTTTTTATGAGTCTAGGTTTCATTTTTGTTCAATTTGGTGTTGTAAAAGTGAAGTTACCATTGAAGGGTTTCAAGCTTTCCAAACTTTTCAAATTTTGAAAGTGAGTCTTTTGATTGAGGCAAAATTGGAGGTTAATAATTAGTGGTATTTGTTCTCTTAGTTGAAGGGAAGAAAATCCTAAATTTTGAGCCAATTTTGAGTTAATTTGAGTGTATTGGGGTTTAGTGTGTGTTCTATGTGTTCTATGTGTTCTTGGTGTCTTCAAGTTGTTCTTGAAGAAGAAGAAAGAAGAAAGTACATTTGATCCAACTTTTCAAGTCAAAGTTGGTCAAAGGTGTTTTTTTGGGCTCCATTAGTGGAATTTTGAAGAAAAACAAAAGGAAATTAAAAATAAGAAATAAAAAAAATATTGAATTAAAAAAAAATAATCCATGTGGACTGCCATGTCAGCAATCAGCTTCCAACACAGCAGCCACTTCAACGCCAGCTCAGTGCCACAACAGCAGCTCACTGCCAGGCCATCCCAAACGCGCCATGTGGCGCATGTGGCTCAGATTCAGAGAGGAAAATGTGCAGGTTTTTGCTTAAGACCCCAAAAATATTCTAAGTATGGAAGTTTTTTGGACCTAGAAATTTTTCTAAGTGTCCAAACTTCGTGATTATTTTTTCTACCATATTTCCCTTCAATTCCTCAACTATTTAAAAATTAATCAACATCTTTAATAACTTTTTGACTAGTTTTAATCATCAAATTATCCAATCAAAGCCTTACAAGTGAAGAACTTTTTAAGGCTTAAAAGTTTTTCTAAGTGTCCAAATTCACTTCTTCTTCTTCCATACTTTTTTTTCTATTTTTCAACTATTTAAAAATTAATTAACATCTTTAATTACTTTTTAACTATTTTTAATCATCAAATTATCCAATCAAAGCCTTACAAGTGAAGAACTTTTTTAAGGCTTAAAAGTTTTTCTAAGTGTCCAAATTCACTTCTTCTTCTTCCACACGTTTTTTTCTTCTATTTTTCAACTATTTAACATTTAATAAACATCTTAATTACTTTTAAATAGTTTTTAATCATCAAATCTTTTCTTTGATCCTTCAAATTAAGTAACAAGAAGTGATTCTTCTACTTTTGTTACTTGGTTTATTTTGAGTCCGATTTTTTTTTTGGTACTTCTTTCTTCTACTTTTGTCATCTTAATTCGTTGATAATATTCTTGATTCCAGTCCTTTAGATTTTTGGGTCATCCTTCTTTCAAGAGTCACAAGAATCCACTCCACCACAAAGAATTATTAATCTTGTGATTTGATTGGGCAAAGGTAGTTCTCTATCAACTTTGGGAAGTCACTTTAGGAAGGTGAGTGTGAGATCAAAGAAGAGAGGTGTGAGGAAATTTGCCACTAACCTTGTTTGCTAAGTTTTGTAGGTACCCAAGGTGATTACAAGGAAGAATGTCATCCGTAACACCCGAATATTGTGGAGATGATATTGGTGAATGCGCTTGTAGCAATATGAGCAATGAGCATGGTGAAAATGAGTTTTGTGAGGGCTATGATGGTCCTTATGAGCATGGTAATGGGGCTCTTGTTTATGATGGTGATTCTTATGAGGGATATGATGGTCCATGGGATAATGAACAACATGGTGGTGAGAACTACTACTCCGGAGATGATTTTGAGATGAATGGAACTTATGACTCTTATGATGATGTTGAAGGGATGGAAGAACCTTATGGTGTATATCATTGTGGAGATGAAGGTTCTCATGCTACGTACCATGGTTATGATGGTGATGTGAGGTACAATTCTTTCTTTCATAGGTCTTATGAATCCTTTGAGCAGAATATAGATAGAAATGGAGGTTGTGAGGTTGAATTTAGTACCTCATCTTGTGCTACTTCCTATCCTAAGAAAAAAGGCATAGATGTTTGGGTGGGACCATTTCAAAGTCGCCGTGTGGACCATAGAAGAATTGCATTCCCTACTTCTCGAAATATGCTAACTTATTCTTCTCATCCTAGTTCTAATGTTTCTTGTTCTCCGTATGGTGATGAGGTTGACGGTAGAGGGGGAGGAACACTAAGCCATGAAGTAGTAGAGTTAAGAGAATCTTTTACAACGTTGAGGGAAGATTTTGATGATTTCTTGCGGATGTTTTAAAGGGTTACGTCTATGGTACAAAAGAGGCAAGTTATTCATCATGAAGATACTCCTAAGGAGTTACCCTTGGAAGAAAAAATAAGATATTCCTTGTAAGGTTGGCACTAAGGTGTTGCATATGGATGTCAAAACACCCACTCATTGTGCACCAAAATAGAAGTTGAACTTGAAGGGATCTTCTAACCCTTCAAAATGAATCCTTGGCACTTGCCCTAACTCCCATCAAATTGAGAGACAAAAGATTGAGAGGAGTAAGGATGTGAAAAGTGACAACTCTAGAGTGGAAAAATGAGAGGTTGGGTGGAGTGTTGTGAGAGGGTTGTCACATTTTTCTCCTAACTCATGTTACTTTATTTTCTCTAGTTTTTTGAAAATTTGTGCAGGTATCCTTGGAAGCAAGCCTAGTGAGGCACCTCAAAATGTTAAGAATCATGGGGTTCTTGAAAGCTTCCAAAATTAGAAAATGTGCTCTAATGTTGATAGCCAAGGTGACGACACTTCTTCCTACGACCCCAAAGGTAACAATGCTAATGCCTACACTTCCTTGAACTTGGAACATCATTGTGTGGCTAGTAGCCCATTGAGTGTAAATAATAACTTGCCTTTATGTGAACATAGTGAGTGTTTACCTTGTGATGTTCTTGATAGCACTTTCTTGTGTGATGATAATATTCTTGTTGTGAGTGAGCAAGCACTAGTTGATCCTTTTGATGACTGAATTGACTCTTCTAGTAAGGTTAATTTATGTCCACCTAGTGTTGGCACTTGTAGCTTGAATGAAGGTACATTGTCTTGCGATGAAAGTGATGCTACACTAGTTGATCCTATTGATGACCAAGTTGATTCTTCTAGAAAGATCAATTTGTGTCCACCTAGTGTTGGCATTAATGATTTGAATGAATCTTTAGACCATAGCACCATTTCTTGTTTTTCTCATGTGAATCTTGAGGTAGAATGTTTGTTAAAGGATAATATCTTGTTTGATGATGACATGACTCTTGAGAGTATGCATAGTGAAATGCCTTCTAATGTTGGAAGTGTAGCCACTCTCAGTGGCTATCAATTGTTTGAGAATCCACTATGGTGTGATGACACACTTTCCAAAGATGGAAATCTCTTTTGTGAAGATGATAATACATTTATTGGAGAGGGTAGTGTTAAGATGAAAGGGGACGCTTATATGTTAAATGTTACTTCATCCTTGTGTGTTCCAATTCTTCATATGAATTTTGCTTCTTTAGTATATAAAGTGGAGGCCAAACTTGGGAACAACTTGATTGAAGTTCATTTATGTGATACCTTTCTCTACTACTTGTTTTCATATGATGATGTTAGCACTTTTGAGTGGAGTACTATGATATTGGAAGATAAGGGTTCCAACCGGGTTAATAAAGGTGTGCTTGATCCATGTTCATGGATTTCCTTTCCATTTGACCCCGGTAATGAGTTGAATTGTGGCATTTGTTTAGTGATGCTTGGTCAAGATGACAAGAACAATTTGGAGGGATTTGTTGGCGCCTTTCCCTATGATGGAAAGTTCTTCTTGAGGGTTTACAATTTACTTGGGGGGCCTATGTTGTACATGGGGAAGGGTAGTTTTCTAACCCCCTTTCTTTACTATCTCTTTGCGTATGATCTTGTTGATTGTGCATCTTATGGGGATAAGAGTTATTTGTCAAGGGAGGGGGAAGTTTATCTTAAATTCCTCATGTTGTCTTTGTGTGTTCCATCTTGTGATGTATTGAGTGCTAGGATCCTTAAACCTAGTTTTAATCTTGCATATAGGAAAACCTTAGATGACCCTTATGTGCATGACACATTTCTATACTATCTCTTTGCATATGATGAGTCTCATATTTGTCTTAAATGGACATTGCATTTCGGTCGAGGTATCATTGAGGTCTATGCTTGTTTGTATGACCCCATTATGTGGACCTATTATCATTTTGACCCCGATGAGCGTTTGAGCTTAAAGTAATGTTATATTTTAGGTGGTATTATCCTTTTGATGTGAGGAATAGACAATTTCCTTATTCTTCAACTGCGGGCTTAATAGTCCTAATAATAGAGGATACTTGGTTGCTCCTTGAGATTGCTCCTTGGTGTAATGTTTTTTGTGCTAACCATTAACAAACCCTCATGCTATGAGGATATATTTGTTGTTTGTCCTTTTCATGGTTTTGCAAGGTTTGGATTCGAGGACGAATCCTTTTCAAGAAGGGGAGGATGATAACAACATGTATAGCATGGATTGAGTAAAAGCATTAAAGGAGCTTGATGGACACAAAATCAAGAAGTACAATGTGTGGAAGGTCCATCTAAGTGAAGAGAAAGAAGAAAGAGGCCATTTGTGCAAATGGTGATCTCATAATTTCAAGAATTCACAAAAGAAGACAACCAAGCAAGGCCCTTACCTCATTAAGGGTAAAATTGTCAAAGAAGTATCTTCTTTACTTTATTTTCAAGAATTCACAAAAGAAGTCAACCAAACAAGGTCCCTACCTCATTAAGCGTAAAATTGTCAAATTAGTGTCTTCTTTATTTTATTAGTATAAATAGTAGTCTCTTTTATTTTGGAAGATTTAGACTATATTGAATATTGACTCTCAAATTATAGTATCTTCTTAGTGAGTAATTAGGGTGAACTCTTGGGATTGCTTGTTAACCTCTTGTGTTTGATTAATCAAAGTGTTACCCCTTTGTGATTCTTGGTTTCATTTGATTATTCTTCCTTGGGTTGAATTTAGGTTGCTGAAGTCAATTGGGAGGTGAGGGTTTTAGTCCCTTGTTGCCCATAATTTCAATAACTTGAGTATTAATCCACATATCCTTTCTTTCTCTATTCCTTTCCTTTCCTGATCTTTATCATGTTCAATGCATACAAAATATACTAGCATAAGAAGTTGGAACTACGTTATTCCCATAATCAAGCTAACTTATATATAATCTTGTCCTACAATCGAACGATGAAATGTCCAATTTCTATCCTAAATTTTGAACAAAAAACTTTATACGTATAAGAACATATGATTTAATCCTCTGTATATAAGCTAAAACTCTATACATTAAATCATCTAGTATATTAGTAAACAGATACCATAAATGAATATATGATCTACTAAAACTTAATAAATATTATATCTTAACATATGGTTAATAGTATATATCACAACAATCTCCTACTTAGACTTTTAACCGTCACAATTGTTTTTAATGTACTATATCTAATAAATGCATGGTTAATAGTATATACCCTAACAATCTCCCATTTAGATATTTAATCTTTAAAATTGATAGAATATTATTTCTAAACACATGATTAATAATATATACTCAATAAATTTTCCACTTAGACTCTCAAAAATGCATATATAATTTTGACCGACAATCCTTTAGTTCTTATCAAAAGAGGTTTTACCAAGTTATTTTTTCATGCAATTGATTTTCTACTATATCTTGAGGGACCTTATCATGAATGTAACACCTCGGTATTTGAAAGAGATAAAAATAGAAAGAACTAAATTGGAAAGAGCAAAATCTGAAAATTTTGCAAGTTAGGCATAGGTTATGAGTTTTGGGTCAACTTCAAATGACCATATCTTTAAGTATAGGATGGGGTAGGTGGCCCATAATATCTCTAATGAAAGATCTTGGAATTCTCTTTACAACGCCACCGAGCTTGCTAATTTTCAAGCTCATATGAGGGAGATATGCTAGTTTGAAGTCAGGTTGTCCATATAAGGAAAGTTACCCGAAAATATGAGGGGCAATTTGGTCTTTTCCTTACCCAATCAGCTTAAAACGTTTTTCAAAAATAATTAGGGGTCTAAACTGATTTGGTTCAGTTTTTAAAATCCTAATTGACGCTAGGGTTTTGAGAGAAGTTCAAGATGAGGAGAAAAGGAGGAAAATCAAGGTGTTCTTCAAGATTTCTTGCGAATCGAAGGTTGTTTTGCCTAGGGTTTAATACCTAAGAGGTATGTGAGTTCTCATAGTATTGGGTTCGTTTACCCACATGCCAATCATGTTATTTTTAGTGTAATTTCGTTCTTGAATATTGAACGGTTATAGTTCTTGATTAGTGTTCTTGATGTTTTGCTTTCGTTCTTGTATTAGGATGGGTTTGATGATTTATTGAGATAATCATATTGTGTTTAAGAGTTGGTTTTAGTAGATAATCGTGTACTTATATTGGGTAATTGAATCTAAGAAGAAATTGAGAAAAATAATTGATTCTAGATGAATTAGTATCAGAAAATGAAAAGAAAAATTCATTGGAGTGATCTGAGGGAGAGGTGGCATGATGCGGCCCATATGCGCCAGCAGGTCTAGTGTGGCGTGCTAGCAGTGCAAAATTTTGGACTCTCTGAACTTTAGGGGCTGGCACCCCGTGCCAGCAGTGCGCCAAGGTCATTTGCCCTAACCATTTTTTCCATCGTTTTACCCTTCTAAGTTCTTTTAACGTATACCTTCACTTCCTATCAATTCTAACTACTCTAAACTACTTCTAAAACATCTACAAATCATTCACAACATGAATCATAACCTTGAATTCATATTTCAAACTAAAGGTAGAGCTAAGAGTCAAGTCCTGAGAGTTCTTCGAAACATTTTGAGAAGTCTTTTTTAAATATTATTTTTAAACTTGTTAGACTTGAGGATTGAGTTTAGGAAGAGAAACAACTGAGTTCATTTTCTCTAAAATGATATATGGGAACTAAGTATTCCCACGAGAAATGTTTTTACATATACGATGAGAGGAAACACAGATTTCCAAAGAGTTCATGAACAATTTTCAGTATTATCTCTTTTTAGAGAAACCTTTTGAGTAATAATCTCAAAGACGAGGAAGTGGAAATATTTTCTTTAAAACATAATGAGCTAAGTATATTTTGGTAGTAGTATTGAGCAGTGATATAGGGGAAAGTTCTGATAACTCACAACCCCCATAAACAAAGTAGCCAACATGGGTAGAAAAGGGTCATAATTTTTAGATGATTCCTTTATTGCTTTTTAGCATAGACTAGTTGATCCACTTAGTTAAGGAGTTCTATACCCTAAAAAAGTATAAGACAGTTTTGGCAGCGTAGGCTACACGTTATATCATCACATAACTCATTGTGATGGCTGTTGGTTAGAGAATCTCCCAAACAGAGTTAGTTTGAATTTTTGCATACAAATAGAGTTTATATAGTATTTTCTAATACATTTTAGTTGTTATCCACTGTTTTAACATTTTTCTTTATACTGCATTATTTCTATTGCTTTAGATTGAAATGATTTATTTCATTTCCAATTCAAGCACATGTCTTGTTTTAGATTTCCCCTCACATGCTCGTACATTTCATGTACTGATGCTTTTTGGCCTACATATTTTATGATGCAAATACAGGTTACAACAATCAGCATCCTTCGTTGATCCAGTTGAGTTCTAGAGTATTGGTGAGCCTTCTTGCTTTCAGATGATCCCTTATTTATTTTTAGTTATTTTAGTTGTTAGGATGATCGGGGGTCATGTCCTGACATCCCTTATAGTATTAGAAGCTTCATATATAAGTATACACTAGTTCATGAGTATTTTCATTTTTAGTTGTCCATATTTAAACCTGAGATGCCTCTTTTGGCTAGATAAATGTTTCTTTAAACATATTTGAGTTTATCTTTTGAGACATTTGAGTTATAGTTTACTTTTTAAAGTAATTTTAATATGAGTAAGTCTTCCTCTAAGAGTTAAGTTCGGCCAAGGGTTCGCTTGGGGCCAGTAATGATTGTCGAGTGCCGGCACGTCAAGGGTGTAGGCCTGGGGTGTGAAAAACCTGGCATCAAGCACAGAGTTCAAGAGCCTTAGGGTGTCTATGAAGTCGTGTTTGTAGAGTCCTATTTATCGGTGTGAAGTGTGCTACATATGTAATTAGGAGGCTGCGATATTTTGGAACTATTTCAATTATTTCATATTCTTTTTGTGTGATAGGGTTCATCTTTATAAAAGTTTCTTTCGAATTCGCTCTTGTGTGTAACTTTTAGATCATGCCTCCACGAAGAGGTGTTCAAGGTTGCTTTACTAAGAGGAAGGTTGAGGATCAAGGGGTCCCGGATGCACCGGAAGTGCAACCCCAAAGAGAGGTCACAAATGTTGAGTTACGGGATGCTATATGGATGTTGAGCCAAGTGGTGACCATCCTAGCTGGTCAACAAAGAGAAGTTCACACGGAATTTGGCTATGGAATCTATTTTTTACAAGACAACCTCGCATGAAAGTTTTGACTACTCTGTTGAGTCTAGAATATTATATTTGATAAGTCAGCATTTCTTGTTTGCATGCACAGGGTTCTAAATAAATTATAACACTCTTCTCACTTTGTATCTCCTTTTCACACATAAATCAAACAACCCTCTTTTATCCTAGGTTTTATCCAAAATTATTCCTCTAACCCTTCAAGTTTTCCATATGGTAAAATCATAACTTGCATTTTAGAGGAAAATAATGTGACTTTCAGATGTCCTTCATATTCTTGGTAAACCATGCTATAATTCTAGGGTTTTTGATAGCATCGGGTACACTCGTTCTACCAACTCATAGGTCCTTAAATCTAATTTAAATTTCTTCCCAAGTACATACCTAGAATTCCCTTCTCCTCAAATCATCCGCCATCCCTCTCTTTTGAATCTAAAATGTTAGAAGAGATTATTTCCAAAATCTCTGAGATGCACGGTAAGTTTGAATCATATAAAGATCTTCTTCAACACTCTAACTTTTAGATGGATAACCTCAAATAGACTGTGGAAAGAGTAAGGGACACTGCAATGGAAACAAGTGTTGATGTGACGAAGATTTGTCTAAAGCTAGATCATATAATCAAGGAGGCTATCAAAGTAGCAAATTGTGTTCAAGCAAGCAATAGCGTTACTGCTACATCTATTTCCAATCAATTTTCCACCTTGAAGACTACCACTATCATCTGTCTACACTCTCTCTTATTTTCTTTTAATTTCTTGGAAATCATTGTCCATGGTTGTTGTTAAGACTTTATGCGCATTCTTTTTTGGTAATATTTTTGGAATAGTACATTATATGGCATAAGCTAAACTAGTTGTATATTATGTTTTTTGTCTGTTATGAACTACTTCTATTTGCCAGTCTGGCTCTTTTCTATGTGTATACATGTATCTTGTGCTATATTTGTTTCGTTCTTCACCTTTTTGATGTAAAAGGGGGAGAATTATAGCCAAACAACCAATAACTAACTCAGGGGAGTTAAACTATGTTTGATAGTCAATTTAGATTGTCAATTCACAAATTCATAAACTCAGGGTGAGAAAACTATCAAATCTCTTCAAAAAGAAAAGTTGACTATAAATGGTAAATTGTCTTCATCAAAAAGGGGATATTGTTAGTGTTAATTTTGACTATGTATGTGCAGGACTACATTACTAAATGGCGAGTTTCTGAAAAAAATAATGGAAGGAACAAAATCTCTAACGGGTAAATACTATCAATGGATAGCTCATTGACCAAAAATCTCGGAATAATGCTAAAAATGAATATATCAATAGAAGCAGGTTCTAAGGATCATGAATTGATATTAACCTTATATGAAGAATCACTACAAGAAAAGTTAAAATTACATGGGGATTTTCCTAAGGATTAGTATGAAAAATTGTAGGAAAATAAGTTTCCTACAAATTTTCATACTAATCCCCATGTAATTCACACTTTTCTTGTAGAGAATTTAAATGAAAAGGAGATGTTGTAAATCAGGCAAATCAAGGAAGATCTCAGAGAGAGATTGATTGACCATTCCCCGTAAATTGTTTTGAATATTACCAAAGTCTGTTTATACTTTAACTTATTCTTGGAAACATGATTTCATTTCCTTTTCCAAGGGTCAAATTACTTGGGTTGCCTTTACCATCAAAGAACCCTTAATCGTCTCTATAAAAAAAGAAGCAAGAGGTCACTGAAAAGTGATATACTTGATGCATGAACCTTCTTACATTCTCTTCTACCTTTAACAAAGATTGTTTTTCTCAGTGAATTACTATGTAATAAGGAAAGAGGAAAGAAAATTAGTTTGGTGAGGCCTTGTATCAAAATATTGTAATGAAAGTAAAAGAGATAGTTTGGGATAGACATAGGATCTATACTTGTAACAATTTAAATATCACAAAACAAGAACATAACACCCTTGCAACCCAAGGGGACTGGAGTAAGATCAATATTCGATTCCAATCAGTATAAAAACATCAGGTGTTGAATTTCATTGGAAATTGGATTCCCTTTCCTTTTCCAAGGATCAAATCTCTTGGGTTGTCTTTAAATTCAAAGAAGCCTTTATCATCTCTATAAAAAGCAAGAAGTTATTGAAGATCAATATATTTGATGACTTAACCTTCTTACAATTCTCATATACTTTTAGCAAACATTGTTTTCCTGAATGAATTGCTATGTAACAAAAAAAGAGAAAAGAGAAAATTAGTTTGGTGAGGCCCTGTATCAAAAGATGTAAAAGAAATAAAAAAGCAAGATTTAATTGTATATTTAGGATCTATACTTTTAACCACTTCAATATTACAACGATAGAACATAACAATCCTACAACCCAAGGGGACCAGAGTAAGATCAATTCTGGATCCAAACTAGTATAAAAACATCTGGTGTTGAATCTCCTTACTACACTTATCTTATTCCTTACTTTTTACTTACTATCTAGTTGACAACTAAAATAGTTAGTTAACAAAGAAAAGTAAAAGGGATTAATTCACCCCGCCCCCCATCTTGTACTCTTATCTTTAATATAAACATGGAAATATTCAGCTTAAGATATTGGAAGAAGTACATGAAAAATATATGTGCTCAAGAGTTGTATAGAATTTGCTAAACCTTGAGTTTAAAAAAAAAAGACGTAATGTTTTAGTTTGTGAAGATGAGTGCTCCAAAGTTAGAACTTCACGTATCCTTTTTTACGGTTTCACTTCTATATATACAACTATGCCTCAGTGTTAATCAAATTAAGAACACAATACGAACTTTCACCAATAAATTTAAAAACACCACATTCAATATTATCATTTATATAGGTATGAAAATATAGTGAATTAGCGATGGATGTAGGCTATAATATATGGATACAACCTTTGCCAAAGGTATTTTAATCCTAGATATTATTTCTGGATCAGATTATTCCTCCGACGTTATTAATTAAAAGGATACTTCATTGACAAAAAATGATAGCTCTAAAGCAATGGGAGGATATTGAAGAAATAAAATGGTTGAAAAAGGATTATGTCATAAGAGGAATAAAGGTAGAGATAATGAAAAAAATGTGAAATTTTCTTCTAATCTCAGTTACACATTCAGTCATGAAGTGGAGGGATTGCATCCACAGTCTTCTATGATAAAAATGTATCAACGAAATTAAAAAGTGATCTTTATAGAGTTGTGGTTAAAGTGTTTGTTGTATGTGGTGGAGTGTTAGCTAGTCAAGAACTCCAATGTTAAGAAATTGTAAGTTGTAGTAGTGAGGATATTGATATGGATGTGTGGGTATACAAAGAGTGATAAAATTATCAATGAGGATATTTAGGATAAGGAAAGAGTGACCTCCATGGTGGACAAGATGAGGGAAATAAGGTCGAGATAATTTCTACATGTGAAAAGAAAATGCACAAATTGCCCAGTTAGGAGATGCACAAATGTCCTAGTTAGGAGATGTTATGCAACGACCTGATTTCCGTCGGTATGGAAAAACCAATGGGGAAAGAATTTGGGCCAGAAACATTTTTGTAGTTACTTAGAATTTCCTAACCTAGTCCAAATTTGGACAAAATAAAATTCATTAAGATAAAGGGAATCTGTTAATAAATGATATATTTATTAATGAAATTGATTACATGAGTGGATAGTTAAGACATTAAGGATCCCGTAAGACTTTACGGAATTGAATTCGGGTGAGTAGAACTCCCTAAATCAATCTTAGAGCTAAGGATATTTTCTGAGCGTCGTTGGTTAGAGGTGTGTTGTGAAATGGAGATTTTCAAATTCTCAAAATATGCTCTCTATTTAGTTAAAGCATCTTTGGCGCTGGAATTCGCTGCTCTGGCAGGGCAGCTATAGCCTGGTGTCGATCGTTGTGGTGGGTTTGAAGCGAATTAAAGTCGTTAATAAACCCCTAAACGACCTCATTATGCATTTTTTGATTTTTAGAGCTAAGGAACGAACCCCATATGACTCCTACTCATTTTTCACCATTCTTGAGGCTAAAGGTAAGCTTTTTACTCCCCGAATCTATTTTTTGATTCGTAGAACGTAATAGAACGGGTGAATATTGATGGGGGAAGATTTTGTTATAGATTCTATGGTGGAAACAACCCTAGTTTGGATAATTCGGATCATGGTTTTGATCTAGGATTCATATAATTGTTAATAATTTAGGTAATTAGTGATTGTTTATTGATTCCCGTGTTATCATGACTATTTGTAGACCAAGAACTAGCGGAAAGAATCCGGAAAGTGAAGATTCAAATGCCTTAGGGGACTAAAGCTTGGATTCGAGGTAGGTGATGGCTGTGATTCTACGATTGTGTGATGTATGTCTTTTCTTACTTCGTTATGATATATGTATGCGTGCGAATGTTGCATTATTGATCACACTTGTTGTAAATGAGGATAATTGAATAATTGTAAGCCATGAATCACCTATTGTTGTATGATTGTGAGAATATACATTGTGATTTTGATTATGGTCTGCTGAATGGGTGAGTGTGACGATCCAACACACTAGCTGGATCGGTTGTCACATTTCGACATAAATAATAGATCGATTGCCATGTTCCGACATAACTAACTTGGATCGGTTTCCACATTCTGGCATAACTATGGGATCGGTTGCCACGTTTCAGCATAATTATGGGATCAGATACGATACGTTTCAATATGCTAACTGTTTGGGTTTGGTTCCATGAGAGGACCATTAAATTGAGTTCCGTGAGGGGACCATTGAATTGTGTTCTGTATCTACTTGTGATGAGTTAGTTCATATTTAATGATGATTGATATTGGAAGACGGTATGTTGCTCTAAATTGATATAACTATGATATGTGAGAATCGTGAAGTTGTTCATTATTCGTATATATTGATTATATTGTATATGTTCGATATGTGCATGTGATCATATTGTTGTATTGACTAATGTATGATACACTTATTGGGATAGTTGTTTGATTCTACCAGTACACAGTGGTTGTGTACTGATACTACACTTTCTCTTATTTTTGTTGAGTACAGGGCATCTTCTGGCGGCTATTGACAGACCTCGTTTCGAAGATCAATGATTGCTGATTTGAATTTAAGGGTGAGCCTATTCTTCCGGGCTACCTTGAGTTCTCTTTTTGTCTTGTCCATCATATTCGGACTTAGACGAGTTCTTTAGATGATTTTCTTGTTTAGACATATGAATCTTGTTAGAGTTTTGTTACATTAACTTTCAGGTTCTAGGGGTTGAATTTCTATATTAGTTTTGTTAGTTATTTGTTTAAACCTTGGAGTTTATGGAAACTCTGTATAATTTCTGCATTTAAACCTGCTTCTGTATCATTAAATGCCTTGGTTTTCATAAAATTTGTTAGTTTGGGTTATAGTAATGGTTCTCCCATCGGAGGGTTTGTGTGGGTGCCAAGCATGACGGTCTGGATCGTGCCATGTTAAAGGTTGATTATATTAGATATTAGGTGAGGTAAAGGCAGATCGAAAAAGTATCAGGTGAGGTATTACAAGTCCGGAAGTATTCATTACATGGAAGGATTTCTAATTGGCATCAAGAGAATATAGATTTAAAAAGCTTATGAAAATCAACTAATCAACTAAAGGAAGATCGAAAAAGTATCAGGTGAGGTATTACAAGTCCGGGAAGTATTCATTACATGGAAGGATTTCTAATTGGCATCAAGAGCATATAGCATTTAAAAAGCTTATGAAAATCAACTAATCAATATAAAAAATTATGATATTTTAGTTACACAATATAGGAAAAGAATATCATTTTGTTTTAGGATTTTTTAATCATAGTATGATGTCCATGTTATTAAGGGTATTTATGTATTTTCTTAATTTAGTTAACCCTAGTAGTATATATAGAATAGGATTAGTACTATTGTGGTAGAGAATATTTTTCAGTGACTACTCTAGGAGGTGAGTTTTATGGGTTGTATCTTTTTCTATTTGTTGAATCTTTCTTGAATATATTTTGGTTCTGTATGAATTGAATTTAATCTTGTAATAACTTGTTCAAATTAGGAAGTTGTTCTTTAATTACTTCAAAAGAGGCATTGTTTTTCTTTGTGATTTATCTTTGATAGGTATTTTCTTGCATCTTTCTTCTTTAATTACTTCAAAATATTTATAATGTTTGAGGGATTTCAAATATGAAATTTGGGTTCATTTGGGATAGCTTTGAACAATCTTTAAGGTAAAATTCAGACCTAATTCGAGGAAGAAGACGAAGATTTCTGAAATAGCCAGATTTGTGAAAATTATGAAGTGGGTATATTAAATTCCTGTTCTTATCAGTAAAATTTTGAGGAGATTATGTGGATTTTATGGGGGACTTCCAACTGGACTTTGTCAAATAAATTGAGCAAAAATGTGAGAATCTTGAAGAAAAATGCTTAAATTCCCAAAATTTTAGAAATAACCACTTTTCTATTGTGACTACTTTGTTGTCTAGGTTTAACACTTAGTCTATTAGTTCCTATTTTTCTTATTATTCTCTTGCATTTTATAATTAGATTACAATTAATATTATTTCATGCTAGCGTTATCTAGTTTTGATTTTGTATTTCATTTCATTGAAATTTTTTTCATACTTTTCTCTTGTAGTTGTGTTCTGTGATTATTTTACTCCTAGTTCTGTATTGTTTTTTTCTTTGTTAGTGACATAAATGCCATTATGAACCAATACTCGTATGCTTACTTTGACCTTATTTGAGATTGTAGAACTATGAAGAGACTAAGGGATACCCTTAAGTGGTGAAATCATTTGAGCCTGGGTCTAAAGCCTATGACTTTTGAGTGTATACTCCAGCGGAAATAAAAATGAGTGCAATAATTTGAGTGATATAGGTGAGAGAGTGACTTGTGCGGTTTATTATTTTTACTAACAACTTTTTGGTGTTAATTATATCTTACACTGTTCTACTTCTTATAGAGATTATTGTGAAGAATCTATAATAATTATAGTAGTGCTTTTACAAGAAAGAGAAAGCATGAACCTAATGAAAATTTGACTAAATTTGAAGTTATTATTGAGGGATACAAGAGTGGTTGCACTTTTTGATGCACCTTAGGTGTAGATAAATAGTGTTATATCAACTTCGTGGATCTATCCTGGGTTGAGCTATTGGAGATACCTTGTAATATAAAATTGAGAACACCGTAAAACATAAGAGTCCCAAATAGAGAAAGAAAGAGAAAATTTATACATTTCCAGAGGACAAATTTGGGTGGGTAGAAGGTCATAACCAATCCAAAAATTGAATTCCTACTAATGTTCACTATGTATGTGAATCTGGGGGTTTCTCTTGCAGTCATAGGGTTTTCAATTTGGTTACATTTCAGAGACAACCCTACTCTCTTCTTCAATGTGTTGGAGAAGCCTTCCCAGTATCAGTGAAGGCTTCTCCAACACTTTGAAGCAGAGAGTAGGGTTGTCTCCGAAATTTAACCAAATTGAAAACCCTATGAGTGCAAGAAAAACCACTAGATTCACATATATAGTTAACATTTGTATGAATTTGGGTTTTCGATTGGTTGGGAACTTCTAACCGCTCAAATTTATCCTCGGGATATGTATGATGTCCACCTTCTCATGGTATATGCGACTCTTCTGTTTTACGGTGATCTTAATTTTGGTACAAAGTTAATCTAACAATTTAAGTAGAGTCTTTGAAACTTTAGTGATGCCAAGCTAAAAGTTGAAGTGAAGAGTCATTCCAATGACTCAAAGGGAATCCTCGGACCCTATTGCACTCCAATGAAATTAATAATAGAGAATATAAAGAGAGAAATAAGGGAGTGAATAGTCGAAACTCAAGATATTAAAAAAAAGAAGATATTTTGAAAGAAGTGAGGGAGTGGCTGCAAGAAAGCAATAAAAGAAAGTTGAAAAATGAGAATAAATTGTCATAAGAAGAAATGAAGAAAAGTGAGGCAAGTAAGAGGAAACAAGATGAGATATGAAAAAAGCTAGAAAGTGTGAGTAAGAAGTTTTCTTTTTCTATCACTAACCTTTTAAATGATTGTTTTTTGCAGGAGCAACCCACTAGCAAAGGAACAACCCGCTGCTAGAACTGAGAACTTTAATCCTTTCAGACAAGAAGCCAAGGGAAGGATGGAGGAATCCATTCGCACAATGGTCCAAATATAAGAAATTAGGATATGATTGGAAATCCACATCAACAATTTGATAAAAGTAGACTGAAAGTTGCTGGAATTAAATACTTTGCTAGTATGCTACTAACGGACTAACTATCCAATGATTCAATTCATTGGACACTGACCGAAACTTCATCAATGATTTACCAATACATGTTTCATAGCCACTTCTTTGATCTCTATGTCTTCTCTCCTAGTGTAGTCTGCAGGTAATTTACATTTCTCATGGCATTCCTGCTTATAAGCAACAACCTTAAAGTCCTCCTTTGGAACCTGCAATCCAAGACAAAAGAGGTATTCTAATCAGATGAAAGAGATAAATACATATCAATTAGACAATTACAAGTCAAAATCATACTAGTTGGTGTCAGTCCCATGAAATACTTATTTCTAGTCCTCTCTATTTAGGTTGGGCACTTTCAACATGTTCACTTACAATGGCTCATTTAAATAGTGTTTTCCTTATTTTTTTTGCGAGATGTTGATTACTACACTGTTTAAATGAGCCTTTATAAGTGAACATGTTCAAAGTGCCCGACCTAAATAGAGAGGAGTAAAAATAAGTGTTTCATGGGAATGATACCAACTAGTATGAGTTTGAGTTGTAATTGTCTAATTGATATGTATATATCTCTTTCAGCTAATTAAAATACCTCTTTTTGTCTTGGAATGCAGGTTCCAGAGGACGACTTTAAGGTTGTTGCTTATGAGCAGGAATGGAACGAGGAATCTAAATTACTTGCATACTACATTAGGAGAGAAGACATGGAGATCAAAGATGTGGTTATGAAACATGTATTGCCTTTCCATCCTGGTAAATCATTGATGAAGTTTATGGCTATGTCCAATGAATGGATTCATTGGATAGCTAGTCCGTTAGTAGCATACCAGCAAAGTATTTCATTCCACAAACTTTCAGTATACTTTTTTCAAAATGTGGATGTTGATTTCCAATCGGATCCTAATTTCTTGTCTCTGGAACATTCTGCGAATGGAGTCCCCCATCCTTCCCTTGGTTTCTTGCCTGAAAGGATTAATAGAAAACTATCATTATTTGTTTTGTACATATTCTTGAAGTGGATGATAACAAGGAAAACTTAGCAAAGAAAGAAATTCATGAATTCAATGAATCAAATAAAGATGAGACTACTTTTTCAAGAGAGAAAGAAAGCTTTATTTTATAAAATAAAGATAAAAAATGTTCTTTATGTACTTATCAAGGTAAAGAAAACTTATTCCAATCCTCTAGTTATTGTAAATAAACTTGCCAGACACTTGAGTATGAAATTTAAACAATCTGTTAGTGAGGTTGCTTTGTATTAATATGCAAATAGACTATGACCATAAACTAGTTGCTTATGGTTGTGGATTCAAAATTATTGTTGATTATGATCTTAGAAAGTTTAAAGTAAGTGTTATGTGAGGTATGGAAAAAAATGCGGTACAAAGTGTTTCCTTAAATTCTTGTGATAAAGGTGAATTTATTTCTTCTTTAGCTACTAAGAACACAAAAAATGTGATTGACGATAAATACCTCTTTCCTAGTGAAATTTATTGTTACAATTCTTTGTCTTCTAAGGACAGGAATGAATTTTGTGATATGTCACGACCCAAGCTACCCCCGAGACGCGGACACGGGACCTAGGACCACAAGTGATCCCAAGCTAACCCTGCTGGCATGATCATGAGCATACTAAATATAATAAACTGATGCGGAAACTAAATCATAAATAAACTGAAGAGATGGGGAATACCTATATACTATAACTGAACATATCGAATCTGAGAGTTTAATACAAAAGAAATATCAAACTCAAAATACTAAGCTGAATCTAACTATGTCTGAAATAAGCCTCTAAACTAACTAGAAATGTTGGGACATGCCCCAACTAGGTCTAGCAAAACTGAAACTAAAGACTAAAAGCGATAAAGATAAAAATGTCACTAGTCCTCAAAGAATGAGGACTTACTACTGATGCTGCTGAACTGAAGATCGGGAATCGATTTAAGCGTGATCTGGATGCTGAGAACTTGAACCTATATCACGAGAAGATGTAGCGCATGTATGCATCAGTACTTGAAAGGTATTGAGCATGCAAGACAGAGTAAAGCTGAAATATCACATAACTAAACAAAGCTGAAGTATCGCATAATCAAGGTGCGAGTCTATCTTTTGGGACTCCATATAATGTTATGAATTTTGATATCATTCCCGAGAAACTTCTTGAGCCCTTCAGTGTTTCCACATTTGTTGGTTAGTCTACTCTAGCTGAGAGCGTTTATCATGATTGCAGCTTTTTCATCAAACACAAGGACACCATGGCTGACTTAGTCGATTAGATATGGTGGAATTTGATGTTATTCTAGGTATGTAATGACTTCATTCATGTTATGCCTCAGTTGATTGTAGAACTCAAGTAGTTAAATTCTAGTTTCCTAATGAGCCAGTTATTGAATGTAGGAGTAATTCTGCAGTGCCTAAGGGTCATTTAATTTCATACCTTAAGGCTAGAAAGTTAGTCTCCAAAGGGTGCATCTAACAGTTAGTCCGAGTTAATGACTCTAGTGTTGATACACTACCTGTTCAGTTAGTTCCAATTGTGAGTGAATTTCCAGAGGTCTTTCTAGATGATCTTCCTGTTGTCACGCCCCGAGCCTACATCGTGGGCGGGGATGACATTCAAGAACCATTGTTAGCACCAAGTAAACCCTTGGCCTAGCTTACTACTCAGCGGAAGATTTTACTTAACAAAGAGTAATTCATGAAATAAACTAGAATGTTATAAAAGAAAATATTTAACTAGCTAGTAAGGCAACTCAAGTCTTTATAATCCAAACAACTGCAATGAATAAGTCTAATGAACTAATAAATATATGTCTGTGAAGCCCCTAATACAATGAGGAATGTCGGGACAAGACCTCGACCATTCTAACACCTGAAATGACAAAGCAATATAAAAAGAGATCCTCTGGAAAGCAAGGAGGCTCACCAAAATACTCTGAAATGCTCAACCGGGTCAACGAAGCATTGGATGTTGATCTTGGTTACCTGTAGCTGCATTATAAAATGATGCAGGCCAAATGGCATCAGTATATTGAATGTACGAGCATGCGAGGGGAGTTCTGAAACAAGACATAATCCTGAAAGAAAACGGAAGAAACTCACATCTCCTCAACTCAACTCTACCCATTTCAATATAAATTAATAATAAGGATGCATAAAAAAAAAAGCTTTAAAACATGAAGATAATAACTCAGTGCATAACAAAAACACAATAGTAATTATTTTTGTATATAAAGATGCAAGTAAATTTTTGGGAGATTCTCTAACCGACAACCATCACTATGAGCTATGTGATGATACAACTCTTGCCTCACGTTGGAAAAACCGTCCTATACTTTGATGGGGTATAGAGCCTACTACTAAGTGGATCCACTAGTCTATGCTAAAAGCATTAAGGAATCATCTAAAAGGTATGACCTTTTTCTACCTATGTTCGCTACAATGTTTATCCGCGCTTTGAGTTGTATGATTTATCCCTCATACCCCCTAAGTGCCCAAATTGCTAACAAGTCAAGATAGAGCACCACAGGCCCGGTGGTATGGCTCAGAAAATAGATCTTCTGGAATTGAAGTAGGATATGATCAATATGGATTTCATTACTGGCTTGTTGCGATCTTGCAGGCAGCATGATTCAATTTGGGTGATTGTAGATCGAATGACTAAATCAACCCATTAATTATTGGTAAAGACTACCTATTCAACAGAAGATTATGCCATATTATATATTCAAGAGGTAGTCAGACTTCATGGAGTTTCGGTGTCCATCATTTTAGATAGAGGTGTGTAATTCACCTGACAATTTTGGAAGTCTTTTCATAAAGGTTTGGGTTTGAAGGTAAATTTGAGTACTGCTTTCCATCCTTAGACTGCTGATCAAGCAGAGCGCACAATTCAAACTTTAGAGGATACGTTCAGGGCGTGTGTGATCGATTTCAAGGGTAATTGGGATGATAACTACCTCTCATTGAGTTTGTTTATAACAACATTTATCACTCTAGTATCCATATGGCTCTTTATGAGGTTCTTTATGGGAGAAGATGTAGATCTCTTATTGAATGGTTTGAAGATGGTGAAGCTTGGTTGATAGGGCCTGACTTGGTTCATCAAGCTATGGAGAAAGTGAAGATCATTCTAGAAAGGTTGAAAACAACACAAAGTCATCGAATATCCTATACCGATGTTAAGAGACGAGACTTAGATTTTGAGGTTGATGACAGGGTTTACTTGAAAATTTCATCAATTAAGGTGTTATGAAATTTGGTAGAAAGGGTAAACTCCGTCCCCGATATATTGGTCCTTACAAGATATCCATGAGAGTTGGCAATGTAGCTTATGAGTTTGAGCTACCATTAGAATTCCTAGCAGTTCATCCGGTGTTTCACGTTTCTTAGTTGAAGAAGTTTATGGGAGATTCTGCACATATTATAACTACTGAAAATGTTGGTATTAAGGACAACCTATCTTATGAGGAGATACCCGTTCATATTCTCGTTCGCCAGATTCTCAAGTTGAGAACTAATGAGGTTTTATCAATGAACGTCCTATGGAGAAATCATTTGTTGAGGAAGCTACTTGGGAAGGTAATAACTTCTTGTCAACAACTCTTTTAAATTGATATATTGAGGTGTGTTAATTGTTTGTTAGGTGTGTGAGTTGGATGTTAGATATTTTCTCACCCCTGTTTCTACTTAGAGTAATCTCATTCCCGGACGAATGTTCCCAATGGGAGATATTGTAACACCTCAGTTTTAGAAGGAACTAATTTTAGCAAGAACCAATTTGGAAAGAGTTAAATCTAAAATTATGCAAGCTAGTCTTAAATTGTGAGTTTTGGTCAACTTCAAACGATCATAACTTTTAGTACATGATGAGTTAGGTGGCCAATGAGATATCAAATGAATGATCTTTGAGTCCTCTCCCTCATCCAAACTCAAAATTTAGCAAATTCGGAGGCGTTGAAAAGAGGATTCAAAGATCTTTCAGTTGATATCTTATGAGCCACCTAACTAATCCAGTACCAAATGTTATGGTCATTTGAAGTTGACCTAAAACTCACAATTTAAGCTTAACTTGAACAAATCTCAAATTAGCTCTTTCCGAATTAGTTCTTTCAAAATTTACCCTTTTTCAAGGCGGGATGTTGTACCACAGCTCTCTGTCCCTTTTTCCAATTCTGGCTGGCTCCAAACCTAAACAATACCGCTGCAACCAGCAGCTCGAAACAGACTCATTTCTCTTTTTCCTGACAAGCCGGAGAACAACTGAACTCACACGACAAGCTCGAACAGCTCCAAACACCACCACCACCACCACACCACCGTCAGTTCCTTCCCCTCTTCCCTTTCACGATTTTCCTCTGTTTTGCAGGTATTCTGGATAGCTCCAACAACCAGCGAGTTCGAAGCTCGCCACCATCAATTCCGGCCAACTCCAACGAGTGATGAGCTCAAATCCAAGAACCAAAGCTCCATTTCTGACCGCCCACTGGAAAACCCATCTGAAATTAGACACGTTACTAGGCCAAAAATGACCAAATCTACGATTTCCGACGTAATTCGGTGAGCAGCAACTCTATGACACCGACCACTGGTTTTATTAGAGGTTTGAACTCTAAACAACTCATTTTATTTCTTCTATTTTCATTTCTGAGATTTGTTGGTTGTTTATTAAAGTTAATTTTTCTAATAAGTATTTTTTATTAAGATTAATCTTCCCCGCATGCTCCTTAGCTATTTTTTATTACCGTTGCAAAATGTTACCAGATTTTATCATATGGCATCGTGCATTGTTGGTGTTCTTATTTTTTTTCCTTTTCGCTTCAAGATTGTGTGTAAATTGACTTTGGTGACCAGATTTATTATTATTAATTTTAGCTACTTTTTTAAGTTAATTTTATATTTATTGCATTTAGTTGTTTATGAATATATATATATTCTCTTGATTGGTTCACTATTTTATCATATTTTTTGTTGTACACTCGTTTGAAATATTATTATTATTATTATCTTTGGGTTGTTATATTTTAGGTTTAACTGTTGATTCACGCTTGTTCTTGTTTATATTTATTTATTTTTGGAAAGGGCTCATCTTTATTGTTATTTGTATGTTAAGTTTTCATCACTAATTATTTTTATTTTTGAATATTTTAGGCTTTTGTTTACATTATTTGTTCAAATTGGCCGATAAAGAAATTACCATCGATTTCCAAGGCCTCCTATATTAATAAGACATGTTTTTATTTTTTATTTATTATTTATTTATTACTAATAGTTTTACTGAGTGTCTTTACAGGTACCGAAGTTGCTTTCCATTGAAGTTATTCGAATGAAGTTCAAATTATATTATTTATTCATTATTTTTGTATATATCGATGTTAGGCAAACTTTAGGTTGTTTCTTATATTATTGTTTTATTTTATTACTTGTGTATATCACATGTTTATTATATTTTGTTTTATCTCCTCTTCAATTTGAAAAATGAATTCGGTCGAGACCCACATTTGTTGATTTCGAAGGATACCAAACACCTTTCCTTTGGAATAACTTGAACCGTTACCTAGAATCTTTTGGTTCCATAGACATTCATTTAAGTTAATTTGTTAATTGGTTCCCTAATTTTTCCAAAAATTAGGTGGCGACTCCCTTAATACCCTTTTACCCCTTTTCCCTTTCAATATTCCCCTTTTAAACCCTTTTAAAATTCTTTCATTTTTAAAACTGTTTATTTTTGTGAGTCACTGTGACATTGCGGCCTCTCAAAGGATGTCAGCAAATGGTATCGGAGTCACTTATGTGTTAGGGCAAGAGTTCAACTATGTTTAGTCAAATCCTACTTAGATGGGGCAAACCAATGGTATTAGAGCAATTCATGTGTTAGCCTTGTCGAATTGGGGCCAGATTTCAACTAAATTAAGGCAAATCCCAATAATCAAACCTCAGTATTGAGTTTAGGCAAAGCATATGCGGTGGGGCAAACGTTAGCGAGGATGCTGAGACACGTGAGAGATGTTGGACATATAAGTAAGCAGACCTTACAACATGATGTCGTGTTTCAAAGTTATGTAGACTTAGGCCCAAAGTAGACAATATCACTATAACACCTCGGTTTTTGAAAGAGCTAAAAATAGAAAGAACTAAATCGGAAATAGAAAAATCTAGAATTTTTCAAGTTATGCTTAAGTTGTGTTTTGAGTCAACTTTAAACAACCATAACTTTTAGTACATGGTGAGTTAAGTGGCCCATATGATATCAAATGAAAGGTCTTGGAATCCTCCTTCCAACGCCACCAAGTTTGCTAATTTTGAGCTCATATGAGGGAGATATGACATTTTGAAGTCAGGCTGTCCAATTAAGGATAGTTAGACAAAAATACGGGGGGTATTTTGGCCTTTTCTTTACCCCATCAACTTATAAGAATTCTAATAATATTTAGGGGTCTAAGTTGATTTGGTTTAGATTACACAATTGTCACGACCCAAGCCTAGGGCCTAGACGTGACATGACGAATGGGGAACCCGAAGGAACCCCAAACAAGCCTCTCAAACTTATCATCACACTTCATCGGTCGCGGAAGTATATTCAACATTAAATAACGGGAAATAGGGACTAAGGGCAACCATTTCAAAATAACATCATAGAATAAGAGTCAAGCTCATTTACAAAATACTTGTCCAACGTACACCTCTACATACATAGATAGGACGGGGGCCATGACATATTACCGGCTCCCCACATAGTCAAAATACAATGGCAAGCTAAAGTCTCAAAACATAAGAGTAAAAAACATAATGTAGCCCTCGAATCATTGAGAACTCACCAACAATCTCGGATAAGCACCGTACTAGCCACGTGAATGGAAAGAAGGATCAAGATTAGCTCCGGTCCCTACATGGTGACATCATGTAGGCAAAATAGGCGTTAGTACTTTGGAATGTACTAAGTATGCGGGGTGCAATGCAACAATAGACAAGGACGCAATCGAAATGCAAGAGATAGTTCCATAGGCATAATAATGATAATATGAGGATGCATGATCAAAGTGAAGTCAAAACATGTTTAAGTAAAACTATACTAATAGTAGATATCATATGTGTGTGCATAATCCGACCAATCTGTAACCCCAACTTAGGATGGGGGATGCCGTTCACACCCGGACACCCCGGTGGCAAGGTATAAACCCCTCACATGGTTGATGTTGGTCACACCCCAAGCATCCTAGGTGGCGAGATATAAACCTCTCACATGGTTGATGTTGGTCACACCCCAAACATCCTAGGTGGCGAGATATAAACCTCTCACATGATTGATGTTGGTCACACCCCAAACATCCTAGGTGGCGAGATATAAACCTCTCACATGGTTGATGTTGGTCACACCCCAAGCATCCTAGGTGGTGAGATATAAACCTCTCACATGGTTGATGTTGGTCACACCCCAAGCATCCTAGGTGGTGAGATATAAACCTCTCACATGGTTGTCCGGTTCTTTTCCCCCGGACCGGGCATGGTCATGCAACACTTTATATAGGAAATTTACCTTAGGCTCTAATGCAATCTCATGTATGGAATGAACATATACATAAGCTTAGTTTGTGATCAACACATTTCTGGAATGCCATACATTTCATAACTCAAGCCCTAAAGCATCAATTCATCAATTCTCCATAATTGGACATTTTGTCAAACACCTTGAAGGCATGTAATGGGATCAAAGAGCATGGAAAATAGGGTAGTAATTATGCAGCCAAACTAGTGAACAACCTACAACAACACATTTTAACACCCACAAGACCACATGAAAAATCTCCACATCCATTCCGAATTTAGATTCAAGTTCTAGAGTCACAACATGCTCAAAACAATCACTCTTCATGTTTAAAATTCACTTGTGCAAGAAATTTATACAAGGAACAAGACTAATTTATGAACCAGGAATTAAACCATGAATTAAACCATGAATTAGTGAGTAGAATAGAGACTAGGCACTATGGGTGGAAGGACCCATGAGTTCAACACCACATACCTTGAGTTTTTATGAAGGCCTTGAGAGTGTCTTCAATGGAAGCTTGGAACTTGGGAGCAAGAGTCCCTTCAATCTTGATGAAGGTTTTGGATTAGGGTTCTTGAGAGAACTTTGAGAGAAAATGTGTCTAAGTATGGGAGAGGTGTTTTGGGAAATGTTTTAGAGATGGGAATTGAGTTAAAGTTATATAGGAAATAACATATGCCCTTTGGAAAAAATGGAACAAACACTTAGAAAAAAAAAGTGAGGCGGGTGAACAGTAACTTTGGTTACTGGAAATTGCATTTTCTGCCCGGACAGGTTTTACGAAAATGGGCATAACTTCCTTGTCCAAACTCCGAATGAGGTGAAACGAAGTGTGTTGGGTAGCTGACTCAAAGGGCTTTCCATGGATATATTATGTCCCCCAAAATTATTTGTGTGGTAGGAGATATTACCCTCTAAAGTAGACCCTCGAAAAAGGCTTCACTTGGAAATTTCGGATTTCGATACGGTTGCTCTAAAATTTGGGTGAGACCCATTTCCCACTCAATTTGACCCCCTAAACAAGAATATGAAGTTGGATTTTCGAAAAACGAAACGGATTCTTAGATATAGCTAAAACAAGTTTCCGGTAACTTCCGAAGCACATTTTTAAGAACTTTTTGGGTCGTTTCAATATCTCCCCCTTGGGAACATTCGTCCCCGAATGTGGAAGAGACGTACAAGGCAAGACTTAGTAAGAACATATCAGCTCCAACATGAATGCAAATATTTTATTTAAACATCACTTCAAGATTTCAAAACTTAGTGTAAAGTATCCATAAAACATATATGCACATGAATGATTTAGGGGCTGAAATGTAAGACTCAATGGAGTACAAAGGACTTGATTTAATACCTTAGGCTTGAGTGGAGTTGAATAAATAAGGATAGCGTCTTTGCATGTCCGCTTCGGCCTCCCATGTAGCACTCTCCACTTGTTGATTTCTCCAAAGCACCTTAACGGAGGCCACTTCTTTGTTCCTCAACCTCTTAACTTGTCTATCTAAGATCTGAACCGGGACTTCTTCATACGTCAAATTATCTTCTACAACACCCACAACCTTAAGAGGTACAATAGCGTTAGGATCACCAACACATTTCCTCAACATCAATACATGGAATACCGGATGAACTAATTCCATCTCCTTGGGCAACCCCAACTCATAGGCTACTTTACCAACCCTTCTTATTACCTCGTAAGGACCGACATACCTAGGACTTAACTTCCCTTCTTACCAAAACGAACCACACCTTTCATTGGAGAAACTTTCAAATAAACCCAATCACCCACTTTGAATTCAAGATCCCTTCTCCTCACATCGGCATAAGACTTTTGACGACTTTGGGCTATTTTCAACCTCTCCCTAATCATCCTTACCTTCTCAAGAGCATCCATGACCAGATCCGGACCCAACAAGGCCACCTCTCCAACTTCAAACCACCCAACCGGTGACCTACACCGTCTACCATAAAGTGCCTCAAAAGGAGCTATACCTATACTAGAATGATAACTATTGTTGTATGCAAACTCAATCAAAGGAAGATGATCATCCCAACTACCTTTCAACTCCAAGACACAAGCTCTAAGCATATCCTCCAAGGTTTGAATTGTTCTTTCGGCCTGGCCATCCGTTTGAGGGTGGAAGGCCGTGCTAAGCTTTACCTTTGTACCAAGACCCCTTTGGAAAGATTTCCAAAAGTGAGAAGTGAATTGGGCACCACGATCCGAGATGATAGACAAGGGAATCCCATGCAACCTTACCAATTCATGAATGTACAACTTGGCATACTCTTCAGCCCCGTAAGTAGTTTTAACCGGTAGGAAATGAGCCGACTTTGTCATCCGATCAACCACCACCCAAACCGAATCAAAACCTCTTCTAGTCTTAGGCAAGCCCACTACAAAATCCATGTTGATTTCTTCCCACTTCCAAGTAGGTATCTCAATGTCTTGAGTTAGGCCACCCGGCCTTTGATGTTCGGCCTTGACTTGTTGACAACTATGGCAACCCGAAACAAATTTTGCAATGTCCTTCTTCATACCGCCCCACCAATACACATCCTTCAAGTCTCTATACATCTTTGTTGACCCCGGATGAATAGAATAAAAAGAATTATGAGCCTCATCAAGGATTCTTTCCCTCACACCATCCACACAAGGAACACATAATCTACCTTGGTACCTAAGGGCACCATCTCCCCTTAGGAGAAAACCTCCACCTTACCACTACTCACCGAAGCCTTTAATTCCACCAAAGAAGGATCAAGATCTTGCTTGGCTATCACCTCATCAACCAAGGAAGACCTTGAACCATCAACAATAACTACTCCTCCACTATCCACCCCTTCTAACCTAACTCCCAATTTGGCCAACCGATGGACCTCCTTAGCCAACTCTTTACTACCTTCCTCCACATGAGCCAAGCTACCCATGGACACTCTACTCAATGCATCCGCCACCACATTAGCTTTTCTCGGATGATAGTGAACACTCATATCATAATCCTTAAGGAACTCTAACCACCTCCTTTGTCTCAAGTTAAGATCTTTTTGCGTGAACACATATTGGAGACTCTTATGGTCGGTGAAGATATCAACATGCACCCCATACAAATAGTGACGCCAAATCTTCAAAGCAAAAACCACAGCGGCCAATTCAAGATCATGGGTTGGGTAATTCTTTTCATGAACCTTAAGTTGCCTAGAAGTATAGGCTATAACCTTACCACTTTGCATCAACACACAACCCAAACCAATACGGGAAGCATCACAATAAATAACAAAACCTTCTAACCCATCCGGAAGTGACAAAATAGGAGCGGACACAAGCCTTTCTTTCAAAGTTTGGAAGCTTTCCTCACACTCATCCGACCACACAAATTTAGCCTTCTTTTGAGTCAACTTAGTCATAGGAGAAGTAAGAGAAGAAAACCCTTCCATAAATCTCCTATAATAACCCGCTAAACCCAAGAAACTCCTTATATCCGACGGGGTCAAAGGTCTAGGCCAATTCCTAATAACATCGGTCTTCTTAGGATCCACCTTAATACCATCCCCCGACACTACATGGCCTAAGAAAGCAACTTCCTTCAACCAAAACTCACACTTTTCATATTTAGCGTACAACTTCTCTTCCTTCAATCTTTGGAGTACAACCCTCAAGTGACCCATGTGCTCTTCCTCACCTCGAGAATAGATCAAGATGTCATCTATAAACACCACCACAAAAGAATCAAGGTAGGGTTTGAAGACCCTATTCATCAAATCCATAAAGATAGCCAGAGCATTAGTCAACCCGAAAGACATCACCACAAACTCATAGTGCCCATACCTAGTACGGAAGGCCGTCTTAGGAATATCACACTCCCTCACCTTCACTTGATGATACCCGACCGAAGATCAATCTTAGAGAAGTGACTAGCCCCATGCAATTGGTCAAATAAATCGTCAATCCTTGGAAGAGGATACCTATTCTTGACGGTGACCCTATTAAGTTGTCGATAATCAATACACATTCTAAGAGACCCATCTTTCTTCTTCACAAACAAAACCGGAGCACCCCATGGAGAATGACTAGGTCTAATAAACCCCTTCTCTAACAAATCTTTCAATTGCTCTTTCAACTCTTTTAACTCCACCGGGGCCATACGGTAAGGGGGAATAGAAATAGGTTGAGTATCGGAAAGGAGGTCTATACCAAAACCTATCTCCCTTTCGGGAGGGACACCGGGAAGGTCTTTTGGGAAGACATCTAGAAACTCATTAACGACCGGAATAGACTCAATAGGAGGGACTTTAGACTCCACATCATTGACTCTCACAATATGGTACAAGCACCCTTTGGAAATCAACCTATGGGCTTTAATGCAAGAAATAAATTTCCCCTTCACCACAACATCCCGACTCTCCCACTCAAGGACGGGTTCGTTAGGAAATTGGAACTTGACTTTACGAGTCCTACAATCAATAGAAGCATAATATGCATGCAACCAATCCATCCCAAAAATAACATCAAAATCCACCATATTCAACTCAACAAGATCACAAGGCAACAACTTATTCAATATGCAAACCGGACAATTTCTATACACTTTTCTAGCAACAATAGAGACACCAATGGGAGTAGATACTTCATATGACTCATGCAACAATTCTGACTCAATGTGAAATTTTCTAGCAACTAAGGGGGTAACAAAGGAAAGGGTGGCACCCGGATCAATCAAAGTATAAACATCAAGATCAAAGATTTGCAACATATCGATCACCACATCGGGAGTCTCATTAACACCTTGTCTACCATGCAAAGCATAAAATCGACTGTGCCTTGGGGCACCACTTTGAGAAGCACCTCTACCCAAAGGAGTAGTGTTAGCATTTCGGACCTTGTTGCGGATCTTGGGACACTCAAACCTCTTGTGACCCATTTCTCCACATTCAAAGCAAGCACCCGAACCCTTCATGCAAGGACCACCATGCTTCCTCCCACACTTAGGGCATACATCCATAGAACCCACTTCACCTCCTCCTTAAGGTCTAGGAACATTGATAGCAAATTCCCGGTTGACATGAGGGTTTCCTCGGCCTTGATGAAATCTAGCACCCTTAGGAAACCTATTCTCCAATCGGGCCCTCTTGGCCTCGTGCCCCCTTCTCTTTCTCAATTTCTCCTCCTCCATTTGCTCGACCTAATTCATCAACCGAGACAAGTCCATATCTCCAATGAGCATAGCGGACCGACACTCCTCACTAACCAAGTCGGATACACCTATCACAAATTTGTTCATCCTCGACCTAGAGTCGGCCACCAAGTGAGGTGCATACTTGGAGAGTTGGACAAATTTGAGGGCATACTCCCTCACACTCATAGCTCCTTGCTTCAAGTTCATGAACTCTACCAACTTTGCCTCCCTAAGCTCAAGAGGGAAGAACATATTAAGAAAAGCAAGTTTAAACTCCTCCCACAACACCACATAGCCATTACCTTTCTCACCCTTCCATTGATCAAACCAAATTTGAGCAACCCCCTTGAGTTGGTAGGCCGCCAACTCCGCCTTCTCACAAGCACCAACACCCATAATGGTCAAGATTTTGCATACCTCATCGATGAACTCTTGCGGGTCCTCATCCATCTTTGAACCATGGAAGATCGGAGGGTTCATCCTCATGAAATCTCTCACCCTTTCCCCCGGGGTGGTAGCTCGAGGAGCTTGGGCTCCTTGTTGCACTTGGTTAGATACCACTTGTGCAAGCATGGTGAGTGCATCACGGAGCTCACTATTGGTGGGTGGCTCTTCCGGTGATCGGGCCCGTCTTCCCCTCATATTTGGCATGATGATCTAGCAATCCAAAGAACAAGCGTTAGGGAGGAATCACCTTATTACACTCTAAGCACGACATAGAACATAAAGAAGGGAAACCTTTCCTAAAACGTTTTGTAGTCTCCCTTTCATAGTTGTGGCGCGCTTCACAACCATGATTAGGACTCTACTCAACGCGGTGTGTTGGACTCCGAGGATTTAACAACCTAGTGCTCTGATACCAAGCTTGTCACGACCCAAGCCTAGGGCCTAGACGTGACATGGCGAATGGGGAACCCAAAGGAACCCCAAACAAGCCTCTCAAACTTATCATCACACTTCATCGGTCGCGGAAGTATATTCAACATTAAATAACGGGAAATAGGGACTAAGGGCAACCATTTCAAAATAACATCATAGAATAAGAGTCAAGCTCATTTACAAAATACTTGTCCAACGTACACCTCTACATATATAGATAGGACGGGGGCCATGACATATTACCGGCTCCCCTCATAGTCAAAATACAATGACAAGCTAAAGTCTCAAAACATAAGAGTAAGAAACATAATGTAGCCCTCGAATCATTGAGGACTCACCAACAATCTCGGATAAGCACCGTACTAGCCACGTGAATGGAAAGAAGGATCAAGATTAGCTCCGGTCCCTACATGGTGACATCATGTAGGCAAAATAGGCGTTAGTACTTTGGAATGTACTAAGTATGCGGGGTGCAATGCAACAATAGACAAGGACGCAATCGAAATGCAAGAGATAGTTCCATAGGCATAATAATGATAATATGAGGATGCATGATCAAAGTGAAGTCAAAACATGTTTAAGTAAAACTATACTAATAGTAGATATCATATGTGTGTGCATAATCCGACCAATCTGTAACCCCAACTTAGGATGGGGGATGCCGTTCACACCCGGACACCCCGGTGGCAAGGTATAAACCCCTCACATGGTTGATGTTGGTCACACCCCAAGCATCCTAGGTGGCGAGATATAAACCTCTCACATGGTTGATGTTGGTCACACCCCAAACATCCTAGGTGGCGAGATATAAACCTCTCACATGGTTGATGTTGGTCACACCCCAAACATCCTAGGTGGCGAGATATAAACCTCTCACATGGTTGATGTTGGTCACACCCCAAGCATCCTAGGTGGTGAGATATAAACCTCTCACATGGTTGATGTTGGTCACACCCCAAGCATCCTAGGTGGTGAGATATAAACCTCTCACATGGTTGTCCGGTTCTTTTCCCCCGGACCGGGCATGGTCATACAACACTTTATATAGGAAATTTACCTTAGGCTCTAATGCAATCTCATGTATGGAATGAACATATACATAAGCTTAGTTTGTGATCAACACATTTCTGGAATGTCATACATCTCATAACTCAAGCCCTAAAGCATCAATTCATCAATTCTCCATAATTGGACATTTTGTCAAACACCTTGAAGGCATGTAATGGGATCAAAGAGCATGGAAAATAGGGTAGTAATTATGCAGCCAAACCAGTGAACAACCTACAACAACACATTTTAACACCCACAAGACCACATGAAAAATCTCCACATTCATTCCGAATTTAGATTCAAGTTCTAGAGTCACAACATGCTCAAAACAATCACTCTTCATGTTTAAAATTCACTTGTGCATGAAATTTATACAAGGAACAAGACTAATTTATGAACCAGGAATTAAACCATGAATTAGTGAGTAGAATAGAGACTAGACACTATGGGTGGAAGGACCCATGAGTTCAACACCACATACCTTGAGTTTTTATGAAGGCCTTGAAAGTGTCTTCAATGGAAGCTTGGAACTTGGGAGTAAGAGTCTCTTCAATCTTGATGAAGGTTTTGGATTAGGGTTCTTGAGAGAACTTTGAGAGAAAATGTGTCTAAGTATGGGAGAGGTGTTTTGGAAAATGTTTTAGAGATGGGAATTGAGTTAATGTTATATAGGAAATAACATATGCCCTTTGCAAAAAACAGAACAAACACTTAGAAAAAAAAAGTGAGGCGGGTGAACAGTAACTTTGGTTACTGGAAATTGCATTTTCTGCCTGGACAGGTATTACGAAAATGGGCATAACTTCTTCGTCCGAACTCCGAATGAGGTGAAACGAAGTGCGTTGGGTAGCTAAATCAAAGGACTTTCCATGGATATATTATGTCCACCAAAATTATTTGTGTGGTAGGAGATATGACCCTCTAAAGTAGACCCTCGAAAAAGGCTTTACTTGGAAATTTTGGATTTTGATACGGTTGCTCTAAAATTTGGGTGAGATCCATTTCCCACTCAATTTGACCCCCTAAACAAGAATATGAAGTTGGATTTTCAAAAAACAAAACGGATTCTTAGATATAGCTAAAACAAGTTTCCGGTAACTTCCGTAGCACATTTTTAAGAACTTTTTGGGTCGTTTAAACAATCCTAATTTATGTTAAGGTTTTAGAAAAGAGTTCAAGAAAAGAAAATAGGAGAAAAGATGAGATGATTCAAGGCGTTCGTCAAGTTCTTGAAGTTTTGTTGTGGATTTTCGCCAAGGTCCTTTTTTCTAAAGAGGTACGTGAGTTCTAATAGTGTTGGATTCGTTCACCCACACGCCAATCATGATTTACATACTCGAATTTTTCCATATATATTGAGATATTCAATTTCGAGATGTGTGTTATTGAAGTATTTCTTTCGTTCTTGAATTAGGATGTGTTTGATGAGTTCTTGAGAAAAATGTGTCAAGTTTGAGAGTTTTTTCTAGTAGATTCTCCTGTACTTGTATTGGATAATTAAATCTAAGGATAATTTTAGAAAAGAAATCGATTTCAGAAGAATTAGTGTGATATTATAACTTAAGATTAGAAGTCCCATATCAGTAAAAATATAGGAGAGATGTTAGGTATAACGAAAACCTTACCAATTAATAAAGATTTTTAATCTTGTGGTATCATGACCCGGGCCTACACCCTGGACGTGGCCAACAATTGAGAACCATTATCGGTCCCCAAGTGAACCCTTATCCTAGCTGGCTACAAGAGGAAGACTAACTCAAGCTTAAAACTGAAATAAATTCAATTACTCAAATACTTAATCTTTACAATGATATGAAAAATGCTCAATAGATACTCAGAGTTTATAAAAAAAATTCAAAGAAAATACATACTGAAAACTACTCAACCTTATATATCTATGAAGCTTCTACTATTACAGAAGGATATAGGGAAAAGACCCACGACATCTCAAAAACTACTAAATATAAGGTAAAGGTGAAGTCCTCCGATATATAAGAAGGTTCAGCAAAGCCGACTGGAATAGCACACAACCTCAATGAAACGCTTGTTAATTATCCTGAATACATGTATCTTCATTATGAAATGATCCATGCCAAATGGCCCAGTACATGGAATGTACGAGCATATAAGGGGAATTCTAAAGAATACACATAAGCTTGAACTGATGGAAAAGAAACATACTTACCTCTTTTCAATTCACTCAACTCAATGAAACATAGTTCAACTCAACTCAGTGAAAATAAGGCTCAACTCAATAATAAGATACTCAACTCTTGATACTCAACTTATGATAAAGCAACAATAAAAGATGTAATATTTGAAAAGCATATAAAACAGCAGATAACAACTCAATGTATTGAAGAATACAATCATAACTCATCTTTTATATATAAAATACAATATAACTCCATGGGAGATTCTTTAACCCACAACAATCACTATGAGCTATATGATGACATAATGTCTAGCCCACACTGCCAGAACTGTTATTTACTTTGTCGGGGTATAGAAGCTACTACTAAGTGGATCCACTAGTATATGCTAAAAGAATTAAGGAATCATCTAAAAAGTATAACCCTTTCTACCCACGTTGGCTACATGGTTTATGGAGGCTCTGAGTTGTATGAACTCTCCCCCATATCGGTGCTCAATACTACTCCCAAATTATAGTCGCGCATATATTTTAACAACATAACTCTTTCTGTGGTTTAATATTATCACTCAAAAAAAATAATCTTAAAAGAGATGGTACTCAAAACTGCTCCTAAAAACTCTTTTTGGAAAATAGTGTTTCCTCTTTTCTAAAATGTAAAAACATATACCCTTGGGAATACTTAGTTCCCATATATCATTTTAAAGAAAATGAACTCATCTCTACTCTTCCTCAAACTCATATGCTCAAGTCTTCAAACATGATTTAAAAAGTTTTGCGAAAGACTTCTCAAAATAGGGTTCATGCAGAATTATGGGCATGAACTACTCAACTCAAGGACCTTCATGGGTAACATGTAGTAGTCCCATGACTAGGAATATAATCTCAAAAGGATTAGGAACTCAATACTAAAGACTTAGAACTAGAAGATACTACTCCTCTCAAAGATACTCAACTTATGGATTTCATGCGAAATTTATGGGAATGAACAACTCAACTCAAGGGTCTACATAACAATATGGAACTCATGTATACGACTTTTCTCATTCTCACACTTACTTACTCAAAATTTAGCTCAAATCAATAATTGATCTCAAAGGATTGACAATTGAACTCGAACACTTTCTTGAACTATACTCTTAACTCTTTCTTGAATTAGAATTATGAATTCAAGAGTTCTGATTCATGATATGAAGGATCTTGATGATTGTACAATCAAGAATACATTCTCCGAACTCTTATGCTCACTTACTTGAGTCTTGGAATAATTTATTAGAGATTGTAGAAGACTCCTCCAAAGAATCAAAGGGAATTTCTTGAAAGACTCAAAAGAACTCGGAAGACTTGACTCTTAACTCTACCTTCAATTTGAATTATGAATTAAAGGTTATGATTCATGTTATGAATTATTTCTCATTTTTAGAAGTAATTTAGAGTGTTTAGAATCAATAGGGATTGAAGGAACACTTTTAAAGAACTCGAATCGATAGTTGATCTGAAGGATTCACAATTTAACTCAAAAACATTCTTGATCTCTAATCTTAACTCTTCCTTGAATTTGAATGATGAATTCAACGATCATGACTTTATATATGGAATTTCTTGATGATTGGATGTAGGTTGGATAGTAAAAATCATTAAAAGACCAAAGACATGTTTTGAAAGATCGAATATGGAACAAAGAACGGAGGCGGAAAGGACTTGACGTCCTTGGCATAGCAGTGGAACACCACGCTAGCCCTCAGTTGACTGAGGCTGGTCTGTGGTGCACTGCAAGCGCAGGGCACCACCCCTTGAGGTGCAACAGGGGCGCGCCGGCCCAACCACGGTCCAGACGAATCCAACAAAGTTTTCTTCAATTTTCCAGCCCTACCTCGTCTAAACTCGAATGATTTCCACCAAACTCTTTTGTATCCTTAAACCCAACCTAATTACAAAAATGTCTACACCAAAAACCCATAAAGAACACTACTCATTGATGACTCTAACCTGAAGAATTCAACAAGAACTTCATTATAAAAAATGAAGCACAAAACTTCAAAAACTCAACAAGATTATCAATACTCAATCTCATGAATGAAATTCGTAAATGAAACTCATGATTAGTGTGTAGGAGAACAAACCCAATAGTATGGAAGCTTACATACCTCCTAGGATAAATCCCTTGGCGATATCCCTCGAAGAATAGCAAAATCTTGAGCGCTCAACCTTTTTCTCCTCTTTTCCTCTTCTTGAACTACTCTACAAATCCTAAGCATATTTTAGGAATAACTAAACCTGATTCTAATCAGTTTAGACTCCTAAAATCTTACTAAAAATGTTTAAATCCAATTGGGTAAAGAAAGACCAAAATACCTCTCATATTTTCGGGTAACTTTCCTTAATTGGTCAGCCAGACTTCAAATGAGCATATCTCGCTCATACTAGCTCAAAAATTAGCAAACTCGGTGGAGTTGGAAAGAGGACTCAGAGATCTCTCATTTGATATCTTGTGGGTCTTCTAACTCATCCTGTACTGAATGTTATGGTCATTTGAAGTTGACTCAAAACTTCAAAGAACTAAGGAATGACTTTAAGGAATTATCTTTAATTCTTTTTGGAACTCAAGGTGCTATATCTAGTGACCTGAGCTTAATACTTAAGAAATTTTAAATTCCTAGGTAAAATCCTACTCCCAACGAAGAAGGGCTCGAGTCTTAGTTAATTTTTTTTCCAGAGTGTTACATTATTTCCTCTTGATATCATTTGTCCTCGCATGATGGCTGGACTAGTTACGAAGCACAGTTACTCTCACTATCTCTTCTGACTCATGACATTTCCTACTAACACAGGCTGCACTGATTTGTACAAAGAATTCAGACCTTCAATAACACGTAAATCAAGAACGATGCTATCGGGAACATAGTCACACTCTCTCTGAAGTTACCCTATTTGAAACAAAGGAAATCTGGGCATGAAGTAAGAATAGGTATATGATGTCTGTGGTAATATGATTGCTACATATTAAGCATAGCAACACTCCTCAAGTAGGATCTTTTTTCCTTATACCATACCTTGTTTGCTACAACTCCTAGTTCCCTCAGGGGTACATGACTTCTCTTACCAAGGCCTGATTCTAGCGACACGTTCTTACTATATTAAAGCTTAACCCAAATCCTAAGGTTCGGGTTCTATACCTTTTTATAGAGAGTCTCATCCCAAGAACATTACTTTGTACCACCTCATTTAATCAACAACACATTTAATCTTACTATTCTAACTACTTCATGGGCTCTTACCAACCAACTCCTTAAGAAGTTCTCATTATCTTATCGTCACTGCCATATAACTAACTAAGGGCTCTCATTTAACTATGTTCTCATAGTAAAATCTCATCCTTCTCTTCCTCATCATTTATAACCTTAGGTGGGATTATCACACCATCAGTATCACGATGAGAACATTAATCTTCTCCTTCTAACATCACCCCACTACTAAAAGGACTTCTGAAAATATATCTCACATACTCTTTTGAACCCATTATTATCTTATTATCAACACTGAACTTGATTTATCATCTTATCATCTCCCCCTTAGATCTAAAGCTGACAGTTGGAAGCTATGGACCTATTGCATCATCTCTAAATTCATCTACATCCCTTTTTAAGAACTTAAGTACTATTTGATAACTTATTATACCTTATCACTTAATCGGTTCTATAACCTTGGGAACATCATGACCATCTCAAACAATTCATAAGCCTAGCTTAGATCTATCACTTCATGAATACTCTGTTATTCTATTCAACACATATATTTAGTCTCCTCTAACACGATGGCATATCAACATCAACTCTATTTTGGTTAAAATATACTCTATCTCACCATGCCGAGTAACTATTCCTCTTCCTTCTATCAAGAACTCTGTACAACATTATTGTTCTTTATTTCACTCATAAAGGAACTCATCACTTATAACTGACTGGGTGCATGATTGCAATAACATAGTCTGCCTCATCACTATCTCACTTTCATACATTACTGAACCTCTGCTTACTTTCCTCTAACTCTAGGAACTTTCACTACTACTGCTAATAATTTTGTAACTTATGCTACCTTTTTGGGATGAAAAATACTACCCAAGCTCTAAATATACTTTCTCTTGAGGATCTCAGCGGAAACAGGGCTTAGAGAAGAGACTACAACTCGTTTTTAGCTTTAAAGCACAATTCATATGACTATGAGCGCATTCCTTTGAAACTCAACTTAACTCACTCATAGTCTTCTGTCTAACCCCTTCCTCAAGATTTTCCTAAGAGCAACTCATCGAAAAAGAACTAACTTTGCTTTTCAACCACCTCTAATATGAGAGGTAGTCGAAGGGATAGGAGAATGCACGAATTAGAATAACTCTCTATGACATAGCTCTATTGAACGATTAACAATATGAAAAAAGAGAAACTTTTCCTAAATGTATGTAGTCACTTATTTATAAAAGTGGGGCCCTCACAACCACAAATAAGATCCTACTTGACACGAAGGCATAGACACCGTAGGATACTTGAACATTGTTCTATGTTACCATAGGAAAGATCTTGGAATTATCTTTCCAACGCCGCCGAGTTTGCATGATTTCGAGTTCATATGTGTGAGATATGCCCATTTGAAGTTGGGTTGTTCAAATAAGAAAAGTCTAATCCAGATTTTGGAAGGGTAGTTTGGTCTTTTCCTTACCCTATTATTTTATTTCATTTTTAGGAGTTTAATTGGGGTTTAATCAGAATAATATCAGTTGACACAATTGGAAATTCTCGCTAGGGGTTGGAGAAAAGATAAAAGAGGAGAAAGAAGAAAAGTCAAGACTTCTCAAGATCGTACAATTTTGGTTGTGGATTTCTCAAAGGATTCAAACCTACGAGGTATGTGAGATCACATAGCGTTGGGATAGTTCACCAACGCGCCAATCATGATTCAATTTAGCCATGTTGTATTGTTTTGAAACTAAATCTTATGAGTTCATGATGATAATTCGTTCGAAATCTTATCGGCTCTTGTTGTTAAGGTCTCTTGAATTTGATTCATGATTTTAAGTGTGTTTTCAAGTAGAATCTTACATATATTGATGGTATAGTTTATTCTCAGTGTTTGGAGAAGGAACCAAGTTAAAATAGGGGATTTAGAGTTGAAAAACGAAGAAGAAAAGTTGGAATCCACCTGGGCAGGGGCCTGGGCGCCCAAACTAGTGCTCTAAATTTTGGGCTCTGGGATGCCGCTCCAGCCAGAGCGCCCCAACCCAGGCTATGAAATTTCAGGGCTAGCGCCCCGTGCCTGGATGCTAGTTCTCCCATTTTTCCCCGTTCCTTCCGTACTAGCTCCTTAGCAACATACCTATATTTTCTCGTTGATTTCTATACTCTAACGTACGTCTAAAAATCATGAAATCATCCATAAACTTGAGATCATGAACCTTGAATTCATAATTCAATTCAAGGAACGTTAAGAGTCAAGTCAAGAGGTTAAGAGTCAAGTCAAGAGAAGTTCATAGAGTTTTTCAAAAGTCTTTCACACATTTTAACTTTGTTTTAATACTTAAGCTTTGAGTTGAGTAAAGAGTAAGAGTAAAGTTCATTTCTTTAAAGATTATATGGGAACTAAGTATTCCCAAGAGTTAAAATGTTTTCACATTTCTGCAAGGAAGGAAACACTATTTCCAAGAGAGCCTTTGAGCTAGTTTTTCAGTAATTATCTCAAATCACAGAAAGAGTTTTCTTTTTAAAAACATATGAGCTGAGTATATTTTGGGAGTAGTATTGAGCACGGATATGAGGATGTGAGCTCATAATAACTCAAGTCTTCATAAACCATGTAGCTATCATGGGTAGAAAGGATCATACTTTTTAGATGAATCCTTAGTGCTTTTTTGCATAGACTAGTGGATCCACTTAGTTGAGGAGTTCTATATGACAGAAAAGTATATGACAGTTCTGGTAGCGTGGGTAAGATGATGTATCATCACTTAGGCTCATAATGATGGTTGTCGGTTAGAGAAACTCCCACAATATTATAGTACTTTGTTATATGATTAAACTGAGTTGTTATTGTATATGTTTAATACATTGAGTTATCACCTATTGTTTTAAATGCTTTGTATAAACTGCACCATTATTATTATTATTATTTTACTTTGGATTTTAGTTGAGTTATTCATGAGTTGAGTAAAGCCAAGACAAGTGTTCTTTTCAGATTCCTTTCAAGCTTATGTCTCGTTTAGTATTCCCCTCGCATATTCATATATTCCATGTATTGATACCATTTGGCCTGCATTGTTTTATGATACAGACACAGGTAACCAAGATCAGCATTCAGCGCCTCGTTGATCCATTTGAGCACTCAGAGTCAGTTGGTGAGCCTCCTTGCTTTCCGGAGGAATCCTTTTATATTGCTTTAGTATTTTAGTTGTTACAATGTCGGGGGTCTTCCTAACACCTCTCTTTGTTTTAAAAGTTTCATAGATAAGTTTTCATAGTTTTTTAGTCTTGTATTTCAGATGTTTTACTGTAAGACTTAAGTTTCCATCTATGGCTAGTTTGAATGTTTTATCCTAAAACATTTTGAGTTTAATTGGATACAGTTGTTTTATAAATGCATTTGATCATTGTAATAATGCTTACAGTCTTTTGCTCAATGTCTAGCCAGGACAAGGATTCACTTGGGGCAAAAAATGGTTCTCGAGTGCCAGTCCTACCCAGGGTGTAGGCTCGAGGCTTTATAATGACTTTTCTTAAGAGTTGCGACTCTTCTGAAGAGTTCTAACTTTTTTGAAGGATTGTAACTTTTTTGATGTGTTGTGACTTTTTTGAAGGATTGTGACATTTCTCTTAAAGGTTTTGACTTTTCTAAATGGTTGTGACCTTTCTGATAATGTACCACAAACACATGTTCATACTACCCTATATTGTCTATAAATAGATGGGTTTCTATCATTTTCCATTATGAATTTACGAACTTCTTTCGTACAAAGAAATTTGAGTGTTCGTTACTGCCATTGAGTGGTTCACTGAAACCGTGGTATTAATTAGGTACTAAAACATCAATGAGTAAGACAGTTCTATCCTGGGGGGGGGAATAATTTCATTAACCTCGGGTACTTGAAGATAATAATTTCTTTAAATAATACTTTGTATTAAGTTGGCTCATATTTTCTTCCTTATGAAAAATATTTTCCATACTATTTTTTATTTTCTTAGATTCTATTTGTTTACGACTTTTAAAGTTTCAGGTTTTAATAATACTATAAACATTGTTGCTTTTTACAAAGTTCCCCAAAGTTGTTATTCTAAATATTTTAGTAATACAAATTAAAAAAAAATACTAAGATATATATATATATATATATTGTACACTCGATGTTTCCTCAAACAACATGCCAAGAAAACATGTAAAATTCTCACGATAATGACAAGGCAAAGAAGCCAACTAAAAATGGCATTTGGGTGTTAATTCGTATTATTCCAAAAAACAATGAAAATAAATTTTAGACATTAACTAAAAAAGAAAAAAATCCATGTTCTTATATCCAACCGCCCCTCCCCCCATTTGTCTTCTTTTTTCACATTAGATGTTTTTCCATTTTAGAAAACATCTGTGGTACAATGTAAGAGACCCGTCTTATTTGGGGATTAGAATTTGTAACTCCATCTTCGTTAATTCCTAGTCATTTTAACTGAAGAAAAATATACGCTAATAACTATGCACACACCCCTAGTACTTTCCAATCTTTTCATATCTTATTTTAGTTGACTCCCTATTTTTTGCTTAATTTTGATGAATTTTTAGTTGTTATCTAAAACCTCCAATTATTGAGGACTCAATTTTCTATTTAGTTTGAATAGACAAATCACTTGAAGAAGAGTCACATCTACCAATCCTTATCGTTTGACCCCAACCTCATAAGTTGCATTATTGTGTTACATATGATCGTCTACGCTCTAAAATATTAGACACAATTGACGTTTATACGGCGTCATTGCCATGGATTCGTTAACGATAGTCTTCTACTGATTTTGAAATTTGAACTTATGTGTATTTTTGTGTTCTTGTTACTTTTTATTTGTGTTGCTGCTTGCCAAAAACAAGATAAGATGAATCAAGAGGATGAAAAATTAATTGTTGGTGATGTGGGGTTCGTAAATGAATTCACTGAAAATGAAGCACCCATGGAGATAGGTGTAGTCAAATCAATTTTCCTACTAGTAGAGGTAAGAGATGTCGTATTTCAAGTGACAAGTCCAATGCTTCATTTTCTAAAAATGAAGGGCTATTAGGAGGAAAAGTGGTTTTAAAATGGCGGAGTATAAGTCAAGAATTGGTTCAATTGAGATTGACTCATTTCTCATTAACTGGAGACACTACCACATGGCGTAGAGACCCCGAGGGTCAATTACCACTTCGGTGGAACTGAAGGCTGCTTTTCTTAAGAGATAGTTTTCCATTTCTCTTGAAGTTGAGTTGAGAGATGAAATGAAAAAACTTTCAATAAAACCTGAAAGAACCACTTTATGAAGTTTGATTGAGATTTAAACAAAGGGTTGTTAGGTGACCAAGACATGATTTATTTAAGGTCATTTTGTTACAATATTTCTTCCGATCTTTGAGTAGTCGAAAAAAGGGATTCTCCAAGGCTTGCCAAGTGGATCAATTATGGATCAGTCATTTGATAGATCTAAGTGTTTACTCCAAAGGGTTGTTCAACAAACTGTAATTGTCACAAAAGGGGAGTCGACAGGATGATAGGCATCACCTCAACTAAAAAGTGTGAGTAGAAATAAAGAAAAGATGAAATAAGAGGCAAGCATGTCATGGTGCCATCAAAATCATTGAAGACATTGCATCTTGCAGATTGGAAAGAAAATTACAGAAGTGTTAATACGTGGAATGCATACCGAGACTCAGAAACAAGTACAACCGAGGTTTATTTCCTCAAAGTACATGTATCAAGTAATGAAGAGATATATATAGGGAGTTCAATCTCTTATTCCCTAAGAGTAAGATACAAATCCCGGAGAGATAAGGGATGAAACAAAGGTCAAAACAAAAGAAAGTTTCATAAATCAAATGAGTAAGATTTACTGGTCAAAATTAACATGGAAAGAATATTGGAGAAAGTCATGGAGAAGATAATTTCTACAAATGATGGAGTAGAGGAGTTGAAACACGACCTTGTACTGCACAAAGCATAGAATCATGTTCCCTCTCAATTGAATGCCTAGAGAAAAAGATGAATCAACTCTCATCTTAAATGAATTCTCGGCCTACAACAAAGCTATATGTAGTCAATATGATTGATTAGCCTATCTTGCCTAAGAAAATTGATAAAGATCCGAAGAAAGTCACCATAGGAATGACGAAAGAAGAGTCATGGCTAAGCAATCTTTGCATAAGAGTCCTGGCTAGTTACTATTCATCACTCAAGAAGATTCAATGGAAATACCTACTATCAAAACTTCTCAATGATGTTAGGCTCAGTCAATAACCATGTGTCCATGCACAAATGAGTATGCTTCTTTACCAAGTAATTCTCAATTCATGAAAACTTTGTGTGAACCCTTGTTGTTATGCCTCGAGGCTACTCCCTTAACGTAACACGAGACCTAGAATCATTAGTGACCCCAATCTAACCTTGAGTCTGGCAATCATAAGCATAATGAAAATAAATAAGTAAATCATAAACTATGCGGAAGCTAAATAAATAAATATCTGATGTGGTGGATAAAACCCAAATATTATGAACATATAAAACATGCTAAGAGTTTTGTGATAACTGACAACCACTTAACAACTCAAGTTGAACCTATTATTATGTCTCAACAACCTCTAACTGAGTTGAGTTGCTGTGTTACACCCTAGCTAACTCTAACAAATTTGAAAACTAAAAATAATGACTAAGATCAAAGAATGTCTATTGTCCTATGAATTTGAGGACTCACCATTGAAGATGTTGAATACGGACCAAGAATCAATCTGAGTGTGATCTGGATGTTGAGTACCTATGAATTAGTAGTTGGAATAGACTAAGAATGAAAGATGTAGATACTAAGTTGAACAAATATATATGAGTTAAACAAAGCATAACTAAGCTATGACATAATCTGAGCAAGAATATAAATAATGAAACACAACTTAAGAGGTAAGCTGAATGTCATGACAAAGTACTAATCATGAAGATAACATGTTAAACTATAAACTGATGTAACTGCTGAAAACGTGGTCAAATGCACAAAAGTCTGACTGTAGGAGCTATTATTAATCGACTTAGGTTACGTGAGCTAAACGCGGAGCCCGATGTATACGCCCTATTGAGAGGACCCAATATACCTTGCTAGGGGTGTAAAGGCATGAATAGCATGATCACTAAATTTGATGCCCAAAAGAGGGAACTTATAATCCTATGATGGCACGTAATTTTGAGACTATGAGGGTACGCGGAACCCTAGTCCAACTCGGTGCTAAGTGATGAGTCCACAATTTGGACTCATTTAGGGCTTTATTTGAATATATTTAGTCTCCTCAAATGCATATTTTGTACCAATAACTAATGTAAATCCTTGAGTTTTAGGTATTTGGATTGAGGAACAAAGCATGGACAATATTGAGCAAAAAGGAACAAGGCAGCTGAATGAATGAAGGAAAGAAGTCTTGAGGATTGCCTAACCCATTAGGTGAGTCGGTGAACGGCCAGGGTCTCGCCTAATGTTCTAGAGTGCCAAGTCCTGAAGGAGAAAGGCCAGTCGGTGTGTGAAAAGAGCAGTCAGTAAGTCGCCGAACAGTTCCACGATACAGTGCCATATCTCCCACAATTACATAACTTGAAGATGCTGAAGGCAAAAGCAAAATAGCGATGAAAATTACCAAAGGGCGGATCGGCAATTGGTCGGCTATCTCGACTAACTGCGCCGATTGAACCCCCGCATCACACTTTTCAACAATGATAATACTTGTGTAAATTTTTAGCTTAGTATCTGATCTTTTGTTGAAACATATAATTTTTTATTTTTGAAATTTGAGAGCTTAGAACTGAGTTTAGAGACAATATTTCCTTTGCTTTGAAGATATGAAGATTTTCATTTCTAAGAAATTTGAAATGGGTGTTGAAGATTATTCATCTTAAACCTTTGTAAAGACTATATCAATAGTACCCAGTTGATGGAAACACAACTTGATAACGATTTTTACCTTTTTACTATGGCTAGCTAAAACCCTAATTCTTGGGGTGTGATTATATGATTATGGGTTGATTTAATTGATGGGTATTGTTAATTGATAGTTTATTTGCTGTTTAAAAGTGATTTCGTTCAGTAATTGTGGTTGAATTTAATAGGTTGTAATTGCAAATACAATCTTAACTTCGTGTTTTTGGCCGGCTAGAGAAAGGTTTTAAAAACCAAATTACTGAATCGATGGTCTGTGGGTATTGGGTTATCATGGGTTCAGCTCGAGAGAGATAACCCTAAACCCTTTTCCACACATTCAGCTCAAGAGAGTGGTTGGACTAAAGCGAAGGTTGTGCTTCATTGCTGCTTATTGGTGTTCGAGAGATACCAATTTGATTCTGTGTAAATTGTTCGAGAAAAAGTTTACCCCTACTAAAGTCTAGCTTATTTACCGATTTACAGCTATTTACTATTAATTGTAATTACCCAGTTGTTTACCTTAGCCCATAATCCTATCACATCCTGAGAATTCTGTCTCCATATTCGTATTTTCGTACTATATGTTGTTTTAGCTAATAATAGAAAAAAAAACCTTGATATTTGACACTTGTGTCACCCTTAATTTAAACAATGTTTTTATTCGTAAATGTTTTTAGCCATTATTGACTAGAGCATATTCTTACTTGCGTATTGATTCACGATTACAAACCACTCCCTTAGGATTCGACCCCAACTCACTTAGCTAGGCTATATTACTACCCACGATCTTTGGCACTTAGTATTAGACGAAGTGTCTGATACGTGAAATCACTAAGTCTACTCCAAACTGAATACATATGAAGCTAAAATACACTAAATACTGAATAATGCAAAATACTGACATGCTAACTAAGAATGCAACATTTATATACTGAGAATGTGACATTTAAAATATGGAACCTAACCTAGAAAGTATAATTTATGAACTTAGAGAATTTACACAAACTAGGGTTCTGATTTTTGTACAAGGAATTAAGCAACGTTTCAAAGAAAACATGATATTTAGACTGTGGATCCTATAGCAACTGAAATCACAAAAAAATCCCAAGATTTTACAAACCGTAGGTCTAAACAAGCTATGTAGAATCAAGGAACTGATTGGATTGATTGATTACCGATGCATTGATTGATTAATTAATTTTCAATAAACTAGTAGATGAAAGGAACACACTAGGAACACAGAAGGTTCAAGATCTGCCTAGTGCAATTGTTGTCACTGATGCATTGATTGATTTTCAATAAACTAGTGCCACCACTGATCCGACTCCCCTATCAAAAAAGAAGAAAAAGAGAAAGGTAAGGACTTGAAGAAAGAAAATCGAAATCCATAATAAAATGAAAAAGGAAGATGAAAGATGAATGTTGTGTCAAATAACCGTGGCAAACAGATGAGTGACAAGGTTTGTTGGACTTTCCAGAAACTAGGCTATTAATCAAGGAACTGTCCTCACCAAGCAAAGGTGAATGCTCTTATGGCCTAGGAGGATAAGCAAAATAAAGGGAAGGGACCGGAAATTACTTCTTATGTTAACTCGTTACGACTATTACAAACTTTGTCTAGTATTAGTGTGATGGATGTTGATGAGGATGTCGCTGGAAAGATTATCTATGTGAATGCTACTGACACGGTGGAAGATCATTCCGATGCTTATGGTAGTCTAATGTATGTTGACACAAAGATTGGTGAGAAAAGCGTTGTTACTATGGTGGATACAGGGGAAACTTACATATATGTGGCTTCAAAGATTATCAAAGATTATGGACTAAATGTGACTAATTATGCATCAAAGATGAAGGCGGTCAATTCTGCTACACAACCAGGGTATGTCATGGCCTTAGACGTGCCTTTGATGATCAGACATTGGTCTAGGGTGCACAATTTGACTGTGGTACCACTTGACGACTTCAACTTATTACTAGGAATTGAATTTATAAGGAAATTCAAGGTTGCTCCGATTCCACATTTGGATGGAGTAATGTGCATGGGAGAAAGAGACCTGGAATTTGTGAGGAGAATTCGACCATTTGCTAAGGGAAATAAGAAGACTATTGGGCTTGCTACACTAATATTTGTTATTGCTTTTGCAAAGGGTTTGAAGAAGGGTGAGGGTTCTTACCTTGCTGCCTTAATTGAAATGAAGCAGGATGTACAAGTAGAAGTTATGGATGTTGTTGCTAATTTATTGATGGAATTTAAGGGCGTAATGCCACCTGAACTACCCAAAGAGTTGTCTTCAAGAAGGGAAATTAATCATAGGATTGAACCAATTTCTAGATCACTGCTGCTGTTACACTCTCCTTATTACATGTCACCACTGGAATTGGTTGAGTTGAGGAATAAATTGTCTGAGTCGTTGAACGCAAGGATGATGCAGCCTTCGAAGGCTCCCTTTGGTGCTCTTATTCCATTCCATAAGAAGCAAGATGGAAGCCTCCAGATGTGTGTAGGTTATAGAGCACTAAACAAGGTTACTGTGCAAAATAAATATCCAGTTCCATTGATCCAGGACTTGCTAAATAGGCTATCTAAGGCTATATTCTTTTCTAAGATAGATTTGAGGTCGGGCTATTGGCAAGTACGCATAGTTGAGGAGGATGCCCCAAAGACCACATATGTAACTAGATATGGAAGTTATGAGTTCCTTGTAATGTCGTTCGGGGCTTACTAATACCCCGGCTAATTTGAATAATTTAATGAACAATTTTCTTTACGAGTACCTTGATGAGTTTGTAGTAGTCTACTTAGATGACAGTCCTATACAGTAAGACTTTAGACGAACACTTGCTGCATTTGAGAAAAGTGTTGCAACGACTTAGGGAATACAACCTATATGTCAAAATGGAAAAATGTGAGTTTTGTAGTCGCGAGATAAAATTCCTTGGCCATTTGGTAAGCGAAAACCAAGTTTGGATGGGCCTTAAGAATTTGCAAGTTATTATTGAATGGCAAACACCTAGTGAGTAAAGGAATTAAGATCATTATTAGGACTTGCAAATTACTATCGAATGTTCATAGCAGGCTATTCCAAGAAGGATGCCCCATTGAAAGATTTGCTGAAGAAGAATGTGAAATGGTTCTGGTTGGAGGCAAGAGAAAAGGATTTTAATCCATTAAAGAAGGTCATTGCTTCTGAACCAATATTGCGGCTACCTGACTTTGATCTTCCTTTCGAAGTAGACACTAATGCTTCAGATTATGTTGGTGGTGGTGTGTTGGTGCAGAACGAACATCCTATTGCATTTGAAAGAAAAAGATTCAACCCTGCGAAGCAAAGGTATACTTTACATGAGAAAGAAATGGTGGTAGTACTCCATTGTCTTCAAACATGGAGGGTGTATCTGATGGGAACAAATTTTTTTGTCAACACAGACAATGTGGCCAGTACAAACTTCAAAACTTAATAGAAACTAAGTTTAAAGCAAGCCAGATGGCAAGAAATATTGGCTAAATATAACTTCATGTGGATACATAAACCGGGAACGCAAAATCAAGTTACTGATGCATAGAGTCGCAAAGAGGTATTTGCTACGATTTATGCAATTACTAGACTTGAATCTGATTTTCTTAATAAAATTAAGTTTAGTGCCACTTTTGATTCATTATATGTCAAGTTAATGGATCAAGTGAAAGAGGGTACAGTTAGACGGTATTGGATCGAGGACGATCTGCTTTATTTTAGAGGGGGGAGAATCATGGTTCCGCAAGGTGAAAGACTGCGATGAAAACTTCTAAAAGAAACATATGATATTGTGTATGCTAGACATCCAGGCGTTGAAAGGATTATGGGATTACTATCCCGAAGTTATTTTTGGCCGAAAATGGAAGATGTCATTGAGGCCTATGTAAAGTCTTGTGTATTATATTAACTGGTTAAGAAAGAATGGAAGAAGGAAGCAGGGTTGGTGCAACCTTTACCTTTAGCGGAACGTCTGTGGGTTTCTGTTTCAATGGACTCATTAGTAGATTTCCAAAAAAGGAGGGTAAGGCGTCAAATATGGTAGTGGTTGTCATATTCTTAAAACATGATATCTTTATTGATGCCCTACCTTATGCTCTTCTAAGATAGTTGCTGAGTTGTTTTATGAGCATGTTGTGAAATTTTTTTGTATTCGATTAGACATTGTGACTGATCGTGATGCTAGGTTCACTGGCCAGGTTTGAACTGCACTTTTTAACATGTTGGCAACTGATTTGATGTTCTCAATGACAAATCATCGACAAACTGATGGACAGACCGAAAGGATCAATTATCTGCTTGAAGAATATCTCAGAAACTATGTCATAGTGAGTTAAAGGAATTAGGCAGAATCGTTGAACAGTGCACAACTTTGTTATAACTTGCACCGTTTGTCGACAACAGAAAAGAGTCTGTTTGAGTTAGTTTTTTATGTACAGCCTAACACCCCATTTGAAGTCACTAAATTTAAGTCACATGGTAAAGGTCCTGCTGCCTACAAGTATGCGCGTGATAAGCAAGAGATGCTAGATTAAATGCAAGATACCTTGAGGAAGGATGCTAAGAGGATGAAGAAATATGCTGACCAACATTGGTGTGCTTTAAAGTTTCAGATTGGGGATAAGGTGTAACAAATCTCTATTTGAAAGAACTAGAATGAGTTAGAATTGGAAAGAGTCATTTTAGGAAAGAAGGAAAAATCTAGAAAATTTGTTAAGTTAAGTTAAGTTTGAGTTTTTAGTAACATTCAAACGACCATAAATCCTAGCTCAAGATGAGTTAGGTGTTCTTATAGATACCATAGGAAATATCTTAGAATTATATTTCCAACACCTCCGAGTTTACGCAATTCTGAGTTTGTATGAGTGAGATATTCCAATTTGAAGTTGGGTTGTTCAAATATGGAAAGTCTAATGCGGATTTTTAAAGGGTAGTTTGGTCTTTTCCTTAACCAATAGTTTTGGTTAGATTTTAGGAGTTTAATTGGGGTCAAATCAGAATTAGATCATTTTAGAAAATAGGAAAATCACGCTAGGGCTTGGAGAAAAGTGAAAAGAGGAGAAACGAGAAGAAAAGGCAAGATTCATCAAGATCGAACAATTTGGTTTTAGATTTCACCAAGGATTCAATTCTATGAGGTATGTTAGATCACATAGAGTTGGGTTAGTTCATCCACTCACCAACCATGATTTAATTCAGTGAAGTTGTATTGTTTTGAAAGCAAATCTTATGAGTTCTTAATGATAATTAATTAGAAATCCTTTGGGTTCTTGTTGTTGAAGTTTCTTGAGTTTGACTCATGATTTTAGGTGCATTTTCGAGTAGAATCTTACATATATTAATTGTATAGTTTATTCTAAGTATTTGGGGAAAGAACCAATTGAATTAGAGGGTTTTAGAGTTGAAAAACGAAGAAGAAAAGTTGGAGGTTTCGGGGTAGGGGCCTAGGGCACCGCCCCAGGCAAAGCACCCCAAATGGGGCTTTGGGGTGCCGCGCTAGACAAAGAGTTACAACCCAGTACCTGAAATTCAAGATTTGGCTCCCAATGCTTTTTAGAGCGGCAATGACGCTAGTTCTTCCACTTTTTCCCCTTTTTTCCGTACTAGTTCCTTAGCAACGTACCTCTATTTTCTAGTCGATCTCTATACTCTAAGGTACGTATAAACATTATGAAATCATCATTAACATGAGATTATGAGCTTTGAATCCATACTTCAATTCAAGGATACTTAAGAGTTAAGTCAAGAGGTTCAGAGTTAAGTCAAGAGAAGTTCATAGAGATTTCCAGTGATCTTTCACAAACGTATTAAATTTGTTTTAAGACTTAAGATTTGAGTTGAGTAAAGAGTAAGATTAAAGTTCATTTCTTCAAAGATTATACGTGAACTAAGTATTCCCAAGAGTTGAAAATGTTTTCACATTTGAGCAAGAAAGGAAACACCTATTTCCAAGAGAGCTTTTAAGCTAAGTTTTGAGTAATTATCTCAAAGCAAAGAAAGAGTTTTTCTTTTAAAAACATATGAGCTGAGTATATTTTGGGAGTAGTATTAAGCACCGATATGGAGACGTGAGTTCATAATAACTCAAGTCTCGATAAACCATGTAGTCATCATGGGTAGTAAAGGATCATACTTTTTAGATGATTCCTTAGTGCTTCTTAGCATAGACTAGTGGATCCACTTAGTTAAGGCATTTTATTTGACAGCAAAGTATAGGATAGTTCTGGCAGCATGGGTAAGATGATGTATCATCATTTAGGTTCATAGTGGTGGTTGTCGATTAAAGAAACCCTCATTGTATTATATTACTTTATATGTAAACTGTGTTGTTATTGCATTTCTTTAACAAATTGACTTGCTACCTACTGTTTTAAATGCTTTGTATAACTGCACCATTATTGTTGTTTAACTTTGCATTTGACTTGAGTTATTCATGAGTTGAGTAAAGCCAAGGTAAGTGTTCTTTTCAGATTTCTTTGAAGCTTATGTATTGTTTTGTATTCCCCTTGCATACTCTTACATTCAATGTAATGATGCCATTTGTCCTAGATCATTTTATGATGCAAACACAGGTAACCAGGATCAACATACTGTGCCTCGTTGATCTAGTTAAACACTCAGAGTCAGTTGGTGAGCCTCCTTACTTTTCGGAGGGCTCCTTTTTATCATTTTTTTTAGTACTTTAGTTGTTAGGATGATCGGGGGTCTTGTCCCGACATCCCTTTTCGTTTTAGAGGTTTCATAGACAGTTAGTAGTTCATTTGTCTTTACATTGTTGTTTCTTATGTTAAGACTTGAGTTGCCAATTTAGCCAAGTTGAATGTTTGCCCATTACACGTTCTAAGTCATTTTATTAAACAGTTTAGTAAAGATGCATTGAATCCTTGTATTAATGCTTTAAATCTTCCGCTATAAGTTAAGCCAGACCTAGGGTTCACTTGTGGATAGAAATGGTTCTCAGGTGCCACTCCAGCCCAAGGTGTAGGTTCTAGGCGTAACTAATTTGGTATAAGAGCCCAGATTTCAAGAGTCTGAGGGAGTCTATGAAGTTGCGTCTGTAGAGTCCTAGTTATCGGTGTGAGCACGCTACATCTATAATTAGGGGGCTGCAACACTTAGGAAACTACCTCACTTCTTTCACACTTATTTTGTGCGTTAGAGTTTGATCTCTAAAAAGTTTCTTCTAAATCGTGCTTGTGCATGTCTTTCAGTTAATCATGCCTCCATGAAGAGCTGTCTGAGGCTATCCTGCTAGGAGGAACGTTGAGGAGCTAGGGGTACCTAACGCACTTGAAGTGCAACCCTAATGAGAAGTCATGAATGTTGAGTTTAGGGAAGCGATTTCAATGTTAAGCCAAGTTGTGACTAATCAGGTTGGGCAGCAAAGAGGAGCTAGACAAGAAGTGGCTGATACTTCTAGGATCTGAGAGTTCTTAAGGATGAATCCTCCATGTTTCACTGGTTCAAGCACTACTGAGGATCCAGAGAGTTTAGTTGAGGAATTGGAAAAAATGTATTTGAGTTTATGCACGTTTTGGATGTTGAGTGAGTAGAAGTAGTTGCATATCAACTGAAGAATGTTGCTAGAACTTGGTTTGACCAATGGAAGAAGGGTAGAGCTGAGGGAGCACCACCTGCCAATTGGGCTTGTTTTGAAGAGGCCTTCTTGGGGTGTTTCTTACCCCGAGAATTGAGAGAGGCCAAGGTACGAGAGTTGCTCGCCCTTAAGCAAGATCAATTAAGTGTTCATGAGTACAACTTGAAGTTCACCCAACTTTCTTGATATTCTCCAGAGATGGTTGAGGATATGAGAAGCAGGATGAGACTTTTTGTTGCTGGGTTGTCCCGTCTGTCAAGCAAAGAGGGCAAGGTAGCCATGTTAATTGGGGACATGGATATAGCAGGTTGAGGAACATAAGTTGAGGGATAGAAAGGAGTTCAGAAACAAGAAAGCGAAGACTGGGAATGAGCCTGGGCAGCAAAGAAATAATTTGAACTGGTCTTTTTTCAAACAAAAGCAAAAAGGACCTAATACATTTGTTAGTGCACTTGCACCCAGAAATAAAGATGAATACAATAGTCAAAATTCACAGAACTTCAGATCTTGACCTGCACAGTCTCAGGGTAGTGTGGCACAAGGAGGTAACCTACATGTGCTAAGTGTGGTAGGACCCACCTAGGTAAATGTGGTGATGTCTCCATAGGTAGTTTAAATTGTGGACAAGAGGGTCACTTTATGAAAGAATGCCCTAAGAATTAGTAAGGTAATGGAAATTAGGGCAATAGAATCCAATCTTCATTAGTTGCTCCACCAGACAGTGCTGCACCTAGAGGAGCTACTTTCTATACTGGCAGAGGAACAAACCGCCTTTATGTGATCACTAGTCGTCAAGAGCAAGAAAATTCTCCAAATATTGTCACTGGTATGATCAAAGTCTTTACTCTTGATGTTTATGCTTTGTTAGACCCAGGAGACAGTTTATCTTTTGTGACTCCTTATGTTGCAAATAATTTTGATGTTCTTCCTGAGAAACTTTGTGAAGCCTTTTGTGTTTCTACACCTGTTAGGGAGTCTATTCTAGTTGAGCGAGTATATCATGATTGTGTCATTTCCATCAATCACAAGAAAACTATGGCTGATTTAGGTGAGTTAGACATGGTAGATTTCGATGTCATTCTTGGTATGGACTCGTTTCATGCCTGTTATGCCTCCATTGATTGTAGAACTCAAGTTGTTAGGTTCCAAATTCCTAATGAGCTAGTTATAGAGTGGAGTAGCAGTTCAGCAGTGCCTAAGGGTCGTTTCATTTCATACCTTAAGGTGAGAAAGTTACTTTCAAAAGGTTGTTTCTATCACTTGGTCTGAGTTAATGACTCTAGTGCTGAGACACATCTTATTGAGTCAGTTTCAGTTGTAAATGAGTTTCCAGATGATCTACCTGGAGTACATCCTGAGAGAGAGAGATAAACTTTGGTATAAATATTCTTCCCGATACTCATCCTATATTTATTCTTCCATACAGAATTGCACCAGCAGGGTTAAAAAAGTTGAAGGAGTAGTTGAAAGTTCTCCTAGATAAGGGTTTCATTCGACCAAGTGTCTCACCTTGGGACGCTCCGCTCTTGTTTGTGAGGAAGAAGGATGGTTCCCTTAGGATTTGTATAGATTACCGCCAGTTGAACAAGGTTACAATCAAGAATAAGTACCCTCTTTAGGGAATTGATGATCTCTTCGATCAACTTCAGGGTGCTACTTGTTTCTCTGAGATAGACCTCAGATCAAGCTACCATCAATTGAGGGTAAAGGAATGTGATTTTCCAAAGACAACATTCAGGACCCGTTATGGTCAATATGAGTTCCTAGTTATGTCATTTGGTTTGACTAATGCGCCTGCAACGTTCATTAACCTTATGAATAGAGTATTCAAGCCTTATTTAGATATGTTGGTTATTGTATTCATTGATGAGATATTAATCTATTCGAGCAATGAAGAAGATCATGCTAGTCATCTCAGAGTAGTTCTCCAAACTTTAAAGGATAGAGATTTATATGCCAAGTTCTCTAAGTGTGAGTTTTGGCTTAAGTCTGTGGCATTCTTAGGCCACATTATGTCTGGAGAGGGTATTAAAGTTGATACCCAGAAAATACAGGCAGTGCAGAATTGTCCTAGACCCACATCTCCAACTAATATTAGTAGTTTCTTGGGTTTGACTGGGTATTATAGAAGGTTCATAGAGGAGTTATCATCTACTTCATCCCCCTTGACAAAGTTAACTCAGAAATAAGTGAAATTCCAATGCTCTGAAGCTTGTGAAAAAAGCTTTCAGGAATTGAAAAAGAGGTTAACTACTTCCCAGTATTGACCTTACTAGAAGGCATGCAAAACTTTGTTGTTTATTGTGATGCGTCTAGAGTTTCTTTGGGTTGTGTGTTAATGCAGAATGGCAAGGTTATAGCTTATGGCTCCAGATAGTGGAAAGTTCATGAGAAGAATTACCCAACTCATGATATAATGTTGGCTGATGTAGTATTTGCTTTGAAAATATGGCGCCATTATCTTTATGGTGTTCATGTAGATGTGTTCACCGATCACAAAAGTCTTCAGTATGTGTTTACTCAGAAAGAGCCTAATATCAGACAAAGGACGTGGTTAGAATTACTCAAGGATTATGACATGAGTATTATTTACCACTAGTGTACGGCTAATATTGTTGTTGATGCCTTGAGCAGGTTATCTATGGGTAGTACCACCCATTTTTAGGAAGATAAGACAGAGCTAGCAAAAGATGTGCACAGACTTGCACACTTGGGAGTCCGACCAATGGATTCCACATAAGGAGGAATGGTGGTGATTAATGGGGCTAAATCACCCTTAGTGTCAAAAATAAAGGAGAATCAATACCAATACCATATTTTGCTTGAATTGAAGGCAAATGTTCATAAGTAAAATGTATTGGCTTTAGAACGTGGGGCAGATGGCGTATTGAGATATCAAGGTAGGTTGTGTGTACCAAAGGTAGATGAACTCCAAAAGTGAATCATAGAGGAAGATCGTAGCTCCAGATATTCCATTCATCTGGGTTACACAAAGATGTATCGTGACTTTAGAGAAGTTTATTGGTGGAGTCGTATGAAGAAGGGCATTGCAGAGTTTGTTGCTAAGTGTCTGAATTGCCAACAAGTTAAAGTAGAGCACCAAAGGCTCGGTAGTTGGCTCAGAATATAGAACTTCTGGATGGAAGTGGGAGATGATCAATATCGACTTCATCACAGGTTTATCAAGGTCTCGCAGGCAGTATGATTCTATTTGGGTGATTGTTGATAGAATGACAAAATCAACCACCTTTTTCCAGTAAAGACTACCCACTCGATAGAAGATTATGCTAAGTTGTATATTCAAAAGGTAGTTAAACTTCATGGAGTGCCTATCACCATTAGTTCATATAGAGGTACGCAATTTACTACATCATTTTGGAAGTCATTCCAAAAAGGCTTGGGTTTAAAGGTGAACCTAAGTACCGATTTTCATCCTCAGACAGATGGGCAAGCATAGTGCATCATTTAGATGTTAGAGGATATATTGAGGGCTTGTGTGATTGATTTCAAAGGTAATTGGGATGATCACCTACCTCTTATTGAGTTTTCATATAACAAAAGTTACAACTCTAGTATTCAGATGGCTCCTTATAAGGTTCTTTACAGGATACGATGCATATCTCATATTGGATTGTTTAAAGTTGCTGAAGTAGGGTTGATAGGACCAGACTTTGTTTATCAATCTATGGAGAAAGTGAAAGTGATTCAAGAGAGGATGAAAACAATGCAGTAGTCAAAAATCCTACACTGACATTAGGAGAAAGGAGTTGGAGTTTGAAGTAGACGATTGAGTATACTTTAAATTTTCACCCATGAAGGGTGTTATGAGATTTAGTAACAAGGGTGAGCTTAGTCCCCGGTATATTGGCCCTTATAGAATATCCAAAAGAGTTGGTAATGTAGCTTATGAGTTAGAGCTACCTCAAGAATTAGTAGCGGTTCATCCGGTATTTCATATTTCCAAGTTGAAGAAGTACATGGGAGATCCTTCAATTATCATACTAACCGAAGATATTGGTATCAAGGATAAGTTATCTTATGAGGAGATCCTTGTTCAGGTTCTAGACCACCAAGTTCTTAAGTGGAGAAACAAGGAAGTAGCATCAGTCAAAGTCATTTGGAGGAACCAGTTTGTTGGGGAAGTTACTTGGGAAGCTGAGGAGGATATGAAGAAGAGATATCCACATCTACTTGAGCCCGGAGAAATTCCAGACTAAGGTACTAATTTTCTTCTTAGTACGCTTTAATTTTTATACTTGATGTGTTAGACTTTATTGTTAGGTGTTAAAGTTGAATGTTAGATGTTACACCCTTAGCCTAGTAAGAGCAATCCCATTTGAGGACGAATGTTCCCAAGGGAGAGATATTGTAACAACTCTCTATTTGAAAGAACTAGAAAGAGATGGAATTGGAAAGAATCATTTTAGGAAAGAAGGAAAAATCTGGAAAATTGGTTGAGTTAAGTTAACTTAGAGTTTTTGGTCAACTTCAAATGACTGTAACTCCTAGCTCAAGATGAGTTAGGTGTGCTTCTATATACCATAGGAAATATCTTCCAATGCAGTCGAGTTTACGTGATTCCGAGTTTGTATTAGAGAGATATGCCTATTTGAAGTTGAGTTGTTCAAATAAGGAAAGTCTAATCCGCATTTTGGAAGGGTAGTTTTGTCTTTTTCTTAACCAATTATTTTATTTCAATTTTACGAGTTTAATTGGGGTCAAATCAAAATTAGATCAGTTTAGAAAATTGGAAATTCACGCTAAGGCTTGGAGAAAGGAGAAAAGAGGATAATGGAGAAGAAAAGGTAAGATTCGTCAAGATCTTACAATTTTGTTGTGGATTTTGCCTAGGATTCAATCCTGCGAGGTATATGAGATGACATAGCATTGGGTTAATTCACCCATGTGCCAATCATGATTCAATTCAGTGAAGTTGTATTATTTTGAAAGAGAATCCTATGAGTTCATGATGATAATTCGTTTGAAATTTTGTGGGTTCTTGTTGTTGAAGTTTCTTGAGTTTGACTCATGATTTTAGGTGTATCTTCGACTAGAATCATACATACATTGATGGTATAGTTTATTGTAAGTTTTTGGGTAAAGAACCAATTGAATTAGAGGATTTTAGAGTTGAAAAACGAAGAAGAAAAGTCAGAGGTTTCTTGGCAGGGGCCTGGTGCGCCGCTCTAGCCAGAGCTCCCCAAATGGAGCTCTTAAATTTGGGTTCTGGGGCTCCACTCCAGCTAGAGCGCTCCAACCCAGTCCCTGAAATTCAAGGGTTGGCGCCCCGTGCCTCTCAGAGTGCCAGGGACTCCCATTTTTCCACCTTTTCCACCTTCTTTTCGTACTAGTTCCTTAGGAACCTACCTATGTTTTCTAGTCAATTTATATACTTTAAGGCACATCTAAATATCATGAAATCATCATTAACATGAGCTCATGATCCTTGAATCCATACTTCAATTCAAGGAAAGTTAAGAGTTAAGTTAAGAGAAGTTCATATAGTATTCCAAAAGTCTTTCACAAACGTTTTAACTTTGTTTTAAGACTAAAGCTTTGAGTTGAGTAAAGAGTAAGAGTAAAGTTGATTTCTTCAAATATTATACGGGAATAAAATATTCGCAAGAGTTAAAAATGTTTTCACATTTGAGCAAGAAATGAAACAACAATTTCCAAGAGAGCTTTTAAGCAAAGTTTTGAGTAATTATCTCAAACAAAAGATAGCAATTTGTTTTTAAAAACCTATGAGCTGATTATATTTTGGGAGTGGTAATGAGCACCGATATGGGGATGCGAGTTCATAATAACTCAAGTCTCCATAAACCATGTAGCCATCATGGGTAGAAAAGGATAATATTTTTTAGATGATTTCTTAGAGCTTTTTAGCATAGAGTAGTTGATTCACTTAGTTAAGGAATTCTATATGCTGATAATGTATAGGATATTTCTGACAGCTTGGGCAAAACGTTGTATCATCACTTAGGCTCATAGTGGTGGTTGTTGGGTAGAGAAACTCCCACAGTATTCTATTACTCTATATGTAAATTGAGTTTTTATTGCATTTCTTTAACAAATTGAGTTGCTACCTCCTGTTTTAAATGCTTTGTATAACTGCACCATGATTGTTGTTTTACTTTGCAATTGAGTTGAGTTATTCATAAGTTGAGTAAAGTAATGGTAAATGTTCCTTTTAGATTCCTTTCAAGCTTATGTCTTGCTTAGTATTCCCCTCGCATACCCGTACATTGAATGTACTGATGCCATTATGCCAGCATCATTTTATTATGCAGACACAGGTAACCAGGATCAGCATACAGTGCCTCTTTGATCCAGTTGAGCACTCAGGGTCAGTATGTGAGCCTCCTCGCTTTCTGGAGGGCTCCTTTTTATCATTTGTTTTTAGTACTTTAGTTGTTATGATGATCGAGGGTCTTGTCCCAACATCCCATTTTCTTTTAGAGGATTCATAGACAGTTAGTAGATCAGTTGTCTTTATATTGTTATTTCTTATGTAAGACTTGAGTTGCCACTTTGGCCAAGTTGAATGCTTCACCTCTAAACGTTATAAGTTATTTTATTAAATAGTTGAGTAGAGATGCATTGAATCCTTGTATTAATGCTTTAAATCTTTTGTTATAAGTTAAGTCAGGTCAAATGTTCGCTTGGGGCCAAAAATGGTTCTCGAGTGCCAGTCCTGCTTAGGGTGTAGGCTCAGGACGTGACATAAGGTGTTGCTAAAACTTACTCCTCAAATTAGGAAGAAAATCAATAATAAGACGATTCATCATGGATTGATTTCGATGCATGATGGACCATTTGAAGTCATAGAAAGAGTTGGTGATGTTTCTTACAAGTTAAATCTGCCAGAAATATTGAAAATTCACCCTACATTTCACTTGATTTTTCTGAAACCTTTTCATAAGGATGCTGAGGATTTAAAAAGGTTGGTTAATAGGCGTGTTCCTCCTATTGTACGAACGCATTTTAAAGAATAGATTGAGAAGATTCAGGATCATAGGACTTTGGAACAGCAAAAAGAATCGAAGAACCGAGTTTCTGATTCAATGGAAAGGGAAGCAGGTGTTGATGCTACGTGGGAAAAAGGAACCTCTCTATGGAAATTCGAAGATAAAATTCAGGCATACTTAAATTAAGTCTTATCGAGGACAATGAGCTCATCTGGTAGGGGGGATATTTGTTTCACCCTCAGCTTTATGGTTTGAGCGGCTCGGGCTTGGCTAGAGATTTACATGATGAACCTAGTCAAGGTTCAATGACTTCAGTCAAGGATAAGTTCAAATAAATGAAGACCTTGGCAGTGGCGCGGCTAAGGAATGCAAGGGAAGGCGTGGCTAATACATGACAAGGGTTGGAAAAAGTAAAGGCATGTGAAGCAAGATGTGGCTAAGGCATGATAAAAGGTAGGTAGACTAAGACAAGTCTATGATCGTGCCAAAGTTGTGGTTATACAAGTTGAAGGCTAACTGTTGGATAAAGGCAACGGCTGAGCAGATTGCACCCCAATGGCAAATTGGGCGAGGAAGAACTAGCACACATGATTGGCACGTAGGTAGAGGCGAGATTGGGCTACTGAAGGGTGATTTTGGTGCCAAAGCTAAAGGCTGCTTACGCTTACCTCACACATGCTTGGGCAGTTTCTAGACGTTGGAGCTTTGTCAGCATGTTGGATAAGATTTGTTGTTTGAATTTTGAATTTATCTTACAAGTTGGGCTTGCCAACTAAATTTGTAGGCATGTGCCTGACATGTGAATGGGTGCTATAGCCGATTTAAAGGCACATGCAGACCAGTCTCAGGCAGAGGTCCTTGGTCAAATTTTATAGGCTAAACTATTTATGTACTTCTTTGTGGCGCGAGTTTAATACAAATTTGGGACTTGTTCATGTAAAGTGTTTATGTGTTGTACTTTCGTATGCTTGTCTAGAGTTAATCTCAAATGTGACTAAAAAGAAAAGGTGAGTTGAGTTTAAGTGTTTAGACTACCTTAGTTGGTTAGATCTACTTAAGTGAGGGCGGATCACACTTACACAACAAATCACTCAACACCTTGATATCCAAATATGGTGTGAAGTACAAGGTGACTGCTCCATATCACCCTCATATGAGTGGAAAAAAATAAATATCAACTTGAGAGATTAATTTCATTGTTGTGATACGAGTGTATGACAATCACACGAATTGGGCATGAAAGTTTGATAACAGTTCGTGAGCATACTGAACGACATTAAAAATAACTATAGAAATGTCCCAATATCATATTGGTTTTGTAAACGCATGTCAACTACCTTTTGAACTCAAGCACAGAGCCTTGTTGGCTTTAAAATATATGAACCTGAATTGACGAAGAGAAGCCCAGACACAGGTGGAAAATCTTAATGAGATCGTTGATTTTAGGTTGAGAGGGTATGAAAGTGTGAAGCCATACGTCCATCTCTTATGGAAAAGCACCTCGAGGATATCAATCATAATTCTAATTAATATAGTAGAAAAAACCAATGATTAGCCATGTCTCTTCCTGTTCTTCCATTCCCATGGGCATATGGCCTGGCAGGCCTTCCCTTTTCGCCGGAGCTTCATCGGTGTTGCCCCGTTTCCCAATCAGATGTTTGGATGTTAGCTATACTAAGATCTACATGAAATTTATATACTTTATTAGATTTGTTTCACCCAATTTAATTATATTGTAAATTATTAATATGAACAATTGTATTGGGACAAAAGAAGTACTATAAGTTTTACATTAAACAAAATCTATAGTCCTAGAAATGGGAAAAAGTCAAAATTCTGTACTTTTCTTAAATAATGAAAGACAAATAATATTTATCGACACTTAGGTGCCCTAGGGTAAGAGCTCAGAATCTCAAAGGTAAAAAAGGATTTCATAGGAAAACTTATTGCAACATCTCTCGAGTTCACATCTGCACTTAATGCATCACTTCCCAAGGTGACCTGTTGAAGCCCAAACAAATCTTCATTTTATTTTTTTCTAGCCACAATAAATATACAAAATTATAAGAATCAACTATACAGTTATGATAATGAATATGGAAAAAACAATAATAAAACTAATATATGAAGGAACTATTTATTTTATTTTGATTTTCTTAACTTTGTTTACCTATGTTTGAAGGGATGTCACGTGCAGATAAATAATTAACTCCACTGCGATCTTTTATGTAGACTCCATTGCAAGATTCACTCGTTCCTACCACATAGTGTTTGATCAATTTGTTCCCGCGCATACGTGTTTTACGTATTTGTGTTACCTGCAAGTTAAACTCTTTTAGTGACAATGAATAAAAAAGCCAATTTAATTATTTATTCTTATCTAAGTTTCTTGAGCTAACCTGCAATGTGTCTTCCTTTTCACTTGTTTTGGTTTTGTTTTTTCAAGAATTCTCCATATGGAAGAAAGTTATAAACCTCTATCATAGATCAAAATTTTTCCCTTGTCTCCAAATGATGATAGACCTATCTGCCAACAGTTATTAAATGTTAAGTACACAATTCATCAATCCAAGTATAGCTTGGTATTAATATTGGCTAAATTAATATTTCTATAATTTAGATGAAGAAACTTACATAATCAATTATTGGTTCATCTCGACGAGAACTATTCTTCATGTTCCAGTTTTACCTTCTCTGTTCCAATGTATGTGTATGCAGGTAATGCATATTTTTTGGTATCATCTCTATATCCTTATTCTTACTCTTCTCATTTTGCATCTAAAACAAGTTATATTTTATGAAATTCAAATATATCCAAAATTTATTTTCAAATGTGAATTACCTAGTGGAGCTGGGAGCATCAATAATTTGTACATCAAGTGGTAGACAAGATATTGACAATAGCTTAGTACAAAATATAATGATTTCAATTATATGAAGTAGAACTAAGCTGTTGATGTGCCTATTTTATTCGCAATCACCATCAATATGAATCAATACAATCAGCCAACACTAACACTAGCTATCTACTATTTACAATTGTTATTGATGCCAATCATCATTACCACAAAAGTCATCAAGTAGTATTGACAGTGACCATCATTTGTCACAACTATTCATTCTCTACAACCATCATTTACCACAAACATTAACTATTAGTGGATGCTTGAATTGACTTATTTTTTGTGGCTTTTGGTTTTTAAGATATTTTTTAGTTTTGGAAATGCTTGGGAAAACACTTTTGTTTAAGGTTGAAAAAGTACCAAAAATGCAAAAAAATCAAAAGTTGGGCGTTGTCCCCAACTTTTAGCTTTTGGCTTATAGGTCTCTTTAAAAAAATACTTCCAAACACCCCCTTAGTTATCATCCAAATATGAACTACCATAATACTATTGTTATAAATTTCTACTATCACATTTATCAATCCCAACTATCCACAACATCATCAATAGTCAACATACCATCCTCAATTTTCATTCATAACAACCATCACTAACCATCACTATTCATCCAAATGTTTTTATTCCTTAACATAACTAACATTGAAAAAGTTATGTCTAAATACATCAAATGATTTTTACACATATCTAAATAGGAAAAGAACTATACACCTAATAATAGGTATGTTAAATAATGGTGGAATTTTTCAAAACTTACCAATAAAACACCAGCTTGAGGTGGAATAGAATATATGGGAACCGTCATTACTGCATCTCTATGATCAATTTTGTGCTTCTTATTCATATTGTAGTAGAAAAATATGAAACACTTAGATAAATATTTTGTAAAATTAAAAATTGTGTGAAGTAATTGGACAAAATAATGAAAAGTCATTATTTAAAGAAAATAAAGATGAAAATTGCTAGTTTGCTAGTAATTTATCTACATGTAAGTTAATATTCTAAAAACATAATAGCAGTCCTAGAATATCCTAAAATATTAAGAAATAGAAGGTTTTCTTACGCTTTTAATCACAAGAACAATGATTTCTTTATAACGCTTCTCGTATCTTTACATAAAAAGAAAATTTTACTTTATATTCCTCTTTAAATAAGTATATTTTAATGGTGAATAAACTCAATTAATCTTTTAATATGTTTATTTATAACTTAGTTTGAAGTGACTAATGATGTTAAGTCATGTTCTCTACGCTAATTTCAATGTTTGTTAAATTTTGATCAAAATCATAATGCCTATTTTATGTCTATTAATCCAGGGTAGAGGTTTGAGTTTTTTCATTACCTTATATATATTTTATACTGAGATGTCATGTGTGTTTTAGATGCGAAACAAAAATATTTATTTGTGTTATCATTCAGACGAAAGTTATCTTGAAAGACCTATCATTTTTAGATCTTTGTAGGACCTAACTACAAAAAAGGCACAATTGGAGGATATAATTTAGAATTATAAGATAATATTTTAAAACTTTATATTTATTAATACTATTATTTATACACTCTTTGTATTCTATTTAATGTTACATACTTTCCTTTTTAGTCAGTCCCAAAATCATGATTTATTTCCTAATTATTTGACAAATATTTAATGACACTATAAATATTTTACTATTGTTGGGTTCCACTTATTTGGGGAAAAAAGTCACAAAGGTGTACTCTTACTCCATGTCTAGGGGATTGAAGTATAATTTTAGTTCATGTCTTAAAGGAAATTAAACTAAACACTTTATAATTAAAGAAACTTTTCTAAAGCTTACCTTTGAAACATTAACTTTTGATTTATCAAGTGAGAGAAAACTTATGGAAACTTCCATTAATATTGGATCCACATCACCATCAACTTTGAGATTTTCATCCATATTCTAGTTTAAAGTATGAAAAAAAAAAAGAATAGTTAGATTTACATTTTGAGAACTTAACCAAACTGCTAAAATCCTAAAAAAAGATACATGTCCATCAATCTTATGCATTTTGTAATAAGATCAAATATGATTTTTGCAATGCATCTCTTAATGTTCACTAAATAATTGGATGTCTGATGAAAAGTTTCATCCTATTGTATATGTTTTAAAAAAGAAAAACTATGCTTACCTCCAAAACATTAACTTTTGATTGTTCAGGTGCATTAAAAGATGCAGGAACTTGCATCTCATCTCCATCAATTTGGTGCTGCTTATTTATATTCTAGTATAAAATATGAAAAATATATATAGATCTTTGTGAAATAAAAAAATTGTATGAAAGAATAGAGATTTTCTCAAAAAGAAAGATGAAAACTAATCACTTGCTAGTACTTAATCAAAGTGCTAGAATTCTCAAAATAATATGGATATTGACCTATCAAATCAGTCAAAAACCTAACTCTAAAACATCATTTTGAAGTGCGATAAAAATATGGGAATGACCACTACTGCATCTCCTAGATTATAAATAAAACCATTAATATAAAATAAAGATGATTGATACCTTTCTAGTAATTTATATATGTTAGTAAAAGTTCTACAGTACCCTGAACATTTAAAAATATTTGTAAAAGCTCTACAATACCCCCAAATAATAAAAATAAAATGTTTTTCCATCAGTTTTAAGTAATAGAACCAATGATATCCTTGAGAAGTTCAAACCTCTTTGCTAGTCTTGAAGCATCTTCACATAAAAAAATTACTTTCTATTTTTCTTTAAAGAAAGTATATTTTCATATGAGTTTAAATTTACACAAAATACTTTCATCAATGGTGAGTTTAATCAAGTGTAGATGTTTAAACTTTTTCATTACTTGATTTTGTAGCAAGGTACTGTCATATCAAGTCTGAGAGGTTACGATGTGGAGCAAATTATCTATATGTTTTAGTACTAGATTATATAGAAAAAATTTATCTTGAAAGACCTATTCATTTTTAGCATGAATGTAGACGTAACTAAAATTCATATCATAGAATTTAGAGGTATTACAGAAACTTTAAAAGTATTATTATTAATCTTTCAAATGCTTTAACTCTAAAGAAGAATATTTTTTTTCAATACAATTAATATTAAAAAGCTATTAAGGAATAAATTAAATAATCTGAATACGTCTTAAAATGAAAAGAATTAAACTCCTTACAATTGGAGGAAAATCTTACCTCCAAAAAAAACAAATTTTGATTCTTGAGGTGTGGAAAAAGATATGGCAATATCTATCTATACGACCAGATTCCATCGTTATGGAAAGCTAACGAGGAAATATTTTGGGCTGGAAAACATTTTGGTAGTATCATGAAATTTCCCAACCTAGTCCAAATATGGACGAAATCGGAGTAAGTGAGATCTAGGGAAATTTGGTAACAAATGGGAGATATAATTATGATTTTGATCAAATAAGTAGATAGCTAAGATGTTAAGGAACCCGCACAACTTTAGGAAATTGAATTCGGGTGAATAGAACTCTCGGAATTGATCTTAGTAAGAACAAGTGTTTTTTGAGTATCGTGGGATGACGGTATGTTGTGAATTGGGGGTATTGAAATTATTAAACTTGCTCACTGTTCGGTGCACACTGCTATAGTGGGATTTCTGCTGCCAGGGAGAGGCTGCTGTAGTGGGGTGAGACCGCTATGGCGGAACAGACGCAACTTAAAGTTAGAAATAAACTCCAAAATTGTATTATTCTGCAATTTTTGAAATTGAGAGCTAAGGAACGAACCCAGGGCCTTTCTTGGTTGTTTTCCACCATTCTTAAGGCTAAAGGTAAGGATTTCATTCCCTGAATCCATTTTTCGATCCGTAAAACTTAGTTTCTTGGGTGAATATTGTTGGGAAGGGTCTTTTGAGCTATTGGGATGGTGGGAAAAACCCTAATTTTGGTAATGGAATCTTGGGTTGGCCTATGGTTGATAATGTTGATTATAATCAGGGTAATTAGTCCCTGTTTATTGATCCTTGCGTTAATTGTAGGTTTTTAGACCACGAACAAGCTGGAAGAATCCGAAAAGGGAAGATTCAAGTGCCTTAGGGGATTCAAGCTTAGATTTGAAGCAGGTGATGGTTGTGATTTCATTATTGGTGTGATTTATGTTTGTAATTAGTCATTATAATGCATGCATGTATGAGAATGTTGCATTATTAATCATCATAATCGTAAATAAGGATAATTGAATAATTGTATGTCATGAATCACCTCTTGTTGTATGATTGTGAGAATATACATTGTGATTATGATTGTGGTTTGTTGAATGGATCAGGTGTTACATTTTGACACACTAACTTCGATCAGTTGCCAAGTTCCGGCATAAATATGGGATCAGTTGCAACTTTACGGCATAAATATGGGATTGGTTGCGACGTCCTGGAATAAATATGGGATCGGTTGCCATGTTCTGACATAAACATTGGAACGGGTACTATGAACCGATACAGTAATAGTTTGTGTTTGGGTTGCATGAGAGGATCATTGAATTGTGTTGTGTATCTACTTGTGTTGATTACGTTCATATCTAATAGTGATTGAGGTTGAAAGATTATATGTTGCTCTAAATTGATAATCAATGTGTATTATTGAGAACGTGGGAGACTATATTGATCCTGAAAAAGATGAATAATATTGTATATGTTCGGTATATGCCTGTTTTATAATGTTTTGGTTACTTGCATATGTTTCACTTATTTGGATTGCCGCGTGATTCTACCAGTACACTGTGATTTTGTACTGATACTGCACTTGTTTGTTCTTTGTTGAGTACAGGGCATCTTCTGGCGACTATTAATAGACCTCAGCTAAGTGACTATTGATCGTGACCGGATTCAAGGGTCAGCCAGTTCTTTTAGGCTTCCATATATCTTCCTTGTTGAAGTCCACTCTTTTCGGACTCAGACTATTTGTTAAGGTGTTGTTTAGTTTTAGGGTTTTACACCTTGTGCTTAGACTTGTCGTTCATAGAGTTTTGGTACAATGGCTTTCAGGTTCTAGGGGTTGTTCTTCCGCATTTAGTTTGGTTAGTTGTTTGTTAAAACCTTCGAGTTTAAGGGAACTCCTTTTTATAGTCATTTAAATCTGCTTTCGTATCTCTGCATGCCTTAGTTTTCATAAAATTTGTTTGTTTGGGTTGTAGTAATGGTTCTCCTATCGGATGGTTTGTGTGGGTGCCAATCACGATGATCTGGATCGTGACAAAGTTGGTATCAGAGCCCTAGGTTCGTTGATCTCATTGTACCAAAACCAATATAGTAGAGTCTTGTGGAACGGTATGATGACATTCGTACTCTTCTTAGCGAGGCTATAGGACTTAAGGAAAAACTCACTTTTTTCTACTTTTTTATCCTCTGATTTGAATCCAATTGGTATCTGGGTGATACGAATTGGTATCTTTCCTCCATCACTCTATGGTTCGAGCTAGGGCAACAACATCGGTAACACCATCACTAGCAAAATAGGATGTGTATAGACTACCGACAGTTGAATAGGGTCACCATTCAAAACAAGTATCCATTGCCTCAAATAGATGACTTTTTTTACCAATTGCAAGGTGCATCGATTTTCTCTTAGATTGATTTAAGGTATGGTTACCATCAGTTAAGGGTTGAGGCGATTAAGAATTGGGTTCGACCAAGTTCTATGATTGAAATTAGCAGTTTTGTGTGGATCGCTAGCAACTATTGTCGCTTGTGGTATGAGTTGAGTACAATTGGTATGTCAACGAAATGAACTAGACGCCATAGTCCCGATTAAAGGGACACAAGCAAGTTAATTGGAACTGAGAAGTTTACAATTGGTATCTCGCCTTAGGGGTCGTATAAGGCATAGTTTATCAGTAATGGTCATCTATGGAATGAAATAATTTTAAAAATTGGACCTATTTGCAAGTTGTAACTGCTTGAGTGTCGTGAAACTCATTGTGAAAAGAAATTCATCACGAGATTAGATGCAAGGGTCTAGATAAATTACGATGTGGTTCGTAAGTGAGAAATCTTGACATGCATTGCGACCAACTGTTAATCATGTGAGCGTCTGGGTGTATCCTGGGGATATGTATGTTATAGTGTTGAAACAATGTAAAAGGATTCTAAAGTGCGTACTTCGTTGGGTTGATAGAGGGGTAGACAATGATTGTCCTAGCGAAAAGGATTTTCTTAAATGCCTAGTTATAGCTGGGGAATCTAAGGGAAATATAGAAAAGAGAGGAGCCCAAAAAATTGTTGGCAGGGGTTCTGTTTCAGTCAAGGCCACTTGGACGGGATTTTCCATGCCACGGTGAGAGTGCCAGTGCGGGATTTCTCCCGCCAGAGAGGGACAGGGCGAGACAAAATTTTAGCCATGTCTCCCATATGTTCCCTTAGTCACAATTATGGACCCCGAATCATACCTGAACTAACCCCTGCAATCTAATTCAGTGTTTAGCAATCAAATATAAGTTATAAAGTGTGTTAAAATTTTGGATAACTTGGGCATATGAGGAGGAAATCAGCGAGGCCGTGGATGTTCGGGAAATAGTAGTGCGGGTAGAGGATTAGTGCAGCAAGGCAAGGAGGTTTCCTGTCAAGATGACAGAGCTCAATTTTATGTTTTTCTAGGCAAGACCAAGTTTGAGGGTGTGATGTAGTGTTCACTAGTGGTACTCTTGTTTGTGTCGGGATAACTATTATTTTGTCTGATCCAGGTTCTACTTATTCATGTGTCAGTTTAATTGCCTTGGGATTTGATGTTGTTTGTGATATACTTGATGCCCCTATCCATGTTTCTACCCCAGTTGAAGAGTCAGTCATAGTTGCCCATGTGTTTCGTGTTGTCCTGTTGTGGTTATAAATTTTTTAGATTTGGGTTGATTTGGTTATGCTGGATATGACAAACTTGATATAATCTTAGGCATGACTTGGTTGTCCCCTTATTATACCGGGGTTAATTGTAATACTAAGTCGGTAACTCTAGAGATCCCCGGTAGGGAAATATTAGAGTAGGAAGAGGTGTACAAGCCTAAGCTAGCTAAGATCATATCCTCTGTTCGGTCTAGGAAACTAGTAGGGAAGGGTTGTTTGGCTTATTTGGCTCATGTTTGGGATGTTGAGGTTGAGTCTTTTCCTTTGGTGTCTGAGTTTAAGGAAGTGTTTCCTACAGATTTTCTTGGTATGCCTCCGGATAGAGATATAGATTTTTGCATTGACTTGGAAACTAGCACTCGCCCCATTTCCATTCCTTCATATCGTATGGCTCCAACAAAATTGAGAGAGCTTAAAGCCCAAATCCAGGAGCTTCTTGATAAGGTTTCATCCATCCTAGTTCTTCCCCGTGGGGTTTTCCTGTCTTGTTTGTTAAAAAAGGGGAGGGTAGTATGAGGATTGGTGATTTTATCGTAAGCCATAAGGGAGTGGATTAATACCAGAATGACAAGCTTATGGATAAAGAAAGTCCCATTGAATATACTTGGATGGAAGCAATTGATGATGTTAGTAACAAAGTGCGTATAAAAATGGGGTTAGTCCTTTGAAATTTATGAGTGTGCCTAAGGCTTAGGTGTGCCTGAGGCTTAGGTGTCGTGTTGATGAAAAAGTTAAGTTCGTAGTGATGGGATGCAACTATATAATAAGATTGCGGTTAAGTGAACTTAGGTAGTAATTATGACTTGCGAGTATCTCAGGTTGTGGTTTACTAATACTTGGTTAGTAACGTGGTTGCATGGAAGGTTTTAAGAGATGGTGGGACACCATTCGAATAGAATTTAAAAGAGATACGGTTATAATAAAGGAAAATATAGTGGAATGTAGTACATCCTTTAGAGAGAAGCTAGAGCAAGAATGTTTTATTTTATTGCAAAGGCTGAAGAGATATCTTCAGAGGGGTAGATAATTGGGTTCAGAGATGCGTGATTTCCTTTTTTTATGGCTATAGTAATAGTGTCACAAATCCTTTAGATTGGTTAAAAACTATTGGAAAGGACTTGAGGAAAGAGTAGATAGACATTAGCTCGAGTGTGACGATATGTTCTTTGTATCTGTTCTGAGATTAGGCATGAATACGATTAATTTTTTAGCGAAAGTTATTGTAATATCTATGGAGAGACTATCAACAATAAGCGAAGATCCATGAATTTATAAAAAAATTCAAGATATAAGCTAATGCTTAGAGATAAGAGGATTTTGTTATACGGTAGAAATTACAATTCAAATTTTTCATTGTAAATCTACATTCGTGCTGATGTATTTTGTAAAGGTATGATTTGGCAAGGTGAGAAATGCTCAATTGTATCCGATATTGAGCATGTGAAAGGACTTACACTTGGGCTGAGTCATAAGTTTATTACTATTGGTTGTTAAGTACCAAAGAAAGGTTTCATTTTTAAAAGTGTTGGTTTATAATAAGGTAAATGGTCGGAGTATTTATGATGGTTGTTAGAATTGTGAGTATGATTCACTAGTTATGCCCTAATGTGTTTTCATTTTTTAGGTGGATCTCTAGTGGTGGATTAGGGATACCAAATCCTGTGATGTTCTCTTGGTTGAGCGGGAATATTGGGAAGATTTGGTTATTTCAAATGACATAATTGGTGTTGTCTACTTGTCTTGGAGTTGTTAAAGTATTTTAGTGGTTCGACATGTACCACTTGCTTATGAGAATACATAAAAGAGCTACCCTATGTGATCATGGTTTTTCGACAATCTTAATATTTGTCTAGTCGCCGAGGTTATGTATTGATTGGGTGTGGATGAAAGGTGGGATCATTGGGCCCAATTCTACTGTTCTTAAGGGTAATCTACAGTAATAATTGCCAACTCTAGCATTCGATAGTATGGTTGGAGGCTTGTATGCTTGGACATATCCCTCGATGAGTATTGTCACACCCCGAGCCTACACCCAGACGTGAGTGGCACATCACGTCAAACCGAGGCACTTGACGATGTTCAGATTACTGCTATGTCGGATCAAATAGCTAAACTTGCAGTGGCACTAGCAGAGTCGGAGTAGAGAAGAGTAGCTGAACAAGAAAGCATGAGTGAGACTGTTCAGCAAATCAAAGAACAAGTGATGAACCTCGCTCGTTCACTTACTACTTTGGCTCCTGATGACACCAACGATAAGAGTGATGAGGATGATTATGTAGATCTCACTCCCTAGTTTAGATCTTTGGACATTTATGAACTTTTTGAAATTTTGAAACGAATTTTAAAAGACTTTATAAGTCTTTAATTTATGATTTAGATTCTTTTGAATGTTATTTTAAGTTTGTTGTTTTATGTTTTTTTTAGATTGTTTATAGTTGTGTGTGTTTGATTGGGCTGAATTGTGTAGAATTGAATTGAATTGCATTTGCAGGTGGCCAGCAGAAGCTGCTACTGTCAAAAATATTGCAGAAAAAGCGATGGACAGCGTGGTTTTGTCTGTCACTTTTCTGGGATTTTTCAAAAATAAAATTTCCACAAAAGCGATGGACTGCGTCGCCTTTTAGAAATAAAAAAAATTAAAATTAAAATAAAGCAACGGAGTCCGTTGCTTTTGTTAAAAAATAAAAATAAAAAAAAGTAAAAAAACGATGCAGTCTGTCGCTTTTTAGCGATGCAATCCGTCACTTTTTGAAAAGCGACGGAGGTGACTGTGTCGTTTTTCTGTCGATTTTGACCAAAAAAGCAATGCAGTCCGTCGCTTTTGGCCGTCATTTTTTGACAATTCTTTAGTAGTGTTTTGAAACTTTTCAAATTTGAAAGTGGGTCGTTTGATTGGAGGAATTTGAGATTAGTAACTATTGGGGTTTGTTTCTATGTCAAGGGAAGATATCCTAATGTTTTACCAATTTCGAGTTGTTTTGAAAGTATTGAGATTTAGTAGTTGTTCTTGGTGTTCTATATGTTCTTGGGATCTCTAGGTTAAGGGTGTAATACCCCAAAAAAAATTCGAACTAAGACTTGAACCATCCTTCGTTGTGAGTAGGATTTTACCGAGGAATTAAAATTTCTTAAGTGTTAAGGTCACTAGATATAGCACCTTGAGTTCCAAAAAGAATTAAATTGGAAATAGCAAAATCTGAAATTTTGCAAGTTATGCTTAAGTTATGAGTTTTGGGTCAACTTGAAATGATCATAACTCCTAGAACAGGATGAGCTAGATGTGCTACAAGATACCATAGGAAAGACCGTTGAATTATCTTTCCAACGCCACCAAGTTTTCTAAGTTTTGAATTCGGATGAGTGAGATATGGCCTTTTGAAGTTAGGTCGTCCAGTTAAGGAAGGTTAGCCGGAAATAGTGAGGGGTATTTTGGTTTTTTCCTTACCCAATCAGATTTAATTCGTTTTTAGTAGTATTTTAGGGATCTAATATGATTAGGTTCAGTTCTATAATCCTAAAATTGGCCTAGGGTTTTAGTTGAGAGTTCAAGAAGAGAAAAGAAGAAGAGAGAAGAAGAGAAAAGTGAAAGGATCGAAGCATTTCATCGAAATTCTTGAGAGTTGTTGTGGATTGTCACCATGGGTTTGATCCCTAATAGGTATGTAAGCTTCCATAGTGTTGGGTTAGCTCACCCACATGCCAACCATGCTATTTTCAGCATAAGTTTCATTCACAAAAAGTTGAAGGATTTAAGTTCTTGATAGGTGTTCTTGAGGCTCATTCTAAATCTTGTTTTGTTGGGGTTTTGATGATTTCTTGAGATGAAAGTGATTGTTTTGAGTGGATTAGTGTGTACTTAGGATGGGTAATTGAATCTAAGGAAAACATGAGAAAAGAAATCGATTAAAGCGATTTAGGGTCAGAAAATGAGAGGCGAAATTCGTCGAAACTTTTCCTGGGGAGAGGCTGGCGCGGCACACCCCAGATGCACCCAAGGGGCTGGGGCAGCGCACCTGCAGTGCGCCCATAAGCAGTCTCTGAAGTTAGGGGCTGGCGCCCCGCGCCCGGAACGCGCTAGGGTTGCCTGCCCCCACTCCTTCTCCGTCAGTTGTCCCGTTTAAGTCCCTTTTAAGTGAACCTTCACTTCTTTTGATTCTAATCACTCTAAAATACTTCTAAATAGTTAGAAATCATTCATAACATGAATCCTAACCTTGAATTAATAAGTCAAATACAAGGAAAAGTTAAGTGTTAAGTCTTGAGAGTTTTTCCGATCATTTTGAGACAGTCCCTCTGAGTCCTTTTGAGGAATCTTCTACAATTTCTAGTAACTTGTTTCAAGACTCAAGTAAGTGAGCATGAGAGCGAGGACAATGTATTCATGAATCTACTTTATCATTACAAGATCCTTCATACCATGAAGCATAACTCTTGAATTCATAATTCACATTCAAGAGAGAGTTTAAAGTTCAATAAAGACTTTGAGTTCAATTGTGAATCCTTTGAGATCAATTATCAATTTGAACTAAGTTTTGAGGAAGTAAGTAAGAGAATGAGAATAGTTGTATCATGAGTTCCATAATGTTATGTAGACCTACGAGTCAAGTCGTTCATGCCCATAAATTCTGCATGAACTCCATAAGTTGAGTATCTATGAGAGGAGTAATATCTCCATGTCCTAAGTCTTAAGTATTGAGTATCTAAACCCTTTGAGATTAAATTCATAATCATGGGACTATTACCTTATTACCCATGAAGTCTATGAGTTGAGTTATTCATGCCCATAATTCCGCATGAACATTATAAGTTGAAAAATCTTGAGATAAGAAATATCTTTGAGTCCTTGAGTTGAGTAGTTCATGCTCAAAATTCCGCATAAACCCTCTGAGTTGAGTATTCTTGAAATTTGTAGTATCATTGAAGTTCTTGAGTTCCAAGTATTGAGTTCTATCTATGGTTATTGAAAACCTTGCATTGAGTCGTTCATGTCCATAAATCGATATGAACCATATTTTAAGAAGTCTTTTACAAATGTTTAAACTTTTTTTTAAGACTTAAGCTTTGAAGTTGAGTAAAGAGTAAGAGTAAAGTTCATTTTCTTCAAAGAAGTATATGGGAACTAAGTATTCCTAAGAAGTTTGAAAATATTTTCACATTTTGAGAAAGAAAAGGGAACATCGATTCCAAGAGAGCTTTTAAGCTAAGTTTTGAGTAATTATCTCAAACCAAATAAAGAAGTTGTTTTAAAACATATGAGCTAAGTATATTTTGGGAGTAGTATTGAGCACCGATATGGGGATGCGAGTTCATATTAACTCCAGTCTCCATAAATCATGTAGCCATCATAGGTATTAATGGGTCATACTTTTTAGATGATCACATAAGTTAAGCTAGTGGGTCCTCTAAGTTAAAGTGCTCTATATGACGGCAAAGTATAGGACAGTTCTGGCAGCATGGGCAAGACGTTGTATCACCACTTAGGCTCATAGTGGTGGTTGTCGGTTAGAGAATCTCCCATAGAAACTATATTATTTTATTATATAAGTAAAGTTGAGTTTGTTATTGCATTTTCTTTAATGAACTAAGTTTTTTTTACTATTTTATAAAGCTTTCCATATATTGTATGTGTATTGTTGCTTTATATTGAGTTGAGTACCAGAGTCGAATATCATATCTTTGAGTTGAGTATCTAATCTCTGAGTTGAGTTGAGTATCCTTAAGTACTTCTGAGTTGAGTAAGTTGAGTAGTTTTGAATATCCTTGAGTATTCCTTGAGTTGAGTAGATTTGGAAAGAGTTAAGTATGTTTCCATTTTTTTTTATCAAAGTTCAAGCTTATGTTATGCTTTAGAATTCCCCTTACATGCTCGTACATTTCACGTACTAAGCCATTTGGCCTGCATCTTCTCATGATGAAGACTCAGGTATTCAGGATCATCAATAGGAGCTTCGTTGATACATCCGAGAGTTCGAGTTAGCTATGGTAAGCCTCCTTGCTTCCGGAGGATTTCATTTACCTTTCAGCTATATCAGTTGTTAGGATGTCATGGGTCTTGTCCCGACTTCCATCTTTATCAGTTAGAGGCTTCATAGATAGTCAATATAGTTGAGAAGTCTGTATTATTCATTTATTTTATTAAATGTTTTAAAGACTTAAGTTTTCTATTTTATGGCGAGTTGAATATTATTTTTATATTCAGAGTTTTTCATTTGAGTTAAAGTTCTGTATTTCAGTTTCATGAATTTTATTCAATTTTTAAGCTTTCGCATGTTTGAGTTAGTCTTCCTCTTGTAGTCAGCCAAGATGAGGGTTCGCTTGGGGACCAACAATGGTCTTCGAGTGCCGGTCACGTCCAGGGTATAGGCTCAGGTCGTGACAAAGGAATTTATTGTGCTAGTCCTGTTTCGAAAGAAGAAGAATGATTCTATGCAGATGTATTGATTACAACTAGGTAAATAAAGTAACGGTGAAAAGTCGTTATCATATGCCTCATATTGATGAGTTTTTTTACCATCTTCAGGGTGCCATACTGTTTTTGAGGATTTATTTGAGAACTGGTTACCATCAGTTGAGGATTAGGGCAGTGGGCATTCCTAAGACCACATTTAGGACTCGTTACGACCATTGTGAGTTCCTAGTGATGCCTTTTGTGTTGACTAATGTCACTGGTGCATTTATGAACTTGATGACACATGTGGTAAGACTATACATTGACTCTTTTGTCATTGTGTTCATTGTTGATATTTTAGTATACTCACGGAACTATGGAGAGCATGAGCACCATTTAAAACTAAGGTCATCTCAACAAAAAGTGGGTCCTATATTCAAGCTTTATTTTAAGCTGAATTCCTTCCACAATGGGGCCTAGAATTGACCAATAAGCCTTGGGATACGTACAACATGTCCCTCCAAACTAAAATCACTGTTTGGGAGCTAATGGAACTATTAGAATTAGATTATGAGGACAATTCTTGAACTTTTGACTGAAGTCAACCATTCAACTTTTAGAAGCTTTGAAATACAGAAACTTGCACAAAATCCAAATGAACAACAAGGTAATCGAGCTATCAGCCCTAACAAGTCATAAATGACTTGGGGCCTCTATTAGAATGCTCTAAGCAACAAAAAGAAGTAGTTTACAAAAAAATCACCTGAGGGATCATTATAGGACTTTTCCCTGGTAGCTCATTTGGTCACAGATTGTCACGACCCAGACCATCATGATTGACACCCACACTAACCCTCCAACGGGAGAACCATTACTACAACCCAACTAACCATAAAACTATGCATTTAAAGATACAAAAGCAGGTTTAAATGCAAAAATAAAAGTAGAGTTCCCATAAACTCTAAAAGTCTAACAAACGATTGCAGAATTAATGTCAAGAACCTGAAAGTCAATGTAACAAAACTCTAACAAGGAGCCATGGTCTAAGGAAAATGGGTACAACCCAAACTAAACTTAGAAATATATAATATGCTAATCTAAGTCTAAATAAGATGGACTAAGCAAAAAGAGAACTTGTGGAAGCCAAGAAGAACTCGCTCACCCTTGAATTCAATTGATAATTGATCTTCTAACGGAGGTATGTCTGTAACCTCCTGAAGATGCCCTGTACTCAACAAAAAAAGAGCAAGTGTAGTATAAGTACACAACCACAATGTACTTGTAGGATCACGCGGCTATCCCACTAAGTGCAATATAAGAAAGTAATTACAACATCATATACTTGCATACACCGAACATATACAATATCAATATCATCTAGGATCAATGTACAATTCCACATTCTCAGCAATAAGTGTATGTATAACAAGTCATTGGTCCTCTCACGGAACCCATACCCAAATAGTTAGTGTACCGGGTCGTGGCACCCGATCCAAGTTAGTGTCAGATCGTGACATCCGTTCTAGTATTTATGTCAGTACGTGACATCCGATCCCAATTAGCGTGTCGAAACGTGACACCCGCTCCATTCAACATACCACAATCACAATCACAATATACATTCTCACAATCATACAATTAAGAGGTGATTCATGGTATATAGTTATTCTTTCATACTTATTTACGATTTGTGTGATCAATAGTACAAAATTCTCATATATACATGCAATATAATGAACCAAGTACAAATATATATCACACAACATGAAATCACAACCATCACTTACCTCAAACAAAGTTTGAATCCCCTAAGAAACTTGATTCTTCCCTTTACAGATTCATTCCGCTAGTTCTTAATCTACAAACAATCATAATAATCCGAGGATTAATAAAAAACCAGATTCTAATAAATAAGATCAACCCTAGGCCAAACCCTTGATCCCCATACCCAGGTTAGGGTTTCTACCACCATAAATCCCATATCAAAACCCTCTCCCATCGATAATTACCCAAGAAACTAAGTTCTATGGATCAAAAAAGGGATTAAGGGAGTGAAAACCTTACCTTTAGCCTTAAGAATGGTGAAAAACTATCAAGAAAACACCTGAGATCATTTCATAGCTCTCAAAGTCAAACCTTGCAGAATAAAACAATTTTAGGGCTTAATTTCGACTTAAATCGTGGTTGTCCCCATCCCGCCACACCGCACCCCCCCCCCCCCGCCAATGTAGTAAATCCCACCCTGGCGGTTTGCATGGAACCAGTGAGTCAAATTAAGAATTTCAAACCCTCATTTCACAACACACCTTTATGCCATGACATTCAGGAAATACCTGTTTAGGTTAAGATCAGTTTCAGGCGTTCTACTTGCCCGAATTCGATTCCGTAAAGTCATATGGTTTCCTCAACGTCTTAGTTATCTACTCATGCAATCAAATTCATAATTAGATGTCTCATTTGTTACCAGTTTTGCTAGACCTCACTAACTTCGATTTTGTCCAAATCTGGACTAGGTTGGAAAATTTCAAGATACTACCAAAAAGTTTTTCCGCCAAAATATTTTCCCAGTTGGCTTTTCCATAACGACAAACCGGTCGTTACAATAGATACCAATTTACCCATCACTCGTCCCCGAGTGATAAATTAGGAAAAACATGCTAAAGTAAGAGTGGAGTAGTACCTAAATCGATGAACAACTGGGGATACTTGTCTCGCATGTCCTTCTCAGTTTCCCAAGTAGATTCCTCAACTCGACGATGCTTCCATTGAACTTTCACGGAATTAATCTTTTTGGTCCTCAGCTCTCGAACATCACGATCAAGAAATGCAATCGGTTCTTCCTCATCCTGAAGGTCTTTGTCTAACACCATTGAGTCCCATTTTATGATGTAATCCCCGTCACCATGATATGTTTTCAACATAGACACATGAAATATCGGATGAACTCCAGATAGGTTGGGAGGTAAAGCCAATCTATAAGACACTGGCCCTACATAGTCAAGAACCTCAAATGTACCAATGTATCGCCGACTTAGCTTGCCCTTCTTGCCAAATGTCATCACCCCTTTCATGGGTGATAATTTAAGAAGAACCTTCTCACCAGTCTAAAATGCCATATCTCTTACCTTATGGTCCGCATTCTTCTTCTATCTACTCTAGGCTGCCAAAAGCTTAGCTTGAATACTCCTCACCTTATCTTGAGTATCCTTCACTAAATCAACCCCCAAAGGTTTCACATCTCCAGCCTCAAATCATCCTATGGGTGATCTACATCCCCTCCTATACAGCGCTTCAAATGGTGCCATATCAATGCTGGAGTAGTAACTATTATTGTAGGAGAACTCACACAACGGTAGGAACTTATCCTAATGCCTTCCAAAATCAATCACACATGCCCCCAATATGTCTTCTAACACTTGAATAGTCATCTCTGACTGTCATTCCGTGTGTGGATGGAAAGTTGTACTAAAAGTAAGTTGTGTGCCCAATTCATCATTTAATTTCCTCCAACATTTGGATGTGAATTGCATACTACAGTCTGAGATAATAGAGAGGGGCACCCCGTGCAGCCTTACTAGCTCTCTCACATAAACTTTAGTCAACTGTTGGGCGTTATAATCTATTTTGATCGAAATAAAATGGGCTAACTTAGTCAATCTATCAACCACTACCCAAATGGAATCAAACTTCCCCGATGTCATGGGAAGACCAACCAAGAAATGCATAGCTATTATTTCTCACTTCCATTCCAAAATTGGCATTCTCTGAAGCAAAGTTGCTGGCCTTTGTTGCTCATATTTTACTTGTTGGCAATTTTGACACTTAGCTACAAACTCCGCTATGTCTTTCTTCATGCCCGGCCACCAATATATTTTCTTCAAATCTCGGTACATCTTGGTTACACACAGATGAATTAGATGGTCACATCATAATGCTTGAGTAACTGCATCCACCTTTGTTGTCTCAAATTCATATCATTTTGAGTGAATACATGTTGTAGACTGTGATGATCAGTAAACAGCTCGCACTTAACACCATAAAGATAATGTCGCCAGTTCTTAAGAGCAAACACTACTGCTGCCAACTCTAAATCATGTGTTGGATAATTCCTCTCATGCACTTTCAATTGCCGCGATGCATAAGCTATGAAATCTTATCCTACATCAACACTACACCCAAACTAGAATGTGAAGCATCACAATAAATGTAATGACCCTCCAGGTCATTTTTAAATTAAAGAATTCATTTCATCGTTTAGAGCGTTCCTATAGCGACCCCAAGTCATTTATGACTTGCTGGCACTGACTGTTCGGTCGCCTGGTCGTTCGCTTGGGTTTTAGGCCCGTTCTCCCGTTTTTGGAGATTTTTATAACTTGAAAAGTTGACTTTGGTCAACCTTCTTGGAAGACGCGCTCGAGATGAAAATTCGGGCAGCTAGGTTAGCTTCGGAAGATCGATTTTGGTCTGGAACGACCCTTTGTTCACTTCGCGAGACTTTAGATAGCAGTTGTGGAATCTCGGCTCAAAATGATACTTTGGGTGTGGGACCCACTTTTCGTCGATGCGAGCTCCAAATGGAAATTTCGCCTTCACCGTTGAGTCCGAAATATCGTTTCCAATCAGATTCCATATAAGGTTTGTATTTTTCCGACTCCGAACGAGTCCGAAACATCGAAATTTAAGTTTGAAGGGTTGTAGAATTTTTGACGCGGCGGTGACGTGGCAGATCCACGTGACGACACGTGGCAGGGGGAGTGAAATCTGGAAATTTCCAGATTTTAAAAACGAATTTTGTCCACATTTTTCATCCAACTTCAACTTGAGATTAATCCTTCATTTTGAGTCCAAATTAAGTGATTCAAAAGGCAAACTTCAAGAGAATTTCGAGGGGAATCTAGCGGTGATCTCGAAACGCGAGGGGAGGCTTCGTTTGAGGTAAGAAATCAATTTTAGCCACTGCCAGTGTGATTTCCGGATGGTTTTGTTATTGAATTTTGAAATGTGAGATCTTGATCATCGTAAGTCCATTTTAAGTCATTCTTGGGGCTAACTTGTAGATTTTTTCGCAAGGATCGTCGTGGTATAATCTGTTTGGGTTGAAAGGGTCTCGTTTTTCCGAAAATTGGTGATCAAGGGGCTGCCTTTTTTTATTATTGTGGCTGATTTGCGGTGTTGTAGGCATCTGTTTGTGCTAAAATTTTGGGGTATTAGTTTAGTAAGGTAGTTGGGACGTTTCCACGGATTCGATTTTGAGATTCTAAGTGTGGGCCCCACAATCCCGTTTTAAACCCGATTTTGGGTCCGTCTCCGAAAAATATAATTTTAGTGTCAATATATTCGTAATGACGAGGTGATTAACCTTTTGTTAGCGGGGAAGCATTTGGAGACCGTTCGGAGAGGAAAAGATCCGGTACCGTGAGTTGGAGCACGCGTGATCGGCTTTGAGGTAGGCTATGGTTTTCTCTCGTGAGATTGAGCATGTTTAGGCATTTGTTTATTGATTTGCTTGAGTATGGAGGGGTTCGGGTGTCGAGCATGCTAAATTTCTATAATTCCCGCCTTAGACCTTATTTCGGAAAGTGTTGGGTTATGACAACATGTCTCTTGATATTATTGAATATCCATATCTCGGTGGTGTATATGATAATATTGAATTGAAGTATGTTTGGCCTTAGTCTAGGCTTAGACTAGTGTTGCCATAGACTTGCGAGATTTCGGATGTCGTTGGGCGGTAGAACTTTTTCCGACGTCGTTTCGAACGGTCGGCTCCTTGTAGATCGATATAGCGAGACTTGAGTCCGATAGTCGGTAACTCGGCTTATGACCTTGTACCCATAATGCCCCGTTTTTCTATCGGCTACAAATACCCTAGGTTAAAGTCCGTGGTCTAGCTTACTCATTATTGGATACTTCCTCGGCGATTTGGGGTATATGAGGGTCGGACTAAAATGATTATTTATGGTAATCGGTGTGGTGATATTTTCCCGCGACGTATGGTTGGATATTGATTCTTAGCTACAAGACCCCGGTTAAAGTCCGTGGTCTAGCTTACTCATTATTGGATACTTCCTCGGCAATTTGGGGTATATGAGGGTCGGACCAAAATGATTATTTATGGTAACCGGTGTGGTGATATTTTCCCGCGACGTATGGTTGGATATTGATTCTTAGCTACAGCACCCTTAAAAAAGTCCGTGGTCTAGCTTACTCATTATTGGATACTTCCTCGGCGATTTGGGGTATATGAGGGTCGGACTAAAAGGATTATTTATAGTAATCGATTTGGTGATATTTTCCGCGATGGTTGGTTGGATATTGTTTCTTAGCTACAGCATCCGGTTAGAGTCCGTGGTCCAGCTTACTTATGTCCAGGCTTAGCTACGCATCTGCTAGAGTCCGTGGTCCAAATTTACCCGTGATCCGGTTTTAGCTACGCACCGGTTAGAGTCCGTGGTCCAAATTACTTATGTCCGGGCTTAGCTACGCATCCGGGTTAGAGTCCGTGGTCCAAATTACCCGTGATCCGGTTTTGGCTACGATGCTGGTTCGAGTCCGTGGTCCACCCCACCCGTGCCCGACCTTTGGCTACAGCACTCGGTTCGAGTCCGTGGTCCAGCCCATATAGGTTGACTCCTTAGCTATAGTACCCTTGTTCGAGTCCGTGGTCCAAATTTTGCACGTGGTGTATTCCCACCCTCACTAAAGCTTCGCTTAGTCTTGATTATTCTTATCTCGTAGGTTGAGGTTTTGGAGGTTGGAGAGATTCGATTAAAGTCCGAAACGTAATGAGATCCCGGAATATGATTGGGAGCGGTTCGGTTAAAAGTCCGGAAATTGGTAATATTGTGATAGACCTTCTAGTTCCATTATTTTACTTTATCTCGCCGATGCATCCGCGGGCTTATGGGGTCCGTGCGGTGGTTTCTTTTATTGTGCACGAGCGTACCCGTCGGGTTTATGGGAGCCCGGCGGAGTTAATTAGATTACTTGTCTTTGTTGCCCGTACGCCGTGTACATACCCCCATTTACTACTCTGTGCACTTGATGTGACCCTTTATTTGCATTTCAGTTTACTTTTGCTTATCTTGCTCGTCGGCCGATGATGCCTACTGGGGTACTGTTGTTTTGGTACTCATGCTACGCTCTCGCATCTATTTTGTGATGCAGTCCGAGCACTAGTAGCCGCGTTGATCGAGCTTGGAGTAGACTTATCTCGGAGACGGGGTGAGCACACGGCATTCGTACTATTTCGGTCTCCATCTATATATATAGACTTGTCTTCTTCCTTTCGAGACAGTCCGCTCTGTTGACCGCCTTTGGGGCTTGTACTCATTTTGTAGTAGCTCTGTCTTGGTGACTTCCGGTTTCGGGAGGGATCTTTATTTGTTTATATTGTTATTTACCTACTCTTGTTTAATTTCTACCCTCAGACCCATTACTTGTGGTTCCGGGTTACGGGTTGGCTTATCCTGCTGGTGGGTTATAGTAGGTGCCATCATGACTTGATAAATCGGGTCGCGACAAATTGGTATCGAGCCCGTGTTCGTCGGTCTCACTTGTACAGAGCTAACGTCTAGTAGAGTCCTGCGGATCGATGCGGAGACGTCCGTAACTTATCTTCGGGAGGCTACAGGATGTCCTTAGGAAAATTTCCTCTTTTGTTTCACTTTCGTGCAGCGTGTGTCTATTGGTTCCTTGAAATATCACTTGTTTCATTCTTTCGAGGTATGGCTCGCACGCGAGGCGGCGCAGTCGGGGCTGATGCAATCCAGCCTGCAGACAGATCCCCATCTTGGGGTAGACGTTGACACCGAGGTTAAGCCAGGGTCGCAGCATCGGCCCGAGATATGGAGGAGGAGAGAGTTCGTTGTTTTGTATGTGGGTTGCGGTACCGTCTGAGGGTCAACACAGAGAATTTGGTTTCAGTTGGCCGTTCATTTCTTGATGTGGTCGATCATGCCAATTCCATGGAGCATGTTCATCGCGAGGCCTAGGGGGCAGCGATAAGAGGGCACGCTACCAGGGCAGCTACAGCGGGTCCCCAGACTAGAGGGATAGACTCTTATGATAGGCCCCGCCAGAGGTTTCAGTCGGGTCAGTCTAGTAGCCCCTTTCAGGCTTCTCTCCAGGCATCAGAGGGTGATCAGCACCGCCATATTGGTTTTAGTGCCGGTCCTAGTCGAGGCCGAGATAGTTCACAGATGGGTTCTTCTGGCCGGGGTAGCCGACCTCCAGCTCTCAGTCGACAGTCCCAGGGGTGTTATGAGTGTGGGGATTTAGATCATTGGGCCCGCGAGTGTACCCATCGCAGTTAGCCTTACCCGCTCCACGGGCGATCGGGCATGCGCCGGCACTCCAGCTAGAGGCGAGAGGCCGGGGACAGGGCCGACCGTAGGGTGGTCACCGTGGTATACGGGGTGGTCCCCGAGGAGGCGGATTAGGGGCGAGCGGATGCACGGGGGTAGGGAGTCCAGGCCCACTTTTATGCGGCTCCGGCTAGAGCAGATGCGGAGGCCTCGGACGATGTGATCACGAGTACAAAAGTTATTATGCCGGCGCCCCGCCTTGGCTTTATTTGATCCGATTTTTCGTATGTTTCTGTCTATTATGCCTCTCGATTGAGTTTGATGTCTGAGCCTCTGGTAGCGCCGTTGCGTGTGTCGACCCCCGTGGGTGAGTCTTTAGTAATGGATCAGGTATTTCCATCTTGCTTAGTTACTATCCAGGGGCGTGACACCCGACTGACCTTATATTGCTTGACATGGTTTATTTCGATATGATTCTGGTCATGGATTGGTTATCCCCTTATCGCGCTGTTTTAGATTGCTTTTCTAAGACTACAACAAGGTGACGGTGAAAACCGTTACCCCATGCCTCGTATTGATGATTTGTTTGATCAGCCTTTTGGTGCCGTGGTATTTTCTAAGATTGATTTAAGATCCGGCTACCACCGCTTGAGGATTAGGGCAAATGGACGTCCCTAAGATCGCATTTAGGACTCGTTATGGCCATTATGAGTTCTTGGTGATGTCGTTTGGGTTGACTAATGCCCCGCCGCCTTCATGGACTTGATGACACGTGTGTTCGGGCCATACCTTGATTTATTTGTCATTGTCTTCATTGATGACATACTCGGTATACTCGCGGAGCCGGAATGAGCATGAGCAACATTTGAGGATAGTGCTCCGGACTTTGAGAGATCACGGCTTTATGCCAAGTTCTCAAAGTGCGAGTTTTGGCTTGAGTCTCGTAGCCTTCTTGGGGCACGTGGTGTCCAAGGAGGGTATTAGGTTGATCCTGGCGAAGATTGAGGCTATTCGTGATTGGCACAGCCCACCTCTCGTGACCGAGATTCGTAGCTTAGTCGGATTGGCAGGCTACTATAGGCGTTTTGTTGAGGGATTTTCTACTATAGCGGCGCCTTGACGCGGTTGACTCGCCAGGATGTTTCCTTTGTTTGGTCGAGGAGTGTGAGGCGAGCTTTTTGAGGCTCAAGGAGTTATTGACCACCGCTCCTATATTGACTCTTCCAGTTGAGGGCGAGGGCTTCACGGTATATTGTGACGCATCCGGCGTTGGTTTGGGTTGTGTATTGATGCAACAGGGCCGGGTTATTTCTTATGCGTCGAGGCAGCTTAAGATTCATGAGCGCAACTACCCCACCCATGACTTAGAGTTGGTGGCGGTGGTTTTTGCACTTAAGATTTGGAGACATCGTCCAGTTGAGGAGGTTATCTGGGAGATCGAGCATGAGATGCGGGCACAGTTCCCCGACTTTTTTGAGCATTCAGGTACTTCTTGACTCTTACTTTCGCGGACGAAAGTTCTTTTAGTAGTGGATATTGTAATGACCCTCCACGTCATTTTTAAATTAAAGAATTCATTTCATCGTTTAGAGCGTTCCTGTAGCGACCCCAAGTCATTTATGACTTGCTGGCACTGACTGTTCGGTCGCCTGGTCGGTCGCTTGGGTTTTTGGCCCGTTCTCCCCGTTTTGGAGATTTTTATAACTTGAAAAGTTGACTTTGGTCAACCTTCTTGGAAGACGCGCTCGGATGAAAATTCGGGCAGCTAGGTTAGCTTCGAAGATCGATTTTGGTCTGGAACGACCCTTTGTTCACTTCGCGAGACTTTAGATAGCAGGTTGTGGAATCGCTCAAAATGATATCGGGTGTGGGACCCACTTTTCGTCGATGCGAGCTCCAAATGGAAATTTCGCCTTCACCGTTGAGTCCGAAATATCGTTTCCAATCAGATTCCATATAAGGTTTGTATTTTTCCGACTCCGAACGAGTCCGAAACATCGAAATTTAAGTTTGAAGGGTTGTAGAATTTTTGACGCGGCGGTGACGTGGCAGATCCACGTGACGACACGTGGCAGGGGAGTGAAATCTGGAAATTTCCAGATTTTAAAAACGAATTTTGTCCACATTTTTCATCCAACTTCAACTTGAGATTAATCCTTCATTTTGAGTCCAAATTAAGTGATTCAAAAGGCAAACTTCAAGAGAATTTCGAGGGAATCTAGCGGTGATCTCGGAAACGCGAGGAGGCTTCGTTTGAGGTAAGAAATCAATTTTAGCCACTGCCAGTGTGATTTCCGGATGGTTTTGTTATTGAATTTTGAAATGTGAGATCTTGATCATCGTAAGTCCATTTTAAGTCATTCTTGGGGCTAACTTGTAGATTTTTTCGCAAGGATCGTCGTGGTATAATCTGTTTGGGTTGAAAGGGTCTCGTTTTTCCGAAAATTGGTGATCAAGGGGCTGCCTTTTTTTTATTATTGTGGCTGATTTGCGGTGTTGTAGGCATCTGTTTGTGCTAAAATTTTGGGGTATTAGTTTAGTAAGGTAGTTGGGACGTTTCCACGGATTCGATTTTGAGATTCTAAGTGTGGGCCCCACAATCCCGTTTTAGACCCGATTTTGGGTCCGTCTCCGAAAAATATAATTTTAGTGTCAATATATTCGTAATGACGAGGTGATTAACCTTTTGTTAGCGGGGAAGCATTTGGAGACCGTTCGGAGAGGAAAAGATCCGTTACCGTGAGTTGGAGCACGCGTGATCGGCTTTCAGGTAGGCTATGGTTTTCTCTCGTGAGATTGAGCATGTTGAGGCATTTGTTTATTGATTTGCTTGAGTATGGAGGGGTTCGGGTGTCGAGCATGCTAAATTTCTATAATTCCTGCCTTAGACCTTATTTCGGGAAAGTGTTGGGTTATGACAACATGTCTCTTGATATTATTGAATATCCATATCTGGTTGTGTATATGATTATATTGAATTGAAGTATGTTTGTCCTTAGTCTAGGCTTAGACTAGTGTTGCCATAGACTTGCGAGATTTCGGATGTCGTTGGGCAGTAGAACTTTTTCCGACGTCGTTTCGAACAGGTCGGCTCCTTGTAGACGATATAGCGTACTTGAGTCTGATAGTCGGTAACTCAGCTTATGACCTTGTACCCATAATGCCCTGTTTTTCTATCGGCTACAAATACCCGGTTAAAGTCCGTGGTCTAGCTTACTCATTATTGGATACTTCCTCGGCGATTTAGGGTATATGAGGGTCGGACTAAAATGATTATTTATGGTAATCGGTGTGGTGATATTTTCCCGCGACGTATGGTTGGATATTGATTCTTAGCTACAGCACCCGGTTAAAGTCCGTGGTCTAGCTTACTCATTATTGGATACTTCCTCGGCAATTTGGGGTATATGAGGGTCGGACCAAAATGATTATTTATGGTAACCGGTGTGGTGATATTTTCCCGCGACGTATGGTTGGATATTGATTCTTAGCTACAGCACCCGGTTAAAGTTCGTGGTCTAGCTTACTCATTATTGGATACTTCCTCAGCGATTTGGGGTATATGAGGGTCGGACTAAAAGGATTATTTATAGTAATCGATTTGGTGATATTTTCCGCGATGGATGGTTGGATATTGATTCTTAGCTACAGCACCCGGTTAGTCTTGATTATTCTTATCTCGTAGGTTGAGGTTTTGGAGGTTGGAGAGATTCGATTAAAGTCCGAAACGTAATGAGATCCTGGAATATGATTGGGAGCGGTTCGCTTAAAAGTCCGGAAATTGGTAATATTGTGATAGACCTTCTAGTTCCATTATTTTACTTTATCTGCCGATGCATCTGCCGGGCTTATGGGGGTCCGTGCAGGTGGTTTCTTTTATTGTGCACGAGCGTACCCGTCGGGTTTATGGGAGCCCGGCGGAGTTAATTAGATTACTTGTCTTTGTTGCCTGTACGCTCGTGTACATACCCCCATTTACTACTCGTGCACTTGATGTGACCCTTTATTTGCATTTCGGTTTACTTTTGCTTATCTTGCTCTGTTGGCCGATGATGCCTACTTTGGTACTGTTGTTTTGGTACTCATGCTACGCTCCGCATCTATTTTGTGATGCAGTCCGAGCACTAGTAGCCGGCGTTGATCGAGCTTGGAGTAGACTTATCTCGGAGACGGGGTGAGCACACGGCATTCCTCGTACTATTTCGGTCTCCATCTCGTATATATATAGACTTGTCTTCTTCCTTTCGAGACAGTCCAGTCTCTGTTGACCGCTTTTGGGGCTTGTACTCATTTTGTAGTAGCTCAGATCGGTGACTTCTAGGTTCGGGAGGGATCTTTATTTGTTTATATTGTTATTTGCCTACTCTTGTTTAATTTCTACCCTCAGACCCATTACTTGTGGTTCCGGGTTACGGGTTGGCTTACCTGCTGGTGGGTTATAGTAGGTGCCATCATGACTTGATAAATCGGGTCGCGACAATAAACAATAAAATCTTTACCTTCCACCGGTAGTGATAGAATAGGTGTTGTAGTCGAGAGAGTCTTGAGCTTTTGAAAGCTCTCTTCACATTTTTCAGTCCATTCAAATGGTGTCTCCTTTTTGGTCAAATTCGTCAAGTGTGTGGCAATAGAAGAAAAAAATTTCACAAACCGACAATAGTAGCTAGCGAGCCCTACAAAACTCCTAATTTCAGTAACAGAACTTAGTCGGACCCAATTCTTATCTACTTCAATCTTTTGGGGATCTACCATTATAACTTCTTTTGAAACTACGTGTCCAAAAAAGGCTACCAAAGTCAACCAAAATTCAAACTTAGAAAATTTTGCATACAACTTTTGTTTCCCAAGAACGCCCAGAACAATACGAACATGGTCGGAATGCTCTTCCTCACTTTTCAAATAGACCAAAATGTCATCAATAAACACTATCACAAATGAATCGAGGAAGGGTTTGAACACCCCATTCATCAAACTTCATGAAAGGTGCAGGCGCATTTGTCAATCCAAACGACATAACTAGAAACTCGTAGTGCCCATAACAGGTCCTAAACGTCGTCTTGGGCACATCCTCAAGCCTAATCTTTAACTGATGGTAGCCAAACCTTAAATCAATCATAGAGAAAATTGATGTACCTTGCAACTGGTCAAAAAGATCATCTATCCGAGGCAATGGGTACTTCATTCGAATGGTAACCCTATTCAATTGACGGTAGTCTATACACATTCTCATACTACCATCATTTTTCTTAACAAACAAGATAGGAGCACCACATGGGGAAGCACTAGGATGGATGAATCATTTATCAAGAAGTTCTTGGATTTGAGCCTTAAGCTCTATTAATTCTACCGGAACCATACACTATGGAGGGATGGAAATGGGACGAGTACCAGGTTCCAAATCAATGCAGAAATCTATATCTCTATCCGAAGGCATACTAGGCAAATCAGTAAGAAGCACTTCTCTATATTCTGACACCACAGGGATAGACTCAACAGAGAGAGACTCAACCTCAACGTCTCGAATATGAGCCAAATAAGTCAAACAACCCTGCCCCACCAGTTTTCTAGCCTTAATAGAGGATATGGTCTTAGTTGGTTTAGGCTTGTACACCCCTTCCAACTCTAATATTTCCCTATTGGGAATCTCTAGAGTCACAAATTTCGTATTACAATTTAACACAACATAATAAGAGGACAACCAAGTCATTCCTAAGATTATATCAAAGTCAGTCATATACAAAATCACCAAATAAGCCCAAGTCTGAAAACCATAAACAAGATAGGACAAGCACTATAGACATGGGTGACTATGACAAACTCTCCAACGGGTGTAGAAACATAGATGGAGGCATCAAGTATATTACAAATCATATCAAATTCTAAGGCAAATCGCACGGATACATAATAATAAGTATAACTCTGATCAAATAAAACATTAGCCATCCGATCACAGACAAGAATAGTACTTGTGATCACTGCATCAAATGTCTCGGCCTCGATCTTGCCCAGAAAGGAATAACATTGAGCCATGTCTTCATGACGGAAAACTTCCCTGCCTGGTTGCATAGTACCTCTGTCTGCATTACCATTTCCCCGACCTCCACGGCCTCGCTGATTTCCTCCTCGCCCACCCTTTGGACGTCCTCGACTATTATTATCATTTCCCACGGATAACACTGCTCTAGTCTCCTACTGCATGGAATCCAACATGCACAAGTGGGGACAATCTCTCCTCATATGCCCAGGTTCTCTATAGTTATAACATATTCGATCAAAAGATGGCATGTTGTCCGCCGAAGGTGCAGATCCTTGGCTATCCTGTAGAGTTCCCGAGTAAGTACTTGTAGAAACGGGCATAGCGGATTGAATTGGTTGGGCTGCAAGTGTCGGCCTCTCTGAACCTCTGGAGTAAGAACCCTGAACGTTACCTGAATTCTTGACTTTCTTAGCTAATGCCTTAGTCTGACGATCTCGCCTCACCTCCTCCACTTTCTTCACAAAATCTGTTGCCTCATTAAAAGTTTTTCCTGTAGAGGTCTTATGAACAGACAATACCCGCAATTGAGAATTTAGTCCCTTAACAAATAGGCGGATTCTCTCTTTTTCAGTAGTCACCAATTGCGTAGCATATCTCGACAAAGCATGGAACTTAGCATCATAAGCAGCCATAGACATACCACATTGCTCTAGAGCCATGAACTCATCTTTCTTACGATCCCTCAAAGTTCGGGGTACATACTTCTCCAAGAACAGAGCATGAAACTGGGTCCAAGTGCGTGGGGGTAAAGTTGAAGATCTACATTCCACATAAGCTCTCCACCACTGCTTAACCTCGCCCTAAAGTTGAAAAGTCACAAACTCTACTCCATGTTGATGGATAATTCCCAATTTATAAAGCCTTTCATAACAATCTAGGATGAACTCATAGGCATCCTTACTCTCAGAACCATGGAACACCGGTGGTTTTAACTTCAAGAACTTAGTCAATATCTCATGTTCATTACCAGTCATAACAGGACCCAACAAAGGATAGAAGAAGGTATGATTACCTACAGTTCCACCCACCTTGGGGACAGTGATAGCAATAGGGGGATTGGCCAGAGCTTGAGTTGCTTGCACTGTGGGAAGAACTCCAAGGCCAACCAATCCTTTTAGGAAACACATAATTTGTTGAGCTAACACTAGGTCTAACAGAGGAATACATGTAGTCTCAGCATGCACCTCTTCCTCTTGTCCAACAACCTTCTTATTCTCAACCTCAACATTCTCCTCTATCTCTTCATGTTGCGCAAGAGGATTCTTATTTTTGGGAGTACTCTCAATCGGAGCTCCACCCCTAGCGGGTTCTACTCTACCTATGCCCCTGCCCCTTTCTCGCCCTCTACCCCTGCCTCAACTGCGACCTCTCGCTGCAGATTCCTCAGCTTGCTTGTTGACGGGAGCTGTATATGGGCCTGACACCGTTGAACCTAGTGTTAACCATTTGCGAACAGAAGAGTGAAGGAGATTAGATACCAATTTGGATCACCAGATACCAATTGTAACCAAGTTATAGCACGAAAGGAGACAAGAAAAAATAGAGAGATTTCCTAAAGTCCTATAGGCTCTCAAAGAAAACGACAAATGTATCTGTACCGTTCAGCAAGACTCTATTAGACTCATTTTGATACATCGAGATCAACGAACCTAGGGCTCTAATACCAACTTTGTCATGACCCAGATCATCGTGATTGGCACCCACACTAACCCTCCGGTGGGAGAACCACTACTACAACCCAATTAACCATAAACTACGCATTTAAAGATATGGAAGCAGGTTTAAATGTAGAAAAAAAAGTAGAGTTCCCATAAACTCTAAAAGTCTAACAGACGATTGTGAAATTAATGCCTAGAACCTGAAAGTCAATTTACCAACACTCTAACAAGAAACCATAGTCTAAGGAAAATGGGTACACCCCAAACTAAACATAGAAATATCTAATGTGCTAATCTAAGTCTGAATAAGATGGACTGAGCAAAAAGAGAACTCATGGCAGCTTGGAAGAACTGGCTCACCCTTGAATTCGATTGATCTCTGATCTTCTAAATGAGGTCTGTCAGTAACTGCCTGTACTCAACAAAGAAAGAGCAAGTGCAGTATCAATAGACAACCAAAGTGTACTGGTAGGATCACGCGACTATTCTACTAAGTGCAATATAAGCAAGTAATTACAACACCATAAACATGCATACACCGAACATATACAATATCAATATCATCTCAGGATTAATGTACAATTCCACAATTCTCAACAGTAAGTGTATTTATAACAAGTCATTGGTCCTCTCATGGAACCTACCCAAACAGTTAGTGTACCGTATGGTGGCACTTGTTCCAAGTTAGTGTGTCGGATGATGACACCCGTTCTAGTGTTTATCTTGGCACGTGACATCCGATCCAATTAGTGTGTCAAAACGTGACACTAGCTCCATTCAACATACCACAATCAAAATCACAATATACATTCTCACAATCATACAATTAAGAGGTGATTCATGGCATATAGTTATTCTTTCATACTCATTTATGATTTGTGTGATCAATAGTGCAATATTTGCATACATACATGCAATATAATGAAGAAGTACAAACATATATCACACAACATGAAATCATAACAATCACCTACCTCGAACAATGCTTGAATCCCCTAAGATACTTGATTCTTCCCTTTCTGGATTTTTTTGGCTTGTTATTGGTCTACAAACAATCATAATAATGCGAGGATCAATAAACAAAACCTAATTACCCGAATTATAATCAATAAGATCAACCCTAGACCAAACCCTTGATCCCCATACCCAAATTTGGGTTTCTCCCACCCTAAATCCCAAATCAAAACCACCCCCCATCGATAATTACCAAGAAACTAAGTTCTACGAATCGAAAAATGGATTCAGGGAGTGAAGACCTTACCTTTATCCTCAAGAATGGTGAAAAACTTTCAAGAAAACACCTGGGGTCGTTCCTTAGCTCTCAAAGTTAAAACTTGTAGAATAAAATGATTTTAGGGCTTAATTTTGACTTAAATCGCGACTGAGCCGCTACGGCGGTCTGCACAGAACCAGTGAGTCAAATTAAGAGTTCCAAACCTCCATTTCAAAACACACCTTCATCCCATGACACTCAGAAAATACTCGTTCACTTTAAGATCAGTTTCGAGAGTTCTACTTGCCCGGATTTGATTTCGTAAAGTCGTACGGTTTCTCAAGATCTTAGCTATCTACTCATGCATTCATAATTAGATCCCTCATTTGTTACCAGATTTCTCTAGACCTCACTAACTCTGATTTCGTCCAAATATAGACTAGGTTGGAAAATTTCAAGAAACTACCAAAAAGTTTTTCGGCCCAAAAATTTTCCCCATTGGGTTTTCGATAACGACAGAAATCGGTCGTTACACAGATTCAAGTTCTGGTCATGCTACCCTTTATATAGTCACAGATTCAAGATCTGGACACTTGATCTTCAGCCACAGTCCGAGTTTGGGTCTCATTATCCTCTATTTGAGTTGATACCTAGTTACATGGTTGGTTATTTTGGATGTCTTATCCATGGTTCGAGGTATGGGCTACACACTCTCCTTTTCTAGACTCACCTGTTTTCATACTCTCTAGCTATAATTCTTCTGTTTACCCATCGGGACTAAGGGTATCCATTCGAGTCATGAGTTTACCTTCTAGGCTTATGGGGATTGAGTTAGTTTATAGTTAGTTACTTTCTTTCATTTCGTTCCTTCCTAGACTCATGTTCATTCTTATTGAATTTTCATAAATTTGACATCTACAGTGTTATATTCTTGCTTTTCATAGTGTCTTTACTCTTCATGCTACATTCACCTATGATGCCTACTGAGTATCTATTATTTTGGTACTCATACCACATTATACATCTATTATATTATTCTCATCTAGGCACCCATTATCAATGCTGATTTTGAGCTAGTTTTTGCGGGATTCGGAGGCAAGAATGACCTTATGGCCTTCTGGATCATACATGTCTCATTCTCTATAGTTTGGCTAGTCTTTTGCATTCCGAGACAAGTCTTTATATTTCGATCGTATTTTGGGACTTGTACTCCTTGTATATATAGATATTCCTTCCGTTCCTTTCTCATGTGGTTTCTGTTATATTGGACATGCCAAAATAAATATTTATTCTTTGAGTGGTGATATTAGCTCATCACAAGAATTCGACCTATTCATCCTGGTTAAGTTTTGATCGATGTGTATCCTTCCATTTACTACATCAACCAGCTTTAACACATTAAATTTTATCCATCTAAAAGATAGGTAAATATGTAGTCCAAATTAATCCATAAAAAACGTATCAAAATATTCAATTGGGTAATACAACTTCAATCTAAAATATTACGTTACTTGTCTTCATTTTACACCGACCTTGATGATCTTTAGCCAATGTCATATTAGTTGTTGAACATCTAAACTCAGCTATTTCCCACAAAATATTAGGTATCCAATCCCTAAACAGGAAAATAATGCAACCTGCCACTACTAGTATCATTTTTGGACCAACTTCTAGAGGATTGAACTAGAGAAATTAAATTCTAAAAGTTATAAGTGTTACTTATTCACGTAACATTGAGTGGAATAAATAAAACACACATTATAGTAGTGGTAAATTACTTCATCAAATTATTTATACATCCTAGTAAAATTTAGCATTGTATTTACCCACATATTTAGAAGCTTACTTCAATCTGACTCATCTAAAAATTGGGAGATTATGTTGCCCCAAACTAACCCATTAAAAACCTTTCAAAATATTCAATTTTGATAGTGATTAGCTCATCCGTCCCAAAACGTAAACAATCTGATAGGCCACTTATCTTATAGATATATGATAAAATAGTGCCACAAAAACTAATAGATTAAGGGTATGTTTGGTACGAAGGAAAATGTTTTCATGAAAAATAAGTGGATTTCTAACTTATTTTTTCATGTTTAGTTTGTGAGTAAAAAATATTTTCTCGAAAATATTTAGAAAATATTTTTTAATGTTTGGGTTGTGAATGAAAAATATTTTTATTTTTGATAATTGATCTAGGACCCGACCCATACAATCAAACTAGGACAAGACCTCGATGACCTTTACAAAATCCGACCTTGAGATCTGACCAAGGACCTGAGCCCAGGAAAAAAAGTTCAAAAATAAATTATTTTAAAAAAAATAAAATTGACGTGGTCGGGGGGAGGGGGTGGATGGGTGTAGGAGTAGGTGGTATGTGGTGGCGTAAATCTGAAAAATTTGTAAATTTCAAATATTTTCCAAAAACATTTTTTCTTTAAATTGACGGTGATGGCCTGGGGGTAGGGGTAAGGGGTGGCGTAAAAATGAATTTTTTTTTTGAAATTTTCAAAAAAAATAAAAATTGACGGGAATGGCCTGGGGGGGAGGGGGTTGGGGCTGGGGCTGGGAGGGTGAGATAGGAGTGGGGTGGAATAAAAAATGATAATTTTTAAATTTGAAATATTTTTTGAATATAATTTTTTTAAGGAAAAAAGAATTGACGGGGTGGCCTGGGTGGGAGTAGGGTGGAATTAAAAAAAGATTTTTTTAAAAATTTGAAATATATTTCAAAAATAACTTTTTTTAAAAAAAATTGATGGGGATGGCCTGGATGGGGTGGGGTGGGGGTGGGGGATGGGGTGTTTAGGGAAGGTGGCATAAAAAATGAAATTTTTTTAACTTTGAAATATTTTCCAAAAATATATGTTTTTTAAAAACTAACGAAGGTGGTGGAGGAGGGGGATGGCCTAGGTGGGGTTGGTGGGGGTGGGTAAAAATAAAAAAATTAAATAGTTTTCAAAAGATTTTTTTTTTTGGGGGGGGTGGGGTAGGGATTAGGGGTGGTAGGGGTTGGGTGAGATGAAAAGAATCTTAAAATTTGAAACATTTTTCAAAAATAATTATTAAATTTTTATTTTGTTGGAGGGAGGGAGGTGATTTGGTGGTAGAGATAAAAATATATTTGAAATTTAAAAAAAAATAGACCAATATTTACTCATCTTTTTTTAATGTTCACACTTCATGTTCACACTTCATTTTAGAATATTAGGTTATTTTTCATTTTTTATTGACTGGGCTTGATGATCTTTAGAAAAAGTGAAACTATTAGTTATCGAAGATGTCAATCTACCTATTGCCCATAAGAATTGTCTCACCAATCCCTATATTGGAAAATAATGCAACATTACCATATAGTTTAAAACCAATAAATAGTGCCAAGAAAGTCAATAGATTAAATTGTTATGGCAACTCCAACCCAATCCTCTATTTTACTTTTCAAATATAGAGTTCTCTATTTTTTCAGACAATCAACTCCAACCCAATTCTCTATTTTACTCTCTAAAAAAGAATCTTTTTCTCTCTCGTTAATATTATATTATTATTTCTATTTCATTCTTATTTTCTTATTTCATAATATAAATCCTTTATTTCTTTTTTTCCAAATAATTACTTTATATAATTTTTAATGTGATATGAAATTATATTTTATTCTAAATTTTTAAATAACATAAATTGCAAGAAAATATAATATAATACATAAATTAGGGGACAAATTCAAATAAAAGTGACATACAATTACATAAACACTCAATTTTCAAAATTATTATGTTGCTCCCATAAATGCTCTATTAATATATTGCGGAGTTTAAAATGAGCATTTTTGTCCTTCATTTTTTTATGTCTAGCTAAAAATTGTTCAAATCGGAGATTTTCATCTACCATCATTTCTATAGTTGGTGTTGGAGCCTCTACGACATCTTGAATTGGTGCAATGAGATCACATTCATCCTCAATTATCATGTTGTGCAGTATAATACATGTAGTCATTATATCATGTAGCACTTCCTTTCTCTAAAAACGTGACGATCCTGCAATAATTGCAAAACGTGATTACAAAACTCCGAATGCACGTTCAACATCTTTTCGGCACGATTCTTGTTTCATCGCGAAATATTTCTTCTTTTGGGAATGAGGATCACGAATAGTTTGAACAATTGTAGACCATTTAGGATATATACCATCAGCTAAGTAATAACCTATATCGTATTCTTTTCCTTGAATAACATAATGGGCGGGAGGCGCAATACCGCTAGCAAGATTGAAAAATAAATGTGATAACTCTAAAACATTAATATTGTTATTGGTGCCAGGCAAACCAAAATAAGCATGCCATATCCAAAGGTCATAATCAGCAACAGCTTCAAGAATAATTGTTGGTGATCCACTACGACTTGCGTATTGTCCAACCCATGTCGTTGGACATTTTTTCCATTTTCAGTGCATGCAATCTAGACTACCTAGTCACAACCGCAATCACAACCACAATCGCAACAATTCTTGGAATCATGTCCTAATTTTTTTCTGAAAAGTGCTAAATCTGGAAACGACCTACCGGATTACTAAATTATTGTTGTGATCAATTAATTATTATGTTATGTATTGTATTTTGTATTTAAATTATTGTGTTATGGATTAAATAGTATTGTTATCTTGTGTTTAAATTATTATGTTATGTATTGTATTGTTATCTTGTATTTAAATTATTATGTTATGTATTGTATTGTTATCTTGTATTTAAATTATCATATCATGTATTGTATTTTTAAATTAATTTTTTTCATCTTGCCATTTCAATTTTGCATGTTCTTTATAATGAAAATTAATCACGAAAATTAGAAAAAAAAATTAAAATACTATTAATTTGAAATTAAAATAGTATATATTAAATAATATTTTTAAATATATTATATTACATTTAAAAAAGAATTATGAATATTAGATATTTAATTAATGGAATTATATGTAAAATAATATTTTAAATAGAAAGTAATAGAAATAATAATAAAATAATGAAAAAGTGAAATAGAGAGTGTGAATAGTAGTTCTCCAAATATTAGATATTTAATTAATGGAATTATATGTAAAATAATATTTTAAATAGAAAGTAATAGAAATAATAATAAAATAATGAAAAAGTGAAATAGAGAGTGTGAATAGTAGTTCTCCAAATTTGGAGAACTACTATTCAACTCTCTAAATTTGAAAAATAAAGGGTGATTTGGAGTGTTCATTCTCTATTTTACTCTCCAAATATAGAGAATGGAGAGTAAAATAGAGGTGGGTTGGAGATGGTCTTAAACGTTATTCATATTATCTTTCCTCCAAACTTTTGGGAGGAGTTAACAAATCATATATACTAATGTTTACTATTCTTACTCTTTCCGCTCAACTTTTGGTGGACTAAATCAAATATTTAGGACTGGAATGATTAGACCACAATAATTTGATATATTCAATCTACTCTTGTTTTGATTGAGATTGACCCACTTATTTTCTGGTAAATCCCACTTTGACCCTCCCAATTGAATTTATGCAAAAATTAGACAAATGTGTAACCCAAATAATCCCATAAATACCTTATTAAAATATTCAAATTGGATTGTAAAACTTCATTTTAGAATATTATGTTACTTCTGATTTTTTTACCAAGCATTATAGTCTCTAGACAAAGTGGTAGTATTACTTGTTGAGCATGTTATGCTGCCTATTTCTCACAAGGATTATCTCATCATATACTCTAACATGATAATAATACAACTTGCTATTTGAAGTCAAAATAGTTCAAACAAAGTTAGTAAACTTCTATTAGTTACTAAAATTACAGTTCTACTAAATATTTATTATTTTAGTAGTAAAATTAGCTTAAGAAAATTTGGTTTGTTCAACCTGATCAAGTTCTGATCGATATGTATCCACCCATTTACCTGATCACCCACTTTAACCCATCCAATTCAGTGCATCTAAAATTAGGTATATATTTCCCAAATTTATCCATAAAAAATCATGTCAAAAGATTCAAATTGTGTAGTAGAACTTCTTTAAAAAAAAATAAGGTTACTTATCTTCATTTTTTGCACCGATCTTAATGATCTTTAGACAATGTGATATAAGTTGTTGAACATGTAAATTAAATTCACCTATTGCCCACCAAGATTAGCTCTCCAATCCCTAAACAAGAAAATAATGCAACTTGCCACTTATTATTGTAAAATACAAAGTCAAAATGGTGCCACAAAATTTAATAGACTAAATTGCTAATAGTTACTAGTATTATATTTTGGACAATAAACTTTGGGAGGATTCAACTATATAGTTATTCTAGAGCTATAAGTATTTCTTATTTACATATAATAAAGTGGGATAAATAAAACACATATTACCACCAAAGGATGTGGTGCAGTGGATAGAGATACTCCTTCCTTAACTAGAGGTCTCGTTTTCGATCCCTTGGTTAAGAAAAAATCTTGGTAGGGAGTGCTTTCCCCCAAATAGTGTGCTATGCGGCACGAATTAGAAATAGTCGGGTTCTAATGAAGGTACCAGACACTGAGTGGAAAACAAAAAATAAACACATAGTATAGGACTTGTAAATTATTTCATAAAAAATAATTTATACATCCTAGTCAAGTAAAGCTCAGCATTTTCCCACTTAATTACAATCTCACCTTAATCTAATTCATCTAAAAATGTGGATATTATGTTGCCCCAATCTATCCCATTAGAGCCCTTTTCGAAATATTCAATTTTGGTAGTAAAATTTCATTTAAGAATAATAGGGTACTTCTCTTCTTTTGTTGATCTGAGTAATCCTATTACCTTCAAGGATTAGCTCACCCGTCTCTAAATGTAAACAATCTAACAGGCCACTTATCGTATAATGATATGCTAAAATAGGGCCTACAAAGTTAATAGATTAAATCTCCAAAAGTTCCTAGTAGTACCCTTCCAATTCAGTCCATCTAAAATTAGGTTAATACGTAGCCCAAATTAATCTATAAGAAATCTTATCAAAATATTCAAATTGGGTTGTAGAAGTTCATTTTAAAATATTAGATTACCTATCCTCATTTATTTTAGACAAACCTTACTGATCTTTAGACAATGTGAAATAAGTAATTGTACATGTAAAGTCGCCTATTGCCAACCAAGATAACCTATCCAATCCCTAAACAAGAAAATAATGCAAATTGCCACTTATTATTGTACAATATAAAGTCAAAATGGTGCCATAAAATTTAATAAAGTTGCTAATAGTCACTAGTATAATCTTTTGGGCCACCATCTTTGGGAGTATTGAACCAGAAAGTTATTCTATATTTATAAGTATTACATTTTTATTTTTATTTTTTTTGAAAAACTATTAGTATTACTTACTTACCCAACATAGAGTTGAATAAATAAAATACATATTACCACCAAAGGATGTGATGCATTGGATGAAGCTCATCCTGCTTTAACTAAGGTCGTGTTCAAGCCCTGAATATGAATTTATTTTGGTAGGGAGCGTTGTTAGTATTTTGCCCTAATTTTCTTACCTTATTTGGAATTTATTTTTCTTTTGAAGGAAAATCAATGTATTACCATAAATGTTTTAACTTTTCTTGAAGGGAAAATATAATTTTCTTCCATATTTGATTTATTCTTTCCTTAGAGGAAAAATTTAGAGATCTATAAATTGAAGATCCCTATTCTCATAACAAATAACAATAAAATTCACAATGTAGTCGTTTAAGAGTTTTTCTCCTAAACATATTTATGTTTTTTAAATATTAGTTTTCAATATGTAGGTCACTTGACCAAACCATATTAATAATATGTCTTTTTAGTATATTTTTTTTGTCATCTAATTGATCAGTGTCTTGATTTGCAATTGTAAGTTTCCGCATGAGCCGTAATCACCTTCATAACCAAATAAGTGGTATCAAAGCTAATGATTCAATGATCCAATTTCATCGAGGTTGAAGACAGACTCAAGATGGTTTCAAATCAATTGGTAATCAATTTGATGATAATTATGATTTTAATCTGGCTACATGTGGACAAGATGTTTTAAACCATATTTTCAATATTCATGTTGCTACAGTTTTAAAAATAAAAACAAAATATTTTAAAACCATTTTAACCCATATATTTTAAACTTTATTTTTAACCATGGCAAGCAGCGGTGAAGAAGACTATGTGAAGAATAAGATTATCATGCATATGAAGAAGGTGAATCAAATTTTGTCAAGAAAATAAAGCCAAAAAGGGAGATTTGTTAGGATTTCGCCTTGATTTTCTTACCTTATTTGAAATTTATTTTTCTCTTGAAGGAAAATCAAAGGATTACCATAAATGTTTTAACTTTTCTTGAAGGGAAAATATAATTTTTTCCATATTTGGTTTATTATTTCCTTAGAGGAAAAATTTAGAGATTTATAAATTGAAGATCTCTATTCTCAGAGCAGTACACAATAACATCTACAATGTAGTTGTTTAGAGAATCTTGTTTATGGAGAGATTTTCTCCTAAACATATTTATGTTTTTTAAATATTAGTTTTCAATATATAGGTCGATTGACCAAACCATAGTAATAATATGCATTTAGTATTATTTTTTTGTCATCTAATTTATTAGGGTTTTGATTTACAATTGTAAGTTTTCGTATGACGCTCTAATCACTTTTGAACCCAATAAGCGCTACCCCTAAATGGGGCCCTACGGTGCAAATTAGAAATAGTCGGGCTCCAATGCACATAATAGATACCGGATGGAAAATAGAAAAACACACATATTATAGGTGTGGTAAATTCCTTTTTAAAATATTCAATTTTGATGGTAAATTTTCAGAATAATAGGGTACTTCTCTTTCTTTTGTTGATAGGCATCAAAGCTATCTAGAGAAAGTGATAGTCTTATTTGCCGAACAAATAAATCCACCTATTAGCTCCCCCGTCCCTAAACGTAAACAATCTAACAGACCACTTATTGTATAGTTATACGCTAAAATAGTGCCTACAAAGCAACATATTAAATATCAAAAAAATCCTAGTATTACCTTTCTAGCCATCTATGGGAGAAATGAACTAAGCATATTTTCTCGTAGTTACTAATATATATAACTTTACCGAAATTTTTTTAATGGGGTAAAAATATTTTAACCCACTCAACCTGCTAAAATTTTGACCAATATTTACTTGTTAATCCCACTTTTTTCCTCCCAATTCAATCCATCTAAAAATTAGACGAATATGTAAACTAATTAGTCCCATAAAAACATTATGGGTTTGTTTGGAAAGCCACTTGGTAATTAGAATTGATGTAATTACTAGGATAGTAATTACCAGCCTAGTAATTACACAATCTAGTAATTACATTGACCAGTTTATTTGCCTCAGTGTAACTACACTATAGTTATACATGTCCTATTTGGATGCCACAGTGTGAGTTTTTGGCTAAAATTATCCCTAAAGTATGACCTAAACTTAAAGTACATCCTTGTTTTATATAAGTGAGCAAAAAACATCCTCGAACTATCCAAAAAGTTGCAAGATTCATCTTTCTGTCTATTTTTTTTTAAGAAACTCACGCCACCAACAAAAAATGTGTCAAGTCGAATGAATATGTGTACACATGGTTAAGCTAGTCAAGTTAAGTGATTTTTCTTTTATTTTTAGAAATTGAGGGTTTAAATCATATTTAGACAAAATATATTGAAACTCTAAATATTCTTTGTAAAAATATGGCCAACTTCAAAATTTTCGAATACAGTAATTATTTTTTTATTTTCATAACTAAACGCCTACGTAATTTCACTAAATTTCCAGCATTTCTGTACATTGTATAAAATGTGAATTGCATTGTATATGTAGTACATACGCCCTAAATATTTTATTAAAGAAAGTCTCTAAATAGTTGTACGTAATATTTTTAAAATAATTTTTTTTTACATAATCTTTCTAACCATCGGAACCTACTGTATAAATATTTCAGAACTTATGTATTGTTGCAAGTCAATTTACTTGATGATGCAAAAAACATATAAACTAAAAACACACAAAATTTAAATTCCGAGAGTGAAAGATTCATGTCCTATCCTTATCCTTATTCTTTTTAGGTAACTTTGGTCTTTTCTTCATGCAAGACATGACCAATTTTTTTTTTTTATTGGTTCAATCAATTTCTTAACAAAAATAGATTGAAGGATGATTCTTGTTAATTTTTGGATAGTATAAGGATGTTTTTGCGCACTTAGATAATATAATGATGTACATTAGATTTGATTCATAGTTGAAGGATGATTTTAGCCAATAACTCCCACAGTATACTTACACATGTTCTGTTTGGATACACAATTGCAATCATAAAATTATATTAAATTTTAAAAATAAAAATTAATTATTTAAAATTTATACTAGACAAATAAGAAACTTTATAAATCATATTAAATTAAATATTTAAGATATATATTATTTTTTGATAATATATTAATTAATAAATATATGTTCTTAACTAATATTATGAAAAAAATAATTGATTTATATTTTTTTCAAATTAATATATTTCAATTGAATTGATCATAAAAACTAAAAGTATGAAGTTTAATTCTACAAACATCATGAATGCATGTTTGACAAAAAAAATTAATATATAAATAAAATGTCATAAATTATTAAAATGTTTGACAAAAAGACAATATATCAAATCTAATTAAAAAATGACTTGCAATGTGAATTCAATATTACTAAAAAAAATGAAACTGAAAATATAACATAAGTTATAAATTCAAAACAAAAAATTTAACCTAATACTCTTATCGCAAATTTCAACATAGCATACATAAATATGAGTTTTTTTTTTTTTTAAAAAACATAAGTTAATAACCTTACTTAACAATAAATTCTATTTTAATTAAAAAATTAAAATACTAATAAAATTATTCTAATGAGAAAATAAGCATGGCATAAAGAAATAGACAATAAGAAAAAATTGCATAGAATCACGTGAAGTAAGGTTGAGAATGAGAGGAAAATGAAATATAATAATAAAAAATAAAAAATAAACTTGTATAATTTTTTAGAATAATAAAAATAAAAAAAGAACTTAAAATAATAGAATTAAAAAATTAAAATTAAAATAAAATAAAAATAAATAAAAAAAGAAATTAAAACACATAATCATCTGGTAATTACACTATGCAATTACCAGCAATTCACAACCTTTTCCTGTGAATTGGAAAGTGTAATTAGCTCTTGCCAATTACATCAATTACTTGTTGACCAACTAATTACCTGTCCAACCAAACAAGACAGACAATGTAATTACACTAAATCCAATCATCAGAGGGGCTTTTCAAACTAGCCCTATTAGAATTTTCAAAGTTGATAGTAAAACTTCATTTTAGAATATTAGGGTACGTCTGATTTTTTACGAAACATTATAATCTCTAGACAAAATGATAGTATTAGTTATTGAACATGTAATGCTGCTTCTTTCCGGCAAGGATTATCTCACCATAGTCTAACATGAAAAATAATACAACTTTGCACTTATTGTACCAATTGAAGTCAAAATAGTTCCAACAAAGTTACTAGAGTAAATTTATATTACTTACTAATATTGCATTTCTACCCGAATTAGGTATGGACTCCTCTTATATGCCTATATAGTTCCAATATAACTTATTCTCCCAATTTTGGGTGGTCTAAAATAAATATTTCTTATTTTTGTGGTAAGATTTGCTCATGAAAATTTGATCTGTTCAACCAAGTCATGTTTCAGTCGATATGTATACAAGTCAAGTTTCGCTCGATATGTATATATCCATCCAGCTAATAAAAAATTAGGTAAATATGTAGCACAGATGAATCCATAAGAAGCCTTATTAAAATATTCAAATTGGGTTGTAGAACTTCATTTTAAAATATTAGGTGAGTTATCTTATTTTTTAGACAATGTGATATAAGTTGTTGAACATGTAAATTGGCTTATTGCCCACAAAGTTACCTCTCCAATCCCTAAACAAGAAAATAATGCCACTTACCACTTATTATTGTACAATATAAAATCAAAATGGTGTCATAATATTTAATAGAGTAAATTTTTAATAGTTACTAGTATAATCTTTTGGATCACCAACTTTGAGGGGATTGAACTAGAGAGTTATTCTAGTATTTTTCAGTATTACTTATTTACACAACAAAGAGTACTGGAACAAATAAAACATATATTACCCACCAAAGGATGTGGTGCAATGGATAGGGTTGTTTCTTCCTTAACTAGAGGTCTCATGTTCGATCTTTGAATATGAAAAAAATGTTGGTTGGGAGCACTTTTTCCTAAATGTGACCCTACATGCCGCGAATTAGATCTATTCGATCTCTAATGCAAGCAGCATACACTGAATGGAAAACCAAAAAAATCAGACATCATTGGAGTGGTAAATTATTTCATAAATTTTTTTTTTATTCATCCTAGTCAAGTTAAGCTCAGCATTTACCCAAATATTTACAAGGTTTTCTCAATGTGACTAATCTAAAAATGTAGAAATGTATGTTTCCCCAACTAACCCATTAGAAACCTTTTTAAAATATTTAATTTTGATGGTAAAATTTCATTGAAGAATAATAGGGTACTTCTCTTTCTTTTGTTGATCGACATCAATGCTATCTAGACAAAGTGATACTCTTAGTTATTGAACAGATAAAACAACCTATTGCCTTCATGGATTAGCTCACCCATCACTAAACGTAAACAATCTAACAGGCCACCTATAGTATAGTTATTTGCTAAAATAGTGCCTGCAAAGTTAATTATTTCTTGAAAACTTAATATATTCTTGCTGGTCAAGTTTAACTCTGTATTGACCTGCCTGTTTACAATATCATCTCACAGTGACTCATCTTAAAATAGGGATATTATATAGCCCAAACCTTTATTTTATTTTTTAATTAAACGGATGAGCAACCCCTTTTAATTGAAATAGGACCAAATGTTACAACCAAGGCCAGGCCCAAAAAGGAACCCAGTCCAAGAACTGAAATCTACCCTATTCTAAATTAGGAAACAAAAAAAGACAACTTAGGAAAGGGGAAAGGGGATCGGGCCATCTTTTTCAGCTCAAACCCTAGACTAGGAAAGAGGGAAAGGGGATCGGATTTTGCATCAACATTTCGTGCTCTAGCTTCAGGAACCTTTGCTAGCAACATGAAACGCCTCAATTTGTACATCAAGCTTTGGGTGTATTTCATATTGGACGTTAACTAGTCTCACTAACATCATGGAATTATCCTAATCACAGACTTCTCTAGCTCAATGTAATTTAGTCGAAACTTGAAGCCGCTCTCCCTCCTACTGATTGTATTACCTAATATATGAGTTAGCAATTTACCTAATTCAGACCCTCGTTTGTTTCATCTCTCAGCTTTGACAGGTTGAGCTTATCAAGGAGCTAATCCCAGTGTCTAAGGCCTTAAGAAAATAATACTTCGGTCTTTCTCAGGTATTCTTCGATTACTAGTAACCTCCTCAGTGCTATTTCTACAATGTACCTCTGTATTTGATTTTGGTATCTCCATTCAACTTCTGCATATGATTGTATTATCTTGAGCTTTATGTACCACCATGTCTAGCTATCCTGCTATTATATCATCCATTATGTGCAAAGTTTCCATTCCGTAGCTGTTTTATCCTTAGATTAGGAATTTGTCTTTTGTCCATGTTTAATAAAGCTTCACTAGGTAACACCTGGAAATCATTATACTAACCCATGAGAAACTTTTTTAAAATATTAAAAATTTATAGTAATATTTAATTTAAGAATATTAGGATCTCTTTGTCACGATCTGATTTCTCTGATCATGATGGCACTTACTACACTCCACCAGTAGGTAAGCCTAACCCTTAGCCTGGAGCCATAAGCAACAGACTGCCAAGAGGAAGCCAACAACAAGAAGTAAGAGATTAGAACAAAGCAGAGAAAGGATAATCAACAAAAACAATATAGGAACTATCCCAAGACCTAGAATCAGTTAGTAGTTAGTAGTTGAGCATCTAATTCAAAATAGGAGCACAAAACTTTCACAAATACAAGACAAGTACAGACTATCTATGAATACTATATAAGGACTAAGCCTCCAAAAAAGATGTAAACCTGTAGCCCTAGACACCAAGACCTCACCCTAATCTTTGAAACCCAAAACTACTCCGCAAGACTCCAAATCAACGATGATAACTCAACTGCAATCTGTACGAGGCAAAAGTGTAGTATGAGTACCAATAATGGTACTCAGTAGGCAATGACCAACTGAGCTCAAAAGATAACACAAGCATAAACAACAAGTAATAAGGACAACATAGCACAAGTAACTAAATATGAGATACTAAAAAAGACAGGAAATAAAGAATAAAAACAAGAAACAATGGGTAAGAAGCCGAGTCAAGAACGTATTTGGATCCCAAGCCAACAACCTAAACATAAACAACTAAGATACCAAGTTAACTACCCAATTTCAGGAGAACCCATAATAATAATTCTAAAGGAAAAACCTACCATGTATCAATAAAACAATAGCAGAGAACAAAATATAGTCAAACAATAACCTAACCGAATTTCGATAAGGTAGAAGGTACAAAGAACAAACATAACCCAACCAGCTCCTATAAATCGAAGAGTACAAACAACAAACAAGTATACTGGTGATAGACAATGGATATGAATGCATGGTAGGCAGTGGAATCATTAGTAACCATCCAAACCCCTAGCCAACGTTAACAACATTAAACCGCAAAACATTAACCTCAGACTAGGAATAACGACCACAAACCATCAACATCAGGCTCATACTAGAGATAACGGCCTTAAACTGTGAGCATCAACCTCAAACTTGAAATAACAGCCTTGAACTGAGTAACCAATAATAGGGCCACCTACCAAGCTAGTAAACTCCCAGTAGCGTCAGCAAGACCAAAAGCATGAAAGAAAAGTCATCGATGCGCCGAGTAGTCAAGTGAAAAGTTAGCACATCCCTGATGCCTCTAATATCTCAAGTAGGAAAGTAACATGTCCTTTACGTCTCGTAATCTCAAAAGAATCAGTAAGTCAAGTGATCCAGGTGGTATGATTCCCGTTAAAACTAGTTTAGAATAAAAACTGAGTAAAATAGTATGTCATCATGGATGATAAATATGCCAATGCATGGGCCAGGATCGTATCACAAAATTCGTAAGGATGAGCAAACAATGTAATGCATGCCATCACCAGCATTCAAACAAGGCAGTCAAAATTAAATAATTATACAACATGCCCACCACTCATCAACGAGCAAATGGATTAAGAAGAGATTTCAAGCAATAACGGGGGAGTAAACTCAAGGGACGACGCCTTACTCAAATCACACCGCTCCAGTCCCTAATCAAGCAAAGCTAGGACCAACCCATGACTATGACGAGCCACCAAGGTCACAAGCATCAATGCAAGGAGAATGACCTGAAACAAGCCCTAAAGAGGATAAAGTATAACTATGATGGGATAAAAAAACCCTAAAGCATCTAATGCCCAACCTAGTCTATGGCAACCACGAATAAATCCTAACAAGGATAAACAAGATCATCTACACCACAAGTGAAGCCACAGACTAAACTAAGGATCCTAACACCCATATTAAGTCCAAGGCTCCTATATAATCAAGAAAAGATGCAATTACAAGATGAAAGCTAAATCCCGGCAAATAACATAAAAAAATTACATAAATTATATACTAGGAATTATCTAAGAAGCTCAATCAATAAACTGGACCAAAGCCTAGCTTAAAGCTGAACACGAGTGCACTAAATCAACCACACACAACTTATCCACATCTGAAACATCTCAAAACACTGCCAAACTATCAATTTATTGATCTGAATGTCATTACGAATGTTCAGACACTAAAGTCGCAAAAATTTGAAATGGACTCAACATTGAGTTAAAATGGGAATGTGGGACCCACACTAGGAATTCTGAAATTGACTTAATCAAAAGGTCCTAAGGTAATCCTTGAAATTTTCTTCCAAAGTTGAACACAATTGATATACTGTGAATTTACAGTATCTTTAATACATTTCACTTAAGAGTTGTGTGTATCTAGGGCCTTTTTGTATTAGTTTTTATGTGTTTTTATTGTGTTTTTGTAGGAAATGTGTTTGGACGCAGAAATAAAGAGACAACTGAAAGATGTGCAGAAAAGGGCATCTATGGAGGTGATCTACGGACCGTAGGTCCATTGACGCTCTATAGATGGTGATCGTAGATCAGCAGGCAAGGCATGGAAGGCAAATCAGGGAAATTTGACCAAGTATGGAACTACGGTGGTCATTGACGGTTCGTAGATTGATCTACAAACCATACTGCTGATCCATAGAATGATACTGCGAGGGTTCCAGTACCTGATTTTTGAAGATTCTAAGTGTGGAGCCATAGAGAGGGATCGACGGACCATAGATCGATCTATGGTGCGTACTGGTGGTCCGTCGATTGCTTCAAAGAAGTTGAGTTTTGGAAGTTGAAAATATTGCCTAATTCCTGGGTGATGGAAGGGAGTCACGGACCGTAGATCCATTGACAGTCCGTTAATCAGTCTCGTGGAACGAAGACGCGTACATAAACATAATTTCCTTATTTCGTTTTCTTTTTAGTTAGGACTTATTTTTTATATATAGGGCATGTAAACCTCATTTTTGGGGGTTAGACTTTATTACTTTAGTTCTACTTTGTGACTTTGGATTTATTTGCAAACCTATAAATTCTTGATCTCCTAAGTAGGTTTTGAAGGTTTTGGTTTCAAAATTCAAGTGGAAATTTCGGGTTCGCTATTATCAATTACGTAAGTTCATAATTCTTTCATCTAAAACAATGAATTGTGTTCATATGATTATGGGTAACTAAACTCCACAACTAGGGTTGTGGGAACCATGAGCTATTTACAAAGTATGAATAGTAAATAAACAGTTCTTGAATAGTGTTTTGCATGGATTGATAATTCTTTCGTTGAAAAGTCTTTTTAATGGTGGGAAACATTAGAACTCGCCTTGTTGCTACTTGTCGGACCAAGGAGGTAATCAACAAGAAAAGAATTATCAACATAGATTTAGTGTGATACTATCTAATAGTCTAGTGTCGATTGGTGTGAAGTAATAACTAAGCCAAACATCGATGTGATGTCTAATATGAGGTAAAGGTAAGGTTTAGTAAATTATACACACGTAGCTAGACCAAGGTGTGTGGTGAAATTCTATAGATGCCGGACTAAGGATTTAAAGATACCTAGTTTACCACTTTGCATGTAGTACACTAGGAAAGGATTGCTATTACTAGAATTACTGCGTTATGAGCTTGTAGGGAGCACGTATACCCTAGTTAATTCTCTCATCTTGATAACAACTAAAATTGACTTTTGTTTACTGATTACTTACTAAATTCTTACAATTTGTTTCACAAATCCCCCCCCCCCCCTTTAATTACTTGTTTTTGGAAGTAATTTGACTAAATGAATATAATTGTTGGTTAAAGTTAAGTCTAGACCATTTTCCTCATGGGATCGACCCCAACCTACAAGTTGGGTTCTGTACTTGATAATGATCACTTATGCTTCTTTATGGAGGTGTAATTTGAGTGTATCAAATTTTGGCGCCATTGCCGGGAAATTTGGCTTTTAGATTTATTTTAACTACATTTTTGAACTTTAGTCAAATATTTCCTAATTTAACTTTTTTTTCTTTTTGTTTTTGTCTCTCTCAGGTTCTGACTCTAGTGTATGCCAAGTACACGGAGCTAGGGTGAACCACTTACTCCTTACGATCCAGAGTTGAACCGAACTTTATGAAGAATGAACAATCAAGGAGTTCAAGTTAATATTATTGGAGGCAATCTAGGTGATGAAGTTGAGTTGCAACCTCCGAGGGTAGTTGGTGGGGACAACCAGGTTCCAGCTGAAAATCAATTAGTAGGTGCATTGAGGGTGCAGGGTCCACTAGGCCCATGACTTCATGACAACTATAGGGGCAACATCAATATTGCTAACTCTGATGGACCTCTTGTCCTACCCCCTTTGCCTCCGAGGCACACATTTGTATTGACCAGTAACTTGATGCAGATGCTTACAACAAGGGGCTTGTTCTTAGGGTTGCCATTGGAGGACCCACATGCTCACATAGCCAAGCTAAGGGTGGTTTGCAAGAGCTTTGTAGGTCGACCAGACTTGGATATGGATGTCATCAAACTGCGAGTCTTCCCTCTATCACTGACAAGCGATGTTGTTGTATGGTTCACTGAGCTTCCTTATAACTCAATCTATACATGGGACTAACTGAAGGATGTATTCTTGGCAAGATATTATCCAGTGTCCAAGAAGCTCAATCACAAAGATAAGGTCGACAATTTTGTGGCATTACCTAGAGAGTCTGTGAGTAGCTCTTGGGAAAGATTCACAGTGTTTATAAGAGGTGTTCCAAATCACCGTAGTGATGATGAGTCGCTGAAGGAATATTTCTATCGAGGTCATGATGACAGTAATAAAATTGTGCTTGATACTATTGCTAGAGGCTTATATGGTGAGTGCATATACGCACATATTGCAGAAAAATTGGAAAAGATCTCTCGCAACAATAAAGCATGGAGCACTAGGAGGTAGAATACTAGGAGAAACACATTTGCCGTTCATGCTACAAATAACCAGTCTGCAGATGAGATTCGTGAGGAGATGGATTAGATGAGGACCTAGTTGGGTTGGTATTGAAGAATGTGAGTAGAGGTACAGAAAAGGTAAATGATGTGAACTACTTGACTAGAACTCCACCACCAGTTGAAGAGTGTTACTATAAAGAGGATGCTTATGCGGTGAATGATCAGACGGGGGATTTTCGACCAAACGCCCAGGGATCCAACCTGGACAATTGGCGCCAAGGTCAAGGAAACCAAGGTCGGAACTATGGCAATTACAATTGAGAGGGTCAATATATCCGGGATGGGAACTTCAATCGCAACAACAACTACAACCAGAACAACTATGGAAACAGAAACAATCGGGTTGGACCTTATGTTCCCCCTCAAAATTATGAATTTGGTACTAGGGAAGTTGGAGGAAATATGACGCTTATTGAAGATATGATGCAGAAGATGATGAGAAGGTTTGATGCAACTGATGAGAATGTGAAGGAGATGAGAAATGTCTTGTCTGGTATTGGTCAAAAGGTTGATACCCATGCAGTGTCAATAAAGCATCTAGAGCACTAGATTACTCAGTTGTCTACTACAGTGAACCCATGCCAACCTGGCACTCTTCCTAGCAACACCATCCATAATCCAAAGAATGATGGTCATTGTATGGCAGTTACTACTCAAGGGGGTAAGCAAACCATTGATCCACCTATGCCATCTGTGGTGGATGTTGAGATTAGAAAAGAAGATGAGGTGGTAGTGGTTAGAGAAGAAACTTAGAACGCGACAGAGAAAGAAGCGGAGATATCTCAGAAAATGGTCCCCATACCTAAACCTCCACCACCTTTTCCACAAAGGTTAGTGAAGAAGACTAAAGATGGTAAATATCACAGGTTTATTACTATGTTGAAGCAACTTTCCATCAACGTTCTGTTGATAGAAGCTTTGGAGCAAATGCCTGGGTATGCGAAGTTTATGAAAGATATGGTGACAAAGAAAAGGCCTGTGAGTTTTGAAGATGATGATAGATTGCAGCATTGTAGCGCTATTGCTACAAGGTCTCTTGTGCAGAAGAAGGAAGATCTTAGTGCTTTCACGATTCCATCTACTATAGGGTTGTTACACTTTACTAAGACATTGTGTGATCTTGGTGCTAGCATCAACCTCATGCCATTGTCTATTTATAAGAAGTTTGGTCTAGGGGTTCCAAAGCCTACTACGATGCAATTACTTATGGCCGATCAAATCGTAAAAAGGCCCATTGGTGTACTCCATGATATGCTAGTGAAAGTGGAGTTGTTTATCTTTTTGGTGGATTTTGTGATTCTTGACTGTGAGGTTCATTTTGAGGTTCCCATCATCCTTGGGAGACCAATCCTCGCCACAAGACATGTGTTGGTTGATATGGAGAAGGGGCGGATGAAGTTCAGACTGAACAATGAAGAAGCAACTTTCAATATTTGTAGGTCCATGAAGCAAAGTGGTGAGCTCCAAACGGTATCTGCTATAGCTTACAGAGTTAAAAGTGAAACAAAAGTGCAAATTGAAGAGCGACTAGGTGTTGAGGCACTAGCAGCAGTTATGATAAATTTCGACAGTGATGGTATTGAAGAGTATGATGAGTTGGTAGCTACACTCGATAGGTACGAATATTGGTCAAAACCAAAGAAGTATGAGTTAGACATGAAGAATCATGAGTCCCCACCCGCGAGACCATCTATTGTGGAGGCACTGAAATTGAAGCTTAAGGCTCTATCACTGCATTTGGTATGTATTCTTGGGTAGAGATAATACTTTGACGGTCATCATTGCAGCATATTTAAATGCGAGACAAGTAGAGTGCTTGGTGACTGTGTTAAAGAGATTCAAGTGAGCTATTGGGTGGACTATTGCAGATATTATTAGGATTCCTCTCGATATTTTTTTTCACAAAATCCAACTCATGCTAGATCACAAGCCTAGTATCGAGAACCAGAGAAGATTAAATCCACCTATGCAAAAGGTAAATAAAAAGGAGATCATGAAGTGGTTGGATGCCGGAGTTATTTATCCCATTGCAGAAAGTAGTTGGGTGTGTCCTTTGCAGTGTGTGCCCAAGAAGGGTGGTATTACTATGGTTCCAAATGAGAGAAATGAGCTTGTTCCAATGCAACCTGTGACCGGATGGAGAGTCTGCATGGATTATCGGAAGTTGAATGTGTGGACAGAGAATGACCACTTTCCAATGAAATTCATGAACTAGATGTTGGATAGACTTGCATGCAAGGGTTGGTCTTGTTTTCTTGATGGGTATTCGGGCTACAATCAAATTTTTATAGCTCCAGAATACCAAGAGAAGACCACCTTCACTTGCCCTTATGGGACTTTTACTTTCAAACATATACCATTTGGGTTGTACAATGCTCCAGCGACCTTCCAACGCTGTATGATGTCGATATTTTCTAATATGGTGGAGGAAACTATTGAAGTGTTCAGGATGATTTATCTATGGTAGGTGACTGTTTTGATTGATGTCTCGATCATCTGGCTAAGGTGCTTAAAATGAGTGAAGACTGTAATCTAGTGCTAAATTGGGAGAAGTGCAAAGAAGGGATAGTTTTGGGTCATCGAATTTCTAAGAAGGGCATTGAGGTTGATAGAGAAAAAGTAGAGGTAATAGAAAAGCTTCCACCACCTATCTCTGTAAAAGGTGTTAGAAGTTTTCTTGGGCATGCAGGTTTCTATAGGATGTTCATCAAGGACTTCTCTAAAATTGCACATCCATTGTGCAAACTGCTCGAAAAGGAGTATAAGTTTGATTTTCATGATGCTTGTCTGAGAGCATTTGGAGAGTTGAAGGAGAAGTTGGTTACTGCACCTATCATTATCTCACCGGATTGGGGACAACCGTTTAAGGTAATGTGTGATGCAAGTGGAGTGGCGCTTGGTGTAGTATTAGGACAGAGGAGAGATAAAATTCTTCACCCTATTTACTATGCTAGCAAAGCTCTAAATGTGGCCCAGAAGAATTATATTGTGATTGAACAAGAACTTTTTGCGGTGGTTTTGCATTCGAGAAATTTTGATCCTACTTGCTTGGTACTAAGGTCATAGTGCATATTGACCATTCTGCATTGAGGTATTTGATGGCGAAGAAGGATGCAAAACCGAGGTTGATTAGATGGGTATTATTGCTGCAAGAGTTTGATTTTTGGTTAAAGATAGAAAGGGGAACGAAAATCAAGTTGCCGATCACTTGTCCGATTAGAGGAAGATGAAAAACAATAACTTAAATTAAACACATTTTCAACAGTTAGAGCATCCTAAAAAATAAAATTAACTTCTTAATAGAAAGATTACCAAATGACAACTACATTGCAAAATTATAACCTCTTAATAGAAGGAATTACCAAATGCAAAGCCAACTACATTTCAAGTACAGAATCTAGGTGAGGCTTTGACCTTTTGCAGCAAGTATGCACATTCTATAGGCTTAGAACAAATGTTCATTGATCAATCGGTCATTCCTTAATCCGAAACTAGTTGACATTCACTATATGAATCCACTACATCAAGCCAAAATAAAAAGGAAAGAACATACATCTACTTTGCATAACTCCAACTGTCTAACTTGAAAAAATGAAAGAAATATAGCATCAGTCAACACACTCACCTCAAAAAAGCACCTAGCTGTTTCAAAAATGCATTCTCCGTCTGCAATACATAACAAATCCATTGAATTTTCTCTACAACAACTCATAATGTTACAAATACTCAAAAGTGCACTTTTTAATTGATGGAAAAAAGAATTCTTTACAGAAAACTGAATCAATGAGAAATCAATAATGTAAGTGTCATTACACATCACCATACATATGTGATTAACCAAATTGGTCGATGAAAAAGTGAAAAAAGAGAGTGCATGAACCTACATCAATTCAATAAGGGAGAGGAAAGATAAGAGAGATGGATTTGCAAAATCAAAAAGAAAATGCTTAGTGAGAGAGGGGGAATAGAGAAAGGAGAGTACATAGATTACCTGGTAAGGACGAGAAAGACGAGATCGCGCCATGGACGATGAGAAAGAGAGGTTTGCCCTAATCTGTGTGGGTGAATTCGGTGGTAGAGGGATTCTACAAGGAAATAAACTTTAGGTATATTAAGTGAATTATATAACAAAAATAACTTTTAATTGCTAGTAATTAGGTATTTTTTCTCGCAAATGCCCAAATGCCGGTAATAGTCAAATGTAGGGAGCATTTTAGCGGCAATTTGTTTATTGCCTCTAAACAAATGTCCCTAAAAGTTGACTTTGTGGTAGTGCTTCTAAGGTCTAAATAGTACGCTCTGCTTGACCATCAGCCTGAGGATGAAAAGCAGTACTCAAGTTCACCTTTGAACCCAAACCTTTCTGGAATGACTTCCAAAATTGTGCAACTCTTTCTGAAATAATGGAGACCGAAACTCCATGAAATTTTACTACCTCTTGAATATATAACTTAGCATAATCTTCAACTGAATGGGTAGTCTAGTGATAAGAAATGTGTTGATTTAGTCATTCTATCTACAATTACCCAAATCGAAATGTGTTGTCTGTGAGACGTGGTAAACCTGTAATAAAGTCCATATTGATCATCTCTCACTTCCATTTTGGAAGTTCTATATTCTGAGCCATACCACCTAGTCTTTGGTGCTCTACCTTGACTTGTTGGCAATTCGAACACCTAGCAACGAAATCTTCAATGCCCTTCTTCATACTACTCGACCAATAAACCTCTCTCAATTCACGGTACATCTTTGTGGAATTTAGATGGATAGAATTATCTAGGGATATGAGCTTCCTCCATGATTCTCTCTTGGAGTTCATCCACCCTTGGTACACACAACCTACATTGATACCTCAAAACACCATCCCCCCTTGTTCACAAGCCATTAGTTTATGCTTATGAACATATGCCTTCAATTCAAGCAAAATAAGATCTTGGTCTTGTTTCTCTTTACTTCGGACACTAATGATGATTCAGCCCCATTCATCACCACTACTCCTCCTTCTGTGGAATCCATTAGTCGAACTCCTAATCGTGCAAATTTGTAGACATCTTTTACTATCTCTCTCTTTTCTTCGTCAACATGGGCGGTACTGCCCATACATAACCTGCTTAAAGCATCAACAACCACATTAGCCTTACCTGGGTGATATAGGATACTCATGTCATAATCCTTGAGTAACTCTAACCACCTCCTCTGTATGAGATTAAGCTCTTTCTTAGTAAACACAAACTAAAGACTCTTGTGATCGGTGAACACATCAACATGAGGACCATAAAGATAGTGACGCCATATTTTTAAAGAGAATACTACGATAGCCAACACTAGATCATGGGTTGGGTAATTCTTCGTGTGAACTTTTAGCTGTCTGGAGGCATAAGCTATAACTTTACCATTCTGCGTTAACACACAATTCAATCCAACTATGGACACATCATAATACATAACCAAACCTTATGTACCTTCTGGTAAGGTCAATATTGGAGCAGTAGTCAACCTAGTTTTCAATTCCTAAAAACTTTTCTCACAAGCTTCATACCATTGAAACCTCACTGTTTTTTGAGTCAACTTAGTCAAAGGAGATGAAATAGATGAGAACCTCTCGATGAACCTTCTATAATATCTAACCAACCCTAAGAAACTCCTAATATCAATTGGATATGTGGGTCTAGGACAATTTTGCATTGCCTCTATTTTCTGAGTATCAACTCGAATTCCATCACCGAAAAAAATGTGACCTAAGAATGCCACAGATTCAAGCCAGAACTGACCCTTAGAGAATTTGGCATATAACTCCTTATCCTTTAGAGTTTGGAGAACTACTCTGAGGTGACTAGCATGATCTTCCTCATTCCTTGAATAGATTAGAATGACATCAATGAATACGATAACAAACATATCTAAATAAGGTTTGAATACTCTATTCATAAGGTCCATAAATGCTACAAGAGCATTGGTCAAACCAAAGGACATAACTAGGAACTCATAATGACCATTGCGGGTCCTGAAAGCTGTCTTAGGAATGTCATTTTCTCTTACTTTCAACTGATGAAAGCCAGAGCTCTGGTTTATCTTAGAAAAACAAGTGGTACCCTAAAGTTGATCAAAAAGATCATCGATTCTCGAAAAAGGATACTTATTCTTTATAGTAACCTTGTTCAACTTACGCTAATATATATACATTCTAAGAGAACCATCCTTCTTTCTCACAAATAAGACTAGAGCGCCCCAAGGTGAGACACTTGGTCAAATAAAACCCTTCTCAAGGAGGTCTTTCAACTGCTCTTTTAACTCTTTCAACTCTGCTAGGGCCATCCTATATGATAGAATAGATATAAAACAAGTATCGGGAATAATATCTATACCGAAGTCTATTTCTCTCTTAGGAGGGACTCCGGGAAGATCGTCTGGGAAGACTTCTAGAAACTTTCTTACTATTGGAACTGACTGAATAGGAGGTGTCTCAATACTAGAATCATTAACTAGAACTAAGTGATAGACACACCCCCTAAAAACTAACTTTCTCGCCTTAAGGTATGAAATGAAATGACCTTAGGCATTGCTGAACTACTCTTCCACTCTATAACTGGCTCATTAGGAAACTAGAACTTAACAACTTGAGTTCTACAATCGACTGAAGCATAACAGACATGAGGCCAATCCATACCTAGAATAACATCAAAATCTACCATATCTAACTCAACTAAGTCAGCCATAGTGCTCTTCTGATTGACGGAAATGGTACAATCATGATAAACTCTCTTAGCTAGAATAGACTCACCAACAGGAGTAGAAATACTGAAGGGCTCAAGAAGTATCTTAGGAAAAACATCAAAATTCATCGCAACATAAGGAGTCATAAGAGATAGACTCGCTCCTGGGTCTAGCAAAATGTAAACATCATAATTTAAGACTTGGATCATACTAGTGACAATATCTGGTGAATCCTCTTGCTCGTGGAGATGAGTAATAGCATATAGGCGATTTACTATTCTGCCTGTCCCTGATGTAGATCCTCTAGATGCAGCCCTATCTGGTGGAGCAACTGAAGAAGATTGGGCCCTAATACCCCCATTACCATTTGCTTGTCTGTTCTTAGGGCACTCTTTCATAAAGTGACCATTCTGACCACACTTGAAACAACCAGTGGAGCCATCACGACACACCCCTGAATGGCTCCTACCACACTTAGCACACACAGGAGTCCTATGTACCATACTACCTTGAGACTGTGTAGGTCTAGCTCTAAATTTTTGTTAATTCTAATTATTGAACTTACTGTTGTTTCTTGGTGCAGGCGCACTAGCAGGTGATGGAGTAGGTCTCTTTTTCTTATGTTGGAAAGAAGACCGGTTGGCATTACTCTTCTATTGTTCGGACTCATTCCTTGATGTCTTAGCTTTCTTGTTTCTAAACTTCTCTATCCCTCAGCTTATCCTCCTCAACCTGTTGCACATGGATCATTAGCCTTTCTATGTCCATATCCCCTATCAACATAGCTGCCTTGCCTTTCTTTCTTAGCAAACGAGACAACCCAGCAATGAATAAACTTATCATGGTCCCCATGTCAGTAACCATCTTTGGAGCATAGTGGGAAAGTTGGGTGAACTTTAGACTGTACTCATGAACATTCATCGATTTCGGCTTAAGAGTGAGAAATTCTTGTACCTTTGCTTCTCTCAGTTTACGGGGAAAGAAACACCCCAGGAAGGCCTCCTCAAACATAGCCCAACTCACAAGTGGTGCACCCTCAACTCTATTTTTTTCCATGGATCAAACCAGATTCTAGCAACACCATTCAATTGGAATGCAGCTAGTTCCACCCTCTCTGCATCGACAACATGCATAATCTCAAAATCCTTCTTAAGATCTTCAACAAAGGTTTCCAAATCCTCAGTGACACTTGAACCAATGAAGATTGGAGGATTCATCCTTAAAAACTCATGGATCCTAGAAGTATCAGCCACTACTGTCGATTCTCTCTCTGTCCAACTTGATTGGTCACAACTTGACTCAACATTCGGATAGTTTCCTGAAATTTAGCATTGGTGACCTCTCCTTGGGGTTGCACTTTCGGTACATTAGGTACCCCTTGATCCTGTGGTGCAACATTCCTTCTAGTGGGATGACCTCTGACAGCTCTTCATGGAGGCATGATCTGAAAGACATGCGCAAGCATGAATTAGAAGAAACTTTTTAGAGATGAACTCTATCGCACGAAATGAGTATGAAAGAAGTGAGATAGTTCCTAAATGTCGTAGCCTCCTAATTATAGATTGGCGCGCCTCACACCAATAACTAGGACTCTACAGACACGGCTTCATAGACTCCCTAGGACTCTTGAACTCTATGCTCTAATACCAAGTATGTCACACCCATAGCTTACACCCTGGGTGGGACTGGCACTCGAGAACCATTGCTGGTCCCAATCGAACCCTTGTCTTGGCTAGACTCTCAGCGGAAGACTTTAAGCATTAATAAAAGAAAATAAATGCACTATACTCAACTGTCTCAAAATAACTAGGGTGTTTTAGAATTAAACATCCAACTAGCTAAAGTGGCAACTCAAGTCTTAAAAAAAACTGAAATTCAAAAAGTAAAGAACTATAGCTATCTGTCTTTGAAGCCAGTAATACTAAGAGGGATGTCAGGACAAGACCCCCGATCACCCTAATAACAAAGATGAAATGATAAAACAACTGATAAAAGGGATCCTCTGGAAAGCAAATAGGCTCACCAACTAATTCTGAATGCTCAAATGGATCAAAGAAGTGTTGGAAACTGATCCTGGTTATATGTATCTGCATCATAAAAGATGCATGACAAATGGCATCACTACATGGATTGTACGAGCATGCGAGGGGGATTTTAAAACAAGACATAAGCTTTAAAGGAAACTGAAAGAACTTACTTGGTCTCAACTGAACTGAACTGAACTCAGTTCAATATAAAGTAGTAATATAAATGCAATATAAACAAAAGCTTTTAAAACATGTGGATAACAACTGTGTGTATTGAAAAATACAACAATAACACAGCTTGTATTTGAAAATACAAAATATCACTATGTATATAAGAATACAAAATATCTCTGTGTATATAAGAATTCAAAATATCTCTGTGGGAGTTCTCTAACCGACAACCATCACTATGAGATATGTGATGGTACATCATTTTGCCTCACGTTGCCAGGGCCGTCCTATACCTTGCCGGGGGTATAGAACCTAGCTCACTTAGTGGATCCACTAGTCTATGCTAAAAGTATTAAGGAATCATCTAAAAAGTATGACCCTTTTCTACCCATGTTGGCTACACGGTTTATGGAGACTTTAAATTATCTGAACTCAAACTCGTCCCCAAATCGATGCTCAATATTACTCCTAAAATATAACTAGCTCATATGTTTAAAAACATAACTCTTTTTGTGGTTTGAGATTATTACTCAAAAACTAGCTAAAAAACTCTCTTGGAAATCGGTGTTTCCTCCCTTGTTTAAATTTGAAAACATTAACTCTTGGGAATACATAGTTCCCATATAATCTTTTGAAGAAATGAACTTCACTCTCTTACTCTTACTCAACACTCAAATCTTTAAAACAAGTTTTAAACATTAGTAAAAGACTTTTGAAAAGAGTCTAAGAACTCTCCAGACATGGCTCTTAACTTTCCTTGAATTTGATTTATGGATTCAAGGGTTATGATCTCATGTTTTAGATGATCTTTTGATTTTTAAACATACCTTAGAGTTTAGCAAACAACTATAAAAAATAGGTACCATTCAAGGGAACTCAAACGGAAAGAAATGGGAAAGGATAGGGGACCTGGCGACCCTGGCGTACTGAGTGGCGCAGGGCGCCAAAGCCTTAACTTCAAGCTCCTTATGCTGGTGCACTGAAATCCTACGATTTCTTTTGTTCGTTTTTCATCCCTAAACCATCTAGATTCAATTTGTTTCTTCCCCAAACACTTAGATTCTAATACCCAACAAAACTATAAAAGAATCCACTCAAGAACAACTTTAAATCTCATCAAATCATCTCAATAACTCCTCCAAAAACTCAACAATCAATAACCCAATAGAAACTTCAACAAAATCCATCAAGAACTCAATTACTCTACTTTCAAGAATGTAAATACGCTGAATTAAACATGATTGGCGCTTGGGTGAATGAAACCGATGGTATGCGATCTCGCATACATCGTAGGGATTTAACCCTTGGCGAAATCCGCAAGCGAAACTCAAGAACACAACGAACTTTGGCTCTTTCTCTTCTTTTCTCAAAACCCTTGCGTAATGTTGTGAAGTGTAAATTGAACCAAATCAGTTTAGACCCCAATTAAATTACCAAAAATGAATTTAATTAATTGGGTAATGAAAACATCAAAATAGCTTTCAAAAATTTGGGGGGCTTTCCTTATTCAGACAACCTGACTTCAAACGGGCAAATCTCCCTCATAAGAACTCAAAAACTAGAAAAACATTTGGCGTTGGAAAGATAATTCAAAGGCCCTTCCTTTGATATCTTGTAGCTCACCTAACTCATCTTGTGCTGAGAGTTATGGTCATTTGAAGTTGACCCAAAACGCATTCTTAGAATAACTTGCCAATAATTCCAGATTTAATTATTTCCAAAAATGGCTTCTTTATAATTCTAGTTCTTTCAAATCGAGGGGTGTTACAGGATGTACTGAGTAATTTCACACTTTATGATATTAGCTAGGGATAGTCTATCTACCCAAGCAATGTTTAGTATTTTGTTCGAAAGGGTCTTGGAGTTTGGAAGAGTCCAATGGACATACTCTTGATAGTTTGGGAGAATATATATAAAAGTGTATCCTAGACCAAAAAAATATCCATGTATCAATCGATGTTGTTTCGGTAAATCTTTGTCTATTTTGAGTTGAAACCCCAATCGTTATGCACATACCCCTAGTCCTTTTCAAAATTCATATACCCTATTTGTGTTGATTGCCTGTTTTATTGCTTAATATTGATGAAGTTTAGTTTTTAGTAAAAACCCTCATTATATATATATATATATATATATATATATATATATATATATATATATATATATTAAATTTCCATGTTTGTTTCAAATTTTAAAATCTATTGAAGAAAGTCCCACTTGCATATACTTGTGGTTCGATCTTGGTCTCATAGGTTGGGTAATTATTTTATATTTGACCGCCTATGCACTCATACAACAGACATAGTTGAGCATTTCTAAAAAAATGTGCCACTGCCGGGGATCGGTTAACAATTGTCTTTTGTTGATTCCAAATTTAAAACTTGTGTGCATTTTGTGTTCTTGTTACTTTGTTGTTTTGTGTTGTTGATTGCAAAAAAAAGGGCAGGATAAACCAAGAACATAACAAATAAGTTTTAGTGATGTGAGATTTGCAAATTAATTTGCTGGGAACAAAGCACCCATGGAATCGGGTGTAGCCAGAACAATTTGTCTACCACCGGAGATAGGGAATATTATATTTTAAGTGACAAGTCTAATGCTTCATTTACTACAAATGAAGGGAATACTGTAAGCAAAGCGGTGGAAGATGCTAATAATAACCAATTGAGGAATTTTGTGGAAGTTCGTCTCCCTAGCAAGGATAAGTGGAATATGAGTCAAGAACTAGTCCAGCTAAGGTTGTTTCCTTGTCATTGACTGGAGATGCTACCACTTGGCTTAGAGAGCTACTCCGAGGATCAATCACCACTTGGGAGAAATTAAAGACTTTTTATCTCAAAATATTTTATCCACCCTCCAAGATATTTAAGCTGAGGCATGAGATAAACAACTTCGAAGAAATGCTATGAAAATCTCTGCATAGAGTGTGGTTGAGGTTTAAGAAGAGAGTAACAAAATGCTTAAACCCTGAGTTGTTCAAACAAGTTTTACTCCAAATTTTCTACCGTGCATTGGATGAAGTGAATCTAGGTGTAGTAAATAACTTGGCTGGAGGCTCCTTCAAGAATTTTACTTACCCTAAAGCTACCATCCCTCTTAATCAAATGGTAAAAAATAATATGGCATGACATACTCGTGATAGGGTTAAAGGTGGTAGTGTTGTTGCTTTAACAATGCCCTATGAGATGAACGAAGGACTAGGATGATGACAAGAATTTACCTCTTAGCAAATTACATGATGGGTGACGAAAGTAAAAGTGTGAATGTCTTTGGGTCACAAAGTGGAGCTATGCTTGAAGAAGAGGATGCTTATGCCTCATTTGATGAGGATATTATATACTTTGTGAATCTAGGGCTAGGTTTTTGACTAGGGTACCAAATTGTTAACCAAGGCCCTTTGCATCCTAAGGAAGAAAATAAAGGTTGGAGAGACCAAGAAGGTCAATGGAGAGACTGGGAAAGACCATGGAATGATCCAGATAGGGCTAGAGGAGATGTAGGTACAACCATGGAAATTCAAATTCATATGTTCCTCCCTAATTTTCCAATGCTCGCTCAAAATCAAGCTAGTGTGAGTGACTTGGCTGATTCCAAAATTGAACAGATGTTGAATCGAGTTCTGAAAAGAGTTGAGTCTATGAACAATGGAGTCATGAAACTCAGAAGCGATGTTATTTAACTCAATTTGTTTGCTCTCACTCCACTTCAGTCAAAAATTTAAATACTCAAATAAACAATCTATCGGCGCAAATGAATCCTAGAAGAAAGGGCACTCTCTGAAGTGATATTCTCCCAAACACAAAATTATGGCCATTGCATGACAATAGTCAAAAGGGGTGGAAAGTGCTTGAAGGCCCTAAGGTAATGCCAAAGCAAAGTTCTAGAAAAGAAGTTGATGATGAGGTATAGCCTAATTTACCCTTCCATGATGAGATTGATGAAGAGTTGTCCAAGGAGGAAAAAGTAAACGTTGGTGAAGAAAATGGGCTTATCTTCCAGAGTGATAATTGATGTTGAGGAAGAAAAAGGGGATAAATCTGGTAAAAGTGATGAGCCTTAGTTTCCCATCCTTACCCTAAAAGGAGTTTTAAGAAGAAACAAAATGAGAATTTCAAGAAGTTTGTAGATTAACTCAAAAAATTATCCGTGAATATTTCATTGATTGATACTTTGTTGCAGATGCCAAGATACTCCAAAATTTATGAAGGAGGTACTACAAAAGAAGAGGGTGGTTAATGTAAGTACAATTGCAATATCCTACCATTGCAATGCTTTGACAGTAAATTCATTTTCTATAGAAAAAAAATATCCGAGAGCTTTCACTATTTCATGCACCATTAGGGTGCAAACATTTGATAAAGACTTATGTGATTTGGGGACAAGTATCAACTTGAAGCCTCTTCTAATTTTCAAGAAATTCGATCTCGGTAAATCCATGCCCACCCATATGAGGCTTTTTATGGTGGATTGCTCTATCAAAAGAATGGTTGGGATACTATTTGACATGTTAGTCAAAGTAGATAAGTTCATCTTATCGGTGGATTTTATGGTATTGGATTGCGATGTGGATCTATAGGTGCCAATCATTTTAAGCCAACTTTTTCTCACTACGGGATGAGCTATTGTTGATGTCGAGCTGCGAGAGCTCCAATGTAGAGTTGGTGATGAATCAATGAAATATAAGGTGGACATACCTAAAAAGCCACCTGATGAGTGCTTGGTAGTGTCAATAAAGGGCTCTATGGATGAGGTAGTGAAAGATCCATGATCTTAGGCATATTTACATTCCCTTTTTGCTATATTTTGTTCTCATATGACTTTAGTTTTAGGAACATTATTTATTCAATTGTTATGTTTGATTTAAATTGTGATGATTATATACTAAGACGTGTGATTAACTAATACATGGGATTTGAAAGGAAATTGAGCACATGGGAACTGGAGCATAGGAGGAAAGCTTGGATGCAACTCAATGAGCACACGAAAGAACAAACGAAGAAGAACTGGATTGGGACACACTTATAACATGTTTTGATAGGCCCTAAATTACACAAGCCCATGCTTGGTGCACTAAAGGTGCATTGCGCCAAGGCAAAAAATATGGCGCACTATAGGCCTGCCGAGCCAGCATGCAAAGTCTTAAGGCCTAGTGCTAATGCATTGGTAGTGCGCCGCCCCAGCGCGACTTCAAAAAATTTCCATACATTTCAGGATTCCAATTCCAACAAAGGAAAGCGATTGTTTTCCCAAACCCTATAAATAGAACCTTAAGACTCTTTTGTTGGGTTACGTCTTCTTTTTCAAGTGCAAGACCAAGGGATAAGAATTAATCGTAGGTTTCTTTTTTTCTACTTTATTTTAGTCTTGAATTACGTGAAATCAATTTTGGTGATTTTTTTTATTAGCGTGAGTATCTAAGAATCCTTGTTATGGGGCTGTAACTTTGAATGACAAGGGTTTTGACTCGATTAGGCAAAGATTAACCAAACCAAATTGATTCATACATGGATACTATTTTGTCTAGGCCATACTCGATATTCTCCCAAACTATCAAGCGTATGTCCCTTGGGTTCTCCAAATTCCAAGGCCTTTTTAAATAAAACAAAAAATATTTCTTGAGCAGATAGACTATTCCTAGCTCATATAAATAAATGTGAAACCACTTAGATTATCCCACCCCTGGCTCAAATCTATAGAGAGATTCACATCAACTCCTCACTTTCGAGTCGTACCTAACTCCATTAAGCTTTACCAAGTAAAAATGTCTTTAAAGAGCTTAATCAATGCTAGAAACTACTTATTTTAGGTGAAATCTTCAAGACAAAAATAGATTCCTGCAACAAAATCAATAATAGAGTAGATTAATCAATATCCATTTAAGGGTCGTTTGGTGTGAGGGATAAAAATAAATAGTGATGGGATAATTTTTTTTTATCTTATTTGGTTGCCATGTTTGGGATAACTTATCCCACCATTTGTATCATAGTGATGAGATAAGTTTTCCCATATATATGGTGGGATAAGTTATCCAAGGATAGCTAACCCCAGGATAACTTATCCTAGGATAACTTGTTCCCAACCAAACGACCCCTTAGTGTTTTAAACCTCCCATCTAGCACATACCTCTAGATAAGGGTTTAAATACTTATACAAGATGAAATAGAGACAATATATATGTTTAAGCTCCATTCAAAGCTAAATTAATAAGCAAAACATAAATTCCAAGCTTGGATTGACACAAATTTGAGGTTTCTTCCTTTACAATCTAGAAAGTTTTTACTGTTTTTTTCTTCTATTCTATCTTATCAAAAATTTCATATCACAAAACATATCATAAGTCTTACCCTAATTGGGAGAAAGATAAATCTACATACTTGCACAAATTCCTATTCTATCTTTGGAACATTCCAAACGAAGCACTATCTTTCAAAATTGTGGTTTAGTCTTTCAACTTCAAAATCAATAGGACTTATGCTAGACCAATGAGACACCAATAATAAAAAGTGGAGAGCCAGAAGCCTTTTCGTGTCAACCTTCAATTCTAATAAATGCATCTACACCATGATTGGCAGACGTTGATTGTTCATTGTACCACACCAATTGAACACTGCTATACTGAGGCACCATTGCAACATCCAAGATGATGTTTAGTTAACGAGATGCTTGTTGGATTTTGCGGGACGCCAGTTCCATTGATGGTGTGCTTTAGTGTTTTTTTGCGTTAAATCCATCAAACTTCGTTTTTCCAAGTAATGTTTGCATTCACCAAAACTAAGGCATAAAACCCCTTCAATTAGCATCGAAACATGGAAATAATTCATAAATTTGTGTCTAATAAGTTTGTAAAATACCAACTCATCAAATCCCGAAACGCGAACTATTGCATGTCCTCTAGCAAAATACTTCATAAGCATAAGATTAGATCTTAGAGACACCCAAGATAATATTTTTTTAATTATATACTTAAATTCTAAAGTTTAGAAACTCAATAATAAATAAATATAATAAAATAAAAAGACTCAAAAACAAGCACCACTCACTATTGATTCCAGCATCATTCGCTGGTCAAAGAATTTCATATAACATTTTTGTACAATTTTGGGACAATCAGTCTTTTAAGCACAAAATTTGTCACGACCCAAGGTAGCCCCTATGCGTAACATGGAGTATAAGACCCCGAGAGGCCCCATATAAGCTACTTAGCTTTCATCATACAAGATAATAAGATAAAGAGATTAAAAAGACAGTTTCAACATATAAAAGTTCTATAGAGAAAAGTGGAAATGTAAACATCGTCTCAAAGTCATCTTGTGTATGAGAAATCATCTGGGCGTAGCATGTACAACAAGTTCCAAAACTGAAAGCAAGGACAGAAGAAAAATCAAGCTCGATCCTCAGAAATATGAGGACTCACTAAACTTCAACTCTTTTATCTGAGATCCCTAGCCACGAAAGTGCAAAAATGTAAGGTCAATTCCCATATTTGGAGAAATGTAGGCAAGAGTATGCATTAGTACAAAATATGTACCAAGTATGATAGCCATGTATAAGAGTGAAATCTTGTTAAAAAGAACATTTTCGTGATATGCAATGACCAAGCTAAATCATGAATATAAAAGAACTAGAGGACATAAGTCATAAAACATGGTCAATGCAAATAGACATCATCTTAAGTCACATGTGAGATACTTCTTGGATTAACCTTAGTTCATTATCATGGGAGCTTTACCTTTAACTAACACATAAGATCGTGTGAGCTATTAACACAGGATCTGGTGTGAGCTATTAACATAGAATCCGGTGTCTGCCCCACACCAAAAAAGGGTGTCCTACTTGCCAAGGTAAGACCATGAACTTCTAGCTTATGTAGATCCACTATCTAATGTATATCGAAGAAAATCATCCTATGGGGGTACGTAGGTATGGGATAAAGAGATTTCTTCTAGAAATTTGGCCTCTAATAATAGGAGAGCTCCCATCTAAAAATCATCTCGATGCTAAGTGTAAATCCCACAAAATAGTCATTTTCTTAACTTGTCATTATTATCCATGGAAGGGCACATCATCTTTCCAATCCAAGCTAAGTCATATGTCATCCATGGAAAGGTACAATTAAAATCCAAGTTAGGTTTCATTAGAATAACTCCTTATCTTTGATTTATTTTAGGTGAGATGACCTTTCAACATTAGAATCCTTTATGTGAGAAAACCTTTCACATTCATGCATGAGGCAGTTATGTGAGCAATCCTTTCACAACAATTAACCACAATAATAACATATATGCTTTTACTTTCAAGCAATCTACACCATAACTCATCATTTCCAAAAGAACATGCATAATTCCATAATTCACCTTTCATAGCTCAAAACCTATTTTCAATCATCAATATCTAGAAAACATGGGTCAGACATGGGTTCATGGGAATTCATCAAAAAAATCATGAAATTATATAAATTCATGCATAAAAGTTCATAAATAAATTAAGTAAATAAACATTGAAAGGAACCCATGACATCGAAGTAAACCCTAGCTCAATTAGGGAATTTTAACTTCGTAAATTGGGGAATTTAGGAACTCCTTAGAGGAAAGGGCTCCATGGATGAAAACTATCATACATCAATGCCAAAATCTTTCCTTCAATCGTGGAATTGGAGGCTTGATTTGAAACCCTAGGTTGATTTCTTCTTCTTAAAGCTTTCTAGAGAGAGAAATATTTGAAAGAAAGACTTGTTCTTCTTTTACGAATTTTAGAGAATGATTTATATTGGGAAAATTTAGGGTTACAAACACTTATATAGGACTTCTAGGAAAGGTCAAAATGATATAGTGTTAGGATAGAATGATTAGGAAAAGACCCAAAAGCCCCTGTCTTAAAGCTGACGTAACCACCAGATGGTGGCCATCACAAGCCATCAAGGACCTCACGGGCTGTGGTGGCAGCTTTGGTCCTTGACGGTTGGCCTGGGGGAAGCCCCCTGCTACCTTGCCCCTTCACGACCCATCTAGGGGTTCGTGGGAGGAGGCCAACTTTGGGGTAAATTCTGCCTCCCCTACACGGGTGTCATAACAACCCATCTGCCTCCCTACAGTCCATGGTCCTCTTCACAGCCCATCTGGGGCTCCGTGCAGGGTCCATGGTCCAAGTGTTGGCCTGTGAGTTCTTACCCATTACCTCTTTTGGGCCTTTCTCGAATATAAGGTGTTACAATATCTCCCCCTTGGGAACATTCTCCTCGAATGGGACTCAAAACATTATATAAAGGGTAGGAACTCTAACCTAAAATCCCAACATGCATGCAACTACATAAATGCCCATATCAGAGGAGGAAACATCAACTCAAAGCTAAAACATACTAAAAACATCATGTCATGAGGTCTATATGCAATTCATACTCAATGCACATAAACAAGTATAAATCAATCAAGTGAACTCATTTTATCAAGTAGGTCTATCTGCATTTGAATATGGTTTGAATGTATGCCTTATTGAAACAATGATTTGAATATGTTTTAGCTTGGAGTCGATGTTCCTCCTTAGTTATGTGCTTTATGGTGAAGTTGCATTCATGTTGGGCTATTAGAACTCTTACCGTAACCTCTTTGTATTGCCTTGATTTCCATTCGAGAACAAATTTTCCCAAGGGAGAGATGATGTAACACCTCAGATTTCAAAAAGGGAAAGACTGCATTAAATTACAGCAAGCAGGTTCAGGTCTACGAGACCAATCAACGGTCCGCAGGTCTTCTATGAGTCGTAGACCAGTCTCAAGGGAGGAATTTTTTTTTTAAAAACCAGGTCCCAATACCTTTTCTACGAGTCACCAAGACAGCCCATCAATCTTTGTATGAGTCGTAGGTGGGTCCCAGACTTAGTGAAATTTTGAGGGTTAAGGTTGGTGTCTACGTGCCATCGGAAGACCTATGAGCCGTAGACAAGTCCTGTCAAAAGTTGGTTCAGATAAAAGGATTTTAAACTTTTCTATGGTTTATGAGGATGATCTGTAGAAAGTCCTACGAACCGTAGGTCTAAACGGTAGAAGGGTTCGACAGTTATTTTAAGGGGCTTTTGAGTATTTTTCCTAATTGTTTTAAATCAAAACTAAGTCATTTTGGATTTCATCCGAAGGCCCATATAAGGGTTTTTCAATCCTAAATTACCCACTCAAACCCCATTCTCCTAAATCCCCAAAATCAAAAAAATTCATCCTTCCCAAATTCTCTCAAGACTAAGGAAGAAGAAGAAGCTAGGATTAATTCAAGTTCACCGGTCCTCCATTCATTCTGGGCTTAAAGTATCAAGATATGTGGGAATTCACCCATGGAGTCCATTCCTCCATGGGGTCTGCAAGGTTTCCAATTTCTTAATTGAATTTCAGATGATCAATTAGGGTTTCAATTCAATCTTTATGGATTTCATTCAATTATAATTTATTATTGTTGATTTAGTCTTCTAATGAATGATTTAATTTTAATACATGATATTTAGTTGAGATTAGTGACCCATGTCTAAATTATAATTTTCATTTTTGAACCTACGATGAACCCATGCACCTATGAACTATGAATTTAAGAACATATGCATGCTTTGATGAAGTTATTGTAAATTATTTGGGGATGTGTTGAAAGGAAAGTATCAATGCTATTGTGAAAGGATTTCTTACTTACTATTATGATCATGATTGTAAAAGGTATTTCTTACATATGGATTCACATTGATGAAAGGTTTTCTCATCCATATTGAATTTTGTTTAAGGAGCTATGCTATGTTTAATCTCGAAAGTGTGGATTGGTATTGATCATTGCCCTTCCTATGTTAAAATCATATTTGACTTTTATCTATTTTGTTGGAATTTATACTTAACCCCGAGAGGGCTATGAGATGGAGGCTTTAGGGTAGTCTCTAGTAGAAACCTCTAGTCCCAAATGACGTGCCCCCATAGGATTGTCTTAAATTACCTAGCTAGCGGATCCACTTAAGAAAATGATGATATGTACGGATTATACATTGGAAAGTAGTTTCCCCTTCTTTGGTATGAGGGATATATTGGATTCCATGACATAGCTGTCATGATCTTATTGTCGGTTAAAGCTTATATCCCCCAAAATGACAATATTCCTTCAAAGCTTTTCTCATGTCCTTTCTTTATGTTAATGTATTTGACCATATTTCATGACTTACATGCCATTGCTCCTTTATGCTTCAAATGTTTAAATATTGGTTATGCTTACATATTTTAGGTCATTCAATGCACCATATCTATTTGGTGCATATTACCCTATACTTAGTACATTCCATGTACTAACACATACTCGTGCTTATATTGTCTCATTAATATAAGGTCTGATGCTCCTACCCTCATTTCATGGCTAGTTGATTCTTCCGGATTCAATAGTATTGGTGAGTCCTCATGTTTCGAGGACTGCGATACATTTACTTGTTCATGTCTTCCATTATCTTTCAGACATTGTATGTGATGTATGAGTTACATTAAAATAACTTTCCTTATGATGTATTAGATGACTTATTAAAAGTTATGTTAGACTTTCGCTTTGTCAAACTCTTTGGAAATATGAAATTCTACCTTTTGAATTCTTTAATTCGGTTGTCTTGTATAATGTATGCTAAGTGGCTTGTGTAGGGACTCTTAGGGTTCTATATGCCATGTTACATGTAGGGTATACTTTGGGTCGTGATAGTATTAGTTTCATGTGTTCGCTTAGACCTTTCTCCATATCGGATGAAATAATACAAGTCACTATATATTTAATCACTAGCTTTGATATTTTGTATTAACTCTCCTAAACTGAGTTATATATGATTGGATCAATGTAACTAGGTTGATTTTCACTTGACTTAAACTAACAATAGACTCTCCATATGAGTTAGATCTGTTAAGTTTATAGAGTGAATAATCGGTCATTGAACATGTGCATTGTATCAGTAGTTCTCCAATCCCATCGATTGGTTGTTCGTGATGCATCAATATCAATTAATATATATATATATATATATATAATGATCCTTAAATTTTATTATTTAGGATTATTCAATATATTATGATCTATTTAATATATTATATCTCAACTTCTCAATAAACAATATGGACCTACTTAGTACTACTCAAGCATTTCTTTTAGTAGATATCAAACATTAGTTTGAAGAATGCATTGTACATATACCTTATGTTAGAAGGAATTATTTTCAATTTCTAACTAAATATGAGATGGATACTTACTATATTTTTCTTGTAACTCTCATATTAGTGCATTTGATGAATATTTTATCTCTTGTGGTATATTGATGCGTGGATTTTTTTATTAGTATTATCTCTCATGAATTGAATTATATTAATTTGTCTCATAAGAGAAAATATCTTTTAAATTGAATGAAACTTATCAGTACACTAGCGTTTAAGCCAATTATTCAGGATAGAACTTTGAGGTTGGTTAAATGATGGACATAAAGGTTCATTGAAAGTGAAGTTACTACCAACATGTGAGTCATGTTTTGAAGGAAAAATGACTAAGAGACAGTTCCTTTTAAAAGAGAATAGAGGTAATGATAAGTTCAAACAAATCTATTCAGAATTGTGTGCTAAATAAGCCTTCTGGCAAGAGGAGACTTTGTGTATTTTGAGATTTTCACAAAAGGTTACTCATGTGATGATTTTTTTTTTTGATGTTTTGAATGTCGGATGTCTTGATAACCTTAAAATATTTAAGAAAAATTAAAATAGCATAATGAAAAATACATAAAGTTACTTACAATCTAATTGTAGTGATTTATACCACTCCACAAAGCTCATGATTCAGTGATATGATAGAATAATTGCATTTCAATTGTTTATACCAGACACTCTACTATAAATTGGTTTAAAAAAAGAAAATAAATAGAATCTTATGAAGATGATAAGATTAATGACTGACTTATTTATAGTTGTTTTGTTTCTTCTGGGATATCTTCTAAGAACTCCATAGCACATTCTGAATTTAATTCCTTTCAAATTAGTATCTGGAACAACTATAGAACTAGTTGGATTTGACATAAGTCTAATATGTGACATGTTAAGATATAGAATTGTCCAATACTTGTGATGTGAAGAGAATAAGCAAATTGAAATTAAGAATAGAATGTGTGTGATAATTGAATATTCTAAAGAATGAAAAACGCTTACTTTAATGTCCTAAAGAAATAAAGTAATTGTTAACAGAACTGTCAGATTTCTAGAAAAGGATAATTTAGTAAACCATGTTCCTAGAAGTTAAACTAGCTTTTATGTAAATTGAAAATAATATCAAATGAGTCAGGTGTAAACTCAGACACTCAAAAAGCATTTAATCCATATTTCAGAATTGACGTTCCATTGAATTTTATTAGTGGGAGGAACATCACTTGACATAAGAAAACTACTACCTCAAGTAGTGGAAGTAGTGTTGATCAAATTAAAGAACACTACACGAAGAAGTTGTTAATATTTCAATACCAAAAGGTTTTGAAGAAAATATTAAGACTCAAGAACATGAAAGTGTGATTATAGAAGTAGTACTTAGTTGTAGTGGGAAAATCATACCAAGATATATGTACTTTGTATGCTTGAGAGGATTTTCATGATTGAACTCCTGAAAAGATGTACACTTTTGAAGGGTTTCATGATAAGATACTCGAGATCTAGTACAAAATCGATTTGTTATGACGAAGCACTACTAGACAAAATTTCATGAGAAAACAACTTCGTATGAATTCTTTCGATAAGAGCTAAAGGATTGCCTGTGAAAGTTGTAGATGCATCTTTAAGAGTCTAAGGGGGAGATTGTTAGGATACATACTATTAATCATGTGTTTAGAAATAGTATTTGATAACGATCAACTACACTTCATCCGATTCTAAGTTTAGGCGGTCGTAATCAAGTATAAACCCAACTAAGAGTTGGGGTCGATCCTACAAGGAATGATAAAGTGTAGAATTCAATTACGAAGTGAAAGGAGTGTTCTAATCGTTTTAAGAAGTAGATATTTTCGAAACAATAAAAGTAAATGGCAGGGGTTTGACAATTAATGTCAATTGGGGGGATTAGAGTGAAAAATTAACAACTACGAAGAAACACGAGTGATCAAGTAGAGAGGGATCCTTGGGGATGTGATCTATTGAACACCAATTTCGCTATATAAGTGATTATTATTTACTAAAAGTTGTTGAATCTTAGTGGGTAGGCTAGGATTTAAGTGCAATAGCTATTTCTCAATCAACTATCGCAAATCAAGCAAGTTCTCTCAATCCTTGACCAGCATAACACATATAAACACCCAAATACCTCAGTTAATCTACCTTTTCAAGCTAGATTAATAGGATTGAATTTAGACCCACTTTCTCAAGCTAAGTGCACAATAACCCAATCACTACAATCATCAATTAATAGTTTTAATTCTAAAACCTCTTTTTCAAGCAAGCTTTGAATGCTAAACTAGAACTGTATTTGCAGCTACAACTGATCAATAAAAACTCAACTACTAATTGAACCCACTTTAAATAACAATAAAATTAGTAAATACTAGCACCCATAATCTAATTGGAACATTCAATCACATAATGACACCCTCAATAATGGGTGTTTTAGCCACACATAATACAGAGAAAGAAATAGTTACCAACTATGTTTTTCATCAGCTTGGATAACAATCGACAAGTCTTCAAAATGCTCAAATTTAATTCCCAATCAATAATACCCTAAATCTATACTCAAAAACTCAAAGAACAATGTTAGGGATCAAAAACCCAGAACTCTAAAAAATTTCATAATTCTTTTATCTTCTTTTTAAAATTCCATTTATATGTTTCCAGATTTTCAACTTCGGAGACACTCGGCGAAATAAGTCAGGCTTGGGCGACCAGGTCGGCGATGGGCCGAATGCTCCCTTCATTGTTTTCTTGGCTTGAATTTTTACCCTTTCTTTGCTGTAACTTTAGGCGATCGAGGTCGGGTTCGCCAACCTGTTCGGTGATGTGCCGATTGCTTCTTTCCATTGCCTTTTTGGCTTTCCTTTTCACCAATCACTCTATAACTTTAGGTGGGCTAAGTCTCCATTGTCAATCTAGTTAGAGCTTCACCGAATCACCCTTTATATTGCCAAGTTGGTCTTGTCCATGGGCTAGCTTGTTGGAACTTTTGGCGAGCTGAAGAGCTACTCGGCAAGTCGCCGAGTGGCTTTGGCGAGCATCAGCCTTACTTTTCTTCAGTTTTTTTGCTCCTTTTTACCCAATAATATCCTTGCCTTTCTCTTTTGCCTTCATTGCTACAAATTAGCATTTTAATATCAGTTTAGAGCGTAAAATAGGCATTGAGGACACTAAAACTCTGAATATTAAGCCTTAAATGAGTCAAAATCCCCGACTCATTAACACCGCCAACCTAAACTTTTGTTTGTCATCAAGTAAAACACAAGATCAATTAGTTCAATAGAGATGTCTACAAATAGTGCTACTCATGCACACAAGACGTTCAATCTAGCAATGCAATGTTCAATTGTGCACTACTAGTTTCAAACTATGACTAGCCATCATCAAATAGAACTCAAGCTCACAATGCTTTCTTCAAATGAAAATTCAAGCTCAACAAAAGTATTCAAATGCCCTCACATCAAAAATGATTTCATGCTCACACAAAGCTCATCTAATTTTCAGAATTAAGGAATCAAAAGCAACTCTCACACTCTCAAAGATAAACACATGCATGATTCTACCCATAGGCTTCCCCGTATTTCGAATCAACATAACATTAAGCTCAATCAAGATCACAGAGGTCTTTCAAGGCTTGTAATGGGGCTGAGGGTAAATGTATGATTATTTTGGCTTAGTGACTTCTACCTTCATTAAGCATGACCTTCATTTCACTTTTTCTCCTTTTGTTTCACTCTTTTTTATTTTCACAATTCACCCTATGTTCTGTTAAGCATGATTCATTGGATATCTCATTTCTTTTATCCATTGCACAAACTTTATTTCCACATTCTCTATCTTTTTCAATCTTCTTCTTCTTTTGCTTTTTATTTTTATTTTTTATGTATCGAGGGGTTCCATCTTTTTCAACACAATCCATCAATGGTAAATTTTTACAAACTTCTTGACTTTCCTCCTTTTTCACAACACTTTGGCCTAAGTTGGCTATTTAAAAGGGCCAATGCTTCATGAAGGTTTTAGGTAATGGAAAAAAGAGGTCAAATGTGCTCAAGTTTCATCAGAAGAAAATGTTAGGCTCAAATGGGGCCAAACTAGGTTCACACTCTCACAAGATGGTCACAAAGAGGTATAATAGAAATTTGGTTCACTCTCGACAAATTTGTGCCTAAGATCATCTCTATACATCATCTACATTAGTGAATTGGACCAATGGGGCAAGTTTTAGATATTATAAAGCACACATTTCAAGATAACCTCACCACACATGGCATTCAACACAATCATCAATCAAGTTTCTACAATTTTATCTTGCGCACAACGATCATCACAAGATTTGTTTTAACAACCGGCCAGTCACAATGAGATGCTAAGAGTTCACACATGACTTATGCAGCTAAAATTTACCTCATTGGAAATGCACAAACATATCGTTCAAGCAAGACCCCTATTCAAGTCATCGATATGATCATAACCGATACTCAAATATGCAAGAGAACAATAACACTACAAACCATCAGTCACAAACATAGGTATCCAACACACGATACCTCAACCTAAGAGTACACCCTACCAAACAAAACCTAACATTATCCTCAATGCAAATATAATGAATGTAACTAACAAGACAAACAAGTAGGGAACAAATTAAAGTAGGAAAACTTTTCACTTTACGCCTAGTTTGGCAAATAGGTGCCAGGCACGCTGATTAGTTCGATAAATCGCCAAGTTGTCATGGACTCACTTGAACTTTCCAGAAAGATAGGTTTCCACCATGAGCCAAAAGGTGAGCTCCATCGAGTTTGCCGAATGGTTTTGTGATGCGCCAACGGGTCCTGCCTCTTGCTGAAATTTCTATCGTAGGTGTGTCTGCTAGTTGACTTACAAGGCAAGCTAAATCAAGCTCGCCAATTGGTTTGGCGGTGCACTGAAAAGTCAGCCAGCTCATCGAATTGACCTTATGATAGTTATGAGGATTTTACCCTACACATTCAGCAAACGTTATTCAAAAATAACTAAAACTTGAGTTGCCTCTCAAGAAGTGCCTTATTTAATGTCGTGGCACGACGTGGAAATGGCATCACACATCTTCCAAATACACCACTTTAATTACTAGAACATCAAGGCTTTCTCCAAAGTAGAGCTTCAAGCGTTATCCATTTACTTTGAAAGTCAAACCCTCTTTGCTTTCAACCTCAATTTCTCAATTTGTGAACACTTGAGTGATTTTGAAAGGGATTCACCATTTGGATTTGGGTTTACCCAGAAAGAGTCACAAACGAAAGTTTTAAAGCAAGATAAGATCGACAACTTTAAACTCTCGTCGGAGGATCTTGGCATCATGTCATTTCTTTATTTTCTCCTTGTAAAGGGCTGAGCTTTCATATGCCCTCAACCGAAACTCATCCAATTCATGGAGTTGGTCGATTCTTCCTTTCGAAGCATTCTCCCAATTCAAGTTCAACACCTTCAATGCCCATAGTTCCTTATGTTCAAGATCAATTGGCAGGTGACAAGATTTACCAAATACCAACTGATATTGTAACATGTCAATTGGCGTTTTGAAAGCGGTACGGTATGCCCAAAGAGCATCATCGAACTTTCGAGACCAGTCAGTCTGATTTGCATTAACTATTTTTTCAAGAATTCCCTTAATTTCTCGATTTGAAACTTCAACTTGGCCACTTGTTTGTGGATGATTGATTAACATTTCAAGGACACTTCATCCAATTCTAAGTGTCAACAATCGCTAGGCAGTATAAAACCCAACTAAATGAGTTGGGGTCGAATCCCACAGGGAGTGGTATGTGTTTAAGATTCAATAGTAAAGTGCTAACATGGTCAAATCAGTCATAGGAATAAAAGTTTTTGAATAAACACATCATTCAAATCAGGGGGTGACACGAATGTCAAATGGAGAGTTTTGGTTTGAAATTATCACCTACAACAACAATAAACAATACAAAATAACAATAATGAGACGTGTTCTTGGGATGTGATTCGATTATAGGCTTATATAGACAAATGGGTAATTGCATTTATTAGAAAAAGCTAGATATTAGTGAGTAAGCTAAACTATAAAGGAGGTAAACTTTCTCTTGAACAATTTATCCCGAATCAAGTCGATTTCTCTCGAACATCGACAAGCATGCAAAATTAGACCAGCCTACACCTTAGTCCATTCACTCTCTTGAGCTGAATGTGTGGGAAAAAGGTTTAGGATTCACTCTCTCGAGTTGAACCCATGGCAACCCAATACCTATAGACCATCAATCAATAATATTAGTTTTAAAACTTCTCTCTCGAGCAAGTAAAAAACACAAGGGTAGAACTGCATTTGCAACTATAATTCTTAAATTAAACCACAGTTAATGAGTAAACACACTTCTAAACATCATTTAAACTAACAATTAGAAATACCCATAAACTAAAGCAACCCATAATCACATAATCACACCCCAAGAATTGGGGTTTTAGCTAGACATCATAAAAAGAATAAAATTGTTACCAAATTGAGTTTCCATCAATTGGGTAAGATTGATTTTGGTTTTACAAAGGTCCAAATCGAAGAATCTCAAAGACCCACTTCCAATTTCTCAAAAGTGAAAACCTTCAATTCTTCAAAGCTAAGGAAAACTTGTCTCACATTTCAAAGCTAAGAACATTATGAACATAGGCACTATTCAGAATGAATAATGATTTTAAAGATACTAAAAAATATGTTCAAAAATGTATTTATAGTAACCAAAAATGTGTTGTGAAGAGTCACTCTGAAAAGTAAGTCTGGCTCGCCGAACCCTCAGTGATCCACCCTTTGGTAACTTCAATCGCCTTTCTGCCTTATCCTTCAACATCCTCAAGGTATGTAACTTTGGGCGATCCAATACTGCATCGTGGAACCACTCGGCGATCCGTCGATTGCTCCTTTCTCTTGCCGACTTGGTTTTTTCCTTCAGGGCTTGGCACACTGGAACGTTAGGCGGTTAAGTAGCCATTCGACGACTCGCCAAGTGGACTTGGCGATCACCAGACTTTCTTTTCTCCATTCTTTTAGCTTGCTTCATTCCTTTATGCAAATTAGTGTCCTTGCTTTGCTCCTTAATCCATAATTTTGAAAATCCAGGATTTTACATCAATTATTGGCACAAAATAAGTATTTGAGGACATTAAACCTATACAAATAAAGCCCTAAATGAGTCTAAATCTCGGACTCATCAACAACCCCAACTTAAAATTTTGCTTGTCCTCAAGTAAAACTTAAGTTTAGCAATTCAAAAAAGGATGCCTCAAACAGTTCTACAGAAGACTCAATCATGAATGCACACAACAAGACTCAACTTACTCATGCAAGGATCAATTGTGCACTCAAAGATTCAAGTTGGGACTCACCGTTTATCAATGATTCTGAATTTCACAATACTTGCTTCAAATGCAAGTTCAAGCTCAACAAAGGTACTCAAATTTCCTCACACAATGATTATTTTTTTATATTCACACACAATTATTCAATAATTTATAGCTCTGGAATAACAAACAACTCTCACACTCAAAAACATGAACACATGCATGACTTCACCCATAGGTTTGCCCTTATTTTCCAATCAACATTCATTTAAGCTCACTCAAGATCAAAAAGGTCTTTTCAAGTCTTGTAATGGGGCTGAGTGTAAAGATAAGTTCATTTAGGTTTATTGGCTGTTATCCTCATGAAATGTGGTATAAACATCACTTTCTTTCCTTTTCTTCAACATTCTCATTCATTCTCAAAACTCACTCCATTATTCACTTTTCATGAAATACCGGACACCCCACTTCTTTTTCAACTTTCACAACTTTATTCCACAACTTTTTCATTCTTTTTCTTTTAATTCTTCTTTTATTTTTCTCTTTTTTTTTGTATGCATGGGTTCCATCTTTCTCAAAACCATAGATCAAGTGTGACTTATTTGCACTTCTTGATTTACTTTCTCTTTTCACCACACCCCCAACATAGGATTTTTGCATAAGTTGGCTATTCAAATACACCACACTTCATGAGGATTATGGGTGAATGGATAAAGAGAGGTCTCATTTGCTCAAGTTTCTTCCAAGAAAAGGGAAAGGCTCAAAAGGGGTTCAAGCAAGGTTCACACACTCACAAGGTTGGCCACAAAAGAGGTATAATGTCAAATTGTTTCACTCTTCAAAATTGTTGCCTAAGATCATTTCAAGAGCTTACATCACTTAGTCAACCGGACCAACGGGGAAAATTCTAGGTGTCATCACACAAGGTTCACAGTAAGCTCATCACACAAGGCATTGGCACCAATATCAAACAAAACTCCACACTTTCGCTAGTGTGCATTGTTCATCACAAGAGACTCATTCGATAACCGGCTTGTCACAAAGAGATGCAAAAAGTTTAGATATTATCTATGCAGCTTCATTTGGCCTCATCGTAGGCACATATTCCATTTTGTTCGATTAAGAGCACTATTCAACTCATTGGTATTGATCATGACCGACACTCAAATTTGTACAAGAACAACAATAATTAAACACAATCAAGAGGTGGCAAATTTTTCAGAAGGGTCAAAAACCATTTGCATTTAAAACAAGGAGCCACAAGCTCAAATATCCATAACACAGTGTCAAAAGACAATTCAAACACAAAAGCCCAATATATAGAAAAATAATAATCACAAGAGGTAGGTATGGAAATATCTCACCCCACCATAAATAAAAAGCAATTTATCCTCAAATGAAACAAAAATATCCTAAAGTGAATAAAAATGACAAAGAGGGAGGTAAAGAAAAGTCCTGTCTACACAGCCTCTCCATATGTCGGGGCATCAATCCCCAGTGTCACATCAACACAACTAACACCACTAGGGTTAGCCATGGGTGTGTCTGTCAGAGATATCTGCACAACTGAATCTACTATGACCTCATCAATATCTGTAAGGCCCTCATAAGAATCCTCATCAATGCCAAGCTGCTTCTCATCGGTCTCAGCATCAGACTCTGCAGCATCTACCTCTCCAACTTGACCCTAATCTCCCGTTGTAGCCGAAGGCACATCTATATCATCAGGAATATCAAAGATCTCCACAGTCCCAAATATCATTGATATATATGTGGACTTCAGCTGGTCCACGTCCTTCCTCAGCTGAGCAATCGTGGCCTTTGGGGTCGCCCCCTCATCAGTAGCTCCTTGACCTCGCTCACACACCACTATCCACGCTGCAAGGGCATCAATAGTAACACTCAGGGGTGTCATAACATCAACAAGGGCCCTCTTGATCATGCCAAGAATGGTGGCCTCAAGCTTGGAGGTGCGCCTATCAGCAGAATAGGCTAGTTGCCCCATCCACAGTAATGTAGCCTGGGTGAGTGGTACGTGTTTAAGATTTAATAGCTAAGTGTGAACATGGTCAAATCAATCATAGGAATAGAAGTTTTTGAATAAAGACGTCATTTAAATCATGGGGTTACACGAATGTCAAATGGGGGGTTTTGGTTTGAAATTATCACCTACAACAATAGTAAATAATACAAAATAGCAATAATGATACAGGTTTTTGGGATGTGATTTGATTATAGGCTAATATACACAAATGGGTAATTGCAATTATTAGAAAATAGATAGATATTACTGAGTAAGAAACCCAACTGAATGAGTTGGGGTCAAGTCCTATAGGGAGTGGTACGTGTTTAAGATTTAATAGTAAAGTGTAAACATGGTCAAATTAGTCATAGGAATAGAAGTTTCCGAATAAACACATCATTCAAATCAGGGGTGACACAAATGACAAATGGGGGGGTTTTGGTTTGAAATTATCAACTACAAAAGTAGCAAACAATACGAAATAACAATAATGAGACGGGTTTTTGGGATGTGATTCGATTATAGGCTAATATAGACAAATAGGTAATTGCAATTATTAGAAAATAGCTAGATATTAGTGGGCAAGCTAAATTATAAAGGAGGTAAACTTTCTCTCGAACAATTTACCCCGAATCAAGTCGATTTCTCTTGAACATCGACAAATATGCAAAATAAGACCAGCCTACACCTTAGTCCATTCACTCTCTCGAGCTGAATGTGTGGAAAAGGGTTTAGGATTCACTCTCTCAAGCTAATCCCATGACAACATAATACCCACATACCATCCATCAATAATCTTAGTTTTAAAACTTCTCTCTCGAGCAAGTAAAAAATATAAGGGCAGAACTACATTTGCAACTACAATTCTTAAATTAAACCACAATTAATGATTGAACTCACTTCAAAATAGCATTTAAAATAGCAACTAGCAATACTCATAAACTAAATCAGCCCATAATCCCATAATCACACTCCAAGAATTGGGGTTTTAGCTAGACATCATAAAAAGATAAAAATCATTACCAAATTGAGTTTCCATCAACTGGGTAATATTGATTTCATCTTTACAAAGGTCCAAATCGAAGAATCTCAAAGACCCACTTCCAATTTCTCAAAAGTGAAAAACTTCAATTCTTCAAAGCTAAGAAAAACTTGTCTCACAGTTCAAAACTAAGAAAATTATGAACACATCCACTTTTCACAATGAGTAATGATTTAAAATGATACTAAACTAAATGTTCAAAAATGTATTTATAGTTGCCAAAAATGTGCTGTAAAAAGCCACTCGGCACAGTAAGTCAGGATCGTCGATCTGCTCTTTGGTAAATTCCATTTCCTTTTTGCCTTGGCCTTTTGCATCATCTAGGTCTATAACTTTGGGTGATCCAATACTGCATCGCGAAACCACTCGGCGATCCGCCGAATGTTCCTTTCTCTTGTGGTTCTTTCATATAGGGCTTGACACTCTAGATCTTTAGGCGATCAAGTAGCCATTCGGCGACTCGTCAAGTGGACTTGGTGATCACTAGTCTTGCTTTTCTCCATTCTTTCATCTCGCTTCATTCCTTTTTGTAAATTAGTGTCCTTTCTCTGTTCCTCAACCTATATACCTGGAAATCAAGGATTTTACAGTATAAAATAAGCATTTGAGGACACTAAATCTATATAAATAAAGCCCTAAATGAGTCCAAATCTCAGACTCATCAATGATAGGGGGTTGCACCTTTATGTTTGCCTACATATTTTCTCAACATCAAAGAAAACAACCGGTTGCAAAAATGAGACCCTCCATCACTGATAATAGCACGTGGGGTACTAAACCTTGCAAAAATATATGGTTTTAAGAATTGTACAATACTCTTATCTTCATTGTTGGGCAAGACTACGAATTCTACCCATTTGAAACGTGATCAACTTCCACCAATATATACTTGTTTCTGAAAAAGCTCACAAATGGACCCAAGAAGTCGATTCCCCAAACATCAAATAGTTCAATCTGTAGGATGGGGTGAAGAGGTAACTCATGTTTTCTTGATACTCCTCCTTTCTTTTGGCATTGAATGCATTGTTTGACTAGAGCATGAGCATCTTGGTATAGTGATCTTTGGAGTACTTTGGCAGCTGTGTGCATAGCGCTATGATACCCACCAAGCAGCGGCAATCGAATAGCACCCGCACTTCCCAACTGATTTTCACTGGAATCGCGCAAGTTACCGATGCCATTATTGTGTCCAAGTTGGCTAGCATTGATCCCATTAACACTCATCTCCTCACCTGTTTAAGAGCAACCAACAACAAACAATTCTAAATTGATTCAACTACAACAAGATTAGTTCACAACTAAACATCACTAAAAGAATTCTAAACATCACTCGTCGGCAGCAATGCTATTTTTGAAAATGCTCAACTACACTTAATACGATTCTAAGTGTACGCAGTCACAATCAACTATAAACCCAATGAAGAGTTGGGGTTGATCCCACAGAAAGTGATATAGTAGAGAATTCAATTACAAAGTGAAATGAGTGCTCTAGTTAATTTTAGGAGTAAATATTTTTGAAACAATTAAAGTAAATTCTAGGGCTCTGACAAGTAGTGTCAATTGGGGGGGGGATTAGAGTGAGAATTAACAACTACGAACAAACGGGAGTAGTCAAGTATAGAGGGATCCTCGGGGATGTGATCGATTGAACACCAATTTCATTATATAGGTAATTAACATTTACTAAATGTCACTTAATCTTAAGGGTAGGCTAGGATTTAGGTGCAATAGTGATTCTGCAATCAACTATTGGAATGAGACGAGTTCTCTCAAACCTCAACAAGCATAACCAAGATAAACAACCCAATACTTCAATTAATCTACTCTTTCAAGCTAGATTGGTAGGATTGACTTTAGACGCACTTTCTCAAGCTAAGTCCAAAATAGCCCAATCACTACAATCATTAATTAATAGCTTTAATTCTAAAACCTCTTTCTCAAGCAAGCTTAGGATAGTAGGATAGAATTGCATTTGCAACTACAATTCATTAATTAAAACTGAACTACTAACTGAACCCACTTCAAATGAACAATAAAATTAGTAAATACTAACATCCATAAGCTAATTGAAGTATTCAATTGCATAATCACACCCCCAAGAATGAGGGTTTTAGCCACACATCATAAAGAGCAAGAAATAGTTACCAACTATGTATCCATCAACTTGGGTAACAATCCACAAGTCTTCAAAATGCTTGAAACTAAGTTCAAAATCTATAAAACCCTAAATCTTTACATAAATACTCAAAAAGCCTAATGTAGGAACTCCCAAAATCTCAGAACTATCGACCAAAACTTCAGAACTATACTCTTCCAGATTTTAAGTTTTGGATGCACCGAGTAGTCCTTCCATCGCTTTCTTGGCCTCACTTTTCACCCTCTATTTGCTGTAACTTTAGGTGATCAAGGTCGGGCTTGCCGCCCTATTTGGTGCTGCACTGAGTGCTACTTCTTATCGCTTTTTGAATTGATTTTTTACCAGTTGATGGCTATCGTGACCAACAACACTAACCTATGGTATGAGTGTCTACAATCATCGATGGTATAGTAACGTAACCCAACTAAAGGTTGGGGTCGTGTCCCACGGGAGTGGTTTTGAGAATTGATAGAAAAATAAAATTAAGCTCTAACTAGTCATAGCTAAAGACATTAACGAACAAAAACATGGAAATTAAAGTGGGTGACATGAAAGTGTCAAATATCAAATTGGGAGTTTTCTCACAATTAGTAAAAATAGCGAAAATTAACAAGAAAATCAAGTATGGGGAAATGTTCTTAGAGTGTGATCGCAATACAAGTTGAGATAAGTAGTTGGGTACATGCATTTTGAAAGTAAATTTGCAAAATAATAGTGACAAGGCTAAGCTTTAAATGGAAATAAGTTCCTTCTCGGGCAACTTACCCCATTTCAAATGCGTTCCTCTCGGACACCCATTTGTCGCATGAAGACTAGCCCACGCCTTACCGCACCCATTCTCTCGAGCTGAGTGTTAGGATATGGGACTAGGGCTCACCCTATCAGGCTCAACCTCACTCCTTAGGCCATCAGTCTAGTGGTCTTGGTTTCGCGACCTCCCTTTCGGGCAAGCTGAAAACACATGGGTGGCTTTGTATTTACAACTACAAACTCTTTAGATTAAACCACAACCACTAGATGAAATCATCATTAAACTACATCTAACCTATCAGCAAGCAAGACCCAATAATAATAACACATATTTGCTAAATCACACCCCAAGAATAGGGATTTTAGCCACACATCAAGAAATAACAAAATATACCTAAAATGATAGTAAAATCAAATGGGTATCACAAATTAAACCTTGATTTAAGCAAAGAAAGAAGAATGGATAAGACCCACTTCCAACTTGGGGAAGCTGAAATCCTTCTCTCTTCAAGTCTCCCACAAAACCCTCTCCAAACTTGGGAGAAAAATATCCAAAAATTACTATTCTATTTTGGAAATTAAAATAAAATTTTAGCTCTCCTAAAAATAATAATAAGTTCAGTATTTATACACTTCAGAAAATAGCGTTGGTCGATCTTTCAGCAAAGTTAGTCGATATCGTCGAATGACTTCGGCAACTCGCCCTTCGTCTGTCTCATTGCCCTTCATGGTCTGGACCATAGGGTGGTATAGTACTACTTCGCAAAACTATTCGGCGAAGTGTCGACTGCTCCTTTCATTGCCTTTTTTATCATTCTCCTTCAGGGCTTCGTGTACTGGAACAAAGGGCAGAGTAAATCCCTTCGGCAAATCACCAAGTGTACTTGGCGATGCTCGGGCTTCAACTTCGTCGTTCTTTTCAGCCTCTTTGTTTTGTTTTGCGTCTAAGTGTCCATGCTTTCACTAAAACTTTAAATACCTGAAACTTAAGAGTTTTCATCAGATATTTAGACAAAATAAGCATTCGAGGACACTATTTATATCAAAATAAAGCCTTAAATGATTTAAATTTGTGGACTCATCACCAGTCACTCTATAACTTTAGGTGATCAAACATACTTCATTGATCCAATTGATGGTTTGCCGATTTACCCTTTTAATCGATGAGTTGTGTTTGTCCAAGAGCTAGCCTGTAGAAACTTTTGGCAAGCTGAAAAGCCACTTGGCGAGTCGCTGAGTGGCTTTGGCGATCATTAGTCTTTCTTTTCTCCTGCTCTTTTCAGTTTTTCACTCTTTTTTACTCGATAATGGCCTTGCCTTGATCTTTTGCCTTCATTTATGCAAATTAGCATTTAATCATCACTTTAGAGAATAAAATAGGTATTGAGGACACTATAAATCTAGATATTCAGCCCTAAATGAGTCAAAATTCCCGACTCATGACATGGCTATCATACTTGTGTAACGACTCAAAAAATGATAGGTTGAACTAGAGCCTCATCATGTGGGTTAGTGTACCCTTAAGTGAATTTCTAGGTTGTCCTAGACCTTAATTGAGCAAGGAAGAAGTCTAGGGTGCAAGTAAGGACCTATGCTAGCAAGAAGGAGTGAAAAAAACCTCGTTCTTTGAGGGAGGGGCCTTTTGGCGATGGGACTTCATGATCGTCGAAAGGGTTGGGCGAGTCACCCATGTGCCTTAGGATCGCCTAGTGGGCTGTCCCATTTGGCTGAGATTATGGAGCAAATGGCGAGCTAAGTCACAGCTCGCCAACCAGGTTGGCGGATCGCCCTTTAGCTCCCTAGATCGCCTAGTGGACTGCCCAAATTCCAAGCTCACTGAACTATTGGTGAGTTACCTAGTGCAAAGGGAGAGCTCAAGTGGGAAACGGGAAGAATTTTAAGTTAAAATGTTTTAGGTCCTTAGTTCTTTACCAAAGTTGACCCTACATTATTCTATTCCTTTCCTAGAAGCTATATAGGATTATTAGACCTAAGTTTACCTCATTTAAATCATTCTCCCTAGAATCAAAAGAAAACCCAACTTCATCCTCTCCATAGAATATTTCTCTGTCTAGAAAACCCCCTTTGAAGAAGAAGATAGAGCTTGAAGCTTGGGTCAAGAACAAGGTCCACAATTGAGAGCTTGTGCTAGGGCTTTGATTAAAGGTATGTGAAGCTTAGTCATCCATGGGTTCTTCCACCCATATAACCCCCCGCCCCCCTCCATAGTTTCCCCCAAATTGAGAAGAAAACCCCAATCTAAGCTAGGCTTTCTTCCAAAGTGTGGGTAGAGTTTGAGTATGATTCAAAAAGGTTGGATAGTACTCAATTATGATTGATTTAGCATTGTTGTATGATATTATCATTATTTCTATGGTAACCCTAGTCTAAATTGATGAATGTGATGTTTGTGGGTTTCTGCCATTAGAGGCCAAATTGAAGTTCATGAGTAATCTTCCTAAACCAATGTCTTGAGTAGTAATTGATCAAAGTTAGGGTCATATAATCATGAATTGAACTAGACCTAATTGAATAGGATTTATCTTGGATTTTAATATTGAAATTGAACCTTTTGAATGAATTGTTGCTAGAATCACCTGGTAATGAAAAATGTGGTTGAGTGCCTTGAAATTTAGGTTCATAAGATGCTTCCATGTTATAGAGTTGTTAAGAGTGAAGAATCATAGTTATGAATGTGGAAGGCTATTATGATTGACTATAGATGTTAAGGCTTTGCGAGTAAAGTCTAAGTAAAAATAGAGTCTAATGGGTACAATTATGGTGAAAGGCCTATACTCACCTAACCTACCTTATGAATGTTTGATAGATGAAAGTGATAGAATCACTTGAACATGGATGAGAGATGAGTGTTGAGGAAGGATTAAAAAGTAAACCTTGGGGTGTATGCTTGGCTCCAAGTGGATATTGACAATGAGATGGACACAAGATTGGGTCTGGACTCCAAGAAGAAAGGAGAGCCATACCTAGTTGATGTGAGGACTGTCCAAGAAAAAAGGGGAACTCTTACGTAGTAGAGTTTGGGTTTTCCCAAAGTTAGGTCTCATGAGATGGGATAGTTGAAGTTAAGGTAATTAGTAGCAATCTCCATATCCTATGAACTAAGACATGCTTGAGGAGTATCTCATAGTGTTCTAAAGTATATATATGAACTAAGATGTGCTTAATGAAGTACCTCACAGTGTTCTAAAGTTAAGAGAGGAACTAGGTTCCAAAACGAGAAGTGTTAGTATGAGGATCAAAAGGTAGTACTTAGCATGTATAGTATTATGGGGTGCTATGCATGCATTGCACAAGTATGACTTAGGGTCACTAAAGAGGAGTCTTGAGATAGGATTGGGCTAGAGTTGCTGGGCTAGAGTTGCCTTACCTAGTTATAGTTGACTAAAGGTGAGAGATCTTCTTAGTTATGAGAGTTAAGCTAAGAATGAGGCCAAAGTAGGGTGAATATGACTAGGATGACTTCAAGGATATGTTTAGTGTGAAGGGTAGTATGGGATACCTTTCATAGATTTCACAAGTGTGTCTTGGAGTTACTTAGAAGTATGGTACCCTTATGGCATAGAGAAGCCTAATAGTTGACCATGTACATAGATTATAAGTAAGATGACATGAAGACCTAAGTCTTGAATGTGAAGGTGGGCTATGCCAAAGAATGACCAAAAAGGGGTACTTAGCTTGGATGGTAGTATGGGATGCTATCCTTGCATTGCACAAATATACTTGGAGGTGGCTTGTGAAGTAGTTCTCTTGTAATGTGAAGGACTTGAGGTCGAAGTATGTAGCCATGAAAGTCTAAGTAAAGACTATGCCATGAACATGATTTATCTCTTATGCTCATTAAATATATCTTATGTTGAATTATGTTTATATGATGCTTGTGTTGATAATTATTCTATGGCTATGTTAATTGTGTTATGATCATGTTATTATCTCTTATGCTTATGTCTTATGTTGACTAACCATTTGAGATGCTTTTATGATGTTGTGTTAGCTTTCATACTTGGTACATTTTGTACTAATGCATATTGCCTACATTCTAATCAAATGCAGGGTGTTGGAGATTGAGTTTCTTTGGAAGCTAGGTTTCTAAGGCGTTTGAAGACCTGAAGAATTGGTGAGTCCTCATAGTTTCGAGAGCAAACCCACTATGTTCCTTTATGTAATTTCCTATGTTTTAGACTTATTATGGGCTGTGCCCCAAGACTTTTATTCCCATTATTCATAGATGGACTGAGACATGGACTTAGTAAAGACTTCCGCTTTTATGAAATGCTTTTCGATTGTTTGTTTAAAGAATGTTTTTAAATTTCCCTTATTTTCTATGATCTTATGTTATGACTATGCTAAGACTTTGTATGCAACCACTTCGGGGTCAAGTTCACCGTGTTATGTCTAGGGGGTACCCCTGGGTCGTGACAAATTGGTACATATTTAGACTAACGCATACTCTTGCCTATATTTCCCAAAAATGTAGGGTTTGATTTATAGGCTACGCCCTGATCAATCTTATGTACTAGATGGCTTTGAGACGATGTTTAGACTTCTGCATTTCTTTATAAAACTTTGATATGTTAAAACTTTCGTTTAGATCTCTTATGTTCTATTATCTTGTATGATGAATATTAAGGGGCTTGCATGGGGCCTTTTCGAGTCTTAAATGTTATGTTAAAGTTAGGGACTACCTTGGGTCATGAATGTAATGATCTGAACCATCGTTATTTACAAAGGACAAAACGTCGGGAGTAATTAGACCCTACCATCCCACTAGATCGGGAAGGATGCCGCTAGGGAGGCGGTGCTTCAGCGGGACAAGGAGCGCCAGAGAGGGATGGTCGGGGAAAAACTTAAATGATGTGAAGTCTTATTTTCTCCTTTTTCCCTAAGTGCAAAAAGAGGTTAGTATTATCCCATAAACCCTCAAAAGGATGCTCTACGCTTGGGAAGGAAGGAATAAGAGATTTCTAGCACAAGGATGACGATAGTTTGATGATTCCAAGCCAAATCAACCGTCTCGATGTCTGGAAGCTAGGATTGGAGCTACAATCCCTCTGCAATTGCTTGGCATCCAGGTAGGCTAGGTTTACTCAATTGAATAGTTATAAATTCGTGCTCACTATGTAACTTAATGTTAATTGATAGTAGAATCCATGTTTAAGCCTTCGACAACAGAAAAATGGATGATTGTACATGTACCTAGTTGTTAAATATGATGTGTACTGTGGGGAGAAGCCTTGTCATGTGAACTAGGGTTAGATGATGGTTTGACTTCTAGTTTTGTGAGGTATATTCTTGTTAATGGCCCTATAGTAAGTGTAAATGAATGAGAATAGAGAACATGTAACAAACCTAATGACATGACTAAGAAAAGATAATTACATTCCATGAAATTGTTACTTGACTTTGTGACTTTATGACTATTTTGTTATGGGTGTGATTATGGCTGTATTTGTGCTGACTAGATCGGGTGTCATGTTCCGACACATATATTGGATTGGGTGTCATGTTCCGACACATACATTGGATCGAGTGTCACGTTTTGACACATATACATATTTGATCGGCTGTCACATTCCGACACACTAACAGTTTGTGTGTGGGTTCCATGAGAGAACCAATTGTAATAACTACCTTCATGTCTACCTGCTATGGATATTGGCAATTGGTATGTTGTTCCTAAAATGATAATTAAACTATGCATTCTATATATCTATATTTACTGTGTTGTAATTAAATGGCTTATATCTCATTTATTGGAATCAACTGCAAATGAGCAGACCTATCGGTATATGGACTGGTAAGTGGAGGCCGAGGGCCCAGGTGTTACTATTGGCTATTTTAGGGAGACTGCCCATGTTCTAAGTAAGGAGAGAGGGGTATTTTTCATTTTCCAAATAGTAGTTAGGTCCTACATGAAAAGGGAAATTCGTGTCATAAATGGTTAGCGAATCTTGATAGAATATACTAAGTGGTTAAGGGCTGAATTGGGATGAAAAACAATCAAGGGTACGTCATGAGTGGTTAGTCGGACTAATATGGGTTGCATTCAAGAACTCTTTTATTTGATAGAATAGTTAAGCTATGATAAAAAACCGAGCGAGTAGGGTAACAGAGACGAGGGTTAGAGTCAAGTGTACTAGTATGGTTTGGGTATTCAGGGATGGTAAAGGCCGGAGTCTATAGGGTGAGGGATGTACTTTCATAATGCATGTTTCCTACTGGTTGATTACTTTATATTATGCGGTGGGTATCGGGTTGACTGATGATGCCTACCAGTACGTGTGATTTGTACTGATACTACTCATGCTATACCTTTTGGGCATAGTCTAGTTGCAGGGTCAGTGATGTTTCATAGATGAAGACGAAGACAATCTCCAACATGTTCTACTCTTCCTTCCCCGTGGTGGGAGCTGTATCACTAGTTAGTGTAATTTATACCTTATAATATTAGAAGCTCTTATACTTGTTTAGACTAGATCCCTAGGGGTATTAATTATTTTAAGCAGTTTAATTGTGGATCTTTTAAAAAATCTTTATTATGTAAAAATTGCATACATTTTCTTTTATCTTTAGTTTTCAAAAATCTTCCGTATGTTTTTAACTGTTGGAAATTGAGGGTTCTCCTACTTAGGTGTTAGAGTAGGTGCCTTCATGGTCCGGTGGGTTGGGTCGTGATAAATTGGTATCAGAGGCCAGGTTACCGGTCTCCCAGTACAAGAACAAATGTGGAATAGACTCTTACGAATTGGTGTGTTGATGTCCTCATGTAATCTTCAGGAAGCTACGAAGCATTGTAGGAAGTCGTTCCATTTCTTTTCTCCTACCATGCAAGTTATCAATTTTGGTATGAGTTGAGTCAAATTGGTATCTTCCGATTCCAATTGGTATTTCAACAAAGTGAACCAGACGCCGTAGTCCTAGCTGAAGGGACACAAGCAGGGTAAATTGGAACCAAGGAGGTTCCAACTGGTATCTGGCCTTAGAGGCTGTATAAATGCATGGATGATCAACTAATAGTCATCCATGTAGCGAATTAATTAATAATTTTGACTTGAATGTGTGATGTAGCTTGTAATGGTGAATGTGTGCATATTATTATTGGAATAACTGTTAGTGTGTAAGGTGTACTTGTTAGAATGCTATGATGTGATTTTGCACACATTGTTACCACTTGCCTATCTGGATTTCGATGTGTGCAATATAGTTGTCTAAATATTTAAAATGATGCGAGTTATGATTGCTCGAGTTTCTTGAAGTTGTTATCAGAAAGAGAGTTATCATTGGTGATGTACCAAGGTCTAGAGATAAACTACGAATAATTCGTAAAAGAATTTTGGGCCTGTGTTGCAACCGATTATAAACCGTATGAGTGATAAGCATATTATTGGGAGGTGCATGCTTGTTGTGTCAAATTAATGGGAGAAGGTTCTGGTGTGTATACCGTGGGATTTACCTTGGGGTGTGTGACACCTATCCTAGTCAAGAGAGCTATCCTAAATGGATAATCATGGCCCGAGGAAGTCAATGAAAAACTCTAGAAATAGGGAGAACCCCCATGAAATTGTATCCATGTGCTTACAAAAATGTAAGGAAAAGCAAAAAGCAAAATAAAATATTGTTTGTTAGAGGCCCAAGCTGGGCAAATCCAAATCAAGGTCCATAGGTACGGGAAGTGTTGATTTCACGTATAGGAACACTTCATCCAATACTAAGCGCCAATGATCGTTAGTTAGTAATATAGCTCAACTAAGTGAGTTAGGGTCGAATCCCACAAGGAGTGGTACATATTTGAGAATAAATAGAAAAGCATAAATATGTTCAAGTCAATCATAGGTAAAAACATTTATGGATAAAAGCATGATTCAAGTTTGGGTTGACACAAGTGTCAAATAACAGGGGGTTTTGGTTTCAATTATCAACTACAACAACAAATAATCACGAGAATAACAAGTATAGAGACGGGTTCTTGGGATGTGATTGGATTATGGGTTTAGGTAGACAAATGGGTGAATGCAATCAATAGTGAAAAGCTATAAATAAGTGAATAAGCTAGACTTTAGTGGAGATAAACTTTCTCTCGAACAATTTTCCCCGAATAAAATTGCTTTATCTCGAACACCAATAAGCAGCAATTAAGAACAACCTATGCTTTAGTCCATTCACTCTCTAGAGCTGAATGTGTGGAAAAAGGTTTAGGATTCACTCTCTCGAGCTGAACCATGACAACCCAATGCCCACAGATCATCAAATCAGCAATCTTGGTTTTACAACATCTCTCTCGAGCAAGCCAAAAACACGAAGGTAGAGTTGCATTTGCAACTACAACCTTTTAGATTAAGCCACAATTACCGAATGAAATCACTTTTAAACAACATTTACACTATCAATTAACAATATCCAGTAGCTAAATCAATTCATAATCACATAATCACACCCCAAAAATTGGGTTTTAGCTAGACATCATAAAAAGATAGAAATCTTTACCAAATTGTGTTTCCATCAACTGGGTACGATTAATTTCATATTTACAAAGGTCTAAGATGAAGAATTTTCAAAACCCACTTCCAATTTCTCAGAAATGAAAATCTTCAAATTTAAGGAAATATTGTCTCGAAACTCAGTTCTAAACGCTCTAACTTGAAAATTGAACAATAATGAAAACTAGATAAAAATCTTATTTAAGACTTCTTTCTCAACTAAGAATTTAAAAATGAATTTATGGTCGCCAAAAATGTGCTGCGAAGGACCATTCGGTGCAATAAGTCGGGATCGCCGATCCACCGATGATCTGCCCTTTGGTCAGTTCCATTGCCTTTTTGCTTTGGCCTTCAACAACTTCAAGCTCTGTAACTTTGGGCGATATAGCACTACATCGTGGAACCATTCAGTGACTCGCAGACTATGCTTTTGTATCGCCAACTTGATTTTCTCCTTCAGGTCTTGTCACACTGGAACATTAGGTGAGACCATGGCCATTTGGCAACTCGCTCAATGGTTTAGGCGATCCTCAGGCCTTTTTTTCTTCATTCTTTCAGTTGCCTTGTTCCTTTTTGCTCATTAGTGTCCATGCTTTGTTCCTCAATCCAAATACCTGAAAACCAAGGATTTACATCAGTTATTGGTACAAAATATGCATTTGAGGGCACTAAATCTATTAAAATAAATCCCTAAATGAGTTTAAATCGTGGACTCATCAACAACCCCAACTGAAAATTTTGCTTGTCCTCAAGTAAAACTCAAGTTCAGCAGTTCAAAAAGGCTGTTTCAAATAGTGCTACACAAGATTCAATCATGAATGCACACAAAAAGAATCAACTTACTCATGCAAGGATTAATTGTGCACTTAAAGATTCAAGTTGTGACTCACCATTATCAAAGATTCTCAAGTTCACAATACTTGCTTCAAATGTAAGTTCAAGCTCAACAATGGTACTCGAATGCCCTCTCCCAAAGAATGATTCCATATTCACACACAATGGTTCACAATTTAAAGCTCCGAAATCAAATGCAACGCTCACACTCTCAAAGAAAAACACAATGCATTATTTCACCGATAGGTTTGCCCTTATTTTCTAATCAACAATTGTTTCAGCTCACTCAAGATCAAAGAGGTCTTTTCAAGGCTTGTAACGACGCTGAGTGCAAGGGTATGGTCATTTAGGCTCAATGGTTGTAATCCTCATGAAATGTGGTGTGAACAACACTTTCTTTCCTTTTCTTCATCATTTTCATTCGGGCTCACAAGTCATCCTATTATTCACTTTCCATGGACTGTTGGAAACCACATTTCTTCTTGCATTTTCACAACTTTATTCCACAACTTTTTCATTTTTTTTCTTTTTCATTCTTTTCTTCTTTTTCTCTTTTTTTTTTATAGGAGGGGTTCCATTTTTCTCAAATTATGGGTCAAAGGGGACTTTCTTGCACTGCATGATTTACCTTTTCTTTTCACCACACCCCCAACTTAGGCTTTTGGCCTAAGTTGGCTATTCACACAAACCACAAATAATGAGGATTATGGGTAATAGATCAAGAAAGGTCACCATTTCATCAAGTTTCTTCCAAGAAAAGGTTAATGCTCAAAGGGTGTTGAAGCGGGGTACACACACTCACAAGGTAGGCCACAAAAAAAGGTATAATGTAAAATTGTTTTGCACTCTTCAAAGTTGCCTCAGATAATATCAAGATATTGCATCACTTAGTCAACCGAACCAACGGGGAAAATTCTAGGTTTCATCACACATGGTTCACATTAAGCTCATCACACAAGGCATTGACACCAATGTCAAACAAGACTCCATACTTTCGCTAGTGTGCAATGTTTATCTCAAGAGACTCAATTTGATACTTAGCTAGTCACAATAAGATGCAAAGAGTTAACATATTCCCTATGCAACTTCATTTGGCCTCATCATAGTCGCACACCCATTTTTGTTCAATTATGAGCACTATTCAAGTCATCGATATTGATCAAGATCGATATTCAAATTAGCAAGAGAACAACCACATTGACAAACAAAAGAGGTGGCATAATTTTTTCGGAAGGAAAATCATTTACAATTAAAAATAAGGAGTCACAAGCTCAATCATCCACAAAATACTATATAAAACACAATTATAGGTCAAAACCCAAATATATACACAAAACGTAATCACAAAAGGTCACAAAAGGTGGGCCTAACCCCACCACAAATAAAAATCATTTCCTCAAATGCAATCAAAATAATATCCAAAAGTCAAAATAAAGTAATACAGAGAGGGACGTAAAGAAGGGTCTTGTCTAAACAGTCGTTCCATCTGTCGGGGCATCAGTGCCTCGTGCATCACTCTCAACTTGGACATCAATGCCCGTGGTCACTTTAGAATGAACAATAATTGTACAAGGGTTAGCTAATAGTGTATCTGCCAAAGAGGTTTGCACAGCTGCATCGATCATGGCCTCCTCAGTTTCTGTAAGGCCCTTGTAAGAAACCTCCTTAAGCATCTCCTCATCTGTCTCAGCCTCAGACTCGGGATCAGCTACCTCCTCAACTCTAACCTTATCTTCGATGGTAGTCGGAGGCATATCTGGTACATCTGGGGTCTCCACCATCCCAAAAATCATGGACATGTTAATAGACTTCAGCTGATCCACATCACTCCTCAATGCATCAAAAACGACCTTTAAAGTCATCACCTCCTCGGTGGCCCCTTGGCCACGCTCACACAGCGGTATCCTAACCGCAAGGGCATCAATGGTAGCGCTCAATGGTGTCACATCATCAGCTAGTGCAGTTTAAATCATGCCTAGAATGGAGGTTTTGAGTCTAACAGCACGATGATCAAAAGAGTGGGCAAGCTATGCCATCTGGAGTAATGAAGCCTAAGTGAGCAGGGTCAGGGAGACAACAACAACAATAGGTCTAGGAGGCAGTGCAGTAGCAGAAGAACTTGGAGTATCAGAACGAACAATACTAGAAGTACCTGAAGTACCAGGGGCCAGACTAGGCAAAGATGTCTCTGCAGGTAGTGAGTCCATGTCCACAACCGGGGAATAGTCCACTAGGGCTGCCTTCTTTTTCTTCTCCACTTGATCCTTTAAATATTATGCCTTGATCCTCCGAATATTTGTAGAGGATATGGGAATCACTTTCACATCCTTCTTTGCATCTCTAGGAACTAGAGCCCGTCTGCACAACTCGATGATTAATACCAAAAATGGGAGGGAAGTTTGGCACTGCTTGGCCCGCATGAGCATTTCCTTTGTGATGATCATCCCTGAGTTCAACCTTGACCCCTTAATGAGGCAACCCAAATAGGCTGCTTTGGCTTGGCGGAGAATAGACTTGTTTTACAAGGGCATGATCATGTTGCTGATGAAGCTAAACCAATACCTCGCTGCCACGTTGAGGTCCTTCTTTTCGATACTTTCCCCAAACTCAAGCCACTTGGGAGTGTAGTCTGATATCAACTGAGCTAACCACTTCTTCATGTTCTCCAGAGTAGTTGTCCTGATCTTGTGAAGATAGTCATCCTCAAGTCTTATAGTACATTCTAATACTGCATTGATGGCAGTAAACACAGTACTCTCTTACCCCTGACAACCACGTAGTCAACCAACTTGAATTTAGCTGCTGACTTCTTTCCTTGAGGTATCAATGTACCGTAAGCACTGTAGAACTCTCGGAGCCAACTTGGAATGTACGGGGCTTGGTGAAGAGCTGGAATTTATGAGACTTTAGATAGCTCATAATCTCTAGGTACCTATCAATGACCCTATTCGTGGACAAATGCTTTTTCTCAATGATTGTCCTCAGCCCCTTAGTCTTTTATATGTTCATACACTTGGAGGGAGGACCCTGTACTGGTGGTGCTAGCACCACTTACTGTGCTAGAACTGGATGAGAAGTGGTGGTGGGCTGAGGATTTTTGATCCTAGATGGATCATTCATCTTCTTGGACCGCAACTCTACCCTCTATGCTGCTATCAGCTCATCATTATCAGAAACTACTGTCTGAGTCTCCTGGTGCTCACTCTCACTCTTAGAAGTGGTGAGGTGAGTGGCATAGATCCCATCACTATCGGGGCTGACCTCTGGTGATGCAGTTGCCTTCTCTTTTCCTTTGCCTTTCCCACTAGTTGTGGGAAGTTTGGTGGTCTTGCCCCAAGATGCAGCTGCATCCTCATTGAGTGTAATCCCCTTAGCCTTCTTTCGGGGTGGCATGTTCCTCCTAGCAAATTTTGTTCTGGCCATGTCTGCAAAAACATAAGAAAATGTGAGAAACACTTCAAGCAAAATCACAGAAGAACATATGCAGTTTCAAAAGAAAAGAGAAAGCAAATAAAACTTAGGTTGCCTCCCAAGCAGTGCCTTAGTTAACATCGTGGCACGACGCGAGTCCTCCCTCAAACATCATTCTCGAGGTTGGCCATATTATAACTAGGTAACCTCCTTATTGTCTTGGTTTTAAATGAGACAAAATATGACCCATTTGATAGAGACGGAATGAGAGGTAACCGTCTGGCTAAGGGTCAACACATCTTCTTTCATCTCTTTCAAAATTTTATCAGACCCCTCAACCTTGTTGATAATACAAAACAACATATCCTCAGACCGGCCACCCTAAGAATTCTTTTACTTTTGACTCTCATGTGGAGGAATGTACTTGTACTTCTCCCCATCCCTTTTCTTCCAAGTGGGGTTACGATCCCTCCACTCTCTATCATGATCTCTCCAACCTTCATCCCTGTTCCAACCTTGGTTACCACCCTTCCTCAGGTAGTTTGCATGATAACCATCTCATTGGTTGGCTAGGAAATTCACCTCCTCATTGTACAACACTTCAAACTTGGCCTCTTCATGGTTTACACACCCGACACCCACAACATTGACACTTCTAGCACCAGCTCCAATGACATTTTTCGACAAAATGTCAAGTTGAGTCATGATCTTGGCCTTGTTTTTGTCCTTCTCTTGTTCTTTCTCAAGCTGCTCCTTGGTCAATTTAAATGTGAGAAGGGACTGATCTTCGCGAGTGTACAAAGCTTGATTAATTGTGGTCATACCATCCAAAAGTTGGGCTGCTATAATGTAAGGTTGTTGCATCAAACCTCCCAGAGAAAGTTGGTTAGCTACACCCTTGTTCACCGAATCCAGGCTTCGGTAAAAATATTGCAGCAAAATATTGTCGGACATACCATGAGTTGGGCATTGCAGCACCAACTTCTTGAATCGAAGTCAAGTCTCATGAATTGGCTCACCCTTCAAATGCTTGAAGCTTTGGATGTTGTCCTGAAATGTCATCATCTTCGAAGGAGGGAAAAATTACATTTGAAATGTAGTAACAAGCTCTTTCCACGAAGTGAATGATTCTCTTGGCAACTCAGCCAACCGCTTACATGCTTCTCCAACTAAAGAAAATGGGAACAACCTCAATCAGACCGACTCTTGGGATATGTTCTTAAAGGAGAAAGGCCCGCAAATATCAACACAGTTTCTTATGTGCTCATGGGGATTCTCATGAGCCAACCCACCAAACAACTCTTTCAATTTCAAGAGCTGCAACATGGTTCTTGTAATATGGAACACAATGTTCCTTTTAGCCGGGGGCAAACGAATGGCACCAATTCCAGCCATTAGATGAGGGTTATTAACATTTAGCTCATTGACATCGTTGAGGTTGTCGATGTCATCTTGGTGGCCCACTTGGATACCATTGCTCCCGTTGACACTCATTTCCTTTGTTTCAAATAACAACACAAAAACCAAAACTAAAAATAAGTAGATTCAACTATGACTAAAACGAACAAAATTCAACTTAACCAAAGAATCTTAACCAACATCACTCCCTGGAAGCGACGCCATTTTTATTTAATGTTTCAAGGACACTTCATCCAATTCTAAGTGTCAACGATCGCTAGTCAGTATATAACCCAACTAAATGAGTTGAGGTCGAATCCCACAGGGAGTGGTACATGTTTAAGATTCAATAGGAAAGTATGAATATGATCAAGTCAGTCATATGAATAGAAATTTATGAATAAACACATAATTCAAATAAGGGGTGACACGAATGTCAAATAAGTGGGTTTTGGTTTCAGTTATCAACTACAACAACAACAAATAATATGGAATAACAATAATGAGACGGGTTCTTGGGATATGATTCGATTATAGGCTAATGTGGACAAATGGGTAATTGCAACTATTGGAAAATAGTTGTAAATTAGTGAATAAGCTAGACTATAGAGGAGGTCAACTTTCTCTCAAAAAATTTACCCCGAATCAAGTAGATTTCTCTCGAACATTGACAACTATACAAAATAAGAACAACCTACGCTAAAAGTCCATTCACTATCTCTAGTTGAATGTGTGGAAAAGGTTTAAGGATTCACTCTCCCGAGATGAACCCATGACAACCCAATACCCACAGACCATCAATCAATAATCAGGGTTTTTGAAATCTCTCTCTCAAGAAAGCGAAAAATACAAAGATAGAACTGCATTTCCAACTACAATTCTTTAAATTAAACCACAATTACTGATTGAAATCACTTCTAAACAACCTTTAAACTAACAATTAGTAATACCCATAACCTACATCAGGCGATAATCACATAATCACACCTCAAGAATTAGGGTTTTAGCTAGATATCATAAAAAGTTAAAAATCGTTACTAAATTGAGTTTCTATCAACTGGGTAAGATTGAATTCGTCTTTACAAAGGTACAAATTGAAGAATCTCAAAGACCCACTTCCAATTTCTCAAAAGTGAAAAACTTCAATTCTTCAAAGCTAAGGAAAACTTGTCTCAATACTCAGAATACAATATCTTGAAAGTATGATACTTACTAATTGACTAAAGGCTCCTAAGCTAAATGTTCAAAAACGTATTTATAGTCACCAAAAATATGCTGCGAAGGGCCATTCGGCGCAGTAAGTCGGGCTCACCGATCAACTCGGCAATCTGCCCTTTGGTCAATTCCCTCGCCTTTTTGCCTTGGCCTTCAGCATCCTCCATGTTTGTAACTTTGGGCGATCTAACACTGCATCACGGAACCACTCGGCTATCCACCGACTGCTCCTTTCTCTCACCAACTTGATTTTCTCCTTCAAGGCTTGGCACACTAGAACTTTAGGCAGTCAAATTGCAACTCAGCGACTTACCAAATGGACTTGGTGATTACCAGGCTCTCTTTTCTTCCTTCTTTCAGGTCTCTTTGTTCCGTTTTGAAACTTAGTGTCCTTGCTTTGCTCCTTAATCCATAATCCTGAAAATCAAGGATATTGCGTCAATTATTGGCACAAAATGAGCATTTGAGGACACTAAACCTATACAAATAAAGTCCTAAATGAGTCCAAATCTTGGACTCATCAGGTGTCGCTAGAATCTAGTATGATCAGTGGAAAATGAATAGAGCTGAAAGTGCACCATTTGTGAGTTGGCCTTTGTTTGAGGAGGCATTGTTGGGGTGTTTCTTTCCCTATGACCTAAGGGAAGCAAAGGTACGAGTGTACATGAGTACAGTATATGAGAGAGTGTCCTAATAATAGGCAGGGTAATGGTAATGGGGGTAATAGAGCCCAATCTTCTTCACTTGCTCCACCAGACAGAGCTGCATCTACAGGAGCTACTTCAGGGGCAGGCGGAGGAGCAAACTGTCTTTATGTTGTCACTAGTCGCCAAGAACAAGAGGATTCACCATATGTTGTCACTGGTACGATCCAAGTATTTAACATTGATGTTTATGCTTTGCTAGATCCAAGAGCAAGTCTAGATTTTGTGACTCCTTATGTTGCGATAAATTTTGATGTTCTTTCTGAGCAACTTCTTGAGCCCTTCAGTGTTTCTACACTTGTTGGTGAGTCCATTCTAGTTGAGAGAGTCTATCGTGATTGTACAATTTTCATCAATAACAATAGTACCATGGTTGACTTAATTGAGTGAGATATGGTAGATTTTGATGTCATTTCAAGTATGGACTGGCTTGATGCTTGTTATGTATTAATAGATTGTAGAACTCGAGTAATCAAGTTCCAAATTCCTAGTAAACCAGCTATAGAGTGGAAGAGTAGTTTAGTAGTGCCTAAGGGTCATTTTATTTCGTACCTTAAGGCAAGAAAGTTAGTTTCCTAGGGGTGTGTCTATCACTTAGTCCGAGTTAAGGACTCTAGTGTTGAGATACCTCTTATTCAGTCAGTTTCAATAGTAAAAGAGTTTCTAAAAGTCTTCCCAGATGATCTTCCCAAAGTCCCTCTAAGAGAGAAATAGACTTCGGTATAGATATTCTTCCCGATATGCATTTTATATCTATTCCTCCATATAGAATGCCACCAACAAAGTTAAAATAGTTGAAAGAGCAGTTGAAAGAATTCCTAGAGAAAGGTTTTATTCGATCAAGGGTTTCACCTTGGGGCGCTCCGGTCTTATTCGTCAGAAAGAAAGATGGTTCCCTTAGAATGTGTATATATTACCATCAGTTGAACAAGGTTACCATAAAAAATAATATCCCCTTTCTAGAATTGATGATCTCTTCGATCAACTTCAGGGTGCCTCGTGTTTTTTAAAAATACACCTTAGATTAGGCTACCATTAGTTGAAAGTAAGGGAATGTGATATTCCAAAGACAGAATTCAGTACCCGTTATGGTCATTATGAGTTTCTGGTCATGTCATTCGGTTTAACTAATGGACCTATACCGTTCATGGACTTTATGAATAGAGTATTCAAGCCTTATTTAGATATGTTTGTTATTGTATTTATTGATGACATTCTAATCTATTCAAGGAATGAGAAAGATCATGCTAGTCATCTCAGAATTGTTCTCCAAACTTTAAAGAATAAGGAGTTATATGCTAAGTTTTCTAAATGTGAATTTTGGCTTGAGTCTATGGCATTCCTTGGACATATTGTTTTCGACGATGGAATTAGAATTGATACTTAGAAAATAGAAGCAGTGCAGAATTGGTGTAGACCCATATCTCCAACTAACAATAAGATTTTCTTGGGAATGGCTAGCTATTATAGAAGGTTCTTCGAGGGATTTTCATCTCCTTTAACTAAGTTGACTCAGAAAATAGTTATGTTTCAATGGTTTGAAGCTTGTGAGAAAAGTTTTCAGGAATTGAAAAAAGTGGTTGACTACTACCCCAGTATTAACCTTACGAGAGTGTAAGCAAGGTTTTGTAGTATATTGTGATGCGTCCAGAGTTGGTTTGGGTTGTGTGTTAATGCACAATGACAAAGTTATAGCTTATGCCTCCAGACAATTGAAAGTTCATGAGAAGAATTACCCAACCCATGATCTAGAGTTGTTTGCCGTATTATTTTCTTTGAAAATATGGTGTCACTATCTTTATGGTGTTCATGTGGATGTGTTCACCGATCACAAGAGCCTTCAGTATGTGTTTAGTCAGAAAGAGCTTAATCTCAGATAACGAATGTGGTTAGAGTTACTTAAGGATTATGACATATGTATTCCTTATCACCCAGGGAAGTCTAATGTTGTTGTTAATGCCCTGAGTAGATTATTTATGGGTAGTACCACCCATTTTGAGAAAGATAAGAAAGAGTTAGCAAAAGATGTGAATAGACTTGCATGATTAGGAGTCCGACTAAGGGATTCCACTGAAGGAGGAGTAATGGTGATGAATGGGGTTGAATCATCATTAGTGTCAGAAGCGAAAGAGAAACAAGACCCAAATCCTATTTTGCTTGAATTGAAGGCAAACGTTCATAAGAAAAAAGTAATGGATTTTGAACAAGGGGGAGATGATGTATTGAGGTATCAAGGTAGATTGTGTGTACCAAAGGTGGATGAACTCTAAGAGAGGATCATGGAGGAAGCCCATAGCTCTGAATATTCTATCGATCCAGGTTCCATAAAATGTATCGTGATTTGAGAGAGGTTTATTGGTGGACTAGTATGAAGAAGGGCATTGTAGAATTTGTTGGTAAGTGTCTAAATTGCCAACAAGTTAAAGTAGAGCACCAGAGGCCCGGTGGTATGGCTCAGAATATAGAACTTTCAGAGTGAAAATGGGAGATGATAAATATGGATTTGATCACAGGTTTACCAAGGTCTCGCAGGCAACATGATTCTATTTGGGTGATTAGTGATAGAATGAATAAATCAGCCCACTTTTTACTGGTAAAGACTACCTATTCAGCAGAAGATTATGCTAAGTTATATATTCAAGAGGTAGTCAGACTTTATGGGGTTCCGGTATCGATTATTTTAGATAGAGAAGCATAATTTACTACACAATTTCAGAAGTCATTCTATAAAGGCTTGGGTTCAAAGGTGAACTTGAGTACTATTTTTCATCCTCAGACCGATGGTCAAGTAGTGTGCACCATTAATACTTTAGAATATATGTTGAGGGCGTGTGTGATCGATTTCAAAGGTAATTGGGATGATCACCTACCTCTCATTGATTTTGCTTACAACAATAGTTACCATTCCAGGATCCAGATGACTCCTTATGAAGCTCTTTATGGGAGAAGATGTAGATCTCATATTGTATGGTTTGAGGTTGGTGAAACTGGGTTGATAGGACTAGAATTAGTTTATCAGGCAATGGAGAAAGTGAAAGTTATTCAAGAGAGGTTGAAAATAATGCAGAGTTGTCAGAAATCCTATACAGATGTTAGGAGAAGGGACTTAGAGTTTGAAGTAGATGATTGGGTTTACTTGAAAGTTTCAGCCATGAAGGATGTTATGAGATTTGGTAAGAAGGGAAAACTAACTCCCCGATATTTTGGTCCTTACAAAATATCCAAGAGGATTGGCAACGTAGCTTATGAGTTAGAGCTATCACAAGAGTTAGTAGCGGTTCATCCGGTATTCCACTTCTCTATGTTGAAAAAGTGTATGGAGATTCCTTCATTTATCATACCTACTGAAGATATTGGTATCAAGGATAGCTTATCACATGAGGAGATTCCGCTTCAGATTCTAGATCGCCAAGTTCGCAAGTTGAGGACTAAAGAAGTAACATTAGTTAAAGTTCTTTGGAGAAATCAGTTTGTTGACAAAGCTACTTGGGAAGCTAAGGAGGATATGAAGAAGATATATCCATATCTCTTTGAGCCCAGACAAATTCCAGATCAATGTACTAATTCTCTTATTAGTACTCTTTAATTCATATACTGAATGTGTTAGATTTGCTTGTTGGGTGTTTGAATTGATTGTTAGATGTTACACACTTAGCCTACTAAGAGTAATCTCATTCGAGGACAAATGTTCCCAAGCGGAGATATTGTAACACCCCTCTTTTTGAAAGAACTGGAATTAGAAAGAAACTATTTTTTGAAATAATCAAATTTGGAAAGTTTGACAAAGTTAAGTATAAGTTTTGGGTCAACTTCAAACGACCATAAATCCTAGCTCAGGATGATTTAGTGTTCTACAAGATACTGTAGGAAATATCTTTGAATTATCTTTCCAACGCCACTGAGTTTGCTTTGTTTCGAGTTTGTACGAGGGAGATATGCTTATTTGAAGTCAGGCTAACTAGATAAGGAAAGTCAAAACCTAATTTTAGAAGGTTATCATGGTATTTTCACTACTCAATTAATTAAATTCATTTTTGGTAATTAAGTTGGGGTCTAAACTGATTGGATTCAGTTTACGCTTTATCAAAATAAGATACAGTTTTGAGAGAAGAGAAAAGAAGAGGAGAAGGAGCAAGGAATCGTCAAGTTCTTGAAGCTAAGCTTGTGAATTTTGTCAAGGATTGATCCCTACATCAAGAGTTTATATTATGTTTGCATACATACATAGATGCTATTGTATTTCTAAATACAGAGAGTTGTTATCCATGTTTTAAAAGCTTTTCTTTATTGTGCATTTATATTATTTATTTATATGGAATGAGTTAAGTTGAATTGAGTTGAGCCTAGGTATTTTCTTTCAGTTCCTTTCAAGCTTATGTCTTATTTTAGAATTCCCCTCGCATGCTTGTACATTCAATGTACTGATGTCATTTGGCATGCATCATTGTTATGATGCTGATATAGGTAACCACGATCAACATCCAGTGTTTGATTCTAGTTGAGCATTCAGAGTCATTTGGTGAGCTTCCTTGCTTTCCAGAGGATCCCCTTTTAATCATGTTTTCATTATTTCAGTTGTTAGGATGATCGGGGGTCTTGTCCTGACATCCTTCTCAGTATTTAGAGGCTTCATAAACAGTTAGTTATTAGTTAAGTTGTCTTGTTATTTCAGTTGTTTTGAATATGGGACTTGAGTTGCCATTTTGGCCAGTTAAATGTTGATCATTAAAACATTCTAAGTTATTTGTTGAGACATTTTAGTTTGATTGTATTTCAATACTTTCTTTTATCATGAGTAAGTCTTCCGCTAAGAGTTAAGCCAGGCCAACGGTTCGCTTAGGGCTACCAATGATTCTCGAGTGCCAATCCAACCCAGGGTGTAGGCTCGGGGCGTGACTTTTGATTAAGTTCTCAAAATATAAATCTAACTATTCTTTTTTTTTCTTATTTTAAACTAGAATATGGATGAGAATCTCAAAGTTTATGGTGATGTGGATCCAGTATTAATGGAAGTTCCTCTAAGTTTTCTCGCACTTGATATATCAAAAGTTGATGTTTCAGAGGTAAGCTTTTGAAAAGTTTCTTTCATTATACAGTGTTTAACTTAATTTACTTGAAGACATGAACTAAAATTATACTACCCTCCCCTCCCCCCATCAAATTTATGTGGTCTAATTTTAATAGACATGGAGTAAGAGTAAGCCTTTGTGGTTTTTTTTTTTCAAATAAGTGGAACCCAACAATAGTAAAATATTGATAGATTAATTAAATATTTGTCAAATAATTAAAAAATAAATCATGATTTTGGGACCGACTAAAAAGTAAAATATGTCACAATAATTAGAATACAAGGAGTGTATAAATAATAGAATTAATTAATATATAACTTTTAAATATTATGTTATAATTCTAAATTCTATCCTCCAATTGTGCCCTTTTTTAGTTAGGTCCTACATACATATAAAAATGATAGGTCTTTCAAGATAACTTTCATCTATATGATAACACAAATAATATTTTTTGTTTCGCATCTAAACCACACATGACTTAGAAAACTAGGATGATGTCACCTCAGTATAAAATATATGTAAGGTAATGAAAAAACTCAAACCTCTACCCTTAATTAATAGACATAAAATATACATTGTGATTTTGATCAAAATTTAACAAACACTGAAATTAGCTTAGAGAACATGACTTAACATCATTACTCACTTTAAACTAAGTTATAAGTACATATATTAAAATATTAATTTAATTTATTTACCATTAAAATATCATTTTTTCAACATGAATATGAAGTAAAATTTTCTTTTTATGTGAAGATACGAGAAGCGTTGCATAGAATATCATTGTTCTTGTTATTGAAAGCATAAGAAAACCATCTATTTCTTAATAATTTTGGATATTCTAGGAATTTTATCATGTTTTTAAAATATTAACTTACATGTACATAATATAGTAGCAAACAAGCAATTTTCATCATTATTTTCTTTAAATACTGTCTTTTCATTATTTTCTCCAATTACTTCAAACAATTTTTAATTTTACAAAACATATATCTGTGTTTCATATTTTTCTACTACGATATGGATAAGAAGCACAAAATTGATCATGGAGATGCAATAATGGCGGTTCACATATCTTCTATTCCACTTCAAGCTGGTGTTTTATTGGTAACTTTTGAAAAATTCCTCCATTATTCAACATATGTATTATAAGGTGTTTAGTTCTTGTCCTATTTAGATATGTATAAAAATCTTTTGATGCATTTAGAAATTACTTTTTCAATGTTAGTTATCTTATGGAATAAAAAAGTATGGATGAATAGTGATGGTTGTTGTGATCTATAGTGATGGTTGTTATGAATGAAAATTGAGGATGGCAAGTTGACTATTCATGGTGTTGTGGATAGTAGGTATTGCTAATGGTGATAGTAGAAATTTATAACAGTAGTTTTGTGGTAGTTCATATTTGGATGATAATTAAGGGGTGTTTGGATGAGTTTTTTTTAAAAGAGACTTATAAGTCAAAACCTAAAAGTTGGGGACAATACCCATCTTTTGATTTTTGGCTTTTTTAGTACTTTTTGAACCTTAAAAAAAGTGTTTTCCCAAACATTTCCAAAACTAAAAAATATCCTAAAAACCAAAAGTCACAAAAAAATAAGTCAATTCAAACATCCACTAATAGCTAAGGTTGTGGTAAATAATTATGGTGGACAATATATAGTGGTGACAAATGATGGTCATTGTCGATACTGCTTGATGATTTTTGTGGTAATGATGATTGGTATCAATAATAATTGTAAATAGTAGCTAGCTAGTGTAGTGTTAGTGTTGGCTGATTGTATTGATTCATAGTGATGGTGATTGAGAATAAAATTGGCACATTAACAACTTAGTGCTACTTTATAATTGAATGCATTATATTTTGTACTAAGCTATTTCCAATATCTTGTGTACCACTTAATGTACAAATTATTGATGCTCCCAACTCCACTAGGTAATTAGCAGTTGAAAATGAAATTTGGATATATTTGAATTTCATAAAATATAACTTGTTTTGGTTGCAGAATGAGATGATTAAGAATAATGTTATAGAGATGATACCAGAAAATATGCATTACCTGCATACACATACTTTAAACAAAGAAGGCAAAACTGGATCATCAAGAATAGTTCTCATCGAGATGGGTCAACAATTGATAACGTAAGTCTTTTCATCTAAATAATAGAAATGCTAGTTTTGCCAATATTAATACCAAGCTATAATTTGATTGATGAATTATGTACTTAACATTTAATAAATGCTGGCAAATAGGTCTACCATCATTTGGAGACAAAAGAAAAGTTTCGATATATGATAGAGGTTTATAAATTTCTTCTATTTAGAGAAATTCTTGAAAAATATAAAAAATCAAGTGAGAAGGGAGAAACGTTGCAGGTTAGCTCTAGCTCAAGTAAGTTAGATTAGAATAAATAATGAAATCAGCTATATTTATGCATGGTCACTAAAACGGTTAAATTTTCAGGTAACACAAATACGTAAAACACGTATACGCGGTAACAAATTGATCAAACACTATGTGGTAGGAACATGTGAATCTTGCAATGGAGTTTACATAAAAGATCGCAGTGGAGTTAATTATTTATCTAAACGTGACATCCCTTCAAACATAGGTAAACAAAGTTAAGAAAATCAAAATAAAACAAATAGTTCTTTCATATATTGGTGTTATTATTGTTGTTTTCATATTTATTATCATAACTGTTTGGTTGATTCTTATAATTTTGTATATTTTTTGTGGCCAGTAAAAAAGAGAAAAAGAGAAAATGAAGATTTGTTTGGGCATCAACATGTCAACTTGGGAACTGATGCATTAAGTGCGCAAGTGAACTCGGGAGATGTTGCAATAAGTTCTCCTGTGAAATCCTTTGTTTACCTTTGGGATTTTGAGCTCTTAACCTAGGGAACCTGAATGTCGGTAAATATTATTGTCTTTCATTATTTAAGAAAAGTACGGAATTTCGACTCTTTCTCATTTATAGCACTAAATATTTTGTTTAATGTAAAACTTATAGTACTGCTTTTGTCCCAATATTATTAGTGATATTAATAATTTAAAATATAATTAAATTGGGTCAAACAAATCTAATATTATATATATATTCTAAAAGTATGAAGGTAAATATATGCCAAGAAGAAAATATTTATTAAGAATTCTATGATAAGTCTATTGAAGAAGAATAATTTTTTTCCATATTTAGGTAATTCTTTCTTGGAGAAAAAAGTTTTCTTCTAGGGAAGATTATTCTCCATAATAACTCATATGTAGGTCAATTGACCAAACCATTTTTATATATTATGAGTATTATTATAATTTATCTTTGTTATCGCCGTTCAAAGTTTCTTTGCTAATTTTGGCTTAATGACCTGGTGTTTTGATCCAATCAACATGTTCAGAATTTCAGTTCATTCATATTCTCTAACATCAATAGATTGGACTCACTAGATCAAGTCGTTCATGTTAACATTGTTATCCTTCTTTTTAAGATTCAAAATAGATGAACAAGAGTGTGCTAAAAAGAAGAGAACGTAAAAAAGAGACCATTGTGTAGCTCTAACCAAATTTGCTTTACATTATTAATTTATTGATAAATTTACAGTGGTATGTTATGCAATATGTGAAAAATATATAATTCTTTTCTTATCTATGGTATAATTGTAATGACCCTTAAGTCATTTTTGTATTATTGCCTTTGTTTCTTCATTTACAGTGTTCATATAGCTACCCTAAGTTATTTACGATTTGTTCAGACTGACAGTTCACCCACTCCATCATTCATTTAGATTATGTCCATGTTTATGTGTTTTGGAACTTTCGAAACTTGAACGGTTGACATTTGTCAAAATATTTGGAAGACGGCCTCAGAAAGCAATTCTAATTTTTTTTTTAGCTCCGAAACATCGAGTTTAATTTAGAGGACCCTTGGTGCAGATTTGAGGCTTCTGAGCTCATCCTGAGCCCTATTGTAGAGTATGACTCAAAACATAGGTTGGGTGTGGGACCTATTTTTAATCGAGATTACCTTCATCAGAAGTTTCGACATTGCTTTTGAGTCTGAAATGCCAAATTTGGTGGGGTAGCATATCTCGTTAGCACACACAGGGTTCAAACCTTGTTCGGATATTTGAACACTTAATGTTCTAGCTAATGAGCAACATTTGGTGCAGGTGACCTTCCTCATCACCATCATGATGAATCCTCTGTGAGCACGGAGGGGTACTATACTTGGCCATCATAGTTGCGATTGTGATGAGCAGTTGATCGGGGTTGATCGTGTTTAGTCTTTGCAGTCACGAGGATTGACCTCTACAATTTTGTACGTCATTTAACCTAAGATACATGATCGCGACCTTAGACCCCGCGTGCATGATGAGTAAGTTCATTTGTTGCTTTAAATAAACACTAGATGCAAACCAGCTCCATTCCTCAACTTCAAATTATGATTTTGGGAGCTTCACAACTCCAAATTGGGTGACTATTGTTGGTAATTGGATGGGATGTCCCAGTCTTTGTGTTCAACTGTTCGGTGACTTGTGGGGAGAGTTATGTGCAGGTAACTTTCACCTCGAAGGATCTAACTTATTGGTTTAATGATGAATTCTTGGTGTTTTGGTTACATGTGGTTGTTTTCATTTTTCGAGCATTGAATTGTGTCTCATTTTGGGACAGAAGTTCGGTAAGCTAAATTAGACATTTTCGATAGTCAATTAAGGGATTCTTGGCGCGGGTCCAAAATTCTCATTTTTGACTTGATTTTTGGTCCTTCTCTAGTCGTTGTGATTTTTGTGAACAAGGCAATGTGCCTTACAACATGGCATCAACCTTGCCAATGTGGAGATAAAAATCAATGGCCTCCACGAAGTTGGCCTAAGGAATGTGAATGTGAATGTGAAGTGGAACACGTGTTGCACCAGTTTGTGCAACATCAACTAATGCAACAATGGTCAAAATCCCTAACAGGGTGCTCAAGATTAATTTGGAACCCCTTGCATGCAAATGTAATACACTATCCTACAAAATTCAACATTTTGTACTCATTAAAGATGTCAAAACTTCCAAGTTAGGTCTTCTCGATGAAAAGTAGATCCCACACCCAAACTCCATTTTAATTCTAATTCTACAAGGGGTCTCAAGATGAGCTCGGAAGCCTCGGGATATGCACCAAAGTTCCTTCTAGAACAAAACCAAAATTTCGGAGCTAACAAAACTGTCCGAGTTCTATTCTTAGGTGGTTTGCGAAAAGTTTTGACCAAAATCAACCATTCAAATTTAGAAGCTCAAAAATACGGAAACTTGCACAAAATACAAATAAATAACAAGGTGATCAAACTATCTGTTCCATCAAGTCATAAATGACTTGGGATCACTACATAATAGTTCTAAATGTTGAAAAGATCGAAAAACATAAAAAATGAATTGAACGGTAATTATAGATGTAGATTCATGTGATACAACGTAGAATACTTGACCACATATTATGTATATACACCGAGTTATTCATTCACCATTTATAGGTTAATAATTTGAATGTTATAACCATTATAAATTATTTTTTGCATGAACTTAGACCCAAATTGTAACACCTTAATATTTGGCAAGTGGAGTTGAAAAAGAAACTCTAGAATTTGGCTACTGATGTAGTTCTCGTGAGTCAAACTATGGACCATAGAAGGTCCTAGGGTCCATAGGGAGGCATTCGTGGATGAATACTTGAGAATTTTGTGGGGTAAAAATCTTAATGTTCGCAATCTTAGCCAATTTTTTTTTGAAAAATGACACTGTTAACTTTGGCATAAAGGGACTGATTAGGCGATTCATTGAATGACATTAGGCAAAATATATCGAGTCTGCCAAGTAGAACATCAGTTTTGGTATCTATAAAGGAATCATCAGTGAGCTTAAGCTCCTTCGGAAATTCATTGAAGATGTTTGGCAGCATTAGTTTCAGACTGTGAATGTGCCTGGCAGAAAAAGGCCAAGAATCTCTTCTTTTTTGAAAGGCCATCCTTTGATCTTTTTGGTACTTTTCACTTCCTAATCTCTTAACTCCTAGCCTGAATAATAATTTGCACACATTTAGCTTTGATTTACTTGGGTGGAGTGCTTGAGTATTCATGATTCTTGACCCAAACCCTTCCTCCCTCTTTATTGTTGATCTGTACTTGTCTGAAGTTGGTTCTCAAATTTATTTTTAGTATTTTTTCTTAAATTTGAAGCATATTGATTGGGTTAGTTGTTATTGTTGATATTTTGTTGTGTGCTTCCTGTGGGTCGATTAATTTTAGTCGATTGCATAGTTCGAATGAACTAGGATAGTTGATTTTGTGCCATAAATGACATTAATTGAATGTGAAGGTTAAAAGTTGAAATTTGAATGTTAAATGGTATGGAGTTTGTGTGACAGTTGTTTGGGTGAAGTCTGAGTAGCCTAGTGTTGTCTATTTTGTTTGTAATTTCTAAATAATTGATTCAGTGACGTCTTTCTTAGGACAAAATTGTCAATGTATTAATGCTTTGTTAGAATTTGGGGAAAATCTGAGTCGTAGGGGTAAATTCACATATGGTTAGCTTGTTAAACTATTTTGGGTGTTGTGAAGTGTTGCATTTTGCTATGAAATTTTGAAAAATTGATGTTGGGCTGAAATTACCTATTTGGCGAGCTTGTCTTAGCTCGCCAAGGTAATAAGGTGAATCGTTGGGTGACCCAATCCTTTTTTATTTTCAAATTTGTGACCTGGGTACTATTACATTTGGCGGGCTTGTCTTAGCTCGCCAAACTATCTCAGTGGATTGTTGAGTTGGAACTAACATCACCCTTTCAACCTTACCCTTATTTGTTTTGTACTTTCATATTAGGCGGACTTGCCTTATTTCACTAAAACCAACTCGGCATATCATCAAGTATGAGATGACATCACCCTTTATACTTGAGTCAAATTTTGTTTGGTCCTGTCAATTTCGGTGAGGTCGCTTGACTTCGCCTAACTTGTTAGAAAAATCACTTTTCTATTTGGCAAACCTTACGACATTGTTCTAATTGTGATTTATGTGGACTTCTTTCAACTAACCTTCACTCGATCTTTGTTTTGAAATGTTTTACTTTACATGAAATGGCCAAAGGTAAAAGGGTTGTGTTATCTGAATTCAACTCCAACTTCACTCCTACTCTACCTCCTCTAAAATGGCATAGGGGTATTAATAAATAAGCCCTCTAAGTAGCAGCATGCCACTCCGTGTGTCTTTATGCATGTGAGTGAACCATGGAAGTAGGTTGTTAAGAGTAAAAGAAGCGCAATCCACTCGAAAATACCTCAAGACCCAACCACAAATGCAAGCATATGCTTCTAGGGTTCTCTTGGCAATAGCTCCAAGGGCTATCAAAAGGCTCAAAGTAGTGGGGGAGAATATGATACTTGAAGAGAGGTGGTTGCCCACAGATGGAGTCATAAGTAACTACCTAGCAATATGGGACACGATCAGATTTCATGGGTTTGAGCCATTCACTACAGCTTGACCCCCATATGTCCTAGCATAGGTTCATGATTTTTATGCTTCCTATGTAAAGGCGTTGTCCAAGAAGATGAACGTCGTTGATTAGAGACCCTTGGAAGGGGTCAAAGTTTGAGGTAACATTCCTTAGTTCCATTGTGGAGCTATAAATGATGTTTTAGGAACAAACGGCAACACGACTGAAATATATAAGTTGCATATGAAGCACAACTTGGATGTATTGAAGGGATGGTTGGCACCTCTGCTATCCTATATTACTCCACCGTGGATGACACACAAAGTGATATATAAACTGCTGTTCAGTTTTGGTTTGGGTTTATCAGTAGCAATCTAATGATATTCCAGAATGAGTTGATCTTCTGGATCCCAAAGGTTGTCTCAGTAGGGACCATCATTGATCGAGAGGAGATTCATATTGGTGTCATTATTAAGGACTAGATTCTTATAAGAGCCAACTAAGACTATGATTCCCTACATTTCCCTGTTCTGATCAGTTTGCTGTGTGAGGCTGTCAAAGTGTCATTTCGAGAGAGATTAAATGTAAGAGTTATCCCCACCTCATCTAGCAATATTCGAAGAATATAGTCGGACTAACTAAGGGATGATGTGGTTAGAAGAAAACGACCACCACCTGACACCACACCAGTAGTGGATCCCACTACTCTATAGTCACACACTACTCGACCCACTCTTTTTAGGAGCCTTTAGGTATCACTCCACCCTCATTTATGCTTTCTATACCTTTTGCAGCCTCCACTTTGATTGCACCTTCCCCTTCATCCCGACCTCAGTTAAATCAGACCTTGATATATGAGATGGACAACCTTACCCATTATGCAGATGTTAGGGCATCTAGAATTGAGAGGGAGGCGACGACTATGATTACCACAATAATTGAGGTTGCTTCATTTTTTGTGAGAGCTGAGATGGATAGCCATAAGTGTACTTTAGATTCATTTGGAGGGAGGCTCAATAACCTCATAGCTAGAGTTGAGTTGATAGAGAGATATGAGGGTAGCTCTACCAAATTGCCTGAGTTGTGGAGTGACATAGCTACTCTTAGGGATGATATGGACCAGGTGAGGTCCACTAATATTTTGATCCTATGGGGTGAGGTTCTCTTGCCCAAAATGCCTGCAAATGTGCTTCTAACTGAGTCGAGAGTTGATAGACCTTTTGGATTAGGTGAGCAGCCATTGGGTAATGAGTCTGAGAAGGCTGAAGATGAGGATGTTGGTTCAACATCTGAGACTGATGAGGAGGAGTTCGTGAGGGACAATGAGCATATTAGTGTGTAGGACTTACTGGAGGTTCAGGGTTTAGAGGATTCAATTGTTCACATGACTTTGGACAGATCTCATCTAAAGACCTCCAAGATTGGCACTAGTAGAGTCTGTTTGTTAGATTCTACTATTCCTCCTCTTGATGTACTAGGCACTAATGCCCCGATTAATGCTACATTATTGCCTCCCACTTCAGATGATCCAAGTACTGATCCCTAAGATGGTTCTATTCCCTCTGAGTCACATGATCAGAGTTCTTCACAAGCATAACATTTTGGGGGGGGGGGGGCATTTTTTGTTTTCTCTAACACTTACATTTTTATCACATTAAGGATACAACTACTTATTTTTAGTGGGGTGAGGCCACCTATGCCTATAATCCCTTTTATGATATTGTATTTCGTTATTCAGTTATAAGTTGAGATTTTGATGTTTTGGTTTAATTATATTTGGTTGTTTTTGGTTTCATTTTGTCTTCCTATCGATTACCCCATCCATAAATTGTGAAATGATTGTTGTTGATAGTGAGGTCATTGTTATTATATAAGGATTAATTTAGTTAAATATCAAGGTCTTGGATATTACTCTTGATGAGAGATATGTTTGTGTTGATGTTGCAAGAGGAAATTAGTTTTACTTTACTTTTGAATGATCTTTTAAAATCTTGTGTTGACTAATTGTGTTTTGATGTCAACCTAGCAATGAACATCTCAAACAAGCTTCTTAATTTTGTAGAGTTGTGTGATATGATTGTATTTGAAGTGCCATGTGTGGTGAGCTCCTACTTGACAGCATGTTTCTGGATTCCTAGAATTTGTCTTGTTAGTCTAAATTTTTTTCCTTGGTGAATGTGAGAAATGATCTTGGACACAAATTTTGAGAGCGAACATAAATCTACATACATTTTGTGACTACCTTGAGAGGGTGCAAGTAATTTGGCACCATTTGAGCCTATTCCATTTGTTTTTGACCCCATTTAAACCTCTAGAGAAAAATATATCCCTAATTTCACATCCATAAATTGTTTTCTAAGCATTAGTTTGTTTGAATAACAAACTTAGGCAAAATACCTAAGTTGGGGTGTGGAAAGGAAAAAGGAAACAAAGCCAAGTAAAAAGAAAGAAAGAAAAGTGAGACTCAACCTTGAAGTTTAATTTGCTGCAAAAAAATGGAATCCCTCCTTATAAATCAAAGTTGAGAAAAAAACATGAAAAAAAATGCTTTGATGAAATAAAAGGGGTTTTCAATCACGATAATGAAAAATTGAGGATTAAGTCTCCACGTGAAAAGAATGAAAGAATCTTGAGAAGATGTGGAAATGAGTACAACAATACTTTGAAAAGGTGAAGTCACTGTGCCAAATTGACAATGCATTTACTCTCATCCCCATTACCCTTGATATCTTTCTAAAATTGGGTTTTGTGATCATTTGAAAATATGGACAAACATATGGGATGAAGCTTGTATTAATTTCTCGTTCGGAGAATGAGAGTTCTATTGATTCCTAAGTTCTTTTATCTATGCTCTTTTTGAGAGAATGGAATCGTTTTTGTTGTGAGGGAACTTGAATGCTTTTGTTGAAGCATGATTTTACATTATAAGGGAGATTTAGTGAACTTGAGCTTGTGTTGATACTGACTAGTCATCAGTTAAAGCTTATTGAGCATGATGAAGATATTGCATATACTTGTTAGTAGTTTTGTAATATTGCTTGCATTTTTACTCACATTGAGAACTGTTGTAGAAACCCTTGTTAAACTGATTGTGTTTTTTATTTACTTAAGGACAAGCAAAAGTTTAAGTTGGTAGGATAGTGTTGATGAGTGGCATAATTTCACTCATTTAAGGCCTTTTTAGTTCAACAAATAGTACCCTCAATGCCTATTTAAGTCCTTATCTAATGATATTTTTATATTGTACAACTATGAAGGCTAAAGGACTAGGCAAGGATGAATCTATGAAAAAGAGGCCAAAAACATTGAAAAGAGGGTAAACTCCCAGCTAAGGGTCACCTAACAAAAAGGGAGGATTGCCCAATAGGTTAGACACCGCCTAAAGTGATAGTGTTAAGGTTTGAAAATAATCAAGGCAGTTTGGCGAACCAAAGTGGAATCAGTGATTCACTAAATTCATTGGGTGAGCTAAAATTTCCATCGCTGAAGGTGACAAAACACTAAATTAAACTAAAGGTTGAATAGGCAAAAAAGGTGTTGCTCGGTGATTCACCGAATGTGAAACATTGACTCGATCGAGTATACCTACTGAGATTCAAACACCTAAACCTTGAAGCCAAGAAAGGGCAAGCTAAAGAACAAATGGTCATCCATCGAACATTCTAGGTGAGCCTGACTAACGTAGCCGAGCAGGTCGCGCGTGGAATTTCAAACTAATTTTTGGGAAAACTATAAATTACCCAAAGGAAAGAGAATTTTATATATTTGAATAGCTTTTTATCATATTTTTACATCCATTAGCTTTAGTGCTTTCGCCAATTCTAACTTTTTCATCTTGAGAAATAGACTTCTTAGTTTTAGGGTGTTTTGAACAATCTTCTATTTGACATTTGAGGGTTCAATTCAAAGTGGGTGTTAAAAATTATAGTTTATTTTCAACTTTCTAATTCATGAAATTATAATTGGTATACTTTGTTTTCCTTTAATGATGGTTGGTTTTAACCCCAATTCTAGGGGTGTGATTATGGGGTTGGGTGTTGATTTAATTTAGTGGGTCTTGTGTCTTAATCTATTTTAAATGTTGTTCATTCATGGATTTGAGTTAAATATCATAGGTATAATTTATGAGTTACAGTTGTAAACTTAATACTAGTCTAGATCTTTGATTGATTCTCAAAAGAGATCAATAGAAGTGGGTAAATAGCTTAATGCATGCAAATTTAGGTTTGGTTTCTGTAGTTTGCTTGAATATGAAAATATGGTTCAATTCTAATTGCCAAATCTGCTCGAAAGAGAGATTTTAGTAAGGAATTGGGTTGCTTTGTGTTTTACCTAGATGAGACCGGAAGGAGATTCTTCCATGATATGATGCATTAAGATTGAAAATAAATTATGTGATGGCGGATTACCCATCTTATCCATGTTTATCTAGCATTATTGAGCAATCACTTGTATCCCTATTTGACATTGATATTAATCCCCACACCCCTAGATCGTCTTTTATTTGTTTAATCCCCCATTTTTAGTTTATTTGGCATAATTGATTCCAAATCTCTCTTGTTAATTTGGTGGGATCATACACCCATTTGTCCTAATTACTATAATGAATTGGTTTGCATAATAATTTCCTTATTGAATTGTTATCCTTAGATCACTCCTTGTGGATTTGACCCCGACACTTTTGTTAGGTATTTACATTGCTAGTGATCGCTTACCCTTTAATTTTATTTTATAGTTATTTGAGTGTTATCAGTAGTCCAAACGATGACCAATCCTATCACTCGTATGTCAATTTACTAGGAATTGAAAATTCCAAAACTCAACAATGATCCTATGACTTTCTTTCTACGAATAGTATAACTTTCTACGGTTCGTATATTGGACTCGTAGTTCACTGTTTCAATGTCATAACTAAATTTTTCCCTTTTTAGTCCAACTTTCCAATTTCCAAGCTGTTACATAGAAGGATCTGAAGGATTTGGGGTTTATTGTGATCCTTCATGGACTGTTCTTGGTTTTGTCTTGATGCAACATATTAAGGTAATTTCTTATTCTTCGAGGCAACTAAAGTTGCATAATAAGAATTATTCGATTGATGATTTGAAGTTAGCGACGGTGGTTTTTTAATATTGATTTGGAGACATTATCTATATGGTGTTCATGTTGATGTGTTTACCGCATATGTGTTTGAAATAAGTGTTTAAGAAAAATGATTTGAATTTTCTCCAAATAAGGTGGCTTGAAGTGTTTAATCATTATGATATGAGCATTCTCTATCATCCAAGTGAGGCAAATATGGTTGCTGATACTCTTAGACAATTGTCGATGAGTAGTATGGCTCACATTGAGGATGGTAAGAAAGAGTTTGTTCGTGATGTACATAGACTAGATCGATTGGGTATTCACTTGGTTGACTCCAAGGATTGAGGAATCATTGTTAAGAATGGCTCAAAATCATCTCTTGTTTCAGATGTGAAAGTTAAGCAAGATCTTGATCCAACTATCGTTGATTTGAATAAACTGGTTTCCAAAAAATCCATTGAGGCTTTATCTCAAGGGGCAGATGTTGTGTTGAATTACCAAGGTCGATTATGTATTTTGAATGTTGATGAGTTAAGGCAATAGATTTTATCCGAAGCTCACCGTTCTCGATATTATATTCACCCAGGAACCACAAAGATGTATTGTGATTTGTAGGAGGTCTATTGGCAGAATGGCATGAATAAAGATATAGTTGAATTTGTGGCTAAGTGTCCTAATTGTCAACAAGTGAAATGTGAGCATCAACCACTAGGAGGTTCAGCTCAAGAAATTATCATCCCTACTAGAAGTAGGTGGATATGAATATGGATTTCATTACGGGCTTACCTCGTACTTGTCGACAATTTGATTCTATTTTGGTTGTTGTTGATCGAATGACTAATTCGACTCATATTCTTCCCATGAGAACTTCAATTTTATATCAAGGACAATGGTAGGTATAATATTAGAGAAATGGGAAAGTTGCATGGAGTACCTTTATCCATTATTCCCAATAAGGGCACTCAATTTACGTCTCAATTTTATAGGTCATTTTAGAAAAGTCTTAGTACTCAAGTGATGTTTAGTACAACTTTTCATCCTCAGAACGATGGTCAAGCCGAGCACACTATTCAGAATTTTGAAGATGTGTTGAGAGCTTGCAGAATTGATTTAAAGGGTAATTGGGATGACAATTTACCTTTTTTTAGTTTGCTTAAAATAGTATTTATCACTCAAGTATCCAAATGGTTTCTTTTGAGACTCACTATAGTAGGAGGTGTAGGTCTTCTATTGGTTTGTTTGAAATTGGTGTGGCACTTTGACAAGACCCGAGTTGAGTCATGAGGCTATGAAGCAGGTTTGACTTATAAGAAAAAGGTTGAAAATCGTTCAAAGTTGGACAAAGTCTTATGATGATTACTTGAAAATATCACCTATAAATGGTGTGATGATACTTGGAGGTAAAAGGAAGCTAAGTGGTTGTTATACATATCAAATTTTGAGGCGTTTCGGTAACGTAGCATATGAGTTGGATTTACCTTTTAATTTGGCGACATTGCATCCGGTGTTTCATGTTTTGTTGTTGAAGAAGTGAATTGGTGATGCTACATCTATTTCCATTAGAGAGTGTTGGGGTCAAGGAAATTTTTCTTATGAAGAGATTCTGATTGAAGTTTTGAATCTTCAAGTCTGACATTTGAGAAACAATGAAGTTGCTTCGATGAAAGTTCTAAGGAGGAATCATTTAGTTGAGGGTGCAACTTGGAAGTCCAAAGCCGATATGATGTCCAAGTATCCTTATTTTTTTCTTTCATTCATGTTTAGCTTGAGGTACTAGCTCCTCATATTTACTCTTTTGGATTCATACATTTTAGCTTTTCTCATGTTTCCATATGCATGCATGTTCATGAAAACTTTATTTTTGAATTATGTTTTAGCTTGGGGATGATTACTCCTTGTTTATGTGTTTTTTCATATGATTTGCATTCAAGTTGGGTTGCTATAGTCAATTAATCTTTCCCTAATCTATTAATTTTAGCTTGAGTGCTATTTGAGAAGGAATTTTCCCAAAGGGGATATATTGTAACACCTCGGAACTTAACAACACTACAACAAAAAGGCTTATTAAAGACCAAAATATAGTGAAAAGTTATAAATATGGTCCCTAAAATATACTTATAAGGATGATATTATTTACTAGTCTCTATTTCACTATATTATTTTCTAATAACAAATAAACTCATCCCTACATGAAATTTTCAGCGGGAAGTACAAGGAAGAGCGGGAACTAAAAGGCTCTAAAAAAATCTCTCTCTATAGTAATAACTTAAAACCCCCAAATCCATTGATAAAGGTATTAGATTTTTTTCTCTCTCTCTAGCAATATGCCAAAAGCACTGAAGCTAAAGTAACTTTGATTTTTTTCTCTCTCGCCAAAATCACTATGCATAGATCTACAATCTCCTTACTTTTGAATCTTGAAGGCATTATAGGCAGAAAAATTGTCACGCCCCGAACTACCCTTGTGAGGTGGACACGGGACCTAGGACCACAAGTGATCCCAAACTAACCCTGCTGGCATGATCATGAGCATACTACAGATAGTAAACTGAGGCGGAAGCTAAATCATAAACAAGATGAAAAGATGAGGAATACCCAAATACTATAACTGAGAAAATGAAAACCGATGAGGTTAATACAAAGAAGTTATTAACTCAATACTAGGCTGAATCTAACTATGTCTGAAAATAGACTCTAACTAACTCGAAATGCTGGGACAGGCCCCAACTAAGTCTAGCAAAACTGAAACTAAAGGACTATAGTACTGAAAAGAAATTCATGACTATTGTCCTTGGAGAATGAGGACTCACCACTGATTTTGCTGAACTGGAGATCGAAAACCGATCTAAGCATGATCTGGATACTAAGAACCTGAACCTACATCAGGAGAAGAAGTAGCGCACGTATGCGTTAGTGCTTGAGAGGTACTGAGCATGCATGATAGAGTAATGCTGAAATAACATATAACTGAAAAAATAAATAAAGCAATGAAATCATCTGAACATGATATAGATACTGAAAATACTGAATACTGAGCTAACTGATGCAATGACCAAATTTATAACATGCTGAGACTGAATACTGACTGTATTGAAATATGGTCAATGCAATAGAGTCTGACAGAACTGTGGGAGCTACTAATAACCAACATAAAACTACATGAGCTAAATGTGGAGTCCGATGTATACGCCCCATCGAGAGGACCCAATATACCCTGCCAGAGGTATAGAGGTATGCTGGCGTGATCATTAAACTGATGTTGCCCACAGAGGGGACTTACACCTACGTGGCTCGTAGTTCCGGGACTATATGGGTATGTTGAACCCTAGTCCAACTTGGTATTATGCTACTCCCAATGAATTAAGTAGTTAACTGGTTATGACTGAATTTCTGTAAATACTGGATAGCTCGAAACTGAACATGCAAACTGAGAATGCAACAATTAATCTGATAATGATGCATTCATAAACTGAGGCATGTAAAAGTGAATATTGAAATATCTGTGCTAGCATGTGTAATTCAAGAACTGAAGAAATACATAGCTAAGGTTCTGAAATTCATGCGATAAACTGAGCAATAACATGATAACCTGATTTCAAACATTTAAATAACTAATTCATGATGATTTGCTGTAATTCTACAAACCCTGGGCATGTTCATAATCATGGAATCAAGAATCTGACTGAATTCTAGGGACCTAGTGGGTGAAAGGAACCCACTAGTGAAATCCCACATACCTAGTGACGAATTTCACAGAGAAATCTTTCAATTTCGGGGCTGGAACTGATGGAACCTTGCCGCGTTCTTGAACTAGGGTTCTTGACCTTCTTTCTCCTTTCTTGATTTTAATTTTCTAAGTTTGATTAATGATTTTGACTAGGGTAAGTTCTAGTTAGGTGTCCAGGCTTAAACTGACTAAAATGATATGATTTAGGGTTTAAACAACGTATCTTAGGGGTTAAATGAAATAGGAAAAGACCAAAAGACCTCTGATTTAATTGCTGTCGGAGTGATCGACGGATTGGACTGACGGGCTGTCATTCAATCGACAGTCCATAGATTGTGTCCGTCAATCGAGTCTTCCTGAGAAGGCTTCACTAAAACGAGCATAACATTTTACTCAGAGGTCGGATTTTAGCAAACTCAGGTGTTGGAAAGATAATTCAATTATCTATCATATCATAGGTCATGGGGCACCTAATTCCTTTTGTGCTAAAAGTTATGACCATCTTAAGTTGACCCATCAAAATTTTTAGCTAACTGGCTGTTGACTCTCATCTACCGTCAGACCTACGGACCGTGGATCGAAGACGATCCGTTCTGGTCGATCGTAGTTCGTGTTAGAGGCTGGGTAAAGAAGGTGTTGATCCACGGATACAGACCACGAATTGTGGTCTGATCTACGGACCGTGGGTCTATCCGTGAGTCGAGCCTTAGATAATTTTTCTGAGCTTGGCTGGGGAGCGGTTGCAGTGGTGAACCACAGACCACCAGCACGGGCCGTGGTCTGACCTACGGTCCGTGGATGGTAACCATGGGTTGCACCTGCAACTTCTCAAAATTTGCATATTTGGTCTGTTTTGTATTCAAGGTGTTACATTATCTCCCCTTTGGGACCAGTCGTCCTCAAATGAAGACTAAACTAGCTAAAATAGAGGGAGTGGGCTGCAATCCCTACCACTAAACACTGAGAACTGAATTTTTGACTAAACTTAGTTCCAAGGACATGCAAATACACTGAAAATGCCAGTACAAACTGAAGGAACATGATTCTAAGACAGAATTTATGCATGAATGACTGAAAAACTGAAGAGGAACTATTACCTCATGATGGAATGGAATTGGAAGGAGATAGGTGGGGATACTTGGACTTCATGGCTGCTTCTGCTTCCCAAGTAGCTCTCTCTACTGACTGACTCCTCCACAAAACCTTGACTGAAGCGACTTCTTTGTTTCTCAATCTTCTAACCTGACGATCGAGAATCTCAGCTGGTACATCCTCATAAGAAAGGCTATCTTTTACAGCCACAGTCTCTAGTGGCACTATGGATGCTGGATCACCCACACACGTCTTCAAATGAGAAATGTGAAAGACTGGATGCACTGCTGCTAAATCTGTTGGAAACTCTAACTCATAAGCCACTTTACCAATCCTTTTCAAGATCCGGTAAGGGCCTACATATCTGGGACTGAGCTTTCCTTTATTGCCAAATCTCATCACCCCCTTCATAGGTGACACTTTCAAGAAAACCCAATCATCAACTTGAAACTCTAGTTCCCTTTTTCTTACATCTGCATAAGACTTCTGGCGACTCTGGGCAGTCTTAAGTCTATCTATTATGAGTTGCACTTTTTCTATAGCATCAAGCACTGAATCTGGTACTATCAAGGCTGCTTCCCCTACTTCAAACCAACCAACTGGAGATCTACACCTACGCCCATATAATGCCTCATAAGGGGGCCATCTGAATGCTGGAATGGTAACTATTATTGTAAGCGAACTCAATAAGAGAAAGGTGATCATCCCAACTATCCTTGAAGTCGATCACACAAGCTCTCAACATGTCTTCTAAGGTTTGAATGGTATGCTCTGCTTGACCATCCGTCTATGGATGAAATGTTGTGCTAAGGTTAACCTGAGTACCAAGACCTTTCTGAAATGACTTCCAGAAATGAGAGGTAAACTGGGGACCTCTATCTCAGATGATAGACAAAGGAACCCCATGCAACCTCACAATCTCATTAATGTAAAGCTTGGCATAATCCTCCGCCGAACCTATAGTCTTGACCGCCAAAAAGCGAGAAGACTTAGTAACCCTATCAACAATCACCCAAATGGAGTCATGCTGTCTGCGAGTACGAGGTAAACCTGTGATGAAGTCCATGTTGATCACTTCCCACTTCCAAGTAGGAATGTCAATCTCTTGAGTTATACCTCCTGGTTTCTGATGTTATACCTTTACTTGCTGGCAATTGAGGCATTTAGCCACAGAGTCAGCTATATCTCTTTTCATACCATTCTACCAACAGACTTCCCGCAGATAGCAGTACATCTTAGTGGCGCCTGGATGAATAGAATATCTCAAGTTATGGGCCTGTGCAAGAATATGCTGTCTCAACTCGCCCGTATTAGGAACACATAATCGCCCCTGGTAGCAAAGCACACCATCTCCCCCTTAGGAGAAAACCTCCACTCTCTGATTGTGGACTGCACACTTAAGCTCAAGTAAGATTGGATCACTTCTTACTTTTCCTTAACCTCAACTACCAAAGAAGATTCTGCCCCATTCTGAACCGTTACACCGCCATCTAATATGCTCATAAGACAAACACCTAGGCGACCAAGTCTGTGAACATCCCTTGCTAGCTCCTTTCTTTCTTCCTTAACATGTGCTACACTACCCATGGATAATCTGCTAAGAGTATCTGCTACTACATTTGCCTTACCTGGATGGTAATGCACGTTCATATCATAATCTTTGAGGAACTCAAGCCACCTTCTCTGGCGAAGATTCAACTCTTTCTGGGTGAACACATATTGAAGGCTCTTATGGTCTGTGAACACATCTACGTGAACACCATACAAATAATGTATCCAAATCTTAAGTGCAAACACCACTGCTGCTAGCTCGAGGTCATGAGTTGGGTAGTTCTTCTCATGCACCTTAAGTTGTCTAGAAGCATAAGTTATAACCTTACCTTGCTACCTCAACACACAACCTAGGCCGACTCTGGATGCATCACAATAGATCACATAACCATTTGAACCCTCTGGTAGAGTCAAGACAGGAGCTGTAGTCAACCTAGTTTTCAAACTTCTATCTTCTGGGAATCTACTCAAATTCCTTCACTAAACACAATATGCCCAAGGAAAGCAACTGATTGTCACCAAAACTCGTACTTGTTAAATTTTGCAAATAACTGGTGATCTTTGAGAGTTTGTAGAACAACTCTCAAATGACTCGCATGTTCTTCCTCATTCCTAGAGTAAATGAGGATATCATCAATAAAGACGATAACGAACAAGTCCAAGAACTGCTTGAACACTCTGTTCATCAAATCCATGAAAGCTGCAGGAACATTGGTTAGTTCAAATGACATGACTACAAATTCATAATGACCATACCGCGTTCTGAAGGCTGTCTTTGGAATGTCACTATCTCTGACTTTAAGCTGATGATAACCCGATCTGAGGTATATCTTTGAGAAATGACTAGCACCCTGAAATTGGTCAAACAAGTCATCAATTCTGGGATGGGATACTTATTCTTGATTGTGATTTTGTTCAACTACCTATAATCAATGCACATTCTGAGAGAACCATCTTTCTTCTTTAAGAACAACACTGGTGCACCCCATGGCAAAATACTAGGTCTGGTGAAGCCTTTATCTAGAAGGTCTTTCATCTGTTCTTTCAATTCTTTAAGCTCAGCTGGAGCCATTCTGTAAGGAGGAATAGAGATAGGCTGGGTATCTGGAAGGAGATCTATTCCAAAGTCAATTTCCCTTTCGGGAGGAACTCCGGGAAGATCTTCTGGAAACACTTCTGGAAACTCACTAACTACAGGAACTGACTCAAGAGTTGGGGATTCGGAGCTATAATCCTTAACCCGAACTAGATGATAGAGATAACCCTTAGAGATCATCTTTCTAGCCTTAAGGTAAGAAATAAATCGACTCATAGACGCTAAGCTACTACCCTTCCATTCTAGAATTGGTTCGTCTAGAAATTAAAAACAAACAATCCCAGTTCTACAATTGACTGAGGCATAACAGGAATGTAACCAATCCATACCTAGAATGACATCGAAGTCTAGTATTTCTAACTCTACAAGATCTACTGAGGTGACTTTCTGGGAGACTGTGATAGGGCAATTTCTGTATACCCATCTAGCTATAACTGGGTCACCGACTGGAGTAGAGACTGAGAAGGGTTCTGAAAGAGTTTATGGGCTAACACTAAATTGGACTGCTATATAAGGAGTTACAAAAGAAAGAGTAGCCCCTGGATCTAATAAAGCATAAACATCAATATCAAAGACTCGTAATGTACCAGTGACTACATCGGGAGAATCTTCCTGATCTTGACGAGCCTGAAGAGAATAGAGCTTGTTTTGGCACTGTCCGCCACTAGTACTAGAAGAGTTACCTTGCTGAGTCGGGCGACCTGCTGATGTTGCTGAAGTTGTATACTGAGCTCTACCATTATTTCCTCCTTGACCTTGTCTTGAAGGACAATCCTTCAATCTATGACCAGACTGACCACACCCAAAGCACTTTTCCTTACCTGCAAGGCACTCGCCCGGATGGTTCTTACTATATTTCGGGCAAGTTGGGTAGGTTTTGGTGCCTGAAACACTACCTTGAGACTTAGAGCCTGACACCCTACCTTTCTGATCATTACGGAACCTGGAGGATGGAACACTAGCTGGTGAAAGGGCTGGAGTCGAAGACTTCTACTGAAACAACGAGCCATTTCCACCACCTAATTTCTATTGGGAATACTCGTAGTTACCTGTTCCTGCTTTCTTAGCCTCCTTAGCTTGTTCCCTAAGCTTATCACTTTCAACCTGTTGAGCATGAGTCATGAGCCTAGAGATGTTCATGTCTCCCAACAACATAGCATTCCTGCACTCGGTTTTCACTAAGTCTGACACTCCATACAGAAACTTATTCATCTGAGCCCTGGAATCAGCAACCATGTGAGGAGCATACCTATAGAGTTGGTTAAACTTGAGCCCATACTCTTGGACAGTCATGTTACCCTGCCTTAAGTTCATAAATTACTGGGCCCTTGCTTCTCTTAACTCTATGGGGAAAAACCTGTCCAGAAAGATTTTGCTGAAATAATCCCAAGTAATAGGAGCGGCATCTGTACCCCTGTTCTCCTTCCACTGAGTGTACCAGTTATGAGCCACATCTTTCAGTTGGTAAGATGCTAACTCAACCCGATCATTCCCAGTGACCCGCATTACATCAAAGATCTTCTTGATCTCATCCAAGAAATTCTGGGGATCTTCACCAATCTGCGATTCTAAGAACTCAGGAGGATTCATCCTAACAAAGTCATGGACCCTTGATGCTATTGATCCACCACTTGCATTCACATGAGCTTGAACCCGCTGATTGTTCTGGGTAGCGACACTCTAAGCCAACATCTAAATGGCATTCCTGAATTCAGCATTTGAGACTTTCTAATCCAGAACTGGAGGAGCTGCATTTATGTTCCTAGCATTCGTATTGATGGTATAAGCTCTATGAGGAGGCATGATCACTGAAACATAGAACGTCGAGTTAGAATAAAATTTTAATCATACCTTACACACGATAAGAGTACCAAGAAAATAAGGATTTTTCCTAAGACACTTTGTAGCCTCCCTCTCATTAGATGTGGTGCGTACTACACACCCATGAAAAGAACTCTACCTAGTGCGGCTTTTCAGACATCCTAGGACACTTAATCCTAGTGCTCTGATACCAAGTTTGTCATGCCCCGAACTACCCCCGAGACGCGGACACGAGACCTAGGACCACAAGTGATCCCAAGCTAACCCTGCTGGCATGATCATGAGCATACTACAGATAGTAAACTGATGCGGAAGCTAAATCATAAATAAGATGAAAAGATAGGGAATACCCATATACTATAACTGAGATAAATGAAAACTGATGAGTTTAATACAAAGAAGTTATTAACTCAATACTAGGCTGAATCTAACTATGTCTGAAAATAGCCTCTAACTGACTAGAAATGATGGGACAGGCCCTAGCTAAGTCTAGCAAAACTGAAACTAAAGGACTAAAATACTGAAAAGAAACTCATGACTATTGTCCTCGAGTAATGAGGACTCACCACTAATTCTGCTGAACCGGAGATCGGGAACCGATCTAAGCGTAATCTAGATACTGAGAACCTGAACCTACATCACGAGAAGATGTAGCCCACGTATGCGTCAGTACTTGAGAGGTACTGAGCATGAAGGATAGAGTAATACTGAAATAACATATAACTGAACAAATCAATAAAGTAATGAAATCATCTGAACATGATATAGATACTAAAAATACTGAATACTGAGCTAACTAATGCAATGACCAAATTTATAACATGCTGAAACTGAATACTGACTGTAGTCAAATATGGTCAATGTAATAGAGTCTGACTAAACTGTGGGAGCTACTAATAACCGACATAAAACCACATGAGCTAAATGTGGATTTCGATGTATACGCCCCATTGAGAGGACCCAATATACCCTGCTAGAGGTATAGAGGCATGTTGGCGTGATCACTAAACTGATGTTGCCCACAGAGGGGACTTACACCTACGTGGCTCATAGTTCTGGGACTATATAGGTACGCTGAACCCTAGTCCAACTCAGTATTATACTACTCCCAATAAATTAAGTAGTTAACTAGTTATGACTGAAATTCTGTAAATACTAGATAGCTCAAAACTGAACATGCAAATTGAGAATGCAACAATTAATCTAATAATGATGCATTCATAAACTGAGGCATGTAAAACTGAATACTGAAATATCTGTCCTAGCATGTGTAATTCAAGAACTAAAGAAATACATAGCTAGGGTTCTGAAATTCATGCGATAAACTGAGCAAAAACATGATAACCTGATTTGGAACATTTAAATAACTAATTAACGATAATCTATTGTAATTCTAGAAACCCAAGGTCTGTTCATATTCATGGAATCAAGAATCTGACTGAATTCTAGGGACCTAATGGGCGAAAGGAACCCACTAATGAAATCCCACATACCTGGTGACAAATTCCACGGAGAAATCTTTCGATTTTGGAGCTGGAACCGATTGAACCTTGTTGCGTTCTTGAACTAGGGATCTTGACTTTGTTTCTCCTTTCTTGATTCTAATTTTCTAAGTTTGATTAATGATTTTGACTAGGGTAAGTTCTAGTTATGTTTCTAGGCATAAACTGACTAAAACCTCATGATTTGGGGTTTAAGCGACGTATCTTAGGGGTTAAATGAAATAGTAAAAGACCAAAAGACCCCTAACTTAACTGCTATCGAAGTGATCGACGGATTGGACTGACGGGCTGTCATTCAATCGACGGTCCGTAGATTGGGTCCGTTAATTGAGTTTGCCTGATAGGGCTTCACTAAAACGAGCATAACTTTTTACTCGGAGGTCGGATTTTAGCAAACTCAGTGGCATTGGAAAGATAATTCAATTAGATATTGATATCATAGGTCATGAGGCACCTAATTCCTTTTGTACTAAAAGGTATGACAAGCTGAAGTTGACCCATCATAATTTTTAGCTAACTGGCTGCTAACCCTCATCTACGATCAAACCTACGGACTGTGGATTGAATGACGGTCCATGCCGGTCAATTGTAGTTCGTGTAAGATCCTGGGTAAAGAAGGTCTTGATCCACGAACACAGATCACGGACCGTGGGTCTGCCCGTGAGTCAAGACTTGGCCAATTTTTCTGAGCCTGCCTAGGGAGGGTTTGCAATGGTGAACCACGGACCACCAGCATAGGCTATGGTCTGACCTACGATCCATGGATGGCAACCATGGGTTGCACCTGCAGCTTCTCAAAATTTGCATATTTGGTCTGTTTTGGATTCGGGGTGTTACAAAAATCACCTAAATCTTGAAACTTGAAGGCATTATTGGAAGAAAAAAGTTTCACCTACAACTTGTATCTACATCTAAAGTAAGTTTATTCCTCCTGATTCATCTCCCCCTTTTTCTTTTTTTGTAAATCTGCCATTTTTCTTTCTGCTTGTCGAATTTTATATGATTGGGCTCTTATAGATACTTATTGTTATTGTGTAAGGACTGAAAATGATAGTTTTATAGGTATGGTTTGGGGTTGAGGTTCAAAGAGAAGATATTTGAGAGTTTATTTAAGATTTTCTCTGTTAGGGTTGTATAATTGCTAGGGCTGCCAAGAAATTTTGGTAAGCCTGGCATTGCAATTTTTTTTTCTATCAGGTGATGAATATGTACAATATTTTTACCATTAGTGTCTTTAATTCAGTTCCCAGTTCATGTGCTTTGAATTTGAATGGTTTATTTTTATTGTATAACTATTGTATTCAATTTTTAAGTATAATGTGACACTAAAAAGATTAGACGAGAAAGAAACGAAATTGTGAATGAGCATTGACAAAGCATCTGATTGTTGTTTCCTTTTTTTGGTGTTTCAAATGTTGTTTTAATTGTTTTTTTTGTACTACATCTAGTGCTGCATATTACTTTCTAAAGTTATTAGTTGTGGCGCATTTTTGAAATCTTAAGCTACTTGGAAATTTGTGGCTGTTTGCCATTGGTTTTTTGGTGGTTGTTGTTTTCAATTAGATGCTAGATGTTTTACTGAAATTGTTTGGATCCTCGTGTAATTTGATAAAAAAAATTGTTGGAGAAGTTGTTGATAAGTTTCGCTTTGTGAAACATGAAAAAGGTCATTAGTTCACATGGATGGAAAATTGAACTTTAGATCAGTTAAGTTTTAACTCACAGTTTGTAGTGTTCTGAATTATTGTTATTGAGTTGGAATGTTTTTCATAACTCTTTGTAGTCATGTATTTGGCTTTGGAGGTAGAGTAAAAGCAAGAGATTTGAAAGGTGGGACTTCCTCAAAAGCTGAATTGTTGGCTAAGCTACTTTCAACTCAAAAGGAAAATCAGTCTTTGAAGGATTGCATGTCTAACTTTCAAAATGAGATGAAAGAACTAAAGCAATTGAAAGAATTTTTTTAGCGCAACACCCTAATTACCAACCTCCAATTCAAGAGAATGACTATTCAGATCCTTAATTATACCATGTGAGTAAAAATTTACCTGAAACATCAATTTATTGTATTAGTTCTGCATAGGAAATTGAGCTTCCCACTATCCAAACTATCCCCCTGAAGTCCTTACATAAGCCACTGCATATTTTTCTATCATCGTAGGGTCTTCCCCAGATGTTTCTTGTGCTCTTCCCCATCTTGGATCCCTTACTATGTCCATATTTGGAGCCTAAAATGTCATTCCCTTTAGTTCACCTGCATTGTACACTGCTCTTGCTTCTCTCGAAATTTCCTACTTTAAGTACAACATCTTATAATACTAGCTATTTAATGTATTCATTTGAATTTCTGTATTTTCCATACAATTATCTGTTGGATATTTTTACAAATGTTATCGATCATATACCAAAAGGCAATTTCAATGATCGAGTGATCACAAATTGTTTCTCAAATAAATTTCTCTTGAGTTGTTCAGAGTGGCTTCGAGTAAGGTGTAAGTCCTATGTTTATTAAAACTTGAATATCTATAGTGTCCTAGTTGTAACTGTGAGACTGAAAATGTAATTGTATACCGTACATGTAGTGGTTCATCTTTTTGTGAATAAATTTAGACTTTTCCTCCTATTTAGAACATGTACAATGTAACGCTATATTTTTTCAGTACACTAACTCCTAATAAAATTTTACAGAGAAAATGGACTTTTGGCTATTAAGGATTTTCAAGTGATGATAACAAACTAATTTAGAACATGTAAGCTCTTCTTCCACTCGTATCTTTAACCTTTTGACTAAGTTTTGTTCCTTGCAAATTTTAGTTTGCCATTACAGTTTACTCGTCACAGTATAAGTAATTCTTGATGTTTTACAGTACAATCGTCATACCAACATTAAGATTACTGGAAACTCAGACTATTTTATGACAATATTTTTCTAACTTGTGTAGTCCACCTGAAACTTCTCATATCATGTCATTGCAAACAATTGTATCTAAATATACATCTAAACCAAGAACTTTCAAGACGTAATCTATAGACACGCTGTGCTTCTTACCACAAATAGAAGATGCTTGACCAGTTATTGATTGCAACAAATATGAACATGAAAATGACATAAAATATCATGAGATTCCATATAACATGGCTGAACTAGCTTGGTAGATAGAGAAACTCAAATCAAACCTTCATATATGTGTCTATTTCAGAGTTTGGACGTCTACTTTTTTGCTTCTATAAACGATCAAGGTCTTTCATATTTCGGAATGAAAGATGTTATGTCATATTAGATAAACCTAATTGGTTCAGATTAAGCAAGCAAAGTGGGATATGTATCAATCACTAATTACATGAGAAGAACATATTTGCCTTTGCTCTACAATAGATTAGGAAGACAATATCTAGAAACTTAATGCTCTTAAGTCTTCCCATTGTGGACCAGCATAGAAGTCGTCCCAAAATCATATATGGACCAATTAGAATCTAGTCGCAAAATTATTTAATGACCAAAATTTTATTTTCAATATGTGTGAATAAGTACCAGATATATGGTCCCTAAATGTATTTTAGGTACCAGTATTATACTAGTCCCGAAATAGAATAAGCGACCAGCCCGATAATCTCGTCCCTAAAGGACCTTAGCGACTAAGGTTATAAGGATAAGTGCAGCTGTCGCTATTGCCCTTTTTGCGACCAGATTCTTACTTATAGCGACCTGTTTTCCCTTCGCTATTAGGCAGTTTTCTGGTAGTGCAAATTGATTTTGAAAGGACACTCTGAAATTTGCCTACTGATGTAGTTCTCACAAGTTTACCTATGGATTTTACAAGGTTCGACAATCTGTAGGGAGGCAATCATGTATGATGACTTCAGAAATTGGAAAATAACAAGTCCCAGAAACTCCTACAAACCACCAGGATGGTCCGTAGGTGCTTGTACGACCCGTATGAAGTGGTCATAAGAAGGGGTCCAGACATGTTGAAATTTTGATTTGAACATGTGTTCCGCCGTTTAGACATACGGCCCGTAGAAGAACCTACGAACCGTAGGAGATACTACAATTGTCTTTAACTTAAATTTTTGTCCCCAGTATCTTTTTCTGCAGATGAACAGTACAGTCTAGAGAAGGTTATACAAACCATAGGTTAGTCTGTATAGTCCTTTATGTTGTTTTTATGGCAGGGTTATTAGGGTATTTTCCTACTCTTTTTACACCTAAACTATGTTGTTTTGATCATTTAACCAAGTATTACAACCAGTTTAAATATTCAAAATCTACCTATTTCCCTCTCATTCTATCAAACCTTAAAAATCCCTCAAGGTTTTCTCTCCAAAGGAGAGGATTTCTTTCAAGTGGATTAGGGTTCTTCATCCTTCCAAGTTCTCTTCTCAAAATTTCAAGGTTTAGTTACTCAAGGTGTATGTGAAGTTTATCAATGAATTCTATATTATCCATTGATTCCCAAGGATTTTCTCTAATACTCTTTTAATATTTCGCCCAAATTTTTAGGGTTTTATATGATTCCTCACGAATTCGCTTATTTATGGTTGAATTGATTATATTTGATCTTCTAATTTATGATTTAATTCAAATTACTTATTTTCAAGGTATTTCATATGAACCCCCGCTATATACCTATTTTATGATCATAAATTGTGTTTTGAAGATTATGTTGTGCATAAAGGGATTATAGTTACTATGATTCTTGGGTGTTTTGAATAAAGTATCTCAGATTTATGAAACTAGGTTGCTTCAGATTGAAATATTCATACTATGAAAGATTTGTATGATTTATCCACTTCCGATTGAAGTGTGATTTTAATAAAAAATGATTATCATTATTTAGATGATTTTGATTAAGTGTCTATTAAAACATTAAATATGCTATGAAATCAGGATATATTAAAGGAGCTATTTGTCATGACCCAAGGAGCTATGAAAGAAGGGGATTCTACTTTCCAAAGTAAAATCCCTACACATCATCTTTTTCTAAAGTGGATCTACTAGCTAGGTCATTTAAGACAATCCTACATGGGCACATAGTTTGGGACTAGAGGTTGCTACTAAAGACTACCCTATTTGAGCATCCACCACAAAGCTCTCTCGCTGCTAAGTTAAATAGATAAAACAAAATCAAATATTATTATGACATAGGAAATTCCACATCTTAAAGATCGAAACATAAAATAGATCCTTAAATTATAATTCAAGCATAAGTGAGAAAACATTTCACCAATGTGAATCCATATGTGAGAAATATCTTTCACAAACATGATCATATTTATATGTGAGTAAAGCTTTCACAACAATATTGATACTTTCATATAAAAGCACCCTATCATTATAAACATCATTTTCATAAGACATGCATAATTCTTCAAAATTCATTGTTCATTTGTTCATGGGTTCTTAATAGGTTCATAGTTGAAAAGTCATGAATCATGCATGAGTCAATATGATTTCAACTAAATATCATGTAATTACATTAAATCATGCAATAGAAGATTGAAACAACAATTTGAATAATAATTTGGGTGAAATCCCAAGTAAAATTAAAAAGAACCCTAATTTGACTAATGAAATTTGAATTGAGGAATTGAAAACCTTGGGTATACCATGTAGGAATGGACTACATTGGTGAATACCCACATATCATGCAACTAATAAAATCCCAAGATGAATGGTGAATTAATTAAGTTGGAGTAAACCGAAGCTTCTTCTTCTCCCTTAGGTTGAGACAGAATTTAGGAGAATGATTTGGTTGGTTTTGGGGAAATAGGAGAATGAGTTTGAAGTGGTAGATTTCGGACATAAAGTATTTATATAGTGCTTAGGATGAAGGCCAAAATAACATAGCATAGGCTTAAATAATAGAGGAAAAGACCCAAAAGCCTGTAAGAAATATCTGGCAAAACTGGTCTACTTGTGTGACCTAAGGACCGTAGAACTTTCTACGGTCCATACACCAAGTACTGGGACCTTGAAATCACCCAAATTCTGACGGGACCTTTCTACGGTATGTAGGACATCCTGCAGTCCGTGGACCCCAATCGTAGAACTCAATTTTAACCCCAAAATTTTACTAAGTTTGGATAGCTTCTAGGGCACACATTTATGACCCGTTGATCACTCAATGGACCGCAATGGTCCACCATAGGATGGGATACTGGAACTTGATTTTCAAAAAATATTTTTCTATTCCTACGAAATTGGTCTACGACCGGTAGAAATTTCTACAAACCATAGAATTGTCTTGTAGACCTGAACCAGTAGCCAAAATTCATGCAACCTTTTTCTAAATTCGAGGTGTTATAATATCTCCTCCTTGGGAACATTCGTCCTTAAATGGAACTCAAGGCAACGTACAGAGGGTAGGTTAAGAGATCTAACAACCAAACATGAATGCAATCACATAAATGCACATAATAAAAGAGGAAATCTACTCCAAGTTAAAACATAGTCAAACATCATTTCATAAAACATACATGTATGCATATGGAAACATAAGAATTACTAAGAGATGTGAATCTGAAAGAATGAACCACGAGGAGCTAAATACCTCAAGCTAGAGTAGGATCAGAGGGAAAGAGATGAGGATATCGAGACATCATACCGACCTTGGCCACAAAACCTTTACGGATGCAACTTCCTTGTTCCTCAACATTCTAACTTGCCGGTCAGAAATCTCAACTGCAACTTTTTCATAAGAAAGAATTTCCTTTATACCAAGACTTTCTGATGGTACAATAGATGTCAAATCACTGATAAACTTCTTCAATAAGGACACATGGAATACTGTATACACTGATGATAAATCAAAAGGTAAGTCTAATTCATAAGCCACCTTTCCTATCTGCCTCAACACTTGATAAGGACCAACATAACAGGGATTAAGCTTTCATTTCTTACCAAACCTCATGACATCCTTCATAAGTAAAATTTTCAAGTTAACCCAATCATCAATATCAAACTTAAGATCTCTTCTTCTAAAATTAACATTGGACTTTCATCTACTTAGAGCCATTTTTAGCCTTTTTCTAATAAGCCAAACTTTCTCCGTAGCGTCATGTACAAAATTAGGACCTATCAAAGCAACCTCATCTACTTCAAACCAACCTATAAGAGATCTACACGTCCTACCATAAAAAGCTTCATATGGGGCCATACATAAACTTGAATGATAGCTATCATTATATGCAAACTCGATTAAAACCAAATGATCATCCCAATTAACCTTGTAGTCAATAACACAAGCTCTTAACATATCTTCCAAATTTTGAATAGTACCCTCTGTTTGCCTATTAGTTTGAGGATGAAAGGTTGTACTAAGCTTGACACCAGTACCATGACCTTTTTGGAAAGACTTCCAAAATTAAGAAGAAAATTGGGTACCACGATCAGAGATAATAGATAGGGGCACCTCATGCAACCTAACCATTTCCCTTAGATATAACTTAGCATAATTTTTCACCGAGTAAGAAACCTTGATGTGAATGAAAGGAGCCAACTTTGCCAGATGATCTTTAATAACCCAAATTGAGTCATTTTATTGCCGGGTGCGGGTAATCTAACAATAAAGTCCATATTTAAATCTTCCCACTTCGAAGTACGAATCCTAATATCTTGGGACAAATGTTCACAATTAGGACATTTAGCCACAAATTCTGCAATATCCTTCTTCATCCCATTTAACTAATAGACCTCATGCAAGTTGCGGTACATCTTTGTGGATCTCGGGTGAATTGATATCCAAGAACAGTAGGCTTTCAATAAAATTTGTTTCCTCAAATCATCAGTAGGGAAAACACAAACGACCTAGATATCGAAGCACACCATAGTCCCTTTGGGAGAACGTCTCAACAGACTTCTTAAGCACGCTCCCTTTAACTCAACAAAAATTGGATCATGAGTTTGCTTGGCTTTCACATCCGACATAAAAGACGACGCGGAGCCCTTCTTAACTATAACACCACCCCATCGAAATCAACTAGCTTATGAACATCATGAACAAATTTCTTCTTATATTTTTCAACATGAGAAACACTACCCACTATTAATCGACAAAGAGCATTTGCCACTACATTCGCCTTACTGGAGTGATAGAGGACACTCATGTCATAATCATTTAGCAACTCAAGCCACCTCCTTTTGTTAAGATTTAGATCCTTTTGCTTGAATACATATTGTAAACTATTGTGGTTGGTAAAAACATCAACATGAACACCATATAAATAATGCATCTATATCTTTAAAGCAAAATGAACCGCTTCTAATTCCAAATCATGGGTAGGATAGTTCTTTTCATGAGTCTTGAGTTTCCTTGAAGCATAAGTAATAAGTTTCTCATTTTCCATAAGAACATACTCTAATACAATCATTGACGCATCAAAATACACAACAATACCATCTAACCCTCCTAGAAAATTCAACACCCGAGTACAGGTAAACCTATCTTTCAACTCTTGAAAACTCTTTTCACATGCTTCTGACCATAAGTACTTAACCTTCTTTTGGGCCAATATAGTCAATGGAGAGAAAATCAAAGAAAAACCTTCCACAAACCTTCTATAATATATATATCCAGCCAAACATACGATGCTTTGAATATTCGAAGGGGATAGGGGTCTAAGACAACTCTTAATTTCACAACCCAAAGTACACCATAGTTGTAACATGACGTATAGGACCCCGAAAGACCCTACACAAGCAACTTAGCATATATCATACAAGATAAAAGAATTTAAAGAGTTCAAACGATAGTTTTATATCATAAAGAATTTGACAAAAAGCATAAGTCTCCCATAGGTCTCAAAGCCATGTAGTACATCATAAGGAAAGTGATTGGGACGTAACCCATGCATCACGTACAAGCCTGTAACGAAAATGACATAAAGCAATAAATGAGTCTCTATCCTCAAAATATGAGGACTCACCAATTTTCAAAGCTTAAAAGGGATCAACTAGCCACTAGTGTGTAGACCAAAAGCGCTAGACCCTACATTAGCGAAACAATGTAGGTAAAAGAATGCATTAGTACATGGAATGCACTAAGTATTATAGCAATACATAAGAGTTATGAAATCATGCTAGAAAGGACTTTACATGAGATGCAATGACCAAGCTAAATCATAAGGAAACATGTTAGAAAACATGTCCTAATCAAGGTCAATGCAAGCTAAACATCTTTAAAACACATTTGAGGTACTTTTAGATGTAACCTTAGTTCATTATTCTGGGAAGTTCTCCATTGACCGACATAGCCCATGTGAGCTAGAATATGAAATTCAGTGTACTGCTCCTACACCGACAAGAGAGTGTCCTACTTTCCAAGGTAAGGACCATGAACTTCTAGCTTAGGTGGTTCCACAAGCTAATTTCTATCTAAGACAACATCCTATGGTGGCACATACTTTATGCGATATATGTAACACCGCTAGTCCACTCGGTACTAAGGAAAACATCCCACAGAACAATCTTTATTAATATTCTTTTTATCATCCATGGAAAGGTACAATAAAGAAACCAATCCACGAAAAAGTTACATTATCATCCATGGAAAGGTACAATTAAGCAACCAATCCAAGCTAGAGACATCGTAGAGTAGCTCCTTAGACCATGCGTTAGAAAACCTTTAACCATCATCTTTTCATAATAGCTTTATAAGGCCCATAATCATTAACTTAAAACTAGAAATTGCCTACTACTAATGGAGCTAGTTTTAAAAGCGTGATTGATAATCATTGATGGCATATCCGGATACCAAACTAATCAAGAAATAATTTAGGAAAATAGCCCAAACGCATTTAGGGAAAATCTAGATGTCATTCATGTCATGTGGCCAAGCTTCATAGAACATATGGATACCTTCATCTATAATCTTACTTGAGTCATAAACATTGCTTCCATAAAAACATGCATAATTTCATAATTCATACTTCGTGGTTTTATCATAATATCATGCTTGAAAAGCATAATAAAAGCATGGGGAAGTGCAATTTCAACTAAATATCATAGATTACATCAAATATTGCATTAGAAGACTTAATGGATCAAAATAAATCATAATTGGAAGAAACCCACATTCCATGAATTGAAACCCTAATTTGATAATTGGAGAATTGAATTGGAAACTTGAGATCTTTAGGGACCCCATGGAGGAAAGGACTCCATTGGTGAATGCACACATACCTTGATACCAAAGCCCAAGCAAAATGGAGAATTTTGAGACTTGAATGGAACGCTAGCTCTTCTTCTTATTCCTTACACTTGAGAGAATTTGGGAAGACAAACTTATTCAAGTTTTAGGAATTTATGAGAATGAGTTCAATTGGAAAATTTGGGGGTTAAATTTTTTTATATAGGGACTAGGGTAGAAGGTAAAATGACATTGTATGGGTTAAAACAATTACAAAAAAAGACCAAAAAGCACTTTAATATAACTATCGACCTTCACCTACGGTTCAGACCTAAGGTCTATAGGTCCTACTACGGACCGTCCTGGTAAATAGTAGGTTAGGTTCAGGGGCTTGAATTTGGACCATCCATCGATATGCCATGTACGATTGTAGGTATACCTACGGACAGATAAGGCCACCATAGGTCCTAAAAATTTCCTTCCTTTCCGTTCTACCTATGGATGCCATCTATGGTTAGTAGATTCTTCTACAACAGTAGGTGGGAGCCGTAGGTCACACCTGCAATCAAAAAACTGCATTTTTCCATTCTTTTCAAATCTCAGGGGTTACACTTTACCACATCTATCTTCGTATGATCTACCTCAATATCCTTATCAAAAATAATGTGACCAAGGAAATCCACAGATCTCAACAAAAACTAACACTTATTAAACTTTGCAAATAGTTTTCTGTCCTTGATGACATGTATCACAATCCTCAAATGATTGAATGCTCATATCACTCCACGAGTAAATCAAGATTTCATCGATAAACACAATTACAATCATATCAAGATATTTTCTAAATACTCTATTCAACAAGTCCATGAATGCAGTCGGAAATTCATCTTTGAAATGTCACTTTCTTTCACCCTTAATTGGTGATAAGCCAACCAGAGGTCAATCTTAGAGAAGAAAGTTTCACCTTGAAGTTGGTCAAATAAATCATCAATCCTTGGAAAAGTATACTTATTCTTAATTGTAACCTTGTTTAATTGTCGGTTATCAATACACATGAGAAGTGAACCATCCTTCTTATGAACAAACAAAACTGGAGCACCCCATGGAGAGATTCTCAGTCAAATGAAACCCTTATCCATAAAATCTATCAATTTCTCCTTTAATTCCTTAAGTTGTATTGGAGCCATATAGTAAGGAGGAATAGAAATACGTTGCGTATCTGGAAGAAGTTTAATACCGAAGTTTATTTCCCTTTTGGAAGGAACACCGGCAAGATCATCGAGAAACACTTTCAAAATCTTTTTTTACAATGGGGACCAACTCAACAATAGTGGTTTTGGAATCCCTATCCCTAACACTAAGAAGATGATATATGAAACTTTTAGAAACCATTTTCTAGCTTTGAGACAAGAAACATAGTGACCCTTAGACATAGAATTTCCCCATTTCCACGCTAGGAAGGGCTCATTTGGAAATTGAAACTTAACCACTCGGGTTCTACAATCACAAGAAGCATAAAAAGAATGGAGCCAATCCGTACCAAGAATAACATCGAAATCCAACATAACAAGCTCTGAAAGATCAATATAAGTGACTCTGTAGGAGTAGGAGATGGGACAATTTCTATAGACTCTCTTAGCCACAATAGATTCACCAATAGGTGTAGAGATAGAAAAAGGGGTCTATTAACACATCTGGAGAAACATAAAATCTCATAGTCACATATGGTGTCACAAAAAACAAAGCAGGACTAAGGTCTAGCAAAGCATAAAAATCAAAACAAAGACTTTCAACATACCAGTAACCACATCAAAAGAACCCTCTTAATCATGTCATATTTGAAGTGCATAGAATCAGTTTTGCTTTGGAGCACTTGAACCCGAACCAATAGGCGGAACTTTCCTACCATCTTTTCCCTTGTCAATTCTAGATGGAAATCTGTCAAGCGGTGACAACTTTTACCTTAACCAAAACAATTACCTATACCTATCAAACATTTTCCCGAATGACTTTTGCCACACTTTTGGCATGCGGGAACCGAAGATCCATTTCCACCACCATTTCCTTCTTGAGGCATATGGTTAGACACCCTATCTTTGTTGAATATAGGAGCCGGAGCAATCAAGGAACCTTAACCGAAAAACCTTTGTTGAAATCAATAATGAACATGTCTACCAGACCTCGAATGTGAAAAGCCACCATCAGTGGTCTTTGTTCTCTTTTCCTCCCTAGACCTTTCCTTAAGCTTATCATGTTCAATTTGTTGAGAATGAATCATTAGGTGAGAAATATCAATTTCCTTAATGAGCATGGTAGTACGATGTTCCATAACCACCATTTTAGACACTCTTGAAATAAACTTGCACATCTAAGACCTAGAATCGGCAACCATGGAAGAAGCATATATTTAGGCAATTATGTGAATTTCGAGGCATATTCCTTTACACTCATATTTCCTTGACGAAGGTCAATGAATTTGAGTACCTTTGCTCCCATCATCTCAAGGGAAAAGAACCTTATAATGCTCAAACTACAGTTCAAAACAAATTTAAAGAGTAAACCATCGTCGTCACTAAAAATACCCAACGAAGGGTCGGGGTCAAATCCCACAAAGAATTATACAGGGCTAGGAATATTATCAGGAAATTTGGAAAGTAAATTCATTCATTTGCAACAATAAAACAGGTGGGTGGATCATTTCACCAAATTTAATTAAAAGGATTGTTTTGTCACAAGTCGCAATTGAACCAAGAATTCAAATAAGTAACAAGTAATCTAGGGGTGCGGTGATTTGTAATTGATGTCACATAGGGGTAATAGTATTTCTCTATAGTGATGAACATTCATAAGATAGGCTCGGTCATCTTCAATGACACTAATCTTCTTTTGATCTCAAAGCATCATATCATAGATTCTCATTTCAATCTCATCTATGTTTTATATTGAACAACCCAATACCTTACAATATTCTCTCTTTTGATACATCAATAGGGAAAATAAATCTGACACAACCTCTATTTTCAAGAAAGTTACAAACATCAAGACAAAGTTGAAAAACCTCAAAAACTAGAAGGTGTTCTTTAGAAGGTAAAAATTTTCTCTCTCTAACTATTATTCAAAACTATCGAAATCTTCAACTCTTTTCTTGAACTCTTTTTTTATCTTTCCTTTGGGATATTTATAATTTTCCCAAAATTTGATCCAAAACTCAATGTGTGACCCATCGGGTGACATTAGTTGGGCTCGCCGATCACACAAGGTGGATCGCCAACATCAGCTCGCCTTTCTCTTGATCTAGACTTCAGGTGTTTGAACCTTAGTTGACAAGCTCATTTGAGTCTATCTTTCACATTCAGTGAATTGTTGAGTTCTAACTTTGTTTGCCTTCAATTTTTCTCCTTGTATTGTTGCCTTCGGTGATGGTTAGCATGTTCACTTTTCTTGTTTGACGTATCGCCATTTCTCTTTTTGTTGGCCACCTACCTCAATAAATTCATGTTTGTGCACTACTTATTTAGTTTAGGTAAAGCTCATTAGGCAATCCTCCCATCTTGTTAAGGGATCAACAATATGGAGTTTGCACTTCTTTTCATAATTTTGATTCTTTCAAACATTTATCATTTCCTTGTCCTTTAGCTTTCATAGTTGCACGTAACCAAAATATATTTAGTAGAGGACAGAATTAGCCATTGAAGACACTAATTATTGAGCTAAATATGCCTCAAATGAGTGTAAATATATTACTCATCAACACCTCCAACTTAAACTTTTGCTTATCCTCAAGTAAATCAAGAACACAACCAGCTCAACAGGGGTGTCTGCCACAATACATAATGATAGCTCACATGCAAGTGAAATTAGAAGAATACTCTCAATGACATGCTACACTCAATCACAATCTAGAAGAGCTTCAGATGATGACTAGACGGTCTCAACACAAGCTCAGTATAGCTTTTTTATAATGTAAGACCATGTTTAAACAAATGCATTCAAGTGACCTCACATAAAGAGAGATTCCATGCTCTCACCAATAAAATCAATAAAGTAGTAAGGAATCAATGCCAATCTCACTCATCCAAAAGAGAAATACATGAAATCTTCATCTCAAAGGTTTGCCCATATTTTCTAATCATCACACGGCCTAGTTCATGCAAGATCTCAAGGGTCGTTTAGGCTTGTAGTGACGCTGAGGGTTAAGGAATGGTCAATTTGGCTCAGTGATTTCACCTTTCCAAAGGATTGTTGCAATCATCTTCACCTCTTCTCAAGTTTTTTTCTTTCATATCATTTGAGAACTCAAACTTTTATTTGTTAATTAATTTATTTGGTATCCCCTTTTTATTTCACCAAACTTTCCTTTTCATTATTTTTCAAATGTTGCTCATCACATACATTTTTTTATAAGGAAGGGTTTCATCTTTTTTTTAACAAACTTCAAAGTTGAGTCTTCTTTCATCTTCCTTTTTGTTTCACTTGGCTTTCATTCCTCCTTTCTTTCCACACCCCCAACTTTGGTTTTTGGCCTAGGTTGGCTATTCAAACATACCAATGCTTCAAAAATGATTTAGGGTGAGAAATTAGGGGCAATTTAGCTTAAAAGATTTTAATACGGTTGCCAACAAATAGTTTAGGCTCAAATGGTGTAAATATAGATGCACACCCTCACAAGGTAGTCACACAAGGATACATAAATTTGGGTTCACTCTCAAAATATCTACCCAAGATCATGCCTGACACTTACCAAGGCTAAATAATTGGACCAACGCAAATTCTAGGATTCCACAAACGTGCTTCCAAGTAAGATCTCACCACACATGGCACTTGACATACAATCATTACTCTCAGCTTGAAAATATAAAAGGCTTAGGTTTGATGTTCATTGCAAGGCTCATATCTAAACACAGCTAGTCAACACAAGATTCAAAAAGATTGTTCAAAAGTGAAACCAAATTGATTTCTTTCTTGCAACACCAACACTATACACCATGTTTATCATTTATGCTATTCAAGACATTGATATTGAACACAATCGATCCTCAAATAATTACAATAAAAACTCAAGCATTCCACAATTTCAAAACTCATGGGGTAATCTCAAGTATCAGAGAAAACAAAAGAGACCAAAAGAGATAAACCAATTGAAACACTATCATATAAACTAAAACAAAATACAGCATTATCCAAAACTAGAAATAACAAAATATATGCAAAATGGGAATATTGGCATATGTACCTTCATCCCACCAAAAAGTAAAGTGCAGTGTCTTCAATGCAAAAGTAAAGAGTACAGGACTTGACAGGCTATGCATGTTGGGTGCTCTCATTAAGAGTTTTAGGAGGAACGACATTTGGGGCATCAGCACCCCTCTATAATATCACATGAGGAAGCAATGTAGCATAAAGTGGGGTATTAGTGTCTGGTACATAAATAGAAAGGATGGTGGAGTCTAAAGAGACTCCACTGGTGCCAAATAAAAAGGTATCCCGAAGGGATCTCTCAAAATTATCCGGGACCATCACCTGGTCTATGTTCTGCAACTCTGTGAATTTTAGTACAATCCATTGCTCATCATATGCTTTTTATCTAATCCTAATCACTCTCCTCGGCCAAATCATAGTCGTCCCTTTCATCATCAACAACAACTCTCTCAGCTACCTCACTCAGTTGCACACTTAAAGACGACTCACTACTAGGCATCGAGGTATGGGTATCAGGTAGGAGAACGTCACCCATAATATCAAAATAACAATAGACCCCCAGCTGGTCTATATCTACCCTCAAGGTAGAAATGGTGCTAACCACCCCTTCAGAGGTTCAAGCTCATGATGCATCTGAATCTTGAACATAATTTGAGTGGGTGGCGAGGGTTGGGTTGATCGCATCTACATGCTATTGAACCTTCTTACCCCGCACTTCGTGTTTATCTAAGGGCTTTCACACTATGCCTTTTTATTTCTTTGGCAAGGAATGAGCATAACTTTTGTAAAATTATCTAACCTGTTATGGAACATATGGTTTCAAAGTGTTGTGAAACCCTCAAACCTATGGAATGGAATTGTATCCCAAATTAGTGGGTAGTCACTCAAAATACCATCAGTGAAAACTCATATCTCCTCCAAAATGGTATGCTCTCCAGCTGCTATAAGCCTATTCAGGCCTCTTGGAGCGATGATTAGGAGAACTCTTTAATTTGGTGCTTGAGTAGATGAAGGTGGAACCAGTTTTGACCGGATGTCTACTCTTTTTATTACAACCCCCTTTTTTAGGTTGCTCACTCGCACACATAGAGGAACTTGGAGTGGTTCGTTATGGCCAAGGAGCATCAGACGGCTCATTGATAGTGACGTCTCTATGATTTTCAAAGGAGGGGTAGGAGGAGAGGAGTACCTATCTAATTTTATATCTTAAGATGCTAGATGTTTACCCTTTGTTCTAGCCATAATCTAAAAAGCACAATCATTCAAACATAGAATTAGTGAAAGTTAGTTGAAAACAATCTCAATTGAAAGCACAATTCACAAATTGTTCTAAGGCTCGCCTAATGAGAATGCGGTCAACCTAATTAACATGATGAGTGAGCTCACTGAATTAGACAGTACCAACAATCAAAGAATTTAGGCATAATGTGTGGGGTAACTTCCAACTCGGTGATCTGCCAAGTTGGTTTCGATGGACTAACACAAACTCGCCGAACAAATAGTTCAAGATGAAAAGAAGCATCTATAAATTATGATTTCCATTTCCACTTGACGATTTTCCTAGTGGGTTCGGTAAACTAAAACAAGTTCACCAAATGGGACAGTACCCAAGGTCACATATTCACTCTAGAAGGCAAGTTGGGGCTTACTCGGTGATTCACCTTATCGACTTGGCAAACAAGCCCACCGAAAAATTGGTATTCAGACCGGTGCCTATTTTCATAGATTACACTAACATACACAACAATCTCTAGTTCCCCCTCAACTTTAAAATCTACCCACGTCCTTTTTTTTCCATGGGTACTCAGATTTCCCCTAAATTGTACAAAGTATTGCTCAAATTGATGATTTGCCCTTAAGAAATTTGTCAATCTATCTATAATTGAGAAAAATCATCCAATCGGGTCAACACTAAGCTAATCAGACCTTACCCATATTAAATTCAACTAAGATCCAACAATATCTATTAGCCAATTTCAACAAGTAACCAACATATTCAAGTTTAGCAATTTCTAGGCATAAATAAAAGCAATGAACTCATGGGCACAGTTAAGTACGATCATTTAGCATGACCCAATGAAATAAACTAACAACATGCATCACATGGGCTAATTCCTATACATAAAACACATTTTAAGCTCAAATGATAAGATATAAAGCGAATACCAACCTCAAATAGAAGCAAAATGTGAAAATACAAGAAGCTAGGGTATGGGTCTATTGATCTAATACGATAATACATTCCACGTACTCAATAATCACATAAGAAGGTCACTAACACACTATAATATGTTATTGAAAGTGAAAGGGATGAAGGTATCTCAAAGTTGACAAAGGTTTTTCTCTTTGAAAATGAAAGACCTTTTGCCTTTTTATACAAAGCACATTCAGCGGTCATAACTAATGTCGCCGAGTGTGTTTGGCAGATCACCAACTGTTTTTGAATCTCACCGAAGCGGCCTGAATGACTACCAAACCTGAAGGTTGATCTAGTGAACTAGATTGAGTCTGTAAAGTGTACTTTGGTGGATCACCTTTTGGAGCTCAAATCGCCTAAGTTGACAATACCGTTTTTCTCATTTCTAGCTCTGAAATAGAACAAGAATGAGTCTGCACAATGCCTTCAACGAATCACCGTTATGGTTTTGGCATTGCTTATTGTTCCCCTTTAAACACTTTGACTTCTTTAGAATATGCACCCAAAACACACATTATTGAAACCAATAAAATAACAGTAAATACTGGGTTGCCTCCCAAGAAGCGCCTTATTTAATGTTGTGGTATATTTCTCATTTACTCAACATTCAATTTTGGGATTTCAGACGATGTCGCTAAGTAATGTTTCCTTTCGTTTCAGAGTGAGATGAGTAGCAATCAGGAACATCTGAGTTTCCAATGGTTAGATAGAAACTAAATAACAGGTCACTATTTGAGATAAGGTGGAGACGTCATTTTTCAACACCTTGATGGATCCTTCAACCATGTAGAAATCCTTGTGGGCATTTTCTAAGTTCAGTTTCCTTCAGGACCAAGAGGTTTATTTGGTCGTAGACGATAATGGGGAGGAATATATCAATCTTTGTTAGCCTCCTTATCGCTCTAATTTACACCTCTCAAATCTTTCTATCCGCTATCTCGCTCCTTTTTCCAACTTTAGTTCCTACCTTATCATTGGTAATTTGGTTGAGAACCCACTATTTGGTTTCCAAAATATTGAACTTCTTCATTATATAATGCCTCAAACTTGAAATCATCTTGAAACTGTCCACTACTTGTTCTAACCACATTACCAATTAAAGTGCACTCCCCAGGATATGTTTAGGCAACAACTGAGTTGTGACATCATTTTAGCCATATTTTCATCTTGTTCATTGTCCTTTTTGATTTTCCCTTTGCTCATGCTCAGTTGTAGAGTGGACACTTTGTCTTTTCTAGTATGCCATGCTCGGCTAACCTTTGTCATGTCATGTAGCAACAATATTTTTACCTCATACGGTTATCTAATTAATCCTCTTTGCACCAATTGGTTAGCCACACCTTTATTGACTGAATCAAGTTTACAATAGAAGTATTGCAGAAGAAAATTGTCTGAAACACCTTGTGTTGGACATTGCAAAAGTATTTTCTTGAACCGCAATCAAGTCTCATGTGGAGGTTCACCTCCAATTCGCTTAAAATTTAGGATTTGGTTTTCAAGTTTAACCATCTTTCGGGGGGAAAGAATCTTTCCAAGAAAGATTCATCTAACTCCTCCCAATAAGTGATGGTCACTTGGAAATTCCGCCAATCATCTTATAGCTTCACACGTCGAAGAGAACGGGAATAACCTCAACCTTATGAATTCTTGTGAGATGTTTTTTAACAAAAATGACTACATACCTCTATAAAATTCTAAACGTGTTCATGGGGATCCTCATGAGCTAAACCCCCAAACATTTCTCATAGTTGGAACAATTGTAACATTGTTCAATTACATGAAATACTGCTCTCCTAACTGTGGGGGGTATCTGGATGGCTCCCACGGTTTAATGATGTTCACATGCATATTGTTCAAATCGCCCATGTTGTCGTTTTTCCCGTAGTGACTATCGTGTCACTACCATAGTCACTCATGTCCCAAACCTTTAAATCACCAAACCACAAAGCCAACCAACAATCTACTACAACTAAACAAGCATACAAACTAATTTGTCAAATGGAATTTCTAGCCATCATTCCCTGGCAATGGCACCATTTGTGATAACAATCAAACTACTCTTCAAAACCAACTAAAAGAGTAGCGGTCATCCTTAATAAAAATACCCAACAAAGAGTCTGGGTTGAATCCCACAGAGAATTATACAGGACTAAGAATTCTATCAAGAAATTTGGAGTGTAAATTTATTCATTTGTAGTGATAGAACAAGTGGGTGGATTATCTCACCAAATATAATATAAGGATTGTGTTGTCAAGAATTGCAATTGAACCAAGATTTCATAAATTCAGATAAGTAACAAGTAATCTAGGGGTGCGAAGATCGGAAATCAATGTCACATTGGGTAATTGTGTTGCTCTATAGTGATGAACATTCATGTATAGGCTAGTTCATCTTCAATTACACTAATCTTCTTTCAATCTCATAGAATCTCATTTTGGTCTCATCTATGTACTATATTGAACAACCAAATACCTTACATTGTTCTCTCATTTGATGCATAAATAGGGCAAGAAGATTCGACTCACAACCTCATTTTTAAGAAAGCTACCGACATCAAACCTAAATAGCAAGTATCATATGAATTACCTAATCCAATCAATCTCTTTTAAGCATCAATTGGAGATGAGAAGTAGGGATTAAGTTTGTAACCTTAACCTATAAGTTAACCCTATGCTAATTCACCAAAATCCATATATGATGTAACACCTAGGATTCATAACGGAGCAAATGACAGACTTTACAAAACCTGCAGGTGCCATCGATTGAGGCCACCCACGGCCTGTGGGTAGGATCGCGGACCGTAGGTATTTTCAGAAAAGTCTAAAACCACGCCAGGACCTACGGACCGTATGTAAGACCACGGTCCATGGTTCAGATCCCCAGCTTTTAGCTTTCTGACGCCAATCGATGACTGACAGAACGGACCATCAGTCGACTTACGATCCATCGGTCAGGCCTGTCAATGGCTCCGATAGATTCTAAGTCAGGGTCATTTCAGTCTTTTCCCCTATGCGTTGGACACCTAAACTACATCAATTAACCCCTAAGCTACGTCGTTTTACTCAGTTTGAGCCTAATAACTTAATTAGAACCTACCTTAGTCGATTCATTCACCAAATTCATCAAACGTAGAACAAAAGTAAGAGAAAGCATGTGATAACTTTCTCAAAACACGCAGCACATTTCTTCAGTTCCAGCCCTAAAATCAAAAGATTTCTTTGTAAATTTCATCACTAGGTATGTGGGATTTAACTAGTGGACTCCTTTCATCAACTAGGTCCCTATAATTGAGTCAGATTCTTGATTCTCTATATCTTGTTTATACCTAGGGTTTCTAGAACTTTAAATAACTATTGTGATTTAGCTGTTATAATATACTTAATCAGATTACCATATTTTCGTGAAATCTTGGTTTCATTCCTTGCATGAAATTCAGAACCATAGTTGTGTAGATTTGTTTTGTTCATGGATTAAACTTGTTATGTCAGTTAAACAGATCTACAAGCTTTAGTTTCAAATGTTTCATTTTCAATACTTAAATGTTGCATTCTCATATTTGCATTTCAGAATATTGAGCTATACAGTATATTTCAGTTGTACACATTTCCAGTTGGGTGCAGGCTTAACACATAGTTGGACTAGGGTTCAGCCTACTCGTATAGTCCCAGAACTACGTGCCCCCGTAGGAGTATAAGTCCCCTCTATTGGGCATCAGATTTAGTGATCACGACAGTCATGCTTTTATACTCCAGACAAGGTATATTGGGTTCTCTCGATGGGGCATATACATCGAACTCCACGTTTAGCTCACGTGGTTTTATGTCGGTTATTAGTAGCTCCCAGAGTCAGGCGTTAGTGCATTTGACCAGGTGTTCAGTTTACACTTCAGTATTGAGTCAACATGTCATATTCATGATTTAGTACTTGGTCATTGCATTCAGTTTAGTTTCTCAGTTATCTTTGCGGTATTTACATTCATATTCAGTTATATCATTGCTCAATTACACTTTGTTCAGTTTATATGCTTTTTCATTTATTATCTATATCATGCATGCTCAATACATTCCAAGTGCTGACACATACTCTGTGCTACATCCTTTCATGATGTAGGTTCAGGTACTCAGCATCCAGATCATACCTAGATCGGTTCCCAATCCGTATTCAGCAACTTCAGTGGTGAGTCCTCATATTTCAAGGACAAGAGTCATGTTTTTCATATTCAGTCTTTTATTTCAACTTTTAGCTTCGCTAGGATTAGCTAGGGGCATGTCCCAACAACTCTAATCAGTAGAGTCTTTTCCAGACATAGTATTAGATTCAGCTATAGCATTTGAGTGATTGTTAAGTATCACTAAACTCATAGTACTTTATATATATTCAGATCAGTTTTGGGTATTTCCCACTTTGAGTTATTTGTTTTCTGAAGCTTCCACGTAGTATCTCTATATTCAGTTGTTTCAATACGCTTATGATATGCCAGCTCAAGGTTAGCTTGGGATCACTCATGATCCTAGGTCCCATCTTTTTGTCAAGGGGTAGCCTCGGGGAGTGACATTTGATCAACAACAAAAGAGAGAACGAAACAATACCCACTACATTAAATCAACACCCAATCCCATAAATGTACCTCTAGATCTTGGAGCTTTAGCCACCCATCCTAAAGAGTAAAGAAATTATACCTTTAATGAAAGAAGACATAGGTAACATGAAATTAGGTTATTACAAGAAAACCCACTTTGAATTAAACTTTAATTTATCAATTTCAAGAACAAGGTTGAAAAACCCCAAAAACTAGAAATTGTTCTTCACAAGGTAAAGTTTTTCTCTCGCTAACTATTATTCAAAATTATTGAAATCTTTAACTCTTATTCCGAACTCTCTTTTTTCTTTACTTTGGCCTATTTATAATTTTGCTTAAAATTTTGCCCAAAACTCAGTGTGTGATCCATTAGGCTACATTAGTCGGGATCGCCAATCAAACTAGGTGTATTGCCAACTCCTTCTCATCTCACCTTTTTACTGCTCCAGGCTTCAATTGTTTGAACCTTAGTGACTTTCATATTCGGTGAATCATCAAGTACCGTCTTTGTTCACCTTTTAAGCCTTCAATTTTTCACCTTAAACTGTCGCCTTCGGCGATGGTAAGAATGTTCACCTTCCTCATTTGGTGTATCACCATTTCTATTTTTGTTCATCGACATGCCTCAATAAATTCAAATGTTTTGAACTATCCATTTGGGTGAGGTAAAGCTCATTGGGCGATCTGCCCTTCTTTCTAAGTGATAAAAAATATGAGGTTTACACTTATTTTCATACTTTTGGTCATTTTTCAAGTATTCATCCTTGCCTTATCCTTTAGCATTCATAGTTGCACATAACAAAAATATTAGTAGAATAGGACATAATTAGGCATTGAGGGAACTAATTATTGAGTTAAATAAGCCTCAAATGAGTGTAAATCTACAACTCATCAAAACTTATCCAAAAAATAAACCTTACACTTCTCCCAATCTAGAGGACCCGCAACAACTGCCCTCTCTTCCTTTCATTGATTAAACAAAACTTGAGAAACACCCTTAAGTTGATAAGTGGCTAATTCTGACTTTTCCACCGATGTCACTCCCATGATCAGCAAAACCTTATACATCTCATCAATGAACTCTTGAGGATCTTCCTCAACATTGGAAGCATGAAACTCCGGGGGGATTCATTCTAGTGAAGTTCTTCACACTAGTTGCCACCGTACCCATATTTGGGTTCACGGGTACCACAACCTCTATATTGTCTTGAGCCATCATGCCTTGAGCCAACACTTGAAAAGCGGCTCAAAACTCTACATTAGTCACTTGTTTGGCCAAAGGGTTGGCCAAAACTTGAGGAGCTTCTTATTCCACATTCTCATTCGCATTCCTTCTGACATATGCTCTTTGAAGGGTTATATCTTGAAAAGCATTGAATAAGGATTAGGAGAGATACATATAGGGTTAAACTCTATCACATAAATTATTGTGATGAATGAAATGGAATTTCCTAAATGTATTATATCTTTCTATTCATAAATGTGGCGCGTTTCACTCTCATGAACAAGGATCTACTTGATGTGGCTTATGATACATCCTAGGACCTTTCTAAACCTTGTGATCAAATACCTAGTCTGTCACGTTCCAAAGTATACTTCAGGTGTAACATGGTGTATAGGATCTTGAAAGGGCCTACACAAGCCATTTAGCATACATCATACAAGAAAATAGAAGTAATGATTTCAAAAGAAGTATTTTTCATATCATAAAAGTGTTTGACAAAGCGAAAGTCTACCAAAGTCTCAAAAACCATCTAAACATAAAAAGAACTGGTTATGACGTAACCTATACACCACATACATCATCTGAAAACTATAAAGACACAAAGAAAGTAAAACTGTATCGGTCCATGGAACATGAGGACTCACCAACTCTTGAATCCAATAGAATGATCAACTACCCATGAGTGTGAGAGGTAGAAGTGTTGGACCAGACTTTAATGATACAATGTAGGCACAAGTATGCATTATTACATGGAGTGTACTAGGTATGGGGTAATATACATAAATAGACATGATAGCATGAGGAGTTTAAACATATCAGATATGACCAATATTTGAACATTTAAAGGCTTAAAGAAGCAACAACGTATAGATCATAAGATATGGTCAATGCATTTCAATATAAGAGACATGGGAAAGCATTGATGAAACATATTTCTTTTGTAGGATGTTAGCTTTAACTGACAATAAACCTATGAGAGTTATGTCATGGAATTTGGTATATCCCACATACCAAAAAAAGGGATTCTACTTGCCAAAGTAGATACCTTACACATCATCTTTTGCTAAAGTGGATCCACTAGCTAGGTCATTTAAGACAATCCTACAGGGGCACATAGTTTGGGACTAGAGGTTGCTACTAGAGACTACCATATTTAAGCCTCCACCCAAAAGTAATCTTGTTGCTATCTAAATCCCAACGGAATAGAGAAAAACAAATATCATTATAACATAGCAAAGGCGATAATAAATACCTATCTATATCTTAAATATCAAAACATAGAGTAACTCCTTAAATTACAATTCAAGCATAGGTGAGAAAACCTTTCACCAATGTTAATCCATATGTGACCAAAATACCTTTCACAATCATGATCATATTCGTATATTATTAACCCTTTCACAACAACATTGATACTTTCATCTACAAGCACCCTATCATTATAAACATAATTTTCAAAAGACATGCATCATCCTTCAAAATTTGTAGTTCATGGGTTCTTCATAGGTTTATAGGTGAAAAATAATGAATCATGCATGGATCCATATGATTTCGACTAAATATCATGTAATTATATTAAATCATGCAATAGAATATTGAAAAAAAAAATTGAATCATAATTTGGGTGAAATCCCATGGAAAATTAAGAATAACCCTAATTTGACTAATTGAATTTCAATTGAGGAATTGAAAACTTTGGGGACCCATGGTGGAATGGAATCCATGGGTAAATACCCTTATAACTTGACATGAATGATCTTAGTCATATACACTTATTTCTGGGAGTGGAGGTCAAGTATTTTGAAGGAGGAATTCACTTGACTCAAAGTAAGTATGTTGTGAGTTACTGGATAAGACAGATAGACATTGGCAAAGGTTGTAGCTACTCATTTGGCTTAGCAGCATGGCTAACAAGAAGTTGTGGGAAGTCTAGTATATGTCTCTCTACAAAATGATAGTACGGATTCTCTGGTATTTGACACTCACAAGACCTGATATAACTGATGCAGTGATTCTAGCAAGTTAGTTTATGCAAAGTTCTAATACTGAACACCTTCAAGGAGTCAAAGGATTCTCTGGTACATCAAAGGTACCCTACACTTTGGACTTAGAATTATTTCACAATCGCCTTGTAGGTTATATGAACATTCAAATGTTCATTCATTTGGTCAAAGTGAGGCATCAAATGCCGATCATGCCTCTCCAGGTTTGGGTACTGACATGAGTTTTTGAATTTTAGGACAAGGTACAAACCATACATATGATGTTGTGTTGTACATTTCATATGTACAACGAAACTATTTAATTATAACCGCAATGACTCAACTTACATATTGTAGAATTGACTTACAATATGTACATAGACTTATAGAGGAAGTATGATTACATATTTGGAAGATACTAAGTATAAGAAGCATATACAGGCATAAAACTAACATACAGAGCATACATGAATCCGTAGGACAAAGATACCTAATAGGTGCTACTCTTTAAGGAGAGTACCCATGAATAGACAAACCTACAAACCCTAAATGCGAATCTGAGCCATAAAGGCACCATATACGTGACACAATGATATTTAGGTAACCAATCATTGTTCACATACATACCATATATGTCAAGTATAGACACTCCAATACCATATGTTGCACATGACAAACTCGGAGACACCTAAAAACGATGTGATACACAACCGTAAAAATCTATCCATGGGTCATACCAAGTATCTAAGCAAGCATGTCATATTTTGAAGACGTTGTCTAAAGACTCAATACCCACGTACTTTCTAACCTATATACCATATATAATATCTGCGAAGTATACATTGTACCCTATGTTACAATATGTGGTACAATGCCAATAGTTAAGTATGAGTTCTTAAGTTTTTTTGTGTCATTCTTCAACCTTCCATACCCTAGAATGAGTGTTTCTCTTATCCTCCACCTACATTAATGTAAGCATATTTTATATATTTTCATGCAATTCTTGTAAAATAGGGTCACCTGGGTATATTTATATTTGGTTTAATATTTATTTATTATCTATTTCTAGTTGGATAAATATGGGGAGTTAATTTTGGTTATAACTCCCTATTATGAGAAGTTAATTTTGGTTATACCTCTCAACTACCTAGGAAAGTAAGATTAAATTAACCGGTCCTCTCTCTGTCATTAAAAACTAAAAATCATCATATCTTTCATCAACATGTTTTTTGAAAGAAATCAGTAAAAGAAAAGAGAGAAAATAGATAAATTTTGTCTAGAACAAAGAAAAGACTTCCGCTCAATTCAAGTCAAGATTATATGGCTGATTCGGGTATGCTTTCTTAACTAAATTACTATAGTAGTAGATTTATGTAAAGATTATATAGTTCTACAATCTTAAATGATTGATAGGATTTATGATTAGATTGTTAATGTTTAACAATCAAAAATTAGAAAAATCCTTACATGTGGTATCAATGCCAGATTTTCAAAACTAATGATTCTTCATAAATAATAATATCTTCTTCCTTGCAAATGACATCGGGTAGAAGATTTGTTTTCATCGCATGGTGATTAGAAAAGAAGTGCACTTGTGATTATTTAATTGAAATCATATTAGAACTCCGCTTCATATTCTTCATGTATGTACTGTTATATTGCTTAAGCCTTTAGCCATTATTGATTTAAGAATGTCTTTTGTAGTTATAAATTTTGATACTAATCTATGATGAATTTGGAAATGTCATATTTATGATTTCTTCATACCTCACATACTCATACGTTCGTTGATACTTTAATGAGTAAAACTTTATTTGGCATGAATTTTTTTTTATTAATAAAATATAAGATTGGCGTCATAACTTTCCTTTGAATTTTTTATTGCTCTTGGATATCTATAATTGTCTTATTAACAGTTTCTTTGAGAATTTTTTTTCTTTTCAATATGTATAAGGATATTTATTTTGGATTCGACAATTAAATGTTTACAATTAACTTTCTGAATTCATAAGTTTTAAGATTGTTAAATCTGTAACTATTTGGAATTATGTATGTGAGATTTGTTAACCACCAAACTGGTCTAATCTTTGAAGAATTAATTCCAAAATAATTATTAAACTTATATTCAATTACTCGTTAATTTTGATGCTTATAATCCATATAACTCTTATAGGTAAATTGACTTTGTTGCTTATAATGAATAACCGAAAGGTTAATTGTTTATTCATATAACCATTGAACATTAAAGATATAATTTAGATGTATTGTTACTTTTATTTATTTATCCAAAGATAATAAATATTATTAATTGATACATTCTTATTTAATTATGTTAAATTTACATTTAAGCATCATTATATCTAAAGTTGTATTTTGATGTTTCGCTCAAAAGAGGACATCAATATACATTTAAGAATACATAAATCATTTCTGAATCTAATAATATGTGTTAAACTCATAACTCAAAGTATTAACAAATGAGAATGTTCTATTTGCAGCATTTGCTCTTCATTCACACTCTGCCTCGGTTACGACCTTTAACGATCTTAACTTCTCAGACTAGTGTGAACAAATCAAATTTCATCTTGGAGTTATAGATTAGGATTGTAACACCCCGGAAATTCTATGACTTAAGCTAGAGCCTCACCTGATGAATAATAACTTAAAAATAGTTAAAATGATGTTTCTAAACCTAAATTAATGCAATTGACTTGGTTTGGAAGAGTAAAATTCTAAACGTCAAGAAACGACCACGACGTCCGAAAACTAGAGAAGAATGTGTTCTAATGTGTCCTTAGGTTTTGGGTAGGTTTGGGAGTGTCGTATGATGGTACAATCTTGTAAAAAGGTTTAAATTAGGTAAATATATGTCTATAGGATTAAAACATTCGAATACGATGTCCCGGGGCCACGCTAAGGGACCCCGAGGAGGACCCCAACCTGGGCCAAGCAACCTGCCAAGGCAGCTTGCAGATTGCACTTGGAGGGAATAGCTCCACGTCGCGGACTAGCTGCCCCAAGGAACAAAAAGTTAGTTCACGACGCAGTCGTGTCGCGGGCTCTACTATCTCAAAATTTAATTCCAAATATCTTCAGGGACCAGCTTCGCGTCGCGAACTTGTTCCACGACGAAAATGCAGAAATTCAGAAATCAATTTTTACTTCATTAAAAAGTCCAACTAAGTGAGAGGTATTTAGGGTAATTTAGGGGACGTGTCTATAATGATTTTTAAGTCAATTTACCTCTCTTTTATCACTCAAACACAAAACCCCAAAGATCAAAACCTAAAGTTCCTCCTTCTCTCTACTATTTCTCTTCTCAAGAACTCCATTGAAGAAGATTAGAGCTTTAAGAAGAAGACCAACTCTCCAAGGTTTCAACTTGGATTTTCGTGGTTAATTCGTCAATAAGGTATGGTTTCTTATCACTCTTGGGATTCCTTTCCAAAGAGGCCCCTTCAAGATGAATTTCAAAATCTCCAATTTCTAGGTTTCAATCTAAAAACGTGGGTCTTCTTTCTAAAGTAAAATTGATGTTATAAACTGACTTTGATTGATGTTATATGTACAATTAAGGATTAATTTATGTTGTATCGGTAGTTTCTTGAAGAATTTACCATGAGACCCATGTTTCTCCTTCTTTTCCCAATTCTAACCCTAGTTTGAGTTGGATATTGATTGAAGGCTACGAATTGAATGTGATGTTATGTAATTCATGTTTGTATGATGATTCTACCCTAGGTTATGTATAATTTTTACAAAATTAGGGTTGAGTCTTTGAATGAATCCTTGAAGGCTCTGAAGGAAATATGTCAATTGCTTATATTGATGTTGATTATGTTATTACGTCATGAATTACCTTGTATTATGCATTGGTTATGTATTGTTTCGTAATTGAAGTACGGATGTCCCATGAAGGGCAAGAAGGTATGAAGGTTGGTTCTTCTTTGAACTCAAGTATAAAAGGTAAATTACTTAGATTGTAATTATGATGAAATATGATCTTATGAATGTATGCATGAAGTAGGTTGCTTAATGTGATACTTGGCTTTGAATAGGGTTATGGGGTTCTAGTCTTTGCATTGCACTAGTATTGCTTGGGTTGTCGACATGTAGGGATGATATTATGTTGGTTTGGACTATGATGTTTACTTTGTGTGCATATTGGATTTACTTGATAAAAAACATGTTTTGACTAAATGTCCTTTTATTCATGTTTCAATGGTTTTTATGCATAGTAGCCATACTTAGTACGTGTGTTGTACTAACCCATATTTTCTCCCTTTTCCCCAAACATTTAGGTTTGGGCCATTGAGGATTCAAGCTTACTTCTCAAGACACTTGGAGTTGCTACCCCAAGTTAGTGAGTCCTCAAGTCTGAGGACAAGACCCTATGATCTAGCTTCTATGTTTAGTTCTTTGCTTATGCTGAAAAATATTGTTGTAGTTTCCTATTTCAAGACTTCTTATTAATGTAAGGGCTAAGTCCCATTTTCGATACTTCTATGTCTAGATGGTACATTGTGACGAAGTTAGATTCTTTTTTTCATCTATGAAGTGAAGTTGAACTTCCAAGTAAATGTTTTAAATTTTTCGTGATTTTATTCTATGATGCATGCTATGACGAATGCTAAGGGCTTGTATAAGACCTCTTCGAGGTAGAATACGCCGATAATGACTAGGGGGTGCTCTCGGGTCATTACAAATTTGGTATCAGAGCATAAGATTAAGAATAATGTAGGATTTATGTCACAAGATACAACATTGAGTAGAGTCTTGTTCATGGGTGTGAAGCGTGCCACACTTATGAATGAGAGGGTACGAAATGCTTAGGAACTTTCACTCTTTTGTTATTCCTTAGTCGTGCCTAAGAGTCTTAACTCTATTTAGTCCTTTTCTTCTAATCCTTGTTTTGCGCTTATAGGCAATGAATAGAAGAAGGAACAATGCAAGGAGGGCCGGTGAGGAGCATGTGAATGAGGCGGTTCCCCCTCAAGTTCCTATTGAAGAAGGGGTTGTGTCTAATGTCGAGATAAGGTCGGCTGTTCATAATTTGACTCAAGTGGTGGCCACTCAAGTTGCTAGAGATGCTAGGGTGCAAGTAAACCCCAATGCTAGCACTACCACTTCTAGGACAAGGGATTTCACAAGGATTAATCCCCCTACTTTCTTTGGCTCCAAAGTGGAAGAAGATCCACAAGGGTTCATTGATGAAGTGTTTAAGGTTCTAGAGGCTATGGGTCTGTCTTCTCAAGGAAAGGCGGAGTTAGTCACCTATCAACTCAAAGATGTGGCATAAGTGTGGTATCAACAATAAAAGGAGGGGAGACCTATTAGAGAGGGTCTGATAAGTTGGGCTACACTCAAGATGGCCTTTCCTGATGGGTTTTTCCCCTTGGAACTAAGGAAGAGGAAAATGCAAGAATTCATCAACCTCCATCAAGGGGGTATGAGTGTGAAGGAGTATGGCCTCAAGTTCAATCAATTATCCAATCATGCTCCTACTTTGGTGTCGGACTCTAGAGCTACAATGAACAAATTTTTTTTGGGGGTATCCGATCTTGTGGTGAATGAACGTAGGTCGGCCATGCTAATCCCAAGCATGGATATTTCTCATCTTATGGTTCATGCTGAACAAATTGAGGAGCAAAATCTTAAGCAAGTTGGTAGGAAATTTAAGAGGTCAAGGGCCGATGATGGAAATTATTCTAAGGTTAGGTTTGAAATCCAAGATAAGCCAAAGTTCAAAAAAAGGTTTTCCAACCAAGGTCCTCCTAACACTCCAAGGGTCAACAAATGTAAAGTGTCTACCCCCAAGCCTTAAGAAGCAAGAGGTGGTGGTCCTTATGTTGAGAAGCCTATTTGTACAAAGTGTGGCCAAAAACATGAAGGCAAGTGCCTAGTTGGCACGGGTAATTGCTATGGTTGTGGTAAGAGTGGCCACATGAGGAGGGACTGCCCTATGCCAAAGGCTCAAGGAAGGGAAAATGCTCAGGCACAAGCAAGTGGCCCAAATCATGATGCTCTTAAGAAGAATCGCTTCTATGCTCTCCAATCCCGAGGTGATAAAGAGAGCTCTCTGGATGTTGTGACCGGTACGCTACAAGTATTTTCAATTAATGTTTATGCATTGTTGGATCCAGGTGCCACTTTGTCTTTTGTAACCCCTTCAGTGGTTATAAAGTTTCATATGCTTCCCGATGTCTTAGATAAACCTTTTTCGGTTTCTACCCCAGTAGGTGATTCCGTAGTTGCTAAAAGAGTTTATAGGGGTTGTCCCATATCATTTCCCAATAGAGTTACTTTGGTTGATTTGGTGGAACTTGATATGTTAGACTTTGATGTTATATTGGAGATGGATTGGCTTCATGCTTGTTTTGCATCCATAGATTGTAGGACCTGAATTGTGAAGTTTCAATTTCCTAATGAACCCATTTTAGAATGGAAGGGAGGAAATTCCATTCCTAGGGGAAGGATCATTTCATGTCTAAAAGCTTGTAAGTTGATTTCTAAGGGTTGTCTCTATCATATTGTGAGAGTCAAAGATCTTGAGTCTGAGATTCATCCTTTGGAGTTGGTCCCAGTAGTGAAGGATTTTTTGGAAGTCTTTCCCGATGAGTTACCCGGGATTCCTCCCAAATAGGAAATAGATTTCGGCATAGATTTATTGTCGAATACACAACCCATTTAAATCCCTCTTTACCGGATGGCCCCGGTGGAGTTGAAGGAATTAAAAGCTCAACTCAAAGATTTATTGGATAAGGGTTTCATCCAACCTAGTATATATCCTTGGGGTGCACCGGTGTTATTTGTGAAGAAGAAGGATGGATCTCTTCATATGTGTATTGATTACCGACAATTAAATAAAGTGACCATTAATAACAAGTATCCACTCCCTAGGATTGACGACTTATTTCATCAACTTCAAGGAGCAAGTTACTTTTCAAAAATTGATTTGAGGTTAGGTTATCGCCAACTTAGGGTGAGAGGTTTTGATGTTCCGAAAAAAGCCTTTCGAATAAGATATGGTCATTTTGAGTTCTTAGTGATGTCCTTTGGTCTTACAAATTCCCCGGTGGCTTTCATAGACCTTATGAATCGTGTGTTTAGAAATTATCTGGACTCATTTGTTATTATCTTTATTGATGACATCTTGATATACTCTAAAAGTGAGAATGATCACATGAATCATTTGAGGATAGTATTGCAAGTCCTCAAAGATCACCAACTCTATGCTAAGTTTAGCAAGTGTGAATTTTGGCTAAGATTGGTTTCTTTCCTTGGTCACATTGTTTCTAGTGAGGGTATAGAAGTAGATCCAAAGAAAACCGATGCGGTCAGAAGTTGGCCTAGACCTTCGAGTCCTTCTGACATCCGAAGCTTTTTGGGTTTCGTCGGTTACTACCGGAGGTTTATTGAGGGATTTTCATCTATTGCATCTCCATTAACAGCCTTAACTCAAAATAAGTCCAAGTTTGAATGGTTAGAATCTTGTGAAAAGAGCTTCCAATTATTGAAAGATAAGCTCACCTCCGCTCCAGTTTTGACCTTACTGGAGGGCACCGAAGGGTTTGTAGTATATTATGACACTTCCCGAATGGGTTTGGGTTGTCCTCATGCAGCATGGTAAAGCTATAGATTATGCCTCAAGACAACTCAAGGTACATGAGAAGAATTATCCAACTCATGACCTTGAGCTAGCGGCCATAGTCTTTGCTTTAAAGATTTGGAGACACTATCTCTATGGGGTACATGTGGATGTGTTTACCGACCACAAGAGTCTTCAATATATTTTTAGTCAAAAAGAATTGAATCTCCGACAAAAGAGGTGGTTGGAACTCTTAAAATATTATGATATGAGTGCCCTTTACCACCCCGAAAAAGCAAATGTGGTTGCGGATGCTTTGAGTTGTGTATCTATGGGTAGTGTGTCACATGTGGAAGAAGAGAAAAGGGAGTTAGCCTGTGATGTACATAGGCTAGCCCGATTGGGTGTTCGACTTGAAGATTCCCCAAATGGAGGTGTCATAGTCCGTCATAATTCTGAGTCATCGATTGTTGTTGACGTGAAGTCTAAGCAACATCTTGACCCTACTTTGATGGAACTAAAAGAGTCAGTTCTCAACAAAGCAATAGAAACTTTCTCTCAAGAAGAAGATGGGGTGCTTAGGAACCAAAGGAAATTGTGTGCCGGATGTGGATGGCCTAAGAGAGACAATCTTAGAGGAGGCCCATGGGTCCCGATACTCTATCCATTCGAGAGCAACCAAAATGTATCGTCACTTATGTGAGATTTATTGGTGGAACGAAATTACAAGAGACATAGCAAATTTTATGGCTAGGTGCTCAATTGCCATCAAGTCAAAGCCGAGCACCAAGGACTAGGTGGTCTAACTCAAGATATTGATAGCCCCACTTGGAAGTGGGAAGAAGTCAATATGGACTTCGTGGTAGGTTTGCCTCTAGCCTGTAGGCAACATGATTCCATTTGGGTCATTGTGGATAGATTGACTAAATCAGCCCATTTCCTTCCTGTCAAGGTTTCTTATTTGGTGGAAGATTATGCTAAGTTGTACATTAAGGGGATTGAAATTGCATGGGCCCCGTTGTCGATTATTTCGGATAGAGGTGCCCAATTTACTTCCCATTTTTGGAGGTCTTTCCAAAGTGGGCTTGGTACTCAAGTGAAACTTAGTACCGCATTTCACCCTCAAATGGATGGTCAAGTGGAATGCACCATCCAAACCCTAGAGGAAATGTTGAGAGTGTGTGTCATTGACTTCAAAGGTAATTGGGATAAACACCTACCTTTGATAGAATTTTCCTACAACAATAGCTACCACTCGAGTATTGCTATGGTACCCTTTGAAGCACTTTATGGTAGAAGGTGTCAATCTCCGGTTGGGTGGTTTGAAGTGGGTAAATTTGCTCTTCTTGGTCCAGTTCATAGTCAACAAAAGTCTTATGTCTATAATAGAAAGAGGGATCTTGAATTTGAAGTAGGTGATTAGGTCTACTTGAAGATCTCACCCATGAAAGGGGTTATGCGGTTTGGTAAGAATGGTAAGCTTAGCCCTAGGTATGTTGGGCCTTATGAGATCTTGGAGCGTGTCGGAAAGGTCGCTTATGAGTTGAAATTTCCCATCGAATGGCCCCGGTTAACCCGGTGTTCCATATTTCTATGTTAAAGAAATGTTTAAGTGACCCGATGTCCATTCTCCCTCTAAAAGGTTTAGGGGTGAATGAGAACCTTTCTTATGAAGAGGTTCTGGTAGAAATATTAGATCATAAAGTTAAGAAGTTGATGAATAAAGAGGTTGCCTCCGTAAAAGTCCTATGGATAAACCACCTAGTTAAGGGTGCAAGATGGGAGGCCGAGGCCGACATGAAGTCTCGTTACCCTCATCTTTTTCCTCTTGCTCCTAGCCAAAGTTGAGGTTAGTAGTCTCTCTTAATTTTGTATAAATTGAAAATCATATGTGTTGATGATTATGACATGATTTCCTTGTATGTGCATATTTTAGTGAAAATTCATGATTAAGTTGTATTTTGAGTTTTCATGAATTTTGTTTCTCATGGTTGAAATTACACCCATAGGTGTTGTGTGATGTTGTCTTCATGAGAGTTGTAATGAACATGCTTGATGTTGTCTTGTTAAAGAAATGTCTTGTTGATTGCTTAATATATATGTTGATGCTCATTGAATATGGAGAAGGTAGTTCCTCCTATACTTGTGTGAAGTAAAGAGTTTTGAACATAGTGATGTTGTGGATTAAATTCCTATATGTTATGATGATATGATGTTGTTGATGTAACTGGTTGTTGTGCTGCAAGTTTGAGTCATTGTCTTCCTAGAAAGAAGTCCAAGTGACATTTGGGGACGAATATACCTAAGCGGGGGGGATATTCTAACACCCCAAAAATTCTATGACTTAAGTCAGAGCCTCACCTTATGAATAATAACACAAAAATAGTTAAAATGATGTTTCTAAGCCTAAATTAATGCAATTGACTTGGTTTGGAAGAGTAAAAGTATAAACGTCAAGAAACGACTACGATATCCGAAAACTAGAGAACATGTGTCCTAGTCTGTCCTTAGGTTTTGGGAGTGTCGTAAGATGGTATAATCTAGTAAAAAAGTTTTAAATTAGGTAAATATATGTTTATAGGGTCAAAATGTTCAAATATGAAGCCCCAGGGCCACCCTAGGGGCCCCGAGGAGGATCCCAACCTGGGTCAAGAAAGCTGCCAAGGCAGCTTGCAGATTGCACTTGGAGGAAATAGCTCCACGTCGCGGACTAGCTCCCCAAAGGAGAAAAAATTTAGTTCGCAATGCGGTCGTGTCGCGGACTCTATTGTCACGAAATTTAATTCCAAATATCTTCAGGGAACAGCTCGCGTCGCGGACTTGTTCCACAACAAAAATGCAGAAATTCAAAAATCGATTTTTACTTCGTTAAAGAGTCCAACTATGTAAGGGGTATTTAGGGTACTTTAGGGGACGTGTATATAATGATTTTTAAGTCAATTTTCCTAACTTTTATCACGCAAACACAAAACCCCAAAGATCAAAACCTAAAGTTCCTCCTTGTCTCTACTCTCTTTATCTTCTCTAGAACTCCATTGAAGAAGATTGGAGCTTCAAGAAGATGACCAACTCTCCAAGGTTTCAACTCAGATTTTCGTGGTTAAATTGTCAATAAGGTATGGTCTCTTATCACTCTTAGGATTCCTTTCCCCAAGAGGCCCCTTCAAGATGAATTTCAAAATCTCCAATTTCTAGGTTTCAATAAGGTATGATTGCTTATTAACTGACTTTGATTGATGTTATATGAATAATTATGGATGAATTTATGTTGTATCGGTGGTTTCTTGAAGAATTCCCTATGAGACCCATATTTCTCCTTCTTTTGCTAATTCTAACGCTAGTTTGTGTTGGATATTGATTGAAGGCTATGAAGTGAATGTGATGTTATGTAATTCATGTTTGTATGCTGATTCTACCCTAGGTTATGTATAATTTCTATAAGTGAATGTGATGTTATGTAATTCATGTTTGTATGCTGATTCTACCCTAGGTTATGTATAATTTCTATGAAATTAGGGTTGAGTCTTTGAATGAAGCCTTGAAGGATATAAAGGGAATATGTCAATTGCTTATATTGATGTTGATTATGTTATTACTTCATGAATTACCTTGTATTATGCATTGGTTATGAATTGTTTGGTAATTGAAGTATGGATGTCCCATGAAGGGTAAAAAGGAATGAAGGTTGGTTTTTCTTTGAACTCAGGTATGAAAGGTAAATTACTTAGATTGTAATGATGTTATACCTAAAGTGTTGTTGTGGTGTTGATGACCTAGTTTCCTCATCCTTAACCCTCTACACTTGAATTAGCTATGAAGTATGTATGTATGTTATGGTACGATTTCTATATGATTGAAAGGTAGTTCTCATGATTATAGTGTAATGTAAAGTGAAAGTTTACTCACTTTCTAAGTGTTTCTAAAGTGAAAGGATTGTTACTCACGTATGAACACATAGGAGCTATTATGGTAAGAGGTTTACATAAGAGTCTAGTAAAGGCTAATGTGAATTTATGTGATGACTAAAGATGATTATAAAAGGGAATTAGATGCTTAGCACCGAAAGGGCATGTAAATAAGATGGGGGTCTCACGTTTAGTAAGCCTGGCTCCCCACATGGGTTTCCTCACATTTAGCAAGTCCGGATTACCCACGGTATGTGTTGTCTCATGATATGGAAACCCTCACGTTTAGTAAGTTAGGGTTTCTAGAAGCAATCTCCTTGACCCTTAACTATGTGCCCGCATAGAACTCTAGCTTAGTGGATCCACCTAGATAGCTATGTACGAATGGTTACACCTTAGGCAAGTGTTAACCCTCTCTTTTCGGTGTGGGACTAGAACACCGAATTCCATATTGCTCTCATGGTCTATGTCAGTTATTGCAATATTTCCCTAATGTAAAAGTAAATGAAGGTATGAAAGGTGTGAACTCTTACTAGGGCTTTCTTAAGGGTTTCCACATAGTGTAAGGGAGGGTATGGGACTTCTCTTGTACATTGAAGTTGTGAGATCCTAAGAGATGGTTGTAGTAGTGTTCTCTTACGATTATGTTGATTATGACTTATGTATGTTGAAGCTATGTTATGAATGATCATTATGAATGTGGTAAGTTATGATGAAATATGATCTTATGAATGTATGCATGAAGTAGGTTGCTTAATGTGATACTTGGCTTTGAATAGGGTTATGGGGTTCTAGTATTTGCAATGCACTAGTATTGCTTGGGTTGTCTACATGTAGGGATGATATTATGTTGGTTTGGACTATGATGCTTACTTTGTGTGCATATTAGATTTACTTGGTAAAAAACATGTTTTGACTAAATGTCCTTTTATGCATGTTTCAATGGTTTTTATGCATAGTAGCCATACTTAGTACGTGTGTTGTACTAACCCATATTTTCTCCCTTTTCCCCAAACATTTAGGTTTGGGCCATTGAGGATTCAAGCTTACTTCTCAAGACACTTGGAGTTGCTACCCCAAGTTAGTGAGTCCTCAAGTCTGAGGACAAGACCCTATGATCTAGTTTCTATGTTTAGTTCTTTTCTTATGTTGAAAGATATTGTTGTAGTTTCCTATTTCAAGACTTCTTATTGATGTAAGGGGTAAGTCCTATTTTCGATACTTCTATGTCTAGATGGTACATTGTGACGAAGTTAGATTCTGTTTTTCATATATGAAGTTAAGTTGAACTTCCAAGTAAAAGTTTTAAATTTTCCATTATTTTATTCTATGATGCATGCTATGACGAATGCTAAGGGCTTGTATAAGACCTCTTCGAGGTGAATACGCTGGTAACGACTAGGGGGTACTCTTGGGTCGTTACAAAATGTTGCACTTTACACTGGAAATCAACTGCTATTATTGAAACTAGCAGTGTTGAAGAAAGGTCCTATTATAAGCATTGGGATTGGTCTAACAAATTAGTCCTAATGTTCAAGCCAATGAATATTGCCGACAAAATTAAAACTACTCTTCCCAAAACTGAGGATGAAAAATAATTTATGAATCTTGTAGAAGAATCCTCTCAAACTGTTGATAAGTCTCTTGCTGGAACACTAATGGGTAACCACCATGAAGTTTGATGGTTCTCGTACAATGCCTGAGCATGTCAATGAAATGACAAACATAGAAGAAAGACTTAAGTCCTTGGGAATGGAAGTGGAACAAAATTTCCTTGTACAATTCATCATCAACTCATTACCATCTAAGTATGGTCCTTTCCAAATAAACTATAACACTATGAAAGATACAATGGAATGTGCATGAATTACACAGAATGCTGGTTCAGGATGAAATAAGGCTGAAGAATCAAGGAACTCACTCCCTCAACTTTGTAAGTCATCAAAGAGTTGGAATGAAAGGTAAGAAGCATGATACGGGAAATAAAAAGCAACGTAATGTTAATGAGTATTCATCTCAAGTACATAAGAAAGAATATACGCATGATAAGTGTCATATCTTTGGAAAATTTGGACACTTTCAGAAAGATTGTCGGAAGCGTAAGGCATGGTTCGAGAAAAAAAGTATGTCTTGTGTTTTTACATGTCTCGAATCAAACTTAACTAAAGTTCCTTATAATACTTGGTGGATTGACTTTAGTTGTACTATTCATGTTTCTAATACGATGCATGGATTCATTACAACGCAGATCATAAACAAGAATGAAAGATTTGTGTATATGGAGAATAGAGTGAAGGCTCCATTTGAAGCTATCGGGACTTATCGTTTAATCCCTGATATTGGGCGTCACTTATATTTACTTGAAACTTGTTATGTACCTTATCTTTAGAGAAATTTATTTTCTTTGTGTAAGTTAAATAAGACTGAATACTCTTTTAAATTTGGTAATGGAGGATTTAGTTTGTTTAAGGATAATCATCTCATTGGTAGTGGTACTCTTTATGATAACTTATGCAAATGTCACGACCCAGGGGTACCCCCTAGATGTAACATGGTGTATAGAACCCCGAAGGACTCAATACAAGCCACTTAGAATATCATAACATAAGCAATAAAACAATGAGAGTAAAAACACATTTCAAGGCCAAGTCTAAAATTTTCATTTAAAGCAAAAGTGGAAGTCTAGACCCTAAGTCTCAACATAGCCATCTATTAAAATATTCGAATACGAAAGGGACACAGCCTATACAACATAGTCCAAAAACGAAATACAAGAAAAGACACTACAAGTGAAAAATATCCATCCTCGAATCATGAGGACTCACCAACAAGCAAGGAGAAATGAGCAAATCCAAGCTTTAGCCACAATGAGGACAACCTTGAGAACCGGACCCTACACTTGGGAAAATGTAGGAAAAGTAGGCGTTAGTACAAAATTGCACCAAGTATGATATCCATGCATAAAAATATTGAAAACAAGCTAAAAGGGACATTTCCTTTGAAAATATGATATTACCAAGTTTAAACATGATTTGAAAGTTTAAAGAGCATAATACATAAAAGCATAAGTCATAGAAATAATTAATTGATAGGACATCTTAAAATAAGAGAATCATTTCATAACTAACCTTAGAGCATCCTTGTGCAATGCATGAATAAGACCCCATAACTGTCACCCATGCTAAGTAAACCTCCTTAGGCCATCATTCATATTCTTGTTCATATTGTATTTATGTGGGAATAAGCCTTAACCGACATAGACCATGTGAGCTTAACATGGAATCCAGTGTTACCCACACCGAAAAAAGTTGTCCTTCTTACCTAAGGTAGAACCATACTCTTAGCTTAGGTGGATCTACTAGCTACAGACCTATGAAGGAACATAGTTTATGGAATAAGGGGATTGCTACTAGAAAACCCAGCCTCTACTAACGGGAGAGATTCCATCCCAAGAGATTGCTCCTAGAAACCCGGTCTCTAATAATGGGAGGGCTCCCATCTCATATCAATATCCACTCGATGCTAAGCAATAGTTCCCACGAAGTTCATATTAAGTCTTAACTTAGTTCATAATCGTGGAAGAATGTCTTGACACTCAATCCAACATAATTCATAGGATAGCTCTTAGATCATGCGTGAGAATAGCCTTTCATAGTCCATCTCTACATTTACATCAAGTAGGTGAGAATAGCATTTCATAGTCCATCTCTACATTTACATCAAGTAGGTGAGAATAGCATTTCAACCTTAGAATCATCATATTGTAAGAAAGCCTTTCATATCATATCATATTCATACATAGGTGTGTATGTGAGAATATCCTTTCAAAAACACACAATTACATTATAATCATAATCACTTTACTATCAAAGTATTCTTAAATCATATACATAAATCTCATAATCATGCAACATTCTCATATCTTGCCCTTCAAGGATCAAAGATCATATTAAATCAACACATATATAATTCACTACATTAAACATGGATATAATCATAATTCAAATAACTCAATTACTATATGCATAATATCATAATATTCTTATTTCCCTAACAAACCCATATCACAAGATCATAATAGAGAAATATGGGGATTTCATGGGTTCTTGGGGAATTCAACATAAAAAACATAGGAAATAATGAATTCATACATAATATATCATAATTCAATCATTAGAAATGATTTTGAAAGGAACCATGACTTTGGAATCAAACCCTAACTTTTGGGGATTTCTATCTTTGAAATTGGGATTTTTTAAAGGGGCTCCATGGATAAAGAGCTATCATACCTTAGCAATGGAATCCAATGAATTTGAGTAGAAAACCTTGTTTCTTAAACCCTAGCTCAAGCTTTCTTCTTCTTCTTCCTTGAAGTTCTAGAGAGAGAATATTTGGAGAAGATGAACTTTCTTTGGGATTTGCTTTGTGTTTTGGAAATAATGAGTTTAATTGGGTAAGTTTTGACTTAAAATGACTTATATAGGTGTATAAAACTAAGGAAAAACGACTTCACTTTGATAGGACTTAAACCGGAATTTCCCAAAACACCCCTCACTTTAAGTGAGCTGCCGAGGTGCCAGGAGGGGCTCCATGAGCCGTGGTCATGACCACGGGTCGTGGTCCCTCTCATGGACTTGAGGCATTGGCTAGGAAACTTGTTCCTTTAGCCCACAAGCCCAAGACAACTTCATGAGGGGCTCCACGAGTCGTGGTGAATGCCACGAGCCATGGTGCATTCCACGAGCCGTGGTGCATGCCACAAGTTGTGGTCCCTTTTGAGGACCTTGAGGCAGTGGCTAAGCCACTTACTTTCCACCCTCCCACACCCAACTCTCCTCCATGAGCCTTCCCATGAGCCGTGGTATTCACCACGAGCCATGAAGTGGATCATGAAGAGGAACTTGTTTTGGGCAAATCTTGGGGAGCTCACTGCCTAGCCCACCACAGACCACACCACGTGTCGTGGTCCCTACTACGAGTCGTGGTTGTTCTCATGGTCACTAGGGCAGTGTCTAGGGGAGAGTGGACTGCCTTATTCCTCTCCCTTGGATATTGCCCACCTCCATGAATCTAGTCCTCTCATTTTAGCCTACTAATTTTCGAGGTGTTACAATATCTCCCCCTTGGGAACATTTGTCCTCGAATGACGATCTAGACACCATACGGAAGTAAAGACTAAAGACTAGAAGCCTATGATGCATATAACATCAAAATAATGCAAAAATTCAAAAGAGGAAACTTCAACTCCATCTCAAACATAATCAATGCATCACAAGGAAGTATGAACTACATCTAACAACCCATTATGCATGAAAGCTCAAGGTTTCACCTATTCATAGGAGGAACTACCTACTCCAAACTAAAGGAATGCTCAACACAATCTCATGGATCCCTTAAGCAACATATTTTCAAAAAGCACAACTAAAGCATGTTCAACAATTCATCTTATGAAGCATTTAGGCAATTCTCAGTCAATGCACAATAACAGAAGGAAAATCAATCATGAAACTCATTTTCTTACTAAACATAAATTTCTCAAGAACATGCATAACATGGGGAAATCATGGAAAAACTCATATAACACACATACATCCCAAAACAAGGAAAACTCAAGAGGAACTACTTACTTTAAACTAGGGTAGGAGTAGAGGGAAAACGATGAGGATAGCGGGACTTCATATAAGCCTCGGCCTCCCAAGTAGCACCCTCAACCAAATAATTCCACCACAAAACCTTTACGAAAGTTATTTCCTTGTTTCTCAATTTCTTGACTTATCGATCTAGGATCTCTAACGAAACCTCTTCATGTGAAAGACTTTTGTCAACCTCCAAACCTTCTAAGGGAATAATGAACGTCGGATCTCCAATACACTTCTTAAGTATGGAGACATGAAACACCGGATACACCGGAGCCAACTCATTTGGCAAATCTAACTCATTGGCAACTTTTGCAACACGTTTCAAAATTTGGTATAGGCCCACATACCGGGGACTAAGTTTTCCTTTCTTGCCAAACCTCATCACACCTTTCATAGGTGAGATTTTTAGATTGACCTAATCATTAACCTCAAAATCTAAATCCCTTCTTCTAACATCGGCATAAGACTATTTCTGACTTTAGGCCGTCCTCAACCTCTCTCTAATGAGTCTGACTTTCTCAAAGGCTTCATAAACTAATTTGGGACCTAGTAGGGAAACTTCGCCCACCTCAAACCAACCAACAGGAGACCTTTATCTCCTACCATACAAGGATTCAAAGGGGGCCATACCGATACTTAAGTGATAGCTATTATTGTAGGCAAGTTCCATTAATGGCAAGTGATCATCCCAATTACCCTTGAAGTCTATTACACATGCCCTTAACACATCCTCCAACATTCAGATAGTACGTTCCACTTGCCCATTAGTTTGGGGATGAAAAGTCGTGCTACGCTTAACCTTAGTGCCAAGACCTTTTTGGAATGACTTCCAAAAATGTGAAGTAAATTGAGTACCCCGATCGGAAATAATAGGCAAGGGAACCCCATGCAACTTCACTATCTTTCTTATGTATAACTTGGCATAGTCTTCAGCCGAAAAGGAAACCTTGATGGGAATAAGGTGAGTTGATTGTGTCATCCAATCTATAATGACCCAAATAGAATCATGTTGTCTTCGGGTGCGAGGCAAACCCACAAAAAAATCCATATTTATCTCTTCCCACTTCCAAGTAGGGATACCTATATCTTTGGATAACCCTCCCAGTCTTTGATGCTCAACCTTAACTTGTTGACAGTTTGGACACATAGCCATAAATCCCGCAATGTCCTTTTTCATCCCGTTCCACCAATAAACTTCCCATAAATAACGGTACATCTTGGTGGATCCCAAGTGAATAGAATACCAAGAACTATGGGTTTTCGACAAAATTCTCCCTCAAGTTATCAACATCTGAAACACATAACCGGCCTTGGTATCTAAGCACACCATCTCTCCCATGGGAGAAAGCCTCAATAGATTTCTTAAGTACCACCTCTTTCAATTCTACCGAAATAGGATTAAGGCCTTGCTTAGCCTTTACATCCATCACAAAGGAAGATTCAGACCCATTATGAACCATGACAACACCCTTGGTAGAATCAACTAGTTGAACACCTAGTCAGGCCAACCTATGAACATCATGAACCAACTCCTTTTTACTCATCAACATGAGTCACAATACCCATAGACAATCGACTAAGAGCATCCACTACCACATTGGCCTTGCCAGGGTGATAAAGAACACTCATGTCAGAATCCTTCAACAATTCTAGCCACCTTCTTTGGCGAAGATTCAAATCCTTTTGACTAAAAACATATTGCAAATTCTTATGATCGGTGAACACATCAACATGAACCACATACAAGTAAAGCCTCCAAATCTTTAAGGCAAACACAAATGCCGCTAACTCAAAGTCATGGGTAGGATAATTCTTCTCATGGACTTTAAGTTTTCTTGAAGCATAGGCAATCACCTTACCATTTTGCATAAGTACACATCCCAACCCGACTCTAGAGTCATCACAACATACCACAAAACCATCCGTACCTTCTGGTAAAGTCAACGTCAAAGCGGAAGTAAGTCTATCTTTCAACTCTTGGAAACTTTTCTCACAAGCTTTCGACCACATAAACTTAGCCTTCTTTTGAGTCAAAGCCGTCAAAGGACAAGCAATGGAAGAAAATCCCTAAACAAACCTCTGATAATAATCGGTCAAACCCAAAAAGAATCTAATGTCCTAAGGAGTTAGAGGTCTTGCCTAACTCTTGACCGCATCCGTCTTCTTAGGATCTACCTCAATACCTCTACATGACACAAGCAAGGAAAGCCACAGATCTCAACCAAAATTCACATTTGCTAAACTTTGTGAAAAGTTGATGGACCTTAAGAACTTGCAATAAAATTCTCGAATGGTCAACATGCTCATTCTCACTCCTTGAATGGGTCAAAATATCATCGATAAACACTATCACAAACATGTCAAGATATTGTCAGAATATTCTATTCATCAAGTCCATGAACGCCGCCAGAGCGTTAGTTAAACCAAAGGAAATTACTAGAAACTCATAGTGACCATATCGAGTTCAGAAAGCCCTCTTTGGAATATCTTTACCTCTTACCCTGAATTGGTGATAACCCGAATGAAGATCAATCTTAGAGAAATAACTAAACCCTTGAAGTTGGTCAAACAAGTCATCAATTCTTGGAAGGGGATACTTGTTCTTAATGGTCACCTTGTTCAATTGACGATAATCGATACACATTCTAAGAGATCCATCTTTCTTTCTAACAAACAACACCAGAGCACCCCAGAGAGAGATGCTTAGCCGGATGAAACCTTTATCCAAAAGATCTTTCAATTGTTCTTTTAACTCCTTATGTTCCGCCAGAGCTATTCTATAGGGAGGAATAGAGATAGGTTGCGTATCCAAAAGAAGATCAATACTAAAAGTCTATTTCCTACTTAGGAGGAATACCGGGTAGATCATTTAGGAATATTTCTAGAAACACGGTTACAATGGGGACCGACTCAAGAGTAGGGGTTTTGGAATCTACATACCTCACCCTAACAAGATGGTAAATACAACCCTTGGAGATCATATTTCTAGCCTTCAAACATGAGACAAATTGACCCTTAGGCATAAAATTTTCCCCCTGCCACTCAAGGATAGGCTCATTTGGGAATTGAAACTTGACCAAACGAGTTCTACAATCTATAGAAGCATAACATGCATGCAACCAATCCATACCCAAGATGACATCAAAGTCTAACATATCAAGCTCTACCAAATCAACAAGAGTAACTCTATCGGATAAGGAAATGGGACATCTTCTATAAACCCTTTTAGCCACTACAGAATCACCAATAGGAGTAGAGACATAAAAGCATTCTAATAACACTTCCTTGAGGAACATCAAGCCTCCTTGCCACATATGGGGTCACAGAAGATAAAGTAGCACCGGGATCCAATAAGGCATACACATCAATAAGAAAGACTTTTAACATATTGGTCACTACATCTGATGAGCTCTCTTGATCACCTCAGGTTTGGAGAGCATAAGAGCAGTTTTGCTTGGGAGCATGGGAGTTTGAACCACTAGGAGGAGCTTGCTTTCCCTCTCTTTCCTTAGCATTGGCCAATCTCTCATCTTGTGATCACTATTTCCACAACTAAAGCAACCATCCTTGCCAACTAGGCAATTACCATCATATTTTCTTCCACACTTTTCACAATTAGGCCTAGCCACATAAGAACCACTACCAATACCTCCTTGAGGTTTAGAGTTGGAAATCCTATCTTTGTTGACCCTTGGAACTCTAAAGGAGCCTTGGTTGGAAAACTTGTGTTTTAACCTTGGTCGACCTTATCCATCAGACTTTGCATTAGAGAAGCTCCCATCATCGGTTCTAGCTCTTTTCACCTCCATACTCTTTTCCCTGAGCTTTGATTCCACAATTTGTTAGGCGTGCACCATTAGACATGAGATATTCATATCATCAATAAGCATTGTCGTATGACATTCTTTTTCTACCAAGTCGGACACTCCCATCACAAACTTATTCATCTTAGCTCTTGAATCCGCCATCATAGTTGGATCATAATTGGATAGTTGGGTGAACTTTATAGAATACTCTTTCATACTCATATCTCCTTAATGAAGGTTAGTGAACTCTTGCATATTTTCTTCCCTTAACCCTAGAGTAAAGAATCTATCAAGAAATGCCGATTTAAATAATTCCCACTCTATAGGACCCGCTCCTACTGGCCTCTCCCCTTTCCATTGATCATACCACACTTGATCAACATCTTTCAATTGGTAAGAGGCTAACTCCACTTTCTCTTCCGAACTCACCCCCATAATATCAAGTACCTTATAGACCTCATCCACCTAGAGTAAATCCTCTGCCACTTTGGAGCCATGAAATTCCAAGGGGTTCATTCTTGCAAAATCCCTCACTCTTGAAGCCCTTGAATTTGAATTAGGATTCATATGAGCTACAACATCTCTATTGTCTTGAGTTGCCAAACCTTGGGCCAACATTTGGAAAGATGACCTAACCTTCACATTCGACATAGCCGAAGGATCAATCAGAGGTTGTGGAGGAGCTTCTCATTCCACATTGTCACCCTCCATCCTCCTAGATTTAGCCATATAGTATCCATATCATAAAGAACATAGGGCAAGGATTATGAGAAAGAAATTATAGAAATTATATAGTTAAACTCTATCGCACGACTTAAGAATAATGAAATAAGTGGAATTTCCTAAGCATCTTAGAGCTTCTCATTCATAAATGTGGCGCGCTTCACACTCATGAGCAAGACTCTCTAGACATGGCCTATGAGACATAATCCTAGAATCATTCTAAACCTTGTTCTCTGATACCAAGTTTGTCACGACCCAGGGGTACCCCCTAGATGTAACATGCCATATAGAACCCCGAAGGACTCCATATAAGACACTTAGCATATCATAAAATAAGCAATAGAACAATAATAGTAAAAATGCATTTCAAGGCCAAGTCTAAAATTTTTATTTAAAGCAAAAGTGGAAGTCTAGATACTAATTCTCAACATAGTCATCTATTACAATATTCGAACACGAAACGGACAAAACCTATACAACATAGTCCAAAAAGGACATACAAGAAATGAAACAACAAGTGAAAACATCTGTCCTCGAATCATGAGGACTCACCAACAAGCTAGGAGAAATGAGCAAATCCAAACTTTAGCCACAATGAGGACCACCTTGAGAATAGAACCCTACACTTGGAAAAACGTAGGAAAAGTAGGCATTACTACAAAGTTGCACTAACTATGATAGCCACACATATGAATATTAAAAACATCCTAAAAAGGACATTTCAGTTGAAAATATGCTATTACCAAGTTTAAACATGATTTGAGAGTTTAAAGAGCATAAGTTATAAAAACATAAGTCATAGACATAATCAATAGATAGGTCATCTTAACATAAGAGAAACACTTCATAAATAACCTTAGAGCATACTTGTGCAATGCATGAATAAAACCCCATAAATCTCACCCATGCTCAGTAAACCTCCTAAGGCCATCATTGACATTTTTGTTCATATTGTCTTTATATGGGAATAAGCATTAACCAACATAGACCATGTGAGCTTAACATGGAATCCGGTGATACCCACACTGAAAAGGGTTGTCCTACTTGCCTAAGGTAGAACCATACTCTTAGCTTAGGTGGATCCACTAGCTAAAGACCTATCAGGGCACATAGTTTATGGAATAAGGAGATTTCTACTAGAAAACCTGGCCTCTACTATTGGGAGAGCTTCTATCCCTAGAGATTACTCCTAAAAACCCGACCTCTACTAACGGAAGGTCTCCCATCTCATATCAATATCCACTCGGTGCTAAGCAATAATTCCCACAAAGTTAATATTAAGTCTTGACTTAGTTCGTAATCATGGAAGAATGTCTTGACTCTTCATCCAACATAATTCATAGGATAGCTCTTAGATCATGCGTGAGAATAGCCTTTCACCGTCCATGTCGACATATACATATCTTAGATTCAAGTAGATGAGAATAGCCTTTGAACCTTAAAATCATTATATTGTGAGAAACCCTTTCAAATCATATTATATTCATACATAGATATATATGTGAGAATATCCTTTCAACAACACACAATTACATCATAATCATAATCATAATCACTTTACTCTCAAAGTGTTCTTAAAGCATATACATAAATCTCATAATCATGTAAAATTCTCATATCTTACCCATCAAGGATCAAAGATCATATTCAACCAATACATCTATAATTTACTACATTAAACATGGATATAATCATAATTCTAATAACTCAATTACTACATGCATAATTTCATAATATTCTTCTTTCATCAACAAACCCACATCACAAGACCATAATTGAGAAATGTGGGAGTTTCATGGGTTCTTGGGGAATTCAACATAAAAATCATACGAAATCATCAATTCATACATAATATATCATAATTCAATCATTATAAATGATTTTGAAAGAAACCACTTTGGAATCAAACCCTAACTTTTGGGGATTTCTATCTTTGAAATTGGAATTTTTTGTAGGGGCTCCATGGATGAAGAGCTACCATACCTTAGAAATGGAATCCAATGAATTTGATTATAAAACCTTGTTCCTTAAACCCTAGCTCAAACTTCCTTCTTCTTCTTCCTTGAAGTTCTAGAGAGAATATCTGGAGAAGATGAACTTTCTTTGGGATTTGATTTGGGTTTTTGGCATATTTAGTTTTATTGGGTGATTTTTTACTTAAAATGACTTATATAGGTGTATAAAAATAAGGCAAACCGACTTCACTTTGATAGGACTTAAATCAGAATTTCCCAAAACACCCCTCACTTTAAGTGGGTTGCCCAGGTGCCAGGAGGGGCTCCACGAGCCGTGGTCATAACTACGAGCCATGGTCCATCTCGTGAACTTGAGGTAGTGGCTAGGTAACTTGTGCCTTTAGCCTACAAGCCCAAGGCAACTTCAGGAGGGCATCCACGAGCCGTGGTGCATGCAACAAGTCGTGGTCCCTCTCATGGGCCTTTGAAGCAAGTGGCTAAGCCACTTCGTTTCCACCTTCACACATCTAACTCTTCTCCATAAACCTTCCAACGAGTTGTGGTCTTCACCAAGGGCCATGAAGTGGCTCGTGAAGAGGAGCTTGTTTTGGGTAGATTTTAGGGAGCTCACTTCCTAGCACACCACGAACCACACCACATGTCATGGTCCCCACCATGAGTCGTGATAGTGGTCGTGGTCACTAGGGTAGTTTTTAGGGGAGAGTGGACAGTATTAGTCCTCTCCCTTGGCCATTGCCCACCTCCTTGACTCTAACCCTCTCTTTTTAGCTCTACTTTAGCCTACTAATTTCCGGGGTGTTCCAGCAAATGAAATCTTGATAATCTGCTTGCCAAAACAATCTTAACTTTGTATCATAATATTGAAACTAAATGAAGTTCGGTGAATGAGCAATCTACTTACTTGTGGCATAAACGTTTAGGTCACATAACCTAAGAAAGACTGGGAAGAATAGTTAAGAATAAATTCGTTCAGATTTGGATTTTACAGACCTTAAAATTTGTGTGGATTGTATTAAAGAAAAATAAAGAGAACATACAAAGAAAGGAGCCAAGAGAAGTACGCAGTTTCTTGAAATTATACTCATTGATATATGTGATCATTTTGATATTGCATATTTCACTAAAGAAAAATAATTTTTGACTTTTACTGATGGTTTTTACATTATGGCTATTTTTATTTGTTGCATGAAAAATCTCAATCGATAAATGCTGTAGAGGTATTTATTAATCATGGTGAAATACAACTAGACAAAAAGGTAAAAATAATCAGGCTAGATAAAGGTGGTGAGTATTATGGAAGATACGATGAAACTGGACAACACCTTGGGTTTCCATTTGCTAAACTCCTAGAAAAACATGGCATATGTGCTCAATACGCAATGCCAGGCACACCACAACAAAATGGTGCGGCTGAAAGGAGTAATCGTACATTAATAGATATGGTTAGGAGTATGTTGAGCAATTCATCGTTATCTCTTTCGTTGTGGGTGTATGCTTTAAAGATTGTCGTTTACTTGTTAAATAGGGTTCCTAGTGAAGCACTTTCAAAGATGCCTTTTGAATTGTGGACCGGAAGAAAACCTAGATTAAGGCACCTACATGTTTGGGGTTGCCCGGCAGAAGTACGAGTTTACAACCCACAAGAAAAGAAACTAGATTCAAGAACAATCAGTGGATTCTTCATTGGTTATCTAGAAAAATCAAAGGGGTATAAATTTTACTGTCCTAATAATAATTCGAGAATAGTTGAAACTAAAAATACTAGGTTCATTGAGAATGGTAAAGTTAGTGGAAGTGAGGAACCACGTAATGTAGAAATTAAAGAAGTTAGGGAACAAATTCTTCTACCCTGCACTTTTTCTAAAACTGTTGTTCCTGAAATTATTGTACAACCTAATAATCAATAGGATCAACAAATTAATGCTCCTATTAATCATGATGAAGTCATAACTGATAAACCTACAGTAGATGAACCACAAGAAATAACATTAAGAAAATCTCAAAGACAAGAGATCTACTATTTTTTAATTATTATTTGGCATATCCACACGAGTCAGAAATTCAGTTAGGAATTGATAATAATCCATTATCATTTTCATAAGCCATTGAAAGTAAGAATTCTTATGAATGGTTAGAAGCTATGAAAGATGAGTTGAAATCTATGGAACATAATGAAGTTTGGGATCTTGTTGAATTTCCTGGAGGTTGCAAAATAGTTGGGTGTAAATAGGTCTTTAAGACCAAATGTGACTCAGCTGTCAACATTGAGCATCACAAGGCCACACTTGTTGCCAACAGTTTTACTCAGAAAGATGGCATCGACTATAACAAAATACTTTCACCTGTTTCTAGAAAAGATTCACTTAGAATTATAATAGATTTAGTAGCTTAATATGACTTAGAGCTACATCAAATCGATGTGAAAATAACCTCTCTGAATGGGAATTTAGAGAAAGAAATTTATATGAATCAACCTGAGGGGTTTCCTATCAAAGGAAAGGAACACATGGTGTGTAAACTTAAGAAGTCAATATACAGACCTATACATGCTTCCCGATAATGGTATCTAAACTTAATGAAACTATTGTAAGCTTTGAATTTAAGGAAAACACTGTTGATCGGCGTATATATCAGAAGATCAATGGGAGTAAGTTTATCATGTTAGTTTAACATCTTTCTTGATACTAATGATTTTGTTTTGTTTTATGATATCAAGAAGTATATCTCTAACAAATTTGATATGATAGATATGAGAGAGGAATCCTATGTGATTGGGATAGAAATACTTAGATAGATCACAAGGATTATTGGGGTTGTCTCATAAAGTCTATATTAATAAAGTATTACAAAGATTTAAAATGAAAAAATGCTAATCAAGTCCTATTGCAATTCAAAAATGAGATAAATTTAGTCTCAATAAATGTCCAAAGAATGAACTGCAATGTAAGCAAATGAATATATTCCTTATGCATCATCATTAGGAGCCTAATGTATGCACAAACTTGTACAGACCAGATATAAGTTTTATTATTGCGATGTTGAGCCCCTATCAAAATAATCTAGCAATTGACCACTACATCCAATGAATTTCAATCCCTTATCTCTTGGCTCAGAAGGGCACCAACGGTCGTGTTATCATATAGGATAGCTGAGATAAAAGACTTTTTCTTGCAAATCCTCTCTTTTCCGCTTTTGACTATGATTGGGCCCTCCAATGGTAGAACCTGGTGAACCAGGCATACTGCTTGACTTGCTTTTCTTCTCTTATGATATTTATGATATTGATAAGTTGAGTCTGGGTCTTGCTCTCTCATCCTTTTTCCTCTGCCTTCCTCTTGTAATTGACCCTTTCTTTTCTACTACGCCTATCCATCCGTCAAATTGACATCCAGCCGGGTGAACGATAGCGGTCCTTTGTTCCCCATAGCAACTGGGGATCAAAAAGCACCAAATTTGATGACTTATTAAGAGAAGTACGAAGTAAGATCATGATATCAAAAAGGGAGTTGGGTGATCCTGGAAGTCTGCAAAGAAAGTGCTGTGATACTTACAAAAATGAAAGATCATATGCTCACTTACATAAGATTTGATCATCTTGATGTGGTTGGCTATTCAGAAGATTTGATCATCTTGATGTGGTTGGCTATTTAGATTCTGATTATGTTGGTTATGTGGATACAAGAAAATCCATATTTGGATATTTATTTCTATTAAATGAAGGAGCAATATCAAGGAAGAGTGTGAAGTAGGCTGTTATAGTTGCATCCACTACAGAAGTTAAGTTTGTGGCATTCTTTGAGGCCACAGTTAGGCTAATTGACTACGAAACTTTATTTCTGGACTTGTGCTAGTTGATAGTATTTCCAATCCACTGATACTTTATTATGATAATACTGCAGCAGTCTTCTTCTCTAAATATGATAAATATTCAAAGAATTCCAAGCATACGGAATTGAAATACTTTTCGATTGAAGAAGAAGTCCCGAAAGATAAAGTGACAACTTCACATATTAGCACCAAGCTTATGATTGTCGATCCTTTGATGAAAGGAGTGCCACCCAAAATATTCATTGAACATGTTGAATGAATGGGCAATATTGATGGAAATGAATGACTTTATATAAAAACTTTATTATGTTCATGCAGATTGACACTTTTAGCTCAATTATATCTGTGTCTGTTGTTACTAATTTTCTCTTGTATACATAACTTTGAGAATGATGATAGTAGATTCTAATTATGATTAAATATTGTAAGTATTATTGGTGGATCATTATAAATATTTAAAGTTTGTATTGGATAATAGACTAATATTGTGGTACGTGAAAGGGAATACATTGGTTAAAGAATGTATAATTGCTATGACTCATAGTAGTTTATTTATTCAATAACAACAATTGTTATTTTCAATGAAAGAAAGATTTGGCATCTTAGTTGTGCACCTAATGAGTGATATATTTATCGAACCATTCTGTGAATACGATCATGTGCGCCAAGTGGGAAAATGTAAAAAAATATGATCAAGTGGGTATACTTTTATTTGGTTTAATAACAATTGATTATCTATGCCTACTTGGATAAATATGAGAAGTTAATTTTTGTTATAACTACCCACTATGAGAAGTTAATTTTGTGTTATAACTCCTCACCATCTACTTTGATGGAAAGTGTGATTAAAGTTACCGGTCCTCTCTTTGTCTTTAAAAACTAAAGAATATTGTATCTTTCATCAATACGTTTTCTAAAAGAAATTAGTAAAAGAAAAGATAGAGAAAGTAGACAATTTCTTTCGAGAACAAAGAAAAGACTTTTGCTCAATTCAAGTCAAGCTTCTATGGCTGATTCGGGTGTGTTTTCTTTACTGAATTATTGTCGTAGTACATTCATGTGAAATCATGTAATTCTACGATCGTAAATAATTGATAGGATTTATGATTAGATTGTTTATGTTTTACAATCTGAATTTAGATAAATTCTTACATTCTAACATACCTTATTGTGACGATCCAAATTAGAGTCATGATGATACCTACCATAACCCACCAGTAGGTAAGCCAACCCATATCCTGAAACGAAAAGTAGCATACTTATTGAATATTATTTAATTGTTTATGATATGTTGAATTAGATTGTATTCAGTTGTCTCTTTGTATTTCATATATAGTTTGAGATAGCAAACTCTGATTTACTTTAGATCTCTTATGTTTCTTGTGAAAGGGCATTAGAGGGAGAAGAGATGGTTGATAATGACTCAGGTTGATTCTTTTGATAGCTGAAGCTTGAAATAGTTTAGCTAAATTAAAGTATTAGATTTATTTTAGTGAATTGCTTGTTGGGTTTGATGAAAATCCATATGATATGTAATAGTTGATTGACAAATAGATGTCATTACCTATTATATAGCTTACGCTGTGATATTCAGCTGATTCTAATCATTATCAATACCCAAATAGCATGATTATAGTTCATACTAGCATATTCCTAAGAGTCTGCATACACTTGTGATAAAACCCTGTTTAAATATTTGTGGTTGTTAACTTGAAGTAATTGAGAAATAATTCAGATTGTACGTTCAAATTTATACGCAACACCCCCCTATTAAATCCTCCAGCATAATTTTTACCAATGTGTAAACCTCTACTGCAATAAAACACATTGTAAGGTGAATTATGTTCAACCATTTCCTATGGGATTGATCTCAACTCTTAATTGTGTTATATTTTGCAAACATTTGTTTTAAATGTATTGTTGAATTTTATCAGTATCACTCATCTTTAATGTCAAAAATAATCAAACCCCTAATGAAATGGAATGATGTAGTATTTATACTAAGATAGAATAAGAATACACATTAATAATGATTTTCAAAAAAAAATTATAATCATCAATAAAAATAAAAGGGGGGTCCTCTATGCCAAGATGACTTTTGTCTTAAGAATACAAACTTTGAATCATTGTTTCTTTCTCCGTTGTTCAAGTAATCTACCAAGTAAAGCTTGCACTTTTTATTTTAGCATTTCTTAATCTTCAAGTTATCATTCCAAGCATCCTCTAAGACTTTGAAGTAGCAACTAGATAAAATATCTTGAACTACTTGCCTTTGGATAGACTGCATGCATCAAATATACAAAAGTAAGGAACAAACTACATAATGAGACTTTTTCTTCTATAGTCAACTGAAAACTACATTAGTTTGTTGCACAATTTTATGTGAGTAATGTTTTTATACACGGTGAATTACAAAAGAAAGTCTACATGATTGAATATTTAGGAAGTATCTTTATAAACTCAATAAAGTCTCCAAGCAACGGTATACTAGACATGTTGGGGTTCTATATTTTAAAGTATTTTTCTTCCTCTATCAATCTCCCTATTTTTAAGTGTAAAGGTGATACTATTTTCATTTGTATCAATTTATGTCGAATTGTTATAATAAATTAAAGTCATTTCGAATTGTTATCATAAAATTAAAGTCATTTCGACCATCAAAGTTTTGAGCCTAGAATCTTGATCACATTGGTTACTTTTTAAGCCAAAGGAACTTTCAAGGAAAAAAATATATACATTATAACACAAAGAAAGTTCTCTTTGGGCTTACTCAATGAATTGGAGTACTTCTCTAATCTTTAAGTTGTTTCTTCTCCTCTAGATCCTCAATTAAAATTGACTAAAACCTCTAGTGTTCCTCTACAAGATGCGTACAATCTATAAGAGATTATTGGAAAGCTTACTATATTTAACTCATATTCAATCAAATCATCGTTTTACCATGTTGACTCTCAATAGTATATGCAGTGACCTTATAAGGGTCACCTCACAATTGCATTTACAACATTACAATATCATTGGTCCAACCTAGGCTAGTGACTATTCTCAATGCAATAACATCTTTTTCTCTTTTGTTTTTTTGTGGTACCAATTGGCCTTCTTTTAGGATTTCTCGCCAATATATGAGCAGATTTTTCATTAGTTTAGGTAGGTGATTAACAATTTAAGCACACCTCATCCAGTTCTAGGTGCAAACAATCGTTAAGCAGTATAAAATCCAACAAAGAGTTTCTCATCCAGTTCTAGGTGTAAATGATCATTAAGTAGTATAAAATCCAATGAAGAGTTGGGGTCGAACCCACAGGGAGTGGTACGTGTCTAAAGTTCAATTAAGAAGTACAAATGTATCTAAACAGTTATTGGAATAAGAATTATCGAAAAACATACAACTAAATCTAAACGGGTGACAACTAATGTCAGATGGGGGATTTGATTTTGCAATGACAAGCTGAAATAACAATAAAAACAGGGAAAAATAACAATATGGAGAGGAGTTCTCGGGATGTGATCAGTTATAGGCTAATTATACTATATGGGCAATTGAAATCTAATGATGATTTGCTGAAACATTATGGGTAGGATGGAGTTTAAGTGCAATAGTTTTCTCTCGAACAACTATTACGATTCAAGTGATTTCTTTCGAACATCAACATGCTTAACAAGATAACCAGCCCACAACCTTAATACATCCACTGTCTCAAGCTAGATAGATAGGATTGGATTTGAGATTCACTCTCTCGAGCTAAACCCATATTAACCCAATACCTACAAATCATTAATCAAACGCTTTGGTCCCAAAACCTCTTTCTCAAGCAAGCTAAGAACTCAAAATTAGAATTGCATTTGCAACTACAATTCATAAATTAAAACTCAGCTAATGATTAAAACCACATTAAAACAACAATTTCATCATCAAACAACAATACCCATATGATAATTAGACAAATAAGCACATGATCGCACCCAAAGAATTTGGGTTTTAGCTACACATCATAAAAACATAAAAATGACTACCAAATACATTTTTTATGATCTGGATAAGAGTCTCCAAGCCATTACAATGATTTCTAAGAATGAAATTAAAAGACCCACTTTCCAAATTCTCCAAAATTATGCAATTCTAACTCAAAAATCAAGAGAAAACTCTAAGTCTAGAATGGGAACTGTAATATCTGGGAGAGAACTTGGAGAGCTCGTAAAAGTACATTTAAAATTCAATTTATAGTTTCCCAAAAATTAGCCAAAAGAGACCATTCAGTGAGGTAAGTTGGGCTCATCGAGTGGTTTGGCGACACACCATTTTCTCTCCTCTATCGCCGTTATGCATTGGTTCTCAGCATCCTCAAGTCCTGTAACTTTGAGCGATCCATCCTATCATCGCGGAGCTGATCGGTAATTCGCCGACTGCCCCTTTTTTGTCGCCGACTTGGTTTCTTTCCTCAAGGCTAGCAAACTGGAACTTTAGGCGGACTGAAGAGCCACTCGGCGATTCACCAAGTGGTCTTGGCGATCATCAGGATTGCTTATCTCCACTTCTTCAGTTTGCTTTGTTCCTTTTTGCCTATTAGTGTCATTACTTCGTTCCTTAGTCCACATACCTGAAAATCAAGGCTTTAACGTCAATTTATAGCACAAATTAGGCATTTGACTACACTAAAACTATAGAAACAAAGCCCTAAATGAGTCCAAATCTTGGACTACAACTTAAATGTGTGCTTGTCCTCACGTAAAACTCAAGATCAGCAATTCGATAAGGATGTCTACAAATAGTGCTGCATAAGACTCAACATAAATGCACACAACAAGGTTCAAACTACTTAATCAATGATTGATTGTTCACTCAAAGATTCAAATTGTGACTCACCATTATCAAAGATGCTCATGTTCACAATACTTGCTTCAAATGCAAGTTCAAGCTCAACAAAGGTACTCACATGCCCTCACAACAAAGATGATTCCATATTCACATCAAACTTCTCAACAATTGAAAGTCTGGAAATCACATACAACTCTCACACTCACAAAGATGAACACATGCATGACTCCACCCATAGGTTTGCCCTGATTTTCCAATCAACATTTGTTTCAGCTCACTCAAGATCACAAAGGTCTTTTCATGGCTTGTAACGGGGTTGAGTGCAAAGGTATGTTCATTTAGGTTTAGTGGTTTCTACCTTCATGAAGTATGGTTTGAACATTACTTGCCTCTTTTTCTTAATCATTTCAAACATGCTCACGATCCACCCCATTATTCAACTTCATTTGAACCACAGAATACCCCATTTCTTTTGCAATTTTCCTTACTTTATTTCACAACTTTTTTGGTTATTTTATTTTCTTTCTTCTTTTCACTCAATCAACCGGACCAACGGGGCAAATTCTAGATTTCATCACACACAATATTCAAATTAATCTCATCACACAAGGCATTTGTACCAATATCAAACAAGACTCCAAACTTTCTAGCTAGCGTGCAATGTTCATTAGAAGAGACTCATTCGACAATCGGCTAGTCAGAATGAGAAGCTAAAAGTTCACATATTGCCTATGTAACTTCGTTTGCCTCATCGTAGCCGTACATTCATTTTCTTCAATTAGGAGCACAATTCAAGAAATTGGTATTGACCACAACCGACACTCAAAATTGCACAAGAACAACCACACTCAGACACAAAAGAAGTGGCAAAAATTTTAAAATTGAGTTCCAAACCATTTTCAGTTAAGACAATGGGCCACAAGCTAAAACATCCACAAGATCAAGATCAAAACATATAAATATCAACAAAATAGTCCAATATTCACAAACAAGTTAAAATCACAAGAAACAAGACACAGGTATGGAAATACCTCACCCCACCCAACAAAAAGAAGAAGTTGTCCTCAAATGCAACAAAAAGAACAACAAAGTATCACAAAATAATAGAGAGGAAGGGGGCAAATCCTACCAGGCTAAGCCTGAGGTGACGTCTGCTTATCTGTTGGGGCATCAATGCCCAAGGTCACACTTCAAGTTGGGTATCAGTGCCCGGTGTCTCATTAGCCTTAGTTCCACTGGAGTCGGCCATAAAAGTATCTTTCAAGGAGGCCTGTCTAGTTGTCTCGAACATGGCACCCTCTAGATCAGTGAGGTCCTCATAAACAGTCGCATCGCGCACCTTAAGCTGCTCCTTATCTGTCTTGGCTTCGCATTTAGTAGCAGCAACATTAGCCCTAATATCCTCTCTGATGGTAGCCGAAGGTACATCAGTACAGGCTGGAACATTAATAGCCGGATGATCTGGGATCTCTACCATCCCAAATACCGAAGTAAAGTATGTGGACTTTAGTTGGTCCACATCCTTCCTCAGCCTAATAACAGTGGAACTGGAAGTGCCTGAAGGCCTGGAGGCTGGATTAGGCAAAGTTACCTCTGTAGGTAATGTGTCAAAATCAACTACCGGGGATGTATCCACCGGAGCTGCTCTCCTCCAATCAACCTCGTCTCGTGTATACTCAATCTCTATGCACCGAATATCAGTGGATGATGTGGGTGTAACCTCAAAAACCCTCTTCTCATCATGAGGAACTCCTACCCGATGACATAACCATGTGATCAGTATTGGAAAAGGAAGGGACTGCTAGCGCTGCTAGCCCTCATATCCATCTTTTGCTTGATAAGTAACCCCAAATTCAGCTACTTCTTTGCTATGATAGACCCGAGGCAAGCCTCCTTTGGATGGCGGAGAATGGTATCATTTTGTGACGGCATGATTGTGCTACTGATGAAGTCAAACCAGCACTGAGTTGCTATGTGTATGTCCTTTTCTATTGGTGCTCCGGCCTCAATCCACCTCGAGGTGGTGTCAAAAATTAAGGGAGCTAGCCAACCCTTCAAGTTATCCAGAGTATTTTTCATGATCATACTTCGATATGCGTGGTTAATGTTCATAGCCCTCTCAAACACTGTGTTTATCTCATTGCTATTGCATCTCACTTTCTTTCCTCGAACCATCACAAATTCCACCGGTCTGAAGGCACTAGCCGTCTTCTTACCCTGGGGTACCAGATCACTGTAAGTTGAATAGAATTCGCAGACCCAAGTGGGAATGTATGGGCCACAGGGCCTGGTGAAAATTTGGAATCTGTGGAACCTAATGGTGCCCCACACATTTGGATGTCCGTCCACTACACCATCCATGGACAACCTCTTCTCTTCTAGGATGGTCCTTAATCCCTCAGCCTTTAACTGGTTGAGCAACCTGGGAGGAGGACCCTGAACTGGTGGTGCTGGAACCACTGTCTATGCTAGAGCTGGCATTGAATCAGAGGCAGGAGGGATCATCTCTGAAATCCTAGATGGATCATGACGAGCTTCTGAACAAAGCTCTGCTTATCGAGCCTGTAATAACCAATTATCCTCACGCTCAGAGAATGAAGCCTCAGAATAAAATAATTCCCCCTCGCTATCGGAGTTGTGCTCCAGTGTCTCAACTATGGGCGTTTTTCCCTTTCCTTTGCCTCCCTTCGGAGGTAAGTTTTTGCCCTTTGCACTAGAAGTAGTTGCTTCCTCACTAATCACGATCCCTCGTGCCTGCTTTTGGGGTAGCATGCCACTATCATCCAAGTTTGTTCTATCCATACCTGCAAAACATATAGTAAAGTGTTCAAAACAGTCCAAGAAAAGTGCAGGCATTAAGTTGCAGAAAGACATGCCAAATGAGTCTCCGAGTCACTTAGGCGAGCTAGATCGGACTCGCTGAGAGTATCAACATAAAAAAAATTATGAAATCAAGACAGGTTGGCGATGTTCAAGTCCATTTGGCGAATCTCCGACACCCATTGGCTAGCTAAAAGAAGCCCACCAAAAGTTACAGTACATTTTAAGGGTTAGGGGCGCAGAAAGGGCGATCAAGAAAACCTTTTGGTGAGTCGCTGAGTGAACTCGGTAGGCTCAGGAATCTCGCTGAAAGTTATAGAAGAAACTCAACTATAATTTGAAATTAAGGGCAATCTAAGGGGACGTCGGCAAACCACTGAATCACTCGGCGAGCTTGACGTAGTTTGCCACCATGCCCTCGAGGTACTTAAATATCCCTCGATTTGGCCAAAATTGGCCATTTGATGACTTTTGCCCTTAAAAATGATGTCAAACACTCCATCATTGGAAAACTATGTCATTTGGCACAATTCAGGGTTACTTAGACTTCACTCCACTAAGCCCAACACAAATAAATAGCAACCCAACAATTTAGTATCGATTTCATGAAATAAGACACGGGAATCAAACATTTTAAAGCATTTAAGCACAAATTCCAATTCAAGACGGGCAAACAAACAGATGAAGCACGATTATAGCAACTACCCAACATCACACAAAACCAAATTTACCTATTGCATTCGATTTCAACCACAAACTTAAAGCATGGGTTTCAAAAAAACAACTTGTGTGTCGAGTTTCAAGTTTGAATAGCTAGGCGGCAAAGTAATCCAATTTCGAGCATGAATTCACACAAAACTATGGGCAAAAGCAATAAAATATGGTAGATCAAAAGTTGGGTGAGAGGGTACGATAGGTAGAAATGAGGGAAAGTGAAGGATTTTGAAATTTTAAACAATTTGGCCTTTAAAATCTTTTCGTTCGCGGCACCTTCGGCAGAGTAAGTCGTCCTCACTGAACCACTCGGCGATACGCCGAGTGGTATTTTTCTCATTGAGTTTTACAGGACTCCCAGCAATTTTGGGGGTTTAAACGACGAACAAAATAGGGCTAATCGACCTATTTGGCGAATCGCCGATTGAGCAAATTATCCGTCAAGTTTTACAGAGTTCCCCTTCAAGCTTGGTCATTCCAACAGCAGTCCAAAGCGGGGTTTGCCAACCTCTTTGGCATGCCGCCGAATTGACTTTGGGCTCGCCAAACTACCTATTTTCCAGCACTCTTCACTTTTCAACTCGCAGAATCAACACCCGTTATTCAAAATCAAAAACTAAAGCATTAAAAAATGGGTTGCCTCCCAAGAAATGCCTTAGTTAACGTCATGGCGCGATGAGGATACCAAATCAAACTTCATTATTAGGGTTTGCCATTGTGTCGCTAGGCAATCCCCCTTGTTGTCTTGAATTCAAATGAGAAGAAATTTGACCCATTTGGGTCTCCAGCGGCTTAGTAGAGATTGAGTGAGATGTCACTATTTGATTGAGAGTTGAGACATCCTCTTTCATCTCTTTCAACACTTTGTCTGACCCTTCAACTCTGTTAAGAATGCATGAGAGCTTATCTTCTGTATGGCCACCTTCAGATTCCTTGGGCATTTGACGCTCATGGGGAGGAACATACTTGTCCGTGTACCCCTATCTCTCCTTCCCGGTGGAGTTACGATCACGCCAATATCTATCACGGTCTCTCTAGCCCTCATCTCTGTTCCAACCTTAATTTCCACCCGGTCTTGTGTAGTTTGCACAATAGCCTTCTTCTTGATTTGCTAGGAAGTTCACTTTCTCATTGTACAGTGCTTCAAATTGTGCTTCATCGGGGTTAACTCCACCAACACCCACATTATTAAAACTCTTTGTACCAACACCCGTGATATTTTCAGCTAAGAGATCCAGGTGGGTCATCATTTTAGCCATGTTTTGGTCTCTCTCTTGATCTTTTTGATTTGTTCTTTTGTCATTCTAAACATGAGAGGAGAAACTTGATCTTCACGAGTGTGTCATGCCTTATAGATCTTGGTCATGCAATCAAGGAGTTGAGACGCTACTTCATATGGCTGTTGCATTATACCACCAAAAGATAGTTGATCAGCCACTCCTTTGTTCACCGAATCAAGACTACGATATAAGTATTGCAGCAACACATTATTTGGAAGTCCATGAGTTGGGCACTAAAGCACCATCTTCTTAAATCTCAATCATGTCTCATGGATTGGCTCACATTCCAAGCGTTTGAAACCTTTTATGCCATCTCTTAGAGTCATCATCTTTGATGGGGGGAAAGAACCTCACTAGGAATGTTGTGATAAGCTCATCCCAAGAGGTGATGGAATCCCTTGCTAACTCAGCCAACCATTTAGTAGCTTCACCCATCAAGAAGAATGGAAACAACTTGAGGTTGACTGATTCTTGTGATATGTTCTTAAATGAGAACGGACCACAGACATCCATGAAGTTCCTAATATGCTCATGGAGATCCTCATGAGCCAGCCCCCCAAATAATCCTTTAAGTTGCAGGAGATGAAGCATTGTTCTAGTAATGTGGAAAACAGTGTTTCCTACAGCCGGAGGTAGACGAATTGCACTAGCACCACCTAATTGAATTGGGTCATTAACATTGTTAAGATTTCCAATGTCATATTGGTGCCCTACTTGGGTGCCATTACTTCCATTTACACTCATCTCTTCCGTTTTTTAATACAAACAACACAAAACCAAAAAATAGAGTAAGTAGATTCAGCTACAACTAAAAAGATCACAATTTAACTTCACTAAAAAAAATTTAAACAACACCACTCCCCAGTTCTAGAGTAAGTAGATTCAGCTACAACTAAAGTGGTGCCATTTTTATTAACATTTCAAGCGCACCTCATCTAGTTCTAGCTGCAAATGATCATTACGCAGTATAAAACCCAACGGAGAGTTGGAGTCGAACCCACAAGGAGTGGTACGTGTCAAAAATTCAATCAAGAAGAACAAATGTATTGTAAACAGTAATAGGAATAAAAATTATCGAAAACATACAATTAAATCTAAAAGGGTGACAACTAATGCCTGATGGGGGATTTGATTTTGCAATGAACAACTGAAATAACAATGAAAATAGGGGAAAATAACAATATGGAGAGAATTTTTAGGATGTGATCGGCAATAGGCTAATTACGCTATCTGGGTAATTGAAATCTAACGATAATTTGCTGAAACACTGTGGGTAGGCTGGACTTTAAGTGCAATAGTTTTCTCTTGAACAACTATTACGATTCACATAATTTCTTTCTAACATCAACAAGCTTAACAAGATAACCACCCCACATCCTTAACATGTCCCATCTCTTAAGTTAGATGGATAGAATTGGATTTGGGATTCACTCTCTCGAGCTTAACCCATATTAACCCAATACCTACAAATCATTAATTAGAAGCTTTGGTCCCCAAAACCTCTTTCTTAAGCAAACTAAGAACTCAAAATTAGAATTGCATTTGCAACAACAATTTACAAATTAAAACTCAGCTAATGATTAAACCAACATTAAAACAGCAATTTCATCGTCAAACAATAATACCCATACGATATTTAGATAAATAAGCACATGATCACACCCCAAGAATTGAGGTTTTAGATACACATCATAAAAACATAAAACAGATTACCAAATACATTTTCCATGATCTAGGTAAGAGTCTCTAAGCCTTTACAATGATTTCTAAGAATTAAATTCAAAGACCCACTTTTGAAATCCTCCGAAATTATACAATTCTAACTCAAAATCCAAGAGAAAACTCTTAGTCTAGAATGGGAACTGTAACATATGGTAGAAAACTTGGAGAGCCCCTCAAAATTACATTTAAAATTCAATTTATAGTTTCCCAAAAACTAGCCATAAGAGACCATTAGGTGAGGTAAGTGGGGGTCGCCAAGTGGTTCGGCGACACGTCATTTGTTCTCTTCTATTGCCGTTATGCATTGGGTCACAACATCCTCAAGTCCTGTAACTTTGAACGATCCATTTTGTCATCGCGAAACTGATCGGCAATTTGTCGACTGCCCTTTTCTATCGCCGACTTGGTTTATTCCCTCAGGGCTGGCACACTCGAACTTTAGGAGGATTGAAGAGCCACTCAGCGATTCGTTGAGTTATCTTGTTGATCATCATGATTCCTTTGTTACTTTTTGCCTGTTTGTGTCCTTACGTTTTTCCTTAGTCCACATACCTAAAAATCAAGGCTTTAACGTTAATTTATAGCACAAATTAGGTTTTTAAGGACACTAAAACTACCAAAACAAAGCCCTAAATGAGTCCGAATCTCAGACAAATTAGTGGGAACTAGCATTAAATAAATATGCAGTTGTTTCTTTCTCATTCACAGAAGCTAATTATCATTTCATGTGATGTCATATTGTTGAGGTCACTTAATCACTCGTGTTCTTACGGGTCTCTTACTCATCATGAATCTTGTATTTCATGAGTACACAAAGCATGTTCAATAGGATTGTCACATCTTACATCAATTATTCTATCTAGGCGCATTGAAATGAAATCACTCTATTCAATTTTATGTGGCACCATTTGACTTGGCAGGTGTTTAAGAAAAAAAAAAAATTTGGAACTGTTGTCTAAAACAATTTCTAGATATTTTTATGGTTGAAAATCATTTCATTAAGGGTAAAAGAGATATTTTAAATTTAAATCATTTCTAATTATAGTAAGGTAAAAGGAATCGCTGCCACATATATAAAATGGGGCTGAGGGAGTAGATGTTTCCTTCACTTTAATAGCTACCTTTTCATGATAAAATCATTAGAACTTTTTACTCCCACAATTGATTAATATGTAAGAGGTTGTTGACATTGGAAACAAGACTCAAATACCTTTAATTTGATAGGTTATTGTTCATATAACTCTCTATATTCTAGGAGATGGTTATTTGAAGTTGATCACTTCATGATTTCATGGAAAACATATTTTTTAAGCTTTGAACTTGACTTCATGTTAGAGGTCTCTTATTACCCTAAACCTCATAGGATATATTGTTCACATTTAGGAATGGACCTTAACACGCATGTACATGTAGGACATCACCCTTTCCAAGCTTATATACTTACGATGAATGGTTTGAATCCTTAGAGTTTAAGTTGTGGGGTGTTAAAATATCTCCCCATTGGGATCATTTGCCCTTGAATGATGATAAAGCTAATATAATCAACTTAAGCTATCTTTATTTTAACTGAATTCTTCTTACAAGGTCATAAACATTTGAAGGACTACACAAGGCATGAATGTAAAGTAGAAGCTAGAACATTCAAATACAGGGAATAGGTCTTGAATTTGAAATAAAGGAAGGACTCTTACCTTCAATATATTCATTGTGAGGAATGACAACTGAGGGTATATGTCTTTCATATCCTCTTCGGCTTTCCATGTAGCCTCTTTAATAATTTGATTCCTCCATAAAACTTTCACTAATGCAACATCCCTAGTTCTCAACGTATGAACCTATCGATCGAGAGTTTTAACTAGGACCTCTTGATATGACAAGATACCTTCCACACAATTATTTTATGTGGGAACTAAAAGTGAGGGTCAACTTTATACTTGTTAAGCATTGAAATATTAAACACTGAGAGGACAACTGCTAACTATTCTTGTACTTCTAACTCATAAGATACTTTATCAATTCTCTTTGAAATTTGGCACAGACCAAATAACGGGGATTGAGATTTTCTATTTTTCCAAATATTATGACATAGGTGAGACCTTTATGTAGACCCAATCATCCACTTCGAATTCCAAGTCCATGCATCTAAGATGAATATAAGACTTTTGATTTCTTTGAGTAATATTCAACCTAACCTAGATAGTCTTAAAATTCTTCATAGCCTGGTGAACTAAGTATGTCCCTATCAATTTTGCTTCACCAACTTTGGACCAATCAATTAAAGATCTGCACCTTCACCCATAAAGCGACTAATAGAGAGTCATTTGAATGTTGGAGTGCTAACTATTATTGTATGTGATCTCTATGAGAGGCAAATAGTCATCTAAACTTCCCTTGAAGACAATGAAAAAAGCCCTCAACATATACTCTAAAGTATGAATGGTGCACTCTTCCTGACCATCTATCTTCAGATGAAAAGTAGTACTAAAGTTCACTTTCAAGCCTAAAACTTTCAGGATCGACTTCAAAATGTAGGTGGTGAATTCCACACCCATATCTAAAAGGATAGACAATGGCACTCCATAAAACCTTACTATCTCGTGTATGTACAAGTTGGCATACTACTCGACTGAGTCCATAGTCTTTACTGGAAAGAGAGTTGAGCTCATTTGGCGACACAAACTCTAATCGCCTAAAGTTATAGAGTCTGAAGAATGAAGAGTCAGGGCAAACCAGCGATGGAAAAAAGCCATTGGTGCATCGCCAACTTGGTCAGCGATGCTCGACTAACTCTGCCGAGTGACCCCGGAGGCAAAAATCTAAAAACATATAAATTATTTTTCAAAAAGAGAAATCTAGTCATTCTCCTAAGTAATTTTACCATTGTTGAACTAGGAGCTTTCGTCTAGAACATTACTTTTCTTAATTTTTAGGAGTTTTCTAGTAGTTTGTAAGTTGGATTTTGAATTTGAAGCTGAATTGAAGCATTGTAATGATTCGGAGATTAATCCCAGCTATGGAGAACATAAAATGTATTGATTTCTTACTTTTTATGATGTGTGGCTAAAACCCCCATTCTTGGGGTGTGATTATGTGATTGATTGTCTTCATTAGCTTATGGGTGTTAGTAATTACTAATTTAATTCCTGTTTTGAAGTGCATTCGATTGGTAATTGAGTTTTAACTTAAGAACTGTAGTTGCAAATGCAGTTCTAGTTTAGTGTTCTATGCTTGCTTGAGAAATAGATTTTAGAATTAAATTTACCGATTGATGACTATAGTGATTGGGTTGTTATGGGTTCAGCTCAAAAGAGTGAATCTTAATTCGATTCTACCCATCTAGCTCAAGAGAGTAAAGGAATTGAGGTTGGGCATGTTCATAGTATGATGCTTGTTGAGGTTCAAGAGAACTCACTTGATTCATTGTAGTTGATTGAGAGATGGGTATTACATCTAAAGCCTAGCCTACCCACTTATATTCAGAGAACTTTAGTTATTAAAATCACCCGTAAAGAAAAATTGGAAATTAATCGATCACATCCCCAAGTACTCATTATCAACTTTATTATTCCCCTGCTTTTAGTAGATGTTAATTGACAAACCTTACCCCCCCCCCACTTCACACTAGTATCAACCCCTTTGATTTATTTGAATGGTTTCGATAATTTTAATTCCTACAATTGATTAGAACACGTTTATAAGTTCATATTTGAATTCTTTACTGTAACACTCCCTGCGGGATCGACTCCAACTCTTTGTTGGGTTTATACTAGATTGTGATCGCCTACACTTATTATTGGATGAAGTGTAGTTGAGCGTTTATCAAAAATGGCACTGCTGCCGGGGAGTGGTGTTTAGAATTCTCTTATTGAAATAAGATTGTGATCATTTTTTATTGTAGTTGAATCAACTTACTTTGTTTTGTGTTTGGTATTGGTTATATGTGAATAGGTGATGAGATAAGTGTGAACGGAAGTAACAGTAGCCAACTTGGCCACCAAGATGACATCGGTAACATGAACAATTTCAATGACATTCAAGTTGGTGGTGTAGGTGCTATCTGATTGCCTCCGGTTGTGGGGAATGTTATCTTCCATTTGACTAGCACGATGTTGCTACTCTTGCAAATGAAAGGATTATTCGGAGGGCTAGCTCATGAGGATCCCCATGATCATATTTGGAACTTTGAGGGCGTATATGGTCCATTCTTATTCAAAAACATTTCACAAGAGTCAGTTCGTCTTTGGTTTTTTCCTTTCTCTTTGATAAGGGAAGCAACCAAATAGTTAATTGATCTACCGAGGGATTCTAGTACGTCTTGGGACAAGCATACCATGACATTCTACATAAGGTTTTCCCTCCTTCAAGGATTATGGCATTGAGAGACAATATTCAGGGATTTAAACGTTTTAAGGGTGAGCCAATCCATGAGACGTGGCTGAGATTTCAAAAATTGCTACTTCAAGGTCTAACTCACGGGCTTCCAAACAACGTGTTGTTACAACACTTTTACCGGAGTTTATAATCGGTGAACAAAGGTATGGCTAATGAAACGACCCCAAAAATGCCCGAAAATGTACTTCGAAACACCTAAAATTGTAATTTCCATATATCTCAAAATTAGTGCATCATTTCGGAAATTCGACTTCATATTCTTATTCAGGGGGTCAAATTGAGTGGGAAATGGGTCTAACCCGAATTTTAGAGCAACCGTATCAAAATTCGAAAATCACAAAAATGCGATTTTGAGGGTCAACTTTAAAGGGACATATCTCTTAGCACAAAAGGAAATGGAAGGAGCTCAAACTATCAAAATTAAAGCTCTGTGAGTTAGATTTCCAACGCAATTTGTTTCACCTCATTCGGAGTTCGGACGAAGAAGTTATGCCCATTTTCGTAAAATCTGTCTGGCAGAAAATGCAATTTCCAGTAACCGAAAACACCGTTCACCCGCCTCATTTTTTTTTCTAAGTGTTGGGACGTTTTTTTATAAAAAGGGGACATATCCATACTTAGTCATTTAACTTCAAAACACTCAAAAGCACTCTCTAAACCCTGTTAAAAAATTCCACCAAGATCATCCACCAAATTCAAGAATCCCAAGCTTTAATTCCGGATTCAAGATTCAATCTCAAGCAATTCTCCATTCAAATCTTCATCAAGAATTCTCCAAAGTTGAGGTATGTGGGTTTGATTGTGGAAAACTTCCTTTCCACAAGTCCAACCATTTATCCTCTATTACTACTTCAAGTTTATGGGTCCTTATGTTTATTTATGAACTCTTGAGTATGAATCACTACTATACACCCTATTAAGGTCTATCTTGCATATTATCATGAAATGGTATTATTATGTGATGTTTATGATTTTCATGCCTCCATGATCAAATTATGAAGATTGTTATATATGTATATATATATGTACGTTGTTAGTGGGCTGTTTTATATAGATTTTGAAATTGGTGGGACTTAGCACTCTTGAAACACATGATTTTATTTACATGAACAAGTAGCCCACCATATGTTTGATAAAATGTCATTTATAGGATTCTTATGAAATGGAAGGTTCAATGTACGTCCTATGAGTCGGATGATTATATAAATATTGAAATGATGATGAAATGGATACATGTATATGATTTTCTCTATATAGTGTGTGAGTCGACCAAGCCTAGCTCGGGGGTTGTAGGCCCGGGTAACCGTATCGAGGGGTTGGTACCTTGGTTGCCTAGTACGGGGGTAGTAGGCCCGTATAACCATATCGAGGGGTTGGTACCTTGGTTGCCTAGTACGGAAGGTAGTGGGCTCGTATAACCATATCGAGGGGTTTGTACCTTAGTCCCTAGCTCGGGGGGTGGTAGGCCCGGGTAACCATATTGAGGGTTTGTACCTCTTTCGCCTCTCCAAGGGGGTGGTAGGCCTTGGAAATACTATATTGATGGTCACTCACTACACATATACTATGCCCTACTAAATATGATTTTTATATAAGCATCATTATACATATCATCTCATTAATATGCTATCTATCGGGTACGATTATGCATTTTGCCTATGATGTCCATCCATTGTTGCATTGCATTGCATCCCATATACTTAGTACATTCAAATGTACTAATGCATACTCTATGCCTACATGATGTCACCATGTAGGGACCGAAGCACCGCCGACCATCCTCCTCCGCGCGTGGCTAATTCGATTTTCTAGCGAGCTTATTGGTGAGTCCTCCATCCCGGGGACGTTGCTTATGATCTCATGCTATGTATAAGACTTTTCCTTTTTAATTATATTTTGACTATGAGGATGAGCCCGGTAGTTTGTCTCGGCTCCCGCTAAGTATCCATGTTTAGAGGTGGTGTTGGACAAGTTGTGTATTATGTTTGAGCTTGACTCATCTATGGTATTTATGTATTATTCTCTTTTTCTCTTGCTCCCTTAGTCCCAATTTCCCCTTGATTATGCTTATCGCTTATGGTCATTTTAATTGCTTTCGCGACCAAGGATGTGTAATGATATGCTATGAGGCTTGTTTGGGGTTCCCTCGGGTTCCCCATTCGCCGGTCACGTCTAAGCCCTAGGCTTGGGTCGTGACAAACTTGGTATCAGAGCACTAGGTTGATAGATCCTCGGAGTCCAACACACCACGTTGATTAGAGTCCGATTCATAGTTGTGTTATGCACCACAATTATGAGTAGGAGGCTATGAGACGTTTTAGGAAATGTTTCCCTTCTTCATGTTCTAAGTCGTGCGGTAGAGTTGAATTAAGTTCTTTTTTCCCTAACGGTTGTTCTTTACTATTCTAGATCATGCCTAATACAAGAGGAAGACGAGCCCGACTTGTTGCATGAGTCATATAAGGTGTCTACTCCTATTGGTGCATATATGGTTGCTAGGAAGGTCTATAGAAATTGTCCTATTTGCATCTTGCATAAAATATTGCCTTGTGATCTTGTTGAGTTGAACATGGTCGATTTTGATGTTGTTCTTGGGATGGATTGGTTGCATGCATTCTATGCTTCCATTGATTGTAGAACCCGTAGGGTCAAGTTCCAATTCCCAAGTGAACCCATTCTTGAGTGGGAGAGCCAAAATGTGGTAGTCAAGGGTAGGTTCATCTCTTGCATTAAAGCCCGTAAGTTGATCTCTAAGGGGTGTCTCTATCACCTTGTGAGGGTTAGGGATGTGGAGTCCAAAACCTTTCTTATAGAGTCAGTTCCGGTCGTAAATGAATTTCTTGATGTCTTTCTTAATGACCTTCCCGGTATTCCTCCCGAAAGGGAAATAGATTTTGGCATAGACCTCCTCCCCGATACTCAACCTATTTCTATTCCCCCTTACCGTATGGCCCCGGCGGAGTTAAAGGAGTTGAAAGAACAATTGAGGGATTTGTTGGAGAAGGGTTTTATTAGGCCTAGCCAATCACCATGGGGTGCACCGGTGTTGTTTGTGAAGAAGAAAGATGGGTCCCTTAGGATTTGTATTGATTACCGGCAACTCAATAAGGTCACCGTCAATAATAAATATCCTCTTCCTAGGATTGATGACTTGTTCGACCAATTGCAAGGGGCTAGCCACTTCTCTAAGATTGATCTTCGGTCCGGGTATCATCAAGTGAAGGTGAGGGAGTGTGACATTCCTAAGACAGTCTTCCGGACTAGGTATGGGCATTATGAATTTGTGGTCATGTCCTTTGGGTTGACCAATGCACCGGCTATCTTTATGGACCTAATGAATAGGGTCTTTAAACCCTACCTTGATTCCTTTGTTGTGGTCTTCATTGATGATATTTTAATCTATTCGCATAGCGAGGAAGAACATATGGGTCACTTGAGGGTTGTGTTGCAAAGATTGAGAGAGGAGAAGTTGTATGCCAAGTATGAAAAGTGTGAATTTTGGTTGAGGGAGGTTGCCTTCCTAGGTCATGTGGTGTCAGGGGATGGCATTAAGGTGGACCCTAAGAAGACCGATGTGATTAGAAATTGGCCTAGGCCATTGACCCCGTCGAATATTAGGAGCTTCTTGGGCTTAGCGGGTTACTACCGGAGATTTGTGAATGGGTTTTCTTCTATTGCTTCTCCCATGACTAAGTTGACACAGAAAAAGGCTAAGTTTGAGTGGACCGATGAGTGCGAAAGGAGTTTTCAAACCTTGAAAGATAAACTTGTGTCCGCTCCTATATTGTCACTACCGGATGGGCCTAAGGAATTTGTTGTGTATTGTGATGCTTTTAGAGTTGGTTTGGGTTGTGTTCTAATGCAAAATGGTAAGGTGATAGCCTATGCTTCTAGACAACTCAAAGTGCATGAAAAGAACTATCCTACGCATGATCTTGAATTAGCCGCGGTGGTGTTTGCTTTAAAGATTTGGCGTCATTACTTGTATGGGGTACATGTTGATGTGTTTACCGATCATAAGAGCCTTCAATATGTCTTCACCAAAAAAAGATCTCAACTTGAGACAAAGAAGGTGGCTAGAATTTCTTAAAGATTATGATATGAGTGTATATTATCATCCCGATAAAGTTAATGTGGCAGCGGATGCTTTGAGTAGGGTGTCTATGAGTAGCCTAGCTCATGTTGATATTGGTGATAGGGAAATGGCTAGGGAGGTACATCGGTTGGCTAGGTTGGGGGTTAGGTTGGAAGAGGTTGGTAATGGTGGTGTGGTCGTTGTTGATGGTGCTAGGTCTTCCTTGGTTGACGAGGTGATAGAAAAACAAGATCTTGACTCTTCCTTGTTAGAATTGAAGGCCTTGGTGAAAGAGGGCAAGGTGGAAGTTTTCTCCCAAGGGGGAGATGGTACCCTTAGGTACCAAGGTAGGTTGTGTGTGCCTTGTGTTGATGGTTTGAGGGAAAAAATTCTTGAGGAGGCTCATAATTCTTCCTACTCCATCCACCCCGGTTCCACCAAAATGTATAGAGATTTGAGAGATGTGTATTGGTGGGGAGGCATGAAGAAGGACATTGCCAAATTCGTCTCCGGTTGTCATAGTTGCCAACAAGTCAAGGCCGAACATCAAAGGTCGGGTGGCCTAACCCAAGACATAGAGATTCCTACTTGGAAGTGGGAAGAAATTAATATGGATTTTGTAGTTGGTTTACCCAAGACTAGAAAAGGTTTTGATTCTATTTGGGTGGTGGTGGATAGGATGACGAAATCGGTTCATTTTCTACCGGTAAAGACAATATATGGGGCGGAAGATTATGCAAGGTTATATATTCATGACTTGGTAAGGTTGCATGGGATTCCTCTATCCATCATATCGGACCGTGGTACTCAATTTACTTCACACTTTTGGAAGTCCTTTCAAAGGGGTCTAGGTACGAGAGTTAAGCTTACTACGGCCTTTCACCCGCAAATGGATGGACAAGCTGAAAGGACTATCCAAACACTTGAGGATATGCTTAGGGATTGCGTATTGGAACTTAAGGGTAGTTGGGATGATCATCTTCCATTGATTGAGTTTGCCTATAACAATAGTTATCATTCTAGCATCGGTATGGCTCCTTTTGAGGCTCTCTATGGGAAGCGTTGTAGATCACCGGTTGGGTGGTTTGAGGTTGGTGAGGTGGCCTTGTTAGGACCAGATCTAGTTATGGAGGCTCTTGAAAAGGTTAAGATGATTAGAGAAAGGTTGAAGACGGCCCAAAGTCGCCAAAAGTCCTATGCCGATATGAGGAGAAGGGCTCTTGAATTCCGAGTTGGTGATTGGGTCTATTTGAAGGTGTCACCCATGAAGGGTATGGTTCGTTTTGGTAAGAAGGGTAAGTTGAGCCCAAGATACGTGGGTCCTTATAAGGTGATGAGGAGAATTGGCAAGGTAGCTTATAAGTTGGAATTGCCTAGCGAAATGGATTTGGTTCATCCGGTATTTCATGTGTCTATGTTGAGGAAGTGTGTGGGTGATCTCAATGCCATCGTGCCTCTTGATGTTATGGGTGTTGTTGAAGATAATTTGACCTATGAAGAGGTTCCGGTCCAGATTTTAGATAGACAAGTGAAGAGGTTGAGAAACAAAGATGTGGCTTCCGTTAAGGTCCTTTGGAGAAATCAACAAGTTGAAAGTGCTACTTGGGAGGCCGAAGCGGACATGCAAAGGCGATATCCTTATCTTTTCCACTCCACTCAAGCCTAAGGTATTGACCTAAGCCCTTTATAAAATCTCGGGTCTTAAGTTCAGCCACCATGTCATTGCATACATTCATGTTTAAGTTAACAGGTTCATTGTGGTTTTACAACTATGTTGAAGTTTTTGAAATGAGGTGTAAGTGCATTGTTGCATCCTTATGTGGGCTGAATTTTCCAGGTTTGTGTCTCTCAGGTACATTTCTTTGACATTCGGGGACGAATGTTCCCAAGGGGGAGATATTGAAACGACCCCAAAAATGCCCGAAAATGTACTTCGAAACACCTAAAATTGTAATTTCCATATATCTCAAAATTCGTGCATCATTTCGGAAATTCGACTTCATATTCTTATTCAGGGGGTCAAATTGAGTGGGAAATGGGTCTAACCCGAATTTTAGAGCAACCGTATCAAAATTCAAAAATCGCAAAAATGCGATTTTGAGGGTCAACTTTAAAGGGACATATCTCTTAGCACACAAGGAAATGGAAGGAGCTCAAACTATCAAAATTAAAGCTCTATGAGTTAGCTTTCCAACGCAATTTGTTTCACCTCATTCGGAGTTCGGACGAAGAAGTTATGCCCATTTTCGTAAAATCTGTCTGGCAGAAAATGCAATTTCCAGTAACCGAAAACACTGTTCACCCGCCTCATTTTTTTCTAAGTGTTGGGACGTTTTTTTATAAAAAGGGGACATATCCATACTTAGTCATTTAACTTCAAAACACTCAAAAGCACTCTCTAAACCCTCTTAAAAAATTCCACCAAGATCATCCACCAAATTCAAGAATCCCAAGCTTTAATTCCGGATTCAAGATTCAATTTCAAGCAATTCTCCATTCAAATCTTCATCAAGAATTCTCCAAAGTTGAGGTATGTGGGTTTGATTGTGGAAAACTTCCTTTCCACAAGTCCAACCATTTATCCTCTATTACTACTTCAAGTTTATGGGTCCTTATGTTTATTTATGAACTCTTGAGTATGAATCACTACTATACACCCTATTAAGGTCTATCTTGCATATTATCATGAAATGGTATTATTATGTGATGTTTATGATTTTCATGCCTCCATGATCAAATTATGAAGATTGTTATATATGTATATATATATGTACGTTGTTAGTGGGCTGTTTTATATAGATTTTGAAATTGGTGGGACTTAGCACTCTTGAAACACATGATTTTATTTACATGAACAAGTAGCCCACCATATGTTTGATAAAATGTCATTTATAGGATTCTTATGAAATGGAAGGTTCAATGTACGTCCTATGAGTCGGATGATTATATAAATATTGAAATGATGATGAAATGGATACATGTATATGATTTTCTCTATATAGTGTGTGAGTCGACCAAGCCTAGCTCGGGGTTGTAGGCCCGGTAACCGTATCGAGGGGTTGGTACCTTGGTTGCCTAGTACGGGGGGTAGTAGGCCCGTATAACCATATCGAGGGTTGGTACCTTGGTTGCCTAGTACGGGGGTAGTAGGCCCGTATAACCATATCGAGGGTTTGTACCTTGGTCCCTAGCTCGGGGGTGGTAGGCCCTGGGTAACCACATTGAGGGGTTTGTACCTCTTTCGCCTCTCCAAGGGGGTGGTAGGCCTTGGAAATACTATATTGATGGTCACTCACTACACATATACTATGCCCTACTAAATATGATTTTTATATAAGCATCATTATACATATCATCTCATTAATATGCTATCTATCGGGTACGATTATGCATTTTGCCTATGATGTCCATCCATTGTTGCATTGCATTGCATCCCATATACTTAGTACATTCAAATGTACTAATGCATACTCTATGCCTACATGATGTCACCATGTAGGGACCGAAACCGGCCATCCTCCTCCGCATGGCTAATTCGATTTTCTAGCGAGCTTATTGGTGAGTCCTCCATCCCGGGGGCGTTGCTTATGATCTCATGCTATGTATAAGACTTTTCCTTTTTAATTATATTTTGACTATGAGGGTGAGCCCGGTAGTTTGTCTCGGCCCCCGCTAAGTATCCATGTTTAGAGGTGGTGTTGGACAAGTTGTGTTTTATGTTTGAGCTTGACTCATCTATGGAATTTATGTATTATTCTCTTTTTCTCTTGCTCCCTTAGTCCCAATTTCCCCTTGATTATGCTTATCACTTATGGTCATTTTAATTGCTTTCGCGACCAAGGATGTGTAATGATATGCTATGAGGCTTGTTTGGGGTTCCCTCGGGTTCCCCATTCGCCGGTCACGTCTAAGCCCTAGGCTTGGGTCGTGACAGCTAATCAACTTGTCCAAGGAGCTATTATGCAGTAACCTTTTGAGGCAACGTCAACTCTCCTTGATTGGATGACAAATATAAATCGAGCTTGGTATACTCAGGAGGATCAGGTGCCTCCTTTAACATTTAGGATGACAAAGGAGCAAATAGAAAAAGACCAAGAGAGGGACCAAAACATGGCCAAAATGATGACCCAATTGGATCTTTTATCAAAAAATGTAATGGGTAGTGGTTCTAAAGTTGTGAATGTTGTTGGTGTTAGTAGGGTGAACCCTGATTATGCACACTTTGAGGCTCTATATAATGAGAAAGTGAGCTTTTTTATAAATCAAGGAGGAGGTTTTCATCCAAACTATCCAAGGGCGGGTGGAAATTAAGGTTTGAATAAAGAGTGTGATATCGGTTGGAGGGACCATGACAGGGAATGGCCTAACCGTGGGACTAATTGGAAGAAGCGTGATGGTGACAAAGAGAGATATATTCCCTCTCATGAGTGTCAAAAACCTAAAGAGCAAAGGGCTGACCCAAAAAACTTTAGGACTAAGGATATGCTTGCACGTATTTTTAACAAAGTGGAACAGTCAGGCAAGGTGCTTAAAGAAATGAAGGAGGACGTATCAATGCTAAATCAGACAGTTACTTCTCACTCGGTGTCCATTAAATGGCTGGAAACACAATGGGTCAAATTTCGACTCATTTGAATCCAAGGCCAAAAGGTGGACTATCGAGTGTCACCATAGCCAATCCCAAGAATGAATCTTGAATGAGTATCATCATCGTGCTATGATGTTAAATAAGGTGCTTCTTGGGAGGAAACCAAATTCTTTAAGATTTTCTCATTGTTATTTGAATAACAGATGTTGAATTTGTAGGTTAAAAAGTTGATATTTTGGGAAAAAGAGAAATTAGGCGAGCCCAGGAACCAGTCCGTGACTCACCGAACAGGTTGGCGACTCACCGAATAGGTCAGCGAGCCCGATCTGGATCACCGTTTGAACCTTCTAGCTAGCTAGAAGTTCTATAAAACTCGGCCGGCCAAAGTACCATTTGGCGCATCACTGAGTGGGTCGGCAACGTAAGTGACCTTGTTGATCAGCGCGCGAACTGAAGGGTCACAAAGGGGTTGAATCATTTTTAAACTCAAAATTCTCCCTTATTTCATAATTTTCGACTTATATACTTTCACAACTGCATATTTTCATATTTCCATACTAGTTTTTCTTATTTTTCATCTGGGATCAATTACTCTGAGAGGATTTTAGAATACTTTGCTAGCCTAGCATTTTAATCTTCTACTTCTAAGGTTGGTTACCTGAACCCCGTCATTACATTTTGGTAAACTCAAATGCATGATCATTGCCTCGTTGTTTTTATTATGTATTGTTGATTTGTTGAATATGTATGGATAACGAATGCACGTAGCTTGTTTCATTTTCTGTTAATTAGTCGTAAATTATGAAATCTCGTGTATTAGCTGATAAATTTTGTCAGTCGTGTTGATTTTGTGTTAGGTCTAGTGTGGGTGAAGTCTGAGTAACCCCGAAGTGTGCCGATTGTCAGATTTTTCCCAATGATAAAGCGGTTGACTTCATTATAAAGGTTAAAAGACATCAATTGGCCAATTTTGGCCAAATCGGGGGAAGTATAAGTACTCCAAGGTCATGGGTACTATGGGTCTAGGTTCAATTTCATAGAATAATGGCTTAATTTTGCTTTCATAGGTTGTGGATGAGAAATTGAATATCGGGGTAAAATTTGGCAGGTTGGACTATTCGGCGAGTTGGGTCTAGCTCACCTAGTGGTTCGATGGTACACCTAAAGACCCCTTTATCACCTTTCTATATTGCATTTTTGTGATTTGTATTCTGTAACATTTAGTGATATGCCTAAGATCGGTGAATTTCCCTTCTAATCACCCTTCTACAACCTAATTTCTAAAATTATCTAGTAACTTTCGGTGAGCTACTTCTAGTTCATTGAATGGTGTCGGCAATTCACCGAAAGGCCATGAACATTGCCGACTTGTTCTGAATATTTATAGATTTTACTCAATGATCATTTCGATGACTCGCCGATTGGTTCGGTGACTTGTTGATTGGTTCAGTGAGCCTTCCTGTGCAGTTTATAACTTATAAATTTTTTTGGTTGAATTGCATCTAATGTATGTGATTATGTTTTGCAGGAATGGCTAGACCAAAGGTTGTCGAAATAAATCAACCCCACTGGAAGAGGGTAAGAGGGATTGTGATTAATGATGGGGATGCAGCCCCCAAAAATCACTGGCTAAACTTCCTCCAACAAAAGAGAAGGTAAAGGGAAGGCTCCCGTACAACCCACACTAGTGGAGGGGAGCTTCGACAGCGAGGGCATCTATTCCACTCACCTCACCACCTCTGGTAGTGAGGATCACTCTGGTGATAGCTCTTTGGCCTCTGCATTTGAGCCAGAAGATAACCAACTTCTACAGGCTAGGAGAGCGGAGCTACGCTCCAAGGCAATGAATGATCCAGCTTGGATCCCGGTGCTTCCTATGCCTCCTCCACCTACAGCTCAGGTAGTACTGCAGGCTCCCCCACCAGCTCAGATTCCTCCTCCCCAGTCACTCAAAAGATTAAAGGTCGAGGGTTTGAGGACGATTTTAAAAGAGAAGTGGTTATCTACTGACGGTGTTGTAGACTAGTACCCAGAGGTATGGAACACCATAAAGTTCCACAAGTTTAAGTATTCACTAAGCCCCATGGCCCATACATTCCTACTTGGGTGTGGGAATTTTACTCGGCATATGAAGAGCTGGCTCCAAAGAGCAAGAAAAAGGCCAGCACTTTCAAGTCAGTTGACTATGTGGTAGTGCAAGGCCAAAAGATGAAGTACAACAACACTAAAATCAATGAGGTGCTTGGGTGTACGAGGAACTTCATGCACTACTATATTGACAAAATTTAGAAGAAGGCCCTCAATGATTTGAAGGGTTGGTTAGCGCCATTGATTTTTGACACCGCGCCATAATAGAATGAGGCGGGTGCTCCTACTGATAAGAAGGACTTGAACGGGGTTGCGAGGTATTGGTTCGAGTTCACTAGATGCACCTTGATGTTATCATAGAATGAATCAATACTTTGGCATTCGAAAGCTGTGTGTTTGGGTTGTATCATGGACATAGATAAGCTTAATCTTGGTCTGATCGTCGAGCAAAAGATAGGCATGAGGGCAAAGTAGAGTCAGGCCTCTCTCCTCTTTCATGTGTTGATTACTGAGTTGTGTAGGTGGAACCGTGTTCCAATGATTGAGTAGATAGATATGGAAATGACTCCCACTTCCTCCACTGACATCCAATGGATCGAGGCCGAGTATATGAGGGATGAAGCTGATCGAAGGAGAGTTGCACTAGCGAATACATCCCCGGTAGTCGATGTTTATATGTTACCGACTAAGGCAATACTTCCCCCTCAAGCTTGTGATCCTACAGGTATCTCTGGTCCCTCTACTTCTACTTCTCCTAATTCATCTACTGTACCCCCTTATTCTACTAATGTTGTTACTACCTCTCAGCCCCCTATCATCCAGTCCATGCTGTAAAAGATGGGTCATATGGCTAAATTTGTTGATGCGTTTGCCTCCCGGGTAGATGTAACGACTCGGAAAATGATAGAGTGAAACTAGAGCCTCACATGTGAGTTTGGAGTCGAGAACTTAATGAAATGATTATATTTGAATTTGACCCAAAAGTTCTTAAAAATGTGCTTCGGAAGTTACCGGAAACTTGTTTAGCTGTATATAAAAAGATCCGTTTCGTTTTCGAAAATCCGACTTCATATTCTTGTTTAGGGGGTCAAATTGAGTGGGAAATGGGTCTAACCCAAATTTTAGAGCAACCGTATCAAAATCCGAAATTTCCAAGTGAAGCCTTTTTCGAGGGTCTACTTTGGAGGGTCATATCTCCTAGCACACAAATTATTTGGGTGGCCATAATATATCCATGGAAATCCCTTTGAGTTAGCTACCTAACGCACTTCGTTTCACCTCATTCGGAGTTCGGACGAAGAAGTTATGCCCATTTTCGTAAAGTCTGTCCGACAGAAAACGCAAATTCCAGTAGCTAATGTTACTTGTTCATTACTTGTTCACCCGCCTGAAATTTTTTCTAAGTGTTGGACCATTTTTTTTTAAAAGACTTATGTTATTCCTATATACCATTAGTTCATTCCCATCCCTAAAAACATTTCCCTCTCTACAATCCTCCATTTAAGAAAGTCAAGAACTTGGAGCTAGGGCTTGGTTTGAAGGTGGTGTCTTCATCAATTTTCGTGGGAGATCATAGCAAAGGTATGGTGGTCTTGATCCTTGTCTAATTTTCCATTCAAGGAGCCAAATCCAAAGTTATTTCAAAGTATGAAAAATCTAGGTTTTCACTCAATCTCATGGGTTCTTCCACCAAATGGTTTTAAAAGGTTTATAATGGTACTTTATGGTTATATTGTTGTTGTATTGACGATTTAAGATGAAAATACTCCATGAACCCATGATTTCTCTCTATTCCTAGTTTATGCCTTTATGAAGTGGGTTGCTAGATAATGAATGTATATGAATCAAATTTGTTTAAAGGTCTTTAGATTGTTGAAGTATGTCATTACCCATGCTTACTTTATGGTGTATTGTTGGGGTATTGGTATGTGAGGCTTATGGCCTTAAAGGCATAGTATGAGAAATTGGAGTGTTACCATGACATTATACGAATGAGAATTCAATGAAGATAATGTGATCATGTTATGAATGTAAAGGTGTTGTTGTAGGTTGTTCACTGGTTTGGCTGCATCATTACTACCCTATTTTTCATGTTCTTCGATTTCATTACATGCCTTCAAGGTGTTTGACAAATGTCCAACTATGGAGAATTGATGAATCGATGCTTTAAAGTTTGAGTTATGAGATGTATGGAAATCCAGAAATGTGTTGATGACACTCATGAATGTTGATGATATAATATGAAGGATTCTTCAATATAAAGTATACCTTGAATTGGTAGGGCTTATGCATCATTTTCTTGTATAAATGATTATATTGTTGATTGTTGAATCCTTGGATCGGTAGGCTTATGGCACCCTTCCACATATGCTTATAATGAACCTTGGATCGGTAGGCTAATGGCACCCTTCCATTAATGATACGAAATGAATCTTGGATTCGGTAGGCCTATGGCACCTTTCCATAAAGGTTAATGATGAGTCTTGAATCGGTAGGCCCATGGCACCCTTTCAAGAGGAGTTAATGAGCTTTCCTAAATGTACCTTGAATCGGCAGGCTTATGGCACCCTTTCATGTGTTAAATAATGTACCTTGAATCGGTAGGCTTATGGCACCCTTTCATGTGTGATGATGTCAAAGTAGTGAACTATTCTATGGGAATGTAGGCTAAGCACCGAGCGGATTTGGTTAGATGGAAACTCCCCCGACAGTTGGGCATGAGTTTCAATGATCGTCTACCTTATCCCATAAACTATGTGCCCGCATAGGAAGCTAGTGGATCCATTAAGCTATATATATACCGGTCTTCCTTAGGCAAGTAGACCACCTCTTTTCGGTGTGGGGATTCATGACACCGGATTCCATGACAAGCTCTCATGGTCTATGTCGGTTAAACGCTTACTTCCCATCATGTGAGATTTCATTATGGTTTCTTGACAGGTTCTACAAAGTGTAGGTAGTAGTATGGGATGCTACCTATACATTGCACGAGTAGGCTTAGAGAGGGTCATAGTGAGTTTCTCTAAATCCTAATGACTGTGACATGAATGTACCCTAAATGAGGTTATTAAAGAATGTTGGCTCTTAAATGCTTAATATGTTATGCATGTTATACTTGGGTTATATTACGAGTTATTTTCCCTTGTCATGTCTTAATTAATGATATACCTCTTATGTATGAATATTGTGCAAAGGTGAAAGAAAGGAATGATAAGTTACTTTAAGTGACCTAAATGTGGTGCCTTAGTATGGATGGTGGTATGGGACGCCATCCATACATTGCACGAGGTATAGCATAAGGGTTTCTTGAGGTGAAGGTCCAAGGTAAAGGTTTTCATGTTGATATTGTTTAAAGGTGATATTATGACTTACTTGATGTTATGCTTGTCTTGTATGTCTTTTATGCTATTGTTCATGATATTTCAAAAAGGTGGCATAATGCATGGTCTCTAACTAAAATGTCCCCTTTAAAGCATGTTTTGCATGGTCATCATACTTAGTACATTTTTGTGTACTAACCCATATTCTTCATGTTTTTACTACAAGTGTAGGTTCCGGCAAGTGATCCCTCTTAGCTAGTTTGAAGTGTTGGATTGCTTTCCTCTAAGACTTGGTATGTCCTCATGGATTCGAGGACAAGACTTTTAAGTTCTTTTGTTCATGTAATAGACTTCTTTTGATTGTAAAGGGCCGTGCCCCTACTTATGTTTTTTGCGACCGTGTCTAAGATGGCCATGTGAGACTTAGACTTCCGCTGTGTGTTTTTTAAAGTTGTTTTAAGAAGTTTAAATGTGTGGATGTAAATAAGTTTTTTTTTTTCCGCACTATTTTCATTATTGAATGCAATGAATGACTATGTGGCTTGTATAAGACCCCTTCGGGGTCGAGTACGCCTTGTTACGACTTGGGGGTGCTCCCGGGTCGTGACAGTAGAGGCCCTTGTGCTTGGGTTGACTAAGCAGGCTATTGTTGCTTCCCTGGCTCTGATTAGGGCTGAGCTAAGAGAGCACAAGGAGTTTATAAAGGCCCACAAATTTGCTTTGGATGCCCTTATGATGAGGGTAGAGGCTTGTGAGCTAGGTCGGGGTGATTCTGATGTCGTGACCGCCTTGAAGGCCAATATTGTTGGGTTGAGAAAGGATATAGACGAGCTGAAGTCCACTGATCTATCAATGTTATTCGACACAATAGAGATCCCCGACATTTCGAGCACTGATGTTCCAGCCATTTCTGAGGTTCCCTCTGGCTACTACTACCAGAGATGTTGCTATGGATGAGGATTATGCTGAGTCTGAGGCTGAAACTGATGAGGAGAAGCTGGGTGTTCGTGATACAGCCATGTATGATGACTTGGAAGACCTTGAGGATGCGATCATCCAGTTGATTGTCGAGGCGTCTTTGAGAGATACCTCGATGTGCACTCTAGTGGAGCCAAGGATGCTGATGAGCTGGCTACTGATGCCCCAACAGATGGAGTCACCGACATGCAGAGTTCACCCAAGGCTTAGCCTAGCAGGATGATCCTTTTGACTCTATTTCTGTTAGTTTTAGACTGTTTGAATTTTTTGAGCATTTGAGGACAATTGCTAGTTTAGGTTGGGCGGGTGAGGTATTTTTATACTTACTTTTTTGGGTTGTTTTGGTAGATATTCTACTTTCTTTTGGGCTTCTTTTATGAATGCGGATCATGGTTATATATATATATATATATATATTGTTTGGATCGATTGTTTTGGTCCTTTGTTTTGTAATGCAAATGGTTTCGAACTGATTTTAAAATAAAATTGCCACCTTTTGATGTGTTTGAATGTGGTTGTTCTCTTGCAATTTCGAGTGTCGGTTGTGATAAATATCGATGACTTGAATAGTACTCTTAGTTAAACGATATGAGTGTGTGGCTATGATGCGACAAATTGAATTACATAGGTCATATGTGAACTCCTAGCATCTCGGTGTGACTAGCCGATTGTTGAGTTGATCTCTAGTGATGATCGTTGCACGTTAGCTAAAAATTGTAGAATCTTGTTTGATGATTGTGTTGAATGCCATGTGTGGTGAGGTTGTCTTGAAATATGTGCTTGGTGATACCTAGAACTTACCTCATTAGCCCAATTGATTGATGTAAGCAAGCGATTGAAATGATCTTAGGCACAATTTGTGAAGAGTGAACCAAAAATTGATCTTATACCTCTTTGTGACCACTTTGTGAGACTGTGAACCTAGCTTGGCCCCATTTGAGTCTATCCTTTTCTTTGGAAGAAACTTGAACAACTTTGACCCTTTGTCCCATCACCTATTACCTCATGAAGTATTGGTTCGTTTGAATAGCCAACTTAGGCCAAAAGCCTAAGTTGGGGGTGTGGTGAAAACGGAGGAAAATCAAAAAAGTGTACAAAATTCGCCCTTGAAGAATCATGTCAAAAAATATGGAACCCCCTATATAAAAAAGAAAAAAAGAAAAGAAAAACGAAAAATATTGAAAAAAAGAAGAGCTTGTGAAAGGAGCAAAAGAAATGGGGTATCCAATGAGTCATGCTTTAATGAACAATAGGGTGGATTGTGAACATCTTATAGTGTGAAAGAGAAGGAGAAAAAGTGACATGCAGGCCATAATTCATGAAGATAGAAGTCACTAAATCAAAAAGATTATACCTTTACACTCAGCACCGTTACAAGCCTTGAAAGACCTTTGTGATCTTGAGCTAGCTGAAAATAATATTAATTGGAAAATAATGGCAAGCCTATGGGTAGAGTAATGCATGTTTTTAACTTTGTGAGTGTGAGAGTTGGTTTTTATTCCGATATTCTAAATTGTTGATGAATTTTGTGTGAGCATGTAATCATTCTTGGTGTGAGGGCATTTAAATGTTTTTGTTGAGCTTGAATTTGCATTTGAAGCAAGCATTGTGAGCTTGAGTTCTATTTGATGATGGTTAGTCACAATTTGAAACTTATAGTTAATTGAACATTGCATGAGTAGTTTGATCCTCTTGTGTGCATTCGTGTTGAGTCTTGCGTAGCACTATTTATAGACATCCTTATTGAACTGATTGATCTTGTGTTTAACTTGAGAACAAGCAAAAGTTTAAGTTGGGGGTGTTGATGAGTCTGGGATTTCAACTCATTTAGGGCTTGTTATTCATAGAATTAGTGTCCTCAATGCCTATTTTCTACTTTAAACTGATGTTTTAATGCTAGTTTGCAGATAAAAAGGCAAAAGAGCATGGTAGGGACATTACTGAGCAAAACGGAGCGAAAAAAGATGTGAAAGGCTGAATATCGCAAAAGCAACTCGGTGAATCACCGAGTTGCACTTTCGCTCGCCTAAAGTTCTAGACTGCCAGCCCTGGGGAGAAGCCAACTTGGTGATCGATAGGAACCTTCGGCGAACCGCTGAATGGTTCGGCGAAAAAAATTCTGATCGCCTAAAGTTACAAGAGTCTGAAGGATGAACAGTCAAGGAAAATCAGTGATGGAATGGAGCCATTGGCGCATCGCCACTTGGTCGGCGATGCTCGACTAATTCCGCCGAGTGACCTCGGAGGCAAAAATCAAAAAATGTATAAATTATTTTTCAAAAAGAGAAAAGAGAAATTCAATTATTCTCCAGAGTAATTTTACCATTGTTGAACTTGGAGCTTTCATCTGGAACATTACTTTTCTTAGTTTTTAGGAGTTTTCTAGTAGCATCTGAGTTGGGTTTTGGATTTGAAGCCGAAATGAAGCAGTGTAATGATTCGAAGATATTATAATACCCAGCTATGGAGAACGTAATTGGTATTGATTTCTTACTTTTTATGATGTGTGGCTAAAACCCCCATTCTTGGGGGTGTGATTATGTGATTTATTGTCTTAATTAGCTTATGGATGTTAGTAATTACTGATTTAATTGTTGTTTTGAAGTGGGTTTGATTGGTAATTCAGTTTTAACTTAAGAATTGTAGTTGCAAATGCAGTTCTAGTTTTATATTATATTCTTGCTTGAGAAAGAGGTTTTAGAATTAAAATTAACAATTGATGATTGTAGTGATTGGGTTGTTTTGGGTTTAGCTTGAGAGAATGAATCTTAATTCGATTCTACCCATCTAGCTCGAGAGAGTAGATGAATTGAGGTTGTGGGTTGTTCATAGTATGATGTGTGTTGAGGTTTGAGAGAACTCACTTGATTCATGGTAGTTGATGGATAGATGGCTATTACATCTAAAGCCTAGCCTACCCACATAATTCAACGAACTTTAGTAATTAATAATCACCCGTATAGCGAAATTGGCAATTAATCGATCACATCCCCAAGTACCCATTATCTATTTGATGTCTCCCCTTCTTTTAGTAGTTGTTAATTGACAAACCTTACCCCACATTTGACACTAGTTGTCAACCCCTTTGATTTATTTGAATGGTTTCAATAATTTTTATTCCTACAATCGATTAGAACACGTTTATAACTTTGTATTTGAATATTTTTACTGTAACACTCCTTGTGGGATTGACCCCAACTCTTTGTTGGGTTTATTCTAGATTGTGATCGCCTACACTTAGTATTGGATGAAGTGTAGTTGAGTGTTTATCAGCATTCCGTAGAGATAATGATGTCATATCTTCAATTAAAATACTACAATTGCCAACTCGAGATATTAAGTTGGATAATTCTTCTTAAGAGTCCTAAGTTTTGTGGAAGCATAAGCTATAACTTTATCGTTCTACATCAAAACACAATCAAGTACCACTCTAGACACATCGCAATACATAACAAAATCCTCTATAACCTCTCGCAAGGTCAACACTGGATCATTAGTCAAATGAGTTTCTAATTTTCTAAAGATTTTCTTACAAGCCTCAAATCATTGAAATTTAGCCTTCTTCTAGGTCAACTTAGTCAAAGAAGCAGCAATAGATGAAAACCGTTCTACGAACCTTATATAATAACCAGCCAATACCAAGAAACTCATAATATTAGTTGGGGTCATCAGTTTGGGCCAATTCTTTATTGCTTCCATTTTTTGAGAATCAACTTTGATACCTTTGTTAGATACAATGTGGCCATGGAACAACTTTAACAATAATTCACTTTGAAACATGAGAAATAACTCACAATTAATTTTAAGAGTCTGAAGAACTTTTCTAAGGTGACTGGCAGATAAACACTTTGTTTATGAGATCCATAAATGTTGCATGAGCATTAGGCAAATCGAAGGGCATAACAAGGAACTCGAAATGACCATAATGGGTCCTAAAAACTGTATTAGGGATGTCACTTTCTCTAACCTTAAATTGATGATAGCCGGATCTGAGGTTTATCTTAGAGTACAAGTGACACCCCGAAGCTGGTTGAACAATTCATCGATTATAAAAGAGGGATACTTATTCTTTATAGTAATTTTGTTCAACAGGTGATAATCGATGCACTGCCTAGGGGAACTATCTTTCCTTTGCATGAAAAGAACTGGAGCACCCCAAGGTGAGATACAATGTCCATATTAGCGAGCGTTTGGTATATGAACATATTTATACTTCTTTTCACATACAGAAATATGAAATTCATACTCATGTGACAAGTCACCGCCCTGAAAAAGTAACTAATGAAATACCGCATTTAGAAGCCCATTTACTCGGCAATTTAGAGAGAAAAAAAAGGAATTGTGATGTTGGGATCTTGGGTAGAGACGGGTGATATATTAGTAGGTAAATTAACACCCCAAGTCATGAAAGAATCTTTGTATGCCCTGGAAGATAGATTGTTACGAGTTATACTTAGTAATCAGGCATCTACTTCAAAAGAAACTTGTCTAAAATTACATATAGGTGGTAGGGTCGGGTTATTGATGTGAGGTAGATCCAGAAAAAAGGTGGTTCTAGTTATAATCCCAAAACAATTCGTGTATATATTTCACAGAAACATGAAATCAAAGTAGGCGATAAAGTAGCCGGAAGACACGGAAAGAAAGGTATCATTTCCAAAAAAAATCCTAGACAAGAAATGCCTTATTTACAAGATAGAAGATCTGTTGATATGGTCTTTAACCCATTAGGAGTACCTTCATGAATGAATGTCACACAAATTTTGAATGTTTACTAGGGTTAGTCAGGAGTCTGCTCGACAGACATTATCGAATAGCGCTTTTTGATAAGTGATATGAACAAGAAGCGTCGAGAAAACTAGTGTTTTCTGAATCATATGAAGCCAGTAAGCAAACACAGAATCCATGGGTATTTGAACCTGAATAACTAAGAAAAAGCAAAATATATGATGGGAGGACGAGGAATCCTTTTGAACAACCCGTTATAATAGGAAAGCCTTATATCTTGACATTAATTCGTCAAGTTGATGATAACATCCATGGGCGTTGCAGTGGACATTATGCTCTTGTTACACAACAACCCCTTAGAGGAAGAGCCAAACTAGGGGGAAGCAGGTAGGATAAATGGAGGTTTGGGCTTTAGAAGGGTTTGGGGTTGCTCATAATTTACAAGAGATGCTTACTTATAAATTAGATCATATTAGAGCTCGCCAGGAAGTACTTGGTTCTACTATCATTTGGGAACAATACCTAATCCCGAAGATGCTCCAGAATATTTTTGATTGCTCGTCCGAGAACTACAATCTTTAGCTCTAAAACTGAATCTTTTCCTTGTATTTGAGAAGAACTTCCAAATTAATAAGAAGCAAGTTTAATCAGAATGAATAATACTTTCTCTTCTATGATTGATCAATATAAACATCAATAGCTCTGAATTGGATCAGTTTCTCCTCAATAAATAAGTGATTGGGCCACACAAATCCTGCCTAGTGGAGAGATAGTTGGAGAGGTAACAAAATCTTATACTTTTTTAAACTTTTGGGTCAGGTTTTGTTATTCTAACTCTGTATTATATTTTTCCATTGAAAATTTTCATTGTTTACGTTCTTACTTCTTAAGGTTTGTGTACATCCTAGGTTCTTGAGACTTCACTTGTAGGATTTCATATTGAGTATGTTATAGTTATTAAATTTAGGTATGACATCTAAAAAAATAAAATAAAGCCCCCTTATGAAGTTTGACTTTAGGCCCCCAAACTTGTTGAGGTGTCCCTAAACATTTGTCTAAGCATAATTCTGCATCTTGATGAACTATTGTGAGCATTTGTTTTAATTGTTAATGATTAGTGAAAGCTTGGTCAAACACAAAGAAGAATTCACAAAAAAAGACACAAATTGATTCAATCTAAGTGAAGAAGAAGCAAAATAAGGCTAAGAAAGGAAATGGGCTTTTTTCTATCTGAAAAAGCCCTACAGGTATTTACAGACAAAAATAAGGACCCAAGTTCCCGTCCAAACACGTGAAGAAAAAGGCTTAGAAGTCTTACTACATTTGTATTTTGTTTAGATAATTATGCTATTTCCAATACAATTAGTACAAGTGTATAGAAATTTATTTATTTATTTATTTTCTTTCTATAAATTCTTCAATGAATACACAAAAGATGTATAGTGATTATTGATTCAATATACAGAAAACTTTCATCGATTTTTCTTTCAAAAAGTTCATCAATAAGTATTATTATTATTATGTAAAGATAAATGAAACAATAAATAAAACATAAAATGGTGCTTAAAATTAGGATGTTCATGTCAAATCAAGTTAAATCGATAAACAAAAATCAAACTTAAACCAAACAAATATAATATATATACAATTTTAATTTTTTTATACACAATTTTTTTTTTTTATAATATACTTTATGTAAGTATTTTTTGAATTAGTTTATAACTTTCAATGTTAAGATATATTAATTTATATTTGGTCCTCTAATATGACTATTAAATTGACATGTGTTGTGTCTTTTTGTAAGTTTGATATATTATTTTCCTAACACGATGTCTTGAAGATACCATTGTACATTTTTTTGGTATTATATTATTTATTCAACTGTCTTGGAGAAACAATATAATTATTCACTCATTGTCAATGGTATCAAATGCCTCTTTAATTACGGGAACTTCAAGTGCTACATTAAATCACATGATTTTCAATTTGATTTATTTTCAATCATGATATAATTGTAAAAAAAATAAAAAAATCGATAAAATCAAAACTAAAAATCTGTTTTTCTGTTGGTTTGATTTGATTTGTAAATTTAAAAAATTGACATAATTGATTTAGTTACTTTTTCATAAAAAGACAAACCAAATCGACATATGCACACTCCTACTCAAAATGCCACGAAGACTTTTCTAAAACTAGAAGTCATAATTCTTCTCATTTAGATGGTTTATGAAAAAAGTAGTGTTTGTGATGGAGAAATGCTAATTATGGTGATGTTAGGGCTTTACTTATCTGTCCCAAGTTATTTGTATCGCATGCTTACATTATTATATTTCGAAGGGATAAGATAAGAGTGTCAATTAAGAAAAATATCTTGTCAATTAATTAATTGATTAATGAATATTTAAGATATATGCAACTTAAGTTGAAGAGTTGGTCATATATCATTTTTCAATTATGCATTATACTTTCACCAACTTGAAATAATGGAGTGTGTTACTATTTCAAACAAGCTATGTGTCAATCATCATGCAAAGTTTTAAAATCTACTGGAATATTAATTACTTTATCAGTGTCGTGGACTCATGGTCAAGAACAATATTATTAATCGTATCCAAATAACATTGTTTATATGTATAGTCCAAAAGTGTGCAAATTGGTTATATATAGTACTCTTATAGATTAACGTTTTTGATAGTATGAGCATGTTATTACTACATAGATTTAAAATAAAGTTGAAAAGTTTAAAGGCGAAAACAAAAAAAATATTATTTCCTCTGTCCAAAAATAATTGTTCATTATTGACTTAACATACTCCTTTGGTGTTTAATACTCCCTCTGTCCAATAATAGTTGTCCACTATACTATTGGGATGTCTCACAATACTTGTCCACTTTATGAAATCAATGGATAATTTTACACCTAGTTCCTAATTTACCCTTATCATTGATTATATTTATTTCTCTATTACATTTTTCAAGACATGAAGTTATTATATTCAAATTATGATATAGTAAAATTACCCTTCTAGTTATAGCGTTTTAAGAAGTGTGCAAAGTCAATAGTGGACAAATATTGTTGGACAAAGGGAGTAATAACGTAATATACACTATCAATTATACCACTCAATCTACCAAAATTCAATCCATAAAAGTTATTTTTTAAATGACCTTAAATACACCATCATATTCAATCCTAATATGGTCAGATTTCGAAGTAAAATTCAACAACTAAACACCTAATTCAATATGTAACACAAAAACATATACCAACCTAATAGATTACAAGATAACGATCATGAAAAAAAAATACCAAATATATTAAATAAAATAATTAAAATAATTCGTGATTTATGATAAATACCTGATGCGTTCCATTGTCCGTTGTGTTGAATTAGAATTGAAAAACAGTTGGTATCCATAATAGAACAATTGATCAGAATGGGGAGAAAGAGAGTTTTATTTTGGTTAAAAACCTTTTTTTGATGGGAGAGAATATATAACCAATTTGAGTAAATCGTGGAAGGTAAAAGAATTGGAGAAAATAAAAAAAAGGGAGAAAATTGTGGATATATATATAAATTCCTATTTTTGATTTTTTTTAAAAAACTATTTCTATGTTGGTGAAAAAATAAAATTTTGCTATATAGTAGGTTATTAAGGTACTTAATTTGTATACTTAAGTTTTTTTTTTCCCTCGTTGAAAATGCATATTTTAAACCTTCAAAGTTCTCTGGCACTGCTTTAAAAAGGAAAAAAGAAAAAAGAAAAAAGAAAAAAAACTAGTAGTTAGAATTGTGGGATTGTCTTATATTTTGGAAGTAATTGTATAAAATATTTATTATCTTAATTATAGTTAATACTTATCTTTAATTTATTAGATCTCAACCATTGATTTAAATTTATGATATGTATCTATTATGAAAAGAAAAGAAAAATAGAGAGGAGAAAAATCTAAATTATTTCTTCTTTTTGTCGTACGATTCAAATATTTGAGAAAAAAAAAATTATCTTTCCCTCTAGGCTATATATGGATTATGGACAAATAATCAACTCGTTCATGCATCCATGCTGATTAATATTGGTTAAATGTTGTTGGGTCAAGTATTTGAGACAAATCCAATTATAAGCCGGCTAGAAGAAAATGTACGTGATTTGATAATTCAACTTCATTGGATCATATAAGAGATATAATTTTAAATATTTATTTATTTTTAAATTAAAAAATAATGTGTTTATAATTATACACTTTTATATTTGATATTCATTGATTTATGGGGGGAAAATAAAAAGTTTTGTCTTATTGCTACTTTATCCTATATAACTTATATATTGATTAGTTATTTTATGTTGGTGATCAAAGGCGGACCTATATGCTATAATCTAGGCACCTGTATTCGTTAACTTCGAAAAAAATCGTATATATATATATATATATATATATATATCTATCTTGAAAAACTGACATAAACGAAATATAATTAACAGCACCCCCATGGAATGAATAAAAAGGTGTTTTGGACTGCTTGTACATGCTAATACATCCACCCACGCAACCTGGTTCTATCCCAGCTAAAACCTTTTTTTTTGCTTAATATTGGTGCACCTAGAGTTTTCAAATCATGGGTTCGCTTCTGTTGGTGATGGTATAAAATAATACATTAATTGATATTTTAAGTCATACATATAATCAATATCGAATAAAATTATATATTATAATTATTTTTTTATACATCAGAGCAAAAGACCACATAGCTATGGTCCTTGTATGGCATTGTAGAAATTAAATGGAAGTTGTTTTGGTAGTTTAATTAATTTAGAGTGGGCAGTGCTAATGAGGTCTTAACTAACAAGGTAAGCTATTAGGCTACGGCGCGGGGATTAGGTAAGCTAAACCTTTCGAGAGAGAAAGAAAAAATAAAAAAAATCACTATTCTTAATTAGTTATGAAAGGAAATGTGCAACTTCTCAATTATCATTTCAATAATTCCATCATATCAATATGTAATCAATAATTAATTGTCATGCAAAATTTGTCTAACCACTTTATTTTTTTCCTTATCCCTCATCCACCCTTGGTAATATGGATTTGAAATAATTACAAGGGGAGGCAACTAACAACATGTCAATTTCAATATTGGTTGGTTTAGGCATGATAAATGCTTCACTTTCACGTCCCATTTGCTTAATCTAGGCAATAACATCAATATTTGTTTAATTATTTCATTGACAAAACTATAATATACATAATTAATTTCTATGATGGACATCCCTTTTTGTGGAGAAATACAAGTTTGGTCCCTCTATTTATACTAAAAAAAATTCTATTGGTTCATCTTGTTCACACTAGTTTTAAGATTTTGTTTATTTAGTTCAATAATGGCATGCATGTTTTTCTCATTTTCTAGGGAAGAAAAGAAATTAAGATGCAAGTATGTATATAGTAGAATTATTATTTACCCTAAAAAAAGAGACATAAAAATTGATAGGTTGTTTGGAAAATAGACTTGTGACATGAGCATGGGATAATAGATAAGTTGAGTTATGCAGTTGAGAAATTAAGGTGTTTTTCAAAAAATATTTTTGTTCGTACTCCTTGTCCCTTTTTACCTATTCATTTTTTTTTACTTGTCATTTTTGACAAATCAAAAAAGGATAATTGTTTTACATATTATATTCTCAATTTATAACATTAAGTTAATGTCTTTGAAAAATATTAATGAACCAACAATGGATTGTAATGGCGTGGTACTACTGCTTCATTCTTAACAAAGAGATCTTGGGGTTTGAATCCCCTTGACAACCGAGTCAACTAAACACACCCCAATAGTCAAAATAGAATATGATAGAGGGACCAATACTGTTTTGATAAATGTTTTTTCGGCTGTCGAGAATTAATTTTAAATTCTCTAACTCAAAAACATCGTTGATAAAGTATAACCCATTTCATATTTTATATATTCTCTGTCCATGAACGGTTCAAATTTGACATGCAAGAGCTACATTACGATTTAGTCTCTTCATTTTAATTTATTTTTCCTATTTTAACTTAACATGGAATTTGAAAAAGTAAATAATAGTTTTCAAGGTTGTGATTTTAAATATATTAGGTGAAAAGTTAAACTTAATGAATTGCTACAAAAGGATATAGACATTCCTGTTTATACGGACCGAAAAAAATAGAATTTGGTGGAACTCATTTACATCCTTGAACTTTGTTAAAAATCAATTTTTTTCTTCAGCTTTGAAAAATAAACATTCTCCCTTCCATAAGCTAATTGAATTTTGTAAGTGGTTAGTTTACCCTTACATATTATCAGCCTTTATTTTTTTAAAATTATATTATGATATTTTTCAAAAAAAATTCCTTATGCAACAACATTTTCTATGGAAAGTTGATATTATTTTCGATAAGACAACTAAATGTGAGAAATATTAATCGAGTATATAAGATAATGATGTTTACTAATGAAATAAATTAGCATTATATAAAAATAACTTTTTTAATTTTAATGAAACCTATAATATCTATTTACACAATTGAAAATAATAGAGTGTGATAACTTTCTAAACATACTGTTTTAATCTCTGATTTGATGGTTGTACGTGCTAAAAATTTGGTATATTATGTTTTGTTTCTATTCATGTCTTTCGTAATACTTCAAGTATCTCAATGTAGGTAGTAAAGAAAATAATTAAAATATAGATGTATATATTATAGTAAGAAATTTAAATGATTATATATTTATATTGTAAATAAATTTTAAATTATAATTTAGAAAATATTTCTTTAATTGACCACCAAAATTCATTTATCCTATATAGACAATAGAGAATATATATAAGAGATAACTTAATATATACACACACGCATGCGTGAACATAAACACATATATACTTAATGCATGTAATATTAAAATAAGAACCATGAAAAATAGCACTAGATTTTGTAAAAAAATAATTATAAAAGGATAATTCTAGATATAATGTTGATGAACTTACATAAGAATTTATAAGTATCTAGATTAAAAATAAAATATCATATATAATATAAAAAGATATTTATTACATAGATGGAGAAATTAAAATGTCAAGAATAAAATAGATATTGCATAAATAAGATGAAAAATGCTTATTATTCAAAATTAAGGAAAAAAATTAGTTTTTAAAGTAAAGTTAAGGGTCAAATGATTTTGACCATAATTTTTTTAAAAAGAAAATATCATAAATAGTCTTCTATTTATAATAGTAGGTCTAAAATGATCTCTTAAATTTACAGTTATCGATTTTAGTCTTTTAAGTATTCAAAAACTTATCAAATTTAGTATTTTTCAATTTTTTATACAAACAACTTAAGTTTATATTAACAGAGTTCATGTCTCTATGAAATCAATTATTTTTACTTATTTTTTCAGTTGTTTCTCTCTCCCCATAACTTTTTCTTCAAAATACTCTTACGCATAGAATCCTAACCTCTACGGATCAAAATAAAATTCATGAGAGAAGAATATATAAGTTATAATTTTATTCAATGGAGGATAAAATGAAGCATATTATTGCTGCTTATGACTTGAATATGCTTGAATTTATAATAAAAAGAAAAAAGTTTTAACTCATTAAGGGTGAGGAGAGATTTATTTATATTAAAAATAAATGAATTTCTTGCAATGAGAATAAAATTAAAAGTTCTTTACTCACATGTTTTGATTTTGAATTTTGTACTATAACAACTTTATTGAAGAATATTTGTTTAAATTTTTAGAAGTTGAAAATTATAAAATGGTAGATTTGCAACTTTTTTAGATTTTATTATTTTGAAGAAGATCTAGTATATTGACTCTCACGGTCATTTGCCTGCATTCATATTTATTTCTTAATATGCCCCTTTTCATAACTTTTGTATGTTGTATATTTGGTGTGTAGAGATGGGTGCCACGCTTCCCAAGGTGGCCGGACAGTTTTGGGTAAGCTTCTCCATATTTGGAGCTTAAATGTTGAAAAAATTGACTTAGGTCAACATACAGAGATTCTTTCATCGTATAAAATTTTCGTCAATTCCATCAACTTCAAAAGGTACATTTTGGACTAGTAGCATTGATGGGTCAGATTCTGAGGCCTTTGGCGTGAGTTTGAGTCGTTAGTTGAGATGTTGGGAAATTTTGACAAAGAGTTGACTTCGGTAAATACTCTTTGTCAACAGGCTCAAATGAGATTTTTATGAGCTGTCATAAGCTCAAGAACATTCAGTTCAGTCTAGAATAACCTTTGGTTCAGATCCCAAGGTGATCAGGATAATGTTGTGGTACTTTGCGATATGTTGTTATGGTTTCTTTACATGAGTGTTGATTTGGGTCAACATTTTATCGAGAGGACCTCTGTTTTTCATTTCGTTGATTCCATTGAGTCTAGAATATTTTTTTTGGTGTGTAGCATAGTTTGTTTATGGACATAGGGTTCTGAATGAATCTCGAGCCCTTGTCAATACATTTCCTGAACTCTAAGTTGAGCTAATGCAACTATTGCTGGTGCACACAATATTTTTGCATCGCGTCCCCTGCTTGGATCCACGTTTGCGAAGGCTAGTGAAATGGTCTTTGCAATCGCGAGCTTGGCACTGTGATCGTGAAGACCAACTTCCTTAGTCAACGCAGTGGTGAACCTTGACCAACGTGATTGCAATGATGGGTTAGTGAATCCCGTCAGTAGTTATTAATCGTGATAGCGACTCTTTGGTTCCCGCGATCGCAATGATTAATTAAGTGACAGTTATATTCAGTTCACGGTTTTCAACATGTATTTCTCTTAAGAGCTGTAATTTAAGAAGAAATCAAAAGGTATTGCTTAGATTTAGTGATGGATAGCTTGGGTACATTAGAAGGGTCGTTACTCGCACGTTTAACTTGTAAGTTTCCAATGATTTCCTCTCTCTAGTTCCCAATTTGATCATTATTGAGCTTTCTTTTGTGTGGGTTGTTTATCCTTTGATTATAGTTAGATTGTTCCCATTTTGGGGCACAAGTTCCTCAAGTTGGTTGAGACCTTGTGATAAAATCCATTTTGTGATTCCACACATGGGTTCCACAATTCTAGTTTGACCTGATTTTTGGATTCGAGTCTTTTCATAGGAATTTGGGTATCTATTTGCTTGTAATGATATCTACATTGCTAATTTGATAGCATGGTATCATTTGGAGGCTTCTCAAAAAGGATAAAGCTATTGAATTGAGGTTCATGTGAAGTTTTTTCCTTGAGGCAGGTTATGGTCTTCCCCTTTTGAGGTAGGTTATGGTCTTCCCCTTTTGACTTAGCTTAGTTAGGTTATCTATAAAATAAGTTTCAGGATTGTTAGGAATGTTGTATGATGAGAACTTAGGCTTGCATGATCCTTAGTCACATTTTGGCCATTTTTGGACATTATCTAGTACTTTAGCTATGAGGCTTTAGATAAAGATTAACCTTAGTCTTGATTTAGGAAATATGGTCCTTAATGTGTTTTTAGGTTATTTAGACTTAGATTTATGCATTTTGGTTGTTTTAGCGTGGTTGTGTGCCATTTATTTTTTATCATTTTATTCTTTTATTGTATGATTATCTTTTTGTGGGTCCATGGTCGTGGACTTGGATTGACCGGAGTTCCAAGTTAGTACAATTGTACAGTAATGGATGAATACATTGATGTTTGTGTGGTGTGAATGTATTGCGAATGAATTTATTGTGTTTGGTATGAACTCACATGCACGACAACTACTTTTGGCATGCTTTGAGCTAGAAATGAGAGAAATGTGTTTTTGAGACTCCTAACCATTTTTGCCTCAGTTTTTATTGGTTTTGGGCTCCGAGAGATTGCTTTATTATTTATTCGAGGAAACTTCAAAATTTTAAAGGAATTTCATCAATCTCATAGGGTTTTCATTTTTAAAAGCTATTCTTTTTAAACTAGTTTATTTTACTATCAATACATGGTATTTCGAGGAAACACACAAATTGTATAAGAGTTTTTGGGACAAATAGGGAAGTTTTCTCTAAACATACTATTTTCAGTAATTTTTAGTTGAAATATAAGCTCGAGGAAGCACTTTTGGTGGTTTGAAGGATTATTTCGAGTTTACTTTCATACTAATAAGTTTGAGAAAGCACTCCGGGAGGCCTGTGATACTATTTGGGGTTATATTTCTTGCATTACACCATTGCTAAGCACTAGGAAGAACTTTGGCTGGCCCATGAGATTTTTGCCAAGGTTTTACTCTTAGGCATTGAGCACACCTGCATTGAATTTATCTTACATTATGTATCTCTTCATGATTGATATATTTTGGATGTCGGAAGCTTATTACTATTGTTATTTGCATTTTCTATAGTGGTATGTATGTTTCTAGTTATATGTTGTATCATAGGGTTGACGCTATCATGCCACTTTTATTTATACAGTTTTTATCATAGATCAGTCAACCTATGATGCCTACTGAGTACCCCGTATTTAGGTACTCTTACTATACTTTGGTAACAACCCTTCCTTTCTTTACGGAGGAACTAATCACAAAAGAAATAGAGTGAGAGAACTTCTAGGGTACTGAGTTGAAAATTGCAGGCTAGGCTTGAGAAAAATCTGAGCAAGATAAAGTCTAGGGAAATTCGGGGAAAGGACTACGTAAAACGCCTAAGTGAAGTCGGGTTTCCTTTTAGCTAAGACGTTAAAGAGTCCGTATGACTTTTTAAAATGAAATTTGAGTGAGTAGAACTCATGATATTGGACTTGGCATGAAAGGGTTGCGTTGGAACATCAATGTTTGACGGTGTGTTGTGAAATAGGAAATTTTGGGAAGATTTCCAAGTTTCTACCTCGTGCAAGATGCTACATTAGATGACACTCTGCTACATCAACCAAATTAATTCCCATTATCGCAGAAATTTTGATACTATAGCGCCGCTATAGCGGGATTGGGTCGCTATGGCAGAGTAAGTTAGTGTAAATGTGATTTTTTTTCAAAAACCACACATTATTATGAAAGAACATGCTGGAGAAGTTCACAGGTCACCTAGGGAAATTTCATCGAGTTTTCATCTAGAATCTTTTTAAGGTAAGTAATTCATTTCCCCAGTTGTTACTTTGATTCCTATGCATTGGAATCGATAGTTGCAGGTCTTTGGGAAGATTTGGTTTAAAATAGAGTGGAAATATGGTGCACAAAGAATCGATGGGTATAGAAACCTAGGGTTTTGTGCATAAACTGTTTATTTGTGATTCTACTGCCATAATTCGCTATGGTGATCCATAAAATTTTATAGTTCTAGGTGGGTTAATGGTGGAAAAACCTTGGTTGGGTAGAATGATCATGAGATTAACTTGATGTTTGGGATTAGGATATAATCTGGAAATAGTTAGGACATTTTGGGTTGATTTTGTGTTGTATTATTATTTTTAGACTGAGAACAAGATAAATTTCATAACAAGGGAAAGGCTCCGATTTAGTAGTGCATTTAGGCTTGATTCGAGGTAGGTCATAGTTGAACTGTTTTCCAATTTACCTTATGTGTGCATGTTAACTATTGTATTAGTAATGCTTGTATAATATGTGTTTAGGATTTAGGGGAGTTAATGTGAATGATATATTTGTTGTTGTAAAATCCCATGCCACGAATCTGGCTTAATGTTTGTGGTCTTGTAAGTGTGGTTGTATCCAGCGTTGTTGTGATTTTAGGTTCGCTCGGGTACCACGTCAAGTACATATTATTGATTGACTTGGGTACCACGCCTAGTACATAATATTAGTTGGCTTAGGTACCACACCTGGTACATGATATCTCTATTTGGTTTGTTCGAGTACCATACCTAGTAAAGGTTTTATATCGTTTGGCTAAGGTACCACGCCTTATACTTATTGATTGTTTTTCTATGTGTTGGTTCCAAAAGTGGACCAGGTTTATTTATTGTAAAGTTGCTGGACATATTTTTGTGTTTGCTAAGACAGGGTGAGGACTGGGAGTCATGTTTATGTTTACCAACTTCGGCGATATATGTATGTTGTCTTGTCTTACTAAGTTTCAATTACTTGTTCATATTTTGTATACTTGGAACTAGAAAAGGATCCTACCAGTACATTGTTGATTTTGTATAATGATACTGCACTTGCTCTTCTTTTGTTTAGTACATGGCATATTCTAGTGGCTGCTAAGTGACCTCAGTTATGAGCCCCACGTTTTCTTGATCTGAGGGTGAGATGCTTATTTCGGACTACCATGAATTCATCTACTTTTCCTAGTTCATTGTTTGGACTTCGCTTTCTTTTATTTTGGGGTTGCATCCCCATTTTCTAGACTATGTAGATGTTTTCGTACACAACTTTTGGATTCTAGGGGGGATTATTTCTACAAATGTTTTCTAATAATGATTTTTTCTATAAGCCTCGGTTTATTTATCAAAAATGTTATTTTTAACTTTTAGTTGGTTACGTGTTGGATTGGGTAATTGGTTCTCCCACCAGGGGTTTATTGTAGGTGCCTCTTACACAAAGATGGTATCAAAGCCCTAAGGTTGATCTCACCGTACCAAAACAGGTCTAGTAGAATCATGCGGAATGGTACAAAAATGTCTCTACTTTTCTTTAAGAGGCTACAAGACTTTAGGAAATGATCTCTTTTTTCTTCCTTCATGCTATGACTAGATTTCAATTGGTATTCAACAATCCTAATTGGTATCAAACTTCTTTCATTTATTGTCTACATATGGTTAACACTTGGTGTAATGGAGTAAGGGTACAAACTTCAACAAACTAAAACGAAAGTACGAGGGTGAGGAAGGGTGGAGGCAGAGAAAAGGCAACACCCCACCAGAGGTGGAGCTAAGGCAGCGGCTAGGACAAGACCGAAGACCCTTCTCCCATATTAAGATTGTGTTTAGAAGGATATTGAGGTAGAGTACGGGGAGGGTGATAACGCTCAAATCACCCTCAAAAACCAATTAAAAGAGTGAGTGATTATAGTCACTAAAAATCCCAATGGAGAGTCGAGATCGAATCCCACGGGGAATGGTATATTGTAGAGAATTCTATGTCGAGAGATTTGGACTTTAAATTAGCTCATTGGAAATAGTAAAAACAATTGGGTGGATCATATCACTATCTTAGTATAAAGCCTTTGTTATTAGTTATCGCAATTAAACTAAAATTCGAATGAGATCAAGAGTTAACAAGCAATATATGAGTGCGGGGAATGGATATCAATGTCACATAGGAGTGATTGTGATGCTCTATAGTGATGTACATACATGAATAGGCTAAGTCATCTTCAGTGATGCTAATCATCTTTCGATCTCAAAGAATGTATGCCTAGAATATCCTTTCAGTCTCATCTAAATGCCAATTCTAAACAACTCATACATTACTCTATCCTCTCTTTCAAGAATAGGGAAAATAGATCTGACCCATAACCTCTCTTTCAAGAATAGGGAAAATAGGTCTGACCCATAACCTCTCTTTCAAGAAAGATATAGATATCAAACATAAATTGTTAGTATTAAACTAATTACCCACTGCAATTAATTACTTTCAAGCACCAACCTGAGATGAAAGTAGGAATTAAGTTTGCAACCTTAACCCTTAAGTTAACCTCATGGTAATTAGACCAAATTCATGCTTGAACAACAACAAAACAGAGCATCGTACAATACCCACTACATTAAATCAATACCCAACCCCATTAGAGCACCCCTAGAACATGGGGTTTTAGCCACCCATCACAAAAAGTAAAGAAAGTATACCTTACATGAAAGTAACCATGGGTAACTTGAAATCAAGCAATTAAGAGTAAACCCACTTTGTATTTAACTTTATTTATCAAATTAGAACTTCAAATTGTAAAACCACAAGAAAACTAGGAAAACGTATTCTTTCAAAAGTAAAGTGTTCTAAAAAACTAACTCAAAATATTTTCCTTTGCACTCGGTAGTCGAACTCTACCAAAATTATATCCTTTGAGCTTTTTATACTTCCCTAAAATTAGGCCCAAAATCCACTTCATAATCCAACTCGGTGATGTGAGTCAGGCACGCCCAACTGGCTCTGTGAATCGCCATTCACTCTTCAACTCACCTTGTGATGCTCTAAGCTTAAGGTGTTTGAACCTCAGTTGGCGAACTCAATCGAGTCAGGCTTTCACATTCGGCGAATTGCTGAATACCACCTAGGTTTGCAGTTCGAGCATTAAATATTTGCCTTGCACACTCTCACTTTGGGCGATGTGCATCAGGACTATTGTTCTAATTCAGCGCATTGCCTTTTCGATTGGAGTTTACCGACCTTCTTTGATAGATACAAGTGCTATGCACTTTCAATTTGGGCATGGTCATGCTCAGTTGGCGAGCTGCCGTTCTTTTTAGGTGATCAACAATGTTCACTTTGCACTTCTTTTTGTGTTTTTGGCCACTCTTTCAAACTTCATCCCTTTCCTTGTCCAATTGTTTTCATAGCTGCAAATAATCAATATTTGGTTGGAAAAGGCCAAAGTTAGCATTGAGGACACTAATTATTGAGCCAAATGGACCTTAAATGAGTGCAAATATACCACTTTTCAACACACCTAACTTAAACTTTTGTTTGTCCTCAAGTAAATCAAGAACACAATAAGCTCAATAAGGGTGTCTACAATACTACTCAGTGAGAGCTAGCATGCAAGCTCCATAGAGAGATTACTCTCAACAACGTGTTACCCTAAATCATGATAAAATATACTTGAAATGATGACTATCTAGTCCCAACACAAGCTCAACCTCACTTTAGCTTCTTGTCTAATGCAAGAACATGTTTCAACAAATGCATTTAAGTCCCCTCACATCAAGAATGATTCCATGCTCTCACAAAGAAAATAAACAAAGATAATAGGAATACATGCAGCTCTCACTCTCTTTGAAGAGAAAAAAATGCAAGCTTTGTCCCATAGGTTTGCCCATATTTTCCAATCATCAAACAACCTAGTTCATATAAGATATCAAGGGTCTTTTAGACTTGTAATGGGGCTGAGAGTTAAGGTATGGTTAATTTCGATTGGTGACTTATGCCTTTTCAAAGCATTGTTGCAATGAGCATCACGTCTTTTCAAGTTCTTTTTCTTCTTTTTCATTTGAGAACTCAAATCTTGACTCCAGTCAATTAATATGGAACTCCCCTTTATTTCATTCACTTCTCTTTTTCATTTTTCATTTTTCCAAGCTATTTCCATCCCAGTGACGATACAACACACACACAAACACACACATATATAAAGAGGGGTTCATTTTTTTTGCAAAGCTTTCAGATTTGAGTCTCATTTCATCTTTCTTTGCCCTTCACTCGACTTCCATTCATCCTTCCTTTCCACACCCACAACTTAGGCTTTTGGCCTAAGTTGGCCATTCAAACATTGCAATGCTTCAATAAGGATTTTTGGTGAGAAGGTATATATATATATATATATATATATATATATATATATATATAAGGAAGGGTTCGTTCTTTTTGCAAAACTTTCATATTTGAGTCTCATTTCATCTTTCTTTGCACTTCACTCGACTTCCATTCATCCTTCCTTTCCACACCCACAACTTAGGTTTTTAATCTAAGTTGGCTATTTAAACATTGCAATGCTGAAATAAGGACTTTTGGTGTGGAGGTAGGGATAATTTGGCTCAAGAGGCTACTTTTGGTTGTCAACAAATAAGTTAGGCTCAATTGGTGCCAACATGGATTCACACCCTCAGAAGGCAGTCACAAAAGGCTTTAACGATAATTTGGTTCCTGCATTGAATTTTGGTCCAAAATCATGTCCCACATTAACCAATATTCACACAATTGGACTAACAAGGCAAATTTTAGGACTTCATATGCATGCTTTCAAGTAAAACCTCACCACACATCACTTCAAAATACACTCATTTAGCACATCACGAAAAGATCAAAAGTGTACATACGATGTTCATTGCAAGGCTTACATCAAAACATAGCTAGTCAATAAAAGATTCAAAGAGATCGCTCAAAGGTGTAACCACATCAATTTCGTTCTTGCAACAACAACACTATGCATCATGCTCATCATGAGTACTATTTATGACATCAATATTGAACAAAATCATTTCTCAAATTGTTATCAATGGAAACTTCAAGCATTTCATGATTTAAACTTATGGGGGCTGCAATATCAAGGGAGAACGAGATAGAAGTAAAGAAACACAATCTAATATCCACATTAAACTACACTTGTTCGAAATACGAAATAACAATCTAATTCTTAGGGCATGTGGTTTCACAAAAATAGGTGATGGTAGATCCCCAAAAGTTTGAGGCAGTTAAGAGTTAGGTCCGTCCTAGCTCTATGATGGAGGTTAGGATCTTTGTGGGTTTTGCTAGCAATTATCACATGTTTATCAAGAACTTTTATTCCATTTCTACTCATTTGAAAAGAAGGACTTAGACAGAGGTATTATTCGTACTGACAAGTGTGAGGAAAGCTTCCAAAAGCTCAAGACCCTCTTAACTACAACTCCTATTATCATTGTCGATCGTAGGTAAGGATTTCATTGTATTTTTATGCTGCCTTTTTGGGTTGGGGTGTTGTGTTAGTGCAGGACAAGAATATTAAAGCTTATGCTTCAAGGTAGTTGAAACCTCACAAGAAGAACTACCCCACTCATGATTTGGAGTTGGAAGTGGTAGTATTTGAAATTAAGATTTGTAGACATTATCTCTATGGTGATACGTGTGAAGTGTTCAATGACCATAGCAAGCTGCACCACTTGTTTACACATAAAGATTTGAATCTGAGGCAAAGGAGATGTATGGAGTTGTTGAATGATTATAATATAACCATCCAGTCTCATGCAGGTAAGGCTAACATTGTGGTAGACACATTGAGATAGAAAATGGGCAGCATGACAAGTTTAGCTTATTTGGAAGTGTCCAAGAGACCTTTGGCTAGAGAGATGCATACTTTAGAATATGAATTTATGCAAGTTGGATTTTAAGAAAGGGATGGAGTATTGGCTAGTATTGAAGTTAAGCCCACATTCCTGAAAGAAATCAAGACCAAACAATTTAAGGATGAGCAATTGAACTAGCTCTGGAACAGGGTGGTGTTTAGTGAGGCCCGAGATGCCACACTAGACGCGTATAGGGTATTATGCTTAAGACGATGCATTTTTGTTCCTTTGGTTGATGACTTGGTTCAAAATGTGTTGGAACAAGCTTATTGCTCGAACTACTTTATCCATCTGGGAATAACCAAAATGTATAGGTATTTGAGGCAACTTTATTGGTGGCTTGGAATTAAGAGGGACATAGCTTAATGTGTTTTTAAGTGTCAAACTTGTCAGAAGGTGAAATATTTGCACCAAAGGCTCACAAGATTTCTTCAAATGATGCCCATTCCTGAGTAGAAGTGGGAAAGGATAGCCATGGACTTCATGGTGGGTCTTCCTAAGACGTAGGGGAAATATGTTTCATTTTGGGTTGTTGTGAATAGCTTGACTAAATAAGCCTATTTCATTTTGGTGAGAGTGGATTACAACTCCAGTAGTTGGCCAAGATTTACATTAAGAAGATAGTAAGGTTGCACGGGGTGCCCCTTTCTATCTTTTCATACCGAAGTACATTGTATACTTCTAAGTTATGGGGAAAGTTGCACAAAGAGTTAGGCACCTAGATCATGTTTAGCACAACTTTTCACCCTTAAACAATTGATTAGTCGGAGAGGGAAATTTAGGCACCAGAGGACATGACTATATGATTTATTTTGGGGGACATTGGGACTAGTTCTGTCATGATACAAAGTACACCTTAGGAGTAACATGCCAATATAGAACCCCGAGAGGCCCTACATAAGACACTTAGCATACATCATACAAGATGATTGAAATTAAGGGTTGAAAAGAAACAGTCTTATAGCATAAAAGAGTTTGACAAAGTTAAAGTCTCACATAATCTCAACAAGCCATCTAAGACCTCAAAAGAAGTGGTTGGGATGTAACCCATACACCACATACATCATTTGAAAACTAGAAAGTCATAAATCAAGTAAAAAGTGTCTCAGACCTTGAAACATGAGGACTCACCAACTCTTGAATCTGATAGAATGATCAACTAGCCATGAATGTGAGAAATGAGAGTGCCAGACCTTACATTTATGAGACAATGTAGGCACACATATGCATTAGTACATAAAATGTACTAAGTATGGGGCAATAAGCAAAAAATAGACGTGTAGCATGAATGACTTAAAACATGTAATGCATGACCAATATTTGAACATTTAAAAGCTTGAAGAAATAACAACATATAAATCATAAACTATGGTCAGTGCATTTGAAATAAGAGACATAAGAAAGATTTGAAGAAACATAACCATTTTGTGGGATATTAGCTTTAACTGACAATAAGACCATGAGAGCTATATCATCGAATATGGTATATCTCTCATATCGAAAGAAGGGGATTCTACTTGCCAAGGTAGAGTCTATACATATCATGTTTTTCTAAAGTGGATCCATTAGCTAGGTCATTTAAGACAATCCTATGGGGGCACATAGTTTGGGAGTAAAGGTTTCTACTAGAGACTATCCTGTTTGAGCCTCTACCTCAAAGCCCTCTTGGTGCTAAGTCAAAATCCCAATAGAATAGATAAAATTCAAATATCATTCTAACATAGGAAAGGCAATGATCAATACCAATCCACATCTTAAAGTCAAAATGTAGAAGAGCTCCTTAAATTACAATTCATGCATAGGTGAGAAAATATTTCCCAAATGTGAATCCATATGTGAGAAATACTTTTCAAAATCATAATCATATTCGTATGTGAGAGCACCTTTCACAAAAAAAATTGATACTTCCATCTAAAAGCACCCTATCATGATAAATATCATTTTCATAAGATATGCATAACCTTCCAAAATTCATAGTTCATGGGTTCTTCATAGATTTATAGTTGAAAACCATCAATCATACATTGGTCCATAAAATTTCAATTAAATATCATGTATTAACATTAAATAATGCATTAGAAGACCTTATCAACAATTAAAGTCATAATTGAATGAAACCCATGTAGAATTAGGAAGAACCCTATTTGTTTAATTGAATTTGAGATTGAGGAATTGAAAGCCTTGGGACCCCATGGAGGAATGGACTCCATGGGTGAATACCCACACCCCTTGCTACTAAAATCCCAAGATGAATGGTGAATTGATTCCCTAGAATTAACCCTAGCTTCTTCTTCTTCCTTAGGTTAGGTAGGAATTTGTGAGAATGAATTTGGTTAGGTTTTGGGTAATTAGGAGAATAGGTGTAAAGTAGGTGGATTTAGGACTTAAAAGCTACATATAGGGCTTAGGATTGAAGAAAAAATGACATAGTATATGCTTAAAACAGATAGAAAAAGACCCATAAAGCCTTTAAGGAACAACTAGCGAAACTAATATATGGGTGTGACCTTTCTACAGTGCGTACTGGTCAACCGTAGACCAATTACTGTGACCTTAAAATCACCCTACTTTTGACGAAACCCTTCTACATTCTGTAGGAATTCCTACAATCCATAGACCCTAACCATAGAACTCAATTTTGACCTCAAAATTTCACTAAGTCTTGGACTAACATATGAGACCCATCTACGACTCATAGACCATTTGACAGACCATTCTATTTAACCGTAAGAGGAGGTAATGGGACTTGGTTTTCAAAATTATTTCCCCCCTTTCTATGAGACTGGTCTACGATCCGTAAAAAGTTCTATGAACCATATACTGGTCTTGTAGACATGAATGAGTAGCCAATTTTCACGAAATCTTTTCCCTTTTTGAAATTTGAGGTGTTACAAGTTCCTACCACTATTTATATAATCATATAATAATAGCTATCACACTAGTATTGACATGGCACCTTTTAAGGAACTTTATGGGAGGTGATGTAGATCGCCCATAAGGTGGTTTCATGCAGCTGATGTGAAGCCTTTATCTTTTGACATGATAAGGGAAGGTCAAGAAAAGGTGAGGGGTACCAAACCAAGTTGTTGACAACTCAGAAAAGACAAAATGAGTATGCGGACCACAAAGTCAGGGACAATAAATTTCAGGTTGGTGAACAAGCTCTTTTGAAAGTATCAACAATGAAAGGAGTTATGATGTTTGGCCAGAAAGAAAAGATTAACCCCTAGTATATCGATCTATTTAAGGGCCTCAAAGAAGTGAGTCTGGTAGATTACATGTTAGCATTGCCACCTAGTTTGTCCAGAATCTATCTAGTTTTCCACATATACATGCTGAAGAGATACCATGGGGATGGGGAGTACATTATCAAGTGGGATTTATTCTTTCTAGATAAGGACTTTTAGTGTGAGGAGGAAGTAGTTGCTATTCAGGACCATGATGTCTAAAAATTAAGGGCTAAGGAAATTAGATCAGTGAAGGTTTAATAGAAGCGTCGTCCAGTTAAGGAAGCCACTTGTTGAGGATTCGGGCCCGTTTTCTTGATTTAGCTAACCTTTTCTTATTTGATCATTCAAAGATGAATGATAGGTAAATTAGTATCTATTGTAACAACCATTCATGTATTTATGAGGGAAATAATCGGAAAATAAATCAGGTGATAAACTTCTGGGTAGTGAGTTTAAAATTCCTAGCTATTCTAGGCTTGTGGAAAATCTGAGCGAAATGAAGTCTAGAGAAATTTGGGTAAGGATTGCGTAAAATGATGAAGAAAAGTTTGTTTTCCTCTTAGCTAAAATAATAAGGAGTTCATAAAACATTTTGGAATGGAATTTGGGTGAATAGAACTTCCAATATAAAACTTGGTGTGAATGAATTTTGTTAGAACGTCAAGGTTTGAAGGTGTGTTGCAAAATGGGATATTTTGGGAGGATTTATGAGTTTCTGCCTCGTGCACACTGCAATAGAGAGTGACACACTACTAGAGTGGCAAAATCAATTCTCGATATAATGGGAAGTTTCGTTATGATAGTGCTACTATGGAAGGATTGGGCCAATATGGTGGGGTAAGTCAGTGCAAATGATGACAATTTCCCAAAACTGCTCATTATTATGCAAGTACGCTTTAGGGAAGTGATGAGGCAACCTGGAGTAATTTTCATTCAGTTTTCATCTAGAATTTTTGTAAAGTTAAGTGATTCATTTCCCCAACTTGTTACTTCGATTAATGTGCTATAAAAATTGATAGTTGCGGGCCTTGTGGAGGGTTTGGTGTGACCTAAAGCGTAAAATGTGGTACAATAAGAATTGGTGGGTATAGAAACCTTAAGTTTTGTTTATAAACTATTTATTCGTGAATACACTGCCAAAATTCTCTAAGGTGAACCATATGTCATGTCAAGTAGAGTGTTGTTCATTAATGTGAAGCATGCCACATTTATTAATAAGAGGCTACAAGGCGTTTAGGAAATTTCACTTCTTTCAGTACTCTAAAGTCGTTCCATTGAGTTCATCTCTATAACTGTCTTTTTCCAAACTCTTGTCCAATACTTTTTAGGATATGCCTCCTCGAAGAGCTAATGCAAAAAAAAAAAAGGCTAATGATGCGGAGCCCGAGGCTCCTTAAGTGTTGGTCGTTCCTTTGGCCAAGAAAGTGACTTATGATGAATTCCAAGCCATTTTCCAAGTATTGGCTAAATCTATGACGGCCCAAGTTAATATAGAGTCCATTTCTCCCGTGAGTCCAAATGTGGGTATGGCAGCAATAAGGGTGAGAGACTTCACTACGATGAATTCCCTAGAGTTTCATAGGTTGAAAGTTGATGAGGATTGTCAAGAGTTTGTTGATGAGATTTATAAGATAGTGAAAATTATGGGAGTGACAATGGTTAAAAGGTGGACTTGGCCTCTTATCAATTCAAAGGTGTTGCTCATGTTTGGTTTAACCAATGGAAGGAAGAAAGGGTCGTTGATGCGGTTCGCTTGATTAGGAGAAATTCAAAGGGGCTTTCCTTAATCATTTTTTCCTCTTGAGATGAGGGAAACAAAGGTCTTGAGTTCATCAATCTTTGTCAAAGTAATAAGAGTGTGAAGGAGTATGCGTTGAATTTTACTCAGTGGTCTAAGTATGCTCCAACTGTGGTTGCTGGATCTAGGGCAAGAGTGAGTAAGTTTGTATCGATTGTGTCTGAAATGGTAGTCAAGGAGTGTCGTAGTGTCATGTTGATTAAGGAAATAGATATCTATCGTTTGATGATACATGCCCAAAAATTAGAAGAGGAAAAGCTAATAGAAAATTCTAGGGAGTCTAAGTGGGAAAGGACCGATGATGGTGACTTTTCTCATTCTAGGTTTGGTGGACATAGTTGTCCTCAATTTCGACAAAAGTTCTCTAGCCAAGGTTCTTCAAATGCTCCAGCTCTTACGTTCAACAAATATAGGGTGTCTAGACCTAAGCCGAAGAGTTTATGGTAATTAATCTTCTATTCCCGCTTACCAAAAGTGTGGAAAGAGTCACTTGGGAAAATGCTTAGCAAATATGGATGGTCGCTTTGTGTTGTGGGAAGAGTGATCACTAGGTGAGAGATTTTTTGTTGCATTCTACTAAGGGAAGGGATGGTGGGCGTGCTCAACCTAGTGGTAATGGTTAGGGTTCTCCTTGTCAAAATAGATTCCATGCTCTTAAGACTCGACATAATCATGAGGATTATCGGGATGTTTTGACCGGTTTATTGAAAGATTTTCATCTTGATGTGTATTCTTTGCTTGATTCGGGTGCTAAATTGTCTTTTGTGACTCCTTATGTGGCTATGAGCTTTTATGTTTATCCCGATATTTTGTTAGAACCTCTTTAGTCTCTACGCCTATTGGTGACTCCATTGTTGCTAAAAGAGTATAAAAATTGCATTGTTTTTGTTTTTCATAGAGTTACTCATATTTATCTTATAGAGCTTGATAAGCTAGATTTTAATGTTATTCTTGGGATGGACCGGCTTCATTCTTATTATGGTTCCATAGATTGTAGGACCAAATTGGTCATATTCTAGGTCATATTCTATCTTAAAATGGAAAGGGGGAAATTTTGTTCCTAAGGGTTAGTTTATGTCTTGCCTAAAGGATATAAAAATGATTTTAAGGGTTGCATTTATCATCTTGTTTGGGTTAGGGATACGGGTTTTGGAACTCCTACACTTGATTCAATTTTGACTGTAAATGAGTTTCCAGAAGTATTTCTTGATAATCTTCCCGGTATATCTCCTGAAAGAGAAATACACTATGGTATTGACCTACTCCAAGATATGCAACCTATCTATATTCCTCCTTATCGTATGACCACGACAAAAATTAAGGAGTTAAAGGAATAATTGAAGACTTATTGGATAAGGACTTCATTAGATCAAGTATCTTACCATAGGGTGCTCCGATAATTTTTATTTGAAAGAAGGATGGTTTTCTTCAAATGTGCATTGACTATCGGCAATTGAATAAGGTTATCATAAATAATAAGTATCTTATTCCAATGACTGATGATTTTTTTGATCAAGTCCTAGGTGCGCGAGCTTCTTCTCCCAGATTGACCTTTGGTAAGGTTACCATCAATTGAGGGTAAAGGAAAGTGACCTTATGAAGGTGGCTTTTTGAACTCAGTATGGTCACTAAGAGTTTATGGTGATATATTTTGGTTTGACTAATTCCCCGACGATGTTTATGGTCTTAATGAATAGGGTTTTCAAGCAATATCTTGACATGTTTGTGATTGTGTTTATTGATGATATTTTGATTTACTTTCGGAGAGAGGATAAGAATGTTGAGCATCTGCGAATTGTGTTATGAATTCTCAAGGATCAGTACTTGTATGCTAAGTTTATTAAATGTGAGTTTTGGTTGAGATCGACTGCTTTCCTTGTCCATTATCTCTGATCGTGGTACTCAGTTTACATGGTCATTTCAGAAGGGTCTTGGTACTCAAGTGAAGCTTAGCATGAATTTTCATCCTCAGACTAATGGACAAGCTAAGCGTACTATTCAGACTTCGAATATGTTGAGAGCTTGCGTGATTGATTTTAAGGGAAATTAGAATGATTATTTACCTTTGATTGAATTTGCTTATAATAATAGCTATCAATCTAGTATTGAGATGGCCCAGTTTGAGTCTCTCTATTATATAAGGTGTAGGTCTCCTATTGGTTGGGTTGAAGTTGGTGAGGTCGCCTTGATAGGGCCATAGTTAGTGTATGAGACTACGAAAAAGGTTCAACTTATTCTAGAAAGGTTGAAAATGGCTCAAAATCAACAAAAGTCTTATGCTAGTGTTAGAAGAAGAGAGCTTAAATTTGATGTTGATTGTTGGGTTTACTTGAGAATCTCACCTATGAAGGGTGTGATGAGATTCAGAAAGAAACGGAAGCTTAGTCTACATTACGTAGGCTTATATAAGATTTTAAGGCGTATTGGAGTTGGAGTTCTCTCCGGATTTGACATCGGTGCATCCGGTGTTTTATGTCTTTTTGTTGAAAGAGTGTGTTGGTTATCCGACGTTTGTTGTTCCTTTGGAAAGTTTATGAGTTCAGGAAAGTTTTTCGTATGGAGATGTTCCAATTGAAATTTTGGACCCATAAGTTCATAAGTTGAGAAACAAAAAAGTTGCTTCAATGAAAGTTCTTTTTAGGAATCAACAAGTTGAGGGTGCTATTGGGGAGGCCAAAGAAAATATGATGTCCTAGTTATCCTCATATATTTCCCTCCGCTTCCCATTCTAGTTTGAGGTATTAGTTCCTCATGGTTCATTTTCCAGATTCATGCGTTTTAGTCATTCTTATGTTTCCATATGCATGCATGTTTATGAAAAACTTGATTTTGATGTTATGATTTAGCTTGGAGAGATTTCTCCCTGTGTATGTGCATTTTGATGAGATTTGCAATCATGTTAAGTGCTTAGGTTCTCTATGTACTCTATTTCTCCTAGCTTGCGTACCATTCGAGGACGAATGTTTTTAAGGGGGAGATATTGTAACACCTTGGAAATTGTAAGTTGAGTTGGAAAAGGAGAAGTTGCATTTCTTTTGCAGTGAGACAGTGTTCTACAAAAACCATCTACGGAACGTAAGAAGTCCTATAGGCCGTAGGAAGGCAGTCAGATGATTGGGTCGAGTTTTGAAAATTTTCAAGCCTCTAATGTTTGACCTACGAATGGACAGAAAGGGTCGTAAGGGGCAAAACCAAAACACCAAGAAACAAACTACTACAACTAAACAAGTTTACAAACTAACTTCACAAATTGAATTCTTAGCTACAAATCCCCGGCAGCGGTGCCATTTTTGATAATGCTCAAACTACCCTAAAAATATTAAAAGAGTAAGTTGTCGTTGTCAATAAAAATATCCAACAAAGAATCAAAGTCGAGTTCCATTAGGAATGTCTTAAAGATAGGAATTCAACTAAGAATTTAAGAATGTAAACCTATTCATTGTAGCACCTTATAACAATTTGGTGGATGATTCCACCAAATTTACAAAAAGAGGTTTGTAATCAATTATCACAATTAAACTAAAAATGAAGAGATTTCACAAGTAAAATATGATCTAGGGGTGTGAGGATTGGTATTGATGTCACATAGGGGTACAAGTGCTGCTCAATAGTGCTAAACGAATATGGATAGGCTAGGTAATCTTCAATGACAGAAATCTTCGTTCGATCTCATAGTACCATATCATAGAGTCTTCTTTTGTACTCATCTATGTGAATCACAAATGAACTCATTACCTTACAAAAATATCTATTTTGAGCAAATTTGAACCTAGAAAATGAACTATAATTTCTCTTTCGAGCAAACCATAGAAATTAAACCTAAATTTCATGATTCACATTATTTACCCACTTTAATTGATATCTTTTGAGCATCAACCGAAGACCTAGACTAGTATTAAGTTTGCAACCTTAACCCATGAATTAAATCCATTTTAAATAACCTAAATCCATAGATGAACAACAATAAAACAGACCATAGCACAAGACCCATAACATTAAATCAACACACAATCCTATAATCACACCTCTAGAGTTGGGGTTTTATTCACACATCATAAAAGTCAAAGAAATAATACATATGATAGTACTAGTTATTAATGTGTTGAAATTAATCAACAATCTTCAACACCCATGTAACACCCCGTATCCGAAAACAGACCAAAATGTCAATTTCAGAAGTTGCAGGTTCCACCAACGAGCAACACCTACAGACCGTAGGGTGACCCACGGTCCGTTCTGGTGGTCCGTGGATGGCCACCTGCAGCCCTCCCTAGAAGCAGCTCAAAAATCCAGCTGAGGGTCCACCCACGCCGGGACCTACGGACCATAGGTCAGGCCACGTCCGAGGTCCTGGGCCGTGGGTCAGCCCCCAACTTTCAGTACTAGAACCTCCCAGGATATTCAGCTAAGGGTCAACCTACGCCAGGACTTACGGACCATAGGTCAGACCACGGTCTGTGGTCCAGGGTCGTGGGTTAGACCCCCAGTCTTTAACTCCCAATAGCCATCGACGGTTGACCTTCACGGACCGTCGATCCATCCACAGTCTGCTGATCACGTCCGTCAGTGGCCCCAACAACTTTTAAGTGAGGGGTCGTTTGGTCTTTTCCTTATGCATTGGACCCCTAAACTACGTGGTTTTGGTCAATTTTAGGCTAGTAAACTAATTAGAACCTACCCTAGTCAATTCTTTCTCAAATAATCGATCAATCTTAGAGAAAAAGAGAAGAAAGGCATTAACAAAACTCTCTCCAAGAATGCAACATGTTTTTGTTAGTTCCAACCCCAAAATTGAAAGATTTCTCTGTGGAATTCGTCACCAGGTATGTGGGATTTCACTAGTGGTTTCCTTTCACCCATTAGGTCCCTAGAATTCTATTAGATTCTTGATTCCCTACATATTATATAGACCTAGGGTTTCTAGAACTTCAGCAGATTATTATGAATTAGTAATGTTCCTAAGCAAATTGTCATGATATTAGTATTATTTTGCGTAGATTCTTTATAAATTAAGAACCCTAGCTATGTAGTTCTATTAGTTCATGAACTACACATGCAAGGTCAGTTATCTCAGTTATACATGCCTCAGATTTGAATGTCTCATTATCAGTACATTAATGTTGCATTCTCAGTTTGCATGAAAGTATTTTGAGCTATCCAGTATTACATAAATTCAGTTATAAATTGTTAATTACATAATCAATTGGGAATAGCTTAACACCGGGTGGACTAGGGTCAGTCACCCTCACAGTCCCAGAACTACGTGCCCTGTAGGTAAGTCCCCTATGTAAGCATTATATTTAGTGATCATGCCAGTCATGCTTCTATACCTATGGCAGGGTATATTGGGTCCTCTCGATGGGGCGTATACATCGGACTCTACATTTAGTTCATGTGGTTTTATGTCAGTTAGTAGTAGCTCCCTTACGGTAAGATTCTATTGCATTGACCATACTATCAGTTTCAGTCAAATTTCAGTCTCAACATGTTATACACTTGGTCATTGCATTCAGTCAGTTCATGTTCAATATATTTAGTATAGTATCATGCTTATATCTTATCATTGCCCAGATATATGCTTTGGTTCAGTTATGTTTATTGTTCAGCTTTACTCTATCATGCATACTCAGTACCTTTCAAGTATTAACTCATACTCTGCACTACATCTTCTTGTGATGTAGGTTCAGGTCCTCAGCTTCCAGATCACGCATAGATCGGTTCCCAATCTTCAGCTCAGCAGTATTAGTGGTGAGTCCTCATTTTCTGAGGATGATAAACATGTTTCCTTTGCTTTTAGTTTTAGTTTCAGTTTTTGCTAGATTTAGCTGGGGCATGTCCCAACACTTCTAGTCAGTTAGAGGCTATTTTCAGACATAGTTAGTTTTAGCTTTAGTATTTGAGTTTGCCTTTTCTGTTGTTGTTAAACTCTCAGTTTTCATTTATTCAGACAGTATATGGGTATTCTTTATCATTTCAGTTTATCTTATGACTTAGCTTCCGCACAGTATTTCTTTACGTCATTTAACTCTAATATGCTTATGATATGCCAGTAGGGTTAGCTTGGGGTCACTTATGATCCTAGGTCCCGTGTCCACGTCCTGGGGGTAGCTTCGGGGGATGACAACCCACTTCAATTTCAACCCTCAATTGTTAATTACAAGTGTGTTTGAAAAACCCCAAAACTAAGAAAAGAGTATTTCTTAATATCCAAAGGCGCACTAACTAGAGTCCTTTTCATGGGTGTAAAGTGCACCACATCTAATGAGACGGAGGCTATGAGGTGTTTTAGGAAGACTCCATTTTATTGTTACTCTTATCGTGTGCAATGTATGATCTAATTCCTCGTTCTAATCCTTCGTTATGTGCTTGCAGATCATGCTTCCTCATAGAGACTACAACAGCAATGAAAATGCCTCAAATGCTAACGTAGTTCCTCCGGTCCTAGATTAGAAAGTTTTAAATGCTGAGTTTCGGAATGCCATTTAGCTTTTGGCTCAGAGTGTGACTAATCAAAACAACCAATAGGTTCCAGTTCCTGCAAATGCTAATCATGGGTCGACTATAGCTAGGGTTCGCGATTTTGTTGGGATGAATCTGCCAGAGTTCTTAGGATCGTATATTTGTGGGGATCCCTAAAACTTCATAGATAAGGTCAAGAAGATCTTTGGAGTGATGCAAGCGACAGGTAATGATAGGGTAGAGTTGGTGTACTATCAACTTAAGGATGTAGCTCATATCTGGTATACACAATGGAAAGAGAACAATGGTACAAATGCAACTCTTATCACTTAGGAATGCTTTAGTGAGACCTTTCTGGCCAAGTATTTCCCAAGAGAGTTAAGGGAGGCAAAAGCTCAGGAGTTCATGAATTTGAGGCAAGGTAACATGACAGTCCAAGAGTATGGGATCAAGTTCACCTAACTCTCCAGGTATGCTCCTCACATGGTTACCGATTCTAGGGCTCAAATGAATAAGTTTCTATATGGGATATTTGACTTAGTGAAAACAGAGTGTAGAAATGCTATGTTGGTGGAAAATATGAAAATATCTAGGCTTATGACTTATGCTCAGCATGTTGAGGAAGATAATCTTAGGGACAGGCTAAGGAGAACAAAAATGCTAGAACAGGCAACTATGAGTATTTTTAACAGAAGTCGGGTGGTGGAAATCGCTCGCAAGTTCAGCAAAAGTCTTCAGCTCTAGCATCTTCATCAAATAGTGTTCCATCCTCCAAGTTTCGGCATGATAAAAAAGGTAGGGCATCAGGCTATAAGTCTCAGAGGAGTGTTTCTGGCACCAGAACCAACCTAACTTGTCCAAAGTGTGGTAAGAACCATCCGTGATAGTGTCTTGTAGGAAAGGAAGGATGCTTTGGGTGTGGTCAGTCTGGTCAAATGTTGAGAGATTGTCTTTTTGCTAAACAAGGTCAAGGGGGAAATAATAGTAGAGCTCAGTCTACAACTTCAGCAACACCAGCAGTTCACCCAACACAACAGGGTAACTCATTTGGTACAGGTGGCGAATTGCGCTAAAATAGGTTGTATTCTCTTCGGGCTCGCTAGGATTAGGAAGATTCTCCCGATGTGGTCACTGGTACGTTACGAGTATTTAACTTAGATGTTTATGCTTTGTTAGATCCAGGGGCTACTCTTTCCTTTGTAACTCCTTATATAGCAATCAACTTCAATTCTAGGCATGGATTAGTTGCATTCTTGTTATGCCTTAGTCGATTGTAGAACTAGGATTATTCATTTTCAGTTTCCTGACAATCCAATATTAGAATGGAAGGGTAGTAGCTTAGCGCCTATGGATCGTTTCATTTCTTGACTTAAGGCTAGAAAGATGATCTCTAAGGTTTATCTCTATCATCTAGTTTGAGTTAAGGATTCAAGTTCCGAAACCCCAACTCTTGAGTCAGCTCCAGTAGTAAATGAGTGCCCATAAGTGTGTCCGAAAGATCTTGTTGGAGTTACTCACGAAAGGGAAATTGACTTTGGAATTGATCTCCTCCCAGATACCCAGCCTATTTCTATTCCTCCTTATAGAATGGCTCAAACTGAGCTTAAGGAATTGAAAGAGCAATTGAAAGACCTTCTAGATAAGGGCTTCATCAGACCCAATATTTCCCCATGAGGTGCACCAGTGTTGTTCATGAATAAAGATAGATGGTTCTCTCAGAATGTGCATTGAATATAGACAGTTGAACAAAGTCACAATTAAGAATAAGTATCCCATCCCCAGGATTGATGACTTGTTTGAACAACTTCAGGGTGCTAGTCATTTTTTGAAGATAGACCTCAGATCCGGTTATCATCATCTCAGAGTCAGAGATAGTGACATCCCAAAAATAGCCTTTAAAACTTGGTATGGTCATTATGAATTTGTAGTTATGTCATTTGGACTAACCAATGCTTCTGCAGCTTTCATGGATTTGATGAATAGGGTGTTCAAGCAGTATTTGGACATGTTCATTATCGTCTTTATTGATGATATCATCATTTACTCTAGGAATGAGGAAGAACATGTAACTCATTTCAGGGTTGTCCAACATTTATTATACCTTTAGAAAGTGTGGCTGTGAAGGATAGTCTCACTTATGAATAGTTACCAGTTGAAATCCTTGATCATCAGGTTAGAAGGTTGAGAAACAAAGAAGTTGCTTCCGTTAAGGTTTTATGGAGGAGTCAATCCGTAGTGAGAGCTACTTGGGAAGCAGAAGCAGCCAAGAAGGCCAAGTATCCTCATCTCTTTCCTTCTGATTCCACTCTAGCTTGAGGTAATAGTTCCTCTTCAATTTTTCAGTCATTCATGTGCAGATTCAGTCTTAGTATCATGTTCCTTCAATATATACTTGCATTTTTAGCGTATTTCCATGTTCTTGGAACATAATTTAGTCAGAAACCAGTTCCAGTGTTTAGTGGTAGGGTTTGTAGCTCTTTCCCTCCATTTTCATCTAGTTTAGTCTTTATTTGAGGATGAATGTTCCCAAGGGGCATATAATGTAACAACCCATATTTGAAAATAGACCAAAATGCAGGTTTTAGATGTTACAGGAGCCATCGACGGGAACCACCCACGGACCATAGGGTGACCCACTATCCATTCTGGTGGTCTGTGGATGGCCACCTGCAGTCCTCCCCAGAAATCCAGCTAAGGGTCCACCGATGCCGGGACCTACAAACCATATGTCAGGCCATGGTACGTGGTCCAGGGATGTGGGTTAGCTCCCAGCTTTCAGTCCCAGAACCTCCTAGGATATTCAACTAAAGGTCAACATACACCAGGACCTATGGACCGTAGGTCAAACCACGTTTTGTGGTCTAGGGCCGTGGGTCAGACCCCAGTCTTCAACTCCTAGTAACAAATGATGGTTGACCAGCACAGACCGTTGGTCCATCCACGGTCCATCGATTTGTTTCGTTAGTGGCCCCGACAACTTCTAAATCAGGGGTCGTTTAGTCTTTTTGTTATGAGTTGGACCCCTAAACTACGTGGTTTTGGTAAGTTTTAGCTTAGTAAACAAATTAGAACCTACCCTAATCAACTCCTTCTCAAATAATTGATCAATCTTAGAGCAAAAGATAAGAAAAGCATCTACAAAACCCTCTCCAAGAACACGGCAAGTTTTCAGCAGTTCCAGCCCTTTAATTGAAAGATTTCTCCGTGGAATTCATCACTTGGTATGTGGGATTTTACTAGTGGGTTCCTTTCACCCATTAGGTCCCTAGAATTCAGTCAGATTCTTGATTCCCTTCATATTATCTAGACCTAGGTTTCTAGAATCTCAACAGATTATTATGAATTACTTACTTTAATGTTCCTAATCAGATTGTCATGATATTAGTATTGTTTTTCGTAAATTCTTCATAAATTCAGAACCCTAGCTACGTAGTTCTTTTAGTTCATAAATTACACATGCTAGGTCAATTATCTCAGTTATACATGCCTTAGATTTGAATGTCTCATTATCAGTATATTAATGTTGCATTCTCAGTTTGCATGACAGTATTTTGAACTATCCAGGATTACAAAAATTTAGTAATAAATTTTTAATTACATAATCAATTGGAAGTAGCTTAACACCGAGTGGACTAGGTTCAGTCACTCTCACAGTCCCAAAACTACGTGCCCTGTAGGCAAGTCCCCTCTGTGGGCATTATACTTAGTTATCACGCTAGTCATGCCTCTATACCTATGGAAGGGTATATTGGGTCCTCTCGATAGGGCGTATACATCGAACTCCATATTTAGCTTATGTGGTTTTATGTCGGTTATTAGTAGCTCCCTTATAGTCAGATTCTATTGCATTGACCATGTTATAAGTTATAGTGAGATTTCAGTCTCAGTATGTTATAAATTTGGCCATTGCATTCAGTCAGTTCATGTTCAGTATTTTCAGTATAGTATCATGATTCTTTCTTATCCTTGGCATAGAGCGGTTCCCGATCTTCAGCTCAGTAGTATCACTGGCGAGTCCTCATTCTTCGAGGATGACATATATTTTTCCTTTGTTTTTTGTTAGTTTTAGTTTTTGTTAGATTTAGCTGGGGCATGTCCCAGTACTTCTAGTCAGTTAGAGGCTATTTTCAGACATAGTTAGTTTCAACTTTAGTACTTGATTTTTCCTTTTCGGTTGTTGTTAAACTCTTTATTTATTCAGACAGTATATGGGTATTCCCCATCATTTCATTTTATCTTATGACTTAGCTTTCGCACAATAGTTCTTTACGTCAGTTTACTTTTGTATGCTTATGATATGCCAGTAGGGTTAGCTTGGGGTCACTCGTGATCCTAGGTCCCGTGTCTGCATCCTGGGGTAGCTTCGGGGAGTGACAACCCACTTCAATTTCAACCCTCAATTGTTAATTACAACTGTGTTTGAAAACCCCAAAACTAAGAAAAAAGTATTTGTTAATATCCCAGGCAAACTATCAAATTAGGGAAAAGTTTTTTTTGTTTCAAATTGCAATATTCCACACTCTAACCGTCCTTGTATTTTCTCTTTCCTTTGGGCTATTTATAGTTTCTCCGAAACTGGCCCAAGATTCAATATGCGATTTACTCGCCGACGTTAGTCAGGCTCACTAAACTCATTCACGGATCATCGTTTGCTCTTTAGATTGCCCTTCATCTTCCTCAGGCTTCAGGTGTTTGAAACTTTGTTGGTGAACTCGTTAGAGTCAGCCTTACACATCTGGCAAATCACCGATTACCACCTTGTTAACCCTTTCACCTTTCATTTACTTAGAATTATATCACATTTGGCAATGAAATTTAGTTCGCCTAGTCAACTTCGGCGATGGACTTTATCTCATCCAATCTATTTCAGTTAATTGTCATTTCAACTCTAGTTCACCGACCTGCCTTGAATATTTTCAATTTTGAACACTGTCAACTTCGGTGAGGTCGGGCCAATTGGCCGACTCACCCTTTTGGTTAGGTGACTACTAGTTGGGAGTTTGTACTTCCTTTAATGTTCTTGGCCTTTTTTCATGCAGTCATCATTGCCGTGTCTTTTAGCCTTCATAGCTGCAAATCATTAAAATATCATCAAAATAAGTTATAAATAGGCATTGAGGACACTAGTTGTTGAACAAAAAAGGCCTCAAATGAATGGAAATCTACCACTCATCAACCATTCACCAATGGATATCTTTCATCCATTGGGTCCTAAAAGACTTTAAGTCTCCAATTCATTTTCACCCAATTATCTAGGGTTTCTTGAAAATCTCCATGGCTCCTATTTATTATGATTCAATTATTTATATTCAATCTTATTTTAATTTACATGATTTAATTCAATTACTTGGTTTTCGATAGTTTTTATATGGACTCATGCCTATGCCTATTTTATGAACATTAATTATGAACATTGCTTATTAAATTATGAACTATTTATGATCATGAATTTGATTAAGGATTTAGTCATGTTTCATGAAAGGAATGATTAGTGATCTATGGATGCTTTTGAGACAAGTATCAAATAATTGTGAAAGATTTTCTCACATATAAATAAAATAAGGATTTAGATGCTTAGAAAGGTACAGGTCTATTATGAAAGTTTTATGAAATGATTTGAAAGGAACTACTTACTAAGAAATTATGATTGGATTGGTAGTCTAAATTGTTTCTTTTCCAAGTATTTTGATATGAATATGTGTAACACTTTGGAATTTTTAAAAGGAAAGAAGGCCAAAATGGGCTACTGGTTGAATTTTATGAGACTAATCTACGGTTCGTAGGAAATTGTACTGGTCATAGACTAGTCTCATAGGAAGTGGTAAAATTATTTTGATATTCAAGCCCCAAAAACTCATTTGATGATTGACCAGGATGGTCTGTCGATTATTCTATGGATCGTAGGAAGGTCCCGTAGAAAGGTTCTAGACTTAGTAAAAGTTTTGGGGTTAAAGTGAGTTCTATGTTTTGGATCTACAGACCATAGGAAGTCCTATGGGCCTTAGAAAGGTCTCATCAAAGTTGGATGAAACTTTGGGCTGCAGTACATGGTCTACGGTTTACATGTATGGTCCATAGAAAGTTTTGACCATAGAATTGACACGCAGTTATTTTAAAGGGTGTTTGGTCTTTTCTTATGCACTAAATTCCTATACTACGTCACTTTTCCTATAAATAATCCCCTATAATTGGTTTTTATTCATAATCTACTCAGTCCCAAATCATTCTCCCAAAAATCCCCAAAATCCCCTCAAGCTTTTCTCTCTCAAGGAGCAAGGAAGAAGGAGCTAGGGTTCAAGGTCAAACCTCCATTTCACCATTGATTTTAGGATTTGATCCATAAGGTATGTACGGCTTCATCAATGGGTTCCATTCACCCATTGAGCCCCAAGGTTTCTCAATTCTCCAAGTCAAATTTCAAATCAATTGATTATGTTTTTCATTCTATTCTTCATGGGTTCAATTGGTGTTGATTCAATTGTTCACTTTTGATCTTATTATGAATTTTTTGACATCATTACATGTTTTCCAATCAATTACATGTGAACACATGTATTGATCATGATTTTGACTATGAACCCTAATTTTTCATGAATTTATAAGAGAAGCTATGAATCTATGAATGACGTATTTATGAACTTATGCATGATTTATAAAAAGAAAGATCTTTTAATGTAGGTTGCTTTAAGATTAGAATCAATGAAGTTGTTAATATTTTTTTCATAAATTAAGGAATCATGGTTAGGTGAAAGATTTTCTCACTTGTGCTTGATTCATGATTTAATGAGCTACTTTATTATGTTTTAAGATTAGATTAGTAATTAAATTATTCTTCTCCATGTATGATGATGACTTTACGAAAAATGACATGGGATTTAACTTAGCACCGAGAGAACCTTGAGGTGAAGGCTCAAATATGGTAATCTCTAGTAGCAACCTCTAGTTCCAGACTACGTTCCCCAGTAGGTTTACCTTAAATGGCCTAGCTAGTGGATCCACATATCGTATGACATGGTACGGAGTTCTACCTAGCCAAGCAGACTCTCCCTTTTTGGTGTTGGAGTTACATCAGATTCTATGTATAGCTTCCATGGTCTATTGTCAGTTAAAGCTAATATCCCACAAAAATGAACTAAGTTACTTTCAAATATTTAATGAGGATATCTTTATGATTTTAAGATGAATTGACCATGTTCATGATTATGATTCTTATTTAAAGATTTTACTACGTTAAGCTTGGTCCGCATTTCATGTTTTCAATTATGTCCTCTTATGATCATGTTTCACGTTTTTAAGCATATCTCTCATACTTAGTACACTCCATGTACTAATGCATATGATCACACTCAAATCACCCTCCAAAACCAATTAAAGAGTGAGCGATCGTAGTCAGTAAAAAACCAAAAACTAGGTGTCGAATCCCATAGGAAATGGTACATCGTGGAGAATTTTGTATCAAGAGATTGACCTTTAAATCAGCTCATTTGCAATAGTAAGAACAATTAGGTGGATGGTACCACCAACTTAATACAAATCTTTTGTTATCAATTATCACCATTATTTTTTTAAAAAAAAATCAAGATGTCACAAGCAATCTAGGGGTGCGGGGATTGGATATCAATGTCACATAGAAGTGATTGTGCTACTCCATAGTGATAAGCATACATGAATAGGCCAAGTCATCTTCAATGACACTAATAATCTTTCGATCTCAAATCATAAATGCCTATAATCTTCTTTTGGTCTCATCTAAATGGCAATCCTAAACAGCCCAATACTTTAGTTTATCCTCACTTTAAAGAATAGGGAAAATAGATCCGACTCATAACCTCTCTTTTCGGCATGATACATACATCAAACCTAAATTGCTAGTATTGAACTAATTACCCACTCCAATCAATCTCTTTCGAGCATCAATTAAAGATCGAAAGTAGGAATTAAGTTTGCAACCTTAACCCTCAAGTTAATCTCATGGTAGTTAGACCAAATTCATGCATGAACAACAACAAAGCAAAGCATAGCACAATACCCATTACATTAAATCAACACCCAACCCCATTTTAGCACCCCTAGGTCTTGGGGTTTTAGCCATCATCATAAAAAGTAAAGAAAATATACCTTTCATGAAAGAAACCATGGGTAAATTGAAATCAAGCAATTAAGAGTATACCCACTTTGGATTTAACTTCAATATATCAAATTCAAGCTTCAAATTGTAAAACCCCAAAAACTAGAAAGGTGTTCTCTCAAAAGTAAAGTGTTCTGACAAACTCTAACTCAAAACTCTATTAATTGAACTCAATGTCCCAACTCCATAAAAAATGTTTCCTTTGGGCTATTTATACTTTCCCAAAATCCACTTCGTAACCGACTCGACAACATTAGTCAAGTTCGCCAAACCAGATCGGCTACTCGCCCTTCGCTCTTAAGCTCGCCTTGTGATGCTCTAGACTTCAGGTGTTTGAACCTTTGTTAAAGAACTCAATCGAGTAAACGTTTCACATTCGGCGAATCACGAATACTACCTTAGTTCACCGTTCGAGCATTAAAGATTTGCCTTACACACGGTCACTTTGGGCAGTGTGCATCAGGACCGCCGTTCTAACTCAATGCATTGCCTTTTCTACTAAAGTTCGCCGACCTTCTTTGGTAGACACAAGTTCTATGCACTGTAAATTTGGGTGAGGTCATACTCAGTTCGCGATCCGCCTTTCATTTTAGGCGATCAACAATTTTCACTTTGCATTTATTTTTGTATTTTTGGCCATTCTTTCAAACTTCAGTCCTTTGCTTTTCCAATTGCCTTCATAGCTGCAAATCATCAATATTTGATTAGAAAATGACAATGTTAGGCATTGAGGACACTAATTAGTGAGCTAAATGAACCTTAAATGAGTGCATATCTATAACTCATCATCACCCTCAACTTAAATATTTGTTTGTCCTCAAGTGAATTAAGAACACAATAAGCTCAATAAGGGTGTCTACAACAATACTCAATGAGAGATAGCATGCAAGAGTCATAGAAAGATTACTCTCAACAACATGTTACCCTAAATCATGATGAAAAAAAAGCTTCTAATGATGACTAGCTAGTCTAAACACAAGCTCAAACTAACTTTAGCTTCTTGTCTAGTACAAGAACATGTTTCAACAAATGCATTCAACTGCCTTTACATCAACAATGATTTCATTTTCTCTCAAGGAAAATAAACAACGGTAATAAAAATCAATGCAACTCTCATTCTCCCAAAAGATAAATACATGCAATCTTTGTCGCATAGGTTTGCCTATATTTTTCAATCATAACACAACCTGGTTCATGTAAGATCTCAACGGTATTTTAGGCTGGTAATGGGGCTGAGGCTTAAGGCATGGTCAATTTGGATTGGGCACTTATACCTTTTCAAAGCATTGTTTCAATCATCATCACCTCTTCTCAAGTTCATTTTCTTCTTCTTCTTTTTTCATTGGAGATCTCAAATATTGACTCTCAACCCAATTTATTTGGAACTCCCCTTTATTTCATTTTCATTTTCCAAGCTATTTCAATCAAATAGATGATCTATACACATACATTTTTTTTATTTTTTTTGCAAAACTTTCAAATTTGAGTCTCATTTCATCTTTCTTTGACCTTCACTCGGCTTTCATTCATCCTTCCTTTCTACACCCCCATCTTAGATTTTGGCCTAAGTTAGTTGTTCAAAGATTGCAATGCTTCAAAAAGGATTTTGTTTTGTGAGAAGGTAGGGATAATTTGGATCAAAAGGCTTTTTATCGTTGTAAACAAATAAGATAGGACCAATTGGTTCCAATATAGATTCACACTCTTACAAGGTAGTCACAAAAGGATTTATGGATAATTTGATTTCGTCATTGAATTTTCTCCTAAGATCATGTCTCACATTCACCAAGATTCACACAATTGGACAAAAAAGGTAAATTCTAGGACTCCACATACATGATTTCAAGAAAAACCTCACCACACATGGCACTTTGAAATACACTCATTTAGCACATCCTGAAAAGATCAAAAGTGTATTTGCAATGTCCATGCAAGGGTCATATCAAAACGTAGCTAGTCAACAAAAGATTCAAAGAGATCCCTCAAAGGTGTTACCACATAGATTTCATTCTCAGAACACCTACACTATGCGTCATGCTCATCATGAGTACTATTAAAGACATCAATATTGAACAAAATTGATTCTTAAATTGTTATCAATGAAAACTTCAAGCATATCAAGATTTGAACTCATAGGGGTTCCAACATCAAGGGAGAATGAGATAGAAGTAAAGAAATACAATCTAATATCAACATTAAACTACATTTGTTTGAAATACGAAATAACAAAATACAAGAAAATGGTAATATTAGCATGAAGGCCCTCACCCCACCAAAATAGAATGTAGTGTCCTCAATGAAAAATAAATAAAAGTAGTGAGAGGCTGAGAGAAAGGATCCCTCTGACAGGCTATGCTTGTGGAACACTATCATTTGGAGTCTTAGGAGCTGAAGTCTTAAGAGGGGCATCGATGCCCGATAATAGGATCACTGGAGGTGGCATGTGAGGCTCAACCAGGGCATCATACCCATCTCAGCAACATGATGTATGGTAGAGTATGGAAAGACTCCATTAGACCCAACCTCTGAAGTCTCTCAAAGAGATCTCTCCAGTGCAGTCTGAAGAATAACCTCTTCAATCTCATCGAGCTTGGTCAGTGTCTTAGCAATCCCGTTCTCTTCAGCCCTCATTTCCTCCTTATCACTCTATTTAGCCAACTCGTCCTCGGCCCTCTCACTCTCATCATCAACTACAATCCCCACATCCACAACAACCTCAAGCACAATAAATAAAGGCACAGCACTAGGCATCTCAGACACCTATGGAAGGGAAACCTCACCCCAAAACATGGAGATGTCCATAGAATGTAACTGGACCACCTATGCCCTCAACGTAGCAACCTTAATCCTCAAGGTGTCTAAAGCACCAGAACTACCCTCGGCCTTCTTTCGAGCCTCTATCCTAACATTCAAGTCATCAAGCCATCAAACCTCAAAGTATTGCTTGCAATTGTCCCCTAACTTTTTCCCATTGTCTCAATCATAGGAGACAAGGCATTCTTGATGGTCTAGTTGATGAGTTGGGGCAACTCCTTCTCAACCAGGCAACTATCACATTTGAAGACCGGGCAAGGCTGCCCATCTGATATATTAGTGCTTGGGTCAAGGGGGACGGAAATATGAGAGGAAAAATGCCTTACAACAATAGTATTAGCAGGCTATAGGTGCAACAACATAATTTCCATTAGCAGATAAGGGTGCGGAAATACCTGCGTACTACACAAAAGGAGCATGTTTGTTGGTCTCAGGTTCCAGAGTAGAAAGGTCAACCACTGGAGTGGATTTTGTTTGTGGCGGCTTCCTCCGAGCTGTATAATCTCTCAAACACTCGACATTGATCCTCCAAATTTCACTGGAGGAGACTGAAGTATTCCTGACATTAGTTTTCCCTCGGAAGGGAACTCACGCTCTCTCGCATAAATGTGTAATGAGCACCAGGAATAGAAGAGATGTTTGCTCTTATCTGACCCAATGTAATATCTCTTCCACAAGTATGCCCCCAATATTTATCTTCTCCCACTCAATAATAGAACCTACTAACGCCGCCTTTGGATGTCGGAGTATCGATTCGTTCTAGGACGACATCACATTGCTACTGACAAACCTGAACCAGCATCTCGCTACAATGTTCAGGTCCTTATTTTCTATCTTAGCACCTTCATCCATCAAAAAAGGTGCAAACTCACATGAAATTAGAGGGGTCAACCACCCCTTCAGTGCATCCAATGTCTTTGTCATTCGGGTCATATATTCATCAATTTTATTGTCTGAGGTGCCCAATACATTGTTAATTTTAGTGGCATGACACTGAACAATTTTACCTCGCATTTCAACTTCATGGAGTGGCTTCCAAACTATTACCTGAAGCTTTTACAGAAATTCCTTGGCATAGGTATCATAAAACTCGTGTACCCACTTTGGTACATATGATTACTTGACCTTTGTGAACTGCTCCAGTTTGTGGTATTTGATTGCCGCCCATATTATTAGATACTCGCTCATGACTCCATTAGTTGAGAGTCGGCGCTACGTTAAAATGGTTCGTTCCCCTTTTTCCTTGAGCCTATTCAAAACCCTTAGAGCTATATTCAGGAGAACGTGAGAAGTAGGATTTAGATCTTGTGAGGGCGACACAATTTTTAATTGGACATTCACATTCTTTGTAGCTATGTTCTTCCTTACTTTCTTACCCCCGTTGGTAGGGGTCTAAGGATTGGACTATTGTGTCTGAGAATCCCCAAATGGCTCATTCAGTGAGACTCTTTTTATCATTTTTGAAGGAGGAGAAAAAAGAGGATGGGAGAACTCTCTCTCTCCTATTCATTAACGGAGGAGTCAACTTGTTTACCTTTGGTTCTTGCCATCACCTGCAAAGCACACATTCAAAGAACTTTTGAAGGTTAGTTGAATTTGAACATGAATTGAAACACATTTCAAAAATACTCCTGAGGCTCTCCTAACAGGAAGTCGAGTCACCAAATAGGATCGGCGAACTCTGGTGAGCTCACCGAATTGGAAAATGTCAAATTACTCAGGTCTCAAGCATAAAAGCGAAGTCAATGCCAACTCTAAAATTCCCCGAGTTGGTTTCGGTGGTCTAAGACAAATTCACCAAAATTGACTGTACAAAAGGGAAAGTAACAGGCATCAAGGACGATGTCCTCTCCCACTTGATGATTCATCAAATGGGTTTGGCGGACAAAGACAATCCCACAAGATGGAACAGTACATAACCAAGGCCATGTGCATGCCAAAGAAGGCAAGTTGGGTCTTACTTAAAAATTCACCTAACTTCCTTTGTGAGCTAAGACAACCTTGCCAAACATGAAGTTTCAGCCCAGTGCAAATTTTTCACATAGAAACCAACACACATACAAAATACTAGTTGCCCCACTAACATTACAATCAACCTAGATGCTTTTCTTCATATAGGTACTTATATTTCCCCCATTTCACACTAAGAATTTCACTAATTGATGATTTTCCCTTAAGAAAGTAGTCACCTTGTCGATCATTAGGCATAATAAGGCAATTGGGTCAACACTGATCTACTCAGACTTCATTCACATCAAATTAGGCACAAACCCAACAAAATAGTTAATTTAATTCTGAAATTTAACCAACACAAGCACGATTCATCATTTGCACAGACATTCACATGTAAAATCACATGGCACAGTTCAATTCTAACATTACAATGCAACCCATCGAAATCAGGCACGTAATATTAGCTAAGGGGATTAAGCCCACACCCTATATGTCTTCTAATCTCAAACACAATAGCAAGAAGTTGAAACACCAACCTTAAAGCCAAAAATAATTAAGAAACAAAGGGATTGGGGTTGGGTTGACACGAACTCCAAGTAAATGCATGATGAGTCCACAAATTGGACTCATTTAGGGATTTATTTCAATAAAATAGTGTCTTCGAATGCTTGTTTTATCTCAATACTTGATTAAAATGATTAAGTTTCAGGTATTAGAAGTTTTACTGGAAGCATGGACACTTAGGCTTAAAACGGAGCAAAAAGGGTTGAACAGAAAAAGAAATGAAAGTCTGCGAATCATCGTGTCCAACTTGGCGAGTTGCTGAATTGACAAGCACCACCCTTTGTTCCAGTACACGAAGCCTTGAAGGAAGTGGATCAAAAGGCGAGGAAAGGAGCAGTCAGGGAGTCACCGATTAGTTTTGCGAAATAGTACTATACCACCTAATGATCCAGAATATTAGGATGCTGAAGGCAAGAAATTGAAGGAAATATGTTGATTAAAGGGCGGATCATCGAGTTCATCGGTGATCTCGATTAATGTCGCCAAACGATCCTGCGCAACACAATCTGTGAAAACTATAAATACTTGTAAGAGTTGTAGTCTTGAGAGGAATATTTTTAGAGTAAAAATTATTATTAGTCTATAGTATTTTTCTGTATTTTTCTCTCAAGTTTGGAGAGGGTTTTGTGGAGACTAGAAGAAAAGAGTTCATTTTCCCCAAGTGGGAAGTGGGTATTCTTTATTTTTCTTCCGTAGCTTAATTCAAGGTTTAATTTCTTATACCCAGTTGATATATTTATCATGTTAGTTATAATTTCATATATCTTGATGTGTGGCTAAAAAAACCCCATTCTTGGGGTGTGATTTAGCAAATATGGGTTGATATTCTTGTTGGGTCTTGCTTGCTGATAGGTTAGATGTATTTTAATGGTAATTTCACCTAGTGGTTGTGGTTTAATCTAAAGGGTTTATAGTTGAAAATACAAAGCCACCCATGTTTTTTTGGCTTGCCCAAGAGGGAGGTTGCGAAACCAAAACCACTAAATTGATGGCCTAAGGAGTGGGACGACATGAGGTTCAGCCCAAGAAGGTGAGCCCTAGTCCCATATCCTAATACTCAGCTTGAAAGAGTGAATGGGGTAAGGTGTAGGCTGGTCTTCATGTGGCAAATGGGTGTCCGAGAGGAACGCATTTGAAACGGGGTAAGTTGCCTGAGAGGGAACTTATTTCCATTTAAAGCTTTGCCTAGTCACTATTGTCTTGCAAATTTCCTATTGAAAGCATGTACCCAATGATTTATCTCAACTTGTATTGCAGTCACATCCCAAGAACCTTCCCCATACTTGATTTTCTTGTTTATTTTGTTGTTTTATCACTTGTTACAAAACCCCTTTTGATATTTTATACTTCTGTGTCACCCCATTAATTTACAATGTATTTTATCGCAAATGTTTTTAGCTACGACTAATTCAAACAAAATTCTAATTGGCAACTAATTCTCAAAACCGCTCCCTTAGGACACGACCCCAACCCTTGGTTGGGTTACTATATTATCGACGATCGTAGACACTCATACCGTAGGATAGTGTCGTTGGTCACGATAAGCATCAAAATAGTGTCGATGCCGGGGAGTGGTATTATTTGTGATTTTTTAGCTTAGTAGAATTTTTGTTCTCATTTGTAGTTTACTAACTCAATTTTTACCTTTGTTTTGCTTGTTTGTGTTGAAAATGGAAATTATGAGTGAGAACGTAGGGGATGGTTGCCACGCAAACAACCCAGTGAATATTGACTTGCACCGAGATGACATTGACGATGTTAATGGTGTTTATGATCCTTCTCCATTAGGTGTGATAGGTGCCATTCGCATGTCGCAGGGTGGCGGAAACAAAAATTTTGAAGTCACTAGCCTAACACTCCATCTCATACATTCAAGGGGCCTATACGAAAGATTGGATCATGAAGACTCACATGAACATATCCAAAGCTTCTTGGACGTATGTGCTCCATTGTCATTCAAAAATTGGTCGCAAGAAGCCATCAGGCTTCCCTTATTCCAATTGTCACTGACAAGAGCAACCACTATGTGGTTGTCTGAGCTTCCCAAAAGTTTTATCACATCATGGAAAGAATTAGTCACAACTTTCCACAATAGATTCTTTCCCTCGTCAAAAATGATGAAGTTGAGGGACTACATTCAGAATTTTAAACAAAAAGCGAGTGAACCAATTCATGAGTCATGGGTTAGATATAAAAGGTCTCTGCGAAAATGCCCAACACATGGGATGCCAAGTGAGTTGTTACTCCAATATTTTTACCAAAGTTTGATTCAGTCAACAAAGGGATAGCTGATCAATTAGTTCAAGGCGGCATAATGCTACAACCCTTTGAGGTGGCCTCATTTCTCCTAGATGGTATGGCGAGAGTAAATCAAGCTTGGTACACCAAAGAAGATCAAGTTTTCCTTCTGTGTTTCAGGCTGACGCAAGAACAACTCGATAAAGAAAAAGAGAGGGCCGAAAACATCAATAAGTTGTTATCTCATATGGAAGATTTACAAGAGCACATGAAAGGCAAATGTGTAGTGTTTTGCACAGAGAGGGGTTTTTTTTCTGATAACTTGAAATCATGAGGGAATCAAGGTTGGAACCACATAAGGAATGAGGAGGGTTTCCACCCGCACTATCAACCGCGAGTTGGAAATCAAGGTTGGAACCACCCTAGAGGTGAAGGACCTGGTGATATTTCAAAGAGTGGACTGAGCATAACGATCATGAAGAATACCAAACTCAATTGAGTGACTGCCCGACATCAAGGGGGAGTGACAGCAGCCTTAGGGTGAATGATCTACTAACATGAATTCTTGAGAAAATTGAAGGCTTTGATGATTTGCTAAAAGTAATAAGAGATGATTTTTATTCACTAAATAGTAAAGTGAACTCACATGCTAATGCCATCAAGATGCTGGAAGGTCAATTGAATCTCCTATCAGCCCAACTAACAACCAAGATGCCAACGAAAAATGAGGAAGGAGAGCTAGCTATAATTACCCGTAGCAGAAAGGTAGCGATAGGTAATGAAGGAGAAGAATGTGAGGAAAATTAGGGTAGGGAAGAAGCAAAAATTACCGATCATCAAAACCTCTGCAAGAAAGTACAAGAAGGAATGAATCAACATAATGAAACTCCAAAAATAATACAACCCTTACCCAAAATACCTTCACATTTTCCCCAGCATTTGAAAAAGAAGAATGAAGATGAGAAGTTTAAAAAATTCTATGTTCAAAAAGTTGTCCATCAACCTTCCTTTGGTGGAAGCATTGCTGGAGATGTCAGGGTATGCTAAATTCATGAAAGAGCTAGTAGCCAAGAAGAGGATCTTGGATTATGAAACGATTGAAGTGCCTCATAGTTGTAGTGCGATCATGACAAAGGAGTTAATCACTAAATGAGAAGACCTTGGTGACTTCACCATCCCGTGTACTATTGGAATGCTCCAATTTGCCAAGGCTTTATGTGACCTAGTTGCAAGCAACAACCTGATGCCATACACCATATACAAGCAACTTGGATTGGGAGAACCAAAGGCAACTACAATGAGACTTCTCATGGCAGATCGATCGATCAAGCATCCTGTTGGAATCCTCTATGATATCTTGGTTAAAGTAGATCGGTTCATATTTCCAGCTAACTTTGTGATTTTAGACTGTGACATTGATGTTGAGGTCCCCATTATTTTGGGAAGGCCATTCTTAGCAACTGGTAGAGCATTAGTGGATGTTTAAAGTGGCAGGTTGAAATTCAGTGTGAATGACGATGAAGTAACTTTCAACATCTGCAAATCTATGAAGCAACAAAGTGATATGCATGTAGTTTCTATTGAAGATAATATAGATGAGGCGGTGGCAAGTGTGAGCCATCTACTGCGCAAGAATGAGCCTCTTGAGTCGATACTTGCAAATCATAGCGAATCAAAAATTCAGGAATATGATGAAATGATCGCAGCCCTAAGAGGGTTAGGAGCATATTCACAAAATCCAATTAAGTTGGATATCGACCTAAAAAACCGAGACAGCCCACCTACAAAGCCATCAATTGAAGAGCCGCCAACTCTAGAATTGAAAGTACTCCCATCCCATCTCAAGTATGTTTTCTTGGGGACTAACAACACTCTGCCAAAGATTATTGCAGCAAATCTGAGTGAAGGGCAAGTAAAAGTGCTTGTTGAAGTACTACAGAGGCACATAAAATCAATCGGATGGACCATAGCTGATATCGTGGGCATCCCGCTCGGTATCTGCACCCATAAGATTCAATTGGATAGTGAATGCAAACCCAGTGTGGAGCATCAGCGAAGGTTGAACCTTCCGATGCAAGAGGTAGTAAAAAAGGAAATCATCAAGTGGCTTGATGCAGGAGTAATCTATCTGATTTCAGACAGCAAATAGGTCAGCCCAGTGCAATGCGTAACAAAAAAAAGTGGCATAACAGTGGTCCCAAATGCTAAAGAAGAGCTTGTGCTGACTAGACCTGTAACGGGATGGAGGGTGTCCATGGATTATTGAAAGCTAAATTCATGGACTGAAAAGGATCATTTTCCAATACCCTTCATGGACCAGATGCTTGCCAAGTTATTAGAGAGAAGGTGGTATTGTTTTTTGGATGGATACTCCGGATACAACCAGATATCTATCGCACTAGAAGATCAAGAGAAAACCACTTTCCATGCCCTTACGAGACCTTTGCATTCAAAAGGATGTCATTCAGACTTTGTAATGCACCGACAACTTTTCAACGATGCATGTTGTCCATCTTTACGGATATGGTTGAGGACTCTCTGGAAGTCTTCATAGATGATTTCTCAGTCGTGGGGGACACATTTGAAGAATGCTTGACACATTTAGAGCGAGTGCTCCAAAGGTGTGTGGAAACTAATCTAGTCCTAAATTGGGAGAAATGTCATTTTATGGTGAAAGAAGGCATTGCCCTTGCGCATAAAGTGTCGCAACAATGGCTGGAAGTTGACAAAGCAAAAATTGAGGTTATTGAGAAACTACCACCACCAATCTCATAAAGGTCATTCGCTATTTCTTGGGCTATGCAGGTTTCTACCGGAGATTCATTAAGGATTTCTCAAAAATTGCACAACTGCTATGCAAACTCTTAGAAAAGGAAGTGAATTCTACTTTGATGACGCTTGTATGGCAGCATTTAAATGCTTGAAGGAGAAATTGATATTCACACCAATTATCATCAGCCCCAATTGGTCAAAACCATTCAAAGTAATGTGTGATGCGAGTGGGATGGCATTAGGTGTAGTATTGGGACAAAAGCGTACCAAACTATTTCACCCAATTTATTACGCAAGCAAGACTCTAAATAGTGCCAAACAAAGTTACACAGTCACTGAACAAGAGTTGCTAGCAGTGGTCTATGCTTTCGAAAAGTTTTAGGGATACTTGCTAGACACTAAAGTAGTTGTTCATGGAGACCATGTATCACTCTGATACTTCATGGAAAAAAAATGCGAAGCCAAGATTGATAAGATGGGTGCTACTCTTGCAAGAATTCAATTTTGAGGTAAAAGATCGAAAAGATTGCGAGAATCAAGTTGCAGATCACCTATCGCGATTAGAGAGTAAAGCAGGTACTGAGAAGGAAAAGGAAATAATCATTCCTATACGAGCAGATATTTGCACTGTCACTCACACATGTACCATGGTATGCTGACTTTGCAAAATACATCGTATGTGGGTTAATTCCCGATAAGTTAAACTCTTACCAACGAAAGAGGTTCCTATTTGATGTTAAAAGATACTTCTGGGACGAGCCATACTTATTTCAGGAATGTATTGATCATGTCATAAGAATATGTCTTTCAAAAGAAGAATCAACAGAGATCCTCCATGCCTGCCACACATCACCAGTCGGAGGTCATCATAGTGGAAACTGTACTACAGCTAGGATTCTCCAAAGTGGTTATTATTGGCCTTCTCTTTACAAAGATGCCCACAATTTTACAAAGAGATGTCCTCAATGTCAGCAGCAAGGTGGAGTGTCAAGAAGGCACGAGTTACCCCTTACACCTATTTTGGAAATCAAACTATTCGATGTGTGGGGAATCAATTTCATGGGCCCATTTGTCAGCTCGTTTGGAAATAAGTATATCTTAGTAGTTTTAGACTATGTGTCCAAATGGGTGGAGGTAGTTGCACTCCCAAATAATGAAGGAAGAAGCATTGTCTAATTTTTGAAATGCTACATCTTTGCACGATTTGGCACTCCAAGAGAAATCATTAGTGATAGAGGATCGTATTTTTGCAATAAGTGGTTTTCCAGTGCAATGAGCAAATACGGAGTAAAACACAAGGTCGCCACTCCATATCACCCCAAATAAGCGAACAAGTTGAGGTGTCAAATCGTGAGATCAAAAGCATTCTATCCAAGACAGTAAATGGCAGTAGAGACAACTGGTCTAGAAAGCTTGATGATGCCCTGTGGGCATATTAGACTGCTTATAACACACCTATAGGAATGTCCCCATATCAGCTAGTTTTTGGTAAATTATGTCATTTACCTATTGAGCTAAAACACAAAGCCTTATGGGCATTGAAAGCTCTAAATTTAGATTGGACAAAGGCTTCAAGGGAGAGCTTGGACCAGTTGAATGAAATAGATAAGTTCAGACTCAGATCTTACAACAGCTCAGCCATTTACAAAGAGAAAATGAAGAAATGGCATGACACACGGTAGTCCAGAGGGAATTCAATGTGGGAGATTGGGTGTTATTGTACAACTCACGACTAAGGCTATTCTCAGGGAAGCTAAAATCCAAATGGTATGGGCCTTCTGACACGAGTGTTCACCAATGGTGCCATAGAAGTTGAAGGTAAAGAGGGACCCCCATTTAAAGTTAATGGACAACATATACCTTGGGGACTACTAGGAAATCATTTTAGTTGAAGAATTGTATCTAGAGGATGCTTGATAGTATTCCTACGTCGAGCCACAACATTAAATAAGGCGCTTATTGGAAGGCAACTCAAGTTCTTACCAATTATATCTATTTGATAAAATAATAATATGTTGATTGTGCAAATAGAAGCTTGGATAGTGAACGAACAGTGCAAATAGGCACACCACAAGTCCATTCAGCGACACGCAGAAAGAATCAACAAAGCTCAGGACATCTTTGGTGCACTGCAGACTGGTTCGATGATCGCACTATTAACTGTTGTTTGAATTCTTCCAGTTTGGGTTTGGAGTCTGTAAAACTTGGTGCAGTATAAAAAAAATTAGCCGTGAATCACCGACCCAATAGGCAAGCACAATGCAAACCGCCGTTTGAACTCACTTGCAACCAGAGGTCCTGTAATCTTTTATGAGGAAGTTAAATATTCAGCGTGCCACCGACTGAACAGGACAGTATAATTAATGTCACTGAATAGGCGATAACTGGAAAGTTCTCCAAGCAAAGGTTTCAAAGTGTTCGATTTACTGCTTACCTCACTTTTTCATACACCCTAACTCACACTTGCACGCTAGTTTTATGTGTTATTAGAGTATTCGCGTTGCTAAATTGTGCTCAATTGTGGATTGCATGGAAGTCGAGCATCTTCACACAAGGTTGGTCTTTCAACACCCCGAGTTATTTTTGAGAAATCTAACCTCATTTGCAACTAGTTGATCTGAATATCTCTAGGTCAATTGGTTTACTTTATCGATTCCCATTTAACACTTATTATTCGCATATGAGGACAACTGCTTTTATTTGTGGTGGGGTGAGGCCCACACCTTTTGTGTTGACATTCATGTTTGGTCTGTATATATTTGGGTTGTCTACTTTAATTTGTATTTTAAATATTGCGTTTATGTCGATGTTTGAGCTCATGGCTCCTGTTGTTCTAATTGAATATAAGTTTGATCCTTCAAAAAAAAAATGCCACCTCTTGTGTTGAAAGTGGTTGTTCTTTTGCAAAATATTTGATTCTCGATTTCAATCAACACCGATGACTTGAATAGTGCTCTTAATTGAACAAACATGAATGCATGGCTACGACGAGGCAAAATGAAGTTACATAGACAATATGTGCACTCTTGCATCTCGTTGTGACTAGTCATTTATCAAATTGATTTTCTTGTAAGGACTGTTATACGCTAGAGAACGTGTCTAGTCTTGTTTGACTGAAGTATCAATTCCTTGTGTGATTAGCTTACTTTGAACCATGCATGAATAAATCTAGAATTTGCCCCGTTAGTCTGATTGATTTAGAAAGGTGTACTCTTGAGATGATCTTAGGCAACTTTTGATAAGTGTGAACCAATTTGACATATACCTCTTTTTTGGCCTACCAGTGAGTATGTAAAACTTTTTTTGAACACCCTTTGAGCCTTACCTTTCTTTGGAAGAATCTTGATGAACCCTAGACCTTACTTGAACCACTACCTACAATCCTCTTGAGTTGTGGTTTAGCGAATAGCCAACTTAGGCCAAAAGCCTAAGTTGGGGTGTGGTGAAAGGGAAAAGGAGAAGTCAAGAAGTGCAAGAAAAGTCCCCCTTAACCCATGGTATTGCATAAAAATGGAACCCTTTCAATTCAATTTTTTTAAAAAATGAAATGTGGAATAAAGTACGAAGGGAATCGGGTTTCAAGAATTCCATGGAGGAGAATAAATAAAAGGTGACTTAGAAGCACTAGAAAAAGAATTGATAAAGGAAAAGAAGGGAATGCCTTGAGAATGTCACAACTCATGAGGAAAAAGTCACTGAGCCTAAATGACCATACCTTTGCACTCAGCCCCATTACAAGCCTTAGAAATACCTTTTTGATCTTGAGTAAGCCGAATCGAAAGTCAATTGGAAAATAAGGGCAAACCTATGCGTGAAAACATGTATTGTGTTCCTCTTTTTGAGTGTGAGCGTTGTATCTGACTCCTCATCTTAAATTGACTTATATATGTGTGTGAATATGGAATCATTCTTTATGTGAGGGCATTTAGATACTTTTGTTGAGCTTGAACTTGCACAAGTAGCAAGTATTGCGAGCATGAGAATCTTTGGTAATGGTGTGTCACAATTTGAATCTTTGAGTACACAAGTGACCCTTGCATAAGTAAATTGAGTCTTGTTGTGTGCATTCATGATTTAGTCTTGTGTAGCACTGTTTGAGGCACCCTATTTGAACTGCTGAACTTGAGTTTGCTTGAGGACAAGCAAAAGTTTAAGTTGAGGGTGTTGACGAGTCCACAAATTGGACTCATTTAGGGCTTTATTTTAATAGAAATAGTGTCCTCGAATGATTGTTTTATCTCAATACCTTATTAAAATGCTTAAGTTTTAGGTATTTGAAGTTTTACTGGAAGCATGGACACTTAGGTGCAAAACAGAGCAAAAAGGACTGAATAGAATAAGAAATGTAAGTCTGCGGATCGCTGAGTCCAACTTGGCGAGTCGCCGAATTGACATGCACCGCCCTTTGTTCCAGTACGCGAAGCCTTAAAGGAAGTGGATCAAAAGGCGAGAAAAGGAGCAGTCGGAGACTCATCGATTAGCTCCGCGAAGCAGTACTGTACCACCCAATGATCCAAAATATGAGGATGTTGAAGAAGAGACATTGAAGACGATGAGTTGATTAAAGGGTGGATCACCGAGTTCATCGGCGATATCGACTAATATCGCCGAACGATCCTCCACAACACAATCTGTGAAAACTATAAATACTAGTAAGAGTTATAGTCTTGAGAGGAACATTTTTAGAGTAAAAATTATTATTAGTCTATAGTATTTTTTTGTATTTTTCTCTCAAGTTTGGAGAGGGTTTTGTGGATACTTGAAGAAAGGAGTTCATCTTCCCCAAGTTGGAAGTGGGTATTCTTTATTCTTCTTCCGTAGCTTAATTCAAGGGTTTAATTTCTTATACCCAGTTGATTTCTTTATAATGTTAGGTATAATTTCTTATTTCTTGATGTGTGGCTAAAAAAACCCCATTCTTGGGGTGTGATTTAGCAAATATGGGTTGATATTCTTGTTGGGTCTTGCTTGTTGATAGGTTAGATGTATTTTAATGGTGATTTCAGCTAGTGGTTATGGTTTAATCTAAAGGGTTTGTAGTTGAAAATACAAAAACCACCCATGTGTTTTTGGCTTGCCCGAGAGGGAGGTCACGAAACCCAAACCACTAGACTGATGGCCTAAGGAGTGGGTCGACATGAGGTTCAGCCCGAGAGGGTGAGCCCTAGTCCCATATCCTAACACTCAGCTCAAGAGAGTGAGTGGGGTAAGGCGTAGACTGGTCTTCATGCGGCAAATGGGTGTCCAATAGGAATGCATTTGAAACAGGGTAAGTTGACCGAGAGGGAACTTATTTCCATTTAAAGCTTTGCCTAGTCACTATTGTCTTGCAAATTTCCTATTGAAAGCATGTACCAAACAATTTATCTCAACTTGTATTGCGGTCACATCCCAAGAACCTTCCCCATACTTGATTTTCTTGTTTATTTTACTGTTTTATCACTTGTTACAAAACCCTTTTTGATATTTGACACTTCTATGTCAACCCCTTTAATTTACAATGTATTTTATCGCAAATGGTTTTAGCTACGACTAATTCAAACGAAATTCTAATTGGCTACTGATTCTCAAAACTGCTCTCTTGGGACACAACCTCAACCCTTGGTTGGGTTACTATATTATCGACGATCATAGACACTCATATCGTAGGATAGTGTCGTTGGTCACGATAACCATCAATGCACTCCTAGCACCTTCAAGAAACTCACACTAGATTGACAAACACTCAAAATGCATGATGCAAGAGAAAGGAATCAGAATAGCTCTCAGGTTTAAAAGTTATTGATTTTTTAATAAGAAAAGACCCTTGGCCTTTTTATGTTTGGCCCGTTCGGCGATCATGACTAACGTCGTTGAACATGTTCAGTGAATTGCTTTGAGCTTAAGCTCGCCAAACAATCATTAACAAACACCAAACCTGAAGGTTGATTCGGCAGACCTGATGGAGTCCTCTTAATGCACATCGGTGGATTGCCCTTTGAAGTTTTGATCGCCTATCTTCATAGTGCACTTTTCCATCTTTTCAAGATCAAAATATGGACTAGACTTAGCATGTGTAATGCTTTCGATGGATCGCCATTTGGGTTTTGCATCGCCTATGCTTCACTATTTAATATTGCAACATCTTCTCAACCTACAGTCACAATGCACATTATTTGAAAGCAGTCTAAAAAAATAAAGACTTGGGTTGCTTCCCAAGAAGCACCTTTGTAACGACCCTAAAAATCAATAAGTGAAACTAGAGCCTAACGTGTGTATTTTAGAGTTTGGTGTCAGGTTTGATGGTGCTTTATGTTATCCCAAGCCATGGTTGAGGTGTTTAGGGGTTAGACGTCAAGGTACGACCCCCCAAGGACCACCCTGAACGTCCTTGAGGAGAATTCTAAGTCTAAACCCCAAGACCCCAAGGAAACCATGAGGCTGCCCAAAATTAGGTGACCTACAAAAGGGGTCCACGCCCCGTGGATGGCCTCCGTAGATCATGGCACCCCAAAAAGGCCACAACCACGAACCATAGAGGGGACAGTATGATCCGTGACCCCATCCACGGTCCGTGGATGGGGGTCCGTCAATTGGACATGCAATTTGTCAATGGTTCCGCCAAGTGTAGGAATGGATTGGTAAATACACCCCAAGTCCTATTAAGTGTTTGGACGTTTATTTTAAGTATATTAATATATTTTAAGAATATTAAAACATTAAAATACTATTTTAGATTTCATTCTTCAATTTCCCAAAATCAAACCCCCTCCCTCTCCAAATATCTTCTCTCTTGAACTCCATTGGAGATCAAGGTCAAGTTCAAGCTAGGGTTGGGGATTTCAAGGTGTTTATTCTTCAATTTTCATAGGTAATCAATAGCAAGGTATGGTGATACTTCATCTAGGGTTAGCTTTCATCCTAGAGTCCATTCAAAATAGATTTCAATGTTTTCAAGTTTCTCAAAACCCTAGATTTTACTCAATCTCATGGGTTCCTTCATCAAATGTTTTCAAATGATAAATTATAATTGTATGGATGTTTAATTGATGATTTAAGATGAAAATACTCTATGAACCCATGATTTGTCTCAATTCCTAAATTGTAACTTATGAAGTGGTTTTGATGATTATGAATGAATTTTGATAGGTTATACCTAAATTGCTTTGGGTTATGGAACTATATCATCATCTATGACTAATTATGGTGAAGTGATGGTGAATTGAGGATTTGTGATCATATCCTTGAAAGGGCAAGTTTGACCTAATTACTTGTTGTAGTAGAATTGTATTAGAGATGTTGATCCACTTGAAAGGTGGAGGTGTTTAATTACTTTGTATTTTGTGATCATGGCCTTGAAGGTATAGTGTGAGGAATTGAAGTATTATCATGATGTTGTATATAAGAATGTGACGTGGAACATGTGTGTGATCTAAACGAATAAGTTATGATCTTGTTTATAATCTAATTGTGTTAGAATTGAAAGTTATCTCTCTATTAACACTTGTGAATGATGATGGTAATGTGAAAGGCTATTCTCATACACACACACACTTGAATGAAGAATGAATTTGATCAATGATAATGTTAATGATGAAGTACTTATTTTAAAGTAATTCTCAATTGTACTCTAATGAATGCTAATGATGTGTTGATTGAAAGGATATTCTCAATCTTGCACTAATGAATGATAATGGGATTCTTTGATGAAAGGCCATTCTCATCGTTGAATCTATGAGCTATCCAATAAATGAATGTTGGGTTTGAGATAGATTCCCTCACGTGAGTTGAGGCGGGGTATCTAGTAACAATCTCTTATCCCTTAATGTAATGAATGTTAAAATACTCTATGGGAATGTAGGCTAAGCACTGAGAGGATATTGAATGAAATGGAAGCCCTCACGTGAGTTGAGGCAAGGTATCTAGTAGCAATCTCCTTGTCCCTTAACTATGTGCCCACATAGGTCTAGCTTGTGGATCCACTTAAAAAAAATACCAGTTTCCATTTGGAAAGTTGACCAACCCTTATGATGTGGGATGATACATTGGATTCCATAATCTAGCTCTTATGGTCTATGTCGGTTAAATGCTTATTCCCATCATGTGAGATGTGCATTATAGTTTCTTGAGGAGTTGTATGAAGTGTGGGTAGTAGTATGGAATGCTATTTATATATTGCACGAGTAGGCTTCAAAAGGGATATAGTGAGTTCTCTATGTCTTAGTGACTAAATGTATGAAAGTCCTCTAAATGCATGAATGTGTACTAAATGAACCTAATGAAGAATGTTGGCTTAAAATGCTTAAATGTAAAGTTGCATGCTATACTTGGATGGTATTATGAGTTACTTCGTTGTCATGACTTTTGAGTGTGGATGTGCCTTGTCTAGGGTGATTTCAAATGAGTACTTAGTGTGAGTAGTAGTATGGGATGCTACTTTCACATTGCACAAGTATGACTTAGAGATGTCTTAGGTTTGGTCTTAATGTGATGATGTGACTCGTGTAATATTTATGTCTTTTGTATGGTTTATTGTGTAAAGGTGGAAAGGATGAATGGTAAGTTCACTTACGGTGACCTTAAGGTGGTACTTTAGTATGGGTGGTGGTATGGGACGCTATCCATACATTGCACAAGGTATAGCTTGAGGGTTACTTGAGGTGGAGGCTCAAGGTAAAGGTTTATATGTGATTTTGCTCAAATGTTAAAATGTGACTTGTATGTTGGTGGTGACTTATATTATGCCTCTTTTATAAATGTTCATGAAGCTTTACTAAAATGGCATCTTGCATGGTTTCTAACCAAAATGTTTGTTTTTAAGCATGTTTTTACATGGTCATCATACTTAGTACATTTTTGTGTGCTAAACCCATATTTCTCTTATTTTTACTACAAGTGTAGGTTCCGGCAAGTGATTGCATTCTCTAGTGAAGATTGGGATTAGACTTCTTCCAAGACATCTTTTGGTATGTCCTCATACATCGAGGACAAGGACTTTTAATTTTTCTAGTTCTTTTATGTTTTAAGACTATTGTTAAGACTTCAATTGTAAAGGGCGGTGACTATATCTTGTTTAATGTTTTTTCTAAGATGGCCATGTGAGACTTTAGTATTCCATTACTTTATAAATGAATGTCTTTAAATTGTATGGTTTTTAATATAAAGTTTTAATTTTGTATTATTTATATTACCTATGTGATGAATGAATACTATGAGGCTTGTATAAGACCCCTTTGGGGTCTAGTACGCCGTGTTACGACTAAGGGGTGCTCTCGGGTCGTGACAAACAAGTATCAGAGCACAAGGTTTTGGAAATGGTTTTTAGGGTTGATGTCTCACAAGCCACGTCTAGTAGAGTCTTTTTCATTGGTGTGAGTCATGACACATCTTTGAGCGTGAGGCTATAGGACGATAGAAAGTTACACTTATTTCATATTCTTAAAGTTGTGCCTTAGAGTATAGTTCTATAAGTGTCCTTTACCTAATCTTTCTCTTATGTTTATAGGATATGAATACAAGAAGTATGCCCGCAAGGAGAGTGCAAGAATAGAATGTGAATGAGGGAGTTCCTCCCCAAGATCCTCAAGGTCTTCAAGGTGGCCAAGTTCTTCATGACAACTAAGTTCCATTGGATCCCCCGTCCATGACTAATGAGGAGATTAGGTCAGCTTTTCTAACCTTAGCTCAAGCCATGACGGCTTAAGTGAATAGAGATGTGGATCCTAGAGTGAATGTTATTGAGAGTACTATGACTTCTAGGTTGAGAGACTTTGTGAGCATGAATCCTCCGGTTTTCCTAGGTTCTAAAGTGGGAGAGGATCCCTAAGAGTTTTGGGACGAGGTGTATAAGATAGTCAATGCTATGGGGGTGTCTTCTAGGGAGAAAGAAGAGTTGGCTTCCTCTCAATTGAAAGATGTGGCCCAAGTGTGGTTCACTCAATGGAAAAGCAATAGGCCTTTAGAAACGAGTCCTATAGAATGGGAAGAGTTTAAGAGATCATTCCTTGGTAGGTACTTTCCCCGAGAGAAGATGGAGATTAAAGTGGAGGATTTTATAAACCTTAGGCAAGGGAGTATGTATTCCTTGAAGTTTACCCTATTGTCTAAGTATGCTCCATCCTTGGTGTCTAACCCTAGAGATGAGATGAGTTGTTTTGTGACCGGTGTATCTGACCTTGTTAAGGAAGAGTGCAATACGGCAATGCTTCAAGATGATATGAAAATTTCTAGATTCATAGTGTATGCTCAATCTATTGAGGAATCCAAACTTGAGAGAAAGAGTAGAGAGTTGAAGAGGGGTAGATCCGATGAGCAAGGTCAACCTAGGTCAAAAAAGAGGTTCTCCAACCAAGATTATTCAATGGTAAACAATGATAGGGTGTCTAACCCTAATTCCCAAGGAGGGAATAGAAGTGGTTCTTCTTTTGAGAGGTCTAAATTTGCCAAGTGTGGGAAGCAACATTTGGGTAAGTGTCTTGCTGGCATGGATGGGTACTTTGGCTATGGAAAGAAGGGTCATAAGATGAGGGATTTCCCAACACTCATGGCAAAAGGAAGGGAGGATAAGCAAGCTTCTCTTGGTGGCCAAGATCCTAATGCTCCAAAGAGAAACTGGTTCTATACTCTTCAAGCTAACAAAGACAAAGGAGCTAATCCGGATGAAGGTACCAGTAAGTGATAGTTCCTTTTTGGTTGTGAATGTATTATTGAGATTCTTATATTGTTTTCATGTTAGCCTTAGTTGGGTTTTCTCTTAAGTGGGGGATAGTATGTTGAATAGTAAGGTTATTGAGAGTTTTGATATCCTTATCTCTTTCCTTCTATTCCTATTCAAGCTTGAGACCAAGAGTTCCTTGTAGCTTGTCCATGTTTTGGAGTCATGTGTGATATTGAGTTTCATGTTCTTCTTATGTTATACATGTTCTAATTGAATTCTTGTTTAAATGAGAAAATGAGTTTTCATGAATAGTGCTCCTCATGTGAATATGCATTTATGATGAGTTACCTAAATATTTCATGAGTTGCCTTATTGAACATGCCTAAATGTGTTTTTATGAAGAAGTTGCATAATGTGCTTTTATGAGAAAATTGCATAATGTGCTTAAAGATGTTATGATGAGCATGATGTGATTTGGAGAAGGAAGTTCCTCCAATGTAACGAGAAATGAGGAAGTTTTGGTGCATAATGAGTTTGTAGAAGCAGTTCCTACCTTCTTTGTTTTGCATTGAGCTTTTTTGATGTGGAGTTGATGTTTCCTCCTATGTGTATGCATTTATATTGATGTTGCATGATGGTAGGTTGCATGTTTTGAGTCGTGAACCCCTTAATGTGTTTAAAGTGTCATTCGAGGACAAATGTTCCTAAGTGGTGGATAATGTAACAACCCTAAAAATGAATAAGTGAAACTAGAGCCTAACATGTGTTGTTAGAGTTTGGTATGAGGTTTGATGTTGCTTTATGTTGTCCCGAGACATGGTTGAGGTGTTTAGAGGTTAGACGTCAAGGTACGACCCCCAAGTACCACCCTAAGGGACCTTGAGAAGGACCCTAAGTCTAAACCCCAAGACACCAGGGAAACCATGAGGCTGCCCAAAATAGGGTGACCTACGAAAGGGGTCCACGCCCCGTAGGTCCATCCATGCCTCGTGGATGGCCTTCGTAGGTTATGGGCCCCAAAATAGGCCACAGCCACAAACTACGGAGGGGACAGTACGGTTCGTGACCTCATCCATGGTCTGTGGATGGGGGTCCATCAATTAGACCCGTAATCTGTCAATGGTTCGGCCAAGTAAAGGGGTGGATTGGTAGATTCACCCCAAGTCCTAATAAGTGTTTGGACGGTTATTTTAAGTATATTAAGATATTTTAAGAGTATTAAAACATTGAAATACTATTTTAGATTTCATTCTTCAATTTCCCCAAATCAAATCTCTCCCTCTCCAAATATCTTCTCTCTAGAACTCTATTGGAGATCAAGGTCAAGTTCAAGCTAGGGTTGGACATTTCAAGGTGTTTATTCTTCAATTTTCATAGGTAATCAATAGCAAGGTATGGTGATACTTCATCTAGGGTTAGCTTTCATCCTAGAGTCCATTCAAAATAGATTTCAAAGTTTTCAAGTTTCTCAAAAACCCTAGATTTTACTCAATCTCATGGGTTCCTTCATCAAATGTTTTCAAATGATAAATTATGATTATATTGATGTTTAATTGATTATTTAAGATGAAAATACTCTATGAACCCATAATTTGTCTCAATTCCTAAATTGTGACTTATGAAGTGGGTTTGATGATTATGAATAAATGTTAATAGATTATGCCTAAATTGCGTTGGGTTATGGAATTATGTCATCATCTATGCCTAATTGTGGCAAATTGTTGGTGAATTGAGGATTTGTGATCATAGCCTTGAAAGGGCAAGTTTGACCTAATTACTTGTTGTAGTAGAATTGTATTAGAGATGTTGTTGATCCACTTGAAAAGGTGGAGGTGTTTAATTACTTTGTATGTTGTGATCATGGCCTTGAAGGCATACTGTGAGGAATTGAAGCATTATAATTATGTTGTATATATGAATGTGATGTGGAACATGTGTGTGATCTAAAAGAATGAGTTATGATCTTGTTTATAAGCTAATTGTATTAGGATTGAATGTTATCTCTCTATTAACACTTGTGAATGATGATGGTTATGTGAAAGGTTATTCTCACAAAAACACACACTTGAATGAAGAATGAATGTGATTCAATTATAATGTTAATGATGAAGTACTTATTGAAAAACTATTCTCAATTGTACTCTAATGAATGCTAAGGATGTGTTGATTGAAAGGATATTCACGATATTGCACTAATGAACGATAATGGGATTCTTAGATGAAAGGTCATTCTCATCTTTGAATCTATGAGCTATCCAATGAATGAATGTTGGGTTTGAGATGGATGCCCTCACGTGAGTTGAGGCAGAGTGTCGAGTAACAATCTTTTATCCCTTCATGTAATGAATCTTAAAATACTCTATGGGAATGTAGTTTAAGCACCGAGAGGATATTGAATGAGATAGAAGCCCTCATGTGAGTTGAGGCGGGGTTTCTAGTAGCAATCTCTTGAGATTGGTGCCCTCACGTGAGTTGAAGCAGGGTATCTAGTAGCAATCTCCTTGTCCCTTAACTATGTGCCCACATAGGTCTAGCTAGTGGATCCGCTTAAGCAAAATACCAGTTTATCTTAGGCAAGTAGACTAACTATTACGATGTGGGACAGTACATCGAATTCCATGATCTAGCTCTCATGCTCTATGTCAGTTAAATGCTTATTCCCATCATGTGAGATGTGCATTATAGTTTCTTGAGGAGTTGTATGAAGTGTGGGTAGTAGTATGGGATGCTATCCACACATGGCACGAGTAGGCTTCAAGAGGGATATAGTGAATTCTCTAAGTCCTAGTGACTAAGTGTATGAAAGTCCTCTAAATGCCTGAATGTGTCCTAAATGAACCTAATGAAGAATGTTGGCTTAAAATGCTTAAATGCAAAGATGTATGCTATACTTGGATTGTATTATGTGTTACTTCCTTGTCGTGACTTTTGGGTGTGAATGTGCCTTGTCTAGGGTGATTTCAAAGGAGTACTTACTGTGAGTAGTTGTATGGGATGCTATTTGCACATTGTACAAGTATGACTTAGATATGTCTTAGGTTTGGTCTTAATGTGATGATGTGACTCATGTAATGTTTATGTCTCTTATATGCTTTATTGTGTAAAGGTGGAAAAGATGAATGGTAAGTTCACTTTTGCTGACCTTAAGGTGATACTTTGGTGTGGGTGGTGGTATGGGACACTAACCATACATTGCACAAGGTATAGCTTGAGGGTTACATAAGGTGGAGGCTCAAGGTAAAGGTAAAGGTTTATATGTGATTTTGCTCAAATGTGAAAATGTGACTTGTATGTTGGTGGTGACTTATATTATGCCTCTTTTATAAATGTTCTTGAAGTTTTACTAAAATGGCATCTTACATGGTTTCTAACCAAAATGTCTGTTTTTGAGCATGTTTTTGCATGGTTATCATACTTGGTACATTTTTGTGTGCTAACCCATATTTCTCTTATTTTTACTACAAGTGTAGGTTCCGGCAAGTGATTGCATTCTCTAGTGAAGCTTGGGATTAGAATTTTTCCAAGACATATTTTGGTATGCATCTTAGCGAGGACAAGGTCTTTTAATGTTTCTAGTTCTTTTATGTTTTGAGACTATTGTTAAGACTTCGATTTTAAAGGGCCGTGACCCTATCTTGTTTAATGTTTTGTCTAAGATGTCCATGTGAGACTTTAGTATTCCGCTGCTTTATAAATGAATATCTTTAGATTGTATGGTTTTTGAATAAAAAGATTTAATTTTGTACTAGTTCTATTACCTATGCAATGAATAAATGCTATAAGGCTTGTATAAGACCCCTTCGAGGTCTAGTACGCCGTGTTACGACTAAGGGGGTGCTCTCAGGACGTGACAACCTTATTTAATGTTGAGGCACGATATATTGCTCAAACTCAACAATCATTTTTGTGGTTCAGGATGGTGTTACTAGGCAAAGTTCCCTTTTGCCTTAGATTCATATGATTGATAATTTGACTCAATTGGTATCCAGCTGTTTGATAGAAACTGAGTGTGAAGTTACCATCTGAGATAAAGTGGAGAAGTCAGTTTTTAAATCCTTCAACACCTTATCAGACCCTTCAACCATGTTGTAGATCCTTACAAGCATGTCTTCCATATGGCTTCCTTCTATCCCTGCTGGATCTTTTGGGCATGGACAATCATGGGGAGGCATGTATCTATATTTGTCCATCTCCCTATGTCTCTAATGTTTACCTTGCAAGTCTATCCACCCACTATCTCTATCCTTGTTCCAACCTTGGTTCCCACCTTGTCGTTGATAATTGTTGTGAGAAACCCCCACTTGATTTTCCAAGTATTGAACTTTTTCATTGTATAATGCATCGAATTTGACATTATCTGGGCACTGCCCACTATTGGTTCCAACTGCATTCACCGACTTGGTTCCACCTCTCATGAAAAGTTTGGACAATAAATCAATTTGAGTCATTATTTTGGCCATGTTTTCATCTACATCATTGTCCCTCAAACCCACATTTAGAAGGGACACTTGTCCTCCCAAGTGTGCCACACTTGGCTGACCTTGGTCATATCATCTAGAAACAAAGCAGCTACATCATACAGTTGTCTCATCAATCCATCATGGACTAATTGATTAGCCACAGTTTTATTGACTGAATCAAGGCTGTAATAAAACTATTGCAGCAGAAAATTATTCGAGACTCCATGGGTTGGACATTGCAAAAGTAGCTTTTTGAACCTCAGCCATGTTTCATGCAAAGGCTCACCTCCAACACTTTTGAAATTTTGGATTTGGAGATGAAGCTTAACCATCTTCGGGGGTGGAAAGAATATTTCCAAGAATGCCACAGTTAGCTCATCCCACGAAGTAATAGAATCATTTGGCAACTCTGACAACCATCTTGTAACCTTTGTCATTATATAGAACAGGAATAGCCTCAAACTTATGGATTTTTGGGAGATATTATTGAATACAAAGGGTTCACACACCTCCTTGAAATTCCTAAGGTTCTTTGGGGATCCTAATGAGCTAGAACCCCAAAATTCCTCTCATTTGGAGTAGGTGTATCATATTTCTAGTGATGTGAAACACCATCCTCCCGGTTATAGAAGGTATTCATATTACTCCCATGGTTTGAATGATATTAATGGGCATGTCATGAAGATCACCCATGTTTTCATTCTGACCATAGTGACTGTCATTGTCATTGATTTTGTCAACCTGCAAATCAGCCAACAACAACACAAAACAAATCTACTACAAATAAACCAAATTTAAATCTAATTTTTCAATTAGAAATCTCAACAACCACTCCCCGGCAAATTTAAAACCCCAACAAAGAGTCGGGGTCAAATCCCATAGGGAATGGTATATCGTGGAGAATTCTTTATCAAGATATTTAGACATTAAATCAACTCATTTGCAATAGTAAGGAAAAATGGGTGGATGGTACCACCAATTTAATATAAACCTTTTGTTATCAATTATCATAATTAAACTAAAATTCAAACGAAATCAGGAGTTAACAAACAATCTAGGGGTGCGGGGATTGGATATCAATGTCACATAGGAGTGATTGTGTCGCTCTATTGTGATGTACATACATGAATAGGCTAAGTCATCTTCAACGTAGTTAATCAACTTTCAATCTGAAAGAATCTATGTCTACAATCTCATTTTGGTCTCATCTAAATGCCAATCCTAAACAAACCAATACCTTAATCTATCATCTCTTTCAAGAATAGGAAAAATAAATCCGACCCTTAACCTCTCTTTCGAGCAATATACAAATCTTAAACCTAAATTTCTAGTATTGAACTAATTACCCACTCCAATCAATCTCTTTCGAGCATCAATCGGAGATTGGAAGTGGGGATTAAGTTTGCAACCTTAACCCTAACGTGAACCTCATGGTAATTAGACCAAATTCAAACATGAACAACAACAAAACAAAGCATAACACAATACCCAGTACATTAAATCAACACCCAATCCCATTTGAGAACTCCTAGATCTTGGGATTTTAGCCACCCATCACAAAAAGTAAAGAAAGTATACTTTCCATGAAAGCAACAATGGGCAACTTGAAATCAAGCAATTATGAGTAAACAGACTTTGCATTTAACTTCAATTTATCAAATTCAAGCTTCAAGTTGTAAGACCCCAAAAATTAGAAAAAATGTTCTCTTAATAGTTAAGTGTTCTTCTAAACTCTATCTCAAAAATCTGTTAATTGAGCTCAATATCCCAACTCCCTGAAAATCGTATCCTTTGAGCTATTTATACTTACCAAAAACTTGTCCCAAAATCTACTTCATAACCGACTTGGTGACGTTATTTAGGTTTGCCAAACCTAATTGGCAACTTACCCTTCACTCCTCAGCTCGCCTTATGATGCTCTAAGCTTCAGGTGTTTGAACCTCAATTGGCGAATTCGATCGAGTTAGCCTTTCACATTTGGTGAATTTCCCAATACTAGCCTAGTTCGTTGTTGGAGCATTAAATCTTTGTCTTGCATACTATCACTTTGGGCGATGTGCATCAGGACCGCCATTCTAACTCAGCGCATAGCCTTTTGTAGTGGAGTTTTCTGACCTTCTTTAGTAAACACAAGTGATATGCACTGTCTATTTGGATGAGGTCGTGCTTAGTTGGCGACCCTCCTTTCATTAAACACGATAAAATTATTCACTTTGCACTTCTTTTATATTTTTGGCCATTCTTTCAAACTTCTTGCCTTTATAGTTGCAAATCATCAATATTTGATTAGAAAAGGACAAATTTAGGCATTGAGGATACTAATTATTGAGCTAAATGAACCTTAAATGAGTGCAAATCTACAACTCATCAGCATACTTGTGCCTACATTGTTTCAATAATATAGGGCTTGACGATTTCTCCCCTCCATTTGTGGCTAGTGAGCACCTACGGATTTAAAGATTTGTTGAGTCCTCAAACTCCGAGGACCATGTCACCTTTATTGCTTTCTTATGTCTGTATGTTTTGAATATTGTATGTAGTGTATGGGTCATATTCCGACCACTCCTTTTGATGTAATAGATAGCTTATTAAGACTACGATAGATTTACTCTTTGAAATATCAAAGTATTTTTTCTTAATATGAGACTCTTTAATTTATTATATTATTTGTAAAATGTGTGTCAAGTGGCTTGTGTAGGGTCTCTCAGTGTCTTATACACCATGTCACATCTGGGGTGTATTTTGGGTTATGACAAACTTGGTATTCAGAGCATAAGGTTCTAGAAAAAGGTCCTAGGATGTTTGAAAAGCCCTGTTGAGTATAGTCTTATTCATAAGTATCAAACGCGCCACATTTATAAATAGGAGGCGACTGATCGTTTAGGAAACTCCACTTCTGTCATTACTCTATATCCGTTCCATAGAGTATATCTCTATAAAAATCCTTCTCCTAAATATTGTTCCCCTTTCAGCATATGGCCCCTCAAAGAGCTTGTATGAGAAGGAATGCGGACAATGACAGTGTGGAGCCCGAGGTTCCTCAAGTATCAGTTGATCCTTTGACCGAGTAAGTTACTCATGTCGAATTTCAAGCCACTTTTCAAGTGTTGGCTCAAGCTATGACGGCTCAAGCTAATAGATAGGCTAACGCTCCCATGAACCCAAATATGGGTACAACAACGACAAGGATAATGGAATTCAATAGGATGAATCCTACATAATTTCATGGTTCTAAGGTCGATGAGGATCCTCAAGAATTCATTGGTGATAATGATAAAGTAGTAGGGATTATGGTATTGTCTACGGTTGAGTATAAGGAATTGGTCTCTTATCAACTCAAGGGTGTTTCTCAAGTCTGGTTTGAACAATGGAAGAGCAAGAGGGCGGTTGATGCAGGTTCTCTTGATTAAGAGAAATTCAAGAGAACTTTTCTTGATCGTTTCTTTCCTCTTGAAATGAGATAAGCAAAAGTGCTTGAGTTCATTAATCTCTATCAAGGAAATATGAGTGTGAATGTGTATGCATTGAAGTCCACTCAATTAGTTAAGTATGCTCCGACTATGGTTGCCAATTCTAGGGCAATGATGAGTAAGTTTGTGTTGGGTGTGTTTAACTTGGTGTTCAAAGAATATTGTACTACCATGTTCATAAAGGAAATGGATATTTCTCGGTTTATTACACATGCCCAATAATTGAAGAGAAAAAACACAAGTAAAGGGTAGAAGAGTCCAAGAGGGAATGGACCAGTGATTGTGACTTTTTTCATTCTAGGTCCGGTGGACATAGACGTCCTTAATTCAGGAAAAAAAATTGGGTCAAGAATCTTCTAATGCTCCGGCTCCTAAGTTCAACAAATATTGGGTGTCTAACCATAAGCCACAAGGAGTAAATCGTGGTAATGGGTTTTCTTCCCACTTTCCCAAGATGGTTAAGAGTCACTTGGGGAAGTGCTTAGCCGGTACGGATGGTTGCTTTGGTTGTGACAGGATTGGCCACACAGTGAAGTATTGTCTGTTGCAAGCTATCAAAGGTAAGGATGGTAGGCAAGCTCAACCTAGTGGTTCCAATTTGGGTGCTCAAAGGCAAAATATATTCTATGCTATTTAGACTCGACAAGATCGTGAGGGTTCCCTGGATGTAGTGACCGATATGTTGAAAATACTTCATCTTAATGCTTATGCTTTACTTTATCTGGGTGCTACCTTATCATTTTTTTACTCCTTATGTGGACATGAGATTTGATGTTAGTCCTGAAATCCTTTCTAATCCCTTTCATGTCTCTACTCATGTGGGTGATGCTATTATTGCTAAGAGAGTCTATAGAAATTGTCCTATTTACATATCTCATAGAGTCACTCATGTTGATTTTATAGAGTTTGATGATGTTATTCTTGGAATGGACTGACTTCATGCATGTTATGCTTCTATAGATTGTAGGACCGGATTGGTAACTTTCAAGGTTCTAAATGAACCTATCATGTCATGGGAAGGTGGAAATTGACTTCATGCATGTTATGATAAAAATTAATTTCTAAGGGTTGCATTTATCATCTTGTTCGGGTTATGGATATAGATTTTGAGACCCCTGCTCTTGAGTCACTCCCGATAGTAAATGAGTTTCCAGAAGTGTTTCTCGATGTTTCTTCTAAAAGGTAAATAGACTTTGGTATTGATCTTCTCCTAGATACGAGTCCATCTCTAATCCTCATTATGGTATAGCCCCGACATAACTTAAGGGGTTAAAGGAGCATTTGAAGGATTTGTTGGATAAGGGTTTTATTAGACCAAGTATCTCTATGGCATGCTTCGATATAATTTGTTCGAAAGAAGGATGGTTCTCTCCCAATATGAACCGACTATCGATAATTGAATAAAATTACCGTTAAGAATAAGCATCATATTCCAAGGATTGATGATTTGTTTGGTCAAATCCAAGAAGAGAGTTACTTCTTCAAGATTAACCTCCGGTCGGGTTATCACCAATTGAAAGTGAAAGAAAATGACATTCCAAAGATGGCTTTTCGAAGAATGTTATGATCATATGAGTTTTTGGTGATGTCGTTTGGTTTGACTAATGCTCTGATGGATTTTATGTATGTGATGAATAAGGTCTTTAAGAAATATCTGGATATGTTTGTGATTTTGTTTATTGATGATATCTTAATTTAATCACAGAGTGAGGATGAACATGTTGAGAATTTGAAGATTGTATTGCAAATTCTCAAGGATCAGGAATTTTAGGCTAAGTTTAGGAAGTATGAGTTTTGATTGAGGTTTGTTGCTTTCCTTGGCCATATTGTCTCTGCTGAAGGTATTCAAGTTAATTCTAAGAAAACTTAGGCAGTTAAGAATTGGCCTAGATCTTTCTTCGATTCGGATATATGGGGTTTCTTAGGTTCGAGCAGTTACTATAGAAGGTTCGTGGAAGGATTTTTCTCTATTGCCTCACCTTTGACGACATTAACTCAAAAAAGGTGAAATTCATGTGGTGAAAGCTTGTGAGAAGAGTTTCCATGAGTTGAAGAATAGACTCACTTCAACCCTTATTTTGACGTTACTGGAAGGATCAAATGGTTTTGTGGTTTATTGTGATGCTTCACGGATTGGTCTTGATTGTGTTTTGATGAAACATGGGAATGTGATTGCTTACCCTTCGAGGCAATTGAAAGTGCATGAAAATAATTAGCCAACTCATGATTTGGAGTTAGTGGTGGTAGTGTTTTCTTTAAAGATTTGGAGATATTACTTATACGACATTCACCAAGATGTGTTTATCGACGACAAGAGCTTGAAGTATTTGTTCACTCAAATGGATTTGAATCTTCACCAAAGGAGGTGGCATGAGTTGTTGAAAGATTATAACATGAGTGTCCGCTATCATCTCAGAAAGGCTAATGTGGTGGCAAATGCTCTTAGTCAGTTATCGATGGATAGTGTTGGTCATGTTGAGGATGATAAAAGGAGTTAGTTCACGATGTTCATAGATTGACCCAATTGGGTGTCCAGTTGGTTGATTCTAATGAAGGTGGTATAGTTATTCATAATAATTTGAAATCGTCTTTTGTATCGGATATGAAGGTTAAAAAAGATCTTGATCCAGTGTTAGTTGACTTGAAGAAGTCGGATTTCGAAAAAGCCATTGAGGCTTCTCCAAGGAGGAGATGATGTCATTCAATATCAAGTTGGTTATGTATTCCAAATGTTGATGAGTTGAGAAATAGAAACTCATAGTTCTCGGTATTTTATTCACACGAGAGCCAGTAAGATGTACCATAATTTGTGGGAGGTCTATGGGTGAAATGGGATTACAAGGGATATTGCAGAATTTGTGGCTAAATGTCTGAATTGTCAACAAGTGAAAGTTGAGCATCAGAAACCAGACGGTTAAGATCAAAACATTGGTATTCCTACATGAAAGTTTGAATATTTGAAAATGGACTTCAACACAGGTTTACACCACACTAGTCGATAATTTGATTCGATTTTCGTTCGTTATTGTGGACAAATGACAAAATCGACTCACTTTCTTCCCATTAAGAATTCATTCTCATCAAATTATGCCAAACTTTATATTATGGAAATGGTAAGGTTGTATGGAGTGGCTTTGTCCATTATATCTAATTGAGGGACTAAACTTACATCTCAGTTTTGGAAGTCTCTTGCTACCCAAGTGAAACTTAACATGACTTTTCATCCTCAGACTGATGGACAAGTTGAGTGCACCATTAAGACTTTAGACAATATGTTAAGAGCTTGTGTAATCAATTTCAAAGGTAATTGGGATGATCATTTGCCTCTGATTGAGTTTTCTTATAATAATAGTTATCATTCTAGTATAGGGATGTCACAATTTGAGGCTCTTTATGGTAGGACATGTAGGTCTCCTGTCAGTTGTTTGAAGCTGGCGAGGTCCCTTTGATAGGGCCCGAGCTGGTGCATGAGGCCATGGAAAATGTTTAACATATTCATTAGAGATTGAAAATGGCTCAAAGTCTTATTCCAATGTTAGAAAAAAAGAACTAAAATTTGATGTTGATTATTGGGTCTACTTGAAAATTTCACCCATGAAGAATGTCACGAGGTTTGGAAAGAAAGGGAAGCTTTTCCTCCGTTATGTAGGCTCATATCAAATTAAGAGGCGTATTGGCAAGGTTTCTTATACACTTGAGTTGCCTAATGATTTAGCATCGGTTCCATGTCTATGAGTTGAAAAAGTGTGTTGGAGATCCGACGTTTATTGTACTTTTTGAAGGTTTGGGAGTTAAAGAGAACCTTTCTTATGAAGAGGGTGCTACTTGGGAGGCCGAAGTCAATATGATGTTCCGTTATCCTCATCTCTTATCCTCCGCTCTTATTCTTGCTTGAGGTATTAGTCCCTCATGGTTCATTCTTATGGATTCATGCATTTTAGTCATTCTCATGTTTCTATATGTATGCATGTTCATGAATACTTGATTTCTATGTTATGATTTAGCTTATAGTTAATCTCCATGTTTATGTGCATTATGATGAAATTTGCATACTTGTTGGGTTTCTAGTTTCTATCCTACTTTATTCATGCTAGTTTGAGTCTCATTCGAGGATGGATGTTCCCAAGAAATAGATATTGTAACATCTCAGAATTTGGAAAAGGGAATAAGGCCAAAAGAGTTATTGGTTAAATTCCATGGGATTAGTCTACGGTTTGTCGGAAGTTCTACTGATCGTAGACCAGTTTCATAGAAAGTGAGAAAATTATTTTTAAAATCAAACCCAGTAACTAATTAGACATTGACCAAGACGGTCCGTCAAATATTCTACGGACCGAAAGAAAGTCCTGTAGAATGGTTCCAAACTTGGTGAAGTTTTGGGGTTAAAGTGAGTTCTACAATTTGGGTCTACGGACCATAGAAAATCCTACGGGCCGTAAAAAGGTCTCATCAAAGTTGGATGAAGTTTTAGGCTCCAGTACTTGATCTACGGTTGACCAGTACGGTTCATACAAAGTCCTACAGACAGTAGGTCGCAATCGTAGGACTGACCTACACTTATTTTAAAAGATGTTTTGGTCTTTTCATATGCACCAAATTCCTATCCTACACCGTTTTGCCTATGAATAATCCCATATAACTGATTTTTAGTCCTAATCTACCCATTCCCAAATCATTCTCTCAAAAATCCATAAAATCTTCTATCAAGGAGCAAGAAAGAAGGAGCTAGGGTTCAAGTTCATGCCTCCTTTTCGCCATTGATTTTAAGCTTTGATCCTTAAGGTATGTAGGGCTTCATTAATGGGTTCCATTCAACCATTGAGCCCCAAGGTTTCTCAATTCTCCAAGTCAAATTTCAATTTAATTTATTAAGGTTTTCATTCAATTCTTAATGGGTTCAATTGGTGTTGATTCAATTGTTCAATTTTGATCTTATTATGATTGTTTTTTACTTCATTACATGCTTTTCAATTAATTCTATGTGAACCCATGCATTGATCATGATAATCCTATTTTTTCATGAATTTGTAAGGGAAGTTATGAATCTATGAATGACGTTTTTATGAACTTATGCACAATTTATGAAAAGCAAGTTTTATTTTTAATCTAGGTTGCTTTAAAATGAGAATCAATGAGGTTGTGAAAGGATTTTCTTACAAATTAAGGAATCATGGTTTGATGAAATATTTTCTCACTTAAGCTTAATTCATAATTTAATGAGCTACTATATGATGTTTTAAGCTTGGATTAGTAATTAAATTGTGTTTCTCCATGTATGATGATGACTTTATGAAAATGACTATTCCGTTGGAATTTAACTTAGCACCGAGAGAACCTTGAGGTGGAGACTCCAATACGTTAGTCTCTAGTAGCAATCTCTAGTTCCAAACTACGTTCCCCCATAGATTTTCCTTAAATGACCTAGCTAGTGGATCCACATACAACGTATGGCATAATACAAAGTTCTACCTTGGCAAGTAGGCTCTCCCTTTTCGATGTGGGAGTTACTTTAGATTCGATGTATAGTTGTATAGTTCGCATGGTCTATTATCGGTTAAAGCTAATATTCCAAAAAATGAATTAAGTTACTTTCAAATGTTTTATGATTTCAAGATGCACTATGTTCATGATTATGATTCTTCTTTAAAGATTTTACTATGTTTAGTTTGGTCATGCATTTCATGTTTTCGATTATATCCTCTTATGATCATTTTTCACATTTTTACACATATCCCTCATACTTAGTATATTTCATGTACTAATGCATACTTGTACCTACATTGTTTCACTAATGTAGGGCTTGTCGATTCCTCTCCCTCCATTCGTGGCTAGTGAGCACCTATAGATTTGAAGACTTGGTAAGTCCTCATACTCCGAGGACCATGTCACCTTTGTTGCTTTTCTTATGTCTTTATATTTTGAATATAATATGTGGTGTATGGATTATGTCCCGACCGCTCCTTTTGATGTAATAGATGGCTTGTCAAGACTATGTTAGACTTCCGCTTTGAAATGTCAAACTATTTTTCTTAATACGAGACTTTTTACTTTTGTCTATTATTTTGTGAAATGTATGTAAAGTGACTTGTGTAGGGCTTCTCGGGGTCTTATACGTCATGTCACGTCTAGGGTGTACTTTGGATCGTGATAATATAATTATGTATTTTTTGTTGGAATTTACTTGGCACTGAGAGGACTTTGAGATGGAAGCTCTCCCGTTAATAAAAGCTGGACCCCTAGAAGCAATTTCCTTGTACCAAACTACGTGCCCCTATAGGATCGTCTTAAATGATCTGGGTAGTGGATCCACAATAGCAATTATAAATGAATGTGACGAAATTATACCTTGAAAAGTAGATTCATCTTTTTGGTGTGAGTGTCATGTCGGATTCCATTTTATAGCTCACATGGTCTTATTGTCGGTTAACGGTAAATATCCCACAAATGAACTTTGTTTTCTTCAAAGGATTTATGAAAAGTTCTTAAAAGTTTTTAAGTATGCATTGACCTCGCATATGATTTATGATTTCTCTTTAAAGGTTCTTACTATGTTTCACTTGGTCTTGCATAATATGTTTAAGCTCATCATGCTTTACATTTTTATGCATTTCTCTATACTTAGTACATTCACCGTACTAATGCATATTTGTGCCTATATTATCTCCTCCCGCTCATGCTTAGCTTGGATTGCTTTGCTAGTACATTGGATTGGTGAGTCCTCATGCTTTGAGGGCAAGACCATCGATGTTTTATTTCTTATACTAGTTTTTTTCATTTTAGACATGTACGTGGTGTATGAGTTACGTCTCAACCACTCTTATGAAGTTAGAAAGGCTATGTTAGAAACAGTTTGGCTTTCGCACTTATGTTCAGATTCCTTATATGATATAAGACTTTTATTGTATATTCTCTCTTGTTGTATTTCTAGTACGTCATACTTATGTCAAGTGGCTTGTTTATATTATGGCCTCTCGGGGTTCCATTCGCCATATCACACTTAGGGAATACTTTGGATCGTGACAATGTACCTTGAAGATATTCATTTTTTTAAAAAAATAAGCAATATAATGTGAAGATATAAAGAAAATCCAATAATTAGAGGGAAAAAATTGGAATTCCTACCTACGCAGAACGCTACATCACCGGGTCTAGGCTTTTTTATATATATAGAGTTAAGTGTCAAGAATACATCTAAATTATTTCTTATCTTTGAGTTTCTTACCTAAACTATATATTGAGAGTGTGAGAAACACACTTAAACTATCACTCATTAGTTTGAGAAACACACCTTGATACAAATTGGACCAAATGTGTATACACACACTTAGACGCGTCTGACCTTGAATTTTCGTCTACGTAGAACTTTTTTTTCCTAACACTTTCTTTATATATACTTTTCAATTGATTTTAAAATTCTTAAACTCTTCCCTTCTTTTCTTTATCATTTCTCAACCATTTTTCTTCATTTCTTCACATCTACTATATATATTTTTCAACCTCCTTTTCCTCTTCCTCCTCCTCCTCTTCTTCTATATTTATCAACATCCTTCTCCATTTTATTATTTATAATCTAATTTGATTTTTAACTTTTTTATCACGGTAGAATTAGTTTTCGCATGACAATTCATGTGATTTTTTTTTTTAAAAAAAGAGTGTAACACACACACCATCATATATTATTTGAGGTGTGTATCTCAAACTTATGACTGACAAAGAAGAAAATACAAAAAATATATTATTAAAATGGTTCGAGCGACCAACATGTTATGAAACTAATATTGAAAAAGCATAAATATGTCGGGAGAAAATCTCCCTCCAAACAAAATTCTCTAAATGACTACATTTTGGTCTTGGGATACTATTGTGTTTTTTGGTACGAGAAGAGGATTTTCAATTTGTAGAGTTCCAATTTTTCTTATAAGAAAAGAATAACTACATATGGAAGAGAATTATATTTTTGTGAAACAATTTTTATAATACTTTGACTTTTCATCAAGAGAATAGTAAAACTCAAGTATGGCAAGAAAATCAGTGCAAAAGCCTAACAAAAAATACATCTAATTAAATTATTTCTTATTTTTGTGTCTCATACCTAAACTATTGAGTGTGTGAAAAACACATCTAAACTACAAGTCATTAGTTTGAAAAAATACATCAATACAAACTGGACCAGAATTGTATACACACACTTAGACGCGTCTGACATTGAATTTTCTTCTACGTGGAAATTTTTTTTTTGCTAACAATTTTTTTTTTGTTTTTTATATACTTTTCAATTGATTTTTAAAATCGTGAACTCCCACCTTCCTCTTTATCATTTTCAACCAGTTTTCTTCATTTCTTCACCTCTATTGCATATTTTTTTAACCTCCTCCTCTTCCTCTTCCTCTTCCTCTTCCTCTTATTTCTTCTTCATCGTCGTCTTCCTCTTATTGCTTCTTCATCGTCGTCCTCCTCCTCTTCTTCTATTACTATATTTATCAACATCCTTCTCCATTTTATTCTTTTATAATTTTATTTGATTTGTTTTTCATTTTAATTGTAACTCTTTGGTACGGTAAAATTACTTTCTACGTGATAATTCGTGTGATAATTTATTTTTTTAGAAAAGAAAAAAAGTAATATACACATCATCACATATTTTTTTTGATTTAAAATGTATTTCTCAAAATGTGAAATTCTAAAAAAGAATTAAATATATTTTTGACACTTGATATTATGTATATAGAGAGATTGGTGAGGACAAAAAGGAGAGGAATTTGAAAACATGGAAAGTTGGCAGTAATGGAAGGTGAATTAAAATGAAAAATACCCATAGCTAGGGGGGACTTGGGCCACCATCCAAGTGGGTAATCTAACCATGTGCCATCATATGGTGGTTGGCACTTCTACGGTCCCACTTCGCCTTCTCCAAATTAAGCCTACCGTCCCTACTCCCAACTCTAATCTCTTCAATCTAATCTTAAATAATTAATATCCAAACCCTTTATATTTTCTCCCTTCAATTTGTTTCATATAATTTGAATTCATACAAACTTTGAAAATATAAAATTTTAAATATATTGTAATATTTATCTATTAATAAATAATCTTAAATATATCAAGATATTCGTGTGATTGTAATTAAATTCTTATAATAACTACATAAACACAACTTTAACTTGCCTCATTTTTCATTCGACACTCATCTCAGACTTTGATCTATTTTAATTCCTTAATTTTATTGTTTATGTACCATTTAAATTCGAAATACAAATTTTTATATTTTATTATTTTATTATACTCTTCAAGTATAATTTTACACTATAAAAATTGGAAGATGTCAATTAATTTTGGGATAAGGGTCTGAAAAATATCTTAACTTTGGTCGAATTTGCTGTTGCGATACTAAACTTTCATGAGGACCTATTACCTCCCTAGACTATTTAATACCGTATTTTAAACATATATATTTGCCCACGTGGACATAAAAAATAATGCAAAATTATAAATAGTAATGTGTCCACGTGGGAACATATATACCTTTAAAATACACTATTAAATAGTTTAGGGGGTAAAAAATTAGGTATTAAAGTCTAGGGAGGTAATCGGTCCTCATGAAAGTTTAGTATCGCAACAGCAAATTCGATCAAAGTTGGAGTATTTTTCAGACCCTTATCCCATTAATTTTCATTTAATAATAACAATTCTGATGACAACTATCAATTTTCTTTTATACTATCTTTGAATTTTTTCGCAAAAAATAACTGATAAAAGTTCGTTAGTCTTTTTAAAGTATGTTTGCGGTATTCTTTAGAAAAGTCATTGGCAGCTCGAAAAAGGCCACCAAATTTATTTTTTTAATAGTAATATTAACAATGAATCAAAGTCTTTCTTTTTATCCATATTGAAAAGATACTGAGCTTGTTTTTCTATATTGAAGCTGAGACAAATTAGAACGCAAATACTTTAGGTTAAAACCAGATTATTAAAAAAAAAACACGAAACGTATTTAATTGGATGTTTCATATTATTATTTTTTATGTTTATCAACATGCTTTGAATAATTTACACACCAAATAATATTTTTTGTACTTAAACAATACATGAAAAAAATATAATTGGAGGATTAAAATAACACAACCTTGAAATAGAGTGCCAAAATTTGGGCTAAAAAAATATGTATAACTCTCACCATGTTTCATTTAATAATTTATGATTAAGACAATTCAATGTTTTGCATGTATTTAGCTTATGCATCAAAAAGAGTTGTAGTATTTAGTAAATTCCATGCTCGTAATATTTAATCAAACATCAATACGTACTCCATGTTGGAAGTATCGAAATAACACATCATATAGATAGCTCTTTATAAAAATCATTCAAAATAAAAGGCACACATGTAATTCTCTTATCATTCTTGTACAATGTTAAAACACACATTAGCTCTTGTTTGGGCATAAATTCGGTAGTTAGAAATTTTACTTTGAGATTTTGAAATTAGAAATTATATTTGTCAATATATTTTTTCTCAAAAAATAAAAAAAAAAATTACTTTTTCTGCTTTTTTTTAATTGTCAAATTTTTATTTGATATATCATATATTAAGAAAACAATGATTGATATAATGAATTTATCATTTTATCTCTATTAAGTAGTAAAATTTTAAATATATTTATTCACTACATTCTCAAAAATATTAATAAGTTCAGGATATAATAAAAAAAATATTACCCTTTCTAAATTTAGTAAAAAATGAGAAGTAAAATAAGAAAATCAAATTAGAAAAATATTTGACAAGTAAATATGAACGGATTTTATTTTTTACCCTCCCCTAGGAGCTCTCACCTCTTTTGCTCCCTTGGTGACTCGAACTCACAGCCTTCAAATTGGAAGTAAGAAATATTTAACATCCGAGCAACTCCCTCTCGTCAAATATGAACGGATAGAGTAGGAGTGTAGGTGAAATTTTTCTCAAAAATAATTCAGAGAAAGGCCCTCTGTTTCCGTATCTTCTTCTCACCTCCCATTTTGCTCCTTCTCTCTTTCTATATATTCTCTCTTTCCTTCCTTTTATATTCCTTTCTCCTACCCACCTACCCCACCCCACTCCCACCTCACCCTCTTTTGTATTTTTCTTTTGTTATAAAAGTATATTGTGTGTGTCAGAAGTCAGAGAAAACTTAAGCTTTCTTTTGTGTCTTTGTGATCAAACAACAAGGTCCCTTTGTGTCAGAAGCATATCTTGTCCAAATACCCTTTTGTTTTGTTTCTTTACCAATCAAACCCTAAATTAATTCTATGACTACTAGAAGTTCCATCATCAGAACTAGATTTGCTTGTCGGTTTCTTCATTCCCTTAGAAAACTGAACCAACAGGAAAAAACCAATTCACGAAGGGTAAAACATGCTGCTTATGCATCCATGGCGTCTGCTGTCGGGTCAAAGAGAGCTTGGAGTCGGGCCGTGCTTTCAAAGATCCGTAACAGATCTCTCAATCGAAATCTGCTGAAGAAGAAGAAGAGAAGATCATCAGAGGAGAGTGAGTTTGGTGAACTTAGAAAACTTGTGCCTGGTGGTCAAGTAATGAATTTCTACAATTTATTAGATGAAACTGCTGATTATATCAACTGCCTTACTTCGCAGGTACAGGTTATGAAAAATATTCTTAATCTACTTTCAACTTGAAAGAAATAGTGCCTCCTCCTCATCATGCAATAGTTTCAAATAAATCTTGAACTAATGTATTTATCAATATCTGTTGATGAGGTCAAGGATCATCATATTTATATTTTGCTTATATATATATATATATATATATATGTACATAAATATTTCACTCTACTTCATCTTCTTCTTTTTTTCCCATTTTTATGGAAGAGGAGGGTGTTGGTATTTGCCTATATTTCTTGCTTGTCTTATTACCCATGCTCTATCGATATTTGCTTTGTTAGCTTCCGTATGACACCTAGTTATTTCGGTCCTACAAATATTTGGGTTAGATTTTGGTCGCAAATATTACGTATGAAATTGAGATGTGTCTCTATATTGCTTATTAGTGATGAATTTTTTAACGATAAGCATTATGGTAACATCTTAAAACATAAAATAATTATTAGAATTTTACCTCAATTTTAATCTTATGTTAAATATTTTATTTATTTATTTTTGAAGTAGCTAGTTTAGTGTTTGGAATTGTTTTGTAGGAGTAAAACTCACATGTGGTTCGATAATTTGGCGCAAGTACAGTTCATATATAGGAAGGTATTATATTAGCCTGTCCCACTTCCAGTTGTTAGGAAAGCTAATTATGTGGTTCCGGCTAATTTAACGACACAATTTTCTTTGGAATCAAAAGTATTCCTTCTAAATTATTTTTGTAAAAATAAAAACCAGTCATTGAAAAAGCTATAATGATAAATATAATTAAATTTCTTCTTGTGGGAAAATTCTAGAAGTTTAAATATTCTTCTACCTTTCTCTTTAAATTAAATCATCTTATCGTTCTTTAACTTTAATCTCAAAAGAAAAACTTAATTATACTACTTTTTTTCCCTTCTCATTCCTTCTTTTCTCTCCATGATTCTAATCATTCCCTAACTTGTTTGGATTAAGATAAGTTATATGAACACTAGGTATCTATATATTCGATCCTAACTTATTTGTAATTAAAGCGTAGGTACGCTTTGAGTCTAGACTTTTAATAAAATCTAGTAATTATGGCTCAAACGTTCTTTGTGTTTAAAATTCCACTAGATATGCACAAAAAACTAAATTTGGAACTCAATTATAGTACTTGGTCCTACAATTCAAGACCCATAAAATTTTGATAGATGTGCCTCGGTTTGTTGTTGTAATGAACCCTTAAATTTGCCTTCTGTGCACTTCAAAATACCCAATCGCAAAATGGGCAAGAAATTTTCCGCTCGAGATATAAAATGAATGATTTATTTTTGTACATATTCGTGATAATGTAATGAAATACCTATAATATCACTTTAATTTAACATGCTACATATGTATATATATAATATTATTTGCCTAAATATGGTGAACTCCAAAGGAATGGAGGAAGAAAGTGTTTCTATTATTCGTAATGTTTGCATAAGTAAAGAGTTTATATTTTTTTTTATTAGTGTGAACTATATTTGTTTGCATGTAATTGTGTAATCTGCTGTGATTCCAGTAAGTCAAGGCTACACTGTTAGTTTCGTGGTTTGAATATAGAGGCGAAGCCAGAATGAATGTTTTAAAAAAAAAAAAAAAAAATTTTTGATGATAGTGGGGTTGGAAACACACAACTCTAGAGTGGGAAAACATTTGTCATTCAATTTTATTAGGGCCTAAGGGTTCACAAATTAATGTGTATATATATATATATATATATAACTTTTTGGTCAGAAAATTTGGTCAAAACTTGGCCACAATGGTAAAATAACATATTTTAAACTATGTTACTTTATCTTTTTAAATATTTTTACCCTTTTAATTTTAATACCTTTTAATTAAAAAATGAAAAAAAGATCAATTTATTTTAAAATAACTAGGATATTATAGACTTTTTAAATTTCTGGCTAAATAATGACGAAATTTTTTGGCCATAAAGCTATTGAGTTCATTTAAATCCAAACCCCACGTAGCTCCACGCCTCCACGAATGGAAATGGGGGATGAACTTGATCATGTCATAGGAAATTGCAATCCCTTTACCATTTTGGATAAAATGGAGATTCATTCATGCTAAATCCAGCAAAGTCGTAACAAAAGAAAACACATACGAGTATACTTTCGTACACCTTATAATTTCTTTTTGTTTTAACATATATATATATATATATATATATATATATATATATATATATATATATATATATATATATTGGTTTGAAGATATTTTTAATATGAGATGATATAAGTACTTTTTTAAAATACGCAAGGTTTCAAGAGTATACCTATATTAGCTTTATTTTCTATTCAGTTATCAAATCGAAACTCGGGGAGTAATTTATCAAACAATATTAGTAGTATCAAGTATGAGAATAAAGTACAATTATCTTCTTCTTTTTTTCAGTTTTGTCTTTCTATAAATGTGTGAATGTTACTGTATTATACTTTCTTGTGACACTTTTCTTTTTTCTAGAGTTAAATAAAAGTTTGATTAGAAATTTGTGTATGAAATCTTTAATTTTTTTTAAATAAAATTTATATATTTGTAAACTACGTAAAAAGTACTATAAGTCACAATAATTGATAGTTCAAAATGATTAAAAGATCTATAACAAACTTACGGTCAAAAATAGATTTGTTTGAATCTCAAAATTCGAAAAGTGCCACATAAAATGAAACGGAGAGAGTATTAAACATGTACTTTCTTTCAAAAGTTCAATAAACTGGTCAAATTTTTAACAAGAGAGCGAACTTGTTCTCTGTTTATACTCATCTTATTAGGAGTAACTTTCCTATGTTTTAAAAGTTTCGAGATAACAGTTCTTTTGCAAAATGAACATTATCTTAAAGAACCAGCAACTATATATTAAATCTGAATTACATATCAATTTCGACTTGTTATTTATTTCAAATCTTTTATTCCCTCCATTTCTATATAGTTGTGACCATTTTAGGTTTCAGGTCCTTTATGAAATTAGGGTAAGTTTACTATTCTACCCTTATTTAGTGTTATCTTGAACTAAGTTTTCAATTAATGAACATAAATTGATTTATTTTGATTAATCAAACTAACCAATGAACATGAATTAATTATTTAGTTTTTTTATGTTGATCAAATTCATACTTTCAAGACTAATAAGTCTCAAGGGTAAAATAGAAAAAAATAATGCCATTTATGTATTGATTTTGTAAAACAAGTATTAATAAACATTTATTTTTTGTAAAGATGGCATACAAATAGCAACTACTGAATATACATGTGGACTGATACTTATCTTGTAAACTGAGAAGCTCACGCCCACAAACCTCCCTTTTAGGCTCAAGATTAATCATATGATGGCCAAATTATAACATTGTGCATTTCCAGAGAGAAAAAACAAAAATCCACCCAACTTTAAAAGATGTCATGTTTGACCTAGTTAGTTTCATCCTGCAATCATTTTAGCATATTTTAATTGAATGATCACGAGGCGAATACATGATTTAAAATTTTAAGGTGCGCTAATAAATATTACCAAAACTTTTAATGGTTAAGGTGGGTGGGTTTTACCACAAAATCATTGGTTCTAATCCCTTATTTAGCGATTGTAACCTTTAAATTCAACACTTAAAATAAAAACAATAAAATGTGATTCTGGCTAGGATTGAACAGACGTCACAAGTGCAGATGCATTGGCCAGTACCAACAGTACCAAGTGACATCCTATCCTTTGCATAAATGCATTATTTATTTATTATATTTAGTTTATGTCATTTTCTCAATATAAATTTTTCTGAAGTTAATCGGTGCACGTACATCCTTACCTATATACACATGTGGATCCGCCTCTGATTATAAGAAATCAATTAACAACTGGCCACCTTTAAAATATGCATGGTCCTTGCATAAAACCGTGATGTAATTTGTCTCCACATTATTTTCTTCACGGTCGATGGAGGAATATAATTTAAGTAGTATTTGGATATAAAAACATATTATTTAGGGAACAATAAGTCATTTCTAAGACTTTAAGAATTTTGAATGCAGTACAGAAGTTATGACTTTATCTGAAGTTAATAAATAATGTTTAAATCCATGAAAAAGGATGTGATTAATCTGTAGTAGCACGATTTGGTTTAGTGGTTAATGATAAATGAAAGAGACTAAAGTTTAACTTTTAGTTTATGTTGGTAGTACTGAAATGTCTTGTCATTAAAAAATGTATTCAATCAGCTAAAGTCGGCAACCAAGGAAATGCCCTTTCGTAATCCATAGAATTGACAAGTTTCACGTTCGACATCAACAATAATAACATACTAAATATAATTCATATCTAACGAAGATAAGATGTCTATTAATTTATATCTCTATCTTGATAAGATATATATATATATATATATATATATATATATATATATATATATATATATATATGTTGTTTTTCAAAAGATCCTTGACTCAAAATGAAAGTATCCCACGTAAGATTATGATAAAAAAGCTAGTCAACGCAAAGAAGCAAGATACAAAACAAATATTGAAACATATAGTATCGTAATACACACTGAATCTACTAGATGAATAGATAATTTGTATTACTTTAAATAAAAGTATGAAGATGCGTAGAAGTATTAATGAAATAAAAGTATTACTTTAAATAAATATTTTACAAAGAAAGAAATAAAATAATTAAATATATATAAGTTTTATTATCAATAAATATGTGTACTAACTAATTATAAAGTTACCAATCAAAAAATGACATGTGTCCAATTTGTGCACTCATCACTTGCCTTCAAGAGAGTATGCACATTCTCTATGCCATGTCAGTGTTTGTGGTGTATTAATTCATTTTAAATTAGTTTAGGGGGGGGGTAATAGAACCTTAGTTAATTTTAGGTGTCTCTAGAATTTCGACTATAGTCTAGAGATACTTATGCATTATCCCTACTATTTTACATAAATATTATCATTTAATATTATCCTAATATATATTTACGACTCTAAACTAAATTAAATTGTAACTATTAAATAAAATCTTTCCTTATTGAAATGGAGGAGTCTTAATTTGTTGACAAAGGAACATATCATGAATAGAAATAAAATCTCTTCAAAGTAAAATAGTGTTGTCTTTCTTTACCCGTAAAACACCTATTGGATAGCCTGTTTGGCATTTCAACTAAAAGTAACTTATTTTTAGAAATAATTTTTTAAAATGACTTTTTAGAAATGTGATTTTGAAAATAATAATAATTTATGTTTGACTAATTCATTTGAGAAGTACTTTTCATAAGCAAAGCGTTTGACTAATTTAAAAAAAAAATATATATTTTTGAGAGTCAAATTACAAAAAAAGACAACTATTAATGTACTTTTAATATTAAGATTATTTCATAGAGAGAAACTATTATAAATATCTATTATTAAAAAAATAATTAAATTTTTATTTTTATTAAATTAAAATGAACATATTTAAATTTTCATTAAATAATATACCTTTTTTGGAAGGCTGAAATTTTTAATTGTTATTTTTTTTTCTTTTTTTCTAATCTTGGAAAAATATCATTGTTACCTTTATTTTTTATCTAATTTTGTAAAATAATATATAATATATAATATATAAATAATAATATAAAAACATATAAAATGTATTATATAAAAATAAAAAAAAAAATCTTAAATGAAATTTAACCAAACTTATGAGATATGTTAACTAATTAATAAGAGAAAAATATGTATATATGAAAGGATATTTTTAATCTTAAGAAAAATATTTTTTTGTTTCTGGTTCTGCTTTTTTTAAGAAGTAGAAAATTTTAGCTTCCTCCAAACAACAGAAAAACTGCTCCTCTCTTCCATTTAAAAGCACTTTTACTGATTTGCAAAACCCCTTATTTTTCAACAAAACTGTTTTTTTGTCTCAAAATAAGTGTTTTTGGTCTCCCAACATCAATGCCAAACAAACTCTTAATTTAATTATAATTCCGAAAAATAATAAAATGCTTATGTTTTGCCAATCAAGTTATGTCCCTTTCCCGAATTCAAATCAGTATACTCAAGAATTCAATATCCTAAACTCTATTGTATGCTGATACTATCGTGTGTGATTGTAATGGAAGCGACTAGCTTATAACTTATTTCGTCATGTTTTAGGAGAAAACAAGTTATAAGCATTTCTTCAGAATAACAAAGTTATTTTTCAGAAGATAAAAATAATAATTTTAGGTAAAGTGAAAGAGATAATACATAAATAAATAAAACTTGAGGTGATTATAAATTTTTTTTCCTTCTAGGTTTATGAGATATGAGAAAATTAAATCATCATCACTTTTTTCCTTATTATTATTGGTATATATTTTCTATATTTTTATTCTTCCGCTTACTATTTGAACTAATAAATAATATATATCAGTAATTAAAGATTTAAAAATATAACAAATTGACAAAAGCACGTCAAATTGTTAAAATTTTTTATGTAGAAACACATAGGGGTGACAATTTCAGCTCATATTAATGAAATGAGTCCATTTAATCCATATTTAGTGAATTGGATCACTAATTTTTTAATGGAAAAATTAGCAATATACACATCTTTTTTTCTTTCTAATTTCCAATATTCCCTCCCATTTCTAAAATCTTCTAAAATCCTTTATTTTACTCCTAAATCTAAACTGCCGGATACATAAATCTCAACTCCAAAAATCAAAGTTTATCACTTACTGATTTCACTCCTTAATTTTCTCTCCATTCTCTTGACAGTTAATTTCTCTATTACTTTTCAAAATCAAGTCTCTTTTCTGTCAAACCTAATTGAAACTGAAATCGGTAGTTCTTTCATCTCATCAAACTGTTTTGTGACTTTATTTCTCATTTTTTTGTTCTTCTTCTAATTGTTGAATCAGATGGATGATGCACTATCAACTAACACTCATCGTATTTATGATTACGAAGATATTGATTGAGCTGAAAACAAATAAAAAAAGCTCCACGGTCCATTAATAATGGCGAAGGCAAAAGTTGGGAAGTTGAAAAAGGATGGCCCTTCATCTTCAAAAGCGCAAGTTAATAAAACCCCCCATAAAAGGGGTCAAAAATTTGCTCCTGCAATTTCTTGAGCTTCATTACCTAAGGTTAGGTTTTCGATCTTCTTCTATCGATTTTAAAACTTTTTTTGTTTGTTAGTTAATCAATTGATGATACATAAACAACTAAATTCATGTTTCGTAGTTTAATGTATCAATATTATCTTTAATCAATTGATACACTAATCCTACTTCTGTTAAGTTATAATATATTTTGTATCAAGTATTATAATACTATTAGTTGTGTATCAATCATTAGATCTCATGTCATTTGAGACAAAATAATATTCAATAATGTATCATTCAAAATCTATGTGTATCTAAACATTAGTTTCATATTAATTTTTGTATCTGTTAAAATTCTATTAGTCAATGGGTATCAGATACATCATAAATTGTTTAATAAGTACATGATTCAAAATTTTATTAAAATGTATCAGATTTACACATAAGATACATTACAATTTACTAATTTATATGTATGTCATTGTTTGTATTAGTATTAAATATTGATAAGTTTTTTGTATCATGTATAAGTGTTGGGCAATGTTTGTATCAAATTAAATTATTGGCAATTAGCGTATCATGTATAGATGTTGGCAATTAGTGTAACATGTGTAACATTTTGTTATTTTTGTATCATTAGTAGCGTGTTGATATTTTTGTATAAAATTTAACTGTCTGTTATTTTTTGTCCATTACAGTCTTTGATATATGTGATCAAACAAATTCCAACTCACTCTTTGAAGTTTGGTCCAACATACAACATTGATTTTATAAAAGATTTGAATCAATATATTGAAAATGAGTTTCATAAGGAGTATAAGTCCTAGTTGTAGTATGTTACAATTCTTAACATAAGTATGTAGTCAGCTATATGTGATAGGAGTCTTATGCATTGTATAACACAACATAGCAACTTCTCTTACCTATATAATGGGAGGCTGTTAGTTGACAACTTATCGACACACATAATACAAGTTTAGCGCATTCTTCTTAAGCTTAAGACTGTTAAACATCTTCATGGTATCAGAAGCTTGGTTTTAATCCAAAATCAATTTGTATCCTGAACCGTATACCACGCACAATGACTAGTTCATCATCCTCAAGCCTCTCCCTCTCAGCAGCCTCCCTTCATCAACTCATAGCCATATGTCCTATAAATTAAAGCCATCAAACTATCTAGTTTGGAAAAACCCAAATTACTCAATTAATGCAAACCTTGAAATTTGGTAAGATTATTGTAAAGGATCCACCATACTCTGTCATAGTAGAAAAAAGAGGAGGAGAGGTACCGAACCCTAAGTTCTTTGAATGGGAAGAAAGGGATGTCTTGGTTAGAAGTTGGCTCACTAAAACCATGACTGAGGAGTCAATGTTCCTTATCATCGGATGCAATTCAGCAAAACAAATTCGGCAAAATCTTGAGGACGATTACCTACAAGCTAGCAAAGACAAGGAGTTTCAACTGAAACAACAGACTCAGAGTATCAAGTTGGGATAAAAAACTATGGATGAATATGTGAAAGAATTCAAGGGAATTTGTGATAGCCTTACCGCCATACATAAACCCTTAGATGAAGACAGCAAAGTTATAAACTTTGCTAAGGATCTTGGAAACAAATACAGGATTTTGAGGACTGTTATGTTGGGTAAGCCTCCATATCCAACTCTTACTCAATTTTTTAATGCACTGAGAGGATTTGACATGAGAGAAGAAGACAGTGAAAAGGATAGCGTCGATCAGTCCATGGCTTTTCAAGCCCATAAAACACAAGGAAATTTTGGTAGAGGCAGAGGAAACTCTTTTAGAGGACGGAGACAAGGTCGAGCAAGAGGTCAATTCAGACCTAAGTACAATAATGACACGACAGGGAGACAATCCGACTTTACTGGAAATAATTAGAAGAATGCACGACCCAAAACAAATCCGTGTCAAATCTGTGGAAGAAACAATCACACAGCTGTCACTTTCTTTTATAGGTGGGACTACTCCTACTAAACCCAACAAGAAACTCCACAAGGGTTTTCGGCCTTGACTATCAATGAGCCATCCGACAACAATCTCTATATGGATTCTAGAGCAACTCACCATATGGTCCAAACAACAGGTAATTTACAAAATCCTTCTTTATTCAAAGGTAGAGAATCAGTTATGGTGGGTGATGGAAAACAACTCAAAATTACTTATGTTGGCAACAAGAATATTGGCACAAATTTACAATTGAAAGATGTTCTAGTTGTACCTGAATTAAAGAAAAATCTTTTGTCAGTAAGTAAACTTGCAAGTGATAATGAATGTTTCTTGGAATTTTCTACGTTGAATTTGTTGTTAAGGACAAGAAAATAAAGAATACACTGGCAAAGGGGAGTAGGAAAGGAGAACTATATGCTTTGGATCCCAAGTATGCAGATGGAGAAGTGCATCAAGCTCTAGTTGCCATACGCTCATATAAGACATCAGATGAAGTCTGACATCAAAGACTGGGACACCCTAATTTTAGGACTATGCAGTATTTACATTCCAATAAATTAGTTAGAATTAGTAGTTGGAATAAAAACTTTTCTGTTTGCACCGCATGCCAAATGGGAAAAAGTTGTAAGCAACCTTTGAGAAATCAAATAAAGTTGAAATTAAAATTCTTGTCAAAATTCATTACGATTTATGGGGTCCTTCACCTGTCACCTCTCCTCAAGGTATCAAATATTATGTGATTTTTGTGGATGATCAAACAAATACAGTTGGTTCTACCCATTGAAAAGAAAATCAGATTTTTTTGCCACTTTTGTAAACTTTCAAAGATTGGTCAAAAATTAATTTGATAGAAAAAAAATAAAAAATTCAAAGTGGTGGAGGCGGAGAATTTACTAGTCAGAAATTTATTGATCATCTTACTTATTGTGGAATTCAAAGACAAGTGTCGTGTCCACACACCCCTGAGCAAAATGGAGTTGCCGAAAGAAAACACCGACACTTGGTTGAGATTGGTTTAACTTTATTGTTCAATGCTAATGTCCCTCTGCACTTATGGGTTGAAGCATTTATGAAAACAATATACCTTATAAATAGACTCCTTATGCCAGTTTTGAAGATGGAGTCTCCCTTTCAAACGATACACAAAAGGAAACCAGATTATAGTGGTTTGAAAGTCTTTGGTTGTAGATGTTTTCCACATCTAAATGGATCTAACACCAATAAATTTCAACCAAAAACTTTCCTTGCGTGTTCATCGGATATAGCTCTCTGCATAAGGGCTATAGATGCTATAATCCACAGACGAAAATAGTTTATATATCACGACATGTAATATTTGATGAATGTTGTCTACCTTTTTCTTGTAATTCCACACAGGACATGAAGGATAAATGCTACACCTTGTCTACATACAAAGAATTCATTGAACCAAAGAACTTCCCAGGAGATAAAGGACATGATATAGATGTTACTACTGTACCTGAGGTCATTGTTGATGAACACTCTGGCACGATAGATGTTCTCCCGTCTGCTGATTTAGATGCCACTACTAATGTGATTGCTTCGTCCATGTCACCATGCATCACAAAGCTTACCTATTGAGAATCTGTAATCTCCAACAGTTGGTGTCTTGACTACAACTCCAGCAACTAGTCGGCTAACCACATCACCTATAGGTTCATCGCTTGGTGAGTCCACAGGGACTGATTTATGTGCTGATTTCAGTGGTTACGAGTGTCCACCAATAACATCACAATCTTCTCCAGAGAACACTCATCACATGGTAACAAGGACAAAGTCAAAAGCTATGTCACAACCACCAGATTTCTTAACTCTCTTAGTCGTTGCTAATTCTAATTCCAGTGAACCAAGAAACCTGCAAGAGGCATTATCTCAACCTCACTGGTGGCAGGCTATGCAAAAAGAAATGCAGGCATTATATCAAAATAACACCTAGAGACTTGTACAATGAGAACCTCAAATGAATGTGGTTTGATCAAGGTGGGTCTTCAAGACAAAAATAAAGGCGAATGGGACAATCGAGAGATATAAAGCTCGTTTGGTAGCAAAAGGATATAATCAAAATGAGGGTCTCGATTTTGAAGACACATTCAGTCTAGTAGTGAAGTCTACAGCAATTCACATGGTTTTAACTATAGCCACAGTTCGAAAATGGCCTCTTCGCTAACTTGACGTAAAAAATGCTTTCCTCCATGGGCCACTAAAAGAGATTGTCTATATGCAACAACCTTCGGGTTTTGAAGACTATACTACACCAAAACATGTTTGTCTACTCCAGTAGGACATCTATGGACAAAAGCAAGAACCAAAGGCTTGGTTTCAAAGGTTTAGTGAAGCCCTTCTTCACTTAGGATTCCTAGGAAGCCATGTTGACTCTTCTCTATTTTTTCTTCGTCACAAAGGTGATATCGTGATTTTGTTGTTATATGTCGATGCTATAGTGATAACTTGGAACAATCTCCAGCTTTTGCAAAACCTCATTTCCCAACTAAGTACTCATTCTGCCTTAAAAGATATGGGCAGTCTCCATTTCTTCTTGGGCATCGAAATTGTGCCATATGTTGATGGAATCTATCTTAGTCAAGTGAAGTATGCTAAGGACATTCTCAAAAAAAAATGATGCGCAGTGCTAGAGCAATCTATACACCATTATCACAAAAGAGTGATTTTCATGTCGCAACTGGACCTCCTGTTAATGCCTTCAATTATTGAAGTATTGTTGGAGGACTTTAATATCTTACACTAACACGCCCTAATCTTACTCATGTTGTCAATCAAGTGTGTCATTTTATACAAGCTCCTATAACTACACATTGGCAAGGGGTGAAGCGTATTCTTCGTTACCTTGCTAAGACTATAAATTTTGGACTTCGTATCACTTCCAGATCCTCCTTACTGGTTGTTGGCTTCTCAGATTCCGATTGGGCAGGATGTGCTATAACTCATCGATCAATAACAGGACTTTGTGTATTCTTTGGTGCTAATTGCATCTCCTGGTCATCTAAGAAGCAACATACTGTGTCAAAATCTAGTGCTGAAGCTGAGTATCGTGCTCTTGCTTTTCTAGAAGCTGAAATCACGTGGATTCCTCATTTGCTACAACATCTTGAGGTATCACTTTCTATTCCTCCAGTCCTCTACTCCGACAACATCAGCGCATTACATCTCACCAGTAATCCTATTCTCCATGCTTGCACAAAACATATTGAGGTAGACTATCATTTTGTGCGAGATTGCAGCTGGTGCAATGGTTCCTAAATATGTTCTATCAGCAACTCAAGTTGCTGACATTTTCACAAAGGCCTTGACGAAGCAGCAGTTTAAATTTTTATAGAGCAAGCTTGGAGTTGTTTCACTACCAACCTCGAGCTTGAGGGGGAATAATAATGAGTTTCATAAGGAGTGGGAGTCCTAGTTGTAGTATGTTACAGTTCTTAGCATAAGTATGTAGTCAACTATATGTAATAGGAGTCCTATGCATTGTATAACACAACATAATAGCTTTTCTTACCTATATAATGGGAGGCTGTTAGTTCACAACCTATCGACATACATAATACAAGTTTAGCGCATTGTTCTTAAGCTTAAGACTGCTAAACTTTTTCATATATGGGTGTCAAGGGTATCATGTTATTTACAAATTCTATTTTTGGGTCATACCTTGACATTCATACTTGCAATTATTAAGGTCAAATATCGAAATGCTTGTTGCTTCTTCAGCTTGAGCAAGATAATATTAATGAGCTCCATATTCGGCATGCAAATGACAACATATTGCGTTTCACTATAAAAGAATTCACAATAATAACTGAATTGAAATGCATAGGCAATTTCGATGACTTTAAATATTCAAATTCTACTGAGAGAAGGCTTGTTCAAAGATATTTCCCTGATTTAGTAAAGTATAATGGTGTGAGCAAGGGACGATTTGTTCAACGTTTTCTACAAGGCAGTTGAGACAACAGTCAAGATACTTTCCAAATGGGAATTCTTTACTTCATCCACACATTTGTTTTCTCACAATTACCTGATGCATGTATCCATGCTAATGACTTTCTGATGGTTGAAGATGGTACATATCAACATTTTTCTTGGGGACAACGTGCATTTTCCAGGTTAATGAAATCATGGACGCAAGAGAGAACCAAAGTAAACAGGTGCATTGTTTAGGTGGCATGCCCTATGCTCTATATGTGTGGGTATATGAATATGCATCAATTGTTGATGATGAAATTGCTGTAAAAAAGGGAGACTACATCCCTAGGATACGCAACTGGCGAGTTGTTGGTGTCAAGCCCAAATTTGAAATGTTTATGTCTAATATTTTTACTGAGGTAACGATCATTTTTATATATCTCAAGTTGCAAATTTGCTTGTTATGCTGACTTTACAAATTTTATTTAGAATTCATGTACCAATATACAATTGACTTCTGAGGAATTGACGGTACTTCATTTGCCTGGCAACATGGGTGTCTCTCTTTCTGAACATTCTACGTCTACGGATAAACCTACACAAGATATATCCGAAGACATTCCCGCGTTTGAGGATTTTTCTTCAAAACCACCTGATCAGATTTTAAGGAGAACTAGATGTGTATCTAGTACCTCATCTACACCACTCCCGAAGAGAAGAAAGAAAGTTGATTTGGCCAAACCAAAAAGTAGGGCAATGAAGCAACCAAAACAGTCTCCCGTGATACAGAAATAGTCATTCTCTATTCCAGATTCTGCTGGTTATGTTCCCGATCTTCATGGTTCTTCATCTGATCCTAAAGAAAATAAAGATATTCCAGATATCGAAGAAGTTAAGCAATAACTGAAGAAATATGTAAGTGATTCTCATAATTATTATTGAATTATTATTTATTCTACAGTAAATCAATATTAACTTATTTAAGTATGTTTAAAAGTTGACAAAAAGTTTGAAGCTAAAACGGAAGGTACTTGTTATTTGCCAAATATTTACTATTTTTAAAGCTATTTTTTCATTATGTGGTATTTTATTAGCCTAAAGAAAATTTCTGCCAGATCGATTCCAATCACTGAGAAAGAGTTAATCAAAGAAGCCAATGTTAAACAACCCCAAATTGATATGGAGTTTGCCAACAACAACCTCGTTAATAATGCTGATGTAGATGCTGAAGAACAAACACACGTACAGCAACACGAGGTCGGAGAAGTAAGAATCATATACATTCATTTCAAGTATCAAATACTCATTAAAGTATCTAACACTTGTTGATACATTATTTTAATCATCCAATTGCACCTTGAATTTTATGATACATTCATAAGCGTATTAGATACATTATGTTTAAACTTAAAAAATTTCGTATTCATAAATAATGTAGTATTAGTTTCAACTGTTGACTCATTATTATTTATTGGTATACTAATCTACATAAAATGCTGATACATTAAAGGATCAAAGAGGCATAGAGGATGTATCAGAACCTCCATCCACAAGAGATGCTCTTGTTGAAGGAAGTGTATCTAAGGAAGTTATTGTAAGTATAAGTTTATGTATATGACATATTTACTCACTCAATGTATCATTATAAAAAAATCTTTTGTATAACCAATCAGGATGATGTTGTAGAGGGAGTAGATGTAAGTATCATATACATTTAATTAAAGTTTCAATATTTTTAAATGTATCTCACACTTTTTTGATACATTAGTTCAGTCATCCAATTTTAGCTTGAATTTTATGATTCATTCTTAATTTTTTTAGATACATTATGTTGATACTTCAATTTTTTTTTATTCACAACAGATGTAGTATAAGTTCCAGCTTTTGATACATTATTAATTGATTTGACTTATATACTGATATATGAAAGGATCAAAAAGTTGGTGAGGATGTATCCAAAGAAGTTATTGTAAATACAAATTTATGTATAAATCTATTTATCATTCATTGTATCATTATAGAATTTTTTTTTTGTTATAACCAATCAGGATGATGTAGTAGAGGTTGGCACCAAAAAATCTGAACAAGTAACTATGGATCAAGATGTTGCTGATAAATTGCAACATAACATCCCACTTCCAGACAAAGTGCAGTCAATATTGATACATCGATAAATTCTAAATATATTCGTCACGTGTTTATCAGTTATTGAATGATACAATATTTTTATTATTTCCCAAAACAATATAGGATTTTACCACATTGACATTCATTTCTTCTAGAACCCAAGAAGCTATAGACACACTTATTTTCTAGCCTTCAAACTCCTTCGAATATTCAACCATTGAGTGATGTCAAGTCAGATGTATTAATTAAAACACATTAATCGATGTTGGACAATAAGTTACCAATGAAAATATCAGGCAATGAGATGGTCATGTATTGTATGAACAATCAGAGACCCATGTTCAATGAAATAGGATGCCATCAAAGAGTTTTCAATCACCCTATTTGACTGAATTTGGGTCCAGTGACAAAGAAAAACAAAAGTTTGAAGAAGATGTTCGTCCGATCTCCCCATTTGATGGATGTGACATTTCTTACCAACCTCTGTCAAATTTATTGAAAGAATACCAGGTGGATTTCTAAGGGCCTCCTTAACACTCATGATACAAGTAAATAACACTTTAATATTTCTATATAGCAAAATATCAGACCATTTTTACTTGTATTGACTTGTAATATATATATATATATATATATATATATATATATAGAGAGAGAGAGAGAGAGAGAGAGAAAACTAAAAGATGATAAATACAGAGCCAAATCATCTTCATTTGGATTTGAACACATGGACTTTGTAGTTGCTTTTCTCAGGGATAAAAATTGGCTTTATTCTATATCTCAGCCAAAAAAATGCCGGATAGATGAGGTACGATACAGAAGATACATTAATAATATATTTATGATACATTTATATTTTGTATCAATATAGTGTTTATAATGTATACAAACTCAAATCATACCATATACATTATATTAACTTGTGTTTGTTGTGCTCTATCATATTGACTAACATTTTGTGTTATTTTTCATTAATGGTGCAACACATCGATGTATTTTTTTACTACTTAAGGAAGATTTCAAAAATCTGCAACCCCAATCAATACAAATTCACCACAGTCAATTGCTTATTCAAGACATTTATCAATAATGCACACACAAGGTACTACTGCAGCCCTCCTGATGATAATTAAGTATACAAGAGAACATGGGCCACGGGGCTGTTGTATCTACATTCGATAGGTCAATTAAAAATATAATCAAAGAATTTTCTATCCCGTCTGGATTATCGTGGCATCTAGTTGAAGATGTTACATTCCAGTGAACTTAGATGGGAAGTTCCATTGGGTGTTGGCTGTTGTTTCTTTAAAAGAGAGGCTTATACGCATGTAAGATTCATCATTGAGTACAAAAATAAAAGTACCGTCGGTGAGATAAAATAGTTGGCAACAATGCTACCATCTTACCTTCATGACACTGGTTTTTTTATCAACCTGAGCGAACTGACTTGTCGTTATTGGATGCTTACAAGGACAAGACAACTGGCATGCTTTTGGGACCACAACATGAATTTGAAGTTGAATTTGTACAAGACATTATGCAACAAGAAAGCGATTGCTTGTAAGTATTAACACGATTTTGCTTTGAATTACAATGTATCCTCTTTATTGTTATAACATATATTCCTCATTTTTGAAGGGACTGCAGAATTTTTGTAGCTGCCTTTGCTGAGTTCCTTAGTGATGGGATCCCTATTTCAAAAAATGGTTTCCGTTCACAATACCTTCGTACACGATATTGAGCCCTATTATGAAAATACGATACTGAAAAGGCTAAGGCAGGATACGTTAGTAAAAATCATGATCCAACAAGGCCTAAAAGTCAACTCACAGCACCAGCTAAAGAAGATTTGATCAATGTTGAATAAAGTTTATCTATCAGTTTTTAGACATTTTTTCACAGTGTTATTATTTTTGAAATACGATAACTCTACTTTTAAAGTTTTTTGTTTTTATTGTTTTCAGATATTTGTACCCAAGCATTAGAGTGCTTCTCTAAAAACTTGTTTATTTTGACATCAAGTTTCAATATTTTCAACTATTATTGATATTATGGATTGTCATACACATTTTTCGTATATAATTTGATACAAAAATTGGATAACCTTTATGTATCAGATTCATTAATTCATAAACACACAACATTATTTATTCTCATTAGTTCTGGTAGGAGATGATAATTTGACACATAACCAATGCAATGTAGTTTATAACTCAGTTCTAATTAGTTGCTTGTTCATTCATGCTGATACATTTAGATAATTTCTTATATTTAGTTGTTGGCTCATTCATTTATCCAATCACATTGATAAATTAATTATTACTTATTGTGATACATTTATTGATACTTCTTATTTCATTTTACATACTTATATTTTTTAACAGTCTTATTGTATAAGATACATCATTATTCAATTAGACCACGATACACTATATAAAAATGTATCTAAAACTATATTGATTGATACAATCCCCACAAACACAATATATCGTATGTTATTATCAAATAGATAATGATACATTGTTTAAAAAGGTATTTGAAATATAATGTGTTACAAAAATAAACACAAGGTTGAAAATCTTAACATTTTAAATTATTGTAACAAAATTTCACCAACTAATAGTAGATTGTAATATTTTATCAAGGTAAAAGTGGAAAAAGCAAAAACACTAACAATATCTAATTTTAAAATAATGTATCTGAAACATAATAGTAGCCCAAGCAAAGAAGTTTGTCAACCTTCTTTCGGAAAGAACAAGTTCTTCGATTGTGACCTTCTTGTCCACAACGTCCACAATGGTTTGTCTTTGTGCTTGTCTTTTCATCTGGATTTTTCTTCCTTATTTTTCTTAATCGTCCATCCATCCTTTTATACCTAGGTGACAAGGCGATTTCTTCCAAAACAAACTCTGGTGCTGACCAATCCTCCTTATCCAACATTGGAACCATCGGAACTTCATATGTGTTTGCTAATGCAGCTGACTTATAGTAATCTGAATAGTGGGGATGTATATCTATAATATTTTTCTTCTTCAAAACAGCAAACGCATTCGCACAAGGTATCTTTTCTAGCTGAAATCTCCCACAGTTACAATTTTTTCTCTCAAGGCAAACAATGTATCTTCGCCCACCTTCATACACTGAATAAATACATTCAGTAGATTGTACAACCTGGTAACATTTAGACACAAACAACACATCAATTAACTCAATTTTATACTCACAACAGCCAAACGACAACCAATTCCATATACATCATAGTTTATATATTGATACATACTTTCATTTTGAAAATTTAGAAGAATTTAGAATCTATGACTCTTCAAATCTCCTCCCTAATGTTTCTTTTGTATGGGATGATATTTCTCTATTTTTACAGTTCCAAGAATTGAATAGAGTTCTCACTACTTCCAAAAAAAATCTAATATAGGTAGTTGTCGCGCCTCAACAAGGCAACCATTGATACATTTCGCTATGTTAGAAGTCATCATTATCCCCCTGTTTCTGTTGCATGAAATCTTGACCACTTTTCATAACCAGCATCCTCAAGGTACATCTTAACTCGATTGTCAATTTTAACCACTTTAGCCATCCATTTGTCAAAATCCTCTTTTATATAAGCCTTGGCCATTGAATAGAACACATCACTTAGTATGTTTCTTCTTCTATTGAAGTTTGAAAAAACATTTTTCCAAAGGTGCCATATGCATGAAAAATAAGGAATATTTGGAAAAACAGTACTTACGCTCTTTATTATGCTTTCATTTCTATTTGATACAACACATAAATTTTCTCTCTCCCCAAATGCACTTTTAAGCTGTTGGAAAAACCATGTCCATGAACAATCATTTTACGTATCCACCACTACAAGCTTACGACAATATGCATGCATCCTACTCATAAATAGCGAACGTGTTTGTTAATTTCTTGATATACAACTATCCATATACAAAAGTATCAAATACAATAAATCATTGTTATGAGATAAAAATTTATAAATTCTAATACAGTAATCATACATGCACCATAAGTGTACTTACTGATACATAAGTTCCTTTGTAAGCTCCACCAAAATGTGCACCGTTAGCAACAACTACTGGTCTACATAAGTCAAACTCCCTCACTAATGGCCTTAATGCTATGAACAGATACATGAACTCATTTTTATCCGACTTATGCATCCGTATATAAAAATATGGATACATAGTTTCCAACATATATATGTATCTAGACAACTATTTATTTCCATCGGTAGGTTTACCCCTTATCATCTCTAGTGCATGCTCCTTAGCACGCCATGCTTGTTGGTATAAAATATAAATCCCATACAGTGCTCTAATATCATCAATTACATAATTTGGAGTATGAATTCTTTTATGATTTATCAGATTCATTAATTCATAAACACACAACATTATTTATTCTCATTAGTTCTGGTAGGAGCTGATAATTTGACACATAACCAATGCAATGTAGTTTATAACTCAGTTCTAATTAGTTGCTTCTTCATTCATGCTGATACATTTGGACAATTTCTTGTAATTAGTTGTTGGCTCATTCATTTATCCAGTCACATTGATAAATTAATTATTACTTATTGTGATACATTTATTGATACTTCTTATTTCATTTTACATACTTATATTTTTTAATAGTCTTATTGTATAAGATACATCATTACTCAATTATACCACGATACACTATATAAAAATGTATCTAAAAAATTATTGATTGATACAATCCCCACAAACACAATTTATCGTATGTTATTATCAAATAGATAATGATACATTATTTAAGAAGGTATTTGAAATATAATGTGTTACAAAAATAAACACAATGTTGGAAATCTTAACATTTTAAATTATTGTAACAAAATTTCACCAACTAATAGTAGATTGTAATGTTTTATCAAGCTAAAAGTGAAAAAAGCAAAAACACTGACAATATGTAATCTAAAAATAATGTATCTAAAACATAACAGTAGCCCCAACAAAGAAGTTTGTCAACCTTCTTTCGGAAAGAACAAGTTCTTCGATTGTGACCTTCTTGTCCACAACGTCCACAATGGTTTGTCTTTGTGCTTATCTTTTCATCTGGATTTTTCTTCCTTCATTTCCTTAGTCGTCCAGCCATCCTTTTATACCTAGGTGACAAGACGATTTCTTCCAAAACAAACTCTAGTGCTGACCAATCTGTAACGACTCGTTTGGTCGTTTTGAGTACTAGATCTTTTGATTTCATAAAATACTTTCCGGTAGATTCTAAATGGGTATTTTTGACTATTCGTAATTATAATTATGAAATTAGTGGGGTAGTTTTAATAATTTATTAGTTGGTGGTTAAAGAAAAGAACAATAAAATAAATAGTGGGTCACTTTTAACACTTTTATGGATGAACTTATATAATAATTGGGGAGTAAATATTTTGTTGAAAAAAAAAAAAGGGTTTGAGATGAAAGAAACTAACCTGTAGACGAACAACGTGAAAAATTTCTTTATGCCGTATCAGGTAAGCAAATTTTCAATTGAACTTTATTCCTTGCCAATGTTGATGAATTGCATGGATATAGTGATAATATTATTGATATTAAATTGTGGGAAGAAGAGATGAAATTGTAAATTTAATTGCCAAGGTCGGTTGCTGCACTGTAATGCCGTTATTGTTAGGATTATTACTTACCTGGTGAGTGACATTGAGGGCCAAATTTAGGACAATAGTGGATAGTTAATGGCTGGGGTAGGGAATTTATATTATTTTAATGTTATGGTTAGAATTAGATTATTATAATGTTAATTGGAAAGAGGCGAACTGAAAATTTCTCGCTATACCCGTGATTGCCAATTTGAAAATTGAAACATTATGACCAATAAGAAATTAAAGAAGTTAATGACTAATTAATGATTTTCTAGTGATCAATTAAGAGTTAATTAGAATTGTAAAATGAATTTGGAATTTCGGTCAAGGCTTTAGACGTTATTTTAGTGTTGAAGTTACGTGTTATGCCTTTGGTTTTAGGTATGGAATTTTCTTATGGTTATCACATTATGACTCAAGTATTCATATGTTGGTATAGATAAATAAATATTAAGTGTACTATATTAGATGAATGTCATTATACTAATTTATTTGGAGGAACCAGGACTTAATCTTAAGATTGAATATAAGAAATAGAAGACTTGATATACCAATTGACCTCAAGATTAGAAACTTGAATATAGATTTGTGCTTGATGATTTTTGTGGATCTAGGCTAGAAGTATAGCATGATGGATGTCCATGAACTTGTTACTTTACGAATATTGTATACTTGATAGATTGAAAATGTTTCAAGGCATTGAGGAAAGGAAAATAGTTGGAGAAGTAGTTTGCTCGACTTCGATTCTTCGGTGGAGGTAGGTTATGGTTTATTCTATTTGATAGATAAACTCCTAATAGCGATTGATATGCATTGAATGATATTGTGAAGTTCTCTATGTACTTGACTGTGTGATTGTGTGGCTTGGTTGCGTGGTTTGTGATTGGTCTAAAATCCTGAAACCGTGAGATTTATAACCTGAAAACCTCTCTATCGAAGTGATGACTTGAATAAAGAAGGCTTGATGTAATATTATTAATGAATTGAAAAGTGGTGATAATAAATGATAAATTAATAATATTATTGGATTGGAGTGTCACGTTCTGCCACGGTATTTTTGGATCGGAGTTTCACGTTCCGACATGGTATTTTTAGATTGGAGTGTCACATTCCGACACAGTATTTTTGGATCGGAGTGTCATGTTCTAACATGGTATTTTTGTATCGGAGTGTCACATTCCGACACAGTATATTTGGATCGAAATGTCATGTTTTGACACAGTATTTTTAGATCGGAGTGTCACGTTCGGACATGATATTATTGGATCAGAGTGTCACGTTTTGACACGGTTTAATTGGATTGGAGTGTCACGTTTCGACATTGTAACATTAAAGGAAAAAGATATTGAATTAACTTAATGTACTCAATCTCAATGAACGCATTTCCCAAATGAGTGTGATGTGGAGGCATGAGTCCTCGTGTGTGTGCTTGATATTGTGATTGATTACGTACTTGCTTCAACTGTCACTTGTTCATGTTGTGGTTTCTTATCACCTGCTAAGTGCTATATTTGACTTTATACTATTATTCATTGTATATTAGTTTCTATTTTTGGGTTGGCCGATTATACATACTCAGTACATGTTGCACCGTACTGAGCCCTACTTGTATTTTTCTTTATTTTCCTTTTATGGAGTGCAACAAGTGTACCAGTGAATTTGACTCGCCCTCAGCTCTAGCCAGTCTCAGCATATCAGGTTTAAGGGTGAGCTATTTATTCGAGCTTGTGTTGGATTCTCTTGATCATGGCATGATGTCCTTACTTTTCGGACATAAACTATTTTATTCATTTATTTTGGTGTCGTTAGTACTCTTAGACTTAGTATTTGAAGATTAGATGTCCTTGATGTGATGACTTTCAGGTTTTGGGGATAAGGTGTAATAGACTTTAGAGGTTGATTTGATTGGTTACTTTAACAAGTTGTGAGCTTCCGCATTTTATTGTTATTTGGAGTTGAATTATTGATATATGTTGGGGTTTTAAGTTTCTTGGTTCGCCCACTTAGGAGGTTAAGTGTGGGTGCCACTCACAACTCATTTTGGGTCATGATAAACTTGGTATCAAAGCGTTAGGTTCGGTGATCTTATCACACAAGGACAAGTCTAGTAGAGTCTTGCGAAATGATATGGCTACGCCTTTACTTTTCTTCAAGAGGCTATAGGACTTTAGGAAATCTCCATTCCTTCTTTCTTTCGTGCTACTACTTGAATCCAATCGGTATCTAAGTGATACAAATTGGTATATGAACTTATTCACTCTTTTTCACATATGGTTGGAGTATTAGAAGTTGAAATAGCAATACCAGAAAGAAAAAAAAAATGTGTCCTTGAAAATAGGTATATTTTCTAGATGGACTACAAGGTTTGTAATGATTAGTGATCAACATGATTTTTTTATATCAAGTTTATAAAGTTGTAACCCTCATTTTTCATGGGCATTGATTATGAAGATGGTTATGCTTTCATTGTTGGTTGTTTTGACCTACTTCATAAAATGAATATAGTGGAGAGGCTTAGTGTTGAGTTTGTAACATACTAGTTTCGGGGAGACGCAAAATGTGGTGGTAGTCTCATGTTGAGTGTTGATTAGTAAAGGCACTACCTATGACTTAAGGCAACATTTTCTAGCTTCTTCATCTAATTATATGCCCCAAACTTTGAGCGATAGGAGAAGAGATGGTTTCTTGAATATAAAGAGACGGAGATATGTGTTGCAACCTATGAGGTCAAATTTTGTACTTTATCTAGATATGTGACAACATTCAAGGAGTTTTGTAAAGGGCGACAAGATAATTAACGTCATTACTTTGGAAAATACAATTAGTAAATTTTTCATACTATGTATGGGTTGATTGACGAATGATTAAATTATGTTGCACCAATTTAGGTCAGAATCTCTACTATGACTTTATAGATTGAGGGTATATCAAGGAGGGTCATAATACGACTATTAGAACAATACTGATGCTTACTTGATTAGAGTTATGAAGTGTATTATTTTTGTTATTGACTTGATCTAAGAAGTAAAGCAAATTGCTTGGGCTAGAGAGAGAACAAATTTGATAATGTTTTATAGTTATTCAATGGGTAGAGTTGTGCGAGCTATTCGGGTAAGATCTTCTCGATAGGTATGATGTGTGATGGATATAATAGACTTTCACAATGTGATTCTAGTGTTATATGGAAATAAACATGTTGATTGTCAATTGGAAATATTAACTACTAAAGGAGTTATCAGTAGTATAACATGTTCAAATAATGAGATTCAGTGTTGCATTCACATTTGAGAAACCAACTAGTTTGCTACTACGGATGCTTGGATTAAGCTGTATTTTTAAGAAAGATTAAAGTGGGGGATCTTTGGTACGTATTAATGCAAAGTGTATCTTGAGGATTCTAAAGTAGGACTGGTGATTTTATCATAAACTCTAAAATAGTGGATTGATATCGGAATGACAAGTTTATGGGAAAGGAAAGTTCCAGTGAGCATACTTGGGTGAAGGCAATTGAATATTTTAGTAAGAAAGTGTGCATAAAATTTGGGTTAGTCCTTTGGATTTGATTGATATAACTAGGTTGATGTGTCAGGTCAATGAAAAGGTTGACTTCGTGGTGATGACAAGGGCTTACAAAGCATAATGATAATAAGAGTTCGTAATGGATAGTGATTGGGATGCAACTATATGATAAGAATTGTGGACTAAATGAATTTTGTATGGTAATACCAACTTGCGAGTATCTAAGGTTGTGATTTTCTACTATTTGATGAGTAGTGTGGTTATGTGGAAAGATTTAGGAGATGCTGGGATACCTTTCAAATAGAGTTTAAAGGAGCTGGAGTCATATTTTTTTTATTTTTTTTAAATGTGGGATATAGTGTAGCCTTCAGAAAGAGGTGAGAACATGAATATTTTTCTAATTGCAAGGGCTAAAGAGGTATCTTTAGGAGATTGAGAATTGGGTTCAGAGATGTGTAATTTTATCCGTTTTGCTCTTTTATGGTAATAGTGTCACAGGTTCATCAAATTGGTTAAAAGCTATTTGATAAACTTCAGAAATGAGAGTACAAACGTTTAGCTAGATTGTGATGATAAGTTCTGTTGTAGTGTTGAATTTAGTAATGAGTATGTTTGAATTTTTAGTGAAGCATATGGTAAGGTCGATGGATAGGCGATCAATGATAAGCTAAGATACAGGAATTCATAAATGTCTTCGAAGTATAAGCAAATATAGATAGGTAAGGGCATTGGGTTACACAGTTGGATTTACAATTCAAATTTTTCATTATAAGTCTGCATTTCTGGTGATATGTTTTGTCAAGGTATGAATTTGTAAGGTAATAAATGATTGATTGCATCGAGTATCGAGCATTTGAAAGAACTTACACATGATTGGAGTTGTAAAGTTGGTTACTTTTGATTGTTAAAGGATCTAAAGAAGGGTTTCTCTCAGAGTTTTGATTTAGAGTGTGAAGTAAAACGTCATGGGTTGTTGATAAAAGGATGAGATCAGTAAGCAAGCTAGAGAAACAAGAGTCTGATATATTGAAGGGCCAAGATATTTAGAATTTTGCACCATGGGAAGAATTTGAGAAGAGTGAAGGAATAAAACCTCTCGTATAAACCCATGGGGTGTAGTTGAGGGTTGTATTGATTTTTTTTGCCTATGAATTTAGATATGATTGTGAGATGTGAAGTGGTTCGGTACAAACTTACTAGGAATTTATCATTGACTTTTATGAAGATTGAGTTTTGATTTGGGTGATAAACAATGAGGTATGGAAAATTTAGAGATTTACGTGGGGTTAGATTGCTCAAATTATGATAGATGACTTAAGAATGATGTACAAGGTGAGATATAATTCTACATTGTTATTAAGAATTTAGAGTTGGATAAGTACTACTCTATTAATGGGACTACATAAAATGTTATGACGCGTTACATAGACATTTGATGGTGAATAGAGGTTATGAGATTATAGTATACAGAATAATTTGAGTGACCAAGAATTTCCCCAAGTGTTGGCATGAAGTATGTGATGGTTTAGAATGGTAGCTAAAGCATGGTATGTGGAAGTGGTGTGAAGTTGACTTTGGGTGTGATTTTATAGTTTTATCTCGATGGAAAGGTACTATCAAATTTGAAAATAGTGCTATTAGCCTTGTTTGGGACTCATATTTGTCATGAAATGTTTAAATAGAAAGAGAGATAGTCATAGTTGAACATGCATTTGATAAGAATACTTTGATACTAATGATGGTTTAGGAGCAAGGTAGATGATTGATGTGGTTATGATGTTTTGTTAGTATTCAGAGTGTTGACTTCAATAGATGGTGGTTCGATAAACCAAGTATGTGTGCAATTATAATAGGGACTAAATTGGTGTTTTTTGGGATAGTTGAAGTATACTAGTGATTCAACACGCACACCTTTGTTTATGAGAGTTTATACGAGAGATACCATGAAAATTTACAGTTATTCGATAGACTTAAGATTTATCTCATCATCATGTTTTGGCTATGTGTGATTGAATGTGAGGACAATTGGGCCTAGTTTTGTCGTTCTTAAGGTTTGTCTATAATAGCTACTAATCTAGCATTTTGACAGTGTTGTTAGAGATTCTACATGCTTGGGCGTATCACTCGATGGTGGGTACTTGATCATTTCCATCTTTGGATCAGATGAGTTTGATTCTCCTTGATGATTACTTGATGTCTAACGATCATATTTTTATAGCTTAAGCTCGAGCAAATATTATGTTGTGAGGTTGGAATCTTGATAAGATCTATGATGGTTTGTGCATTATGAGTGTGTGGTGGCTAGTTCAGGTTCACTTCTCATTGTAAACAATATTGATTAAGGATTTTATCATGGTTATGCTAGAAAAGAGTCTTTGAAATCAGGTTGCAGACATGTGTAAGATTAACTTTGGTAGTTATTGGGAATAGTTTTGTTGTTAGTTGAGTTCACATACAACAATAGTTATCATTCGAGTATTGAAATAACTCCATTTGAGGCACTGTGAGGGAGGAGGTAAAGATCTCCAAATTGGTTGGTTTGATTGTTTTGAGATGAGATCTTGGGTACTAATATTTTGAAGAATCATTGAGACATGTACCCTTTCTTACCCTTGCCGTCTTTAGATCGTTCGAGGACGAACAATGGGTAAATTGGTATCTAATGTAACGACCCGTTTGGTCGTTTTGAGTACTAGAGCTTTTGATTTCATAAAATACTTTTTGGTAGATTTTAAATGGGTATTTTGGACTATTCGTAATTATAATTATGAAATTAATGAGATAGTTTTAATAATTTATTAGTTGGTGGTTAAAGAAAAGAACAGTAAAATAAATAGTGGGTCACTTTTAACACTTTTATGGTTGAACTTATATAATAATTAAGGAGTAAATATTCTGTAGAAAAAAAAAAAGGGTTTGAGATGAGAGAAACTAACCTGTGGACAAACAACGTGGAAAATTTCTTTATGCGGCATCAGGTAAGCAAATTTTCAATTGAACTTTATTCCTTGCCAATGTTGATGAATTGCATGGATATAGTGATAATATTATTGATATTAAATTGTGGGTAGAAGAGATGAAATTGTAAACTTAATTGCCAAGGTCGGTTGCTGCACTGTAATGCCGTTATTGTTAGGATTATTACTTACCTTGTGAGTGACATTAAGGGCCAAATTTAGGACAATAGTGGATAGTTAATGGTTGGGGTAGGGAATTTATATTATTTTAATGTTATGGTTAGAATTAGATTATTATAATGTTAATTGGAAAGAGGCGAACTGAAAATTCCTCTCTGCACCCGTGATTGCCAATTTGAAAATTGAAACATTATGACCAATAAGAAATTAAAGAAGTTAATGACTAATTAATGATTTTCTGGTGATCAATTAAGAGTTAATTAGAATTGTAAAATGAATTTGGAATTTCGGTCAAGGCTTTAGACGTTATTTTAGTGTTGAAGTTACGTGTTATGCCTTTGGTTTTAGGTATGGGATTTTCTTATGGTTATCACATTATGACTCAAGTATTCAGATGTTGGTATAGATAATTAAATATTACGTGTACTATATTATATGAGTGTCATTATATTAATTTATTTGGAGGAACCAAGACTTAACCTTAAGCTTGAATATAAGAAATAGAAGACATGATATACCAATTAACTTCAAGATTAGAAACTTGAATATAGATTTATGCTTGATGATTTTTGCGGATCTAGGCTAGAAGTATAGTATGATGGATGTCCATGAACCTATTGGTTTACGAATATTGTATACTTGATAGATTGGATATGTTTCGAGGCATTGAGGAAAGAAAAATCGATGGAGAAGTAGTTTGCTTGACTTTGATTCTTTGGTGGAGGTAGGTTATGGTTTATTCTATTTGATAGATAAACTCCTAATAGCAATTGATATGCATTGAATGATATTGTGAAGTTCTCTATGTACTTGACTGTGTGATTGTGTGGCTTGGTTGTGTGGTTTGTGATTGGTCTAAAATCTTGAAATCGTGAGATTTATAACCTGGAAACCTCTCTATCAAAGTGATGCCTTGAATAAAGAAGGCTTGATGTAATATTATTAATAAATTGAAAAGTGGTGATAATAAATGATAAATTAATATTATATTTGGATCGGAGTGTCACGTTCCGACACGGTATTTTTGGATCAGAGTGTCACGTTCTGACACAATTTTTTTGGATTGGAGTGTCACATTCCGACATAGTATTTTTGGATCGGAGTGTCACATTTTGACACGGTATTTTTGGATTGGAGTGTCACATTTTGACACAGTATTTTTGGATCAGAGTGTCACATTTTGACACAGTATTTTTGGATCGGAATGTCACGTTACGACATGATATTATTGGATCGGAGTGTCATGTTTCGACACGATATAATTGGATCGGAGTGTGACATTCCGACATGGTAACATTAAAGGAAAAAGATATTGAATTAACTTAATGTACTCAATCTCAATGAACGCATTTCCCAAAGGAGTGTGATGTGGAGGCATGATTCCTCGTGTGTGTGCTTGATATTGTGATTGATTACGTACTTGCTTCAACTATCACTTGTTCATGTTGTGGTTTCTTATCACCTGCTAAGTGCTATAGTTGACTTTTTACTATTATTCATTGTATATTAGTTTTTATTTTTGGGTTGGCCGATTATACATACTCAGTACATGTTGCCCTGTACTGAGCCCTACTTGTAATTTTCTTTGTTTTCCTTCTATGGAGTGCAACGAGTGTACCAGCGAATTTGACTCGCCCTCAGCTCTAGCCAGTCTCAGCATATCAGGTTTAAGGGTGAGCTATTTATTCAAGCTTGTGTTGGATACTCTTGATCATGGCATGATGTCCTTACTTTTCGGACATAAACTATTTTATTCATTTATTTTGGTGTTGTTAGTACTCTTAGGCTTAGTATTTGAAGATTAGATGTCCTTGATGTGATGACTTTCAGGTTTTGGGGATAAGGTGTAATAAATTTAGAGGTTGATTTGATTAATTACTTTAACAAGTTGTGAGCTTCCACATTTTATTGTTATTTGGAGTTGAATTATTGATATATGTTGGGGTTTTAAGTTCCTTGGTTTGCCCACTTAGGAGGTTAAGTGTGGGTGCCACTCACGACTCGTTTTGGGTCGTGACACAATCCTCCTTATCCTGCATTGGAACCATCAAAACTTCATATGTCTTTGCTAAAGCAGCTGACTTATAGTAATCTGAACAGTAGGGATGTATATCTATAATATTTTTGTTCTTCAAAATAGCAAATGCATGCACACAAGGTATCTTTTCTAGTTGAAATCTCCCAAAATTATAATTTTTTCTCTCAAGGCAAACAATGTATCTTTGCCTACTTTCATACACCGAATAAATACATTCAGTATATTGTACAACCTGTTAATACTAAGACACAAACAACACATCAATTAACTCAATTTTATACTAAGAACAGCCAAATGACAACCAATCCCAGATACATGATAGTTTATATATTGATACATACTTAATTTTGAAAATTTAGAAGTGTTTAGAATATATAACTCTTCAACTCCCCTCCCTAATGTTTCTTTTGTATGGGATGCTATTTCTCTATTTTTACAGTTCCAAGAATTGAATAGTGTCCTAACTTCTTCCAAAAAATCTAATATAGGTAGTTGTCGCGCCTCAACAATGCAACCATTGATACATTTCCCTATGTTAGAAGTCATCATTCTCCCCCTGTTTCTGTTGCATGAACTCTTGACCATTTTTCATAACCAGCATCCTCAAGGTACATCTTAACCCGATTGTCAATTTTAACCACTTTAGCCATCAATTTGTCTAAATCCTCTTTTCTATAAGCCTTTGCCATTGAATAGAACACATCACTTAGTATGTTTCTGCTTCTCTTGAAGTTTGAAAAAGCATTTTTCCAAAGGTGCCATATGCATGCAAAATGAGGAATATTTGGAAAAATAGTACTTACGCTCTTCATTATGCTTTCATTTCTAACTAATACAACACATAATTTTTCTCTCTCCCCAAATGCACTTTTAAGCTGTTGGAAAAACCATGTCCCTGAACAATCATTTTACATGTCCCCCACTCCATAATCTTAAGACAATATGCATCCTACTCATAAATAGCGAACATGTTTGTTAATTTCTTGATATACAACTATTCATATAAAAAGTATCAAATTCAAAAACTCATTGTTATGAGATAAACATTTATAAATTCTAATATAGTAATCATACATGCACCATCAAGCGTACTTGCTGATACATAAGTTCTTTTGTAAGCTCCACCAAGATGTGCACCGTCAACAACAACTACTAGTTTACATAAGTTAAACCCCATCACTAATGGCCTTAATGCTATGAACAGATACATGAACTCATTTTTATCCGACTTATGTATCCTTATATAAAAATTTGGATACATAGTTTCCAACATATATATGTATCTAGGCAACTGTCTATATCCATCGGTAGGTTTACCCCTTATCATCTCTAGTGCAAGCTCTTTAGCACACCATGCTTGTTGGTATAAAATATCAATCCCATACAATACTCTCATATCATCAAATACATCATTTGGAGTATGAATTCTTTTATGATTTATCAATTTAGGCGTTGTCACACCATTAATAAACCCAACTGTAGCTTGAACCTTTGTTAATATCCTATCCCTTAATGGACATGTATGCTCACTATTGAAGTACTTCATTTTGAATAAATCTGTTTTCTTTCTAATAGATGCACTCAATCTCCAAGAACAGTAATCCGATAAACACAATAATACATAGTTGCAGTTCTTTTCAGATACATTAGTAAAATGTATAAAGGATTTATTCAAATAGTATATTGTTTACACAATGATACAATAGTGAAAAAATTCATATACTGATACGTTACCATATTATAAAAAAGAAGGAAAAATATATTTGATACTTTATAGTAATATTACATCAACACAAAGCTACAAAAACACATTAAACAGGGAATATTCATCAAATCATTATTGTATCAATTTGAATGTAATAATTTATCATGATTATTATATGCATATATAAATTCAAACATCCAAAAGAGGAGGGTCACATGTATCTGTTACTTTATACTAATAGTATGCTATATAAAATAATACCTTAATGAATTTAAGCGGATAAAGCTCAGCATTTCTCTTGAATCAAAAGTTACTTTTGACTCCTCTGCCTTAGAAGGCTGGTTACATTCAATGTCTCCTATGAGGCTGCATATAAGTCCTCTTTGTCTAGGCAGATGTATAGCCCTTTTTGAATACATTTGACTTGGTGCTCACTTGTAGGAAGATTCCCCGCTCTAAAGTCAAGTCTTTTTGGAGTGACTTACAGATCTGATACCTCAAAATATATACGCCAAACGTTTAGTGTATCAACCTTATAGTCAGTAATGTATCATGATTGATTCAACAAATTACAATGATACATTAATGAAAAGAAATTATATATTGATACATTAACATATAAAAATAGAAGTTCAAATATATCTGACACGTTATACTAATATTACACTGTCATAGATACAAAAACACATTAAATAGTAAATATACATCAAATCATAATTGTATCAAGTTGAATGCAATAATGTATCATCATTATTATGCGCATCTATAAATTCAAACATCCAAAAAGAGGAGTGTCACATATATATGATACTTTATACTAACAATAGTGTAACTTACAGATCTAATACCTCAAAATATATATGTCAAACGTTTAATGTATCACCCTTACAACCAGTAATGTATCATGATTTATTTACCAAAATATAAATTCATAATTGAAAAATGAGGTGCATACCTTTTGTAATTCGATCTTTTAACTAGAAAATTGAAGCCATGTTTTATTTTGTATTTTGCCATTACATCTACTAGAGTGGCTTTATCTTTGTACAATTGATTAACCTTCACGTTTGTACTATGTGTATCAGCTATGTAATTCGTTACCTCCATTTCTGGTATATAAGACGAATCACCATTTTTTGATTCCACCAAGTTGAGAGCCTGTGTGTCCTTTTGAGGACCTTCAACACGAACAATTGCACCAGTTGACAAATTAAAAATTTCTATCTCGTCAACATCCTTATCAGTTGTATCAACACATAGGGGATATATATCGAATCCAACCTCACCTTTCTTCACCTCTAAGTACAGTTTTAACCCCATATCATTCCTTATAATCAGTGGAGAGGAGTTTCCTTCTACGATGTATCAAATATCATTTTTTTGGACTCATCAATGTTCAACATAGACGCAATGGCTGACTAGATTCATGAAGGAAATATTTTCACCAACCTCTATTCCATCACTCCTGTATCTTTCATATCTAACCTCACTCTCCCATACTCCTGAATGCCTCAAAAAAATTGAGATATTCATTATGTATCTGATCAAATTTACAACAAAATATTTGAATCTCATTCGAAAGTTTCTTTGTTGAAACAAGAACCAAGACGATCAGGATTTGAATTTTTGAATTTTGAATTGGTTTTTTATTTTAGGAATCACATTTCTATGATTGACAGTAAGAGTGAAACTGATTAGTGTTAAATAAGGGATTTTATTTTGAGTTTACGTTTTGTTTTCCATTTAAAGCGCAACAAAAAAATATACAACGTATAACTATTAATGTATCCGAACTTCAAATTATGTATCCAAATTGTGTAACTTTTTCGGGCATTAATGTAATTACAAAATAAATAGGGATATAATGTATTTTCATCTTAAAACTATGGGATTCATAAAATCTATACTACAAAGGTAGTAAGACTTCTAGGCCTTTTTGTTCACGTGTTCGGCCGGGAACTTGGGCCCTTATTTTTGTCTGTAAATACATGTAGGGCTTTTTCAGATAGAAAAAAGCCCATTTTCTTTCTCAACCTCATTTTGCTTCTTCCTCACTTAGATTGAATCAATTTGTGTCTTTTTTTTGTAAATTCTTCTTTATGTTTGACCAAGCTTTCACCTAATCATTAACAATTAAAACAAATGCTCACAATAGATCATCAAGATGCAGAATTATGCTAGACAAATGTTTGGGGACGCTTCAACAAGTTTGGGGGCCTAAAGTCAAACTTTGTAGGGAGACCTTATTTTATTTTAAAAAAAAATTGTCATACATAAATTTAATAAATACATCATACTTTATATAATCCTACAAGTGAAGTCTTGAGAACATAGGATGTACAAAAGCCTTAAGAAGTAAGAATGTAAACTATGGAAATTTTCAATGAAAAAATATAATATAGAGTTAGAGTAATAAAACCTAACCCAAAAATCTAATAAAGCTTATGTAATGATATTGAAATAGTTGTGATGAATTTGATAAGTTGATATAATGGTCTTAAAATAGTATTGATTTGTTCTAGTGCTCGCAATTTAAAGAATACACCAAAAAACAAGTTTGATTTTCTATAAACACAACAATAGATTTTGTACAAGGCAAAAAGTTTAGCCATTTGGTAGACTTTAGAATATTCAACAATGAGAGAATAAAAATAGGAAGGGAATAAAAAAGATAAATGTAAGAATAATAATGTTTTATTAATAACCAGCAAGATATAAATAAGTCAACAAAATAGATAGCCACGTAAGAACAGATGCTACAATTATCTAAACACTATTCCATTTCTCAATTATTAAAATGTCTCAACAATAAATAAAATACATAGTTTCTATTATATTTTCAACCAAAAAAAAATTCTTTGAAATTTATCAAACCATGATATATATATAAATACACACTTGAATTCTCTACACAAAGAATGATACCCTTCTCTCACAAACCATTAGCTTCGGGATCACAACGAACACTCAATCTCTTAAAGAGAATAGCATACATATGTTAACCATAAGCTAGATATGTTTTTTTAAATGATCAATGATCTAGTTTTCGTGGGATCACAATGGTCTTTCACTGGGTTGTAATGAGGTTATTGGCAAGGGGTAGGATAAAATTTGGGATATAGTGACTCTACCTTGTTGAAGCGTTACCTAGACCCTTATTACTTCACTCCATCCTTCTTTTTATTACTTGTCGTTATAATTGTACCATTTCAATCCATCATAAGCCCACCAAAACATACTTCATTGGGTTAGATATGGTGGATTTTAATATTATTCTATGCATAGATTGGTTGTATACTTGTTATGCCTTAATTGACTATAAGGATCGAGTCGTAAAATTTCAGTTTCCAGATAAGCCAGTCTTAATGTGGAAAGGTAGTCCAGTACGTAGTGCCTAAAGGTCGTTCCATTTCATACCTTAAGCCCCAAAAATTAGTCTTCAAAGGGTGTATTCAGTTGTTAATGAATTCCTAGAAGCCTTTCCTAACAATCTTCTCAGAGTCCCTCTAGATAGGGAAATAGACTTTGGAATAGACGTTCTTCATGATAGTCAACCCATCTCTGTTCCTCTATATAGAATGACTCCAACTAAGTTAAGAGAGTTAAAAGATTTCCTTAATAAGGGTTCATTGGACCAAGTATCTCGCCTTGCGGTGCTCTATTTCTTTTCGTTCAAATGAAAGGTGGACCCTTAGTATATGTAACGATTATCTCCAGTTGAATAAAATCACTATAAAAAAATAAGTATCTCCTTTCTAGAATCGATGACTTATTGTCACGACCCAGACCATCGTAATTGGCACCCACACTAACCCTCCGGTGGGAGAACCATTTATACTAATTGGTTAACCAACTTAATCAAAATACTAAGACATTTGAAGTTACGGAAGCAAGTTTAAATGCTAAGGAAAGAAATAGGGAGTTCCCATAAATTCCAAACAAATGTCTAACAACAAAAACAAATGCGGAATAACACCTAGAACCTGAAAGTTAATGTACCAAAACATCTAAGTTCAACCATAAGTCTAAACAAGAAGGGGTACAACCCCAAACTAATCATAAAAAATCTAAAGAACTAGTCTAAGTCCGAAGAGTGGACATAAACAACAAGAAAACTCATGGTAGCCCAGAAGAACTGGCTCACCCTTGAATTCGAACGATCATTGGTCTACTAAGAGAGGTCTGTCAATAGCCTCCTGAAGATGCCATGTACTGGACAAAGAAAGAGAAAGTGCAGTATCAGTATCAGTACATAACCACAGTGTACTGGTAGGATCACACGGCTATCCCACTAAGTGCAACATATGTAAGCCATTACAACATAATAATAACATGCATACACCGAACATATACAATATCCACATCAATTACTAATAAAAGAGCATTTCACAATTCCAAGATATACAGATATGTCAAGTCAATGGTCCTCACATGGAACCTACACCCAAACTATTAGCGTACCGATACATGGTACTCGATCCAATGTTTATACCGGAACGTGGAAACCGATCCCATGTTTATGCCAAAATGTGGCAACCGATCCCAGTTAGTGTGTCAAAACGCAACACCCGATCAATTCAACAAGCCACAATCACAATCACAAATATTTTCTCAAAATCATACAATCAAGTCATGATTCTTGGTATTCATCATTCATCTATCCTCATTTACTACTAGTGTGATCAATAATGTAACATTTGCATACATACATGTATTATAATGAAGCACGAACAAACATACATCACACAATAAGAAATCACAACCACCACCTACCTCGAACAAGCTTGAGTTCCCTAAGAAACTTAATTCTTCCCTTTCCGGATTCGTTCCCCTTATTCTTGGTCTACAAATAATCACAATAATGCGAGGATCAATAAATAACACCTAATTACCCGGATAATAACAATAATATCAATCCTAGGTCAAACCCTTGATGTCGATACCCAGATTAGGGCTTTTCCACCATAATTTCCAGATCAAAACTCCCCCCATCGATAATTAACCAGTAGTTTACATTCTACGGATCAAAAAACGGATTTGGGGAGTTAAAACCTTACCTTTAGCCTCAAGAATGGTGGAAAACTATCAAGAAAACACCTGGTGTCGTTCCTTAGCTCTCAAAAATGTGTAGAATAAAATAATTTTGGGGTTTATTTCTAATTTAATTTGTGACTGTCCCACCACCGTGGTCCTCACCCTGCTACAACGGCCTCGCCCTAATGGGAAAATCCTGCCTTAGTGGCTTGCACGAAAACAATGAGAAAATTTAAGAATTCCAATACCTCTATTTCACAACACACCTTCAATCAATGACACTCAGAAACTATTCGTTCATGCCAAGATCCGTTTCGGGAGTTCTACTCACCCGAATTCAATTTCGTAAAGTTGTATGGGTCCCTTAATGTCTCAGCTATCTATTCATATGATCAGAATCATAATTAGATCACCCAATTGTTACCAATTTTCCCTAGACCTTCCTGACACCAATTTCATCCAAATCTGAACTAGGTTGGGAAATTCCAAGTTACTACAAAAAAGTTTTTCGGCCCAAAATTTTTCCCTCTTGGATTTTCTATAACGATGGGAACATGTCGTTACAATAGCTACCAATTTACCCATCACTCGTCGCCGAGTGACAAATTTAGAAAAAATATGCTAGAGAAAGAATGGAGTAGTACCTGAATCAACGAACAATTGGGGATACTTGTCTCGGATGTACTTCTCAGTTTCCAAAGTAGCTTCCTCAACTAGACGATTCTTCTATTGAACTTTCACAAACTTAATCTCCTTGGTCCTTAGCTTCCGGACATCACGATCAAGAATTGCAATTAGTTCCTCCTCATACTAAAGGTCTTTGTCTAACACAACTGGGTCCTACTTTATGATGTAATTCTCATCGCCATGACATCTCTTTAACATGGACACATGAAATGCCGAATGAACTCCCGATAGATTAGGAGGTAAAGCCAATCTATAAGCCATTGGTCCTACACATTCGAGAACTTGAAAAGGACCAATGTATCGCAGACTTACCTTGCCTTTCTTACCAAATCTCATCACCCCTTTCATGGGTGATACCTTAAGAAGAATATTCTCACCAGTTTGAAATGCCACGTCTCTTACCTTATGGTCTGCATACTGCTTCGGTCTACTTTGGGATGCTAAAAGCTTAACTTGTATAATCCTCACCTGATCTTGAGCATCCTTCACTAAATCAACCCCTAAAGGTTTCACATCTCCAACCTCGAACCATCCGATGGGTGATCTACATCCCCTCCCATAAAGTGCCTTGAACGGTGCCATATCTATGTTGGAGTGATAACTATTATTATAGGAGAACTCACACAAAGGTAGGAACTTATCCAAATGTCCTCCAAAATCAATCACACATGCCCTCAACATGTCCTTTAACACTTGAATAGTCCTCTCTGACTGCCTGTCCGTCTGTGCATGGAAAGCGGTACTAAAAGTGAGTTGTGTACCCAATTCATCATGTAACTTCCCCCAAAACTTGGAGGTAAACTGCGTACCATAGTATGAGATGATAGAGGGGCACCCCATGCAACCTCACTATCTCTTTCACATACACCTTAGCCAATTGTTCAATATTATAATCTATTCTTACAGGGATAAAATGGGCTGACTTAGTCAATCTGTCAACCACTACCCAAATAAAATCAAACTTCCCCAAAGTCTTGGGAAGACCAACCAGGAAGTCCATCGCTATCGTTTCCCACTTCCATTCCGGTATGGGACTTTTCTGAAGCAAACGTGCAGGCCTTTGGTGTTTATACTTTACTTGTTGGAAATTTTGACACTTAGCCACAAACTCCGCTATATCCTTCTTCATGTCTGACCACCAATAAATTTTCTCTAAATCTCGGTACATCTTGGTCACACTCGGATGAATGGAATATGACGAACCATGGGATTCCATCAAAAAATTCTGAATCAAGTCATTAACTCGAGGAACACAAATCCTCCCTTTAAAAATAAGCACACCCTCTACATCAATAGTGGTCTCTTGTGCCTTACCAATTGCAGTCTTCTTCTTAAGCTCGTTTAAATTTTCATCCTTAAACTGTTTGTCCTTAATTTCCTCAATGAACGTGGTCCTGACTTCAATGCTAGTTATCACCACACTTTTCTCTAAGATGCCTAACTGCATGAACTTAGACTCAAAGGTCTGAATTTCCTTAGCCAAAGGTCACTTGGTTACACTTTGAGCAAGCCAAACTAACCATACTCACCGCTTTTTGACTTAGTGCGTCTGCCACTACATTAGCCTTACTCGTATGATATTGGATGGTCACATCATAATTCTTAAGTAGCTCCAGCCACCTTCTCTGTCTCAAATTCAGAACATTTTGAGTGAACACATGTTGCAACTACGATGATCAGTATACGCTTGACACTTGACACCATAGAGGTAATGCCGCCAGATCTTAAGAGCAACCACTACCGCTGCCAACTCCAATCATGTGTTGGATAATTCCTCTCATGCATCTTCAACTGTTGCGATGCATAAGCTATAACATTCTTATCATCCGTTAATACAGAACCCAAACCAGTATGTGAAGCATCACAATAAACTATTAAATATTTACCTTCCACCGGATGTGCTAGGTTAGGTGTTGTGGTCAAGAGAGTCTTGAGCTTTTGAAAGCTATCCTCACATTTTTCAGTCCATTCAAATGGTACCTCCTTTTTGGTCAAATTTGTCAAGTGAGTGGCAAAAGAAGCAAAGTTCTACACAAATCGATGATAGTAGCTAGCGAGCCCACAAAACTTCTAACTTCTGTCACAGAGCTAGACCAAACCCAATTCTTAACCGCCTCAACCTTTTGGGGATCTACCATTACCCCTTTTTTTGAAATTAAATGCCCCGAAAATGCAACCGAAGTCAACCAAAATTCACACATAGAAAATTTAGCATAAAACCTTTGTTTCCCAAGAACACCCAAAACAATACGAAGATGGTCGGCATGCTCTTTCTCACTTTTCAAATAAACTAAGATATCATCGATAAAGACTATGACAAATGAATCAAGAAATGGTTTGAACACAACATTCATCAAACTCATGAAAGTTGCAGGTGCATTTGTCAACCTAAACGACATAACCAGAAACTCGTAGCACCAATAGCGGGTTCTAAATGTCATTTTTGGTATATCCTCAGGCCTAATCTTTAACTGATGATAGCCTGACCTTAGATCAATCTTAGAGAAAAATGATACACTTGTAATTGGTCAAAAAGATCATTTATTCGAGGCAATGGGTACTTGTTTCGAATGGTGACGTTATTCAATTGTTGGTAATCTAAACACATCCTCATACTACCATCCTTTTTATTAACAAACAATACGAGAGCATCCCACAGGGAAACACTAGGGCAAATGAATCTTTTATCAAGAAGTTCTTGGATTTGAGCCTTAACCTCTCTTAATTCTGCTGGAACTATGCGATGGTTCCAAATCAATGCAGCAATCTATATCTCTATCCGTCGGCATACCAGACAAATCAGTAGGAAACACTTCTCTAAATTATGACACCACATGAATAGCCTCAATGAAAGGAGACTCAACCTCGACATGATCCTGAATATGAATCAAATAAGCCAAACTACCCTGCCCTACCAGTTTCCTATCCCGAATGGAGGATATGATCTTAGCTTGCTTAGGCTTGTACACCCCTTCCCACTCTAACTTTTTCCTTCCCAGAATTTCTAGAGTCACAAACTTAGTAATACAATTAAGCACAACATAATAGGGGGAAAACCAAGTCATGCCTAAGATTATATCAAAGTTAGTCATATCTAAAATCACCAAATCAGCCCAAGTTTGAAAGCCCATAAACAAAATAGGACAAACACGGTAGATATGAGTGACTATGACAGACTCTCTAATTGTGGTAGAAACATAGATGGGGGCTTCATGTATATCACAAGCTAAGTCATAGAAAATTCTGAGGCAAATTGCATAGACACATAAGAATAAGTAGAATCCGAATCAAATAATACATTAGCCATCTGGTCATAGACAAGAATAGTACATGTGATCACTGCGTCAGACGGCTCCTCCTCGGTCTTGCCCGAAAAGGCATAAAACTGAGCCTTGTCATCATGACATGTGACTTCCCTGCCTGGCTGCACTGTACCTCTACATGCGTTACCATTTCCCCTACTTTTGCAACCTTGCTGATTTCCTCCTCGCCCACCTTGTAGATGCCCTCGACCATTATTACCATTTCCCGCTGGTACCACTGCTCTAGTCTGCTATTGCGCGGAATCTATCACGCGTGGGTGGGGACAATCTTTTCTCATATGCCCAGGTTCTCCATAGTTATAGCAAGTACGATAAAAAAATGGCCTGCAACCCACCGAAGGTGCGACTCCTTGGCTATTTTGAATCAAATTTTAAGGTGGAGTTCTGGAGTAATTACCTGTAGAAGCGGGCATAGCGGACTGAATTGGCCGGGCTGCAAGTGTTGGCCTCTCTGAACCTCTGGAGTAAGATCCCTAAAAGTTGCCTAAATTTTTGGATTTCTTAGCCAATGCCTTAGACTGACCGTCTCACCTCACCCCCTCCACTTTCTTCACAAAATTCGTTACCTCAATGAAGCTTTTTCCTGCAGAGGTCATATGAACAGACAATACCTGCAACTCAAAATTTAGTCCTTTAATAAATAAAGAGATCCTCTCTTCCTCAGTAGTCACCAATTGCGTAGCATATTTAGACAAGGCATGGAACGTAGCCTCATAAGCAGACATACCACCTTGCTCCAAAGCCATAAACTCATCCTTCCTATGATCTCTCAAAGTCCGAGGCACATACTTCTCCAAGAACAGAGCATGAAACTGGGTCCAAGTGAGTGGGGGTAAAATTGAAGATCTACATTCCACATAGGCTCTCCACCATTACTTAGCCTCACCTTGAAGCTGAAGGGTCACAAACTCAAATCCATGTTGATGAACAATTCCCAACTTATGAAGCCTTTCATAGCAAAATAGGATGAACTCATAGGCGTCCTCACTCTCAAAACCATGGAACTTAGGTGGTTTCAACTTCAAGAACTTAGTCAACATCTTATGCTCATTACCAGTCATAACAGGACCCAATAAAGGATGGAACAAAGCATCATTAACTCAAGTTCCACCCACCTTAGGGACATTGACTGTATATGGAGATTGGTGGGAGCTTGAGTTGCTTGAATAGAGGGAAGCACTCCAGGACCAACAAATAATCTATTGAGCTAACACTGGGTCTAAAGGAGGAATACTTGTAGTCTCAGCCTGCACCTCTTCCTCGTGTCCAACATTCTCCTCATTCTCAACCTATATATTCTCTTCTACCTCTTCATGATGTACAAAAATGACATTATTTCTGGGAGCATTTTCAACCGGTGCTCCATCCCTAGTAGGCACCACCCTTCCTCAATCTCTACCCCTGTCTTGATTGTGACCTCTCGCTACAGATTCCTCAGCTAGAGCATTGACGGGAGCTACGACCCTAATGCCGTTGAACCTAGTGTTAACCATCTGCGGACAGAAGAGTAAAGGAGGTTATATACCAGTTTGAATCGGAAAATACCAATTGGAATCAAGTCATAGCACAAAAAGAGACAAGAGAAAACATAGAGAATTCCTAAAGTCCTATAGCCTCTCGAAGAAAAGTACAAACGTCTCCATACTATTCCGCAAGACTCTACTAGACTCATTTTGGTATATCGAGATCAACGAACCTAGGCTCTAATACCAACTTTGTCATGACCTAGAGCATAGTGAATGACACCCACCTAACCCTTCGGTTGGTGAACCATTTATACTAATTAGCTAACCAATTTAATCAAAATACTAAGGCATTTAAAGTTACGAAAGGAAGTTTAAATGCTAAGGAAAGAAATAGGGAGTTCCCATAAACTCCAAACAAATGTCTAACAACCAAGACAAATACGGAAAAACACCTAGAACCTGAAAGTCAATGTACCAAAACATCTGAGTTCAACCATAAGTCTAAACAAGAAGGGGTACAACCCCAAACTAATCATAAGAAATCTAAAGAACTAGTCTACGTCCGAAGAGTGGACATAAACAAAAAGATAACTTATGGCAGCCCAAAAGAACTGGCTCACCCTTGAATTCGAATGATCACTGATCTTTCAAGTGAGGTCTGTCAATAGCCACATGAAGATGCCCTGTACTCAACAATGAAAAGCAAGTGCAGTATCAGTACACAACCACAATGTACTGGTAGGATCAAACGACTATTCCACTAAGTGCAACATATGTAAGCCATTACAACATAATAATAATATGCATAAATCGAACATATACAATATCCATATCAATTACAAATAAAAGAGCATTTCACATTTCTAAGATATACAGATATGTCAAGTCAATGGTTTTCTCATTGAACCCACACCCAAATTGTTAGCGTACCGATACGTGGTACTCGATCAAATATTTGTGTTAAAACGTGGCAACCGATCCTACATATATGCCAGAACATGGCAAACGATCCCAGTTAGTGTGTCAGAACGCAAAACCCGATCGATTCAACAAGCCACAATCACAGTTACAATTATATTCTCAAAATTAAACAATCAAGTCATGATTAATGACATTCATCATTCATCTATTCGCATTTAAAACTAGTGTTATCAATAATGCAACATTCACATACATACACGTATTATAATGGACCAAGAGCAAACATACATCACACAACATGAAATCACAACCATCACCTACCTTGAATAAGCTTGAATTCACTAAGAAACTTGATTCTTCCCTTTTCGGATTCGTTCCGCTTGTTGTTGGTCTACAAACAATCACAATAATGCGAGGATCAATAAACAACACCTAATTACCCGGATTATAACAATAATATCAATCCTAGGTCAAACCCTTGATCCTCATACCCAGATTAGGCCTTTTTCCACCATAATTTCTTGATAAAAACTCTCCCCCAATGATAATTACCCACTAGTTTACATTCTATGTATCGAAAAATAGATTGAGGGAGTTAAAGCCATATATTAGGCCTCAAGAATGGTGGAAAATTGTCAAGAAAACACCTGGGGTCGTTCCTTAACCGTCAAAGTTGAAAAGTGCAGAATAAAATATTTTTGGGGTTTATTTCTAATTTAATTCACGACTATACCACCATAGCGGTCCTCAACCTGCTACAGCGGCCCTGCCCTAGCAGGAAAATCCCACCTTAGCAGCTTGCATGGAAATAGTGAGCAAATTTAAGAATTCCAATACCCTCATTTCACAACACAACTTCAACCAATGACACTCATAAACTACCCGTTCATTCCAAGATCAGTTTCGGGAGTTCTACTCACCCAAATTTAATTTTGTAAAGTCATACGGGTTCCTTAACGTCTTAGCTATCTATTCATGTGATCAGAATCATAATTAGATTACCCAATTGTTACCAGATTTTTCTAGACCTTCGTGACTCCGATTTCGTCCAAATCTGGAATAGGTTGGGAAATTCCAAGTTAGTACAAAAAAGTTTTTTGGCCCAAAATCTTTCCCCGTTGGATTCTCTATAACGACGGGAATAGGTCGTTACACTTATTTAACCATCTTCGGGTTGTCACTTATTTCTCTAAGATAAACCTCATATTCGGCTATCATCAGTTTAAATTTATAGAAAGTTACATTGCTAAGAAAGGTTTCAGGACCCATTATGGTCATTTTGAGTTCCTTGTTATGTCCTTCGATTTGAGTAGTGCTCATGAACAAAGTTTTAATTTGTGAATCACCTTAGAATAGTTCTTAACACTCTTAAAACTATGTGTTATTTCTCATGTTTTAAAAATGTGAATTTTGGCTAAAGTCCATGGCATTCCTAAGACATTTTGTATCCAAAAAAGGTATCCAAGTTGATTCTCACAAAACAAAAACGTTAAAGAGTTGACCCAAACCCACGGATCCAACTAATATTACGAGTGTCTTGGTTAGCTAGTTATTATAGAAGGTTTGAAGAACAACATTCATCTATTCCTGCTTCGTTAACTAAGTTGACCTAGAAGAAGGCTAAATTTCAATGGTAAGAGGCTTGTGAGAAAAACTTTCAAAAATTAGAAACTCGTTTGACTAATGATCCACTGTTGACCTTGCCAGAGGTTACATAGGGTTTTGTTATGTAATGTGATTTGTCTAGAGTAGGACTTGGTTGTGTTTTGATGCAAAACGGTAAAGTTATAGCCTATACTTCCATACAACTTAAGATTCACAAGAATAATGATCCAATTCATGATCTCAAATTGGAAACTATAGTATTTTCATTGAAGATATGACGCCATTATCTCTATGGAGTGCACATAGTTGTGTTCACTGATCACAAAAGTTTTCCATATACTTTCAGTTAGAGAGATTTGCAGCTTAGACAAAGAAGATAGCTAGAACCTCTTAAGGATTATGATATACGCATTCTCTACCATCAAGGTAATGCTAATGTTGTTGCTAATTCTCTTGATATGCGCATTCTCTACCATCAAGGTAATGCTAATGTTGTTGCTAATTCTCTTAGGGGTCGTATGGTTTGAATACAAGTTATGTTGGGATACGTTATATTGTAATTAGTTATGCTGGAATTTTAGTTTTTATTGCTTGTTTGGTTTGTCATATTCAAACTTACATTTATTGGATAGCTAGTAAAATTACCCGCGCTCGCGTAGGAATTTAATATCATGGAATTTATAAAATAATAGTTAAAACCTATCCGTCATTAAAACTAAAACACTATATTATCTTACATACAATGTTACGTATTAACAAACATTAATAATGTAAAGAAAAATTAAAATTATTACATCTTATCATTTATTCTTAATAACATAACCATAAATTGATGACTGTAAAAATACATACCAGGATCTGTAACATAAGCAATGGTATCAGTGAGCCACTCAACAAGAGCAAAATACACAAAAAATTAATTATGAAGAAGAAGAAGAGGTTTAGAATTTTTGTTGTTTTAAAATGAGAGGAAATCCCTCTATTTATAGATAACAAAAGGTAGTTTGAACAAATGTTTATTGTACCCTTATCAGAAATGTTACAACTATTTGGAAAAGTTGCAACCCTTCGAAAAGGTCACAACCTTTCATAAAGTCACAACTTCTCATAAAAGTTGCAACTCCTCCTTGAAGTCGCAACTTTTCATTAAAGTCACAACTTTTCATAAAAGTCGTAACTCTTCATTAAAGTCACAATTTTTCATAAAAGTCACAACTTTTCATAAATGGAAGTCACAACTCTTCATTAAAGTCATAACTTTTTATAAAAGTCACAGCTCTTCATTAAAGTCGCAAATTTTCATAAAAGTCACAGCTCTTCATTAAAGTCGCAAATTTTCATAAAAGTCACAACTTTTCATAAATGGGGAAGGCTAGTTTTGGAAATAAATAAATTAAAATGAGAATTTTGGTTTGTGGTGGTGCCACATAGGCGGGCCTAAGGTTTTCTTTTATATAAATATATATGATTTTAAAGAATAAGTTTTTTTTTACAAAAATATCCTCCACCTCATTTAGTTTTTTTTTTTTTACATTTTCTTTGCAAACTTTAGATATTCATTTCATAAAAATATTTTTGTGTGTTCATTTCCTTGATTGTGCCATGTGTTTTTAAAATACCACGTTCATCTTATTTAAGTTAAAAACAAAACTTCCATCTTATTTAACATAAATATTTTTGTGTGTACATTTCCATGATTGTGCTGAGTATTTTTAAAATTAAACTTTCATCTTATTTAAATTAAAAATAAAATTTTCACCTTATCTTGATTAATAATATAACTTTTATCTTATTTAGTTTGAAAATAAAACTTCCATCTTTTTTATCTTAAAAATAAAACTTCCATTTTAAGTTTGCTAAAGTAAGAGAAATTTTATTATTAAAGTTATCTACATTTTAAGTGATATATAAAATATAATTTTTAAGTAAGTAATAAACAATTTAATTAAAAATATGTAATTTAGTAGTGGAGTGAACATTATAAGAGAAACTAAAATATTAATAAATGTAAGAATTAGACAAATAAATTCAACTTATAATATACTCATAAATAAAAATTGTATTTATAAAATATAATTTTTAAATAGAAAAATATATTATCATAAAAACAACGAATAATTAAGGTTGTGAATATTATTATAAATGTTGTTAAAAATTATGTTAATATATCTAAATATAAAAATGGTGTATAAAAGAGAGTTTAAGGGTGGTATTTTTGTTATTTTACATATTTTATCCCATGATAAGTACTTATCCCAGGACTACTATTCCATCCCCAGTGAGGGATAACTTGTCCCATGAGTAATTGTTAATCATGGAATAAGTTATGCCAACCTTTGCAACCTAACAACAAATTAAAGGTCACTCAAAAGTTATCATGGGATTAACTCTTCTTATCCATTATACCAAATGACCCCTTAGTAGATTATCTATGAAAGTAAATCTCATGTAGAGGAGGAAAAAAGTGTTGACTAAGGAAGTGCATAGACTTGCCCATGTAGGGGTTTGTCTTTTAAACTTGGAGGAAGGTGGTATCCTTGTTCAAAATGGAATGGAATCATCCTTAGTGATGGAAGTGAAAGAGAAACAAGGGAATGATCCCACCTTACTTTAGTTAAAATAAGAAATTCATAAGCAACGGGTGATGCCTTTTGAACAAAGGGGAGATGATATATTGAAATACCAAGGCAAGTTAGCGTTCCAAATGTGGATTTTCTCAGAGAGATAGAATAAGGCAGAAGCACACAATTCTAGGTATTCGATTCACCCACTTACAACAAAGATGTACCATGACTTAATATAATTCTATTGGTGGAATGGCATAAAAAAGGACATTGTAATTTTTTTTTTGCTAGGTCTCAAAATTGTCAATAGGTTAAAGTTGAGTATGAGAGGAAATGTGGCATGACTCAGAATATAGCTTTACTTGAGAGGAAGTGGGAGATGATCAATATAAAATTTATTACCAGCTTACCATGATCTCATCGACATCATGGCTCCATTTAAATGTTATTGATTGAATGATCAAATCAGATCACTTCAAGTTAGTAAATAATATGGACTCATTCGACGACGATGACATATTGTACATCACGAGATAGTAAGGTTTCATGGAGTCCCATTGTCTATCATTCAAGATAGGGGTGTGCAGTCCAATACCCAGTTTTTGAAGTCAATACATAAAGGCTTAGGTTCAAAAGTAAACTTTAGTACCACTTTTCATCTGAAGACAAATTGTTAGACTAAGTATACCATTCATACTTTAGAATATATGTTGAGGGGTTGTGTCATTGGCTTGAGATTACCATTTGCCTCTCATAGAGTTCACATACAGTAATAGTTATTGTTATAAAATAGAGTTAAAATAGAAGTAGTATACCTTGTGTCCTAACTCTAATCCTATTCTAACTCTAATGTATCTCCTTAGATTTGTAGTTGTACTAGGACTCTACTTGTAGCCGTATGTAATTGTATAAGTAGCATACATATTGTACGCAATAATAATCAAGTAATAATAGTCTCCCTTCTCTCAAATTGCGTGTTTTATAAATGGTATCACAACATTAATTCACACAAACCTACACTGCATCAAACTTGTTCAAGAACCAATGGCCTCCTCTTTACTGTCATCTTTTTTGTCCCTTTCAGCTTCTTCATTGCCCCATCTTATTGTCGCGTGTCCTATCAAAATTAAGCCTACCAATTACCTTATATGGGAACACATATTCTACAACTGATGCAAGTAATGAAGGGGACTAAGTTGGTCCAAGAAAAGAAACCTGATGAAGTTGAAACTTTAGCCAAAGATAACAATGGAAAGGCAATTGATGGAAAGGAGAAAGCTTCAGACAATAGTTGGGATAACAAGACTTTTTGCTAAGAACCCGGATCTCTGAAACAATGACTGAAGACAACATGTATCTCATTGTGGGTTTCTCAACAGTCAAGGCGATGTGGGAATGATTGGAGGAAGCCTACCTTCAAGCAACAAAAGATAAAGAGTTCCATTTTAAGTAGCAATTGCAAAACATTAAGTTAGGAACCAAGAAAGTTAATGAGTACTTGAAAGAATTCAAAGGCATATGTGATGGACTTGCTACCATACACAAGTGAGTTGACGAAGACAACAAAGTCAATAAATTTTGCCCGAGGACTAGGTCTAAAGTACAGGACATTTAGGATTGTTATGTTGGGAATTCCCCCTTATCCTACCTTCAATCAATTTTTCAGTGCTCTTAGAGGTAGGGGTCGAGGATGTTACAATCAGAGGAGAGGTAACTTTAGTTTTAACTCAAGGGGAAGAGGATTCAGGGCTGCTGGATAGTAAAATAATAATTAAAATACTCAGAATATGCAGTCTACAAGCACTAAGAAAGGAAAACCCATGCCTACTCTATGCCAAATATGTGGTAAAAATAATAGCACTGCTTTGAAGTGCTTCTATAAGTGGGATTACACTTCTAAAGCTGAAGATAATCTTCCGCAGGCCCTACGTCTATGAACAAGAAGAATACCACAGGTGAAGATGCCACAGTGTATGTGGATTCTAGTGCAATAAACCACATGACAAACATTTCAGGCAATTTATCCGATCGTCAAATCCATAATGGAACAAACAAAAGAATTGTAGGGAATGGTTTGCAATTATCATTTACACATTTTGAAAATCTCAAGAAGTCATGTTTGAATGTTAATGATATACTGGTAGTTCCTAAAATCGCAAAGAATATTCTCTCAGTTGGTAAACTTACAAAAGACAATTCTGCAACTCTTGAGTTTGATGAATTTGGTTTTCTTATTAAGGACAAGAATTCAGGAACACCACTAGATGAGGGATATAATTCACAAGGACATGATCAACTGGAAGACAACAATCTCTTTGCCTTAACAAAAACACAAGATTGGAAGAAGTCATAAAGAGTATTTGGCATTCTAGATGATGACATCTTAGTTTGAAGTCTTTCAAAGTTTTTTAGTAGCAACAAATGCATTGATGTTAGGAGTTGGAATAAAGTGCTGGTATCTGCACTAGCTGTCAGCTAGGCAAAAGTTGTAAACTTTCTTTTAAGTTGAGAAATAAAATTGAGCAGATTCCTTTACACAAAATACAATGTGATCTTTTGGACCAACACATGTTTAGTGTTCCCAACATCTGAAATACTATGTGATATTTGTGGATGATAATACTAGATATACTTGGCTCTATCCTTTGAAAAAGAAATATGAATTCATTGAAGTCTTTCTCAAGTTTCAACAAATGGTGGAAAGACAATTTTCAAAATCTATTAAAATTTTCCAGTGTGATGGAGGTGGTGAATCTATACAAACTGAGTTTTTCAATCATTTGGAGAATTGTGGCATTATTAGGAAAATATCTTGTCCTCACACTCCTGAGCAAAATGGAGTTTTCGAGAGAAAACATGGACTATGAGAAAACATAGTGGAAATTGGTCTTACCTTGTTGTTTCATGCTAAGCTGCCTCAGTTCTTATGGGTTGGAGAATTTCTAACTGTTGTGTTTCTAATAAACAAAATACCTTTCTCAATTCTAAGAAATGGGATCCCATTTGTGAAACTTTTTGGTGCCTCTCCCGATTATAATAGCCTGAAAGTCTTTGGTTGCAGTTGTTATCCTTACCTAAAGGGAAAAACTAAGTTCTTACCAAAGACATATCCTTGTGTATTTATTGACTATAATAGTACACACAAAGGATATAGGTGGTACTACCCATAGATCAGGAGGGTGTATCTGTGTAGGAATGTCATATTTGATGAGCTCGCATTACCCTATGTGCAGATTGATAAGCCTAATATTAATGTCTCACATCATTTTGCCACTTTCCTTGAATTTTTCTCCACTGTGCAGGATCCAGATACCAGTTCAAGTGGTCAGGGGAAGTGTTGGACAACTTGACTGAAACAATTGCACCAACAACTATAACAATGGTAGATACTCAGGTTCAACTTGAGCCTTCTGGACAAGTTTTGACTACCTCTAGTTCAAAGTATGATAGTGAGGACAACCACAGTGACAACAGTGATATTCAAAACGTGGAAGTTCTGTTAGGAGATGATCAAAGTATTGATAACTAAACAAATTCGACTGATGCAAATACAAGTGTAGAAGGAACTAATGAAGCACAAGTGCCCAATATACAACTGGAAGTTCACTTCTCAAATTGGCTTAACACTAAGCATATTGATCCTATGGAAACTTCTGTAAATGAAAATGAAGGTGCAGAAGACAATGTAGAGGGACACCACATGGTCACAAGGCATAAAGCTAAGCAAATATCGATACATCATACCTTACTAGTGGCAGAAAAATTAAGCATGGAACCTACCAATGTAAAATAGGCACTAGCAAGTCCACACTAGTATGAAGCAATGCAAGAAGAATTTGACGCTTTGCACAAAAACTAAACTTGGACCTTGATACCTAGAACTATAGGCATGAATGTAATTGGCTCCAAATGAGTGTTTAAGACAAAATTGAAGTCAGATGGTACTATAGATAGGTAAAAAACTAGGCTAGTGGCAAAGAGATATTCACAACTTGAAGGCATTTACTTTGACGAGACATTCAATTGCAGTTAGTCTATAATGGCCTATCAGACAATTAGATGTCAAAAATGCTTTGTTGCATGGACATCTCCAGGAGGAAATGTTCATGAGCCAACCTCCCAGCTTTGTTGATGAATAATATCCAAAATACTCAAGAAAGAATTGTATGTTCTTAAATAGGCACCTAGGGCCTATTTTGATAGGTTTAGTCTCAATCTAGTTCACCTTGGGTTCAAGTGTAGTAAGGCAGCTCATTGTTCATACTTCAGTGTGATAGAGAAACTATTATGCTTCTGTTGTATGTGGATGATATAATAATCACCAGTAGCTCTTGTGAGCTCATTGCAAATATAATTACAAGGCTTGGAAGGGAGTTTGCCATGAAGGATCTTTGACCATTACATTTCTTCCTAGGAGTTGAGGTAAGGTACTTCAAGGATGGTATTCATTTGAATCAAGGGAAATATGTTGTTGAGCTATTTATGAAGACTGACATGACTCTTGCCAAAGTAGTCAATATAACATTGGCACAAAAACATGGTTTACAACATGTCACAGACAATCCGATTGATGTTTCTACGTATAGGAGTATTGTAGGAATTCTCCAACATCTCACTCTCACCAGACCTGACATATCACATGAAGTCAACTTGGTTTGTCAGTTTATGCAAACTCCAACTAGTGAGCATCTTCAAGCTATGAATAGAATTCTTACATATGTGAAGGTTACTTCATAATATGGCCTAAGACTTCTTGCAAGATCACCTCTCAGATTATGTGGGCTTCAGATGTAGATTGGGGAGGTTTTGCATCAACAAGAAAGTCAGCTACAGGATACACAATTTACCTAGGTTCAAACTTCATATCTTGGGCCTCCAAGAAGCAACACACAATGTGTGGTCTAGTGCTGAGGAAGAATACAGGGTATTTGCCTCTACTGTAACTGAAATCACCTAGATCAACTACATCTTAAGACACATTGAAGATTGCTTGAAGAAAACTCCTACATTGTTCTGTGACAACATCAATGCATTATGCATGAATGTAAATCCAGTCTTACATGCTAGACTTAAACACGTAGAAATGGGTTATCACTTTGTTAGGGAGAAAGTATCCAGAGGACAACTTGTCACACGTTTTGTTCGATCAAAAGACCAGTTAGCTAAAATTCACACCAAGGAATTGGGAAAGCATTAGTTTATAATGTTTCGAATCAAGCTAGGAGTGAGTGTTCCACCTCTCATTAGTTTGAGGGGAAGTGTTGCAAAATAGAGTTAGAATAGAAGTATTATGTCTCGTATCCTAATTATAATCCTATTCTAACTCTAATGTATCTCCTTAGATTTGTAGTTGTACTAGGACTCTACTCATGGCCGTATGTAATTGTATAAGTAGTATACAAATTGTATGCAATAATAATCGAGACATAATATCCTCCCTTCTCTATGGTTTTGTGCTTTCTACAATTACCACTCAAACATTCAAATGGCTCCCCATAAGGTGCTTTATGGGTGAAGGTGTAAATATCTGATTGGTTGGTTCGAAGTTAGTGAAGAAAAATTGATAGGGACATACTTAGCTCGTCAGGCTATGGTGAATGTTAAGACCATTCAGTAAAGGTTGAAGACTACGTAGATCCATTAACAGTTTAATATTGATGTAAGATGTATGCACTTAGAATTCAAAGTGGATGATTGAGTCTACATAAGGGTCTCCTCCATGAGATGAGATTTGGAAAGAAAGGAATGTTCAGTCCCCGTTATGTCGGTTTGTATCAAATTTCAAAGGGAATTGATAAAGTATCTTCCAAGTTAGAATTACAAAAATAGTTAGCAGCAACACACATAGTGTTTAACATTTCCATGCCTAACAAGTGCATAGTTGACCCGTCACTCATCTTTCCTATAGAAAATATGGGTGTTTAAGGTAGATTGTCATATGAAGAGGTCCTGGTTAAAATTCTTGATCGATAAGTTCATATGTTGAGAACCAGGGATGTTGCATTAGTGAAGGATTTGTGGAGAAATCAAATTGTTGGAGAGGCTACATGGGAAGGCGAAGAGCATATTAAATATAGATACCCTCAGTTGTCATTCCTCAGAATAAAGATATTAAAGGTAAGATTTCTTCCTTTATTTCAGACTCAACACCTATTCCTTATTTTTGAATGTTTTAGCTTTTGCATTACATTCGTACCTTGTGTAGTTCTTCAACTACTTAAGACCTTGATAGAAGAATTCCGTTCAAATAAAGTTAGCTTAAGTTGATTACCTTAGCTTGATCATCATTCGAGGGAAAATGATCCCAATGTGAAGATATTGTAACACCCTGTAACTTATACTCTAAGGATCCAAAACATTTATCGTAAGTATATATGCTTGGACAGGTTGATTTCCTATATGTACATGTGTGTAAGGGCCATTCATAAGTGTGGAAATTATATCATATGAGGTTTAGGGTCATAAGAGACCTCTAAGACAAAGTCAAGTTCAAAGTTTCCCTAACAATTATGTTTTCCATGAAATTATGAAATGGTCAACTTAAATAATAATCATATCTCCTAGAATTTAAAGATTTATATAGTCAATAACGTATCTGTCACGACCTAAGCCTACACCCTGGACGTGGCCGGCACTCGAAAACCATTGCTGGTCCCCAAGTGAACCCTCATCCTAGGCTGACTACATGTGGAAGACTGACTCAAGCATACAAAAGCCTAAAAAAATTGAATTAACTTCAATAACTCAAATACTCAATTTAAAAAAAAAATGAAAACTGCATAATAGATAAACTGAGAGTTTGTGAAAACAAGTCAAAGAAGATACATACTGAAAACTACTAAACTTTGTCTGTCTATGAAGACTCTAGTATTACAGAAGGATATCAGGACAAGACCCACGACATCTCAAAACAACTAATTGTAAGATAAGGTGAAGTCCTCCAAATTATGAAAAGGCTCACCAAAGCTGACTGGAATATCACATGACCTCAACGAAGCACCTATTGATGATCATGAATACCTGTATCTGAATTATTTCATGATGCAGGCCAAATGGCTCAGCACATGGAATGAACGAGCATGTAAGGGGAATTCTGAATCATAAACATAAGCTTGAACTTTATAAAAAGGAAACATACTTACCTCTTCTGAACTCACTCAACTTAGCTCAACTCAATAATAAGATTCTCAACTCAAAGATATGATACTCAACTCAAGATACTCAATTGCAGATACCCAACGGGGTGTTACATTTTCTCCCCCTTGGAATTATTCGTCCTCGAATGACGACATGACTGGATATGGAACAGGGCTACTCTTACTATCTCCTCTGACTCATGAACTCTCTTATTGATACAGGCTGAACTGATTCACACCAAGAGTTGGGACCTTTTATAGCACCTAAATCAAGAATGATGATGTTGTGAACATAGTCACGCTCTCTCTGAAGTTATCTTATCTGAAACAAAAGAAGTCTAGGCATGAAGTAAGAATAGGAATACCATGCTTGGGGTAATATGACTTCTAGCTGTTAGGCATAGCAACACTCCTCAACTACGCTCTTCTTTCCTTATACCATACCTCATTGGCTGCAACTCATAGTTCCTACAAGGATACATGACTACTTTTACCAAGGTCTGAGTCTAATGGCACACTCTCACTATATTCAAACTTAACCTAAATCCTAAGGTATGGGTTCTATAACTCTCTATAAGGAATGTCATCCCAAGAATATTACTCTTTAGAATCACATTCAAGCTTAGTACTCTAACAATTCCGGGGATTCCTACTAACCAGCTCCTAAGAATTTCTCATTCTTTCATCATCTCTGCCATATCAACTAGAATTTCCCGCATTACTACTCGGAACCAACTAAAGGATCCCATTTAACTATTTCTCATAGTAAAACCTCATCCTCCTCTTCCTTCTTATTATAACCTTAGATGGAATTATCACACCATCATTATCACGACAAGAACATTAACCTTTTTCTTCTAACATCACTCCACTACTAAAAGATCTCTAAAAGGATATGTCTCATACTCTTTTGAGCTCATTACTATCTTATTCTCAACACTTGACTTTATTTCTTATCTAATCATCTCCTCCTTAGGCCTAAGGCTGACACTATAGAGTTATGGACCTATTCCATCATCTCTAAACTGGTCTACATGCCCTTTTCAAAACTTAAGTACTATTTTCCATTCATTATACCTCATTACTTAATCAGTTTTATAACCTTCTCAATATTATGACCCTCTCAAAACAAATCATAATCCTAACTTAGATCTGTCACATCATGAATACTTTGTACTTCTATTCAACGCATATATTTAGTTTCCTCTGACACGATGGCACATCGACATCAACTTTATCCTGGTTAAAAGTATACTCTATCTCATGTGGACTAGTAACTATTCCTCTTCCTTCTATCGAGAATTCTCTAAAATATTATTATTCCTTTTTCTACTCATAAAGGAACTCATTACTTATAACTGACTGGGTGTATAATTGCAATGAAATAATCTGCCCCATCACTATCTCCCTTTCATAAATTTCTATATCTCTGCATGCTTTCCTCTAATTCTGGGCACTATCACTACTACTGCTCATAATCTCGTAACTCATGCTACCTTTTCGGGTGAAAATATTACCCAAGCTCTATGACAAACTTTCTCATAAGGATCTCAATTAGAACTAGGTTTTACAGAAGAGAGTACATCTCACTTTTAGCTTGAACGCACGATTCACATGAACATGAGCGCATTTCTTGAAACTCAAAACTTAACTCACTCATGGACTTCTCTCAAGTCCCTCTGGAGTCTCATCAGTTCCGTAAGACTCTTGCTAAGAGCAACTCATCGATAAATGACTGACTTTTCTTTTCAATATGACGGGTAGTCGAATGAATCTGAGAAATGCACAAGTATGAATAAATCTCTATGACATAGCTTTATTGCACGAGTAATGGTATGAAAGAAGTGAGATAGTTCCTAAATGTTCCAGACTTCTATTTATAGATGTGGCGCACTTCACACCGATAACTAGGACTCTATAGACACGGCTTCATAGACACCCTAGGACTCTTGAAATCTAAGCACTGATACCAAGTTTGTCATGACCTGAGCCTATACCCTAGATGTGCCCGGCACTCGAGAACCATTGATGGTCCCCAAGCGAACCCTAAGAGAAATTTCATCCTGGCTTACTACAAGCGGAAGACTAACTCAAGCATACAAAAGATTAAAAAAACTAAATTAAGTTCAATAACTCAAATATCTAATCTTTAAAAAGATCTGAAAACTGCTTAATAGATAAACTCAGAGTTTGTAAAAATAACTCAAAGAAGATACATACATAAAACTACTAAATGATGTCTATTTATGAAGCCTCTACTATTACAGAAGGATATCGGGACAAGACCCACAACATCTCAAAACTACTAACTGTAAGATAAGGTGAAGTCTTTGGAAATATGAAAACGCTCACCAAAGCTGACTAGAATATCACATGACCGCAACGAAACACCTATTGATGATACTGAATACTTGTATCTGTATCATAAAACAATGCAGGCCAAATTGCTCAGTACATGGAATGTACAAGCATGTAAGGGGAATTCTAAAGCATAAACATAAGCTTGAACTTGATAAAAAGGAAACATACTTACCTCATCTCAGCTCACTCAACTAAACTCAACTCAAGAATAAGATACTCAACTCAGCTCAAGATACTCAAGGATAAAGTAACAATAAAAGATGCAATATATGGAAAACTTTTAAAATAGTAGATAATAACTCAATTGTATTGAAGAATACAATAAGAACTCTATTTGTATATAAAAATACAATATAACTCTGTGGGAGATGCTCTAACCAACAACCATCACTATGAGCTACATGATAATACAACGTCTCGCCCACGTTGCCAGAATTGTCCAATACTTTGCCGGTATACAGGTCTCTTCAACTAAGTGGATCCAATAGTCTACTCTAAAAGGTATTAAGATATCATCTTAAAAGTATGACCCTTTCTACCCACGTTGGCTATATGGTTTATGGAGACTTGTGTTATGTGTACTCGTCGCCAAATCGATGCTCAATAATACTCCCAAAATGTAACTAGCTCATATGATTAAAAACATTACTCTTCTGTGTTTTGAGATTATTACTCAAAAATCGTTCTCTTAAAAGAAATGGTACTTAAACTACTCAAAACTCTTTTGGAAATCATAGTTTCCTCTCATCTTAAATGTAAAAAAATTTACTCTTGGGAATACTTAGTTCCCATATATCATTTTAAAGAAATGAACTCAGCTCTACTCTTGCTCAACTCAGTGCTCAAGTCTTTAAAACAAGTTTTAAAAAATCTGTAAAAAGACTTCTTAAAATAAGGTTCATGCTGAATTATGCACATGACTCAATTCAATGTTTTCAATAACCATGCATAGAACTCAATACTAGGAACTCAACAACTACAGAACTCAAGGAGTCAATGATACTACTCATCTTAAGAATGCTCGACTCAGAGGGTTCATGCAAAATTATGGGCATGAACTACTCAACTCAAGGACTCAATAGTACCTCTCATCTCAAGACGTTAGACTCATAGGGTTCATGCAAAATTATGGGCATGAACTACTCAACTCAAGGACCTTCATGGGTAACATGTAGTAGCCCATGATTAGGAATATAATCCCAAAATGATTAGGAACTCAATACTCAAGACTTAGAATTTGAAGATACTACTCCTCTAAAAGATACTCAACTGATGGAGTTCATGCTGAATTTATGGGCAAGAACAACTCCACTCAAGGGTATAAATAGCAATATGTAACTCAGGTATACGACTCTTCTCATTCTCATACTTACTTTCTCAAAACTCAGTTTAAAACTCAAGTGTTGGCTTTGAAAAACTTCTCAAGATTTATAACTCAAAATAGGGTTCATGCTGAATTATGGACATGAACAAATCAACTCAAGGTTCTTAATAAAAATATACAAACTCAATAACTAGGAATAGAATTTTTAACGGAACCATGAACTTAAGAACTCGTAATCAACTTATCTTAAGAATGCTCAAATCTAGGGGTAGAATCCTAGATTACTCTTTTACTAATTTGAAAGTATATGTAGGGTGTGAAGATGAACTAGTCCAACACTATGATAGCCTTACATACCTGGAAGAACAAGGTTCTTGAAGAATCTTGAAGAAGAACTTGATTAGAAGCCTCGAAACCCTAGCTTGAAGGTAAACGATCAAGAAAATCTTTCTTGAGATTCTTGAATTAGTTTCTTGAAATCTCTATGGCCAAGAATTATGATTTTCACCAGTGATTCATAATTGTATGGAGGAATTTGAGTTGAAAAAATGGAATTTTTGGAGAAAAACTTACCTTGAAGAAGAATCTTGAAAAAGATTGAAAGAATCTTGAATGAAGTCTTCTACTTTGATTTTTCCTTAGGGTTTTTCCCTAGGGTTTGAGAGAGAAGACAATGATGGATTAAAAGTTGAAAATCCTATTGTTTTGAGACTTTTATTAGTCAATAAATTCGTTAAGTGTTTTCTTGGAGGTAAAAAGAAAAAATGACCCTTTTTTTATGTTTTCCCATCGGCTAATTCGTAACAACATTGTATCAGGTTACTAAAATAGTCATAACTTTTTACATGGAAATTGGATTGACGCGAAATTGGTGGCGTTGGAAAGTAGATTCAAATAACTTTAATTTGATAGGTTATGGGCCACTTAACTCTTTATATTCTAAGAGATATGGTCATTTGAAGTTGATCCAAGTAAAATCCCACATCAAAACTTAATTGATAAGGAAAATTCAAGAACACTTATTAAGTCATCAAGAAATTAAATTTCTCAATATTTATGGACAGATTTGCAAAAGAAACTCATGATTGGTGTGCGGGTGAACAAACCCAACACTATGGAAGCTTGCATATCTCAAAGAACTAGGTTCTTGACCAAATCTTGAATTTCTTGAATGAACGCTTGAAACTTTGAACTTTTTCTCCTCTTGAATCTTCTCTCTAAAACCCTAAATGCTTTTGGGGATGAAAGAAACTGGTTAGAATCGCATAAGGAAAAGACTAAAATACCCCTTCTATTTTTGGGTAACATTCCTTAAATGGACAGCCTGACTTCAAAAGGGAATATCTCCCTCGTATGAGCTCAAAAATTAGAAAACTCAGTGGCGTTGAAAGAGGACTCAAAGAATTTTCATTTGATATCTTGTGGGTCTACTAACTCATCCTGTACTGAAAGTTATGTTCGTTTGAAGTTGACCCAAAACTTAGAAGAACTTATGAATGACTTGAATGAATTATTTTTAGTTCTTTTTGGAACAAATAATGCTACATCTAGTGACCTTAACACTTAAAAAAATTTAAATTCCTCGGTAAAATATCACTCACTACGAAAAGTGGTTCGAGTCTTAGCTCAAAAATTAAAGGTATTTGAGTCTTTTTTCCGAAGTGAATAACCTCTTTTTAATCAATTGTGGGAGTAAAATGTTCTAATGCTTTTATCACGAACAGGTAGCATTGAAATGAAGGAAACAAATACTCCCTCAGTTATATATTATATATGTGGCATCCTTTCCTTTTTTGTCCGTCCCAAAAACAATGTTACTTTACTATAATTAGAAATAATTTAACTTTAAAATATACCTTTTACCCTTAATGAAATGATTTTAAACCATAAAAATATCTAGGAATTATTTTAGAACATAAGTTCCAAAAGTCTTCCTTTTTTTAAAACACCTTGCCAAGTCAAATAGTGTCACATAATCCCAAAGAGAATTATTGATGTATGATGTGACAATCCTATTCAACATGCTTTGGGTACTCATAAAATACAAGATTCATGATGATTAAGAGATCCGTAAGAACACGAGTATTTGTTAGGGTTTTACCCTGATTTTCTTACCTTATTAGAATTTTATTTTTTCCTAAAAGAAAAGACAAAACATTACTATAAATATTTTTACTGTTCATGAAAGGAAAATATAATATTCTTCCATATTTGGTTTATTCTTTCCTTAGATGGGAAGTCTGGAATCCTATAAATTGAAGAATCCTATTCTCATAACAAACACAACAATCAAATCCACAACGAAGAACCGTTTTTTCATATGTAGGCTGATTGGCTAAACTATATAATAATGTTATGTTTTTAGCATAAATTATTGTCGTCTGATTTATCAACAATGTGATTTGCAATTCTAAGCTTCCGTATGATGCCTCAATTACTTCAAACCCAACAAGTCATGGTTCAATGATACAACGGTTCAGCAAGATTGAAGAAAGGTTCAAGCGGTTTCAAATCAATTCGCAACAAATTTGATGATAATGAAGATTTTTGTCAAGCTACATGTGGAGAAAAAGTTTCAACCATCTTTTCAACATTTCTGTTGCTGCAATTTAAAAATAAAAATGAAATATTTTAAAATCATTTTTAACCCATATATTTTAAACCTTATTTTTAACCATGTCAAGCAGCAATGATGAAGACTATGTGAAGAATAAAGATTATAATGCATGTGAAGAAGGTGGATAAAATTTTGTCAAGAAAATCCAGCCAAAAGAAGGATTTGTTAGGATTTTGCCATGATTTTCTTACTTTATTTGAACTTTATTTTTTCCTAAAAGAAAAGACAAAACATTACCATAAATATTTTTTAATGTTTGGTTGGTGAATGAAAAACTTTTTCTAGAAAATATCTTTTATTTTTGGCTTAAGACTAGAATATACTCTTTAGGAAAATAATTTCTGACCCAAAAATCAATTCTGATAATTTATGTAGGACCCGAACTAGGACACAATCCCAACAACTATTCTAAAATCAGACAATCAGATCTGACCCGAAATTTCGATCATGAAATATTTTTTTTTTTAAAATTAATTTTTTTTAAAAATTATTTTTTTTTAAAATTGACCCGGGGGGGGGGGGGGTGGGTGGGTTAAGGAGTAGGAGTGATGAGGGAGTTGCCGGGGGGTTGATGTAAAAATGATTTTTTTTAAATTTGAAATACTTTTCAATTTTTTTTTTTTTTTAAAAACCAAATTTTGATGTGGGTTGCTTGGGTGATGGGGGAGGGGGGGGGGGAGGAAATAGGGTGGCGTAAAAATGATTTATTTTTAAAATTTGAATTATTTTTTAAAAAAATTGGGGTGGGGTGGGGGTGGGTGAGGATCGTGGGGTTAGTGTATGAGATGAGGTAAAAATGAAATTTTAAAAAATTGAAATTTTTTTTTTGTTGGGGGAGGGGGAAAGGCTGGTAAGGGGTGGATGAGGTAAAAATAATCTTAAAATTTAAAATATTTTTTATTTTTTAAATTTTGTTTTAATTTTTTTTTAGTTTGGGGGGTGGGGGGAGGGGGGGTAGTTTAGGGGTTGGGATAAAACAATATTTGAAATTTTAAAAATAAGAAAATTTTAATTTTTTTTTGGATGTAGAGGGTCGGGTACGGGGTAGGGTAAGAAAAAATATTATAATTTAAGGATAAAGTAGAGTTTTGGAAAATGTTTTCCTTAATTTTTGAAGGGAAGTCATTTTTCTTAAATTTGAGGAAGACAACTTGATTTGGAAAACATTTAAGCCAACCAAACATGAAAAAATTGGAAAACATTTTGCTTCAGATCGAACACAGCATTAATGGAGCTCCCCCTAAACTAATGAAAAATCCGCTCAGGTATTGGCGAGAAATCTTAAAAGAAGGCCAATTGGTATCACAAAAAATCTAAAGAGAAAATGATGTTCTTGCATTGATAATCACTAGCCTAGGTTGGACCAAAGATATTGTAACATTGTAAGTCTAATTGTGAGGTGATCCATATTAGGTCATTAATTGAGAATCTGGAGGAGAAGAAACAACTTGAAGATTAGAGAAGTACTCCAACTCATTCAGCAAGCCCAAAGTGAACTTTCCTTGTGTTATAATGTATTTCATATTTTTCCTTGAAAGTTCCCTAGGCTTAAAACGTAACCATTGTGAGCAAGATCCTAGGTTTAAAACTCTGATGGTTGAAGTGACTTTTATTCTATGATAACATTCGATCATTACTGGTGATAAATATCTAATCAACATAAATTGATATAATTTATAATAGTATCATCTCTACACTTAAAAATAGAGAGATTGATAGAGGATAAATAATACCTTAAAATATAAAGCCCCAACAAGTCTGGTATATCGTTGCTTGGAGACTTTATTGAGTTTATAAAGAGACTTCCTAAATATTCAATCATGTTGAGGAGAAGGAGGAGATAAACCTACAAGAAATCTCATGTAGACTTTCTTTTGTAATTCACCGTGTATAAAAACATTACTCACATAAAATTGTGCAACAAACTAATGCAGTTTTCATTTGACTATAGAATAAAAAGTGTCATTATGTAGTTTGTTCCTTACCTTTGTACATTTTATGCATGCACGCTATGCAAAGGTAAGTAGTTCAAGATATTTTTATCTAGTTGCTACTTTAAAGGATGCTTGGAATGATAACCTGAAGATTAGAAAATGCTAAAATAAAAAGTACAACCTTTACTTGGTAGATTACTTGAACAATGGAGAAAGAAACAATGATTCAAAGTTTATATTCTTAAGAAACAAGTCATCTTGTCATAGAAGTTATTTTATTGATGATGATATTTTTTTTAAAAATCATTATTAATATTTATTCATATCCTAGCTTAGTATAAATACTACATTATTCCATTTCATTAGGGGTTTGATTATTTTTGAGATTAAAGATGAGTGATGCTGATAAAATTCAACAATATATTAAAAACAAATGTTTAGATGATTGTTTGCAAAATATAACACAATTAAGAGTTGAGATCGATCCCATAGGAAACAGTTGAATATAATTCACCTTACAATTGTTTTATTTCACTAGAGGTTAGTATGTTGGTAAAATTTATGCTGGAGGAGTTAACGGAGGGGGGGGGGGGGTGTTGCGTAACAATTTGAACGTAGAATTTGAATTATTTCTCAATTATCACAAGTGTATGCACACTCTTAGGAATACGCTAGTATGAACTATAATCTTGTTATTTGGGTATTGATAATGATTAGAATCAGTTCAATTTCACAATGTAGGATATATTACAAGTAATGATAACTATTTATCAATGAACTATCACATATCATATGGATTTTCATCAAACCCAACAAGCAATTCACTAAATTAAATCTAATACTTTAATTTAGCTAAACTATTTCAAGATTCAACTGTAAAACAAATCTAAGTGAGTCATTATCAACAATCTCTTCTCCCTATAATGCCCTTTCACACGAAACATAAGAGATCTAAAGTAAATCAGAGTTATCAGTCTCAGATTATATGTGAAATATAAAGATACAACTAAATACAATCCAATTCAACATATCAGAAACAATTAAATAATATACAATATGTATATTGGTTGTCGTTTTAGGATATGGGTTGACTTACCTACTGGTGGGTTATGGTAGATGTCATCGTGACTCTAATTTGGATCGTGACAATAAGGTACTTTAGAATTGTAAGAATTTATATAAATTCAGATTGTAAAACATAAAAAATTTAATCATAAATCCTATCAATTATTTATAATCATAGAACTACATGATTTTCACACAAATATACTACTACAATAATTCAGTGAAAAAAACATATCCGAATCAGCCATAAAATCTTGACTTGAATTCAGTGAAAGTCTTTTCTTTGTTCTTGAAAGAAATTGTCTATTTTCTCTCTCATTTCTTTTATTGATTTCTTTTAGAAAACGTGTTGATGAAATTTACAATATTTTTCAGTTTTTAAAGATAGAGAGAGGACCGGTTACTTTAATCACACTTTCCATCAAAATAGGAGGTGGGGAGTTATTACCCAAAATTAACTTCTCATAATGGGGAGTTATAATGAAAATTAACTTCCCATATTTATCCAAGTAGACATAGATAATCAATTTTTATTAAACAAAATATAAGTATACCCAGATGATCATATTTTTTTTTACATTCTCCCACTTGGCGCATGATCGTATTTACAGAATGGTTCGATAAATATATCACTCATTAGGTGCACAATTAAGATGCCAAATTTTTCTTTCATTGAAAATAACGTTAGTTGTTATTGAATAAATCAACTAATATGAGTCATAGCAGTTATACATTCTTTAACCGATGTATTCTCTTTCACGTATCATAATATTAGTCTATTATTCAATACAACCTTTACATATTTACAATGATCTACCAATAATACTTAGAATACTTAATCATAGTAAGAATCTATTATCACCATTCTCAAAATTATGTATACAAGAGAAAATTGGTAACAACAGAAACCTATATAATTGAGCTCAAAGTGTCAATCTGCATAAACATAATAAAGTCTTTATATAAAGTCATTCATTTCCATCAGTATTTCCCATTCATTCAACATGTTTAACGAATATTTTGGGTGGTACTCCTTTCATCAAAGGATCGACAATCATAAGCTTGGTGCTTCATTTTATCTTTCTAGACTTCTTCTTTAATTGAAAAGTATTTCAATTCAATATTCTTGGCACTCTTTGAGTACTTATCATATTTACAAACGAAGACTACTGCAATATTATCATAGTAAAGTTTCAGCAGCTTGGAAATATTGTTGACTAGCACTAGTCTTGAAATAAAGTTTCGCAGTCAATTAGCCTAACAGTGGCCTCAAAGCATGCCACAAAATCAGTTTCTATAGTGGATGTAGCTATAACAGACTACTTCACACTCTTTTATAATATTGCTCCTCCATCTAACAGAAATAAATATCCAAATATGGATTTTCTTGTATTCGCACAACCAGTATAATTACATCTTCTATAAGTGAGCATATGATCTTCATTTTTGTAAGTATCACAACACTTTCTTTGCAGTCTTCCAGTGGTCAATTCCTAGATTTTTTTGATAAGGGCCCAACATCCCAAATAAAACTTATATCTGGTCTGGTATAAGTTCAGGCACACATTAGGCTCCTAATGATTGATTCATAAGGAATATATTTCATTTGCTTAAGTTCTAGTTCATTCTTTGGACATTGATTGAGACTAAATTTATCTCTTTTTTGAAATGCAATAGGACTTGATTAGCATTTTTCCATTCTAAATCTCTATAAAACTTTATTAATATAGGATTTATGAGACAACCTCAATAATCCTTATGATCTACGAAGTATTTCTATCCCAATCACATAGGATACCTCTCTCATATCTTTCATCTCAAAGATGTTAGAGAGATACTTCTTGATATCATATAGCAAACCAAGATCATTAGTATCAAGAAAGATGTCAAACTAACATGATAAACTTACTCCCATTCATCTTTTGATATATACACCGATCAACAGTGTTTTCCTTAAATTCAAAGCTTACAATAGTTTCACTAAGCTTAAGATACCTTTATCGGGAAGCATGTTTAAGTTCGTATATTGAATTATTAAGTTTACAGACCATGTGTTCCTTACCTTTGATAGGAAAGCCCTCAGGTTGATTCATATAAATTTCTTCCTCTAAATTCCCCCTTTGAAAGTTTGTTTTCACATCGATTTGTTGTAGCTCTAAGTCATAATGAGTTACTAAATCCATTATAATTCTAAATGAATCTTTTCTAGAAACAGGTGAAAATATTTAGTTATAGTCGATGCCATCTTTCTGAGTAAAATCGTTGGCAACAACTGTGGCCTTGTGAGGCTCAATATTGCTATTTGAGTTACATTTGGTCTTAAAGACCCATTTACACCCAACTATTTTCCAATGTCTAGGTAATTCAACAAGATCCCAATCTTCATTTTGTTCCATAGATTTCAACTCAGCTTTCATAAATTCTAACCATTGATAAGAATTCTTACTTTCAATGGCTTGTGAAAATGAGAATGGATCATTATCAATTTCCAAATGAATTTCTAACTCATGTAGATATGCCAAATAATAATTAGAAATAACAGATTGAGATTTTCTTAATGCTACTTCTTGTGATTCAGCTACTGTAGGTTTATCAGTTATGACTTCATCATGACTAATAGGAGCATTAATTTGTTGTTGTTGTTGATTATTAGGTTGAATAATAATTTTATGAACAACAATTTTAGAAGAAGTGCAGGGTTGAAGAATTTGTTTCCTAACTTCTTTAATTTCTACATTACGTGATTTTTCACTTCCACTAAGTTCTCCATTCTCAATGAACCTAGTATTTTTATTTTAAACTATTCTTGTACAATGATTAGGAAAGTAAAATTTATACCCCTTTGATTTTTCTAGATAACCAATGAAGAATCCGCTGATTGTACTTGAATCCAATTCCTTTTCTTGTGGGTTATAAACTCTTACTTCTGCCAGGCAACCCCAAATATGAAGGTGCCTTAAACTAGGTTTTTTCCCAGTCCACAATTCAAAAGATATCCTTAAAAGTGCTTTACGAGGAACCCTATTTAACAAGTAAACGGAATTCTTTAAAGCACACACCAACAACAAAAGAGGTAAGGATGAATTACTCAACATACTCCTAACCAAATTCATTAATGTACGATTACGCCTTTCAACCACACCATTTTTTGTGGTGTACCTGACATTGTGTATTGAGCACATACACCATTCTTTCTAGGAATTTATCAAATGAAAATCCAAGTGTTGTCCAGTTTCATCGTAACTTCCATAATACTCACCACCTCTGTGTAACCTGTTAATTTTTTACCCTTTCGTCTAGTTGTCTTTCAACCTCATTAGTAAATACCTCAAAAGCATTTATCGCTTGAGATTTTTCATACAACAAATAAAAATAACCATAACGTAAAAAACCATCAGTAAAAGTAACAAAATATTTTTCCTTAGTGAAAGATGCGATGTCAAAAGGATTGTATATATTAGTGTGTATAATTTCAAGAAGCTGCATGCTTCTCGTGTCCCATTTCTTTGTATGTTCTATTTTTTTTTTCTTTAATACAATCCTCACAAATTTTAAGGTCTGTAGAATCCAAATCTGAAAGAATGTCATTCTTAACTAATCTTTTCGGACTTTCTTAGGATATGTGATCTAAACGTTTATGCCACAAGTAAGTAGATTGTTCATTCAACAAACTTTGTTAGTTTTAATATTATGATACACAGTTAAGATTATTTTGGCAAGTAGATTATTAAGATTTCATTTACATAAGCTATCACAGAGAGTACCAGTACCAATGAGATGATTATCCTTAAACAAACTAAATGATCCATTACCAAAATTAAAAAAGTATTCAGTCTTATCTAACTTACAAAAAGAAACTAACCTTCTCGAAAGAGAAGGTACATAACAAGTTTCAAGTAAATATAAGTGACACCCAATATCAAGGATTAAACGATAAGTCCCGATAGCTTCAAATGGAGCCTTCACTCTATTCTCCATAAACACATATGTTTCATTTTGGTTTATGATTTGTGTTGTAATGAATCCCTACATCGTATTAGAAACATGAATAGTATAACCAAAGTCAATCCACCAAGTATTATAAGAAACTTTAGTTAAATTTGATTCGAGACATGTAAAAGCACAATACTTACCTTTCTTCTCGAACCATGCCTTACACTTCTGACAATCTTTCTAAAAGTGTCCAAATTTTCCAAATAACTAACACTTATCATCCTCATATTCTTTCTTACATACTTTAGATGAAGACTTATTAACATTACATTGTTTTTCTTTCCCTTATCATGCTTCTTTCCTTTCTTTCCAGCTCTTTGTTGACTTACAAAGTTGATGGAGTGAGTTCCTTGATTCTTCAGCCTTATTTCTTCCTGAACCAGCATTCCGTTTATTTCGTGCACATTCCATTTATCTTTCATGGTGTTATATTTCATTTGGAAAGGATCATACTCAAATGATAATCAGTTAATGATGAATTGTACAAGAAAATTTGTTCCACTTCCATTCCCAAGGAATTAAGTCTTGTTGCTATGTTTGTCATTTCATGGATATGCTCATGCATGGTACGAGAACCATCAAACTTCATGGTGGTCAAAGTACCCATTAGTGTTCCAGCAAGAGACTTATCAATAATTTGAGAGGATTCTTCTACAATTTTCATAAAAAAAAAAATTCATCCTCAGTTTTGGGAAGAGTAGTTTTAATTTTGCCGGCAATATTCATTCGCATGAACATTAGGCCTAATCTGTTAGACCGATCCCAATATTTATAATAAGACCTTTCTTCAATACTTCTAATTTCAATAATAGCAGTTGACTTCCAGTGTAAAGTGCAACATCGTGATCTAAAAATCGAAGATGAAATTTGATCTGTTCACACGAATCTGAGAAGTTAAGACCGTTAAAGGTCGTAACCTAGGCAGAGTGCAAATGAAGAGTAAATGTTGCATATAGAACATTCTCATTTGTTAATACTTTGAGCTATAAGTTTAACACGTACTATTAGATTCAGAAATGGTTTATGTATTCTTAAATGTATGTTGATGTCCTCCTTTGAGCGAAACATAAAAATACAACTTTAGATATAATGATGCTTAAATGTGAATTTAACGAAATTAAATAATAATGTACCAATTAATAATATTTATTATCTTTGGATAAATAAATAAATAAAACTAACAATACATCTAAATTATATCTTTAATGTTCAATGGTTATATGAACAATCAATCAACTTTTCAGTGATTCATTATAAGTAAAAACTTTCAATTTACCTATAAGAGTTATATCGATTATAAGCATCAAAATTAACGAGTAGTTGAATATAAGTTTAATAATTATTTTGGAATTAATTCTTCAAAGATTAGACCATTTTGGTGATTAACAAGTCTCAAATACATAATTCCAAATACTTACAGATTTTACAATCTTAAAACTTATGAATTTAGAAAGTTAATTGTTAAACATTTAATTCCCAAATCCAAAAGAAATATACTTATGCATATTGAAAAAAAACAAATTCTCAAAGAAACTGTTAATAAGACAATTATAGATCTCCAAGAGAAATAAAAAATTCAAAGGAAAGTTATGACACATAGCTTATATTTTATAAATAAAATATTTTTCATGTCAAATAAAGTTTGATTCATTAAAGTATCAAGGAACATATGTGAGGTATGAGGAAATCATAAATATGGCATTACCAAATTCATCATAGATTAGTATCAAAATTTATAACTATACAAGACATTCTTAAATCAATAACGACTAAAGGCTTAAGCAATATAACAGTACATATATACATCAAGAATATGAAGTGGAATTCTAATATGATTTCAATTAAAGAATTACAAGTGCACTTCTTTTCTAATCACTATGCGATGAAAACAAATCTTCTACCCAACGTCATTTCCAAGGAAGAAGATATTATTATTTATGAAGAATCATTAGTTCCAAAAATCTGGCGTTGATACCACATGTGAGGATTTATCTAAATTCTGATTGTAAAACATTAACAATCTAATCATAAATCCTATCATTCATTTACAATTGTAAAACTACATAATTTTCACATAAATCTACTAGTTTAGTAATTCAGTGAAGAATACATAGTTGAATCAACCATAGAATCTTGACTTGAATTGAGCCGAAGTCTTTTCTTTGTTCTTGAAAAAATTATCTATTTTCTCTCTTTTCTTTTACTGATTTCTTTCAGAAAACGTGTTGATGAAAGATATGATAATTTTCAATTTTTAAAGACAGAGAGAGGACCGGTTACTTTAATCTTATTTTCCATCTAAGTAGGTAGTTGAGTGTTATAACCAAAATTAACTGCCCATAGTGGGGAGTTATAACCAAAATAAACTTCTATATTTATCCAATTAGAAATAACTAATAAATAAGTATTAAACCAAATATAAATATACCCACGTGGCCCTATTTTACAAGAATTGCATGAAAATATATAAAATATGCTTACCTTGATGTAGAAGAAGGATAAGAGAAACACTCATTCTAGGGTTTGGAAGGTTGAAGAATGACGCAAAAAACTTAAGAACACATACTTAACTATTGGCATTGTACCACATATAGTAACATAGGGTACAATGTATACTTCGTAGATATCATATATGGTATATGGGTATTGATTCTTTAGACAACGTCCTCAAGATATGACAGGCTTACTTAGATTAACTGGTATGACCCATGGATAGATTTTTACGATTGTGGATCACATAGTTTCTATTTGTCTCTGAGTTTACTGTGTGCAACATATGGTATTGGAGTGTCTATACTTGACATATATGATATGTATGTGAATAATGGATGGTTACCTAAATATCACTGTGTCACGTATATAGTGTCTTTATGGCTCAGATTCCCATTTAGGGTTTGTAGGTTGGTCTATTCATGGGCACCCTCATTCAACAGTAGCTCCTATTTGATATCTTTTTCCTACAGATTCATGTATGCTTTGTATGTTGGTTTCTGCCTGTATATGCCTCTTATATTTAGTATCTTCCAAATATTCAATCATACTTCCTCTACAAGTCTATGTGCATATTGTATGCCAATTGTATAATATGTAAGTTGAGTCATTCTGGTTATAATTAAATAGTTGTCGTTGCCGATATGAAATGTAAAACATATGCTTCTTATGCATGGTTCGTACCTTGGCCTAAAAATTAAAAAATCATATTAGTAACCAAACCTGGAGAGGCATGATCGACACTTGATGCCCCGCTTTGACCAAATCAATGAACAAAAACCATAAAATATGAGATCTACTAAATATATAGTGAGCAACCTAAAAAGGGTTTGTAAGAAAAAAAAATAGATATCAAGTCAAAACTGGTGTCACCTTCATTTACTCAAGCACCAAATTAACGGGTTCTCCTAATCATCAATCGAAGAGGCCTCAATAGGCTCAAGGCAGTTGGAGAGCGTACCATTTTTGTGGAGAGATGACTTTTCACTAACGATGTTTTGAGTGACTACCCACTTATTTGGGATACAATCAATTCCACAAGTTTGAGGGTTTCACAAGATTTCGAAAACCATATGTTCCATCACGGGTTAGATAATAGTACACAACTTATGCTCAGTCCTTGCCAAAGAAATGAAAGGGCACAGTTTGAAAGCCCTTAGATGAAGTGGAAGTGCGGGGTAAAAAGGTCCAATGCCATGTAGAGGCGATTAACCCAACCCTTGGCACCCTCTCAAATTAGGCTGATATGTTCCAGATTCAAATGCATCATGAGGTTGAAGCTCTGAAGGGGTGGTTAGCACCATTGATATCTGACATTTCTCCACTTTGGATGACTAATTGTGCAAGAATTGAGAAGAAAAATCTGAATATAAGTGCCCTGTATTGGTATTGGTTCGGGTTCATAAGCAACAACATCATGCCTTCCAAGAATGAATCCATCCTCTGGCATCCCAATTCAATGTTAGTAGAAACCATCATTTATATGGAGAAGATAAATATGAGGTCCATTGTTGTCAAGAAGATATTACTGAGGGCCACATAAGTGCAGACCTCACTCTCCTTCCAAGTTTTGATTACAAGACTATCTGAGGAGGATAAAGTTCCCTTTTGAGGGGAAAACTGATGAACCGATCACCCTGGCCTCCTCTAATGATATTTTGAGGATTGAGGTTGATTACATATGGGATAATGCGGCTCTAACCAGTTATTGATCCTGTTACTATTGCTTTTGAGGCCACTACATCTGCACCTACTATGGAGCAGTCAGGTATACCTTAATCTCCTTTGCTTCCTTCCACTTTCAATAGTTCTACTGCTACACCTGCCTTGGTCCTACTTCCCATACCCCTTGACCCAGTCCATGATCTACGAAATAGGTAGTCTTGCCCGGTCTATGGATGTTAGGGATGAGAAGCACATACCCTTGTTAATTGATAGGGAGATTGAGCAGTTTATGGCTCTATTGAGATATAGGGTAACCCGATGTGAAAGATTGATTGACTCACACGGCGTGAGGTTACATTATCTCACAACTATACTAGAGGCTTGGGAAAAGGCCAAGGATAGTTTCGAGTGCTTGCTACTTTGAGGGGTTAGATTTCTACCTTGAGGGTAGATGTAGACCTGACGTTTTCCTACCTGATGGCCATACCTTGATGCCATCATCTTTGAATGTGCAGCTGAGTGAGGTCACTGAGAGAGTTGGTGATGATGCTGGTGAGGATGATAAAAGGCCCAACTATGATATGGCCGAGAAGAATGATTAGGATAGGATAAGGAGAGAGGAGGATAAGCAGCAGATTGCACTAAAACTCACAGAGTTGCAGGACACATATGAGGTGAATAGATCCCTTAGGGATACCTTTTTATTTGGCACTAGTGGAATCTCTTCAGACTCAAACATCCCTCATATTTATGTACCACACATTGCTACACCACTTGATGCTACATTGCTACCTTATGTGATTTTATTGCGGGGCGCTGATGCCCAGAATGATGCCATTACTGCTAAAACTCCTGATGAGAGCATTCCACATGCATAGCCTGTCGGGTCTCATACTCTTTACTTTTTCATTGAGGACACTGCACTTTATTTTTTGGTGGTATGAGGGTACTTGTGCCAATATTCCCATTTTTCTTGGATTTTGTTATTTTTAGATTTGGATAATGTATTATTTTGTTCTAGTTTATAATATAGTGTTTCAATTGGCTTGGTTTATCTCTTTTGGTCTATTTTGTTTTCTCCCACACTTGAGATTACCCCATGAGTTTTGAAATTGTGGAATGCTTGAGTTTTCATTATAATCATTCGAGGATTGATTATGTTAAATATCAATATCTTGAATAGCATAAATGATAAGCATGTTGTATAGTGTTGGTGTTGCAGGAAATAAATCGATATGGTTGCACTTTTGAACAATCATTTTGAATCTTGTATTGACTAGCTGTGTTTAGATTTGAGCCTTGCAGTGAATGTGACACCTTAGAACTAGCTTAGACAGAACAATAGAAAATTGGTGAACCAAGGTGCCCTTCACGGGCCGTGGTCCACCACACGAGCCATGGGAAGGCCCATGAAGGTGAGATGGAACCTCCCAAGCTCAGGCATCAGACCACGGAGCCCTCCACGGGTTGTGGTTTTGATGACTGGTGGTGGGAGGGTCTATGAACCTGAGTTAGCAGACCACCAGCCCAAGTGAAGGATTACGGGGACCTTCACGATCTATTGCCCTTCACACGGGCTGTGGAAGGGCTTGTGGTCAGCCTCTATCAGAACTAGTAGTCACTGGCCTAGGGACAACAACACACACAACGGACCATGGTCCTAGTGATGGTTCATCATTGCGTCCGTCGTCCGGCACCATTAGATTTTAAGTGGGATAGTTTTGTTCTTTTTCCTTATGCGTTAGACACCTGGACTACGTCGTTTATCCCCTAAACTACATAGTTTTGGTTAGTTTAAGACTAGTAACTTAATCAAAACCTACCCTAATCAATCATTCCCCAAAACTTCATCGATCTTAGAGGAAAAAAAGAGAAAAAAGTTGAGCTACCCTATCTAAGAACGCAACAAGGTTCCAACCCTGAAATCGAATGATTTCCCCGTAAAATTCATCACCAAGTGTGTGGGATTTCACTAGTGGGTTCCTTTCTTCCATAGGCCCCTAAAATTTAGTCAAATTCTTGATTCCTTATATCATGTTTGGACCAAGGGTTTTTAGAACTTTCGATGAATTGTTGCAATTTAGCTGTTATGGTATTCTAAATCATATTATCATGTTTTCGTAACATTATGCTCAGCTCCTTGCATGAAACTCAGAATCCTAGTTGTGTAGATTCGTTTAGTTCATTAATTACACTAGTAAGGCTAAATAAATAGATATACATGCCCTAATTTCAAATGTTTCATTACTAGTATTAAAATGTTGCATCCTCAGTTAGCATGTCAGAATATTGAGCTATCCAGTATAATTTAGTTATGTTACATTGTACACATCTCTAGTTGGAAGTAGACTTGACACCGAGTGGACTACGGTTCATCATACCTGTATAGTCCCAGAACTATGTACCCCGTAGGTTTATAAGTCCCTTCTGTGGGCATTACATTTAATGATCATGCCAGTCATGCCTCTATACCCTTAGCAAGGTAGATTGGGTCCTCTCGATGAGGCGTATACATCGGACTCCACTTTAGCTTACGTAGTTTTATGTAAGTTTTTAGTAGCTCCCACAATGAGACCTTAATTCATTTGACCATGTTTTTAGTTGTACTTCAGTATTTAACTTTAGCATGTTGTGTACTTGGTCATTGCATTCAGTTCAGTTTATTTCAGCATGCTTTCAATATTTTCCAACATGTTCAGATTATTTCATTGTTCAGTATGTTTGTTAAGTTTTTATGTTGTTCATCTTTATCCTATCCTGTATGCTCAGTACATTCCAAGTACTGACACATACTCTATGCTATATCCTTTCATGTTGTAGGTTCAGGTATTCAGCATTTAGATCACGCATAGATCGACTTCTGATATCCAGTTCAGTAACTTTAGTGGTTAGTCCACATACTTCGAGGACAATAGATATGTTTTTATATTTAGTCTTTTTATTTCAGTTTTCAGTATTTGCTAGAGTTAGCTGGGGGCATGTCCCAACAACTTTAGTAAGTAGAGACTTCTTTTCTGACATAGTTTAGTTTCATCTTTAGAATTGAGTTTAATCTTTCATATGTATTGACTCATCAGTATCTTGATTTAATCAGAACGACTTTGGGTATTCCCCAGTAAAACATTTTATCATGATTTAGCTTCCACATCAATTTAATTGTTATAGATATATTTAGTCTACTTATGATATGCCAGCTAAGGGTTAGCTTGAGGTCACTCGTGATCTTAGGTCCCGTGTTTACGTCAAGGGGGTAGCCTTGGGGTATGACAACTTGGTATCAGAGCATTAGGTTTAAAAGTCCTAGTATGTCTGCAAATCCACACTAAGTATAGTTCTTTTCATGTGTGTGAAGTGCACCATATCTAATGAGAGCAAGGCTATGAAGTGTTTTAGGAAAACTTCACTTTCTTGGTATTCTTATCGTGCGTGGGTATGATCTACCTTCTAACTATCGTTATGCATTTCAGATCATGCCTTCTCGTAGAGCTAATGCAAGGAATGCTAACGCAGCTCTTCCAGTCGCAGAAGATGAGATTTCAAATAGAGAGTTTCCAAATTCCATCCAACTCTTGGCTCAGAGTGTAGCTAACTAGAATAATCAGCAGGCCCTAGTTCCTACTAATGCTAATTATGGGTCAATAGTAGCTAGGGTTTGTGATTTCATTCGAATAAATCCGTTAGTATTTCTAGGGTCGTAGGTTGGTGAGGACCCACATAGTTTCATTGATGAGGTCAAAAAGATCTTTGGAGTGATGCAAGTAATCGACAATGATAGGGTATAGTTGGCATCTTACTAGGTTAAGGATGTAGCTCACATTTGGTTTACTCAGTGAAAGGAAAACAGGGGTACGGATATAGCCCCTGTGACTTGGGAATGCCTTACTGGAGCTTTTCTGGACAGGTTCTTCCTGAGAGAGTTGAGGGAGGCTAAGGCCCAGGAATTCATGAATTTGAGAAAAGGTACCATGTCAGTCTAAGAGTATGCACTGAAGTTCAGCCAACTCTCTAGGTATGCTCTATACATGGTTGCTGATTCGAGGGCACATATGAGTAAGTTTCTGTATGGGGTATCCGACCTAGTTAAGATAGAGTGCAGGAATGTAATGTTATTGGAAGAAATGAACATCTCTAGGCACATGACTCATGCTCAGCAGGTTAAGGGAGATAAGCTTCGGGAAATGGCTAAGGATAACATGAAGGCTAGGACATGTAACTATGAATACTCTTAGCAGAAATTGGGTGGTGGAAATTGCTTGCAATTTTAGCAAAACTCTTCAGCCTAACACCTGCGACAACTAGTACTCTATCCCCCAAGTTTAGAAAGGATCAGAAGGGTAGGGCTTCAGGCTCTCAATCTCATGGGAGTGCTTCAGGTAGAAGGACTTTCGCAACTTGTCCAAAGTATGATAACAACCATCCTGGTGAGTGTCTTGCAGGGAAAGAATGGTGCTTTGGGTGTGGTCAATCTGGTGATAGGTTGAGGGATTGCTCTTCTGCCAAATAGAGGCAATGAGGTAACAATAATAGGTCTCTTTCCACAGCTTCAACAACACCTACAAGTCGCCCAACTCAGTAGGGTGTTTCATCTGGTATAGGTGGCGGTCAATTCTAAAACATGTTGTATGCCTTTTAGGCTCGCTAGGATCAGAAAGATTCTCCCGATATGGTCACGGGTACGTTACTAGTCTTTCACTTAGATGTTTATGCTTTGTTAGATCTATGGGATACTCTTTCCTTTGCAACTCCTTATATAAAAGTAAACTTCAGTGTAAGTCCAGAAACTCTCTCAGAACCCTTCTCAGCCTCTACTCCAGTTGGTGCCCAATTATAGCTAGACGTGTATACAAAAATTGCCCTGTCACAGTCTCTCAGAAAGTCACCTCAACAAATCTTGTAGAATTAGAAATGGAAGACTTTGATATAATTCTAGGCATCGATTGGGTACATTCATGTATGTCTCAGTCAATTATAGAAGTAGGATATTTTGGTTTTAGTTTCCTAACAAGCCAGTCTTAGAATAGAAGGGTAGTAGCTCAGTGCCTATGGGTCAATTCATTTGTTACTTTAAGGCTAAAATGATATTTTCCAAAGGGTATATATATCATCTTGTTCGGTTAAGGAATCAAACTCTGAAACCCCAACTCTTGAGTCAGTTAGAGTAGTAAATGAGTTTTCAGAAGTATTTCCAGAAGATCTTCCCAGAGTTCCTCCCAAAACGGAAATTGACTTTGGAATTAATCTCCTTCCAGATACCTAGCCCATTTCTATTCCTCCTTACATAATGGCTCCAGCAGAGCTTATGAAATTGACAGAGAAGTTGAAAAACCTTCTAGATAAAGGCTTTATCAAACCTAGTATTTCCCCATGTGGTGCACCAGTGTTGTTCGTGAAAAAGAAAGATGGTTCTGTGAGGATGTGCATTGACTATTGTCTATTAAGAAAAGTCACCATCAAGAATAAGTATCCCATCCCTAGGATTGATGACTTGTTCGACCAACTTCAGGGTGCCAGTTGCTTTTCTAAGATAGACCTCAAATTGGGTTATCATTAGCATATAGCCAGAGGTAGTGATATTCCGAAGATAGCCTTCAGAACTCGGTATGGTCACCATAAATTTGTAGTTATGTCTTTTTGAATAACCAATGCTCCTGCAGCTTTCATGGACTTAATAAACAAGGTTTTCAAAAAGTATTTGGCCTTATTCGTTATTGTTTTCATTGATGATATCCTCATTTATTCTTGGAGTGAGGAGGAGCATGTGACTCATGTAAGGATTATTCTGTAAACTCTCACAGATCACCAGTTATTCGCTAAGTTCAGTAAATGTGAATTCTCGTAACAGTCTGTCGCTTTCCTTGGTCATGTGGTAACTAGCTAAGGAATCTGAGTGGATTCTCAGAAAATAGAAGCAGTGAAACAATGGCCCTGACCCACCTCTCCATCAGATATCAGAAGTTTCTTGGGTTTGGCTGGCTATTACAAGAGATTTATGGAAGGATTTTCATCCATAGCTTTACCATGACTCAGAAAAAAGGTTATGTTTCAATTTTTAGATGAGTGTGAGAAAAACTTTGATAAATTGAAGACTAAGTTGACTACAGCTCCGGTTTTGACTCTACTGTCAGACGGTTATGTAATCTAGTGTGATGCATCCAGGGTTGGTCTAGTTTGTGTGTTGATGTAGCGAGGTAAGGTCATAACTTATGATTCTGGTAAACTTAAGGTTCATGTACCTCGAGCTTGCAGCTATAGTTTTTGCCCTAAAGATTTGGAGACATTACTTGTATGGTGTTCACATAGATATGTTCACAGATCATAAAGGACTTTAGTATGTGCTCACGCAGAAAGAGTTGAATCTTTGTCAGAGGAGATGGCTTGAATTCCTCAAGGGATATGATATGAATGTTCTTTTATGATCATGTTGAAGCCAATGTAGTAGTTGATGCTCTTAGCAAATTATCTGTGGGTAGTGTAGCACATGTTGATGAAGAAAGGAAATAATTAGCTAAAGATGTTCATCAGCTTGCTCGCTTAGGAGTTGGTCCTATAGACTCGTGAGATGGTAGATTAATCGCCCAGAATAAATTTGAATCTTCATTGGTAGCGGAGGTTAAGGAAAACTAGGATAGCGATCCTATATTACTTTATTTGAAAGGTGTAGTTCACCAGCAAAAAGTAGTGGTTTTCTCCCAAGGGGGAGATGGTGAGTTGAGCTAACAGATCCTTATAGTAGATCTTTACAAAGGCCTATAATTCAAGATATTCTATTCATCCAGGTGCTGCTAAGATGTACCGTGATCTGTGGGAAGTCTTTTGCTGGAACTATATGAAGAGAGAAATAGCAGATTTTGTGGCTAAGTGTCCTAATTGTCAACAAGTTAAGGTAGAATATCATAAACCAGGAGGTATGACTCAAGAGATTAACATTTCTACATGGAAGTGGGAAGCAATAAACATGGACTTCATTATAGGTTTACCTCGTACTCGTAGACAACATGATTCCTTTTGGGTAATTGTAGAAAGAGTTACTAAGTCTGCTCACTTCTTCGCTATCAAGACTACAGATTAGGCGGAGGACTACGCCAAGATTTCCATTAAAGAGATAGTCAGGTTTCATGGTGTTCCTTTAGCTATCATCTCAGATATAGGTCCATAATTTACCTCTCCTTTTTGGAAATTGTTTTAGAAAGGTCTTGGTACTCAAGTAAATCTCAGCACAACATTTCATCCATAGATGGATGGTTAGGTAGAGCGTACAATTCAAACCTTAAAGGACATGTTGAGGTCTTGTGTGATCAATTTCAAGGGAAGTTGGGATGATCACCTACCTCTTATAGAGTTTGCCGACAATAATAGTTACCATTCCAGTATTCAGATGGCCCCTTATAAGGCACTATATGGGCGTAGATGTAGATCTTCGATTGGTTGGTTTGACGTAGGTGAAACAACATTAATTAGGCCAGATTTGGTGCATGAGGCTATGGAAAATGTTAAGCTCATCAAAGATAGACTTAAGACAACTTAGAGTCGTTCGAAGTCATTTGCAGATGTAAGGAGAAGGGACTTAGAGTTTGAAGTCGATGATTGGGTGTTCTTAAAAGTGTCACCTATGGAGGGGGTGATGAGATTTGGAAAAATGGAAGCTCAGTCCAAGATATGTGGGTCCTTAAAAGAACCTAAAACGGGTTGGAAATGTAGTGTATGAGTTAGAGTTGCCAGCAGAACTAGAAACAGTACATTCGGTCTTCCACATTTCCTTGTTGAAGAAGTGTGTGGGTGATCCAACATCTATAATGCCATTAGAGAGTGTGGCGGTGAAAGATAATCTCACCTATGAAGAGGAGCCAGTTGAAATTCTTGATCGTCAAGTTCGTAGGTTGAGAAATAAAGAAGTCGCTTCAGTGAAGGTTTTGTGGAGGAGCCAGTCCGCACAGGGAGCTACTTGGGAAGTAGAAGCAACCATGAAGGTCAAGTATTCTCATATCTTTCCTTCCGATTCTGTTTCAGCTTCAGGTAATAGCTCCTCTCTTGTCCTTTAGTTTACTCATGCGTAAATTCAGTCTCAGTATCATGTTCCCTCACATATACTTACATTTTTAGCATATTTTCATGTTCTTGGAACTCAATTCAGTTATAAATCTGGTTCTAGTACTTATTGGTAGGGATTGCAACTCTTTCCCTCCATACTCAGCTAGTTTAGACTTCATTCGAGGATGAATGTTCCCAAGGGGGAGATATTGTAACACCTCAAAACATAGCTCAGACAGAACAACATAAAATTGGTGAACTATTGAGCCCTTCATAAGCCGTGGTCCACCAGACGAGCCATGGGAAGGCTTATAGAGGTAAGAAAAAACTTTCCAAGCTCAAGCATCCAACCACGGAGTCCTTCACGGGCCGTGGGAGGGTCCATGAACCCCAACCAGTAGACCACCATCCCATGTGAAGCACCACGGTGACCTTCACGGTCCATGGCCCTTCATACGGGTCGTGGTAGGGCTCGTGGTCAGCTTCTCCCAAAAACCAGTAGTCATTAACCCAGGGACTACAACACACACAAAGGACCATGGTCATAGTGATGGTCCATCATTGCATCCGTCATCCTTCCACGCCAAATTTTAAGTGGGGTCATTTTTGTCTTTTTCCCTATGTGTTGGACACCTAAACAACGTCGTTTATACCTTAAACTACGTAGTTTTGGTTATTTTAAGCCTAGTAACTTAATTAGAAGCTACCCTAATCCATCATTCACCAACAATTCATCGATCTTAAAGAAAATAAGAGAGAAAAGTCTAGCAGCCCTATCCAAGAATGCAACAATGTTCCTTCAGTTCCAGCACCAAAATCAAAAAAGTTCCCCATGAATTTCTTCAATGGGTACGTGGGATTTTACTAGTGGGTTTCTTTCTTCCACTAGGCCCCTAAAATTCAGTCAATTTCTTGATTTCCTATGTCTTGTTTAGACATAGGGTGTTTAGAATTTTAGATAAATTGTTGCGATTTAGATGTTATGGTATTCTAAATCTTCTTATCATGTTTTCGTGACATTATGCTTAGCTCCTTCCATGAAACTCAAAATCCTAGTTGTGTATATTTGTTTAGTTCATGAATTACACTAGCTAGGCCAGATAAACAGATATACATGCCCAGTTTTGGATGTTTCAATATCAGTATTAAAATGTTGCATTCTCAGTTAGAATGTCAGAATATTGAGCTATCCAGTATAATTTAGTTATGTTACATTGTACACATTTCTAGTTGGGAGTAGACTTAACAACGAGTGGACTAGGGTTCAATGTACCCGTATAGTCCTAGAACTATGTGCCCCATAGGTTTATCATTCCCCTTTGTGGGTAATACATTAGTGATCACGCCAGCCATGCATCTATACCCTTGGCAAGGTATATTGGGTGCTTTCGATGGGGCGTATACATCGAATTTTGCATTTAGCTCACATGCTGTTTTATCTGTTATTAGTAGCTCCCACAGTCAGCCTTTAATGTATTTGACTAGGTTTCTAGTTGTACTTTAGTATTCAGCTTTAGCATGTTGTTTACTTGGTCATTGCATTCAGTTCACTTCATTTCAGATTTCTTTTAGTATTTTTCCAGCATGTTCAAATTATATCATTATTCAGTATGTTTTTTCAATTTTTATGTTGTTCAACTTTATCCTATCTTGCATGCTCAATATATTCCAAATACTGACACATACTCTGCGCTTCATTCTTTTATGATGTAGGTTCAGTTATTCAGCATCCAGATCACGCATAGATTGACTTCTGATCTCCAGTTTAGTAGCTTTAGTGGTGAGTCCTTATACTTTGAGGACAATAGACATATTTCTATATTTTGTCTTTTCATTTTAGTTTTTAGTATTTGCTAGAGTTAGCGGTGGGCATGTCCCATCAATTTAGTCAGTATAGGCTTCTTTTCAAACATAGTTTAGTTTCAGCTTTAGAATTGAGTTTAATTTGTCATATGTATTAAACTCATCAGTATCTTGATTTAATCAGAACAACTTTGGGTATTCCCCACTATTAAGTTTTATCATGATTTAGCTTCCGTATTAGTTTAATTGTTACAGAAATATTCAGTCTTCTTATGATCTGCCAGCTCAGGGTTAACTTGGGGTCACTCGTGATCCTAGGTCCCGTGTTTACGTCAAGGGGGTAGCCTCAGGGCATGACAATGAACATCAAACCTAAGATTTTGATCTTTTCAAGCTGAGAGAATTGATTGTATTTGAAGTGCCATGTGTGGTGAGATTTTACTTGGAAGAATGTTTGTGGAATTCTATAATTTTCCTTGTTAGTCTAATTGTTTAGCCTTGGTAAGTGTAAGGCATGATCTTAGGAAATGATTTTGAGAGTGAACCCAAATTTATGTATCTTTGTGTGACTACCTTTTGAGGGTGTGCATCTATATTTGCACCATTTGAGTCTAAACCACTTGTTGGCAACCATATTGAAACTTTTTGAGCTAAATTATCCCTAAATTCTCACCCTAAAACATTTTTGAAGCATTGGTATGTTTGAATAACCAACTTTGGACAAAAACCTATGTTGGGTGTGTGGAAGGAAAGGAGGAATGAAAGCCAAGTGAAAGAAAAAGAAAGATGAAAGGAGACTTAACTTTGAAGTTTGTTACAAAAACATGAAACCCCTCCTTATAAAAAAATGTGTGTGATGAGAAACATTTGAAAAATTAATGAAAAGGAAAGTTTGGTGACATAAAAAAGGGATATCAAATAAATTAATTGACAAATCAAATTTGAGTTCTCAAATGATATGAAAAAAACATGAGAAGAGGTGAGGATGATTGCAATAATGCTTTGAAAAGGTTAAATCACTGAGCCAAATTGACCATACCCTAACCCTCAGCCCCACTAAAAGCCTAAATCATCCTTGAGATCTTGCATGAACTAGGCTGTGTGATGATTGGAAAGTATGGGCAAACCTTTGAGATGAAGCTTTCATGTATTTCTCTTTTGGGAGAGTGAGAGTTGCATTGATTCCTTACTTCTTTATTGATATTCTTTGTGAGATAATGTAATCATTCTTGATGTGAGGGCACTTGAATGCATTTTTTTAAACATGGTCTTACATTATAAAATAAACTATATTGAGTTTGTGTTGAGACTATCGAGTCATCATCTGAATGTGAGCTATTGTTGAGAGTAGTCTTCTAATGTCACTTGTATGTGAGCTATCATTGAGTCTTGTTGCAGATACCCCTAATGAGCTGATTGTGTTCTTGAGTTACTTGAGGACAAGTAAAAGTTTAAGTTGGGGGTGTTGATGAATGGTAGATTTACACTCATTTAAGAAATATTTAGCTCAACAATTAGTGTCCTCAATGCCTAATTTTGTCCTATACTAAAGATGATTTGGTTATGTGCAACTATGAAGGCTAAAAGACAAGGAAAGGATGATTGTTTGAAAGAATAACCAAATATATGAAAAGAAGTGTAAACTCCATATTGTTGATCGCCTAACAAGATGAGAGGATCGCCTAATGATCTTGAACTCACCTAAATAGGCAATGCACAAAACATGAATTTATTTAGGTAGGTGGCCAAAAAAAATTGAAATGGCGATGAAGGCGACAATACATGGAAAAAAATTGAAGGCGAACAAAGTTAGTACTCAACAATTCACTGAATGTGAAAGGTATAATTGAATGAGCTTATTGACTGAGGTTCAAACACATGAGGTCTAGATCAAGAGAAATGCGAGCTGATGTTGGCGATCCACCCTGTGTGATTGGCGAGTCCGACTAATGTCACCGAATGGGTCACGCATTGAGTTTTGGATCAAAATTTGGGAAAATTATAAATAGCCCAAAGGAAAAAGAAAAAGATCTTAAAGAAAAAGAGTTGAAGATTTTGATAGTTTTGAATAATAGTTAGAGAGAGAAAAACTTTACCTTCTAAAGAACACTTTCTAGTTTTTGAGGTTTTTCAACTTTGTTCATGATGTCTGTAATTTTCTTGAAAATAGAGGTTATGTGTTGGATCTATTTTCCCTATTGATGCATCAAAAGAGAAAATATTGTAAGGTATGGGGTTGTTCAATATAGTACATAAATGAGATGGAAAGGAGATTCCATGACATGATGCTATAAGATCGAAAAAAGATTAGTGTCATTGAAGATAACCGAGCCTATCTATGAACGTTCATCACTATAGAGAAACACAATTACCCCTATGCGATATTAATTTTAAATCCCCACACCCTAGATTACTTGTTACTTATTTGAATTTCTAGAATTTTGGTTCAGTTGCAAGTTGTGACAACAAAATTCTTTTATTAAATTTGGTGGAATAATTAACCCACATGTTTTATTGCTGCAAATGAATGAATTCACATTCCAAATTTCCTGATAGAAATCCTAGCCCTATATCATTCTTTGTGGGATTCCACCCCGACTCTTCGTTGGGTATTTTTAGTTACGACGATCGCTTACTCTTTAAATTGGTTTTGAGCAGTAGTTTGAGCATTATAGTGTTCTTTTCCCTTGAGATAAGGGGTCAAAGCTACTCAAAATCATTGACCTTCGTCAAGGGGATATGTGTGTAAAGGAATATGCCTTGAAATTCACACAATTGTCTTAATATATGATCCTTCCATGGTTGTTGATTCTAGGTTAAAGATGAGCAAGTTTATTTCAAGAGTGTCCGAAATGGTGGTTATGGAACATTGTACTGCCATGCTCATTAAGGAAATGTATATTTTTCGCATAATGATTCATGTTCAATAAATTGAACAGGATAAGCTTAAGGAAAGGTATAGGGAGTAAAAGAGAACAAAGACTAGTGATGGCGACTTTTCACATTCAAGGTTCGATAGACATGGTCATTCTTGATTCCGACAAAGGATTTTTGGTCAAGGTTCCTCGAATACTCCAACTCCTAAATTTAGCAAAGATATGGTTTCTAACCATAAGCCTTAAGAAGGAAATGGTGGTGGACATGGATCTTCGGTTCCCGCAAGCCAAAAGTGTGGCAAGAGTTATTCGGGAAAATGTTAGATAGGTATGGATAATTGGTTTGGTTAAGGTAAAAATGGTCACCGCTTGATAGATTTCTATCTAGAATCGACAAGAAAAAAGATGGTAGGCAAGTTTCACCTATTTGTTCGGGTTCAAGTGCTCCAAAGCAAAACTGATTCTATGCACTTCAAACTTGAGATGATTAGGAGGGTTATTTCGATATGGTTACTGGTATGTTGAAAGTCTTTATTTTGATGTTTATGCTTTGCTAGACCCTAGTGCTGCTTTGTCTTTTGTGACACCATATGTGACTCTGGCATTTTATATTTCTCCAGATGTGTCAATAGACCCTCTTTCTAACTCTACACCTATTGGTGAATCTATTGTGGCTAAGAGAGTCTATATAAATTGTCCCATCTCCTAATACCATAGAGTCACTTATATTGATCTTTTAGAGCTTGTTATATTGGATTTCGATGTTATTCTTGGTACGAATTGGCTCCATTCTTTCTATGCTTTGGTTGATTGTAGAACCCGAGTTATTAAGTTTCAGTTCCCAAATGAGCACTCCCTAGAGTGGAAAGAGGGAAATTCTATGTCCAAGGGTCATTGTGTTTCTTGTCTCTAAGCTATAAAAATGGTTTCTAAAAGTTTGGTATATCATCTTATTAGGGTTAGGGATAGGGATTTTGAAACCCTTATTCTTGAGTTGGTCCCCATTGCAAATAAGTTTTCGAAAGTGTTTCTCGATAATCTAGCCGGTGTTCCTTCCAAAAGGGAAATAAACTTCGGTATTAAAATTCTTCCAGATATGTAACATATCTCTATTCCTCCCTATTGTATGGCTCCCGCACAACTCTAGGAATTAAAAGGGAAAATGAAAGATTTTGTGGGTAAGGGTTTATCCGACCGAATATCACTCCATGGGGTGCTCCAGATTTGTTTGTTTGTAAGAAGGATGGTTCACTTCACATGTGTATTGATTACCGACTATTAAACAAGTTCACTTCACATGTGTATATAAGAATACAAAATATCTCTATGGGAGTTTCTCTAACCGACAACCATCACTATGAGCTGTGTGATAATACAACATCTCGCCCATACTGTCAGAACTGTCATATACTTTGCCGGGGTATAAAACCTCTCAACTAAGTGTATCCACTAGTCTATGCTAAAGATAACTAAGGAATCCTCTAAAAAACATGACCCATTCTACCCACGTTGGCTATATGGTTTACGGAGACTTAAGTTATTTGAACTCGTCCCCATATCGGTGCTCAACACTACTCCAAAAAATATACTTAGCTCATATGTTTAAAAACATAACTCTTTTTGTGGTTTGATATTATTAGTCAAAATCTTTCTCTAAAAAGAGATGTTACCCAAACTGCTCAAAACTCTTTGGGAAATCTCAGTTTCCTCCTCTTTTAAATGTGAAAACATTTAAACTTGGGAATACTTAGTTCCCATATATCATATTAAAGAAAATGAACTCGACTCTGCTTTTTTTCAACTCAAATGCTCAAGATTTAAAAAAATTTAGAAAAAAATGTAAAAGACTTCTCAGAATGAAGTTCTTGCCAAATTATGGACGTGAATGACTCAATTCAAGGTTTTCAATAACCATAACTAGAACTCAATACTCGAAACTCAACAACTCAGAACTCAAGAATTTTGATTGTAATACTTGTTTCAGGAATTCTCGACTCAGAGGGTTCATCTGAAATTATGGGCATGAACTACTCAACTCAAGGACTCAAAGATACTTCTCATCTCAAGACTACTCAACTTATAGTGTTCATGCAGAATTATGGGCATGAACTACTGAACACGATGACTTTATGGGTAACATGTACCCCACGATTAGGAATATAATCTTGAAAGGGTAAGGAACTCGATACTCAAGACTTAGCACTTGAAGATACTACTCCTCTCAGTGATGCTCAACTTATTGAGTTCATGCGGAATTATTGGACATGAATGACTCGACTTAAGGGTATGAATAATTATATGGAACTCATGTATACGACTCTTCTCCTTCTCATACTTACTTCCTCAAACTTAGTTCAAATTGATAGTTAATCGCAAGAATTCACAATTTAACTTATACTTTCTTGGACTCTACTCTTAACTCTCTCTTGAATTTTAATTATGAATTCAAGAGTTATGGTTAGTGATATGAAGGATCTCGTGATGACAAACTAGACTCATGAATACATTTTCCTCATTCTTATACTCACTTGCTTGAGTCTTGGAACAAGTTATTTAAATTTGTAGAAGACTCCTCAAAAGACTCAAAAGGACTTTCTCAAAATTTTCGCGAGAACTCTCAAGACTTGACTTCTAACTCTACCTTGAATTTGAATTTATGGATTCAGGGTTTTGATCATGTTTATGGATGAGTTCTAGATGTTTACAAGTAGTTTAGAGTGTTTAGAATCAAAAGGGGTGAAGATACACTCCAAAGGAACTCAAACGGGACAACCGACGGAAAATGAGTGGGGGCAGGTGACCTTGGCGCATTCCTGGCACAGGGCGCCATCCCCTTAACTTCAGAGACCTCATCATGGCGCACTGCTAGAGTGGCACGCCAGCCCTCCTGGTGCATCAGTGGCGCGTCGCGCTACCCCTCCCCAGAACGACCTAATGAACTTTTCTTCTCTTTTTCTGATCCTAAGTCACTTCAAATTGATTTCTTTTATCAAGTTTTCATTAGAGTCAATAAGCCAACCTAAGTACACACTAATATACTCAAAACAACACTCAAATCACTAACTTTCATCTCAAGAATTGATCAAAACCCCAATAAAATAGGATTTAGTATGAACTTCAAGAACACTTATCAAGAACTCAATTCCTTCAACTTTTGAGAATGAAATTATGCTGAAAATAACATGATTGGCATGTGAGTGAATGAACCCAACACTATGGAAGCTTACATACCTCTTAGGATCAAATCCATGGCAAAAATCCGCAACAAAACTCAAGAACCTCGACGAACGCCTTGATCCTTTCCTCTTTTCTCCTCTTTTCTCTTATTTTTATTCTTGAGCTTTGAACTAAAACCCTAGGTGTATATTACAATTAGAAAAATAAACCTAATAGGATTAGACCCTTAAAACCTTACTAAAAACGAATTAAATTTGATTGGGTAAGGAAAAGTAAAAAATACCCCTTACTATTTTCGGGTAACTTTCCTTAACTGGAAAACTTGGCTTCAAAATGGCATATCTCACTCATCTGACGTCGAAACTTAGCAAACTCTATGGAGCTGGAAAGATAATTCAAAGAAATTTCATTTTACATCTCATGGTACACTTAACTCATCTTGTGCTAAGAGTTATGGTCGTTTGAAGTTGACCCAAAACTCATAACTTAAGCATAACTTGCAAAATTTCAGATTTTGCTATTTCCAATTTAATTCTTTTTCGAACTCAAGGAGCAACATGTAGTGACCTTAACACTTAAGATATTTTAAATTCCTCGGTCAAATCATACTCACAACGAAGGATGGTTCGAGTCTTAGCTCAAATTTTTTCCAAGGTGTTACACATTTTCTCAAAAAGAACATTGATAAAAGAACATAGGAAACAATAGAACTCTCATTTTCCGAAAGATAAATACATACAAGCTTTATCCCATAGGCTTGTCCGTATTTTCAAATTATCACAAAACCCAATTTTAGAAGGATCTCAAGGGTCTGTTAGGCTTGTAATGGAAATGAGGGTAAATGTATTATCAATTTGGCTAAGTGACTTAACCTTTTCAAAGTATTGTTATACTCATATCCATATCTTCTCAAGTTTCTTTCATTCTTTTCACTTGGAGACTTGATCCTCAATTTTTCATTCTCTTGATTGGAAACCCCTTTTATTTCATCAAAAAAAAAAAAAATATCAGGTTTTTTCTCATTTTTGTTTATAAGGAGGTGTTCCTTGTTTTTGCAGCAAACTTCAAGGTTGAGTCTCACTTTTATTTCTTCCTTTTAACTTGGCTTTCTTTCTTTTTTCCTTTCCACACCTCAACTTAGGCATTTTGCCTAAGTTGGTTATTCAAATAAACTAATGCTTATAAAATGATTTACGGATGATAAATTAGGGACATATTTTTCTCAAGAGGTTAAATGGGGCCAACAACAAATGTTACAGGCTCAAATGGTGACAAAATGGTTGCACACCCTCTCAAGGTAGTTACAGAAGGTATGTATATTTATGTTAGCTCTCAAAATTTGTACCCAAGATCATTTCTCACATTCATCAAAGCTAAAAAATTAGACTAACAAGACAAATTATAGGTATTAACTAACATTCTTTCAAGTAGGAACTGAGCAAACATGGAACTTCAAATACGATCATATCACACAACCCTACAAAATTAAGAAGCTTATGTGTGATGTTCATTGCAAGGCTGATATCAATACGCAATTAGTCCACACAAGATTTTAAAAGATCATTCAAATGTAAAGTGAAACTAATTTTGTCACGACCCGAGCATACACCCCGGACGTGACACGACACACAAGACCACGAAAAGCCTCATACAAGTCTCATAGCATTCATAACATAAGACATAAGAAATAGTACAGAATTTAAAACTCTTTTTAAATCCATACAATCAAAAACTTTATTAAAACAACGGAAGTCTACCTGTCTCACATGGCCATCTAATACATTTGGATAAAATCTAGGGTCAAAACCCTTACAATAGAAAGTCTAATAAGTGCCTACAATGAAAAAATGAAATGACAATAAAGCACTTGTCCTCGGATCCATGAGAACATACCACAAACTTGATGAATAGTTAACTCAAGCTTTAACTAGAAGAAATCAACTCAATTGCCGGAACCTACACTTTGTAGAAAAATGGAAGAAATGGGTTAGCACACAAAATGTATTAAGTATGATAGCCATGCAAAAAACCATGCTTAAAAAGGACATTTTGGTTAAAAACCATGCTATATGACAATTTGAGAAAACATCATGAACTTTAGTATAAAAGGCATAAGATACAAATATAATTAACATATAAGCCATTTCATCACATTATAACCATCACCTTGGATAACCCTAAGCTATACTTGTGCCATGTAAAAATAGCATTCCATACTACTATTCCTACTAAGCACCACTTTGAGGCCACCTTAGATGAACTTACCATTCTTCATATTTATCTTTAATCAATACTCATACATAAGGGACACATACATTTCATAAGTCATGACAAGGAAAGTAACGCATAATACAATCTAAGTAAAGCATGCATCATTACATTAAGCATTTAAGTCAACATTCTCATTAGCTTCATTATAAGCACATTCATTTCATTACACATTAAGACATTCGAGAATCACACCATAGCCCTCTCAAAGCCTACTCTTGCAATGCATGAATCGCATCTCATACTACCACCCACACTTCATAGAACCTCTTGAGAAACTATAGCACGTATCTCACATGATGGGAATAAGCATTAACCGATATAGACCATGTGAGCTTAACATGGAATCCGATGTACTATCCCACATCGTAAGAGTTGGTCTATTTGCCTAAGGTAAAATCGATAACATTTTATGGGATAAGAAAGATGTTCATTTTTACCCGACCTAATGTGGGGAGAGCTTCTATCTTACCATATCCACTCGGTGCTAAGCTTACATTCCCATAGAGTAGTTAATTTTCATTAACAATATTACACATGAGAGGAATGCCATAGGCCTATCAACCCAAGGTACGTTATTGCACACATGAAAATAATGTCGTTGGCCTATCAATTCAGGGTACATCATTCGGATAGTTCATTGAATCCTCTTGAAAGGAATACCATTGGCCTATCGATTAAAGATTCATCATCACATTAGTTCATTGACTCATTATGAAAGGAATGCCATTGGCCTATCGATTCAAGAGTCATCATTACATTAGTTTATTGACTCATTACGAAAGGAATGACATTGGCCTATCGATTCAAGACAAAGCCTTAGGATACTTAATTAGTCATTTATGAAAAGAATGCCACTGGCCTATCGATTCAAGTTCATTACGTCAAGATACATTAGTTAACCAAGAAGAGGATGTCTAAGCCTACCAATTAAAGCTACATCAATCAAAATTACTTTCATTTATACAAGAAGAGGATGCCCTAAGACTACCAATTCAAGATGTAACATTACATTGAAGAAACCTTTCACATTCTATCATCATCATTCATAAGTGTATAATTGAGAATAACCTTTGAATAATAACACAATTGCATTCTAGACATCATCACATTACCTGCATTGAAATCACAAAGCATATCATGATTATATATCAAACCTTCATACTTTGCCCTTCAAGGCCATGAATCACAATTCACCAACACACCTAGAATACTACAATTTAGGCATGAGTAATGACATAATTCAGTAAACTAAATCAATATAGACTTAATCTCTTCACATGCTTATATAATTAATCAATCCCAAATCACAATTTAGTATTTTGGGGGAATCATGGGTTCATGAGGATAATTTCATCATAAATCAACATTAATTCCTCAAGTCAATTATAATTTATCTTAAATCAATCATTGAAAACGTTTTGAAGTTGAACCCATGACTTAGATTGAAACTCTAACTTTTTGGGGATTTTGGAAACTTTGGAATCATCTTTTGAAGGGGCTCCTTCAATGGAAACTAACCAAGGATGAAGAATATCATACCGTAATTGAAGAAAATCCATGAAATTGAGTGAGAAAGATGAACTCTTGAGCTCCAAACCTTGACTTCTTCTTCTCCAATGGAGGTTTCTAGAGAGAGAATATTTGGAGAGGAGGTGGTTTCTATTTTTGGGTTTTGGGAATAATGTATTGTAAAAGGTAATTTAATAGTTTAAAAAGCCTTACATAACTCTAATTAATCAAAATAAATTGACCCCTAACAAATCTAACCTCCCTAGGAATTTTCCACTTTGCCCCCAACTTGGTCGAATTTGGGCAGATTTCAGTGGTTACCTATGCCCACAAACCTACGGACTATGAGTGGGGTGACGCCCCGTACTGCACGTCCATGGTTTTATTCGGGAACTTGTCATCAGGAGGTCTTGACCTACAACTAAGCCCTATGAGGTATGGATGGACCAACGCCCATTAGGTCCCATCTGTAGGTCATGACCATTTTGACAACTTTTTGGTTCTTGGGGCATCCTTGGGGTTAGGCTTTAGGGTCCTCGTCAAGGACCCTTGGTTGGTCCTTGGGGAGTCATACTTTGACGTTTAACCCCTAGACCCCTCAACCTAAGCTCGGGGACTCATTTTACAACATAAAACTCAACAACAAACTCAACAACACACTCGTATGGCTCTAGTTTCACCTACTAGTTTTCTGAGTTGTAACATTATCTTCCTTTGGGAACATTCGACCTCCAATGACACTTTAAACACTTTAGGAAAAAAAACTCAAGACTAGCAGCCCATCATGCATAGAACATCATAAACAATGCACAAAACTAGGAGGAAACATCAACTCCATCTCAAACATAATCCATTCAACACAAGAAAGTAGGTACTATAACTACAAACTCATTGTGGATGATAACTTGAACATTTCTCATTTAATTGGAGGAATTACCTTCTCCAACTCAAAACATACTCATCATAACATCATAAAGCAAATTATGCAATTACTCTCAAAAGCACATGTAAGCATGTTCAACAATTCACCTCATGAAGCATATAGACAACTCATACTAAATGCACATCAACATGAGGAACCTAAATCATAAAAACTCAATTTCTCATTTAAACATGAATTCATCAAAAGCATGCATAACATAAGGAGAGCATGGAAATAGATAAGTAACACATGACTCCACAACATAAAACAAGCTACAAGGAACTCTTGGTCTCAAGCTTAAATAGGAATAGAAGGATGTGATAAGGTTATCGGAACTCTTAACAACCTTGCCTTCTAAACATACCATCACCCTCTTGGGAGTAAACCCATACTAAGGCTAACATGAAAATAACATGAGGACCTTAATAAAACATTCACAACCATAAGGAACTGATCAACATACCGGTGCCTTCATTCGAAAGAGTTGTTTTGTCCAATATAGACCGGAGTGCATAGAAATGACCATACTTTGGAGCATTAGGATCCGGGACACTAAGAGAAGCTTGTTTGGCCTCTCTTTCTTTGGTCGTGAGTGTAGGGAAATTTTTCACTTGGTGATCACTCTTTCCACAACCATAGCAACTATCCGTACCAGCTAGACATATCCCATTGTGTTTGTTTCCACAATTGGTGCATATAGGTTTAGGAAATGGAGACCACTACCTTTCTCTTGGTTAACCCTAGGAGTGCTTGAAGAATCTTGGTTAGAAGCCCTCATTTTGAACCTTGGTTGACCTTGCTCATTGGTCCTAGATCTCTTTATCTCCCTATTCTTTTTCTTAATTTTGAACTCCTCAATTTTTTAAGAAAACACCATAAGCCTAGAGATATTCATGTCTTCATGGAGCATTGTCGTACATCACTCTTCCTCAACTAGGTCGGACACACCGGTCACATATCTACTCATCTCATCCCTCAGGTTTGACACCAAAGATGGAGCATACTTAGACAATAGGGTAAATTTCAAACAATACTCTTGAACATTCATGTTACCTTGCCTAAGATTGATAAAATCCTCCAACTTAGCTTCCTTCTACTCATGGGGAAAGAACCTATCAAGGAATGCTTTCTTAAACACCTCATAATCTATGGGACCTACTCCTATCGCCCTATTGCTCTTCCATTGAGTAAACTAAACTTGGGAAACATCCTTCAATTGATAAGCAGCTAGTTCCGCTTTTTGTATAGAAGTCACCCCATAGCATTAACTACCTTATAAACCTCATCCACAACCTCTTGGGGATCCTCTCCCACCTTAGAACCAAGAAACACCAGAGGGTTCATCCTCACAAAGTCCATCAACCTAGAAGACATAATGCTCACATTTGAGTTCATATGTTCCTCAACACCCCTATTATCTTGGGCCGTCATAGCTTGGGCTTGAGTAGTTACGGCTTGAGCCATTATTAGAAGAGCTGACCTAACTTCCTCATTGGTCATGTCTGGAGGATCAATCGGAACTTGATTGCCTTGAGGAACTTGGTTACCTTGAGAACCTTGGGGAGGAACTCCCTCATTCATATTCTCCTCTTCCATCCTTCTTGCATTCACCCTTCTTGTATTCATATTCTATAAATACAAGAGAAGGGTTAGGAAAAGGACTTTCAAGAGTTAAAACTCTAAGGCACGACTTTAAGAGCAATGAAAGAAGTGTAGTTTCCTAACGTCTTATTGCCTCTCATTCAAACCCCCGCTAATCTCAAATGATAATGCTCTAAATGGTTAGCAGAAGGAGTATCAATTGAAAAGAAAGATGTGAACGTAGCTGCAATATACTGGTTCGAGTTCATCAGCAACACTATTATGCTATCACAGAATAAATCAATCCATCGCCTTGCTAAGGTAGCTTGTCTTGGATGCATCATAGAGAAAATCAGGATAAATCTAGGGATGATCATTGCTTCTAAGATCCATATGCGTGCAAAGCAGAGACATACATCTCTCACTTTCTCGGTGTTAATCATTACATTGTGCAAAAGAGCTCGGGTGCCTAGAGATGCAAAAAAGGATGTGGAATTGGTTGCCACCGCCTCCACCAATATCCAAAAGATCAGAGCTGAATATCTTAAAGAGCAAGCGAAAAAGAAGCACAAGGAAGCTATGGCCATTAGATCTATACATGCAGAGGCATATTTGCCTACTCCGGACCCTGGGCCTTCAGGTATATATTATGCCATTACCACTCATGCTAACCCTCCAGTTCCCTCTATTGTTGCGTTACCACCCAGGCCTACTACTGATGTCACTTCATGTGAGCCGATCATTGAGGTATCTTTGATCTGGATGGGACAGCTTGCCCAAGCTGCTAAGTGTTGGGCTACCAACATAGAAAGTTTCATTCTAGGCATGATTTGGGTTTCCCTCGGTGATATTGTGGAACCATTGAGCACTACTATTGATGCCCTAGCGGCCAAGATAGCAGTGTGTGAGTGCAACCAAGGAGCCACAGAGGAGGTGACAGTCTTAAGGGCTACCATTGCAGAACTAAAGAAAGATATGGATGACTTAAAGTCCATCGATATGTCTATGATATTTGGAACAGTGGAAATTCCATATGTGCCCAAAATGCCTCAGACTACCACAGGACATGGGGATGGAATAGAGCATACAGTCGATCCTGAATCAGAGGCAGAGACTGACGAAGAGATGTTTGAGGGAGCTGCAGCAGATGACATAGCTGGGATCAAAGAAATCATGATAGATGTTGTTGTGCAAGCTTCCTTGAAAAAGGCTCGTACTGCTGGATCCAGTGAAGCTGGTCCTTATGTGGGTCACTCTGGGCACTGAAGCCCAGACAGATAGAGTGACCAATTAGCCAAGATCCCCTCTTTGCCTCCCTCTCTGTCTTTCCTTATTTTACCTTTTGGATTATGTGTTAATTGCATTTAAGGACAAATTGCTTTTATTGGTGGGGTGAGGCCCACCTTTGTGTGCTATGTGATGTTCATGTTTTGTGTATATATTTGGGCTGTTCTATTTTAAAATTGTGTTAAACATTGCTTTATGTGGATGTTTGAGCTTATGGCTCCTTTTATTTTAAATTTCAAAATGATTTTGACCCTTCCGAAAACATTAATGATTTTTCGCACATTTTCGCCACCATTTATATACTCTTGAATGTGGTTGATCATTTGCAAAAAAATGAGTCTCAATTCCAATCAATACCAATGAATTGAATAGTTCTCTCAATCAAATGAACATGAATGCGTGGCTACGATAGGCCACATGAAGTTTGATAGACAATATGTGAACTCTTTGCATCTTGTTATGACTAGCCTAGTATCAAATTAAGTCTCTTGTGATGACCATTGCACACTAGCAAAAGTGTGGAGTCTTGTTTAACTTATAGTGGCAATGCCTAGTGTGATGAGCTTACTTGTGAACTATGCATGATAGATCCTAGAATTTGCCCCGTTGGTCCGGTCCACTGAGTGATGCTATCTCTTGATATAATCTTAGGCAACTTCAACGAGTGTAAACCAATTTGATGTATACCTCTTTTGTGACCTACCTTGTTAGCATGTGATTCTCTCTTGAACACCCTTTGAGCCTTACCCTACTTTGGAAGAAACATTATGAAAGCAATGACCTTGCTTTATCCATCACCCATAATCCTCATAAAGTTGTGGTTAGTTGAATAGCCAACTTAGGCCAAAAGCCTAAGTTGGGGGTGTGGTGAAAAGATAGGGGCAAGTCAAGAAGTGCAAGGAAATTCTCCTCTTACCCATGGTTTTGAGAGAGAAAAAATGGAATCCTTCTATATAAAAAAAGAAGAAGAAAAGACAGAAAAGAAAAAACAAAAGGAATGAAAAAGAAAGTTGTGGAATAAAGTACAAAAGAGATGGGGCTCCGAAACAATCCATGGAAAGTGAATAATAGGATGACTTATGAGCACTAAAGAAAATGATGAAGGAAAAGGAAAGGAAGTGTTGTGAACACCACATTTCATGATGATGAAAGTCACTGATCCTAAATTACCATACCTTTGCACTCTGCCCCATTATAAGCCTTGAAATGACCTTTTTGATCTTGAATGAGCTGAAACAAATGTTGATTGGAAAATACAGGCAAACCTATGGGAGAAATTATGCATTATGTTCTTCTTTAAGAGTGTGAGTGTTGCATCTGATTCCAAAGCTTTAAACTATGAAACCATTGTGTGAATACGGAATCATTCTTTGTGTGAGGGCATTTGAATACTATAGTTGAGCTTGAAATTGCATTTGAAGCACGTATTGTGAGCATGAGATTCGCTGATATTGGTGAGTCACAACTTGAATCTTTGAGTGCACATTTGATCTTTACATAAGTAAATTGAGTCTTTTTGTGTGCATTCATGATTGAGTCTTGTATAGCACTGTTCGAGACACCCTTTTTGAAAAGCTGAACTTGAGTTTGCTTGAGGACAAACAAAAGTTTAAGTTAGGGGTGTTGATGAATCCACAAATTAGACTCATTTAGGGCAATATTTTAATAGAAATTGTGTCCTCACATGATTATTTTATCACAATATCTAATGAAAAACCTTAAGTTTCAGGTATTTGAAGTTTTTAGGAAAGCATGGACAATAAGTCGCATAAATGAATGAAAGGGCTGAAAAGAATGAAGAAATGAAGGCCTGAGGATCGCCGACTCCACTTGGCGAGTCTCCGAAGGGTCTTACTTCACCTTTTGTTCCAGTGTGCTGAGCCCTGAAGGAAAGGATCACGTCGACAGAAAAAGGGAGCAGTCGGTGCATCATCGAGAAGTTCCGCAAAGCAGTACCATGTCACCCAATGACCCAGAGCAAGATGATGTTGAGGGCTAGTGCAAGATGGTGATGAAGTACACCAAAGGGTGAATAGCCGAGTTGATCGGCGATTTCGACTAACGGCGCTGAATGATCCATTGTAGCACAAATATGTGAAAACTATAAATACTAGTTAGAGTTGTAGTTTTAAGGGTGCAACAATTATTATAATTTGGACTTAGAGTCAAACAATTATTATAATTTTCATATAGAATAGTACATTTTTATTATTTTTGCTCTAAGCTTGAGAGGGTTTTGAAGACTAGAAGAAAAAGAGGGTTTCATCTCTTAGGTCTTTTGGATTTTTCATTCTTGTTCTGCAACAAGACTTAAATCTTTATACCCATTTGAATGCAAACTCATTTAGGTATAAATTTATATCTCTTTATGTATGGCTAAATACTCCAATTCTTGGGTCTGATTTAGCAAATATGGGTTAAGATAATTGTTGGGTCTTGCTTGCGATAGTTTAATCGTACTTTAATTGTAATTTCATTTAGTGGTTGTGGATGAGTTTAATGAATTTTTAGTTGCAAATACAAGTTTATTTATGTGTTTTCGGCTTGCGAGAGAGAGAAGTCGTAAAACTAAGACCACTAGATTGATGGCCAGTGTGAGTGGGTCGACATGAGGTTCAGCTCAAGAGAGTGAACTCTAGTCCCACATCCACATACTCAGCTCGACAGAGTGAGTGGGTTAAGGCATAGGCTGGTCTTCATGTAGCAAGTGGGTGTCTGAAAGGAACGCATTTGAAACGGGGTAAGTTGCTCGAGAGAGAGCTTATTCCCCTTAAAGTCTAGCCTAGTCCCAATTACTCTATGAATTTTCTATCAAAAGCATGTACCCAATAATATAGCTTAACCCGTATTCTTGTCACATCACAAGGATCCCCTATCATTTCTGAGAAACCCTTATTATTTTTCAGTTTTCGCCTTACTTGTGACAAAAACCCCTCATTGTTAATTAACACTCTTGTGTCCCCCTTTAATTTACAATGTTTGTAATCGTTAATGTCTTTAGCTACGACTATTTAGAAGTAAATTTTATTTTTCTATTAATTCTCAAAACCACTTTCTTGGGACGATCCCAACCCTTGGTTGGGCTACTAAATTATTGTACGATTGTAGACACTTGCATCGGAAGTTGTGTCTTGATTACGCAAACATCACTTCACACCAATAAATAACTCTACAGAAACGATTTCATAGACTCCCTAGGGCTCTTGAACTCTGTGCTCTGATACCGAGTTTGTCACACCCCGAGCCTCCACCCTGGGAGGTACTAGCACTCGAGAACCATTGCTGGCCCCAAGTGAACCCTTGGCCTGACTTACTTACTCAGCTGAAGACTTAATTCAATAAATACATGTCTATATAATAAACTGGAATGTTATAATGGAACATTCAACTTGGCCATTAAGGCAGACTCAAGTCTTAAGTTAAGATAATGACAATTAAAAGACTAAAGAACTAACATCTGACTGTCTATCTATGAAGCTTCTAGAACAACTGAGATGGATGTCGAGACAAGCCCTATGACATCCTAATGAACTGATAATAATACTGAAAGCAATAAAAGGGATCCTCTAGAAAGCAAAGAGGCTCACCACAAGACTCTGAAATGCTCAACTCGATCAATGGTGCGATGGATGCCGATCCTAGTTACCTGTGTCTACATCATAATAAGATGCAGGCCAAATGGCATCAGTATATTGAATGTACAAGTATGCGAGGGGAATTCTAAAACAAGACATAAGCTTAAAAGAAATCTAAAGAACTTACCTGACTCAACTCAACTCAACCTAACTGAACTCATTTCAATATAAAGCAGTTTAAAAGAAGTGCAATATAAAGAAAAGTTGTTTAAAACATGATTACAACTATGTGTGTATGCAAAGATACCTATAAGTCTTATATGTATGTAAAAATACAATAAACTTTGTATATAAGAATACAATTACTTTTGTGAGAGTTTCTCTAATCAACAACTATCCCGTCAGAGCTATTGTGATGATACAACATTTTACCTCACGCTGCTAGGGCCTTCCTATACCTTGCTGAGTGTATTGAACCTGAACTATGAAGTGGATCCACTAGTCTATGCTAAAAATCACTAAAGGAATCATATAAAAGTATGACCCTTTTCTAGCCATGATGGCTACATGGTTTATGTGGGCTATGAGTTTTTTGAACTTTCCCCCATATCGGTTCTCAATACTACTCCCAAAAATATGATATTAGCTCTTATGTTTAAAAACATACTTCTTTCTGTGATTTGAGATAATTGCTTAAAACTTAGCTCAAAGGTTATCTTGGAAATCATAGCTTCCTCTCTTGCTTCATTTAGAAATCGATTACTCTTTTCTGAAAACTAGCTCAAAGGCCCTTTAGAAATCAAGGTTTCCTTTCTTGTTTAAATGTGAAACATTGTACTCTTTGGGAATACATAGTCCCGATATACATCTTTTGAAGAAATGAACTCAACTCTTTACTCTTTGTTTAACTTCAAACTTAAGTCTTTAAACAAAGTTAAAATGTTTGTGAAAGACTTTTGAAAGATTTATAAACTTCTCTTGACTTGACTCTCACTTCTCTTGACTTGACTCTTACTTCTCTTGACTTTGATCTTAACATTCCTTGAATTGGATTATGGATTCATGGTTCATGATCTCTTATTTATGGATGATTTCATGATGTTTAGATGTACCTTAGAGTATTGGAATCAACTACAAAATATAGGTACATTGCTAAGGAACAAGTACTAAAAGGTGGGGAACGAATGGGGAGAACTGGCGTCCCTAGCGCTCTAAGAGGCGCGGGGCGCCAGCCCTCAAAGTTCAAAGACTGACTTGGGGCTCTCTGGCTGGCACAGCGCCCCAGAGGTCAAAGTTCAGAGAGCCTCTCATGGGGCTCTCAGAGGCGCGACTCCCCAAGCCCCTGCCCAGGTGAAGTCCGACTTTTCTTTCTCATTTTTCATCTCTAAACTTCAATGGTTCTTTACCCAAACACTTAGAATCATTTATACCCTCAATATATACTAGATTCAAACAGAAATTACACCCGAAAGCATGAATCAAAGTGCAATAAACTTAAACAAAACAACCCACAAGAATTCAAATGAATTTCATCAAGAACTCAAAGGATTTACTTTCAAATCAAACATATTTCGCTGAATTGAATCGTGATTGGCGCATGGGTGAACTAAACCAATGCTATGTGATCTCACATACCTCAAAGGAATCACCCCTTGACGAAATCCACAAGCTAAACTCGATGATCTTGACGAATCTTGCTTTCTTTTCTCCTTTCTCCTCTTTTCTCCTTTCTCCAAGCCCTAGCATGAAATTCACTTTTTCTAAACTGACTAAAATCTAGATTTACCCCCAATTAAACTCCTAAAAATGAATTAATTAAGTTGGGTAAGGAAAAGACCAAATTACCCTTCTAAAATCCGGTTTGAGAATATCCTTATTCGCACAGCCCAACTTCCAAAGGGCATAACTCACTCATATGACCTCGGAATTGCACAAAATCGACGGCTTTGGAAAGATAATTACAAGAGATTTATTGCCATATTTGGAAGTACACTTTACTAATCATGATATAGAAGTTATGGCCATTTTAAGTTGACCAAAACTTAACTCATTCTAACTTAACAAAATTTCCAAATTTTCATGCTTTCCAAAAATGACTATTTCCAATTAGTAGCTTCTTCCTAGTTATTTCAAATTTTGAGTTGGTACAATAATTGATTTGCATATGTAGTTTGTGTGTATGGGGTTCTGAATGAATTTCGAGGGTCCTTTCGATATTTTTGAGTTGGTTGATTTTCTATGTTGTGGTGCAACACTCTCTTATTGAGGAGCTTGTGGCCCTGGTTGTGGAGGGGAGTGGTGACATCCCTACATTCTCATAGTCTCGACCACGTTCGTAGAATGTCATTGCATTGATCTTTGCATTCGCGGGAGACTTGTCCACATTCTCAGAGGTCTAGCTCATTAAAACCCTTTTTCGCAGGTAGGGTTCTGCGTTCACCTTGATAGTGTTTAACCCAAATTTTGGGGTTTATTCTCCATTTTATTTTTTGGAACTTGGAGAACTCAGTAGAGGCGATTTCAAGTGAGCTTTTTAACTTGTTGTGCGAGTAACATATTACAAGATCATTTTGGCTGCACATAGGTGTTGCTTCAAAGGACTATGCATGAATCTTGAAATCAAGCTGACAGAGAATGCCTTGTTGGGCCTTGTGTGTGATAAGTAGTATAGACCACCAACCAAGCTTCTAAAGTAAGATGCATTTTCTACATTTGTACCATTATTAAGTACCAATTTCTCATTCATATTCATTGGTGTGGGAGATGGATTGCAATTCAGCATGTTGAAGTTCTGTAAAAGTTCAGTAGCATACTTTCTTTATGAAATAAAAATTCCATCGAAACCTTGTCTCACCTCAAGCCTAAGTAAATAATGCAGCATACCCAAGTTAGCAATTTCAAATTTACCTATCATGCTGCTTTTAAATTCAAAAACAAAGTATTCACAGGAGCCCATATATATAATATCATCAACATAAAGACATACAACCAAAAAATCACCATTACCTTGATACTTTACATAAAGTGTAGGTTCATTCTTAGTTCTTATGAACTATTGCTCTTGAAAAAATGAATCAATTTTACCGTACCATGCCAGTGGATCTTGCTTTAGACCATACAATGGCTTCTTAAATTTGTACACTTTGCTCTTCCCTTCACTAGAGATGAAGCTTTCAGGCTAGGAGATGTATACTTTTTCATGTAAGTCTTCCTTTAATAATGCAGACTTAAAATCAATTTGATACACAAGCCAACCAAGTTGAGCAGCCAAGGCTAGAGTAGTTTTAACTGTTTCAAAGCGAGATACTTGTGAGAATGTCTCTTCAAAGTCGATCCCTTGTTTCTGAGAATATCCTTTTGCAACTAGTCGAGATTTATGCCTTTTGATACTGCCATCCGCATTATACTTCATTTTGAAAAACCATTTTAGTCTGATAACATTCTTCCCTTCAGGAAAAGCAACCAACTTCTACATTTGGTTTTTCTTAATAGTATAAATCTCTTCAATCATTGCATTGTGCCACTCAGATTGCTTTGCAGCTTCTTCATAACAGGTCAATTCAGCAGCTAAGAAGGAAAAACTATTAGATGCATAAACCTCTTTCAATGAACGAATCTTCGTTGGTGGAATTTCGCTAGATGGAGTTGAAGAAGGGGAATGAGAGCTTGCTAGAATAGAACTGTTGCTGCTACTGCTAAGAGGAGGAAGATTAGTACTACTGCTAGAAAAGGAAGGAGCAAAATCAATTGATTCAAGAATCGTAGTATGCTCTTCTTCTGACTGAACAAGAATATAGAATACTGAATCTTATTTTTCGTCATTCCACTCCCTGGCTGCTTCTTCATTAAAAACAACATTCTTGTTGATAATCACTTTGCCACAAGTTGGATTATATAGTCTATACGCTTTGGATTGAGGAATATAACTAATGAAAATGCATTTCTTTGATTTTTCATTTAGTTTAGAATGTATATTAACCAAATCATAAGCTATACAACCAAAGACTTTCAAGTGGCTTACTCATAGTTTTCGTAATACCCCGAATTCGAGAAAGACCAAATAGTAGATTTTCAGAGTTTCAGGTGCCACCGACAGACGACAAACCATGGCTCGAGGTTTAGACCACGGACTAAAGGTATGGTTTGTGGTTGTCCACCCAGAATCCCTAGAAAAAGCATGACCCATGGCAGACCTATGGACCGTAGGTGGAACCACGGTCTGTGGTCCAGGGTCCATGGATCATGACCCCCATCACCAAGTCTTAGACGCCAATCGATGCCCTGCCAGGATGGACCACCGGTCAGTCCTCGATTCGTTGGTCAACGGTCGTCGATGGTCTCGTCAGCTTTTAAGTTTGGGTTATTTTGGTCTTTTGCCCTATGCTTTGGGCATTTAAACTACGTCGTGTAATACCTAAATTACGTCATTTTACTCAGTTTAAGTAATAATATAGTCAGAACCTAACAAAAACCTTTATTCACCAAAAATCATCAAAACTTAGAGCAAAGAGAGAAGAAAGAGGCGCCAGTCTCCCATCAAGAAGGTTCGCTTCATGTTTCAGCCTCGAAATCGAAGGATTTTGCCATAGATTTCGTCACCAGGTATGTTGGATTTCACTAGTGGGTTCCTTTCATCCACTAAGTCCCTAGAATTCAGTCAGCTCATTGATTCTCCATTATCTTGTTTAGACCTAGGGTTTCTAAAGCGTTGGAGTTTTGTTGTGATTTAACTGTTGTAGTATCCTTAATCGAAGCAACATGTTTTCTTAAAAAGGTTACTTAATTCCTTGTATGAAACTGAGAACCCTAGCTTGTATAAATTCTCTTAGTTTATGAATTATTCTTACTAGGTAAGTTAAACAGATAATCATGCTCCAGATTTCGAATGTTATATTATCAGTATATAAATGTTGCATTCTCATATTGCATGTCAGTATTTTTAGCTATTAAGTAATTAAGTATTTCAGTCACATATCAGTCATATACATATTCAGTTGGGAGTAGACTTAGCACTGAGTTGGACTGGGTTCAACTTACCCTCATAGTCCTAGAACTACTTGCCCCTATAGAATTATAAGTCCCCTCTATTGGGCATCAGATTTAGTGATCACATAAGTGATGCCTTTATACCCTTGGCTAGGTATATCATGTCCTCTCAATGGGGCGTATACATCGGACTCCACGTTTAGCTCACGTGGTTTTATGTCGATTAATAGTAGCTCCCACAGTCAGACTCTTAGTGCATTTGACCAGGTTTTCAATATATATTTCAGCATTCAGTTCAACATGTTATTTTTATGATTTGTATTTGGTCATTGCATTCGGTTTAGCTTTTCAGTTATGCTTCAGTATTTACATTCCTGCTCAGTTTATGTCATTTCTCAGTTATTCTTTGTTCAGCTTATATATATTTGCTTAGCTTAGTATTTATATCATGCATGCTCACTACATTCCAAATATTGATGCATACTATGTGCTACATACTTTCATTATTTAGTGTCAAGTACTCAGTATTCAGATCGCGCTTAGATCGATTATCGGTCAACATTCACCAGCGTCAGTGGTGAGTCCTCATTTTTTGAGGACAATAGACATGCTTTCATTTCAGTCTTTTTATTCAGTTTTCAGTTTTGTTAGAGTTAGCTTGGGGGCATGTCCCATCAACTCAACTTTGTTAGAGGCTTTTTAGACATAATAATAGAATCAACTTGGGTTGATTAGTTTATCTTTCAGTTATTGTTAAACTCTTAGTATGTTTTATACATTCAAATCAGTTGGGTATTCCCCATTTTTAGTTATCTACTATTTTAGCTTCCCCATAGTTTATGCCTTATTCAGTTATTTTAAGTATGCTTATGATATGTCAGACTGAGGGTTAGCTTGGGGTCACTTGTGATCCTAGGTCCCATGTTATGTCAAAGGGGTAGCCTCGAGGAGTGACAAACTTGGTATCAGAGTATTAGGTTCCTCAGTCCTAAGATGTCTAAAAGTCGCACTAAGTAGAGTGTCTTTCATTGGTGTGAAGTGCACCACATCTATGAGAGGGAGGCTACAAAGGATTTTAAGAAAAAAAACTTGACCTTCTTTGTTATTCTTATCGTGCGTGGGTATGATTCAACTTCTCCTTTCTAATCTGTTATTATGCATTTCAGATCATGCCTCCTTGTAGAGCTAACGCACGAAATGCTAATGCATGCAATGCTAATGCAGTCCCTTCAATCCTGAACCATGAGGTTACTAATGTTAAATTTTGGACTGCAATCCATCTCTTGGCTTAGAGTGTGGCCAATCAGAAAAATAAGCAGTCCACAGTTCATATTAACACTAATGGTGGATAAGCTGCAGCTAGAGTTCTAGATTTTGTTAGGATGCATCTACCTGACTTTCTAGGGTCGAAGGTTGATAAGGACCCACAGAACTTCATTGATAAGGTTAAGAAAATTCTTGGAGTAATAGAAGTGGCTGAAACTGAGTGTGTTGAGTTAACATCCTACCAACTTAATGATGTGCCTTATATATGATTCACTAAGTGGAAAGAAAGTAGGAATGTGGATGCAACTCTTGTGACTAGCAATTATTTTACTAGAACTTTACTAGACAATTTCTTCCCAAGAGAATTGAGAGAAGTTAAGGCACAAGAGTATGGGTTGAAGTTTACCCAGCTCTCCAGGTATGCTCCACACATGGTTGCCAATTCAAGGGCGCAAATTAGTGAGTTCTTGTTTGGTGTATCCGATCTAGTGAAAACTGAGTGCAGGAATGTTATGCTTCTAGGTGATATGGATATCTCTAGACTAATGACTCATGCTCAGCAGGTTGAGAGAAATAAGCTTAGGGAATAGGCTAAGGATAACAAGAAGGCTAGAACAGGAAACTATGAATACTCACAACAAAAGTCGAATGGTGGAAATCGTTCACAGTTTCAGCAGAGGTCTACAACCCCAGCATCTTCATCAGCTAGTGATCCATCCCCAGGTTTTCACAAGATCAGAAAGGTAGGGCATCAAGCTCTTACTCTTAGGGGAGTGCTTCAGGTAGCACGACTTACCCAACTTGTCCAAGGAGTGGTAAGAACCATCTGGGTGAGTGTCTTGTAGGCAAGGAAGGGTGTTTCAAGTGTGGTTAGTTTGGCCATAGGTTGAAGGATTGCCCTTCTACCAGGCAGGGGCAAGAAGGTAACAACAATAGGGCTCAGACTACAGCTCCTGCAGTACCAGCAAGTTGCCAAACTTAGCAGGGTGCTTCATCCGGTACAGGTGGCGATCAGGGCCAAAACAGGTTATATGATCTCTAGGCTCGCCAGGACCAGGAAGATTATCCTGATATGGTCACTGGTACATTACGAGACTTTCATTTAGATGTTTCTGCATTGTTAGATCCAAGGGCTACACTATCTTTTGTAACTCCCTATATAGAAGTAAACTTCAGTGACAATCTTGAAACTCTCTCTGAACCCTTCTTAGTCTCTACTCCCATTTGTGACCCAAATATGGCTAGACGTGTATACAAATATTGCACTGTCATATTCTCTCAAAAAATCACCTCAGCAGATCTTGTAGAGTTAGAAATGGTAGATTTTGATATCATTCTAGGCATGGATTGGTTACATTCATGTTATTCGTTAGTCGATTGTAGAACTAGAATCATTTGGTTTAAGTTTCCAAACGAGTCAATCTTTGAATGAAGGGTAGTAACTCACTACCTATGGGTCGATTCATCTCTTACCTTAACGCCAGAAAAAATGATTTCCAAATGGTATATCTATAATCTTGTTAGGGTTAAGGATTTAAACTCAGAAACCCCAACTCTTGAGTCAGTCCCAATAGTAAATGATTTTCAAGAAGTGTTTCCATAAGATCTTCCCGAAGTTCCTCCCAAAAGGGAAATCTACTTTGGAATAGATCTCCTTCCAGATACCCAGCCTATTTCAATTCCTCCTTACAAAATGGCTCCAGCCGAGTTTAAGGACTTAAAAGAGCATTTGAAAGACTTTCTAGATAAGGGCTTCATCAAACCTAGTATCTTTCCATGGGGTGCTCTAGTATTTTTCATGAAAAAGAAATATGGTTCTCTCAGAATATGCATTGACTATCGACAGTTGAGCAAACTCATAATTAAGAATAAGTATCTCATCCCTAGAATTGATGACTTCTTTGACCAACTTCAGGGTGGTAGTTACTTTTCTAAGATAGACCTCAGATCCAGCTATCATCAGCTCAGATTCAGAGATAGTGACATTTCAAAGGCGTCCTTCAGAACTCGGCATGGTCATTATGAATTTGAAGTTATGTCTTTTGGACTAACAAATTCTTCTGCAGTTTTCATGGATTTAATTAAAATAATGTTCAAATAGTATTTGGATTTGTTTGACATCGTCTTTATTGATGATATCCTCATTTATTCTCAAAGTGAAGAGGAGCATGCGACTCATCTGAGAGTTGTTCTGCAAACTCTCAAAGATCACCAACTATTCGTTAAGTTTACCAAATGTGAATTTTATTTCTGTTCGTCGCTTTCCTTTGTCATGTGGTATCCAGCGAAGGGATCCAAGTGGATTCTCAGAAAATTGAGGCAGTACAACACTGGCCCAGAACCACTTCCCCAATAGATATCAGAAATTTCTTGGGTTTGGCCGGTTATACAGGAGATTTGTTGAAGGATTTTCATCGATAGTTTCCCTATTGACCATGTTGACTTAGAAGAAGGTAAAATTCCAATGGTTAGATGAGTGAGAAAAGCTTCTCAGAACTGAAGACTAGGTTGACTAAAACTCCGATCTTTACTCTACCAGATGGTTCAGACAGTTATGTGATTTATTGTGATGCATCCAGGGTCGGCCTAGGTTGTGTGTTGATGCAGCGAGGTAAGGACATAGCTTATGCTTCTAGGCAACTTAAGGTTCATCAGAAGAACTACCCAACTCATGACCTCAAGCTTCCAGCCGTAGTATTTTCCCTAAAGATTTGGAGACACTACTTGTATGGTGTTCATGTTGATATGTTCACAGATCATAAGAGCCTCCAGTATGTGTTCACCCAGAAAGAGTTATATCTTCGTCAGAGAAGATGGCTTGAATTCTCAAAGACTATGACAAAAATATGCTTTACCTCCCAGGTAAGTCCAATGTAGTGGCTGATGCTCTCTACGGGTTGTCTGTGAGTAGTGTAGCACATGTACAGGAAGAAATGAAAGAGCTAGCTAAAGATGTTAACCGGCTTTCTCGCCTAGGAGTTTTCCTTAGAGATGCATCAAATGGTAGGGTGATAGTTTAGAATGGATCAAAATATTCATTGGTAGGAGAGGTTAAGGAAAAATAGGATAGCGATTCTATATTACTTCAGTTGAAGGGTGAAGTTCATCAGTAGAAAGTTGAGGTTTTCTCTTAAGGGGGAGATAGTGTGCTTCGTTACCATGTCCTTATGTGTTCCTAATATAGGTGAGCTGAGGCAGCAGAACCCTACAGAAGCTCATAACTCTAGGTATTCCATTTTTCCAGGTGCCACTAAGATGTACCGTGATCTACGGGAAGTCTTTTGGTGGAACGACATGAAGAGGGACATAGCAGATTTTGTGGCTAAGTATTCTAACTATCAATAGGTTTAGGTAGAACATCAGAATCCATGAGGTATGACTGAGGATATAAACATTCCTACATGGAGGTTGGAAGTGATAAATATGTACTTCATTACGGGGTTACCTCGTACTCGTAGACAACATGACTCCATTTGGGTGATAGTAGATAGAGTCATTAAGTCCGCTCACTTCTTGGCTGTCAAGACTACAGATTCAGCGAAGGACTATGCCAAACTATACATTAATGAGATAGTCAAGTTGCATGGGGTCCCCTAGTCTATAATCTAAGATAGAGGTCTTCAGTTTGTCTCTCATATCTTGAAATTGTTTCAGAAAGGTCTTGGTACTCACATAAATCTCAATACAGCAGTTCATTCACATATGGATGCAGAACGTACCATTCAAACCTTAGAGGACATGTTGGGAGCTTGCGTGATCGATTTCAAGGGCACTTGGGATGATCACCTACCTCTCATAGAGTTTGCTTATAATAATAACTTTTATTCCATTATTCAGATAGCCTAGTATGAGGCACTATATCGGTGTAGATGCATGTCCCCGATTGGTTGGTTTGAAGTAGGTAAAGCAGCTTTGATTGGGAAAGATTCAGTTTATGAGGATATGGAGAAAGTTCAACTAATTAGAGATAGATTAAAGACAACCCAGAGTCGTAGAAGTCCTATGCAGATGTGAGGAGAAGGGAATTAGAGTTTGAAATCGATGATTGAGTTTTCTTGAAAGTGTCACCTATGAAGGGGGTGATGAGATTTGGAAAGAAAGGGAAGCCCAGTCCTAGCTATGTAGGTTTGTACGAAATCCTTAAAAAGGGCTGGTAATGTGGCTTATGAGTTAGAGTTGCCAGCAAAACTAGCAGCGGGTCATCCCGTCTTTCACATTTCCTTGTTGAAGAAGTGTGTGGGTGATCTGGCATCAATAGTACCATTAGAGAGTATGGCTGTGAAAGATAGTCTCACCTATGAAGAAATGCTTGTTGAAATTCTTCACCGTCATCTTCGTAGGTTGAGAATTAAGGAAGTCGCTTCAGTAAAGGTTTTTTGGAGGAGTCAGTAGAGGGAGCTACTTGGGAAGTAGAAGCAGCCATGAAGACTAAGTATCCTCGTCTTTTTCCATCCGATTCTGTTTCAGCTTGAGGTAAAAGTTCCTCTCCAGTCTCTTAGTTTACTCTTGCGTAAATTCAGTCTTAGTATCATGCTCCATCAGTTGTTCTTGCATATTTGCATGTTCTTGGAACTCAATTCAGTGAGATATCAGTTCCTAATACTTAGTGGTAGGGATTGCAGCTCCTTCCCTCCATAGTCAACTAGTTTAGATCTTATTCGAGGATTAATTTTCCCAAGGGGGAGATAATGTAACACCCCGAATTTGAGAAATACCAAATAGCAGATTTTCAGAGTTTCAGGTGCCACCGACAGAGGCCAAACCATGGCCTGTGGTTTGGGCCACACACCGTAGGTATGGTCCGTGGTTGGCCACCCAAAAGCCCAGGAAAAATCATGACCCATGGCAGGACCTACAGACCGTATGTGGGACCACGGTCCGTGGATCGTGACCCCCATAACCAAGTCTTAAATGCCAACTGGCACCCTTCCAGGTCGAACCGTTGGTCAGTCTACGGTCCATCGGTCAGGGGCCGTTGATGGTCTCGTCAGATTTTAAGTTAGGGTCGTTTTGGTCTTTTCCCTATGCTTTGGGCATTTAAAGTACTTTGTTTAATACCTAAACTACGTCATTTTACTCAGTTTAAGCCTAATAATCTAGTCAGAACCTAACCAAAATCTTTATTCCCAAAAAACCATCCAGAACTTAGAGCAAAAAGAGAAGAAAAAGGCGTCAATTTCCTAAGAGCAATCAAGAACGTTTGCTTCAAGTTTCAGCCCCAAAATCGAAGGATTTAGGCCTAGATTTCATCACCAGGTATGTGGGATTTCACTAGTGGGTTCCTTTCATCCACTAGGTCCCTAGAGTTCAGTCAGCTCATTGATTCTTCATATCTTGTTTAGACCTAGGGTTTCTAAAGTCATGGAGTTTTGTTGTGATTTAGCTGTTTTCGTCTCCTTAATCGAAATAACATATTTTCTTGGAAAGGTTACTTAATTCCTTATATGAAACTCAGAATCCTAGTTTGTATAAATTCTCTTAGTGCATGAATTATACTTGCCTGGTCAGTTATACAGATAATCATGCTCCAGATTTTAAATGTCACATTCTCAGTATATAGATGTTGCATTCTCAGTTTGTATGTTAGTATTTTGAGCTATTCAATAATTAAGTATTTCAGTCAGATTAGCGTTCAACATACCCTCATAGTTCCAAAACTACCTGCATCTGAAGGATTATAAGTCCCCTATGTTGGGCATCAAATTTAGTGATCACGCCAGTCATGCCTTTATACCCCTTACAGGGTATATTGGGTCCTCTCGATGGGGCGTATCGGACTCCACGTTTAGCTCACACGATTTTATGTCGGTTAATAGTAGCTCCCACAATCAGACTCTTAGTGCATTCGAACAGGTTTTTAGTATATATTCAGCATTCAATTCAACATGTTATTTTCATTATTAGTACTTGGTCATTGCATTCTATTTAGCTTTTCAGTTATCTTTCAGTATTTAGATTCTTGCTTAGTTTATGTCATTGCTCAGTTATGTTTTGTTCAGCTTATATATATTTCTTCAGCTTAGTATCTATATCATGCATGCTAAGTAAATTCCAAGAACTGATGTATACTCTGTGCTATATCCTTTCATGATGTAGGTTTAGGTACTCAGCATTCAGAACATGCTTAGATCAATTCTCGATTAGCATTCAATAGCTTCAGTGGTGAGTCCTCATTTTTCAAGGATAATAGACATGCTTTCATTTTAGTCTTTATATTTAGTTTTTCAGTTTTGTTAGAGTTAGCTGGGGGCATGTCCCAGCAACTCAACTCAGTTAGAGGCTTTTCATACATATAATAGAATCAGCTTGGGTTGATGAGTTTATCTTTCAGTTATTGTTATACTCTTAGTATGTTTTATAAATTCAGATCAGTTGGGTATTCCCCATTTTTAGTTATCTACTATTTTAGCTTCCACATAGTTTGTTTTATTCAATTATTTTCAATATGCTTATAATATGTAGGACTCATGGTTAGCTTGGGGTCACTCGTGATTCCAAGTCCTATGTTACGTCAAGGGGGTAGTCTCGAGGTGTGACAGTTTTCGACCTGTCCAAGCTTCATATGGAGTTCGATCTAAAATAGCTTTTGTTGGAGGGATATTCAAGAGTGATAAAGTGTCACCCACTTCTTCTCCCCAAAATTGAATTGGAAGTCCCCTTCCATTAAGTAAGCTTCTAGCCATCTCAACCACTTTACGATTTTTTCGATCGTCGACTCTATTTGGTTGTAGCGAGTATTGTGTTGTAAACTCCCTACGAATTCCATTCTCATCTCAAAATAAATTAAAATCATTAGATAAAAATTCACCACCACAATCTATGTGAAGTGATTTTATCTTGAAATCGATTTACTTCTCCACAAGTGCCTTGAATTTCCTAAAATTCTCAAACACTTTAGATTTGAATTTCAGAAAGTAAGTCCAAGTCAAACAACTATAGTCAATGGTAAACAAAACAAAATATCAAATCCCACCAAGAGAGTCAGCATGTACAAGATCAAGACAATTACTAGCTCTCCAATATTATTCTACGGGGAACGAATTTCTAGTTTGTTTTCCGAATATGCAACTGTAACACCCCGGAAATTCTATGACTTAAGTTAGAGCCTCACCTTATGAATAATGACTTAAAAATAGTTAAAATTATGTTTATAAACCTAAACTAATGTAACTGACTTGGTTTGGAAGAGTAAAAGTCTAAACGTCAAGAAACGACCACGACTTTCGGAAAGAAAAGAAGAATGTGTTCTAGTGTGTCCTTAGGTTTTGGGCAGGTTTCGGAGTGTCGTATGATGGTATAATCTAGTGAAAAGGTTTAAAATAGGTAAATATATGTTCCTAGGGTCAAAATGTTCGAATACAACTCCCCGAGGCCACCCTAAGGGACCCCAACCTTAGTCAAGCAAGCTGCCAAGGCAGCTTGCAAATTGCACTTGGAGGGAATAGGGGTGCGTCGCGCACTTGCGCCCCCAAGGAGCAAAAATTCAGTTCACGATGCGGTCGTGTCGCGGACTCTATTGTCTCAAAATTTAATTCCAAATATCTTTAGGGAACAACTCCGCGTTAAGGACTTGTTCCGGGACAAAAATGCAGAAATTTAGAAATCTATTTTTACTTCATTAAAGGGTCCATTTAAGTGAGGGGTATTTAGGGTACTTTAGGGGACGTGTATATAATGATTTTTAAGTCAATTTACCTCAGTTTTATCACTCAAACACAAAACCCCAAAGATCTAAACCTAAGGTTCCTCCTTCTCTCTACTCTCTCTCTCTTCTCAAGAACTCCATTGAAGAAGATTGGAACTTCAAGAAGAAGACCAACTCTCCAAGGTTTCAAATTGGATTTTCGTGGTTAATTCATCTATAAGGCATGGTTTCTTATCACTCTTGGGATTCCTTTCCCCAAGAGGCCCCTTCAAGATGAATTTCAAAATCTTCAATTTATAGGTTTCAATCCAAAAACGTGGTTCTTTCTAAAGTGAAATTGATGTTATAAACTGACTTTGATTAGTGTTATATGAACAATTATTGATGAATTTATGTTGTATTGGTGGTTTCTTGAAGAATTCCCCATGAAACCCATGTTTCTCCTTCTTTTCCTAATTCTAACCCTAGTTTGTGTTGGATAATGATTGAAGGCTATGAATTGAATGTGATGTTATGTAATTCATGTTTGTATGATGATTCTACCCTATGTTATGTATAATTTTTATGAAATTAGTGTTGAGTCTTTGAATGAAGCCTTGAAGGCTATGAAGGGAATATGTCAATTGCTTATATTGATGTTGATTATGTTATTACTTCATGAATTACCTTGTATTATGTAGTGGTTATGAATTGTTTGGTAATTGAAGTATGGATGTCCCACGAAGGGCAAGAAGGTATGAAGATTGGTTCTTCTTTGAACTCAAGTATGAAAGGTGAATTACTTAGATTGTAATGATGCTATACCTAATGTGTTGTTGTGGTGTTGATGACCTAGTTTCCTCATCCTTAACCCTCTACACTTGAATTAGCTATGAAGTATGTATGTATATTATGGTATGATTGCTATATGATTGAAAGGTAGTTCTCGTGATTGTAGTGTAATGTAAAGTGAAAGGTTTACTCACTTGCTAAGTGTCTCTAAAGTGAAAGGATTGTTACTCACATATGAGCACATATGAGCTATTATGGTAAGATGTCTACATAAGGGTCTATTAAAGGCTAATGTGAATTTATGTCATGACTAAAGATGATTACAAAAGGGAATCAAATGCTTAGCACCGAAAGGGCATGTAAATGAGATGGGGGATCTCATGTTTAGCAAGTCCGGCTCCCCACATGGGTTTTCTCATGTTTAGCAAGTCCGGATTACCTACGGTATGTGTTGTCTCATGAGATAGAAACCCCCATGTTTAGTAAGTTAGGGTTTCTAGAAGCAATCTCCTTGACCCTTAACTATATGCCCACATGGACTCTAGCTTAGTGGATCCACCTAGATAGCTATGTATGAATGGTTACACCTTAGGCAAGTGTTAACCCTCTCTTTTCGGTGTGGGAGTAGAACACCGAATTCCATGTATCTCTCATGGTCTATGTCGGTTATTGCAATATTTTCCTAATGTAAAAGTAAATGAAGGTATGAGAGGTGTGAACTCTAACTAGGGCTTTCTTAAGGGTTTCTACATAGTGTAAGAGAGGGTATGGGACTTCTCTTGCACATTGCACTTGTGGGATCCTAAGAGATGGTTGTAGTAGTGTTCTCTTATGATTATGATTATTATGACTTATGTATGTTGAAGCTATGTTATGTATGATCATTATGAATGTGATAAGTTATGATGAAATATGATCTTATGAATGTATGCATGAAGTAGGTTGCTTAATGTGATACTTGGCTTTGAATAGGGTTATGGGGTTCTATTCTTTGCAATGCACTAGTATTGCTTGGGTTGTCTACATGTTGGGATGAGATAATGTTGGTTTGGACTATGATACTTAATCTGTGTGCATATTGGATTTACTTGGCAAAAAGCATGTTTTGAATAAAATGTCCTTTTATGCATGTTTCAATGGTTTTTATGCATAGTAGCCATACTTAGTACGTGTGTTGTACTGAACCATATTTTCTCCCTTTTCCCAAACATTTAGGTTTGGGCCGTTAAGGATTCAAGCTTACTTCTCAAGACACTTGGAGTTGCATCCCCAAGTTGGTGAGTCCTCAAGTCCGAGGACAAGACCCTATGATCTAGCTTCTATGTTTAGGTTTTTGCTTATGTTGAAAGACATTGTTGTACTTCCTATTTTCAAGACTTCTTATTGATGTAAGGGCTAAGTCCCATTTTCGATACTTCTATGCCTAGATAGTGAATTGTGACAAAGTTAGATTCTATTTTTCATATATGAAGTGAAGTTGAACTTCCATAGTAAAAGTTTTAAATTTTCTGTGATTTTATTCTATGATACGTGTTATGACGAATGCTAAGGGCTTGTATAAGACCTCTTCGAGGTCGAATACCCCGGTAACGACTAGGGGGTGCTCTCGGGTCGTTACAGCAACATTCACATAACTCAAGCTAACCCACTTTTGGTAAAGAAACTATCATGTTCTTTCTAGTTAACAGTTTCAACCCATTAATGTTTAAGTTATATCACAGATAAGTTTAGAATTACTATGCGTTGTTGTGATGGTTATGGTGCCCCAACCTTCTACTGATACTTGTTTGTCATCACTAAGTCAAACTTCACTTTTTACGACTCATCAAGATCTGTAAATAGAGACTTTGTACCATATATATGATTCGAGCATCCACTATCAATAATCCAAACACCATCAAAATCGTCATTAATTGGAGAATGATCCATGAACAACTTACTCTCATCCTCAACTTTCTCAGAGAAATTGACATGTTGTTGCTTATCTCTTTGCTTGGTCCAACAATATGCTTAAGTGTGGCCGAGCATCTTACAATACCGGCATTGCAAGTCACTCTTGTGCTGGCGTGACTCACTAAATTGTCCTCCGCCTCTACCATGACCTCGGTCCAGAAAAAATTTGAGGATTTTTCCTTTGTGAAAGATGAGTCCTCTTTCACCTGGAATGTCTTCACTTCAACCTTCTCATAAGACTTGGTTAGCCTATCTTCATGAGATAACAAAGAACCCATTAATTCATCAAATGTATAATCAGATAAATCCTTGGATTCTTTGATAGAAGCAACCACATTCTCAAAATTAGTGGTTAAAGACCTCAAAACCTTTGCCACAACAGTTTCATCACTAATTTTCTCTCCATAAGACTTCATGAGATTTACAATTGCAGAGACTCTAGACATATAAAATTGCATTGGTTAACTAGTTCTCATTCTTGGAGTTTCAAAATTGTGACACAAAGTATGTAATTTAACTATAATTACCTTCTTATCTTCCATATACTCCTATTGCAAAATTTCCCAAGCTTTATGGGAACTCTCTGCTACTAAAATTCTGGGAAGATATTATCATCAAGGGTTTATTGAATCAGGAACAATGATTTCGAATTGTTCTTGCGATTTTCCCGCAGTTGTTGTGCATGGCCTTCATCGGGATCTAGAAATCCATTCTCCGCCAAGTCTCATATCTCTTGAGACTTAAAAAGAGTCTTCATCTTAAGGCTCCAAAAATAGTACTTCACCCCTTTGAATATTGGAAGATGTTAAGAATTAGAAATACAGTTTACTGCCATTTTCCGTCTTTGATTAGGTTTTTTGTATAAAATTTGATGGGGTTCACTCTCTCACGTTACTTTGGTTCCCAGAGGAATGCACCTGGAAATATAGAAGAAGAAGGACTCTGTTGTGGTTCACTTCTTTTGCTTTCTAATTACTCTGATACAAAATTGTTGATTCAAGAGATCAAAGGCAAATAAAATAGCTTTCAGAGATAGTTTTTTTGTACTGCTCATTCTTTTTCTATTACTAAAATAAGAAGACTTACTGACCTTTATAGGCTTATAGTTAACTACGTCAGCTAAAATAAAGCAACTAACTAATAATGAAAAAACATGGGAAAAGTGGTAAACATGACCCACTACAATAAGAAGATAATGCATTGACAGGGTAAATACTTAAACCTGCTAATCCTAAAAAACATATTCACAAATTGTTTTGTGTAACAAAATTATTTTGAAGAATTAGTCAACATACTTGACTATGATTTTCAAACAAGACAATATATAGGACTCCATCAGATGATCTTAGTTTCTCTAACAATAAAAAGACTCTGGGATCTGGTACCGTTCCTCCACATCACTTGCAGTCAGAATAAAGGACCTACATTTGTAGAAATAGCAAGTATAAGGAGACAGGTCAGAGTTTTTGGTCAAAAACATCCTTCAATTATACATGAGACTTGAACTGCACTGTTGTTCTATCATATTGAACAAAAAAACACTCCCTATTATTCCAATAATGATAATATTCATAAACTAACTGGTAAGCCTACATACCCTCCATTTTGTTTGCTCTCATCCTTCTCTTAGTTGATTGATAGATAATTCTTATTTAAATTGGATGGACTACGAACGAGGTTTTTACCCTCAACTTCACTGTAGCAGCAACTCTGTCAAGAAGTATCATCCTCTTTGAATTAACGTTGACAACCAGTATTATTCCAACAAAGTATTTCATAGATCTATATGATTTCTAATCAGATAAGTAGAAAAATATATAGTTTTCCCTTCATTTCCAGAAAAGTGAAAGAACTTCTAGCATGAAGCTAAGTCTATTTTATCAGATCTAATTCAATTTAGTTTCAAAGATTAGTTAAATTGACTCTTGAGAAGTGAAAAGTGACACATGAACTGAGACACCAGAAGTGTTAGAAATCATAATTTATAGTTAGCATTTTTTTTGTTTGTAAAACTAAAGTTTTTAAAATAATAATATGAATTAAGGAGAAAAAGTATAAGTCCCAACAAATAAAAGAATTCAGAGACACCACATGTTCATGCATCATGAATCCAAACTCTACTTACATGAAATGGGAGTATTATTGTCATGAGTGCATGTAAATTTTAAAAGAACAAGTGCTAATATAGGCACCATAGATTTGGCCAATATAACTAGAATTACCAAATATGAACTAAGAGAAGGACGAGAAGGTACAAAAGTGGATTTAATCTGTTAGTTTATCGACAGAAACTAACACAAGGATGAATCTTGTTGCTTTTAGGATAATTGAAGGATTTTTTTACCGCAATAATAAAAGGAGTTTTGGGTGCAGTTGAGGGATGATTTTGGCCAAAAACTCAGTCACAATAGTATACTATAATTACATCAGATTAAAATTTTCTCTTAGAGGATTTCAATTCAAATTCAAACTATCATCTTTCCTCATCTCCATGCTAACCCCCTTCCACTTTATTGGGCAAGAACGGAGCATGTTTGAAGTAAACAAAATCTGAATTTTTCATCACATGCCAAAATGTAGTTTTTGAAAGATAAATCAAGGGATCAAGAGGATATTAATTATTCAAATGTCCTAAGAATAGCCCCTTACAAAAAAAGATTCATCATTCTGTACTACTAATTTCCGCTGCCCCAACACTGAAAAACAAGAAAGGAAAATACTACTTTTATAAATGTGGTGTCCAGGACAGTTTACGTGCAACTCGACTAATTCATGAAACACTTGCTACCTCCCCACCAACAAATGTACCAGGTAATTTTGTTCATCGGTCTTTGAATGATGGAATCACCTAGTTTTTTTTTTCTTTGTTGTGATTTGAACATGAAACCTCATGTTCTCAATTAACTTCAATACAACTAGGCCCTTTGGTGCAAAGAAAAGTACTCAATTTCTTTAATATAAACAGATATCCCCAAATTATTTGATGTTGGAAATGGCCCTTCCTGCACCAAAATTCACTAAAAGTACAACTACCCTTTATAGTACCTTCTCCACCTCCTTCGAACCCTACTCGCACCTAAAATAACCCTTTATGTCCAAGCTCTATATTAAGGAGAACATTGCTTCATGCTACATAAAACTAGGGCACTGGAAAAAGTAACTTAAGTTGGACTATCTAGATTGATATTATGACTGTTCTACCACAAAATAAAAATATATATGAGGACCAAAAGATCATTACAAATTGTTAAGCTTGTTACGTTGTTAATCTAGTGCTTGGAAACCTCAATTAAGCAAATTGATTTCTTCACATAAATTAACAAGAAGAGCAAACCCATAAAGAGTTGGTATGTCTTACCTCCTTATCAATACATTACACAGGAGTACAACAGAGTCAGTAGGTAAAAATTAAGTAAGAAGGCCATCAACCATACTAGATATGTTTTGCTTTATCTACTTAAATCTTACTCTATTTTCATCAACCACGCATGTTGTCAAGTTCTTCTCATACACTTTACCTTCTAAAGAAAAATTCACCACTACCATACATTGAACAATTAATTTCTCAAAGTACATAATATTTGGCTCATGACAAGTGTGTTGGTATTAATTGCCCTAAGTTTCTTATCATAAATAGGTTTTTCTTTTTCTTATAAGGAAACCATAAAATCTTCATATTTGGCAAGTCATTTTCTTGTAGGAAAAGGTTTAGGACTCTATAAATAATGGTTCGTTCCTTCTAACATAGTAACATTCACAATGTAGTCCTAGGGGTTTTGAGAGTTTTGGTTAGGAGGAGAATTTGTGGGACACAAGTAATATGTTATAACTTCTGTGAACCTTTTTTTTCCGAGTGAATTTGTTGAGGTTATTTATGTGAGCATAATGAATAATAGAGAATGATTGTATATATTATTGTAATTATAGATATTTGTTTTAATAATCATAAAAAATAATATTGTGATACAATAGCGGATTTGGAGGGTTAGCATACCAAATTTAAAGGGATTTGAAGGGCACATTTAGAAGGATTGAATATCTGATCTTTAGGGATAGGAATAACGGATCTTTAGGGATGTGTAATGTGTATGCTCTCTATATAAAAGAAATACTCTCACATTGAGAGGCAATTAGTAAAATCTTGATATGGTATTAGAGCCTTCTCTTTGTTGTCTTGTTTGATAGAGTTTTTTTTTCAAAAAACTTGATTTTGTTGACTATTCGACGACAATTAGTCCTTAACACCTAGGACTCTTGGTCTTTGTCATTCTAGTTGTTTTATAGTCATAGTGTTTCTAGTTTTCATAGCTATTCAAAAGCATGAATTCATGTCATTTTGAATCCTTCGGTGTTTGTTTTAGTTGAAAAAATTATTCTTCTTGGGGATTTCAATTTCAGTTATATGTCACTGGAAAAAAAAGAACTATGGTGCCATATAGATGGTAGTGATCCTACTCCTATTGATCCTACCAAGTTAGGTGAATGAAAGATTAAAGATGCTTGCATGATGACATGGATTTTAGGGTTTATTGACCCTCTTATTGTTCTTAATCGCAGGCATTACAAGACAGCTAAGGCTTTGTGGGATTATTTACAAAAGGTCTACAACCAAAATAATAGCGCAAGAAGCTTTTAGTTAGTGTTGGAAATTGCTAATTACTCTCAAGGAGGTCTCTCTGTATAGGATTATTATTTTGGATTTTTGAACATATGGTCTAAATTAACAGATATTATTTATGCCAAAATACCTTTTGAATATTTGTATGTTAATCGGGTAGTTCAAGAGCAAAGTAAGCGAGATCATTTTTTATGAAATTACAGTCTGAGTTTGAGAGTGTTCGCTCTAACATAAAGAACATTGATCCCTCTCCCTTCCTGGATGTATGTTTTATGGAATTACTTTGTGAAAAGTAGTGTCTTGTCACACAAAATGCTTACTAGCAAGAAAAGGATGTCATTGTTGCATTTGTGGCTCAAGGTAAAAGAAAGGACATGGATATAACTAGAAATCAATGTTGCAGTTGCAAGGAATATGGTCATATTGCTAGAAATTGTTGTTAGAAGTTATGTAATTATTGTAAACAATAAGTACACATTATCAAAGAATGTCCCACACGCCCTCAAACCCGTAGGGTCAATGATTTTCAAGCTGGGATAAATGGTTCCACTTATCTCATCTTCAGGACAAGTCCTTACTCCTGAAATGGTTTAACAAATTATCGTGTTAGCCTATTCAACATTGGGATTACAAAGTAATGGTGTTACATCTAAATTTTGGATTGTTGATTGGGTGCTTCCAATCATATGACCAACTCAACAAGCATACTAAAAAATATTAGGGAGTATCAAGATCAATCACACATATAAATTGTCAATGGTAGTAATTTACCTATCACTAAGGTTGGGGATATTACTACAACTTTCAAAATACTTTTGTTTCACCAAAGCTCTCTACTAGTTTTATTTCAATTGGACAATTGGTAGATAACAATTGTGATGTGAAATTTTCTCGAAATGGTTGTGTTGTGCAGGATGAGGTGTCCGGGATAATAATTTTAAAGGGGGAAAAGTTGGAAGATTTTTTCCTATACACTTTTCCATTCCTCCTATTCTAACTTTGCCCTGTACCTATACAACTAGTAAGACTGAGGTTTGGCATAAGCATATAGGACATCCAAATTATATTGTGTTGTCTTATTTATCAAATTTTGGTTTATATGGGAATAAGAATCAGTTTTCTACAGGCATCAAATTATTAAGATCTGATTCTTGTAGACAATATATGTCTTATAAATTCAAAAATTTCTTGCTTTATAAAGGAATTATCTCACTATGCTCTTGTCTATGTACACCACAGAAAAATGGGGTTGCTAAGCATAAAAATTTCCACCTTTTAGATGTCACTCGTAATTTATTGATTGAGTCCTTTGTCCCATCCAAATAATGGGGTGGAGGCTTTGTCTACTTCTGTCCATTAAATTAATAGACTATCATCTAAAGTGCTAAATCTTGAGTCCTCATATTATCGTCTTTATCATCAAAATCCTAGCTATGATAATTTTCATACATTTGGTTGTGTTTGTTTTTTACATCTGTGTCACAATCTCAGCCTACACCTTGGATGTGGCTGGCACTGGAGAACCATTACTGGCCTCAAGTGAACCCCCATCCTGGCTGACTACAAGTAAAAGACTAACTCAAGCATACATAAGCATCAAATTGAAAGAAATATTTAAAAATAGTTTATTGAATCTCAAAACTTCGCTGAATATACTAAGTATGAAATACAAATTTTAAATAAAATATCTAAAACTGAAAGACTCTCCAAAATTGTCTATCTGTGGAGTCTCTACTATATATAGACTAGTTTCGGGAAAAGACCCACGACTACTCAAAATGTTACTAATACGAACAACTCATAAAACTGGAGTCCTCCGAAAGCAAGAAGGTCTTACTCAAAAGTTAGCGAGCAAACAAAATGATCTCAGTGGACTCATGTTGAGGATCCTAAGAAACTGTATCTACATCATAAAATGATGCAGGTCTAATGAAATTAGTACATGGAATGTTTGAGTATGTAATATGGCTAAATAAACAAATAGCTTTATGAAATGACTGCAAAATATATAGATATATACTTAATTGAATGTAAAGAAATAAAGGAGTAAAATCATTTAATGCTTTACAAAACACTCTCTCACCTTTGAACTCAACATAATAAGTGATATATAAAAATACACTTTTACTCTATTGGGAGATTCTCTAACCAACAACCATTACTATGAGCTACATGATGATACAACATCTCACCCACACTACCAGAATTATCTTATACCTTGTCGGGGTATAGAACTCTTCAACTAAGTGGATCCACTAATCTATGCTAAAAAACAATAAGGAATCATCTAAAAAGTATGACACGTTACCCATGTTGGCATACATGGTTTATGAGGACTTTGAGTTATCGAAACTCGACCCCATATCAGTTCTCAATACTACTCCCAATAATATATACTCGTGCTCATATGTTTAAAGACATAACTTTTCCTCTATTTTGAGATAATTGCTCGAACTACCCTCTTAAAAGAGGTAACTGCTCTTGAAATATCTTTCGAACTTATAATTCATTTAGAAATCTCAGTTTCTCTTTTAGCAATGTAACAATTGATACCTTTGGGAATACATAGTACCCTTATACTCTTACTCTATTGATACTTGAAAGCTCTTTCTTAAAAACATATCAAAATCATATTTTAGTATGATCATTATTGACTCGGAAATTTATACTGCACAAACATTGATGGTATATCTAGATACCATACTGCTCATACATTGATGGTATACTCGATTGTCATACTAATCATGTTTTAGAAACTCTTTTCTCAAAACTCATCTTTACTTTCTCAAAACTCAGTTAAAGAACTCAATTGTTGGCTTTAAAAAGGTTTTCAAAATTATAACTCAAAGCATGGGGTTCATGTGGAATTATGGACACAAATTACTCAACTTTAGGACCTTAATAACCATATAGAAACTCATGAATACAAGTATTTCTCAAAACTCATCTTTACTTCCTCAAAAACTCAATTTAAAACTCTCAAGTGTTGGCTTTAAAAAGATTCTCAAAATTTATAACTCAATTCATAGGGTTCCTGCAAAATTATAGACATGAACGACTCAAATCAAGAATTTTCAATGCATAAAATATATCAATTTAATAATTAGTAGTAGAATTGGAAAATGAAATAGGAACTCGAGAACTCAAAATTAACTCATCTCAAGAATACTCAAATCTAGGGGTAAAATCGTCACTTACTATTTTACTTATTTGAAAGTAGATGTAGGGAGTGAGGAAGAACTAGTCCACCACTATGATTGCCTTACATACCTGAAAGAACAAGGTTCTACAAGAATCTTGAAAAATCTTGAAGAAGAACATGATTAAAAGCCTTGAAACCCTAGCTTGAAGGAGAACAATCAAGAAAACCTTTCTTGAGATTTCTTGAATTAGTTTCTTGAAACTCTATGGCCAATAATTATGATTTTCATTAGTGATTCATATTGTATGGAGTAATTTGAGTTGGAAATAATGAAATTCTTGGAGAGGAATTACCTTGAAGAAGAAACTTGAAAAAGATGAAAAGAATCTTGAATGGAGTCTTCTACTTTGATTTGTCCTTAGAGTTTGTCCTTAGGGTTTGAGAGAGAAGAGAATGATGGATTAAAATATGGAAATAAGATTGTTTAGGGATTTACAAGAGTTAAGAATCTATTTTTAAGGTTTTCCTAGTGGTATAAGGAGAAGAAAATTACCTTATTCATAATTTTTCCCACGGCTAAAAGGGAACTGCACACTACATTAGTTAGTAAAAGAATCATAACTCTCTACTCTGAACGCAGAATGACGCAAAGTTTGTGGCATTGGAAAGATAATCCAAAGGCCTTTAAGTTGATAGGTTATGGGCCACGTTACTCTTTATACTCAAAGAGATATGGTCATTTTAAGTTGACCTAAGTAAAATCTTATGTCAAAACGTAATTGGTAAGGAAACTTTCAACTCAACTTTGTGTTCGGAGTTTTTTTTAGTAACCTTAATTGATATCCAAAATCATTTCCACACTAAATAATTTACCTTAACACATATGGGCAAATTTAAGAATCACCCAATATGACCCTACAAGTAAATAATGAATGGTTTGAGTCTTAACTTAGAAATTTTCGGGGTGTTACAATATCTTCCCCTTAGGATCATTCGTCCTCGAATGAAGGCTTGTCTAAGAATGGAAAGGGGTTACTCTTACTGTATTCAAGTCTAACTTAGAATCATAAATAAGTTAACATAGGGTGATTATTCTGATCTAAATCACAAGATTCGAGTTCTATACCTTTGTAGGAAATCTCATCCCAAAAACACTACTCCTAACTGCTACATTCAACTAACCTTGAGCTCATATCACAAAACACCTAATGTATTAGATATTGTCCACATGTTAACAATACCACATTCAAGCTTAGAACCTTAACCACTCCATAGACTCCTACTAACCCACTTTCTAAGAACTTCTCATCCTCTCATCATTTCTACCAACTTAGCTTTCATACATTACCACCAAGAAGCTGACTTAATACTCATTGTAAAACTTATCTCTTTTTTCCTCCACATTTATAACCTTAGATGGAATAAACACACCATCACTATCACAATAATAAATAGCAATTCTCTCCTCCATCATCACACAACTACTATCAACAACACCCCTCTCCAAAACTAAAAAGGATTACTGAAAGGACTTTAGGGCGAAAGATTATAAGCACGATTCATTCGAGAGTTCTAATATAAGAATATACGTGGCATAACATGATATTGCTAGCCATTGAGAGTAAATCATGAACTTGTGAGACTGAACATACCTTGAGACATGAATATTAATATAAATAGGTTCATGTCATGAGGATGATATCCATAACTTTATGGATTAAGCTTGAGTAATATGGGCTAAAGTCTTTTCTCTTCATTCTAGAAATAGAGCATAGATGTGAATCTCTCTGAAGTGTATGAGCATAGGTCATAGAAACAATTCTGATATTAGGAATATCCACAAGATGTTGTAATAATGAAACGACCCAAAAAGTTCCTAAAAATGTGCTTCGGAAGTTACCGGAAGCTTGTTTTAACTATATCTAAAAATCCATTTCGTTTTTCGAAAATCCGACTTCATATTCTTGTTTAGGGGGTCAAATTGAGTGGGAGATGGGTCTAACCCAAATTTTAGAGCAACCGTATCAAAATCCGAAATTTCCAAGTGAAGCCTTTTTCGAGGGTCTACTTTGGAGGGTCATATCTCCTAGCACACAAATAATTGGGTGGCCCATAACATATCCATGGAAATCCCTTTGAATTATCTACCCAACGCACTTCGTTTCACCTCATTCGGAGTTCGGACGAAGAAGTTATGCCCATTTTCGTAAAATCTGTCCGTGCAGGAAATGCAATTTCCAGAGAGCGATTTTATTGTTCACCGGCCTCATTTTTTTTTTTCTAAGTGTTGGTTCCATTTTTCCAAAGGGCATATTTTATTTCCTATATAACACTAATTCAATTCCCATCTCTAAAACATTTTCCAAAACACCTCTCTCATACTTAGACACATTTTCTCTTAAGTTCTCTCAAGAACCCCAATCCAAAACCTTCCTCAAGATTGAAGAGACTCTTACTCCAAGTTCCAAGCTTCCATTGAAGACACTCTCAAGACCTTCATAAAAAAACTCAAGGTATGTGGTGTTGAACTCATGGGTCCTTCCACCCATAGTGCCTAGTCTCTATTCTACTCACTAATTCATGGTTTAAGTTGAGAATTCATAAATTAGTCTTGTTCCTTGTATAAATTTCTTGCACAGTGAATTTTAAACATGAAAAGTGATTGTTTTGAGCATGTTGTGACTCTAGAACTTGAATCTAAATTTGGAATGGATATGGAGATTTTTCATGTAGTCTTGTGGGTGTTAAAAGGCGTTGTAGGTTGTTCATTGGTTTGGCTGCATAATTACTACCCTATTTTCCATGCTCTTTGATCCCATTACATGCCTTCAAGGTGTTTGACAAAATGTCCAATTATGGAGAATTGATGAATTGATGCTTTAGGGCTTGAGTTATGAGATGTGTGGCATTCCAGAGATGTGTTGATGACAAACTAAGCTTGTGTATATGTTCATTCCATACATGAGATTGCATTAGAGCCTAATGTGAATTTTCTATATAAAGTGTTGCATGACCATACCCGGTACGGGGGAAAAGAACCGGATAACCATGTGAGGGGTTTATACCTCACCACCTAGGATGCTTGGAGTGTGAACAACATCAACCATGTGAGAGGTTTATATCTCACCACCTAGGATGCTTGGGGTGTGACCAACATCAACCATGTGAGAGGTTTATATCTCACCACCTAGGATGCTTGGGGTGTGACCAACATCAACCATGTGAGGGGTTTATACCTTGCCACCGGGGTGTCCGGGTGTGAACGGCATCCCCCATCCTAAGTTGGGGTTATAGATTGGTTGGATCATGCACACACATATGATATCTACTATTAGTATAGATTTACTTAAACATGTTTTGACTTCACTTTGATCATGCATCCTCATATTGTTATTCATTATGCCTATGGAACTATTTTTTGCATTTCGATTGTGTCCTTGTCTATTGTTGTATTGCACCCCACATACTTAGTACATTCCAAAGTACTAACGCATATTTTGCCTACATGATGTCACCATGTAGGGACTGGAGCTACTCTTGATCCTTCTCTCCATCCACGTGGCTAGTACGGTGCTTATCCGAGTTTGTTGGTGAGTCCTCAATAATTCGAGGGCTATGTTATGTTTCCTACTCCTATGTTTTGAGACTTTAGCTTGCAATTGTATTTTGACTATGAGGGGAGCCGGTAGTATGTCATGGCCCCCGTCCTATCTATGTATGTAGAGGTGTGCGTTGGACAAGTATTTTGTAAATGAGCTTGACTCTTATTCTATGATGTTATTTTGAAATGGTTTGCCCTTAGTCCCTAATTCCGTTATTTAATGTTGAATGTACTTCCGCGACCGATGAAGTGTGATGACAAGTTTGAGAGGCTTGTTTGGGGTTCCTTCGGGTTCCTCATTCGCCATGTCACGTCTAGGCCCTAGGCTTGGGTCGTGACAAATAACTTCTCTTGAGGAATATGCAAGATTATGAATGGATTGATATATCTCTAAAACTTTTTCTGAAGACATCACTATCTCATCCTCAACACTTGACTTGATTTCTCATCTTGTCATCTCTCCCATACGTTTGGAGTTGCCACTCTAAAGTCATGGATCTATAATCAACATCTCTAAATTGGTCTACATTCCATTTAGTCTAATACTCGGGAAAGACTTATCTCATGGCTACTAAACTCTCTATAAGTAGGTACTAAGACTCAATTTAAGACCTCTTTCTAAGATGCTTGTCTTAACCTTTTTCTCAATGGCCTCTATGGCTGCTTCCTCTAGTTCTTAAGGGAAGAAAATTAATGCTTACATCAGCCTATTACACATTAATAGATCAATTATACTATTTAGGCACACATGAAAAATAATCATTAACTTAATTGGAACCTCGTCTAACTACATTCGATCTCGGGTACACCTTTTAATTATCTTGTTAATCTAATGACTTAGCCACACTTCATTTCTCTCATCTAAAAGTTAGAAGCTCATACTTGTACCACTCACACTTGTAAAAGGTAACACCTTAATTTCTTACCTACTCTATGTCAAATCTTCCAGATTAGATCTCGAACTAACATCATCACCCTCATGTTTCCATTCTTTTTTACCACCGCTCTCATCTCAAATTCAAGCCTAATGTTTATTAATAAATCCAAGTATCAATATGATTTCTCGCTTACTATACTAACTTACAACTATGAGATATAAATTAAGAAACACTCCCCCACTAAAATCTTATGAGAAGTGTCAATATTTTATCTCTCTATCTACATACTTACGAATTATCATCATATTCAATTTCATGACTTAAGTATTATTTACTCATTCACTATACATTATTGCCTATAGTCCTATAACCCTTTGAAAATTATGGGCTTTCCCTTAAAGATCATAAGGTTAGAGCTATCACCTCATGAATACTCATGCTCTTCTATTCAAAACCTATACTCTATCATTACTAACACAATGACACATCATCAAAACGTCCTTCATAGTTAAAGTAAACTATAACTCATCATAAGTAGTAACTATCTATCTACCTTATATCATGAACTCTATACAAAATTATTATGTCTTAGTCTACCCATAAGGGAAAACTCCTCATTAATAACCTACTCGGTGCATGAGTATAATAACATAGTTTGCCTCATCACTAACTCCCTTTCTTAGATTACTGAACCTCTGTATGCATTCTTCTATCTTTGGGCACTCTTACTACTATTGCTTATAATCTCATAACTTATACTATCTTTTCGGATGAAAATACTACCCGAGCCCCAAAATACACTTTCGCATGAGGGTCTCAACTAAAACTAGGTTAAAGAAAAGAGTCTAGGAATACATCTCGCTTTAGGTTCGACACACGATTCATATGAATAAGAGTGCATTCTTTTGAATCTCAACACTTAAGCTCAATGATGGGACTCTCTTAAGCCCCTCGACAATCTAATGACTTCCTCAAGACTTTTGCTGAGAGTAACTCATCGATTTGGAACTGGTTTTTCTTTTCAACTACCTTGAGTATGAGGGCTAGTCAAATGAATCTGATAAACACACGAGTTTGAAAAAGCTCCCTATGACATAGTTCTACTACTCGATTTAGAGTATTAAAGAATGGATAGTTTTCCTAAATGTTTGTAGTCCCTCATTTATAAAAGTGGGGTCCTCACAACCATAAATAAGATCTTATTTGACACGGCTTCATAGACACCCTAGGACACTTAAACACCGTGCTCTGATACAAAGTTTGTCATGACCCGAGCATACACCTTGGTAGTGGCTTGCACTTGAGAACTATTGGTGGCCCTCAAACGAACCCTCATCCAGTCTGACTACAAACAAAAGACTAACTCAAACATACATAAGCATCAAATTGAGAGTAACATTTAAAAATAGTTTACTGAATCTCAAAACTTCGTTGAATATACTGAGTATGAAATACAAATTTTAAATAAAATATCTATAACTAAAAGAATCTCAAAAACTATTTATCTATGAAGCCTCTACTATATATAGACGAGTGTTACGACAAGACCCACGCCTACTCAAAATGTTACTAATACTAACAACACATAAAACTGGAGTCCTCCGAAAGCAAGGAGGTCTTACTCAAAAGCTGGCAAGCAGACGAAGTGATCTTAACGGGCTCATATTGAGGATCTGAAGAACTTGTATATGCATCATAAAAGGATGCATGTCAAATGACATTAGTACATGGAATGTACGAGTATGTAATATGATTGAATAAACAAATAATTCGATGAAAGGACTGCAGTAGATTTAGATATATACTCAATTGAATGTAAAAAAATAAAATAGTAAAATCATTTAAACCTTTACAAAATACCCTCTCATCTCTGAACTCAACATAATAAGTTATATATAAAAACACACTTTAACTCTATTGAGAGATTCTCTAACCGACAACAATCACTATGAGTTGCATGATGATATAGTGTCTTGCCCACGCTGCCAGAACTATCTTATACCTTGCTGTGATATAGAACTCCTCAACTAAGTGAATCATCTAAAAAGAATGACCATTTAACCATGTTGGCATACATGGTTTATATGGACTTTGAGTTGTGTGAACTCATCCCAATATCGGTGCTCAATACTACTCGCAATAACATATACTCATGCTGATATGTTTGAAAATAAAATTTTTCCTCTTGTTTGAAATAATTACCTAAACTACCCTCTTAAAAGAGGTAACTGCTCTTGAAATATCTTTTGAACTCATAACTCATTCAGAAGTCTCAGTTTCTCTTTTATCAATATAAAAATTGATACCTCTAGGAATACATGGTCCCTTTATACTCTTACTCAATTCATACTTGAAAACTCTTTCTCAAAAACATATCAAAATCATATTTTAATATGACCATTGATGACTTGGGAAGTCATACTGCATAAACATTGATGGTATATCTAGATACCATACTGTTCATACATTGATGGCCTACTTGATTGTCATACTAATCATGTTTTAGAAACTCTTTTCTCAAAATTCATCTTTACTTTCTCAAAACTCAGTTTAAGAACTCACGTGTTGGCTTTAAAAAGCTTTTCAAAATTTATAACTCAAATCATAGTGTTCATGCAAAATTATGGACATGAATGACTTAACTCAAGAATGTTAGTACATAACATATATCAGTTCAATAATTAGGAGTAGAATTTCAAAAAGAAATAGGAACTCGAGAACTCAAAATTATCCTATCTCAAGAATACTCAAATCTAGGGGTAGAATCATAGATTACGCTTTTACTCATTTGAGAGTAGATGTATGGCATGAGGATGAACTAGTGAAACACTATGATAGCCTTACATACCTGAAAGAACAAGGTTCTTGAAGAATTTGGGATGTTTTGCCTTAGGGTTTTGCCTTATGTAGAATTTTCCCCCGCGGCTAAAACGGAACTGCACTACATTAGTTAATAAAATGATCATAACTCTCCACTCCGAACGCGCAATAACGCAAACTTTGTCGAATTGAAAAGATAATTCAAAGACCTTTAATTTGATTGGTTATGGATCACGTAACTTTTTATATTCTAAGAGATATGGTTGCTTTAACTTGACCTATGTAAAATCTTATGTCAAACTTAATCGGTAAGGAAACTTTCAACTCAACTTTGTGCTATGAGTTTTTTTTAGTGACCTTAATTGATATCCAAAATCATTCCCACACTAAAGAAATTACTTTTACACATATGGGAAAATTTAAGAATCACCTGATATGACCATACAAGTAAATGCAGAATGGTTTGATTCTTAACTTAGAAATTTTTGGGGTGTTACAATCTGCCTCCTTCTCAACGCAATAAACATTATGTTAAGTCTACTAAGTGTGCTTTTATGGGTTAAAGTACTTCACAGAAAATTTTTATTTTCTATGATCCATATTCTAACAAATTTCATGTTTCTAGAAATGTTGCTTTCTTTTAAAATCAATTGTTCTTATCTACTCATGTTGAGTCATCTTCTGTTTCTCATTGTCTTCCTACTTTTTAGGATTTGTGATCTTCTTTTAAGTGGTTCAAACCTGTATTTGTGTATGAATGACATCGGCCAACTCTGCCCCATCCTGAAACTGATCTGCCACCTGAGATTGCACCATAACTAGAATTTGAGAATTCTTCAAGGTTTGATCCTCCTATACCTACTTGGTGATATACTACAATATCTCGTATTACTAATTGGTGTGGCTTTTCCTCTACTTCATCCACCATTTCTATTCCAACTTGTTACGCACAAGCTTCAAAGCATGAATGTTGGCAGAATGCAATGGAGAAAGATCTTTTGACCCTTAAAGAAAATAACACATGGGACAATGTTTCATGTCCTTCAAATGTCCATCCACTTGGATGTAAATGGGTTCATTCAATTAATCTTCATTTTGATGGCACTCTTCATCAATACAAAGCTCGATTGGTTGTTCTTCATAATAGACAAGAGTATCGTGTGGACTATGAAGAGACTATTGCACCAATAGCAAAAATTACTACGGTGAGAACAATTATTGCCATTGGTTCTTCGCAAAACTAGTATCTTCATCAAATGGATGTCAAAAATGTTTTTTTTCCACAGTGATCTTAAAGAAGATATTTATATGAAACCTCTACCTGATTTATTCGCATCACCTACATCATATGTATGCAAGTTGAAGCAGTCTTTGTATAGACTAAAACAAGCTCATATGGCTTGGTTTGACAAATTTTGATCTACTTTGCTACAATTTCTTTTTGAGTAGAGCAAATATGACTCATCTTTATTTGTTCAAAATATATATACAAGTTGTGTTCTTCTTTTGGTATATGTAGATGAATTATTGTTATCACAAGTGCAGATTCTTCATTAATCACTAGTCTCCAACAACAACTTAAAGATTCTTTTCATATGAAAGATCTTGGTACTCTTACAAATTTCTTAGGTTTGGAAGTTCATAATAATTCTTCAGGTGTGTTTCTAAACCAACACAAATATACTCAAGATTTGATTTCTTTGGCTGGTCTTCAAGATTCCTCCTTCGTAGATACTTTATTAGAATTGAATGTGAAGTATCATCGTGAGAAAGGCGATCTTCTTCTTGATGAAACTATATTTCATTAATTCGTTGGGACCCTAAATTACCCTACTATTACTTTTCCTCATATATTTTTTGTAGTTCAACAAGTTAGTCAATTTATGCAAGCTCTCTGTCATATCCATTTAGTGGAAGTTCGTCGCATCATTCGGTATCTTCTAGGAACATCTACTAATGGATTATTTTATCCTAGTGATTATCCTATTCGTCTTAATGCCTTTAGTGATTCTGATTGGACAGGATGTCCTTATACTCATCGTTCAGTCACTGATTGGTGAATGTTTCTTGGAGAATCATTGATATCTCGGAAGAGTAAGAAGAAAGACCGTGTATCAAAATCCTCAGCAGAGACTGAATATCGATCTATGTCTACTACTTGCGATGAGGTTGTATGGCTTCATGGATTACTTGTTGAGATTGGATTTTCTCAATCTAATCCTACTCCTCTCTATGATGATAATACAAGTACTATTAAAGTTGCTACTAATCTGGTTTATCATAAGAGGACCAAACACATTGAAGTAGATTGTTATTATATGTGAGAACTTGTAGTTAATGGAGTCATTACTCTTTGTTGGGTTTTAGCAAGGCGTGAATAGGAAATAAGAATGAATGAGAAATTGGGAAATGTTGCGAAACCAATTTGGAGGGAAAATGAAAAGTCATTTCAAATGGAAAGTCTTAGAAATTGAAAAGTCATTTCTCCTATATTGGTAGAAGAAAGGAAAAGTGTTGTCCTTATATAAGGCAACATTTTCTTTAGCTCTTAAAGGGTTAAGTAGAAGGTGCCCCCTCACGCTGTTGTCGTCGCTCGCTCGGCCTATGCCTCGGCTTTGGCAAATGATATGATTGATTGATAGTTTTTTAGGTAAAATTTATTTAATCAATCTCACTAATTAATTTTCTTTTTCTTGAAAATAATTCAGAATGTTAATTAATTAATTTATGAAATTAATTTTGCATAACAGAATTATTTGAAAATTTGCGCATAACGTAAAGAGAGATATTTCTCTCATTTTTCAAACACGAAAAACTCTCTCTTCCGCATACATTTTCTTACAAATCAAATTGTCAATCGATTAAGTCTGTGTGTGCTCTCGTTGTTGTTCTACTGAAGTTTGAGGTACCTCTAACTCTTTAATAGTTAATCCTCTTTATCATGGGAAAAATTAATCTACAACCTTGAGTACTTGAGGGGATTAAATTTCTCAAATATACACAGTGGGTTATGTGGACTCGAATTATTTATTTTCTGTCTATTTCATCTTTTCTGTTTCTGTTTTTACTAACTTGAATAAAGGAGATAATACTCTTCTGCACGTGTCCATTGATCTTTAGATAGCTAATAGATTTATAAACTTCATGGCATGACAACGACTTCAATTTCTAGTAGGCAAATTAATCCTTCTTGATTCGCCAACATCAGTTTAAGGGGGATGGTAGCATGATGATTATTAAAGAGTTATTGTATATATTAATGTACATAGTGTTGTCATTATAGATATTTATTGTAATGATCATAGAGGATAATATTATGATAAAATAGCAGATTTTGAGGGACAACATAGCAGAGTTACATGGATTTGAATGGCATATTTAGAGGGACTAAGTAGCTAACATTTTGGTATAGGACTAATGGATCTTTAGGGATGTGTAATGTGTATACTCTCCATATAAAGGAAAGATTATCACTTTGAGAGACAATCAGCAAAATCTTGACAATTTCTCTCTATATTTTGTACTCTCATATTTATATAGTGGATTGTTCATCTTCTTTGTGAATGTAGGTCAGTTGACCAAACCATGTTAAATCTTTGTTTCTTTTGATATATTTCTCGTTTTTCTTCTTACTCATAGTCATTCGAGGTTTGCTTTGCAAGCTTCCACATGACACCTAATTATTTGTTGTCCTAACAAAGTAGAAGGACATATTTATCCCTGAATAGATAAGGATGCCGCTGCTAGAAGATGATCAAGCATTCATTAACTCTGTTGAGAAGGAATTTTTTTTGAGAAAGGTAGTATTTACTTCTATATATCCATAGGTATACTACATCAAAGTGTAGTCTCCCTGCAAAAAGTTATAGTTACGTCAGTCCTAAGATCTTCTAGTTACGGCCAAGCAATTGCATTATTAACATATTCAGAATTTCCTATCACTACTTTCTTACACCAAAAATAGTAAAGACCTAGTCAGTTTATCTTTATCTACTGAATATTGCTCTTATTTCCTTTAAAACATCTCTGATTCCTTTCTTTCAAAATTATTCACCAAATGCATGGTGGGACAATCCTCCATCTCTCCTCATTTTTCCTGCATTTCCATCATTATTCCAGCATTTTAGAACTTCTGTGATTCTCCCTGTTTCGTCCACTTAATCCTCCTCTTGCGGATGAACATTTGTCATAATTTATTTGTCCAACTGTAGTGTAAATGGAGATGCTTGACTATCTCCACCTGCTCTTCGCATACATATCATCTAAAGCAAAAGTTGTGTTTCCTCTTGTTCAAGTTTTAATGTGTCAAGACACCTCCTTTCCCAAAAGCCATGTGAAATAATTCACCTTGTATGAAATTTTTGTTCTCCAGATCATCTTCCAGACCATCCTGCTTATTGCACTTCAATAGGCCTTAGTTATTTATATGCAAATCTTACAGTGAACTCTCCATTTCTCTCCCCTCTCCTTATCAGTCTATCATCCTCTTATGTTAGATTGGTATCCATAGACATTATCTCATGAAATCTTGCTATGAATGTCATTTCCCAACCATTTAAGTTTCTTCCTAGATGTAGGTTCAACCCTTGATCCTGTCCATAAGTCTGCGATTGATGCTTCATGTGCTTGACTTTAGATTATATCGCTTAGGGAATTCTTGTTTAAGTATCTCCTATCCGTACCATATGCCATTCCAGAAGGCTGCTTTTTCTCTATTACCAACCTTAAAGTTTTTTGTATCCTTGATCAGTAGCCTTAAGTTCCTAATTGATCTTCATACACTACAATTATAACAGTTGGTCACCACCTCTGTCATCCACTTGTCCTTCATGCCATATTTTTTTATATTACTTCATTTCATAGCGATACTTCTGGTGATGCACATTTTCACAACCTTTTCATCATACATCTTTTATTCTGCGTACTCAAATCTATGATGTTGAGTTCATCCCCTCTCTTGCTAACTAGCAGCTACTCCCATTTGACAAAATGATACGTCTTCTTATCTTCACTCATTTCCATAAAAGTTCCTCCTACTTGCATCTAACATCTTGGTTACTTTGTCTAGTATAGGGAATATTGACATCATGTATGATGGCAAGGCATCCAGGACACTATTAACTAGAGTTAGTCTACCACCTAAGGATAGATATTGACACTTCTAGTTCACAAGCTTCCTTTTACATTTTTTTACTACACCACTCCATATTCATTCCCAAGGAGGCTATTGGTAGATCACCTACTTTCCATCTTAGATTGTAAGGTGAGTCCTCAATATTTGGTACTATGTTTACTGATACATGAAACTCTTGTTCCAGTTTATGCGCAAACCTGACACAGCCTCAATAATATTTAAAATAACTCTCAAAATCAACATTTTCTCCTTTACATATTTACAAAATACTAGAGTGTCATATGCGTGCTAGATGAGCGATATCAAGATTGTTTATTATATTCTCCCCCATTTGGTAACCTATCATCCAACCATTTGCTCTTGCAGTCTGGAGTAGATTGCTCAACCCCTCCATAGCCAAGATAAAAAAACAAAAGGAGATAGGGGGTCCCCTTGTCTCAGATCCCTATTTGATGGGGAAAACCCACATGGGTTTCTGTTGATTACAATAGAGAACTTCAGTGAGCTTATGTATTGTGTGATCCACTTTAACCATTTTTTACCAAAACTCATCCTCTGCATCATCTTTATCAAAATCTTTTAATTCAAGTGATCATATGCCTTGTGGATATCCGACTTGCATAGGATCCTTGGTTGGTTATCCCTATTCTTGGAATAAACACATTCATTGGCTACCAACACTACATCCATGATCTTCCTGCTCTTGATAAAGTCATTTGTTGCATGTTCACAAGCTTATGCATCACCTTCTTTAGTTTTTCAGCCAAAAGTTTTGGAATTATCTTCTATACTCCCCCCACTAAACTTATTGGTCTAAAGTCATTTAGTTCTTCTGCCCATATCTTCTTGGTTATCAAAATCACAAAGCTAGTGTTTGGCCATAAATTTCCAAATATTCTTGGCAAATATTATTTGGGTGAAAATTTGGGTGAAATTTCACCATGTGTTTGGCCATAGTATTTGGAAAATATATTTTGACTTTTTTAGAAAAATATGATTTATATCCATAAGTTTTAAAAACTATCAAAACTAACCATAAATTTGTATTACAAGTCAATTAAATCTTCATTGCAACAAATAGCAAGTAGTGTCCATGACACTACAAAGAATGTGGTAGTTTAGAGTAAATGCAACAAGCATCATTCCATACATCGTGAAGTAGACAAAGCACATGACTTTGTTACTATGACACGATTGTTCATCATTTTCATCAATAATCATATCATCATTGTCATATTCACTGAATATTTCATCACTACTTTGGTGTTCACGTAAAAAAAAATATGTAATACAACGTAAACATTACTATGGAGGGTGTTTTTGTAAAAGATAAAAGTTTGGTGTAAAATTTCAATTTTCAAAAGATCCCAAATAATGAGATTTGGCCCAAATACTAGAAAAAACTAGTATTTGGGAATTTGGGATATTTGCCAAAAATATTTGCCAAATAATGGCAAATTGTATGGACAAACACTATTTGCCAAATTTTTCCCCAAATATTATTTGGGAAATCTATGGCCAAACGGGCCCAAAAAGTAGCTTTTATACTCTTCTCTAACACTCCTTTCACATAGAAATTTTGAAATTCTCCAACCATTTCTGTTGTGTTGATATCCCAACACTAACTAAAGAAAGCCATAGAGAAGTTATTCGAGCAAGGGGATTTGTCCCCATGATCACATGCTTTGATGCTTTTGAGAATTTCTTGAGCTTCAAAAGGGGTCATCAATTGGTTGTTGTCATTTTCATGAATTAAAAGGACACTCCCTCATTTCCAACTTTGGCCTCCAATCCTCAGTTTCAGAATATAGATTCCCATAGTACTCAATGATCTCTCTTTGTATTACAGCATGTTCAGTCATTAAATCCTACCTCACTTTGATCTTTTCAATAGTGTTGACTCTTCTGCGTGAATTTGCTATCTTGTGGAAAAAACTTGTATTTTTTTCTAAGACAAAGTACTCTAGATCTCTGTCTCCATGTTGTTTCTTCATTTTTGACTATTTCTTCGAACTCAGTGCTAAGATCTAATCTGGAAACTATCACCCCTTCCTCCAAAATTCTTTGATCATGTATTATTTAAAGTTCTGCTAATTGGTTGGGCACAAGTTGCTTTTGTTGTTTTAGATATTCTTGATTGGTCTTGCTCCACTCTTTCAACGTTCCTTTCAATTCCCTCAGCTTTGCTACCAGTTCAAAGTTTGGTCTTCCCTGGAAATAAAAAGACCCCACCAACCTTCTACTCTGTCATTGAAGCCTTCTGTAGTCGGCCACCAATTTTCAAACTTGAAATTTGATTTTGTTGACCCCTATTATCCACATTGTAACATCAATAGGGAATTATATAAGACAATTCTCTCCAGAGTAGACTGCTTGATATTCCTAAATCTTGTGTCCCAATCGTCAAAGACCATTAACTTGTCTAGTCTTGATACTGTGGAATGTTTGTCACCTTTCCTCCATGCGAACTCTCCCTTACTAAGTGTAATGCCATTTCTTCAATAAACTTTGAAAGATCAGTCATTGACCTACTGATTCTAATGCAGCTGAACTTCTTAGTAGGATATCTTACTGTATTGAAATCGCCATATCAGACCCAAGGACTTGTGTATAGACATCTAGTTGCCCCCAATTCCCACAAAGTTTCTTCCTTTTCAACTATGTTATTTGGGGCGTAGACTCCTGTTAGGTGCCATTTAAAACCCTAATATTTTTATAGAGAAACAACATAAAACTCAGTATGCTCCCACAATACTTACTTCCCCTTCCCATATTCTTTTATCCCACATAATTAGTATGTCTCCCCTAGTCCCACTAGCTTCTAGTTGCATATAATATGACTGTCTACTACCTCAAATTTCCTTAACTATATTTGCAATCTCCTTCTCCACTTTTGTCTCTTAAAAACACAGAACATCTGCTTTCCAAATTCTTAACATGTTCCTGATCATACTTGTAACACCTCGGATTTGAGAAAATAGAAAAATGTAGTTTTTCAAGACCTGGTGCAAGCACCACAAAAGCCACCAACAGTTTGTGGTTTGGCACATGGTCCGTAGGTGGGGTCTGTCGTTGGGTACAAAATGTTTATGGTCTCTGACCCCACCCACGATAAGCCTGGACGGTCCATGGTTAGACATACGAACCATAGATGAGGGTCAGCAACCAATTGGAGGGAAATGGTTGTTGGGTCAGGTTCAAATAGTCATATCTTTTTGCATAAGATTTATTAGGTGGCCCATGACCTATTAAAAGAAAGATAATTGAATCATCTTTCCAATGTAACCGAGTTTCCTAAAATCCCATATCAAAGTAAAAAGTTAAGCTCAGTTTAGTAAAACCCTGTCGGGCAAAGCTTGATCGACGACCCTTACCGACAGTTGGTGGGTCAAATGATGGCCCGTCAGTCTTATAGTTGGTGGCACTCGTCATATTCAAGTCAGGGTCGTTTTGGTCCTTCCCCTATGCATTGGACACTTAAACTACATCATGTGATGCCTAAACTACGTCGTTTTACTCAATTTTAAGCCTAATAACTTAGGCACACATACCCAGAAACTTTATTCATCAAAATCATCCAAACTTAGAGCAAAAAAAGAGAAGAAAGAGGTGTTAGTTTCCCAAGAACAACCAGAATGTTTGCTTCAAGTTTCAGCCCTGAAATCGAAGATTTCTCCATATATTTCATCACCGGTATGTGGGATTTCATTAGTGGGTTCCTTTCATCAACTAGGTCCTTAGAATTTAGTCAGTTCCTTGATTCTACATAGCTTGTTTAAACCTAGGATTTGTAAAATCTTGGGAAATTATTATGATTTCAGCTGCAATATACTCCATAGTCTAAATATCAGTTTTCTTGGAAAGTTTGCTTAATTTCTTGTATGAAACTCAGAACCCTTTGTATAAATTCTCTTAGTTCATAAATTATACTTGCTAGATCTGTTAAACAGATAATGTAACATTATCAGTACACAAATGTTGCATTCTCAAATTGCATGTCAGTATTAGAGCTATTTAGTATTTCAAATACATTTGTGTCATACACATATTCAGTTGTGAGTAGAATTAGCACTGAGTTGGACTAGAGTTCAACGTACCCTCATAGTCCCAAAACTACCTTCCCCCGTAGGAGTATAAGTCCCCTTTATTGGGCATCATATTTAGTGATCAAGCTAGTCATGCCTTTATACCCCTAGCAAGGTATATTGGGTCCTCTCGATGAGGCGTATACATCAGACTCCACGTTTATCTCACGTGGTTTATGTTGGTTAATAGTTTCTCCCACAGTCATACCCTTAGCATATTTGACCAGGTTTTCAGTATATACTTTAGTATTCAGTTTAGCATGTCGATTATCTTTTCGATACTTACATTTTTGCTCAGTTTAGAGTATTGCTCTGTTATGTTTTGTTCAGCTTTCACATATATTTATTCATCTTAGTATCTATATCCTGCATTCTCAGTACATTCCAAGTACAGATGCATACTCTTCGCTACATCCTTTCATGATGTAGGTTCAGGTACCCAACATTTAGAGCGCGCTTAGATGATTCTCAGTCACCATTCTATAGCTTCAGTGGTGAATCCTCATATTCCGAGGACATTAGAAATGCTTTTATTTTAGTATTTACATTTTAGTTTTAGTTTTGTTAGAATTAGCTGGGGAGCATGCCTCAACAACTCAACTTAGTTAGAGGCTTTTCAGACATAGTAGTACAATCAACTTGGATTGTTGAGTTTATTTTTCAGTTATTACTAAACATTTAGTATGTTTTATATATTCAAATTAGTTGGGTTGCTCCTCATTTCAGATAGCCATTGTTTTAGCTTTCGCATAGTTCATGTTTATTTAGTTATCTTTCAGTATGCTTATGATATGCCAGACACGGATTATCTTGGGGTTACTCATGATCCTAGACCCTATGTTACGTCAAGGGGTAGCCTCAGGACATGTCAAACATGGTATCAGAGCCTTAGATTTAAGAGTCCTAGGATGTCTGAAAGCCGCACTAAGAGAGTCTCTTTCATGGGTGTGAAGTGCACCATATCTATGAGGGGTAGGCTGCAAAGTGTTTTAAGAAAAACCTCACTTTCTTTGTCATTCTTATTATGTGTGGGTATGATCTCCTTTCTGATTCATCGTTATGCGTTTCAAATCACTCCTTCTCGTAGAGCTAACACATGAAATGCTAAGGATAGCAATGCTAATACAGTTCCTCCAGTCCTAAATCATGAGGTTATGAATATAGAATTTGTTAGTGCAATCCAGCACTTGGCTCAGAGTATGGCTAATCAGAAGAATCAGTAGGCCACAGTTCCTACTAACACTAATGGTGGTAACTAGGGTTCGAGATTTTGTTCGAATGAATCCACCTGAGTTTCTAGGTTCGAATGTTGGTGAGAACCCACATAGCTTCATTGATGAGGTTAAGAAATTTTTTGGAGTAATGCAAGTGACTGGAACTAAGAGTAGTGAGTTGGCATATTACCAACTTAAGGATGTGGCTCATATATTGTTCACTTAGTGGAAAGAAAATAGGGTGCAGACGCAGCTCCTGTGACTTGGGATTATTTTACTAGAGATTTCCTAGATAGGTTATTCACAAGGGAATTGAGAGAAGATAAGGAACAAGAGTTTATGAACTTGAAGCAGGGTTCTATGTCGGTCCAAGAGTACAGGCTGAAGTTTACCCAGCTCTCCAGGTATGGTACACACATGGTTGGTGAGTCAAGGGCACATATGAGTAAGTTCTTGTTTGGGGTGTTCAAACTAGTGAGGATTGAGTGCTGGAATGTTATGTTTCTAAGGGATATGGATATCTCAAGACTAATGACTCATGCTCAGCAAGTTGAGGGGGATAAGCTTAGGGAAATGGATAAAGATATAAAAAAAAGACCAGAACATAAAACTATGAATACTCACAACAAAAGTTGGATGGTGGGAATCGCTCACAGTTTCAACAGAGGTCTACAGCCCCACCACTTTCATCAACTAGTGCTCCATCCCCCAGGTTTCGACAGGATTAGAAAGGTAAGGGATCAAGCTCTAAGTCTTAGGATAGTGCTTCAGGTAACCTGACTTACCCAACTTGTCCAAAGTGTGGTAAAACCATCTGGGCAAGTGTCTTGCAGGCAAGGAAGGGCTCTTTGGGTATGGCCACTCTGGCCATAGGTTGAAGGATTTCCCTTCTGCCAGGTAGGGGAAAGAAGGTAACAACAATAAGGCTCTGTCTACAGCTCCAGCAGCACCAGTAGGATGCCCAACTCAGCCAGGTACTTTATCTGGTATAGGTGGCGGTCAGCACCAGAACAGGTTGTATGCTCACCAGGATCAGGAAGATTCTCCTGATATGTCACTGGTATGTTACGAGTCTTTCATTGAGATATTTATGCATGGTTAGATCCAGGGGCTACACTTTCTTTTGTAACTCATAGCAGTAAACTTTGGTGTCAATCCAAAAACTCTTTCAGAACCCTTATCAATCTTTACTCCAGTTGGTGACCCAGTTATAGCTAGACGGGTATACAAAAATTGCCATGTCACAGTCTCTCAGAAAATCACCTCAGCAGATCTTATAGAGTTAGAAATGGTACATTTCGATATCATTCTAGGAATGGATTGGTTACATTCTTGTTATGCCTTAGTCAATTGTCAAACTAGAATCGTTTGGTTTCAGTTTCCAAATGAACCAGTCGTAGAATGGAAGGGTAGTAGCTCACTGTTTATGGGTCAATTCATCTCTTACTTTAAGGCCAGAAAAAGAGATTTCCAAAGGATATATCAATCATCTTATTCGGGTTAAGGAATCAAACTCCAAAACCCTAACGTTTGAATCAGTCTCAATAATAAATGATTTTTGAGAAGTGTTTCTAGAAGATCTTCTCGGAGTTCCTTCCAAAAGGGGATTCAACTTAAGAATAGATCTCTTTTCGGATACCCAGCCCATTTCAATTCCTTCTTACAGAATGGTTTCGGTCGAGCTGAAGGAATTTTAAAAGCAGTTGGAAGAACTTCTAGATAAGGGCTTCATCAGACATAATATCTCTCCATAGGGTGCTCCAGTGTTGTTCGTGAAAAAGAAAGATAGTTCTATCAAAATGTGCATTGCCTATTGTCAGTTGAACAAAGTCCCCATCAAGAATAAGTATCCCATCCCCAGTATTGATGGCTTGTTCGACCAGCTTCAGGGTGCTAGTTGCTTTTCTAAGATAGACCTTAGATCTAGTTATCATTAGCTCAGAGTAAGAGATAGTGACATTCTGACGACAAACTTCAGGACTAAGTATAGTCACTATGAATTAGTAGTTATGTCTTTTGGACTAACAAATGCTCCTGCAACTTTCATGGACTTAATGAACAGGGTGTTCAAACAGTATTTGGACTTGTTCATTATCATTTTTATCGATGACATCCTCATTTATTCTCGCAGTAAAGAGGACCATGCGACTTTGTTAAGCCCTGAGGCTACCCCCAGGGCACAAACATGGGACCTAGGATCACGAGTGACCCCAAGATAACCCTACTGGCATATCATAAGCATACTTAAAGATTTACTGAATTAAGAAAGTATTGTGCGGAAGCTTAAATTATGAGAAGACTTAAATGATAGGGAATACCTATTACTATCTAAATAAATAATCTGTGAGTTTAATGACAACTGAAATATCAAACTCCAAATCTAAAACTAGATCTAACTATGTCTGAAATAAAGCCTCTAACTGACTAGAAATGATGGGACGTGCCCCAGCTAAATCTAGCAAAACTGAAACTAAAAACTGAAGGTAGAAAGATAATCATGTCAATCATCTTCGAAGTATGAGGACTCACCACTGATGTTGCTGGACTGGAGATAGGGAACCGATCTATGTGTAATTTGAGACCTGTGGACCTTAACGTAAATCACAAGAATATATAGTGCAGAGTATGCATCAGTACTTGAAAGGTACTGAGCATGAAAGATAGAATAGCTAAACATTATACATAACTGAACAAAAAATACTGAACAATGATGTAAGATGAACATAATACTATACTGAAAATACTGAACATGAACTAACTGAATGCAATGACCAAGTTTATAACGTACTGAAACTAAATACTGAACTGTAACTGAAAACCCAATAAATGCATTAGAATATTTCTATGGGAGCTACTAATAACCGACATAAAACCACGTGAGCTAAACGTGGAGTCCGATGTATACACCCCATTGAAATGATGCAATATACCCTGCCAAAGTTATAGAGGCATGACTGGCATGATCACTAAACTGATGCCCACAGAGAGGACTTATAACCTACAGGGGGACGTAGTTCTGGGACTTGAGGGTGACTGGCCTTAGTCCAACTTGGTATAAAGCCTACTCGCAACTGAATATGGGTAAATTATAACGTAACTAAGATAAACTAGATAGCTCAATAATCTGACATGCAAATCTGAAAATGCAACATTTATTTCTGATAAAGAAACATTCGAAAACTGAGGCATGTATATATGTTTATCTACCCTAGCTAATGTAATTCATAAACTAAAAGAACTACATAACTAGGGTTTTGAAGTTTATGCAAGGATCTATGCAAAAACAATACTAAGACATGATAATCTGATTAAGAATGTTACAATAACTAAATCATAGTAATTAGCTTACATTCTAGAAATCCTAAGTCTAGATAGTATGGAGGGAATCAAGAATCTGACTGAATTCTAGGGACCTAATGGGTGAAAGGAACCCACTAGTGAAATCCCACATACCTGGTGACGAATTCCATGGAGAAATCTTTCAATTTTGAGGCTGAAACTGATGAAATCTTGTTGCATTCTTGAACTAGGGCAGCTCGACATTCCCTTCTTGTTTTGCTCTAAGATTGATGAATTTTTAGTTAATAATTGATTAGGTTAGGTTCTAATTAGTTTACTAGGCTAAAACTGACCAAAACTAAGTAGTTTAGGGGTTAAATGACATAATTTAGGGGTCTAATGCATAAGGAAAAGACCAAATGACCCCTAACTTAAAAGTTGTCGGGGTCACCGACAGACCAGACCAAGGGACTGTGGATGGACCGACGGTCCATTCTGGTCGGTCGTCGTTCAACTTCAGAGATTTGTTAGGGGTTCTGGTAGTGGGGTTTAGGTGGCCAACCACGGACCCCACCTACGATCTGTGAGTCCCCTTACGGTCTATAGGTGGCACTCGTCAGTGGCACCTGCAACTTCTGAAATAACTACTAGTTGTTATTTCTAGGATACTGGGTGTTACATTATCTCCTCCTTGGGAACATTTGTGTTAGAATGAATACTAAACTAGCTAAATATTGAGGGGAAAGGCTACAACCCTACCACTAAAACACTAGAAACTGATTCTAACTGAACTAAGTTCCAAGAACAGCAAAAACACTGAAAATGGAAGTATAAATAGAAGGAACATGATACTAATACTGAAGCTACGCATGAATGACTGAACAACTGGAGAGGAACTACTACGTCAAGACGGAATGGAATCAAAAGGAAAGAGATGAGAATACTTGGCCTTCATGGCTGCTTCTACTTCCCAAATAGCTCTCTCTATAGACTGGCTCCTCTACAAAACCTTAATTGATGCGACTTCTTTGTTTCTCAACCTTCGAACCTGACGGTCGATAATCTCAACTGGCACATCCTCATAAATGAGATTGTCCATCATAGCCATGCTTTCGAAAGGTACTATGGATGTTGGATCACCCACACACTTCTTTAACAGTGAAATGAGAAAGACCGGATGCACTGCTGCTAGTTTTGTTAGTAACTCTAACTCATAAGCCACTTTACAACCTTTTTTCAAGATCTTGTAAGGGTCTACATATCTAGGACTGAGCTTTCCTTTTTTGCCAAATCTCATCACCCCCTTCATAGGTGACACTTTCAGGAAAACCCAATCATCAACTTAAAACTCCAAGTCCTTTCTCCTTACATATGTATAGGATTTCTGGTGACTCTAGGCTTTCTTAAGTCTATCTCCAATGAGTTGAACTTTTTCCATGGCATCATGAACCGAATCTGGTCCTATCAACGTGGCTTCACCTACTTCAAACCAACCAACTAGAGATCTACACCTACACCCATATAATTCCTTGTAAAGGGCAATCAGAATGCTGGAATGGTAGCTATTATTGTAGGCAAACTCTATAAGAGGAAGGCGATCATCTCAACTACCCTTGCAATCGATCACGCAAGCTCTCAACATGTCCTCTAAGGTCTGAATGGTACGTTCTGCCTAACCATCTGTTTGTGGATGAAATGTTGTTCTAAGATTAACCTGAGTGCCAAGACCTTTCTGAAATGACTTCCAAAAATGAGAGGTAAACTGAGGACCTCTATATGATATGATAGACAAAGGAATTCCATGCAACGTGACTATCTAATTAATGTAAAGCTTGGCGCAGTCCTACACCAAATTTGTAGTCTTAACATCTAAAAAGCACGCATAGTTAGTCACTCTATCAACTATCACCCAAATGGAGTCATGCTATATGGTTGTACAAGGTAACCTATAATGAAGTCCATGTTGATCACTGTCCAGTTCCAAGTAGGAATGTTGATCTCTCGGGTAATACCTCTTGGTTTCTGATGTTCTACCTTCACTTGCTGACAATTAGGGCACTTAGCCACAAAATCCGCTATATCCCTTTTCATACCATTCCACCAAAATACTTCCCACAGATCACGGTACATCTTAGTGGCGCCTGGATGAATCAAATACCTAGAGTTATGGGCTTCTGCAAGAATTTGCTATCTCAACCCACCCACCTTAGGAACACATAATCAACCCTTATAGCGAAGCATACCATCTCCTCCTTAGGATAAAACCTCATTTCTCTGTTGATGGACTGCACCCTTTAGTTGAAGTAGTATGGGATCACTGTCTTGCTTCTCCTAACCTCCACTACCTATGAAGATTTTGACCCATTCTTAACTATTACACCATTATCCGATATACTCATAAGGCGAACTCTCAAGTAAGCAAGCCTGTGAACATCCTTTGCTAGATATTTTCTTTCTTCCTCAACATGTGCTACACTACCCATAGATAGTCTGCTAAGGGCATCTGCTACTACATTGGCCTTATCAGGATGGTAATACATACTCATATTGTAATCTTTGAGAAACTCAAGCCATCTCCTCTGGCGAAGATTCAACTCTTTTTGGGTGAACACATACTAAAGGCTCTTATGGTCTATGAACACATCTACATGAACACCATATAAGTAATGTCTCCAAATCTTAAGTGCAAACGCCACTGCTACAAGCTTCTAGGTCATGAGTCGGATAATTCTTCTCATGCACCTTAAGTTGTCTAGAATCATAAGCTATAACCTTACCTCGTTGTATCAACACACAACCTAGGCCAACTTTGTATGCATCACAATAGATAACATAACCGTCAGAGCCCTCTGGTAGAGTCCAAATAAGAGTTGTAGTCAACCTAGTTTTTCAGTTCTGCGAAACTCTTCTCACAATCATCTGACCAATGAAACTTAACCTTTTTTTAGAGTCAACTTAGTCAATAGAGAGGCTATAGATGAAAATCCTTCCATGAACCTTCTGTAATAACCAGTTAAACCCAAGAAGCTTCTGATATCTAAGGAGAGGTAGGTCTGGGCCATTGTTTCACTACTTCTATTTTCTGAGAATCCACACAGATCCCTTCGCTGAACACAATATGCCCAAGGAAAGCAATGGATTGGAACCAAAACTCACAATTGCTAAACTTAGCGAATAACTGGCGATCTTTGAGTGTTTACAAGACAACCCTCAAATGATTCGCATGTTCTTCCTCATTCCTAGAGTAAATGAGGATATCATTGATAAAGACAATAATGAACAAGTCCAAATATTGTTTTAACACTTGTTCATCAAATCCATGAAATTTGTAGGAGCATTGGTTAGTTCAAATGATATAACCAAAAATTCATAATAACCATACCGAGTTATGAAGGCTATTTTTGGGATTTCACTACCTCTGACTCTGAGTAGATGTTAACCGAATCTGAGATCTATCTTTGAGAAATGACTAGCACCTTGAAGTTGGTCAAAACCAGTTATTAATCCTAGGGATAGGATACTTATTCTTGATTGTGACTTTGTTCAATTCCCATAGTCAATGCACATTATGAGAGAACCATATTTCTTTTTCATGAATAACACTGGTGCACCACATAGGGAAATTGTCATGACCCAAGCCTAGGGCTTAGACGTGACCAGCGAATGGGGAACCCGAGGGAACCCCAAACAAGCCTCATAGCATATCATTACACATCCTTGGTCGCAGAAGCAATTAAAATGACCATAAGCGATAAGCATAATCGTACCCGATAGATAGCATATTAATGAGATGATATGTATAATGATGCTTATATAAAAATTATATTTAGTAGGGCATAGTATATGTGTAGCGAGTGACCATCAATATAGTATTTCCAAGGCCTACCACCCCCTTGGAGAGGCGAAAGAGGTACAAACCCCTCAATGTAGTTACCTGGGCCTACCACCCCCCGAGCTAGGTACCAAGGTACAAACCCCTCGATATGGTTATACGGGCCTACTACCCCCCGTACTAGGCAACCAAGGTACCAACCCCTCGATATGGTTATACGGGCCTACTACCCCCCGTACTAGGCAACCAAGGTACTAACCCCCATATATAACAACCTTCATAATTTGATCATGGAGGCATGAAAACCATAAACATCACATAATAATACCATTTCATGATAATATGCAAGATAGACCTTAATAGGGTGTGTAGTAGTGATTTCATACTCAAGAGTTCATAAATAAACATAAGGACCCATAAACTTGAAGTAGTAATAGAGGATAAATGGTTGGACTTGTGGAAAGGAAGGTTTCCACAATCAAACCCACATACCTCAACTTTGGAGAATTCTTGATGAAGATTGGAATGGAGAATTGCTTGAGATTGAATCTTGAATCCGAAATTAAAGCTTGGGATTCTTGAATTTGGTGGATGATCTTGGTGGAATTTTTGAAAAGGGTTTAGAGAGTGTTTTGAGTGTTTTGAAGATAAATGACTAAGTATGAATATGTCCCCTTTTTATAAAAAAACGTCCCAACACTTAGAAAAAAAAATGAGGCGGATGAACAGTGTTTTCGGTTACTAGAAATTGCATTTTCTGCCAGACAGATTTTACGAAAATGGGCATAACTTGTTCGTCCGAACTCCGAATGAGGTGAAACAAATTGCGTTGGAAAGCTAACTCACAGAGCTTTAATTTTAATAGTTTGAGCTCCTTCCAGTTCCTTGTTTGCTAAGAGATATGCCCCTTTAAAGTTGACCCTCAAAATCGCATTTTTGCGATTTTCGAATTTTGATACGGTTGCTCTAAAATTCGGGTTAGACCCATTTCCCACTCAATTTGACCCCTTGAATAAGAATATGAAGTTGAATTTCCGAAATGATGCACGAATTTTGAGATATATGGAAATTACAATTTTAGGTGTTTCCGAAGTACATTTTCGGGCATTTTTGGGGTCGTTTCAATTTTATCGGATGTCCCCGTATCTCCCCCTTGGGAACATTCGTCCCCGAATGTCAAAGAAATGTACATGAGAGACACAAACATGGCAAATTCAGCCCACATAAGGATGCAACAATGCACTTACACCTCATTTCAAAAACTTCAACATAGTTGTAAAACCACAATGAACTTGTTAACTTAAACATGAATGTATGCAATGACATGGTGGCTGAACTTAAGACCTGAGATTTTATAAAGGGCTTAGGTCAATACCTTAGGCTTGAGTGGAGTGGAAAAGATAAGGATATCGCCTTTGCATGTCCGCTTCGGCCTCCCAAGTAGCACTTTCAACTTGTTGATTTCTCCAAAGGACCTTAACGGAAGCCACATCTTTGTTTCTCAACCTCTTCACTTGTCTATCTAAAATCTGGACCGGAACCTCTTCATAGGTCAAATTATCTTCAATAACACCCATAACATCAAGAGGCACGATGGCATTCGGATCACCCACACACTTCCTCAACATAGACACATGAAATACCGGATGAACCAAATCCATTTCGCTAGGCAATTCCAACTTATAAGCTACCTTGCCAATTCTTCTCATCACCTTATAAGGACCCACATATCTTGGGCTCAACTTACCCTTCTTACCAAAATGAACCATACCCTTCATGGGTGACACCTTCAAATAGACCCAATCACCAACTCGGAATTTAAGAGCCCTTCTCCTTACATCGGCATAGGACTTTGGGCGACTTTGGGCCGTCTTCAACCTTTCTCTAATCATCCTAACCTTCTCAAGAGCCTCCATAACTAGATCTGGTCCTAACAAGGCCACCTCACCAACCTCAAACCACCCAACCGGTGATTTACAACGCCTCCCATAGAGATCCTCAAAAGGAGTCATACCGATGCTAGAATGATAACTATTGTTATAGGCAAACTCAATCAATCGAAGATGATCATCCCAACTACCCTTAAGTTCCAATACGCAAGCCCTAAGCATATCCTCAAGTGTTTGGATAGTCCTTTCAGCTTGTCCATCCGTTTGCGAGTGAAAGGCCGTAGTAAGCTTAACTCTCGTACCTAAACCCCTTTGAAAGGACTTTCAAAAGTGTGAAGTAAATTGAGTACCACGGTCCGATATGATGGATAGAGGAATCCCATGCAACCTTACCAAGTCATGAATATATAACATTGCATAATCTTCCGCCCCATATGTTGTCTTTACCGGTAGAAAATGAGCCGATTTCGTCATCCTATCCACCACCACCCAAATAGAATCAAAACCTTTTCTAGTCTTGGGTAAACCAACTACAAAATCCATATTAATTTCTTCCCACTTCCAAGTAGGAATCTCTATGTCTTGGGTTAGGCCATCCGGCCTTTGATGTTCGGCCTTGACTTGTTGGCAACTATGACAACCAGAGACGAATTTGTCAATGTCCTTCTTCATGCCTCCCCACCAATACACATCTCTCAAATCTCTATACATTTTGGTGGAACCAGGGTGGATGGAGTAGGAAGAATTATGAGCCTCCTCAAGAATTTTCTCCCTCAAACCATCAACACAAGGCACACACAACCTACCTTGGTACCTAAGGGTACCATCTCCCCATTGGGAGAAAACTTCCACCTTGCCCTCTTTCACCAAGGCCTTCAATTTTAACAAGGAAGAGTCAAGATCTTGTTTTTCTATCACCTCGTCAACCAAGGAAGACCTAGCACCATCAACAACGACCACACCACCATTACCAACCTCTTCCAACCTAACCCCCAACCTAGCCAACCGATGCACCTCCCTACCCATTTCCCTATCACCAATATCAACATAAGCTAGGCTACCCATAGACACCCTACTCAAAGCATCCGCTACCACATTAGCTTTACCGGGATGATAATGTACACTCATATCATAATCTTTAAGAAATTCTAGCCACCTTCTTTGTCTCAAGTTGAGATCTTTTTGGGTGAAGACATATTGGAGGCTCTTATGATCGATAAACACATCAACATGTACCCCATACAAGTAATGACGCCAAATCTTTAAAGCAAACACCACCGCGGCTAATTCAAGATCATGCGTAAGATAGTTCTTTTCATGCACTTTGAGTTGTCTAGAAGCATAGGCTATCACCTTACCATTTTGCATTAGAACACAACCCAAACCAACTCTAGAAGCATCACAATACACAACAAATTCCTCAAGCCCATCCGGTAGTGACAATATAGGAGCGGACACAAGTTTATCTTTCAAGGTTTGAAAACTCCTTTCGCACTCATCGGTCCACTCAAACTTAGCCTTCTTCAGTGTCAACTTAGTCATGGGAGAAGCAATAGAAGAAAACCCATTCACAAATCTCCGGTAGTAACCCGCTAAGCCCAAGAAGCTCCTAATATCCGACGGGGTCAATGGCCTAGGCCAATTTCTAATCACATCGGTCTTCTTAGGGTCCACCTTAATGCCATCCCCCGACACCACATGACCTAGGAAGGCAACCTCCCTCAACCAAAATTCACACTTTTCATACTTGGCATACAACTTCTCTTCTCTCAATCTTTGCAACACAACCCTCAAGTGACCCATATGTTCTTCCTCGCTATGCGAATAGATTAAAATATCATCAATGAAGACCACAACAAAGGAATCAAGATAGGGTTTAAAGACCCTATTCATTAGGTCCATAAAGATAGCTGATGCATTGGTCAACCCAAAGGACATGACCACAAATTTATAATGCCCATACCTAGTCCGGAAGGCTGTCTTAGGAATGTCACACTCCCTCACCTTCACTTGATGATACCCGGACCGAAGATCAATCTTAGAGAAGTGGCTAGCCCCTTGCAATTGGTCGAACAAGTCATCAATCCTAGGAAGAGGATATTTATTCTTGATGGTGACCTTATTGAGTTGTCGGTAATCAATACACATCCTAAGGGACCCATCTTTCTTCTTCACAAACAACACCGGTGCACCCCATGGTGATTGGCTAGGCCTAATAAAACCCTTTTCCAACAAGTCCATCAATTGTTCTTTCAACTCCTTTAACTCTGCCGGGGCGATACGGTAAGGGGGAATAGAAATAGGTTGAGTATCGGGGAGGAGGTTTATGCCAAAATCTATTTCCCTTTCGGGAGGAACACCGGGAAGGTCATTAGGAAAGACATCAAGAAATTCATTTACGACCGGAACTGACTCTATAAGAAGGGTTTTGGACTCCACATCCCTAACCCTCACAAGGTGGTAGAGACACCCCTTAGAGATCAACTTACGGGCTTTAATGCAAGAGATGAATCTACCCTTGACTACCACATTTTGGCTCTCCCACTCAAGAATGGGTTCACTTGGGAATTGGAACTTGACCCTACGGGTTCTACAATCAATGAAAGCATAGTATGCATGCAACCAATCCATCCCAAGAACAACATCAAAATCGACCATGTTCAACTCAACAAGATCACAAGGCAATATTTTATGCAAGATGCAAATAGGACAATTTCTATCGACCTTCCTAGCAACCATATATGCACCAATAGGAGTAGACACCTTATATGACTCATGCAACAAGTCGGGCTCGTCTTCCTCTTGTATTAGACATGATCTAGCATAGCAAAGAACAACCGTTAGGGAAAAAAGAACTTAATTCAACTCTACCGCACGACTTAGAACATGAAGAAGGGAAACATTTTCTAAAACGTCTCATAGCCTCCTACTCATAATTGTGGTGAACAACACAACCATGAATCGGACTATAATCAACGCGGTGTGTTAGACTCCGAGGATCTATCAACCTAGTGCTCTGATACCAAGTTTGTCACGACCCAAGCCTAGGGCTTAGACGTGACCGGCGAATGGGGAACCCGAGGGAACCCCAAACAAGCCTCATAGCATATCATTACACATCCTTGGTCGCAGAAGCAATTAAAATGACCATAAGCGATAAGCATAATCGTACCCGATAGATAGCATATTAATGAGATGATATGTATAATGATGCTTATATAAAAATTATATTTAGTAGGGCATAGTATATGTGTAGCGAGTGACCATCAATATAGTATTTCCAAGGCCTACCACCCCCTTGGAGAGGCGAAAGAGGTACAAACCCCTCAATGTAGTTACCCTGCCTACCACCCCCGAGCTAGGTACCAAGGTACAAACCCCTCGATATGGTTATACGGGCCTACTACCCCCCGTACTAGGCAACCAAGGTACCAACCCCTCGATATGGTTATACGGGCCTACTACCCCCCGTACTAGGCAACCAAGGTACTAACCCCTCGATACGGTTACCCGGGCCTACAACCCCCGAGCTAGGCTTGGTCGACTCACACACTATATAGAGAAAATCATATACATGTATCCATTTCATCATCATTTCAATATTTATATAATCATCCGACTCATAGGACGTACATTGAACCTTTCATTTCATAAGAATCCTATAAATGACATTTTATCAAACATATGGTGGGCTACTTGTTCATGTAAATAAAATCATGTGTTTCAAGAGTGCTAAGTCCCACCAATTTCAAAATCTATATAAAACAGCCCACCAACAACGTACATATATATACATATATAACAACCTTCATAATTTGATCATGGAGGCATGAAAACCATAAACATCACATAATAATACCATTTCATGATAATATGCAAGATAGACCTTAATAGGGTGTGTAGTAGTGATTTCATACTCAAGAGTTCATAAATAAACATAAGGACCCATAAACTTGAAGTAGTAATAGAGGATAAATGGTTGGACTTGTGGAAAGGAAGGTTTCCACAATCAAACCCACATACCTCAACTTTGGAGAATTCTTGATGAAGATTGGAATGGAGAATTGCTTGAGATTGAATCTTGAATCCGGAATTAAAGCTTGGGATTCTTGAATTTGGTGAATGATCTTGGTGGAATTTTTGAAGAGGGTTTAGAGAGTGCTTTTGAGTGTTTTGAAGTTAAATGACTAAGTATGAATATGTCCCCTTTTTATAAAAAAAACGTCCCAACACTTAGAAAAAAAAATGAGGCGGGTGAACAGTGTTTTCGGTTACTGGAAATTGCATTTTCTGCCAGACAGATTTTACGAAAATGGGCATAACTTGTTCGTCCAAACTCCGAATGAGGTGAAACAAATTGCGTTGGAAAGCTAACTCACAGAGCTTTAATTTTGATAGTTTGAGCTCCTTCCAGTTCCTTGTGTGCTAAGAGATATTCCCCTTTAAAGTTGACCCTCAAAATCGCATTTTTGCGATTTTCGAATTTTGATACGGTTGCTCTAAAATTCGGGTTAGACCCATTTCCCACTCAATTTGACCCCCTGAATAAGAATATGAAGTTGAATTTCTGAAATGATGCACGGATTTTGAGATATATGAAAATTACAATTTTAGGTGTTTCCGTAGTACATTTTCGGGCATTTTTGGGGTCGTTTCAGAAATACTAGCTCTGATGAAGCCCTTATCTAGAAGGTTTTTCAACTACTATTTCTATTCTTTAAGTTTAGCTTGAGCAATTCTATCAGGAGGAATAGAAATAGGCTAGGTATCTAGAAGGAGATCAATTCCGAAGTCAATTTCCCTTTTGGGAGGAACTCTAGGAAGTTCTTCTAGAAACACTTATGAGAACTCATTTACTACCGAAACTAACTCAAAATTTGGGGTTTCGGAGCTTGAATCCTTCACCCGAACTAGATGATAGAGATAACCCTTAGAGATTATCTTTCTGGCCTTAAGGTAAGAAATGAATCGACCTATAGGCGCTAAGCTACTACCCTTCCATTCTACGATTGGTTCATCTTAAAACTGATAACGAACGATCCTAGTTCTACAATTGACTGAGGCATAACATGAATGTATCCATGCCTAGAATGATATCAAAGTCTACCATTTCTAACTCTACAAGATTTGCTAAGGTGACTTTTTGAGAGACTGTGACAGGGCAATTTTTGTATACCCATCTAGCTATAACTAGGTCACCAATTGGAGTAAAGACTAAGAAGGGTTCTGAGAGGATTTTGGGACTGACACTAAAATTGACTGCTATATAAGGAGCTACAAAGGAAAGAGTAGCCCTTGGATCTAACAAGGCATAAACATCTAAGTTAAAGACTCGTAACGTACCAATGACCACATCAGGAAAATCTTCCTGATTCTAGCGAACCTGAAGAGCATACGACTAATTTTGGCATTGTCCTCCATTTATTCTAGATGAGTTACCCTGTGGAGTCGACCGACCTGCTGGTGCTACTGAAGTTGTAGATTATGACCAGACTGACCACACCCAAAACATCTTTCATTTCCTGCAAAACACTTGCCCGGATGGTTCTTACAACACTTTGGGAAAGTTGGGTAGGTTTTGGTGCCTGAAATACTCCCCTGAGACTTAGAGCATGATACCCTACCTTTCTGATAATGTCGGAACCTGGAAAATGGATCACTAGCAAATAAAGGTGCTGGAACTGAAGAATTTTGTTGAAGCTGGGAGCAATTTCTACCACCCAATTTCTGTTAAGAATGCTCATAGTTGCCTGTCCTGGCCTTCTATTATCCTTAGCATGTTCCCTAAGCTTATCTCCCTCACCCTGCTGAGCATGAGTCTTGAGCCTAGAGATGTTCATATTTTCCAGCGCCATAGCATGTCTACACTCTATTTTCACTAAGTCGGATACCCCATACAAAAACTTGTTCATTTAAGCCCTGGAATAGGCAACCATGTGAGGAGCATACCTGGAGAGTTAGGTGAACTTGAGTCCGTATTCTTGGATCAACATGCTACCTTGCCTCAAATTCATGAACTCCTGAGCTTTTGCCTCCCTCAACTCTCTTGGGAAGAATTTGTCTAGAAAAGTCTCACTAAAGCACTCCCAAGTGATAGGAGTTGCATCTGTACCCCTGTTTTACTTTCATTGAGTAAACCAGATATGAGTTACATACTTAAGCTGGTAGGATGCTAAATCCACCCTATCATTACCTTTCACTTGCATCACTCCAAAGATTTATTTGACCTCATCAATGAAGTTTTGGGGATCCTCACCAATATGTGACCTTAAGAACTCAGGCGGATTCATACTGACAAAATCACGAACCCTGGCTTCCACTAATCCACCACTAGCATTTGTAGGAACTGGAACCTGCTGGTTGTTCTGGTTGGTCACACTTTGATCCAAAAGCAGAATGGCATTTCGTAACTCAGCATTCGAAACTTCCTGATCTGGGGCTGGAGGTGTAACACCCCAGAAATTCTATGACTTAAGTTAGAGCCTCACCTTGTGAATAATGACTTAAAATAGTTAAAATGATGCTTCTAAACCTAAATTAATGCAATTGATGTGGTTTGGAAGAGTAAAAGTCTAAACGTCAAGAAACGACCTCGACGTTCAGAAACTAGAGAAGAATGTGTCGTAGTGTGTCCTTAGGTTTTGGGCAGGTTTGGTAGTTTCTTATGATGGTATAATTTTGTAAAAAGGTTTAAATTAGGTAAATATATGTTTATAGGGTCAAAACGTTCGAATATGACTCCCCGGGGCCACCCTAAGGGACCCCAACCTTAGCCAAGCAAGCTGCCAAGGCAGCTTGCAAATTGCACTTGGAGGGAATAGGGGAGCGTCACGCACTTGCTCCACCAAGGAGAAAAAATTCAGTTCACGACGTGGTCGTGTCACGGACTCTATTGTCTCAAAATTTAATTCCAAATATCTTTAGGGAACAGCTCCGCGTCAAGGACTTGTTCCGCGACAAAAATGCAGAAATTTAGAAATCTATTTTTACTTCATTACAGGGTCCATTTAAGTGAGGGGTATTTAGGGTACTTTAGGGGACGTGTATATAATGATTTTTAAGTCAATTTACCTCAGTTTTATCACTTAAATACAAAACCCCAAAGATCTAAACCTAAGGTTCCTCCTTTTCTCTACTCTCTCTCTCTTCTCAAGAACTCCATTGAAGAAGATTGGAACTTCAAGAAGAAGACCAACTCTCCAAGGTTTCAAATTGGATTTTCGTGGTTAATTCATCTATAAGGTATGGTTTCTTATTACTCTTGGGATTCCTTTCCCCAAGAGGCCCCTTCAAGATGAATTTCAAAATCTCCAATTTGTAGGTTTCAATCCAAAAATGTGGTTCTTTCTAAAGAGAAATTGATGTTATAAACTGACTTTGATTAATGTTATATGAACAATTATTGATGAATTTATGTTGTATTAGTGGTTTCTTGAAGAATTCCCCATGAGACCCATGTTTCTCCTTCTTTTCCTAATTCTAACCCTAGTTTGTGTTGGATAATGATTGAAGGCTATCAATTGAATGTGATGTTATGTAATTCATGTTTGTATGATGATTCTACCCTAGGTTATGTATAATTTCTATGAAATTAGCGTTGAGTCTTTAAATGAAGCCTTGAAGGCTATAAAGGGAATATGTCAATTGCTTATATTGATGGTGATTATGTTACTACTTCATGAATTACCTTGTATTATGTAGTGGTTATGAATTGTTTGGTAATTGAAGTATGGATGTTCCACGAAGGGCAAGAAGGTATGAAGGTTGGTTCTTCTTTGAACTCAAGTATGAAAGGTGAATTACTTAGATTGTAATGATGCTATACCTAATGTGTTGTTGTGGTGTTGATGACCTAGTTTCCTCATCCTTAACCCTCTACACTTGAATTAGCTATGAAGTATGTATGTATATTATGGTATGATTGCTATATGATTGAAAGGTAGTTCTCGTGATTGTAGTGTAATGTAAAGTGAAAGGTTTACTCACTTGCTAAGTGTCTCTAAAGTGAAAGAATTGTTACTCACGTATGCGCACATATGAGCTATTATGGTGAGATGTCTACATAAGGGTCTATTAAAGGCTAATGTATATTTATGTCATGACTAAAGATGATTACAAAAGGGAATCATATGCTTAGCACCGAAAGGGCATGTAAATGAGATGGAGGATCTCACATTTAGTAAGTCCAGCTCCCCACATGGGTTTTCTCACGTTTAGCAAGTCTGGATTACCTACGGTATGTGTTGTCTCATGAGATGGAAACCCCCACGTTTAGTAAGTTAGGGTTACTAGAAGCAATATCCTTGACCCTTAACTATATGCCCACATGGACTCTAGCTTAGTGGATCCACCTAGATAGCTATGTATGAATGTTTACACCTTAGGCAAGTGTTAACCCTCTCTTTTCGGTGTGGGATTAGAACACCGGATTCCATGTATCTCTCGTGGTCTATGTCGGTTATTTCAATATTTCCCTAATGTAAAAGTAAATGAAAGTATGAAAGGTGTGAACTTTTACTAGGGCTTTCTTCAGGGTTGTACTATGATGCTTACTTTGTGTGCATATTGGATTTACTTGGTAAAAAACATATTTTGACTAAATGTCCTTTTATGCATGTTTCAATGGTTTTTATGCATAGTAGACACACTTAGTACGAGTGTTGTACTAACCCATATTTTCTCCCTTTTCCCCAAACATTTAGGTTCAGACCGTTGAGGATTCAAGCTTACTTCTCAAGACACTTGGAGTTGCCTCCCCAAGTTGGTGAGTCCTTAAGTCCAAGGACAAGACCCTATGATCTAGCTTCTATGTTTAGTTCTTTGCTTATTTTGAAAGACATTGTTGTACTTTCCTATTTCAAGACTTCTTATTGATGTAAGGGCTAAGTCCCATTTTCGATACTTTTATTTCTAGATGGTACACTGTGACGAAGTTAGATTATGTTTTTCATATATGAAGTGAAGTTGAACTTCCAAAGTAAAAGTTTTAAATTTTTCGTGATTTTATTCTATGATACATGTTATGATGAATGCTAAGGGCTTGTATAAGACCTCTTCGAGGTCAAATACGTCGGCAATGACTAAGGGGTGCTCTCGGGTCGTTACAGAAGGAGCTACGTTAGCGTTGCATACATTTCCTTTCCTTCCATAAGCTCTACGAGGAGGCATGATCTAAAAGCGCATAACGATGGATTAGAAAGAGATCATACCTTACACACGATAAGAATATCAAGAAAGTAGAGTTTCCTAAAACACTTCATAGCCTCCCTCTCATTAGATGTGGTGCACTTCACACCCATGAAAAAGATTCTTCTTAGTGCGGCTTTACAAACATCCTAGGACACTTAAACCTAGTGCTTTCATATCAAGTTTTTCACTCCCTGAGGCTATCCCCTAGGTGCAAACACGGGACCTAGGAACATGAGTGACCCCAAGCTAACCCTGCTGGCGTATCATAAGCAAAGTTAAAGATTTACTGAATTAAGAAGGTAGTGTGCGTGTGGAAGCTTAAATCATTATAAAATTAAAATGAAGGGGAATACCCATTACTATCTGAATAAATAATCTGTGAGTTTAATGACAACTGAAATATCAAACTCCAAAGCTAAAACAGGATCTAACTATGTCTAAAATAAAGCCTCTAACTGACTAGAAATGCTAGGACATAACCCAACTAAATCTAGAAAAACTTAAACTAAAGACTTAAAGTACAAAGATAATCATGTCAATCGTCCTCGAAGAATGAGGATTCACCACTGATGCTACTGAACCAAAGATTGGGAGCCGATCTATGCTTGATCTTAGAGCGGAGGACCTGAACCTATATCATGAGAAGATGTAGCATAGAATATGCATAATTACTTAGAAGGTACTGAGCATGTAGGATAGAATAAAGTTGAACAATATACATAACTGAACAAAGCATACTAAGCAATGATGTAAGATTAACATGATACTATACTGAAAATATTGAACATGAACTAACTGAATGCAATGACCAAGTTTATAACATACTGAAACTGAATATTGAACTATAACTGATAACCTGGTCAATGCATTAGAATATGACTGTGGGATCTACTAATAACTGACATAAAACCACGTTAGTTAAATGTGGAGTCCGATGTGTACGCCCTATTGAAAGGACCCAATATACCTTGCCAGAGGTATAGAGGCATCACTGGCGTGATCACTAAACTAATGCCCACAGAGGGGACTTATAACCTATGGGAGTACGTAGTTCTGGGACTTGAGAGTGACTGACCCTAGTCCAACTAGGTAAAAAGCCTACTCCCAACTAAATATGTATAAATTATAACATAACTGAGGTAAACTGGATAGCTCAATAATCTGATAGGCAAATTTGAAAATGCAACATTTATTTCTAATAATGAAACATTTGAAAACTGAGTCATGTATATCTATTTATCTATCCTAGCTAATGTAATTCATGAACTAAAAGAACTACATAACTAGGGTTTTGAAGTTTATGAAAGAATCTATGCAAAAACAATACTAAGACATGATAATCTGATTCAGAATGTTACAATAACTAAATCATAGTAATTAGTTGAAATTCTAGAAACTGTAGGTCTAGATAGTATGGAGGGAATCAAGAATCTGACTGAATTCTAGGGACCTAATGGGTGAAAGGAACCCACTAGTGAAATCCCATATACCTAGTGATGAATTCCATAGAGAAATCTTTCGATTTCAGGGCTAAAACTGACGAAACCTTGTTGCGTTCTTGAAATAGGGCTACTCGACGTTTCCCTCTTATTTTGCTCTAAGATTGATGATTTTTTGGTGAATGATTGATTAGGTTAGGTTCTAATTAGTTTACTAGTCTAAAACACACCAAAACTACGTAGTTTAGGGTTTAAACGAGTTTAGAGGCCCAACGCATAAGGGAAAGACCAAACGACCCCTGACTTAAAAGTTTTCAGAATTAACAACGGACCGTGGATGGATCGACGGTCCATTCTGGTCAGCCATCATTTGGCATCACAGAGTGTAAATCTAAGGGTCTGACCTATGGCCCTAGACCACGGACCGTGGTCTACCCTATGATTTGTAGGTCCTGGCATAGGCTTACCCTTAGCCGAATTTTCTAGGGATTTTGGAAGTGGGGTTGCAGGTGGCCAACCATGGACCCCACCTACGGTCCGTAAGTCCCCCTATGGTTCATAGGTGGCACCCGTCGGTGGAACCTACAACTTCTGAAATGACTATTGGTTGGTCCTTGTAGGATATGGGGTGTAATAGACCCATCTGATAGTTATTCTGCAAAACTCTCAATGATCTCCATTTATTCACTAAGTTCAACAAATGTGAATTTTGGTTACAGTCGATCGCTTTCCTTGGTCATGTGGTATCTAGCAAAAAGATCCGAGTGGATTCTCAAAAAATTGAGGTAGTTCAACACTGGTACAGACCCACCGCTCCAACAGGTATTGAAAGATTTTTGGGTTTGGTTGGTTATTATAGGATATTTATTGAAGGATTTTCATCCATAGCTTCCCCATTGACCAAGTTGACTCAGAAGAAGTTCAAATTACAATGGTCGGATGAGTGTGAGAAAAGCTTCTCATAACTAAAGACTATGTTGACTACAACTTTGGTCGTGACTCTACCAGATTGTTCAGATGGTTATGTGATTTACTGTGATGCATCCAAGGTTGGCCTAGGTTGTGTGTTTATGCAGTGAGGTAAGGTCATAGGTTATGCTTTTAGACAGCTTAAGGTCGATGAGAAAAACTACCCGACTCATGACCTCGAGCTTTCAGCAATAGTATTTGCCCTAAAGATTTGGAGATAGTACTTGTATGGTGTTCATATTGATGAATTCACAGATCATAAGAGCCTCCAGTATGTGGTCACCTAGAAAGAATTGCATCTTCGTCAGAGGAGATGGCTTGAATTATTCAAAGACAAGGACATGATTGTGCTTTACTATCCTGGTAAGGCCAATGTATTTGTTGAATCTCTCAGTAGGTTGTATATGGGTAGTGTAGCACATGTTGAGGAAGAAAGGAAATATCTATCCAAAGATGTTCACCGGCTTGCTCGCTTAGGAGTTTGCCTTACGGACACATCAGATAGTGGGGTGATAGTTCAGAATGGATCAGAATCATCATTGGTAGTGGATATTAAGGAAAAAACAAGATAGTGATCCTATATTACATTAGTTGAAAGGTGGAGTTCATCGGCAAAAAGTTGAGGTTTTCTCCCAAGGGGGAGATGGTGTACTTTGTTACCAGGGTCGCTTATGTGTTCCTAATGTTTATGAGTTGAGACAGTAGTCCTTACAGATGCTCATTACTCTAAGTATTCCATTCATCCATATGCCACTAAGATGTACCGTGATCTACAGGAAGTCTTTTGGTGGAAAGGCATGAAGAGAGACATATCAAATTTTGTGGTTAAGTGTTCTAATTGTCAACAGGTTAAGGTAGAACATCAGAAACCAGGAGGTATGACTCAGGAGATTAACATTCTTACATGGAAGTGGGAAGTGATAAATATGGACTTCATTACGAGTTTACCTCGTACTCACAGACAACATGACTCAATTTGGGTGATAGTAGATAGAGTCACTAAGTCTGCTCACATCTTGACTGTCAAGACTACAGATTCAGCTGAGGACTATGCCAAACTCTACATCCATGATATAGTTAGGTTGCATGGGGTTACCTTGTCTACTATCTCAAATAGAGGTCCTTAGTTTACCTCTCATTTCTGGAAATCATTTCAGAAAGGTCTTGGTACCAAGGTAAATCTCAACAGAACATTTCATCCATAGATGGATGGTAAGGCAGAACATACCATTCAGAACTTAGAAGACATGTTGAGAGCTTGTGTGATCAATTTCAAGTGTAGTTAGGATGATCACCTACCTCTCATAGCGTTCACCTATAATAATAGTTTTCATTCCAATATTCAGATGGCCCTTTATTAGGCCCTACATGGGCATAGATGCAGGTCCCTGATTGGTTGGTTTAAAAGAGGTGAAGCAGCCTTGATAGGGATAGATTCCATGCATGACGTTATGGAAAAAGTTCAGCTCATTAGAGATAAACTAAAGATAGCTCAGAGTCGTCAGAAATCCTTTGTAGATGTGAGGAGAAGGGACTTAGAGCTTGAAATTGATAATTGAGTCTTCCTGAAGGTGTAACCTATGAAGGGGGTGATGAGCTTTGGAAAGAAAGGGAAGCTTAGTCCTAGATACGTAGGTCCTTAGAGATTCTTGAAAAAGGTTGGTAATGTGTCTTATGAGTTAGAGTTGCTAGCAGAACAAGCAGCGGTTCATCCATTCTTTCACATTTCCTTGTTGAAGAAGTGTGTGGGTGATCCGGCATCAATAGTACCATTAGAGAGTATGGCTTTGAAGGATAGTCTCACTTATGAAGAGGTGCCTATTGAAATTCTTGACTATTAGGTTCGTAGGTTGAGGAATAAGGAAGCTGCTTCAGTGATGATTTTGTGGAGGAGTCAGTCCATAGAGGGAGCTACTTGGGAAGCAGAAGCAGCTATGATGGCCAAGTATCCTTACCTCTTTCCTTCCGATTCCGTTTCAGCTTGAGGTAATAGCTCCTCTCTAGTCTCTCAGTTTAGTCTTGCAAAAAATTTAGTCTTAATATTTTATTCCTTCAGTTGTTCTTGCATTTCAACATATTTGCATGTTCTTAGAACTCAGTTTAGTTAGATACCAGTTTCTAGTACTTAGTGGTAGGGATTGCAACTATTTCCCTCCATACTCAACTTGTTTAGAATTCATTAAAGGATGAATGTTCCCATGGGGAGATATTGTAACACCTCAGATTTGAGAAAATAGAAAAATTCAGCTAAAGAACCATGGAAGCCACCGATGGTCCGTGGTCTGACACAAGGTCCGTAGGTGGTGTCCATCGTTAGGCACCAAATGTTTATGGTCTTTGACCCCACCCACGGTCGACCTGGACGGTCTGTGATTGGATCTACTGACAGTAGGTAAGGGTTAGCAACCAATTGGAAGGAAATGGTTGTTAGGTCAACTTCAAATGGTCATTTCTTTTAGCATACGATGAACTAGGTGACCCATGATCTATCAAATGAAAGATAATTGAATCCTCCTTCTAACACCAAGTTTACTAAAATCCTATCTCGGAGTAAAAATTTATGCTCATTTTAGTGAAGCGCTATCGGGCAGAGCTTGACCGACGACCCCTACCGATGATCGGTAGGTCAAACAACGGCTCGTCAGACCTGTAGTAGGTGGCATTCGTCAGATTCAAGTCAGAGTCATTTTGGTTTTCCTCTATGCGTTGGGCACTTAAACTACGTCGTTCGATGCCTAAACTACATCATTTTACTCAGTTTAAGTCTAATTACTTAGTCAAACATACCCAAGAACCTTTATTCACCAACAATCATTCAAACTTAGAGCAAAAAGGAGAAGAAAGAGGCACCAGTTTCCCATGAAGAACCAGAAGGTTTGCTTCAAGTTTCACCCCCGAAATTGAAGGATTTCTCCGTAGATTTCATCACCATGTATGTAAGACTCCACTAGTGGGTTCGTTTCATCCACTATGTCTTTAGAATTCAGTTAGTTCCTTGATTCTACATAGCTTGATTAGACCTAGGGTTTGTACAATCTTGGGAAATTATTATGATTTCAGCTACTATATACTTCATAGTCTAAATATAAATTTTCTTGGAAAGTTTGCTTAATTCCTTGTATGAAACTCAAAACCCTAGTTTGTATACATTCTCTTAGTTCATGAATTATACTTGCTAGGTCTATTAAATAGATAATCATGCTCCAGATTTTGAATGTCACATTATCAGTACATAAATGTTGCATTCTCAGATTGCATGTCAGTATTTGAGCTATTTAGTACTTCAGTTACATTTGTGTCATATACACATTCAGTTGGGAATAGACTTAGCACTGAGTTGGACTAGGGTTTAGCATACCATCATAGTCCATTCCCCCGTAAGAGTATAAGTCCCCTCTATTGGGAATCAAATATAGTGATCACGTCAGTCAAGACTTTATAACCCTGATAAGATATATTGGGTCCTCTTGATGGGGCGTATACATCGGACTCCACGTATAGCTCACGTGGTTTATGTCGGTTAATAGTAGCTCCCACAGACTCTTAGCGCATTTGACTAGGTTTTCTGTATATACTTCAATATTCAGTTTAGCATGTCATGTTCATGATTAGTACTTGGTCATTGCATTCAGTTTAGCTCTCGGTTATCTTTTCAATACTTATATTCTTGCTCAGTTTACAGTATTTCTCAACTATGTTTTTCTCAGCTTTTACATATATGTATTCATCTTAGTATCTATATCTTGATGCTTATTTAGTACATTCCAAGTAATGACGTATAATCTGCGCTATATTTGTCACGATCGGAGGCTACCCACTGGACATTAACACGGGCCCTAGGATCAAGAGTGACCCTAAGCTAACCCTACTGGCATATCATAAGCATACTAAAAGATTTTCAGAAAAATAGACATATTGTGCGGAAGCTTAAAACATGACATGAAGGAAAATGATGGGGAATACCCATTCTAAGTCTGAATATATAAAATTGAGTTTAATGGCAACTGAAAGATTAAACTCAAACTAAAAACTGAATCTAAACTATGTCTGAATAAAAACCTCTAAATAACTAGAGATGTTGGGGCATGCCCCAACTAACTCTAGCAAAACTGAAAATGAAAGACTGAAAATAGGAAGATAACATGTCAATCGTCCTCGAAAAATGAGGACTCACCACAGATACTGCTGAATTGGAGATCGGGAACTGATCTATGCGTGATCTGAATGCTGAGGACCTAAACCTACATCACGAAAAGATGTAGCACAGAGTATGCATCAGTACTTGAAAGGTATTGAGCATGCAAGATAGGATAAAGTTGAACAAACATATATAACTGAACAAAACAATAAAAGCAATGATATAATCTGAACATGATGGCTATACTGAGATATACTGAATATTGAGCTAACTGAATGCAATGACCAAGTACATAACATGTTGAGACTGAATAAAGAACTATAACTGATAGAATTTGACTATGGGACTTAATATTAACCAACATAAAACCACGAGAGATATTTGTGGAGTCTGATGTATTGCTTTATTGAGAGGACCCAATATACCTTGTTAGGGGTATATATAAAGGCATGTCTGGCGTGATCACAAAATATGTTGCCCACAGTAGGGACTTATCCTATGGGGGCACGTAATTCTGGGACTATGAGGACGACTGACCCTTAGTCTAACTCGGTGTTAAGCCTACTCCCAACTGATTATGTAAGTAACACATGATAACTGAATTTCATTAATACTAAATAGCTCAAAATACTGACACTACTAAAAAATTATCAAAAAACAACGGCCAAAAGTGACGAACTGCGTCGCTTTTTTGGTTAAGAGCGACGAAGTCACTTCCGTCACTTTTTAACTCGACGCTTTTCAAAAAGTGACGGACTGCGTCGCTTTTAGAGATGGACTGTGTCTCTTTTAGCGACGGACTGAGTCGCTTTTTACTATTTTGTTTTGAATTTTTTTTAAAAAGCGATAGACTGCGTCACTTTATTTTAATTTTCATTTTTTTTAATTTCTAAAGGGCGACGCAGTCCATTGCTTTTCTGGAAATTTATTTTTTGAAAATCCCAAAAAAGCGATGGATAAAAGGACACTGTCCGTACCTTTTCTGGAAATTTTATTTTTAAAAACTCAAAAAAGCGACGGACTAAACACGCTGTCCGTCGCTTTTTCTGTAATATTTTTGACAATAGTAGCTCGCAGCTTCTGCTGCCCACCTGCAAATGCAATTCAATTCAATTCTACACTATTCAGCCCAATCAATCACACATAATTATAAACAATCTAAACAAAACATAAAACAACATTCAAAAGTATCTAAATCATAAATTAAAGACTTATAAAGTCTTTTAAAATTCGTTTTAAAATTTCAAAAAGTTCATAAATGTCCAGAGATCTAAACTAGGGAGTGAGATCTACATAATCATCCTCATCACTCTCGTCGTCGGTGTCATCGGGAGTCGAAGTAGTAGGTCGACGAGCGAGGTTCATCACTTGTTCTTTGATTTGCTAAACGGTCTCACTCATGCTTTGTTGTTCATCTACTCTTTTTCGCTCCGACTCTGCTAGTTCCGCTGTAAGTTTAGCTATTTGATCCGACATAGCAGCAATCTGAACACCGTCAAGTGTCTTAGCTTGACGTGACGATCCAATACCGTCAAACCAGCACCAGTTTCATAATGCATATTATATATCAACAAACGATGATCCATCTACAAAAATATAGCTATTCAATTATATTATAAATAAAATTTAATAATAATTTTACTAGTAGTAGTCCTAAAACTAGTTTAGTATTGACAAAACCACATTATTTAATTTAACTTATTTAAACAACTTAACAATTTTTTAACTTGCACTAGTTTAGTTTTAACTTAATTCCAACAACTAAATCCATCAATAAAACCACATTATTTAATTTAACTTATTTAAACAACTTAACAACTTTATAACTTGAACTAGTTTAGTTTTGACTTAATTCCAACAACTAAATCCATCAACAAAACCACATTATTTAATTTAACTTATTTAAACAACTTAACAACTTTATAATTTTAACTAGTTTAGTTTTGACTTAATTCCAACAAATAAATCCATCAACAAAACCACATTATTTAATTTAACTTATTTAAACAACTTAACAACTTTATAACTTTAACTAGTTTAGTTTTGACTTAATACAACTCTAAATCAACACTAGATGGACACAAATCGATCTTGCATGAAAATCAATTTTGTCATCAATAGGATCAACTAGTGTTGGTACTTATGCTTAACAAACAATCGATGGACACAAAAATATTATCATAAAATTAAAGCTAAATATCAATACTAGATGAACACAAACACATTATTGAAAACAATTGTACTTGAACTTTAGAAATTTAGAAGCACCAACCTTATCTCCTACTTTGATGAAAGAACCAATATAGTCTTGTATCAACTTTTTTAGATGTTGAGCTTCCTCAGTTGCCTATCACGAAAAGTTCTAAAATTAGTTAAATTTCAAGTTCAAGTTCAAATTCTAAGTTCAAGTTCAAGTTCTAAGTTCAAGTTCAAATTCTAATTTCAAGTTCAAGTTCTAAGCTCAAGTTCAATTTCTAATTTCAAGTTCAAGTTCTAATTCTAGGTTCAAGTTCTAATTCTAAGTTCAAGTTCAAGTTCAAGTTCTAATTTCAAGTTCAAGTTCTAAGTTCAAGTTCAAGTTCAAATTCAAGTTCTAAGTTCAAGTTCAAGTTCTAATTTCAAGTTCAAGTTCAAGTTCTAATTTCAAGTTCAAGTTCTAAGTTTAAGTTCAAGTTCTAAGTTCAAGTTCTAGTTCAAGTTCAAGTTCTAATTTCAAGTTCAAATTCTAAGTTCAAGTTCAAGTTCTAAGTTCAAGTTCAAGTTCTAAGTTTAACTTCAAATTCTAAGTTCAAGTTCATGTTCAAATTCTAAGTTCAACTTCAATAATAATTCAAACTAGTCCTAAACTCAAAATTCAAACTAGCAATCAATAAAAAATAACTAATTCAATACACTAATTAACAAATTCAATACTCAAATTTCAAGTTCTAAGTTCAAGTTCAATTTCTAAGTTCAAGTTCAAGTTCTAATTCTAAGTTCAAGTTCAAGTTTTAATTTCAACATCAAGTTCTAAGTTTAACTTCAAATTCTAAGTTCAAGTTCAAGTTCTAATTTCAAGTTCAAATTCTAAGTTCAAGTTCAAATTATAATTTCAAGTTCAAGTTCTAAGTTCAAGTTCAAGTTCAAGTTCAAGTTCAAATTCAAGTTCTAATTCTAAGTTCAAGTTCTAATTTCAAGTTCTAAGTTCAAGTTCAATTTCTAATTTCAAGTTCAAGTTCTAATTCTAAGTTCAAGTTCAAGTTCAAGTTCTAATTTCAAGTTCAAGTTCTAAGTTCAAGTTCAAGTTCAAGTTCAAGTTCAAGTTCAAGTTCAAGTTCTAAGTTTAAGTTCAAGTTCTAAGTTTAACTTCAAATTCTAAGTTCAAGTTCATGTTCAAATTCTAAGTTCAACGTCAATAATAATTCAAACAAGTCCTAAATTCAAAATTCAAAATTCAAACTAGTCTTAAAATCACAAATTCAAACTAGTCCTAAAATCCCAAAATCTAACTAGTGCTAAAATCCTAAATTCAAACAACTCCTTAAATACCCTAATTCAATCTAATCTTACAATTCCAAAATCAAACTAATTAACTCAAGAAATACCGAATTTCAAACAAATCCTAAGATACCCTAATTCAAACAAACCCCAACATTAAAATTTTCATTTCACAATCAACAAACACAAACTAACAATCAAATAATCCCTAGGGTTACCATTCCGGTCCACCATCTCTAAGTCTATCATTTAACACAAGAAGAAGGTCATTACCCCTAGGGTTCACCACTTCAAGGTTTAACATTCACATTTTGGAGTCTAGACTTACTCATGAAAAGGGTATCATGCTAGGTCTAGCCTATTCAAGATATAATCTAGAAGTCCTCTTTTATCATTCATAGAAAGGGCACCATGCTTAGGTCTACCGATCCTAGACATTCATTCATTCAAAGAGCTTTCAAGTAACAAAAAAGGACATCTAAGTCTACCAAGCAAGTCACAACATTACCATATAGGGACTCTTCATAGTCCAACAATCGTCACATATGAACATTTAAAGAGAACATACTTTCAATTACACTACAATAACACTTTGTACAAGATCACCTTATCACCATAAGAATACCTTCACATAGTACAATAACACTTCACAACTTGATAACACTTTAATTCAATAGATAATGCCTTCAAGTCCATATTCATAATACAATCCATAATTAAACACCTCCACCATAAGTGGATCAAACCAAGCAAGAACAATTATGTCAATAATATGAGATTAAGCCAACTTACCATCCTCCAAAGCCATCCTCAACATTAATCAATAGATATGGAAAATCATAAACATCAACAATACAATCTATTCTAAGCATAAATTCATCAATACCCAATCATTATCAACAAACCCATTTCATAAGTCAAATATAGAAATTTGTGAAATCAAAGGTTCATGAGATTTTTCACTTGAAAACATCAATTTAATATCAACAATATCACAATCCATCATTTAAAACCATTTAATGCAAGAACCCTTGAGTAGAGTAAGAAATAGAAGTTTTTCATAACTTTTGAGAATTTGAAAACCCTTTGAAATTGGCTCTAAAGCGAAAACTAGCTTTAGATAAAGAGCCACCATACCTTAGTATTGAGAAAACCCACTAAATTTGATGGAAGAAACCTTCAATTTGAAACCCTAGTTGCCCACATCTTCTTCTTCCGTGAGCTTGAGAGGACTTTTAGAGAAAATAACTTTTGGGGTGTTTTAATTTGAAGAATGAATTCAAAAATACCTTTTAAGATTTTTAATACCATATATAGTTATTAGAAATAAAATAAAATATACCCACTTCTTAATTTAACTAAAATTAATATTTACAAAAATGCCCCTTGCCCACATGGACTTACCAAATAAAACTAAGGCAACGTCCAATTTTTTTTGGAAAATTTCATAACTCCAATATATGCTTAAACTTTTAAAAATCATACATTAGGCTCTAGTTTCACCTATCAATTTTTAGGGTCGCTACAGAAAAAACCCATTTTCAAAAAGACTCGACTGACTTAGTTAATAACACTACTAAAAAAATACTCTTGTTCATTGCTAATAACACTACTAAACAATGTTAAAACTCGACTGACTTTGTTAGGTTGTCAGTGATTTTAAAGAAAGAAAACCAACACAATTTCGTCGGTTATTTTTCACACAAAAATACATAACACTCTTAAAAAGAAATTATTATTTTTTAAAAAGAATTATCTTTTGTTAATTTTTAATTTTTTAACTAAAATTAAATGACACATGTCGATTTAAAATAAGAAGTTGCAATTGAAGAATATATATAAAAATAAATAAATCATAAAAATAGTATTTCTTGTTAAAATGGAACATAAAAAATAGAGTTCAAGGGTTAAAATGGAACAAGGCTAAGATAAAGTGCCAAAATGAAAAATGTGGACAAGTTAGAGGGGTTGTATATGTGTTTGGCCATATATAATTTAATTACACATCAACAAAAGTTTAATTTAATAAATTTAATTTATCGATAAAGTTAATTTTATAAATTTAAATTATATACCTTCTAACTATATAAATTTAATTTTATTGATCAACAAAAGTTTATCAATATCAAATTTAATATATAAATCTCCTTGAATTGATCATCAGTATTTATTTACTTGATAATGTATTTCATATCTTAACCACTAGTATATAAGACTTGATTTGTTAAACTACTCGAGGAATATATATATATATATATAATTAATCAACGTATTTCATACTCCGATGAAGTATCCTTTACATGTCATCATAATTAGGAGGTGATCACTACACTTGACATCCATTCAAGATCGAACGTATATAATAATACTATCTCGCATTTCATACTGGAATAGATTATATATTAGCTCTTCACTTCTACTACATCATGACATGAGATATTAAGTTTACGATTAGACGACGGACTGATAGGATTTGTACGTTACTCTATAAATGTAAGTATAATTATCTCCTAATTCATATCAACGTAGTTTCATACTCTAAATATGGGTTATAGATATTTTATTTATTTATTTCACGAATTCTAACATTTTATTTGTAAAAGTATACAAAATTGTTACACTTTTTGAACAATTAATCCTAGGTGTAAAATGAAATTTTAATATTATGCACAATAGAAAAATTATGATTGATAGGAATATTTTAAACATACCGACCTCCGGATGTCGCTTTTATTAAAAGTAATTAGATATAATAAAAAATATCGACCTCATGAGGTCGGTATCACATTAAATTTTAAGATAAATAAAACGTAATCATGTTAATTAAATAATATTGACATCGGGAGGTCGATATTTTATATTAAATTATTTTTTAACTTATATAAAACCGTCATTCAGAGGACAATTTATTTAAAGTTAATTGAAAATATTAATTTATTACATACTATTTAATTTTACCGACATCTAGAAGTCGGTATTATAATTTTTTTTGTTTTTTATTTTACACAAAACCATTCTCCGGAAGACGATTTAAATTAAATTAAATCAAAATATTTCTCAATTTTGTTTTTTATATGGAGAAATGAGGATAATCGTGTCTGCTAGTGCAGATATTTTTAAAAAGTGACGGACAACGTCTCTATGTCCGTCGCTTTTTAAAAAAATTATTTGACCAATATTTTGACCAAAAAGCGACAGACTATGAGACATTGTCCGTCGCTTTCTTAAAATATTTGACCAGATATTTTGACCAAGAAGCGATGGACATAAAGATGTTGTCCATCGCTAATTTAAAAAATAATTAAACAATTAAAATTAATAAAGAGCGACGGACGGCGTGACTTTTTTTAAATTAATAAATAATTATTTTTAATAAAAAGCGACGGACTACGTCACTATCTATATAAAATAATTAATTAGCAAAAATACGCGAAAAAAAGTGAAGGACTAAGCGATGCCATCCATCGCTTTTTTTAAAAAAGAAAAAAAAAATTAATCAAAAAGCGACGGACTAAGAGACGCTGTCTGTCGCTTTTTAAAAATGTTTGACTAGATATTTTGACCAAAAAGCGACGGACTAAGAGATGTCGTCCGTTGCTTTTTTTAAAAACTAATTAATAAAATAAAATAAAATAAAACGACGGACAGTGTGGTTATTGTTTAATTTATAAATAATTATCTTTAATAAAAAGCGACGGACTAAGAGATGCAGTCCGTCGCTTTTTGTAAAATAATTTTTAAAATAATTATTTTAATTAAAAAGTGATGGACGACATCTCTTAGTCCGTCGCTTTTTTGGAGCGACGTTGTCTGTCGCTTTTTCTTCCGTCGTTTTTTAGTAGTGTGACATGCTAACTGAAAATGCAACATTAATGTACTGATAATGAAACATTCTTAACTAGGGCATGTATATCTAAATAAACTGACCTAGCAAGTATAATTCATGAACTAACGAATCTACACAACTAGGGTTCTGAGTTTCATGCAAAGAACTAAGCAACAATTCTACAAAAACATGATAATTTGATTTCAATAAGTCTAACAGTTGAATCACAACATAAATCTCAAATTCTAGAAACCCTAGGTCTAAACATGATATGGAGAGAATCAAAAATCTGACTGAATTCTAGGGACCTAATGGGTGAAAGGAACCCACTAGTGAAATCCCACATACCTGGTGAATAATTTCATGGAGAAATCTTTCAATTTTGGGGCTGGAACTGGAGGAAACCTTGTTGCGTTCTTGGAGAGGGTTGGTGGACTCTTTCTCTTCTTTTTCGTTCAACTTGGATGAATTTTGGAGAATGAGTTGGCTTGGGTAAAGTCGAATTAAGTTACTAGGCTAAAACTAACCAGAACGATGTAGATTAAGGGTTAAATGATGTAGCTTAGGTGTCCAACGCATAGGGAAAAGACCAAAATGACCCTTACTTAAAAGTTGTTGGGGCCACCCGATGGACCTGATCCACGAACTCTGGTCCCACCTACGGTTCGTAGGCCCTGGCGTGGTTCTGGACTTCGCTGAAAAATTCTTGGGTTCTGGGAAAGGGAGCTGCAGGTGGCCAACCATGGACCCCACCTACGGTCCATTGGTGGCACCTGCAACTTCTGATTTTTTGCAATCTGGTCTTTCTAGTATACGGGGTGTTACATTATCTCCCCCTTGGGAACATTCATCCTCGAATGAAGACTAAACTAGCTTAACATGGAAGGAAAGAGATGCAAACCCTACCACTAAATACTGGAAACTGAAAACTGACTGAGCTAAGTTCCAAGGACATGGAAATATGCTGAAAATGCAAGTAGAACTCAAGGAACATGATACTAAGACTAAATCTACGCATGAATTACTGAAAAACATGAGAGAAACTATTACCTTAAGCTGGAATGGAATCACAAAGAAAGATATGAGGAAACTTGGCCTTCATGGCTACTTCTACGGACTGACTCCTCCAAAAAACCGTAAGTGAAGCGACTTCTTTGTTTCTCAGCCTTCGAATTTAACGATCAAGAATCTCAACTGGCACATCCTCATAAGTGAGACTATCCTTCATAGCCACACTTTCCAATTATACTATAGATGATGGATCACCCACACACTTCTTCAACAATGAAATGTGAAAGACTGGATGCACTGCTACTAGTTCCGCTGGTAACTCTAACTCATAAGCCACCTTACCAACTCATTTCTAGATCCTGTAATGGCCTACATATCTAGGACTAAGCTTCCCTTTCTTGCCAAATCTCATCACCTCCTTCATAGGTTACACTTTCAGGAAAACCCAATCATCAATTTGGAACTCCAAGTCTCTTCTCCTTACATCTACATAGGACTTCTGGCGACTCTGGGATGTCTTAAGTCTATCCCTGATGAGCTGAACTTTTTCCATAGCATCATGAACCAAATCTAGCCCTATCAACGAAGTTTCACCTACTTCAAACCAACCAACTGGAGATCTACATAATGCCCATAAAATGCCTTATAAGGGGCCATCTGAATGCTGGAATGGTAACTATTATTGTAGGCGAAATCTATAAGCAAAAGGTGATAATCCCAACAACCCTTGAAATCGATCACTCAAGCTCTCAACATGTCCTCAAAGGTCTGAATGGTACGCTCTGCCTAACCATCCTCCTATGGATGAAAGGTTGTGATGAGGTTAACCTAAGTACCAAGACCATTTTGAAATGACCTCCAAAAATGAGAGGTAAACTGAGGACCTCTATCTGAGATGATAGACTAAGGAACTCCATGCAACCTTACTATCTCATTAATGTAAAGCTTTGCATAGTCCTCCACTGAATCTGTAGTCTTAATAGCCAAAAAGTGAACAGACTTAGTAACTCTGTCAACTATCAGCAAAAATATTGTCTGCGAGTACGAGGTAAACCTGTAATGAAGTTCATGTTTATCACTTCCCACTTCCATGTAGGAATGTTAATCTCTTGAGTGATACCTCATGGTCTCTGGTGTTCTACCTTTACCTACTGACAATTAAGGCACTTAGCCACAAAATCTACTCTATCCATTTTCATGTCATTCCACTAAAAGACTTCCCACAGATCACGATACATCTAGGTGGCACCTAGATGAATAGAATACCTGGAGTTATGGGCTTCTGTAAGAATCTATTGTCTGAACCCACCCACCTTAGGAACACATAAACGACCCTGACAGCAAAGCACACCATCTCCCCATTGGGAGAAAACCTCAACTTTCTGCTAATGAACTGTACCCTTCAGTTGAAGCAATATAGGATCATTGTCTTGTTTTTCCTTAACCTCCGCTACCAATGAAAATTCTGACCCATTCTAAGCTATCACATCATCTCCTGATACGTTCATAAGGTAAACTCCTAAGTGACCAAGCCGGTGAAAATTTTTCGCTAGTGTTTTCCTTTCTTCCTCAACATGCGCTACACTACCCATAGATAGTCTGCTAAGAGCATCATCTACTACATTGGCCTTACCAGGATGGTAAAGCACATTCATATCATAGTCCTTAAGGAACTCAAGTCATCTCCTCTAGCAAAGATTCAACTCTTTCTAGGTGAACACATACTGAAAGCTCTTATGGTCTGTGAACACCATACAACTAGTGTCTCCAAATATTTAGGGAAAATACTACGGCTGCAAGCTCGAGGTCATGAGTCGGATAGTTCTTCCCATGCACCTTAAGTTGTTTGGAAGCATATGCTATAACCTTACCATGCTGCATCAACACACAACCTAGGCCGACTCTAGATGAAACACGGTAGATCACATAACCGTCTGAACCCTCTGGTAGAGTCAAAAAAGGAGTTGTAGTTAACCTAGTTTTCACTTTTGAGAACTCTTCTCACAATCATCTGAACACTAGAACTTAACCTTTTTCTAAGTCAACTTAGTCAATGGAGAAGCTATGGATGAAAATCCTTCCATGAACCTTCTATAATAACCAACTAAACCCAAGAAACTTTTGATATCTATAGGAGAGGTAGGTCTAGGCCCCTATTTCACTGCCTCTATTTTCTGAGAATCCACCCGGGTCCCTTTACTAAACACAATATGACCAAGGAGAGCAACAGATTGCAACCAAAAATCACATTTGCTAAACTTAGTGAATAACTGGCGATCTTTGAGAGTTTGCAGGACAACCCTCAAATGAATTGCATGTTCTTCCTCATTTATAGAGTAAATGAGGATATCATCAATAAAGACGATAACGAACAAGTCCAAATACTGCTTGAACACCTTGTTCTTCAAATCCATGAAAGCTGTAGGAGCATTGATTAGTCCAAATGACATAACTACAAATTCATAATGACCATACCGAGTTCTGAAGGCTATTTTTGGGATGTAACTATCTCTGACTCGGAGCTGATAATAACCGGATCAAAGGTCTATCTTTGAGAAATGACTAGCACCCTGAAGTTGGTCGAACAAGTCATCAATCCTGGGTATAGGGTACTTATTCTTGATTGTGCCTTTGTCCAACTACTGATAGTCAATGCACATCATGAGAGAACCATTTTTCTTTTTCACGAACAACACTAGTGCACCCCATGGGGAAATACTAGGTCTAATGAAGCGTTAGGGTTGGCAAGGGGACGGGAACGGGACGGTACGGGGGACGCCTTGGCCAGGATTCGGCCAGGATTGGGATAGGGTGGATCGAGATTGGCGGGACAAAATACGTCGCATCCCATCCCATTATATATACAAGATGGGAGGGAGACGGGACGGGACGTGGGATTTTTTTTTTATATGTTTATTTATTTGTATTGAAATTATATGTTATTGAATAACATTTTTAGTTTATTTTGTTTTCAATAACATTTTTAGCTAATAAAAAATGCTCAAGTTTTCAAGTTTCAAATTTCAAGTTTGAAGTTTCAAATTTGAGAAATTTGAATTTGAATTTTAAAGTAATTTAAACTTGAATTTTCAAATGTCAAATTTCAATTTTTCAATTAAGTATTTAAATTTAGTTTAGTATATATGTAAATGATTATGTATATATTAAAATTAAAATGCAAGACAATAGTTGTATAAAAAAGACTTGAATAAAGCCTTCAAATTTATTCAATAAAATCTAATTGTAACTTAGAACTTAGAAGTTACAATTTACAAATATTAGTGGAGTAACTAATCTACGCAGCCACCTTCTACGAAGGGTTCTGTTTCAATAAGTTCTCATATGTAAAACTAATATTTGTTACAAATATTAGAGGAGTAACTAATTTACGTAGCCACCTTCTAGGAAGGGTTCTGTTTCAATTAGTTCTTGGACGTAATCTAATATTTGTATTCTCCTTTAAAATTCAATTCTAATTGTGTATCATATGGACGGTAACATCCTCCAGTGTTAGCAAACTTACTAGAAACTCTTGTGACTCTAATTCATCATCACTAGATTCAATTACCGCATTAATCCAAGCTTCTTATTTGGAACTTAACTTTGGTAAATTATAATTCCTCTTCTCAGTGTTGACCTAGTCTCTAAATAAAACTGGTGTTTCCAAACTATCATCTGCCAATGAACATCTATGATCGCCAAGTTGAATCCTTGCCGCACTAAAAGTAGCCTCCGATGCAATTGATGAAGCTTGAATAGCTAGAACATCACGAACCATTTTGCTCAAAATTGGAAATGCAACGCTCTGCCTCCTCCACCATGATACTATTTCTACATTGACATCGTCGTTGTCCACTGTTTCTAAAGATTGATTAAGATATTTTTCAAAATCATCACGGTTAGTAGAATTAAGACCAAGAAAACCTCACATAAAACTATTAATTCGATATTTACTCTGAGGATTAGAAGTTTGACCAACTTCTCCTTGAGTATTTCCTATAGTTCTATATTTTTCATACAAAATTTTTGCTTCTACTTTTATGCTAGACTTACACATTTCACAAGTTGGAATTTATTTTGGTAAAATTTCTAAAATATCATAAAAAGTTTCAACAAGTCCCTGCACACCTCATAATGTATATTGAGGGTTAAGTAAAGTAGCAGTTAAATAAATTTGAGGAATAGGAAAAAAATATTTTTAAAAATTTTCAATCATACCTTCAATTGCAACTCTAAATTTTTCAATTTTCTTATATTTAGAAAATTGAATTGTAATAGCACAAATATTTATTAATACTAATGAAATAGTAGGATAATAAATTCTAGAAAACATGGTTGTAGCATTATAAAAAAGTCTTAAAAATTCTAATAGTTCATTAGTTTCTTCACAAATTCTATCTAATGGGTCAGCATTATGAGCATTAAATACCATTTGTATGGATCCTTTATATTTGTAAGCAACTAAAAGCATTTCGTAAAAAGAATTCCACCTTGTTTTAATATTTCTTGGAATTTTTCTTGGTGGAATATCACATAGTACACAACGCTCATTAAATTTCCTAATTCTAGCAGCTCTATGAGCATAAAAAATCCAGGTAACAACATATTCAATTTTCATACAACCACAATCAAATAATGAAATACCATCTCGTACAACTAAATTTAATACATGTGCAACACATCTAACATGAAAAGCATTAATATCAATTGGACATAATCTAGTTTTAAACATAGCAGCATTTGTATTATTAGATGCATTATCTAATGCAACAGACATTACTTTATCTATAAGCATGTAATAATCTAAAACACTCAAAATATTTGAAGCTAAATATGCACCAACTTTTTTCTCTACACATTGTTTATAACTTAAGATTCTTTTTTGCAAATTTCAGTTATGATCAATCCAATGTGCTGTAATAGTTAAATAATCATGTCCATCAACACTACAACCCATGTCCGAAGTTATAGACACTCTACAATCTAAGATGCTAAAAAAACAACGAAGATATTGACAATGTTTAACAGTATTTCTTGAAACATCTTTAAAAGAAGGATTATAAGTTTGTTGAATATATTAAATAAAACCAGAATGTGAAGGAAAACTATAAGGCAAACCACAAACAGAAACCATTTTAGCTAAATTTTCGCGATCTCTTTCCTTATTATATTTACATTGTGTTAGTGGACCACTGGGGTTAGAAGGATCTAATGTTCCTTGAACCATGGTAGAAGCCCCTACCGATTGATTAACATTAATATCATCATCATTAACTGGAATTCCTTTTTTTCTATCCGCTAATGCTTTAGCTTCTTTATATTGAATCGGCACACAAGATAACAAATGTCTATTAACCCCCCCCCCACCTTGAACTCCACCTTGTTTATGTTTAAAAGGTTGCTTACAGTTATTACAAATAGCAATAGAGTTTTCCTTATCGAAAGTCATAAATTGCCACACAACAGAAGTTTTAGGGCGTTGATACTTCACCTTCTCCCTTGTAGGAAGTATAAGGGGTGGGCGTCCACAATTTTGCTCCGTTGGATTTGTAGTTTCATTTGGAAGTTCGGTCACCGAACTAGTAGGTGTATCTTCTAATTCATCTTCTCCGAAATCAACTTCTACTTCTTCACCTGAATTTTCATCAAGATTAGGATTAATATTACCATAACGTCGTTCTAAAATTTCATGATCGAGTTGAACATTTGAATCAATATCACAAGAAGTATCATTAACATAAGTAGAATCATTTGTATTAAATCTAACTCTAGACATTGATTTAGAAGAAGTACCACCACATTTACTCTTTTTTTTCCTTACTACTTTTTTTATTAAAATTACATAATTTACTAATGGCACTTGGTTCTTTCTCTTTTCCTTTATCGGTATCTTCTTTGCTAGAACTCATATTTAATTATATGTAAATTGTAATATAAAAATAATAATAACACAAAAATTAATGACAAAAAATAAAATATAAATATTATGAAACTAATGTACCAAACGTCTGCGTTAATAGCAGATGTTATAACCGATTCTTGAAGCTTGTAATTCGTTGTAACTTGTAATTTGGAACGCCAATACTTGATAGCAAATATGAGAATTATATATATATTATTATGATATAATATGAAAATTTAGAATTGAAATATATGTATTATGATATAATATGAGACTTAAATGGAATCAAAAATTAAGACTTAAGATTGAGAGGATATAGAAATTACATAAGAGAATAGATGATTTTGTAAGAAATAATAAGGGATGGATAGGTATTTATAATATTAAAATGGGTTAAAGTGTATTTATGATAACTTGAGGGTTTAAAATAAAGTATTAAAAGTAAAGGGGTGGTAGGGAAGTGAAAAAGGTTAATCAATCCGTGGGGGGGGGGGGGCGGACTAGCCGTTACCCCAACGAATATAGTTCAAAAAAAATTAGGGGATCCCGCAAAACCAACCGATTCAGCTGGGCCGGGTCGATTGGGACCAAAGGGTGAACTGGACCCTAGCCGGTCCCTTATCCTGAATTCCCCCCAACCTGTAAAATCATACGAGATCGGGTCCGGCAAGATGGGTCTCGAGCCGATCACGGGCCAGGGAGAGCCAACCCGGTCCCCTTGCCAGCCCTATAAAGCGTTTATCTCGAAGGTCTTTCAAATGCTCTTTCAATTTCTTCAGCTCAGTTGGAGCCATTCTGTAAGGAGGAATAGAAATATGTTGGGTATCTGGAAGGAGATCAATTCTGAAGTAAATTTCCCTTTTTGGAGGAACTTCGCAAGATCTTCTGGAAACACTACTAGAACTCATTTACTACAGGAACTGACTCAAGAGTTGGGGTTTTGGAGCTTGAATCATTAACCCGAACTAGATGATAGAGATACCCCTTAGAGATCATTTTTCTGGCCTTAAGGTAGGAAACGAATCGACTCATAGGCACTGAGGTACTACCCTTCCACTCTAAGATTGGCTCATCTAGAAACTAAAAACGAATGATCCTAGTTCTACATTTTTCTAAGGCATAACATGAATGTAACTAATCCATGCCAAGAATGATACCAAAGTTTACCATTTCTAACTCTACAAAATCTGCTGAGGTGACTTTCTGGGAGACTGTGACATGATCATTTTTGTATACCCGTCTAGCTATAACAGGGTCACCGACTAGAGTAGAGACTGAGAAGGGTTCTTAGAGAGTTTCTAGCCTGACATCGAAGTTTACTTATATATAAGAAGTTACAAAGGAAAGAGTAGCACTTGGATCTAACAAAGCATAAACATATAAATGAAAGAATCGCAATGCACCAATATCTACATCAAGAGAATCAACCTAATCCTGGCGAGCCTGGAGAGCATACAACCTGTTCTAGCGCTTACCGCCTCTTGTACCAGATGTTGTACCATGTTGAACCGGGCGATCAGCTAGTGCTACTGAAGTTGTAGAATTAGCCCTACCATTGTTACCTCTCTATCCTTGTTTAGAAGAAGGACAATCCCTTAACCTGTGAGCAGTCTGACCACACCCAAAACATCCATCATTTTCTGCAAGACACTTGCCCAGATGGTTCTTACCACACTTTAGAAAAGTTGGGTAGGTTCTGGTAACAGAAACACTTTCCTAAGACTTAGAGGCTGATGCCCTACCTTTTTTATCTTGTCGAAACCTGGAGGAGGGAACATTAGCTGATGAAGGTGTTGTGGCTGAAGACCTTTGTTGAAATTGCGAGCGATTTCCACCACCCAATATCTGCTGAGAATACTCATAATAGCCTTCTTGTTGTCCTTAGCCTGTTCTTTAAGCTTATCTCCCTCAACCTGTTGACCATGGATCATGAGCCTAGAGATATTCATATCATCTAACAACATCGCATTTATGCACTCTGTTCTCACCAAGTCAGATACCCCAAATAGGCATTTACTCATATGTACCCTAGGATTGACAACCATAGATGGAGCATACCTGGAGAGCTGGGTGAACTTGAGTCCCTACTCTTGGACCGACATAAAACATTGTCTCAAATTCATGAATTCTTGAGCCTTAGCCTCTCTTAACTCTCGTGGGAAGAACATGTCCAGAAAAGCTCCGGTAAAACACTCCCATGTCATAGGAGCAGCATTTTCACCCCTGTTTTCCTTCCACTGCGTGAACCATATATGAGCCACATCCTTAAGCTGGTAGGATGCCAACTCTACCATATCGTTCCCAATTACTTGCATCACGCCAAATATCTTGTTGACCTCATCAATAAAGTTTTGGGGATCCTCACCAACTTGAGACCCTAGAAACATAAGTTGTATCATCATAACGAAATCATGGACCCTAGCTTCCGCTGATCCACCACTAGCATTTGAAAGAACTGGAACCTGTTGATTGTTCTGGTTAGCTACACTCTAGGCCAAAAGTTGAATGGTGTTCCAAAACTCTGCATTCAAAACTTCCCGATCTGGGACTAGAGGAATTGCATCAGCATTGCGTGCTTTAACATTCCTAGGGTAAGCTTTACGAGGAGCCATAATTTGAAAACGCATAACATCAAGTTAGAAAGAAGATCATACCCACGCACAATAAGAATATCAAGAAAGTGAAGTTTTTTCTAAAAATCTTTGTAGCCTCCTGCTCATAGTTATGGCGTGTTTAACACTCATGAAAGGGACTTTACTTAGTTCGAATTTTTAGACATCCTAAGACTCTTGAACCTAGTACTCTGATACTAAGTTTGTCATATCCCAAGGCTACCCCTTGGACGTTAACACGGGACCTAGGATCACGAGTGACCCCAAGCTAACCCTGCTGGCAGATCATAAGCATACTTAAAGATTTTCTAAAAAATAGACATATTGTACAAAAGCTTAAAACATGACATGAAGGAAAATAATGGGGAATACCCATTCTAAGTCTGAATATATAAAACTGAGTTTAATGACAACTTAAAGATCAAACTCAAACTAAAAATTAAATCTAAACTATGTTTCAATAAAAGCCTCTAAATGACTAGAGATGTTGGGACATTCCCCAGCTAACTTTAGCAAAACTAAAACTAAAAGACTGAAAAGAAGAAGATAGCATGTCAATCATCCTCAAAGAATGAGGACTTACAACTGATTCTGTTGGACTGGAGATCAGGAATCGATCTATGCGTGATTTGAATGTAGAGGACCTGAACCTACATCAGAAGAAGATATAGCGCAAAGTATGTGTCAGTACTTCAAGGGTACTGAGCATATAGGATAGGATAAAGCTGAACAAACATATATAACTGAACAAAGCAATAAAAGCAATGATATAATCTGAACATGATGGAATATTGAAATATACTCAATACTGAGTTAACTGAATGCAACGACCAAGTACATAACATGTTGAGACTGAATACAAAACTATAACTCATAACCTGGTCAATACACTAGAAGCTGACTGTGGGAGCTACTATTAATCGACATAAAACCATGAGAGTTATCTGTGGAGTTCGATGTATCTCCCCATCGAGAGGACCCAATATACCTTGCCAGGGGTATAAAGTCATGACTAGTGTGATCACTAAATATGTTGTCCACAGTGGGGACTTAACTTATGGGGGCACGTAGTTCTGGGACTATGAGGGTGACTGACCCTAAGAATAACTCGGTGTTAAGCCTACTCCCAACTGATTATATAAGTAACACCTGATAACTAAATTTATGTAATACTGAATAGCTCAAAATACTAACATGCTAACTGAAAATGCAACATTAATGTATTGATAATGAAACCTTCTTAACTAAGGCATGTATATCAGAATAAACTTACCTAGCAAGTGTAATTCATGAACTAACGAATCTACACAACTGGGGTTCTGAGTTTCATGCAAAGAACTAAGAAACAATTCTATGAAAACATGATAATCTGATTTGGATTAGTCTAACAGCTGAATCACAAAAAATCTGGAATTCTAGACACCTTAGGTCTAAACATGATATAGAGAATCAGGAATCTGACTTAAATATAGGGACCTAATAGGTGAACGGAAACCACTAGTGAAATCCCACATACCTGGTGTTGAATTTCACGGAGAAATCTTTCTATTTTGGGGGTAAAACTGGAGGAAACCTTGATGAGTTCTTGGAGAGGGTTGGTCGACTTTTTCTCCTCTTTTTCGTTCAACTTGGATGAATTTTGGAGAATGAGTTGACTTGGGTAAAGTCTAATTAAGTTACTAGGCTAAAACTGACCAAAACGACGTAGTTTAAGTGTCCAACGCATAGGAAAAAGACCAAAACGACCCTGACTTAAAAGTTGATGGGGCCAATTGACGGACCTGGTCCATGAACCATGGTCCCACCTATGGTCCATCCTAGTCAGTCATCGACTGGCTTTAGAGGCTGAGATCTGGGGTTTGTACCATAGACTTGGTCCACGGGCCGTGGTCCCACCTACGATCTGTAGGTCTTGGCATGGTTCTACACTTAGCTAAAAAAATTTGGGGTTCTGGGAAAAGGAGTTACAGGTGGCCAACCACGGACCCCACCTACAGTCCGTGGGTCACCATACGGTCTGTAGGTGGCCCCGTTGGTGGCACCTGCAACTTTTGATTTTTATGTAATCTAGTCTTTCTAGCATACGGGGTGTTACAACATCCTTTCATGATGTAGGATGTTCAGACATAGTAGTAGAATCAGCTTGGCTTGTTGAGTTTATCTTTAGGTTATCACTAAACTCTTAGTATGTTTTATATATTCAGATTAGTTGGGTTGATCCCCATTTCAGATAGCTACTATTTTAGTTTCCTCATAGTTCATGTTTATTTAGTTATCTTTTAGTATGCTTATAGTATGCTAGACATAGGGTTAGCTTGGGGTCACTCGTGATCCAAGTTCCCGTGTTACATCAAGGGGGTAGCCTCGGGGAGTTACAATACTCAGTTTCCTCCTACAATTCAGTCCCCTAACATTCCAGGATACAATGTTTAAGTTCATTGATCCCTGATGGACAAATAGCTCCCTTTACTTCTAGAGCCATTGTTGTGAAGCTTACAATCTAGTTGTAGGTTCTTCAGTTTTATTCTTGCATATTGACTGGTCACTATGTTTCCCCTTTCTTTCTTGCTTATTGCTATGAATCTTCTTCAATAATTCCTTCGCCTTATCCTCACATCCTTATAAATTAACCCTAAATTCTGAGCTTGGTTTGATTATATTTTCTTGTATCGATTCTGAAGTGCTCAATGTCTTGTTGTCTTCTTTTGGGAATCGGATACCTAGTGGGATAACATCCTCTGCACCTCCATTTATATTTGACTCTACCAATGGTTGTACCGTTATTGTTGTACTTTTCTCCCCCAATTCTTTCTTATCTTTTCTAGGCATATCTATCATATGTCTCACAACTTTCGATTCACCCCCGTCCTAATTCCATGGCATAATCTGTCTTTGAGCTTTATTTTCCTTCATTTGATTCGATGATATATTAATGTTAATAATGTCTACCGGAGGGGTTGGTAGATCTTAGGCATAACAATTAGGTCCAAAAGAATTGGGCCCAAATTTTGTCCCAATTTCCTTTGACCTAGTTTTTGTTTGCTATACACATTACATTCTCCCCATTTAAATCTCGAGCCCACTTGCATGATAGACCCCTCACTCGAAGACTCATTCTTCTTGTCTGTTGGTAGTGCCTCCTTAATCATTTGCAAAACCTAATCTTGGGTATTGACGGTTGGGTATTTCCCTTATCCTCTCTCCTCTCCTTTGAAAATTTCACAGTGATTGTAGCTTCACACCACACCGGAATGGTGTAAGTGAAACAATCGCAGGTTATTTCAAAAAATCTGTTCATCATCGCCTTATAAGTTTATTCTTGCCAGTGAAGATGATTTTTGAGAGTTCCTAAGTCTAGATATAGCATCCACATAGCTTATCAATCTCTTTAAAAACCTTCTGTGACTATAGATTCATAGGTAAACCTAACAATGTAATTCATACCCAATATCTGCTTACCTCTATCGGCCAATAGCCAGTTGTTGGTTTCCACCATTCAAGCTCTAACTTCATCTTCTTCCAGATCCATTGTCCTGTTAAGACATGCTCTGCTGCTAGTCTTGATGGAAGTTCGAACATAAAATGCTCGTCACTCTTGGCATACACTTTGACTTCTATCGCCGACTTCCGAGAGTTACATGCCCATCTTCTTACAACATTCAAGTTAGGGATTATGTTTGTTTGGCACTGGTATTTCCCTACTATGCATGTGTTCAAGAGGTCTTTTTTTATAGCGATTTTCCTCCTGTGATCCTTACTTTGTTTGTTGTGCTCTGTATCTCTGCCTTCTCCATTTCCTCCATCACCTATTTGTCACGGAAGAAAGCTTATTTGTATGACTTATGGAGTTGTTTGTTAACCTTCACTACTATACCCTGTGTTTTGTCGAGTTCATAAATAAACTGAGCAATTTTGTGACCTATATTCCTCCAACCTCCTTTAAGTGTAGATTCCAGAGTAATTATGACTGATTTGTTTTGACCTTGTAATGTTATAAAATTGATGTATATCCCGCTCTCATTGTATTTGAGAGTGGAATAGAACTCTGCAAAGTGGTCCTTCATGTTCCACCTCTTAACCGTCCTCCCCTACACTTTGGAGGCTTCATATTTTCTCCTTTCTTGTTAATAAATCCCAAAATTTAGGTTGATGGTCCTGGATAGATGAATCTGCAAATTAATTTAAGGAGTACTCAGGATATCTCCTAGTACAGAAGGAATATAATAACATATTTTCTCTTTTTTTGTTATACAACATCTAAACAATGGAGAGGAAATAAGAAGGAAACCCCCACCCACCCACCCATATTTTTCTTCTACTTCTTCTCTGTTTTATCATCAACCACACAAAAGGTCGCACCTAGCTGGAGAGTCATCCGAGAAGTGCCACTCTATGATGGATCCTTGTCTAGAATCTCCATAGGTAGTGCATGTGGATTACTCTGTAAGAAATGGCTGTAATAGACTAACGTTTAGAACATTTAATTATATGACTTAAATCTCAGTGAAAACATGTTATTAATGTGACTTTGTCAAATCAGCCAAAGTAAAATACAAAGGCCCTCCTTTGAAACCCCGGTTCTTATTCTCCTTCTTCTACTACTACTAAGTAAATAGCTAATACCCTTATACTAGTATGTACTGAATAAAAAGAAACAATTCAAGTTGAGCATAGCAAGTAATGTTGAAGTTGAACATGGCAAAGGACCATTAGTAAATGATAAATCTGTGTTTGCCAAATGAGTCTAATGATAATTCTTTTATTGATGCCATTGGGAGTGATAATTCCATCAGTTGTCTCATTTGTTCTCTAGGTCGGATTATAGTCCCATATCATTTATTCGGCCTCAAGCAATGAGACAACTAATGGTATTGTCACACCCAATGGCATTAATAAAAGATTTATCATTAGACTTATTTGGCAAAAAAAAATTATCATTTAACAATGGCCCTTTTCCATGCTCAACTTCAAATTTACATGCCATGCTCAACTTTAATTGTTTCTTTTTATTTTTGTACCCAGTAGTAGGTATTAATTATTTAAGTGGTAGTAGTGGTGGAAGAAGAATCAATGTTTTTTGGAAGGTGGGCCTTTGAATTTTACTTTGGCTGATTTGACAATGTCACATTAACAACATGTTTCTACTAAGATTTGAGTCATAAAAAAATATGTTCTAAACACTAGTCTGTAACGGCCTTTTTATAGAGAGTAAACCACATGCTCCACCTATAGAGCTTCCACATGGGGCTCCATCGATGTGTGGTACTTATTAGATGACTCTCCAGCCAGGTGCGACCTTATGTGTTGAAGGAAACCAAGGAAAACCAACTTATGCCACAACTGTCACCACGACAAATCAATCACCAAATTCTCCTAGACACCTTAGAGAATCAGTAATTGCAAGGATCACTACTCATAATGGGATTCCAGCAATAGCATTCATGCAAAATTATTACTTTGGTATCATGGAGGAGGAATGTAGGTTAAAAATCATTTTTTAAGGAATTATTCCCAATCAGAGCCTCAGTCAAAATTGGTGTGTATGATAATCACAATGTGTTCTTAGACTTCACAAATGAAGATGATTTAAACTTGATTGAGATGGAGGGTCTTCAATTGTGACTACAAAATTGGACCCCCGATTTTGAAATCGGAATAGGACATCCCTATTGCACTAGTGTGGGTTCTTCTACCAAATTTTCTCTTCCATATGCATTCATGGCATTATGTTAAACAAATTGTTAGCAAGAGACAACCAGATTCATCTAAAAATAAAAATCTCACTCAGAAACCAATAAGGAAAAAAATATCAACAGCCATTAGAGTAAAAAGCAAGATTATCAGACATACCTAGACTCTTCTTCACTTAAATCCTCATTTCCACCCAGTATAACACTAGTATATACACTACCAAAAGCATAGAGGTTTAGATTATAAATAAATAAAAATATACATATCAGATTAGGATAATGATTAAAAGTAAACACATATATACATCTCACCGTTACAAATTAAATCAAATACCATATAGTCTGATCAAGTTTAACAATTACTTGAGGCAACCTCAAAGTTAGAATTATAGAGAGGGCCAAACCAATTTTCCACCTGAGAAAATTTCCAAAAACAAAAGACCAACAATAACAAAAAACCTCAAGAAGATACTTATCATGTTTGTTCAGGAAATCCCTCAAGAAAATTTCCCGCGCTTCATTCTACATTCAGCAAACAAGTTGTTCATGGATGCATTTGTAAATTTGTGGATTCATGTATGACATTGTTCCCCTACCTTGAACCATATATAGGCAGTGTGCTCATTCAATATCTACGAGGGGTTGTTGGTGTTCATGATGTTAAAAATGTTTTGACATTGCAAAATGATATGAAGGTTGTTAATTCTTGGAACTTTTGAGAAAGAAAAGATAAGATTCGGCAGAATTTCCTTTTGTTATTCATGTGGCATATTACAAAAGGCTTAGACATATATAACTATTAAAGTTTTTCAAAAAATAGTAGAGACCATACCTATCCACACTATTGACTTTTTTACAAAATATATTTCATAAAACAAGGACTACCATTCCTATACAAACTAAACATAATATTTCAAAAGGGAACTATTAAAGAAAATACTATCTACAAATATCTCATTTTCTAACACTCCTCCTTGAGATTTTTCTTGGATACTACCAACTTAGCCCTTAGAAATTTAAATTTCCCCTTAGGAAGGAAGAGCCTTGGTCATGATGTATCCAATCAGCTAATCTGAGCTGCAATGAACAAATTGAACTTCGCCATCCTTCTCTTCTTGCCTGATAGCATGAAACTTTATATTTATATGCTTGCTACGACCATGTCGCACTAGATTTTTGGCCATAGATATTGCTGACTTATTTTCAACTTTAATGATAGTAGCTTCAATGTCATTTTTCTCCATATCACGCAGAATCTTTCTATACCATAGAGCTTGATTAGTTGCACCAGCAACGGCGAGTATTCTACTTCTACAGAAGATTGAGCTACCACCTCTTGCTTCTTTGAATTCCATGAGAACATGCCTGAATCAAGTGTAAAAGCATAACCAAAAGTGTTTTTTTATATTAGCAGCGCTTCCTTCCCGGTACTATCTGAATAACACATCAGTTGCCTTTGCTCATCCTTTTTAAACAAAATACCATAATCAACAGATCCCTTGACATACCTCAAAGTTCACTAAGCGACACCAAGATGAACTTGACTTGGATCATGCATAAATCTCGACAGAAGACTTGCGGTGAACATGAGATCAAGTCTTATTGCTGTCAAATACAACAAGTTACCTATTAGACTTCTATAAACTGTTGGATTATCCCTACCACCTCCTTCAAAACTTGAAATCTTTTCAATGTGAACCAGTGGGGTCGGTAGAGGCTTGCATCTTACCATCTTGAACCTTTTAAGAATATCTCATGCATATTTTCTCTAACAAACCAAGATTCCATCAGTAGCTTGATTAATCTCCATTCCCAGAAAGTAATTCCTTTCACCCAAATCTCACATTTCAAACATGGTCTCCATTTCTTTCTTGAACAGATTCACCATAGCTTTGTTGCTTCCTATTACGAGAAGTTCATCAACATAGAGTGACACCACAATCACATCTCCTTCTTTAGCCTTTTCCACATATAAATTGGTGTCATTTTCACTTCTCTTGAAGCCTCAACAAATGAGATCATCATCAATCTTACTGTACCATGCTTGAGGAGCCTGCTATAATCCATATAATGCCTTATGAAGTCTGTAGGCTTTGTCCTCCAACCCTGCAACATGAAAGCCTTCTGGTTTATCAACATAAATCTCCTCCCACAACAGTCTATTTGAGAATGTCGATTTCACATCCAAATGATACAACTTCCAATTTGTTTGAGCTGCCAAAGCAAATAGATGCCTTATTATATCATGCCATGCAACAGGTGCAAATGTGTCTCCATAATCTAGAACTTAACTTGCGTGTAACCTTTCACAACAAGCCTTGCTTTGTATTTATAAACTGAACCATCTAGATTTAGTTTTGTCTCATAAACCCATATCATCCCTATTACGTTTCTGTCTTTGGGTTTATCAATCAGTTTCAAAGTATCATTTTTCTCTATCATACCAATCTCCTCCTTCATAGCTTCAATCCAAACTTTATGTCTTGATACTTCTTGAAAGTTATTGGGTTCTGAGATAGCAACATTGCATCTTTCATATATCTTAAAAGGGAACTTTTCTTCAAAACTGGTGAATCGGGTGAGGATTCCCCATATGATTCTTCATATTTTCATCAAGAAGCATTTGACAGTCCATTTAGTTTTTCTGAGCCAACTGATTGTGTTGCAAGCAGTGGATGCAAGTTCTGAAAACCTTCATTATCTTTCTCAATTTGCTCCTTATCCTTGTTCCAATGAGCATGCTCATCCACTACTATATCTCTTCTGATGGAGATATGTTTTGTTTGCAAATTGAAAACTCTATAACCTTTGGATTGTGATGAATAACCAATATAGATCCGCAACTCACCTTTTGGTTCGAGTTTGCTTCTTTTGTAAAGATTTTGAAGTGTTTCGTAAATGATCTTATTCCACTCCATGACTCAATAGGAGTTTTCCATCCATGTCTTTAGTTGGCAGCCTATTTATCAAATACATTGAAGTATAAATAGCTTCTGCCCAAAATCTTTGCGGTAGTTTCTTTTCAAGCTACAAGCATCTAGCCATTTCAACAACAGTCATGCTCTTCCTCTCCAAGACTCCATTTTATTCAGGTGAAAAAATTACTATCGACTTGTGATCAATCCCCATATGTTAAAATATTTATTGAACTCATTGGAAGTGTATTCACCCCCATTGTCGGACCTCAAAGCCTTAAGCGTACAACCATTTTGTCTTTCTGCAAAAGCCCTAAATTTATTGAAAACTGCAAATATGTGAGACAACCCAAGTCATACTTGTTAAGTCATCAGTAAAGAGTATAAAATATTTATTTTATCCCAAATATGATATCTGCATAGGTTCGCACACATCAATGTGAACTAGTTTAAGTTTTTCAGTTGCTCTCCAGGTAGCATTTTTAGGAAATGCTTTCCTGTGTACCTTACCCATCTGACATGTCTCACAAATTTTTTAGACAGTGAAATCTCAAGTCAAGCCTTATTCAATCCCTTTCATACATAGACTTTAAAGTAGCATAGTTAAAATGACCATATCTTTTGTGCCACAACCATGACTCTTGTACTATCAAACTCCCCATCTAAAGAAAATTTTTTATCTACCATTTCTACTTTAACAACAAACAATCTTCATAGTCAAAAACCAAACAATGTTTGTCTTTGAAAAATAAGGAATATTATTTAGACATCATTTGAGCCACACTTAACAAGTTACAAGCTAAGGAACATACACCACATAATATATAAACTTTGTACCTTGTTTAGTATGAAAGGAAACTGAACCCTTTCCAAGTGCATCTATTGTTTCACCATTCCTCATCCTTACTTTAGTTTTGATTGGCTTGTCAAGTGTATGAAAGAGCTCATTGTTAGATATATGACTCGTACATCCACTATCTATGAACTATGAGGATTTGTTGGTTGTGTTTTCTATATGGGAAGCCATAAACAAGCTTTCTTCATTGTTTTCGGACTCTTCAGTAAAATTTACTTGTTGCACATAGTGTTGTTGTAGTTGATTCTTCTTGAGCCTGTAATTTTTCTCAATATGAACCATCTTTCTATAGAATCTACACTGAATCGATGGATTTCCTTTGAACCAACATTCTTTTTCTTGATAATTGGTTCTTTACAATGGTTGCAAGGTGAAAACTTCCCTTTCTTTGAAGATTCCTTCAATGGTTTTCCATTTGCTACTTTATCTCCTTCCATCCTTGTATTGTCCTTCATCTTGCCTTTATGTTGTGCCTGAAATGCCATTTCTGCTACTTCTTAATCTCTTATACTTGATCTGTGTTCTTGGGCTTGCAAATTCCTAATCAGTTCTGCCACAGAGGAAGTCTTCAAATCACAAGATTTCTCTATTATTGTTGAAATCTTAGACTCGAACCTTGCTGGTAAGCTTATCATCATCTTCTCCACCACCTCTGAATTAGGAAAGGTTTCGCCAAACAACCTTATTTTGTTAACTATCTCCACAAGTTTGGCAGAATACATTTTCATAGTAACTCCTTCTTTCATCCTTAACATTTAAAATTCTTTTTTGAGAGTCAAGAGTTTGACTTCCTTCGTCACTTTTGTCAACTCCTCTTTTAGCTTATCCATGCTTCCTTAGGTGTTTCACAAGCAATTTTTCTTGTGAAAACCACATCTGCAAGTGTTGAATGAAGACATGTGAGAGCTTTTGGTTTTCTTGACTTCACATCTTCATAAACCTTCATTTGTGCAACAATCGGATTAGGTCCAAGTGGAGGAGGATCATATTTACTTTCGATTGTATCCCATATACTAAGAGCTTTGAGATAACTACAACATTTTAGGTCTACGACCAAACTAAATTTAGACAATGCTTATAAAGTGTTGCCTAAAATATTTTTGGGGACACTTTTAAAGCATAGCCCAAGTTTTAGTTTTGGCTTTGATAATATTGACAACACTTGTAAAGCGTACTCTTTAATGGTATATGTTACACTTAATTGGCAACAACTATTTACATATATGACAACACTTTTAAAGTGTCCTATTTTTATAATTGTAAAAATAACACATTACAAATGTGGCCTTAAAATTTTCACTAAAAATATTACTCCCTCCATGCACTATTAATTGTTATACTTTCCATTTTTAGAGTCAAATTATAAAAACTTTGACTAACATTTTAGGATATATTTTTAATCATATTGATATGTAAAATATTGTTATGTATAATACTTTTCGTATAGTTTTTGAATATCTAATTTTTTTATTTAAAATATCAAATTAATATAATCTAATTTAACTTTAAAAATAAGTCAAATTGTCTTTCAAAAAACGTAATATGACAAATAAAAATGGACAAAAGGAGTATATTTCATCCAACATTTTTAACTCTCCCTCCAATTTTTATTGGGCAAAAAAAACAATTCATAAACCATAAATCTTTCTTTTCCCCCAAATCAGAAAAAATCACAATTTTTAGGTCTCACAGATGGAAGAACGACGTCTTCTTCTCCAAGAATGAAATTTCTCAAGAACGATCCCTCTCTGTTTCTCATTTCTCTCTCATTCAACTAATGCGTCGTCTCTCATTCCTCTATATCAAATCAATTCTCTTACAAATCCTCGTAGCCGACGCACCGTACCATCTCAACTAAGGTCGATGAAGAAGAAATGCAACACTTTGAAGGTAGAAACTGAAAATTCTCTGTTTATTCACAGGTCAAATCTCTCTTTTCCTCTCGTTTTCGATTTTCAGTTAACTGAAATCAACAATTTTTTCAGTTATCTCAAAATCTGTAAATTTTGTTATAGTGAAGAAATGATAATTCACTCATTACGATTCAAAATGATTGTAATTGAAAAATGTTCATCGATTCATCGATTTGTCGGACTTTGTTGGAATTTGATTTTCCGGAGCTGTCGTCGGGTAATTTAGGGTTATCAAAGCTACCGACATGTAATTTAAGAGGTAAATCGTTCGTGTTCATTTTTTTGGTACCGACGTAAAAACGAACTTCGTAGTGCCTTTAAGAGCAAGTGAAGCTTCTAAAACGTCTCAAGTCAACGAAAAAGCTAAAAAAAATGAACCGGTGGGATGATTCTGTAAGCTGCAATGGCTAAACTGGAAGGCGTTATTTTAAAAAACTTTCTTGCGCACATTTTTATGCTTAATAATTCTGCTTAGTAGGAAAATACTGATATAGAATTCAAATGTTCCCTATTCTGCTCTACGTTAACATTATTGTGCCAATTTAGATTGCTCTACTAATCTATATTAGGTTAAATCAATGTGAAAATGACTCATGTCTCGATATTGTCATCTAATTTTGGTTACTTGAGTATTTTTTTCAGTTAGAGATGTAAAACTCAACTACCTGGTGTGACACCTTTTAGTTTCTCTTTTCATGAACTCTGTATGTTCGGTAATATTCTTACCTCAATTTTGGTGTTTTGGATGCCTAAATTTAGTTCCTTTTTCTAAAATTTGTTTAATACAAGCATTGTTAGGGTGATTTTACTTTGTCTAATGTATTTTAGACTACTATGAAGTAACTGTAGGTAAAACAAGAGGACTAGTTTCACATGTCTATTACAAGTGTGTGAATTGTTAAGGAAGAAGGAGAACTTTTAGAGGGGCAAAGGTAAGATACTTGGTGAAGTTGATTTGGTGTCATCACAGAACATAGATGGTGCTCAAAATTATCTTTAACTCCTTGGAGTCTGAAGTGCTTAGCCTAAAGTAGAATATATTACTGCTGCAAAACAAGGTTCAGAAGGCAGCTGACCTGGCTAAATCCAAGGAAGCAAGAGTTACTGAACTTGAAGCCATTTTAGGTAGTAGCTCAAAGAGTGAAGAAGAGACTATTGAAAGTGAGTTTGAGGGTCTCTTCAGACAGAAAATTGAAGCTGAAGTTCAGTATTTGGCATTATCAAAAACAGCCCAAAATTTGGGAAGTGCAACAGTAGATCAACTTACCCTCTTGGAAGAACAGAAGACATTAGCTTCAGAACAAGCAAAGATGGTGCACGTGCTAGGAGATGCCGAAGCAAAGGCTGTAGCGCTCAAGCCACAAAACCAAGAAGTTGGAAAGTTACTGTGAAGATTTAGCAAGCACTGCTGTAAAGCTAAAGCTACAGAAGAAAGTCTGTAAGTACAGTTCGTGTTTTTTCATACAGTTGGTGTTGTTCACCGTTGTTGTTGGACTGTTTCTGATGCAGATTTCTCCTGATCATGCTGAACTTGTACCCACCTAATGATTGAGAAGTTTCTTTCTTTCTTTCTCTTTTTTTTTCTCTCTCCCTATTTCAACATCGTCATCCTTCAATGTTGAAAGTTAGATTAGTTTGTTTTGAAGGGTAATCATAGAAGATGGTCTGTTCGTTCATAAGTTGAGATAATTTTGCTTCATTAAAAGGGTGAGCACTTTGAAGTTCTTAAACCTGGTCTCATATCAATACGACTTTAGACATTTCTGTTTGTGTGTGATGAACTATGTAATGGTCTAATTGGATTATTGGAGTTGCAGAAATCCATACGACTTTGGACATTTCTGTTTGAAGTTGAAGCAAAAATGGTATGTACATGAATTGAAGCTCATGTAGAAAAGCAAGCCTGAACTTTAGCCATATGAAACATCAAATATCGCGTGCCTTGCGTTGTTCCAAAGTGGATAAACTTGTGCATGTATGACTTAAATGGTGATCCCGAGATCGGGTATCTATGCACTTTGGCCCTTTACAACAGCCTTAAAGGCTGTGCCAAGCTTTTCTAGGCCCTAACCATGTCTGTTATCCATGGCCCTTTTATAAGATTGCTAAAGTCTTTAGTATGAAAAATATTAAATATTAAAAGTAGATATAGTAAATTACAGGTAGTTGATAAGTTATGTATTATTTTCCTTCTAAGAAATTATGTGGGGTATTTTTTATTTACTTTAGAAAGAGAGTAAAATCTGGCCACTGACATGTGAACCCATAAATACAATGTTTGTTTTTGCTATCTAATTATGAGTTCTGAAGCCTTTGCTCAGATTTTAAGCTTGGCTGATGTATGATTCGTGGAGAAGTTCTCTTAAAACAGAGGGATTGCTACTGTATTTCCTTCCAATACTTGATTTTGATATGTTTTACTTGAGCTGAGGGCCAATAGGAAATCACCTCTCTTTTCCTACAAGGTAGGGATAAGGCTATGTACTCACAATCCTCTCCAAACTCCGCCTGCGGGATTACACTCACTATGTTGTTGTTTATAGACTCAGTGAGAACAAACTATATATACTATATAGAGTGAGATTGTACTCATTTTTTCTATATATGATTATGTAGTTCTGTTGATTATTCTCTCTAACTCACTGTTGCAGTGGACGTTAGAATGAAGCTTTTACTAGCTTTCCTGTTGAAGTTAAGATTTCACTGCACATCAAAGAATGAAGATTATAGCTATTTGTTTCGTCTCCTTGAGTTAAGGTATGTAGTTGCAGCTATATAGATGTTTCAGCCATTTTCGCATTTTTCAGCCAACTAGATTAACTATTGAACTCATATCGATCTCTACTAGATGATAGACACTAATGAAAATTGTTATAGTTACAATTGGTCAATTTATAGTAGATGAGAAGAGCCAAAGAGGGGTAAAAGATTTTAATTCTCTGTTGGCTAATACTTTGAAAGGTACTTTGTATTTACAGAAGTAACCTGTAATACATACTGAATTTATATGGAATTAGTGTTGATGATAATGAACCTCCAAAGACCAAATTGATGTTATATTTATCTATTTTTAGAGTTACAGATAATGACTTGCTGTGACACTGCCATATATTAATAGTGGAGGAGAGTTTTATTTGGTTACAGTATTGGAAGGAAAACTATTCGAAGTATATAATTACCCCACCGTATAACAGGGGTAATCTGCATTTCTCCAATACAGAAGAGATGCAAGATCCCAAATGTTTTTCATGCTCCTGTTTGTAACTGGCAAAGCCTGCAGTCAAACACAAACAATTCTAATCTTTTTCTTTCTTCAGGTCTTTGCTTTCTGCCTCCTTGGATTCAAGAGTGAGAGTGACAATTATAAAGGAAGAGAAGAAAAGTGGTGAGTATTTAATTTGCATATCAATATTAGGAACATGATGCTAGAGAGTAGCTAGTTTATGTATGGTGAATGTAGCAGGTAGCCCGCTGAGTCCCGAAAATGAGCCTAACGTTAGTAGTTTGTAAGCTTCTGCTGTTAATCCTGATTAGTTTAGTTTTAACTCAATCATCATGTAAGAAAAAAGTTGATATTACTGACGCCATGGATCGAACAAGCGATGCCTATGATATTTTGAAGAAAATAGCTGTGGTGAATAAGATACAACTTCCTCCTGGAAAGCTTGTTTCTTCCCAACTGACTGAGGAATTGCTTTCTCCTGGAAAAAACAAAATCTCAAGTGTTAAATCAGGCTTCTCATCCTTACTGGTGCTTTTGTCTCCCACATTACGTAGAAATACCCTCCTCATATGGGTGGTTTATATTGGAACTAATTCCTCATAGAACGCCATTATATTACTGACCTCTCTGTTAGCAGTGAACAATGCCAACACTTGTCAATTGCTTTGCACACGAAGGATGATCAGAGCCTTTATACAAATGTGCTTATCAATAGTCTTGCAGGTAAACCAAATTTCCTTACTTTAGTCATATTCATCTCAACTAATTAGAGTAAATGATTGTCTTTCATGCACTTAGCATTGATCCGATAACAAGTTGTAAAATCTAGATTATCCTATTTGGTTTCTAGAGATAATGGTGGAGAAAATTGGCCGGAAATTCAGTATGGCAGTTATGTATGCTCTATACTTCCTATTCCTTTTACCACTTCTTGCACCTCAACTGTCTGCTTTGACTACTTCCTTGCTATTTGGTGCTCGTGCATTGAGCTCCTGAAGTTTCCTCATTGTGGGAAAAATAGGGGCCATGCTTTCTCCTATTGTTGCGGTGCAATTGGTAAGAGGGTGCCATCAAATGGCTGCAATAGTATGTTTCGAAGCAGTTGTAGTTTTATCAGCAGCCAGTGTTCTGCTCATTTCAGTAGAGACAAAGGGTAGGGAACTATATGATACTCTTGTCGTCTAAATGTTTAGACTTATTTCATTTTACATGTATTGAAGATACCTCAATTACTTATGTAAGATTGGACTGAATCAGTGAAATGAAGTTTTACTTGCATGAATAGTTGGTCTTGGTCAATTCTTCCTTTATGAGCTAGTTTTTGGGTTGAATTAGACACAATGGTCATATATATGTTCGTATTGCTCTAGAGCCAGACCCACTGGTGCTGTACATTTGTTTCTCAATGTTGCACAATCCCAAACCTAGCAGCAACTTCTCTACTGTCAAGTCACAGCTGTCGTTTAACGCAGGTGACGTATAAGAATTTAAAGGATTTTACTGTGATCCAGCTAAATCAGAGGCCTAGTATTCTTTGAATTAACCATTTTATATTTTTCTTTCCTGAATTTAACTGTAAAAGAACCATCTATCCTTTTAGCTACACTCAAAAACTTGCCTTCTTTATTTTGATCCTTATTCAATTGTTTCCTACTGAAAACTCTGTAACAGTACAAAGGAAGCTGGATATGAATTATCAGGTATGTTTTCCTTGGAAACGACCTTTTCTTATTTTTCCCATCTGACAGACGAGATAAATGTTGTGGCTAGACGTAGGTGTGTTCTCGAGTGCTGATACATTTGTAAATCTACGCCTGATTCTCGATTTCTTATTGGGAGCAACTTCAAATTATTTCCTGATATCATCTTTGTTATCTATTTTCTTCTTTTTCTTTCACCAGGAAAGAAGCAAGATTGACATATGATACTCGTACAAATCTGGCATTTTTTCGTTCATTTACTGCAGCAGACTATGTTGCTGCTCAGCGGCTTAGATGAGACATGTTGCTTCTTAAGCTACCTACGCTAAAGCAATCTCTGAGAACTGGTCTGATGTTACTGTTGTCATCTGAGAACTGATTTATTGATTTAGAAATATGGTGGCATCTGAAATGACTGAAAACATCAGATAGTATATTTATTCCTAAGGGAAAAGTTTTAGTCAATTGGCTTTTTATTTGGTAGTTTAGATTTGTATTAAATAAGCATGTGACAAGCTGTTGATGAAAGCGTGCATTGATGTGTTTGGCCTGTTACTTTATTGTTATGGATTGGTTTAACTTTATTTGAAAGTTCATCTTCATGAACAGAGGCTAATCTATTTCTTTTAATTTCATGCGACTTTGGTGAGTTATTTGAACGCCATTACCTTCCTCTTTTCATCCCGAGTGGGCCACAGAGGCATGATACTCATAGAGTTGCCCAAATATCTTTCACCATTCAAGCATATCCTGTCAGTGACTAATCCACTCACAACCAGAAATTCCTAAAATTTGTATCTATATTCTACTTTGACTGGATATGGAGTTGCCCAAATGTAGTTTGTTAGTGATCATTTAAGTGTTCTGTTCTTTTCTCCCAGATTTACTATTCATATTTGCCGAAAGAGTCTTGGATTACATGTAGAACTAGGATTTTATAGTTTTTGTAACAACAGTTGATTGGAAAATGGATTTTGTTGTAGTTACCTACTGTGACATCTTATTAGCATATGAAATGCATGTTTTAATTGCAACTGAGAATCCTGTTTTTCATAACATTACCACTACATTGGGAAGGGGCCGGGAAGTATTGTTAAAAATGACTAGTATTGAGCATATTAAATACATGATTTATTTAACTAACTTATAATTTTATTTTGAATGTGCAGGAAAATGTCGGTAATTGAATTTGAATAGTGGCCAGAAGTAAATTTGATCTATTGTAGTGAATGATGAAGAGTTTTTGTACTATTGTCATATTTGTTTGAATACATTTGGTTTTGTGGAATTTATTGATAGTAGAAAACTTTAAGTAATCACTTTCTAAGTATTGGTTGTACAAGACATGTTTCTCGAAATTTATTTGAAATATATAGCTTCGATTTATTTATTAGCTAATTTTGTGATTTAGATCACTTATATATTTAATTATGTGATTATTGAATATATGCAAATAAAAATTATTATTCTTAAAAATGAAAAATTGTGGCTACAAAAATTCTACACAACGTTGCCACACTTTTGAAAGTGTTGCTATAGGGACGTCCAATGTGTGGCTTACTGATTACAAATTTGATCTTGTACATAAGAAAAGTTACACTTTATAAGTGTTGTTCCAGATGAGATATAAAAGGCAACACTTTTTAAGTGTGACCAATAACAAAGCAATGACCATGCTTTTTAAGTGTAGTATAATCAAACAAAAGTGTTACTAATGAATTACTACAAAACGTCTCTTTATACCTCTTTGACCACGCTTTTTAAGTGTAGTTGTTATGGCGACATTTCAAAAGTGTGGCCTAATGTCAAAGGTTACGCTTCTTTAGGCCACCCCTTAAAAAGCGTTGCTTAAAGTCCAAAAGTGTAGCCTTTTATCAAAGGCCACACTTTTTGCTAGTTTAGGCTACACTTTATTGCGGTGGCCGTAGGCCTAAGATGATCATCTTTATCACCCATATGTGATAATTATCTCATGTAAACACAAGAGGGCTTGCACCCTAGAAGTTGTTGGATGCCATGTTACTACTGCTCAACTCTCACCTTAGAAGAACCGTAGAAAACCTTAGTTTTCTTACCTTCACAAATCCCTCAAGAAGAATGGCACTGATACCTGAAACAACCACAAAAATGCTCGAAAATGTGCTTCGGAAACACCTATAATTGTAATTTCCATATATCTCAAAATATGTGCATGATTTCGGAAATTCGACTTCATATTCTTATTCATGGGGTCAAATTGAGTGGGAAATGGGTCTAACCCGAATTTTCGAGCAACCGTATCAAAATTCGAAAATCGCAAAAAATGCGATTTGGAGGGTCAACTTTAAAGGGGCATATCTCTTAGCACACAAGGAACTGGAAGGACCTCAAACTATCAAAATTAAAGCTCTTTGAGTTAGCTTTCCAACACACTTGGTTTCACCTCATTCCGAGTTAGGATGAAGGAGTTATGACCATTTTCGTAAAACCTGTCTGTGCAGATTTGCAATTTCCAGTGAGCTGTTTTTTTTTTCAGCCTCATTTTTGAGGCTAAGTGTTGGGGACGTTTTTTTTATAAAAAGAGGATATGTCCCATACTTAGTCATTTTAACTTCAAAACACTCAAAAACACTCTCTAAGCCCCTCTCCAAAATTCCACCAAGATCCTCAACCAAATTCAAAGATCTCAAGCTCTAATTCCGGATTCAAGACTCAATCTCAAGCTTCAATTCTCCATTCCAATCTTCATCAAGGATTCTCCAAAGTTGAGGTATGTGGGTTTGATTGTGGAAACCTTCCTTTCCACAAGTCCAACCATTTATCCTCTATTACTACTTCAAGTTTATGGGTCCTTATGATTATTTATGAACTCTTGAGTATAGAATTACTACTACACACCCTATTATGGTCTATTTTGCATATTATCATGAAATGAAATTATTATGTGATGTTTATGCTTTTCATGCTTCTATGATCAAATTATGAAGGTAGATATATATATGTAAGTTGTTGGTAGGCTGATTTATATGGATTTTGGAATTGGTTGGACTTAGTACTCTTGAAATACATGATTTTATTTACATGAACAATAGCCCACCATGTGTTTGATAAAATGTCCATTTATAGAATTCTTAGGAAATGGAAGGTCCAATGTACGTCCTATGAGTCGGATGGTTATATAATTATTAAAATGATGATGAAATGGATACATGTATATGATTTTCTCTATATAGTGTTGTGAGTCGACCAAGCCTAGCTCGGGGGGTTGTAGGCCTGGGTAACCGTATCGAGGGGTTGGTACCTTGGTTGCCTAGTATGAGGGGTAGTAGGCCCGTATAACCATATCGAGGGGTTTGTACCTTGATTGCCTAGTACGGGGGGTAGTAGGCCCGGGTAACCACATTGAGGGGTTTGTACCTCTTTCGCCTCTCCAAGGGGGTGGTAGGCCTTGGAAATACTATATTGATGGTCACTCGCTATACATGTACTACGCCCTACTAAATATGATTTTTATGTAAGCATCATTATACATATCATCTCATTAATATGCTATCTATCGGGTATGATTATGCATTTTGCCTATGATGTCCATCTATTGTTGCATTGCATTGCATCCCATATACTTAGTACATTCAAACGTACTAATGCATACTCTATGCCTACATGATGTCACCATGTAGGGACCGAAGCACCGCTTGACCATCCTCCTCCGCGTGGCTAATACAATTTTCTATCGAGCTTATTGGTGAGTCCTCCATTCCGGGGACGTTGCTTATAATCTCTTTCTAAGTATAAGACTTTTCCTTTTTAATTATGTATTGACTATGAGGGTGAGCCGGAAGTTTGTCTTGGCTCCCGCTAAGTACCCATGTTTAGAGGTGGTGTTGGACAAGCTGTGTACTATGCTTGAGGTTGACTCATCTATGGTATTTATGTATTATTCTCCTTTTCTCTTGCTCCCTTAGTCCCGATTTCCCCTTGATTATGCTTATCGCTTATGGTCATTTTAATTGCTTCCGCGACCAAGGATGTATAATGATATGCTATAAGGCTTGTTTGGGGTTCCTTCTGGTTCCCCATTCGCCGGTCACGTCTAGGGCCTAGGCTTGGGTTGTGACAATACCACTGTTAGTATTTGGAACTTTTGTGAAAGAAAGATAAGGTTCAACAAAATTTCCTTTTGTCATTCATGTGGCATATTACAAAAGGCTTAGATACATGTAGTTATATAAGCTTTCAAAAGTTAGTAGAGACCATACCTATACAACTAGTATTGACTATCTTATAATATATATTCCATAAAACAAGGAATATCTTTCCTTTACAAGCTCGACATAATATTAGAAAAAGAAATCATTAAACAAACGACTATCTAGAAATATCTCATTTTCTAACAGTGGTTTAGAACTCAACCATCTCTCTACGCTGAGTTTGTGAAGACTAAGTACTACTTCAAAGTGTAGCAAGTGTCTAAATCGTAGATTTGTGGTAATTCTCAAGCTTGGAATCTTTTAGTTAAAGCTAGTGATGATGCAGATCACAACATTCGATGGAAGATAAATTGTGATTGTTGTAATATGTTGTGGTATAATTTGTGTGAGAAACTCTCCCTTGCAAAACTATATCTTGATTGTATGAACAATGCTTAAGCATTCTACGAAGATATGGATATGCTTAAATTGTGGTGTATGGAAACTAACTCAACATAGTCTTTACTCTAAAATCTATGCTTGACAAAGTAAAAAGAGGTTAGACAGAAAGCCTTCTGCAACTGCAATGACAACATAAATATTACACATCAAAGTTGATGAATGACTTGAATTTGCTTATTCAGGACCTTTGCAACTGCAATGACAACACATATATTAATGATTATGTTAGTCGTCTGATGAAGATGCTCACTAATTTTCTCAAAATGACCCCAAAGGATGACACAGATAAATCGGAGGAATATCTCCAAATATTTATTCACTCCTCTGTTTCTGTGGGTCTAGTAAAAGTTAATGTATTTCCTTATGTAACTACCAAACAAGATACTCATGGATGTAATTGTCAATTTATAGATTCATGTTAGACACTTTTTGCCAACCCTGTAAACGTATATAAGCAGTTTGTTCCTATATTGTTCGAGTTTTATAAGTTTCTAAGAGGGGTTGCAGGTGTTGATGATACTTTGTTTTTATTTTTGCCAGAGTAGTTTAGCTGCAATGATGGAGTAGTTTGTCCATGATTTTAGGTGTTTTAAGATTGAAGGATGTTTTCCCTTTTGTTCTTGAGTTGGCGACAAGGTCATCAGATGCTTTAGAATTGAGTGTGCAATCAGTTGAGTTTATATAGTTATCAGATAGCGATATGCGTGAGTTTATCAAATTTATGCATCCGATAAAGTGTGTAATACATTGTCAAGAAACATTGGGTAGTTCGGTCAGTTTCTCTTCCTTGACGCAAGGTGACGCAGGAAATTAAAGATTTGTGATTGAAGTAATGCATCGTGTTTTTTGTGACTTGCTGGAAAATTGGAGTTATGTCTAAAGAAAATAGAAAGCCAGATGGGTTTAGTAAACAAAGAAAGAGGTGAGATTATTCTACGTTGTTGGTTCCAGTATTATAATTCTAAAGGAGTTAGAAAGCATTTCAATGTACTATCTTTGAAACACAAAGCTTTTGTCCTTATAATAATAGTAGGTAGAGATAGTAACTATCTTTGAAATCGTAACAACATCCTTCGATTTAATTTCTAAATGTCTATCCTTTGAAACTATAATCAAAGACTCCAGAAACTTAGTCTGCAACAAAAAAAATTCACCAATTTATCTTCAAGCTCAAGTTTCTTGTATCCTTTCACCTTTAAGAGCTTTAGCTTTGAAAATTCTATTTTGCAATTCTCAAATTTTTCCTTTTCCACAAAGTTTCAATAGCTTCCTGCGTCCATTGCATAATCGTCAAATTGCATAATTTTAATTAATTATTAATTACTTCACAAATAATTAACAATAGCTAAAAAAAATTAAAATATTTAAAAGGTTCAAATTAATATACTCACATCATTAAAGAGTCTTGCTCCACTCTTTCGACTTTCCTTTCAATGCCCTCGACTTTGCTACCAGTACAAAGTTTGGTATTCCCTGGAAATAAAAAGACCCCACCAACCTTTTAGTCTGTCATTGAAGTCTTTTGTAGTCAGCTACCAATTTTCAAACTTGAAATATTATTTGGTTGACCCCTATTATCCATATTGTCGCATCAATAGGGAATGATCTAAGACAATTCTCGACATAATAGACTGCTTGATATTCCTGAATCTTGTGTCCCAATCGTCAAAAACCATTAACTTATCTAGTCTTGATACTGTGAAATGTTTGTCACCTTTCCTCCATGCGAATTCTCCCCCTACTAAGTCTAAGTCCATAATTCCATGTCTTCAATAAACTCTAAAAGATCTCTCATTGACCTACTGATTCTACTGGAAATCCTACTGTATTGAAATCCCCACATCAGACCAAAGGACTTGTGAATAGACATCTAGCTGCCCCTGATTCCCACCAAGTGTCTTCCCTTTCAACTTTGTCATTTGGGGCGTAGACTCCCGTTAGGTGCCATTTAAAACCCTGATTTTTCATAGAAACAACATGAAACTCAGTACTCTCCCACAGTACTTACTTCCCCTTCCCATATTCTTTTATACCACATAATTAGAATGCCTCCCCTAGTCCCATTAGCTTTTAGTTGCACATAATATGACCGTCTACTACCCCAAATTTTCTTAACTATGTTTGTAATATCCTCCTCCATTGTTGTCTCTTGAGAACACACAACGTCTGCTTTCCAGATTCTTCACATGTTCCTGATCATACTCATTTTCTTCCCACAATTCAGTTCCCTCACATTCCAGGATACATTGTTTAAGTTCATTGATGCATGATGGCCAAATACCTCCCTTCACTACATCAAAAATGATCATTAGCGGCAATTAATTCTTAATTCCTACCAAATATATATTTTTAGCAGCAATTAGCATTCGTTTTATATGTCCCTAAAGCCTTTAGTGACATTGGTTCTAATGGCACTTAACTAATGCCGATAAAGACTTTAGAACTCTTTATTAATATCAATATTTATTGCTGCTAAGAGTTTTTTTTTTTTTTGCTGTAGTGCTTTACTTCTAGAGCCTTTGATGTGAAGCTTAAAATCTAGTTGTAGGTTCTTTAGTTCCAATTGCCCTTTCTTCTTGCATGGTGGCTGGTCACTCTGTTTCCCCTTTCTTTCTTGCTTATTACTATCAATCTTCTTCAATAATTCCTTCGCCCTATCCTCACATTCTTTGAAATTAACCCCAAATTCTGAGCTCGATTTGATTATATTTTGTTGTATCCATTCTGAGGTACTCAATGTGTTGTTGTCTTCTTTTGGGATTCAGATACCCAGTGGGATAACATCCTCTGCACCTCCATTTGTATTCTTCTCTTCCAATGGTTGTTCCGTTATTGTTGTACTTTTATCCCCCAATTCTTCCTTATCTTTTCCAGGCATGTGTACCATATCTCTCACAACTTCTGATTCCTCCTCTTCCCTATTCCATGGCGTAATCTGTCTTTGAGCTTTATTCTCCTTAGTTTGATTCGAGGATATCTTAATGTTAATTATATCTACCGAAGGGGTTTGCAAAGCTTGGGCTCGAGCCTTTTCCATAGCAATTGGGTCATAAAAAATTGGGCTCAAATTTAGTCCCAATTTCCTTTGACCTAGTTTTTGTCTGCTATACACATTATGTTCTCCTCATTTAAATCTCGAGCCCACTTGCATGAGAGACCCCTCACTCGAAGACTCATTCATCTTTTCCGCTGGTAGTACCTCCTTAATCATCTGCAAAAGTTGATCTTGGTTATTCACCGTTGGGTACTTTCCCTTCTCCTCTCTTCTCTCCTTGAAAATTTCATGGTGACCAGAGTTTCACACCACACCGGAATGGTGTAAGTGAAACAATAGAAGGTTATTTCTACTTATCTGGGAATCTGTTCGTCGTCGTCTTGTACTTTTCCACTATGTTTGGATCATTGTTACCATACATAGGATGTTTGTTTTGATTGTTATTGTATTATATATTGTTAAATTTTGTTGTTATGTAACAATGAAAGCTCCCATTTTATGGAACAACCGATTTGGTGTGTTCCCATTATTACTTAATTTCTTTTTCCAATTATATCCTTACTTAATATTTCATAATACTATTTTACCCTTTACCCTATATTATTTAATCCCAGTCAAATCTCCTACCCAATATCTATTACGCTGTTTTGTTCCTAGTAGGTGTGGTCGTTGTCCTTCCTCTTTCTTCTTCTTATTTTTTTTTAAGCAGACATTCTTCCCTTTTTTCTATACTTTTGGCTTTATCTCTTTCAACATATTGTTTTATATGTTTTTTTTTGCAGACTTTTACATTATACAAATACAAAAGTTACAGGTACTTAATTTTTGTTCATAATCTTTTTTTTTAAGTTGATTATTATTCTGTCATACTTTTTGAAGATAATATCTGTCACAAAATAAGCTTACAGCTTTGAGTTTTTTGTTTGTGTTAATACTTCCATCTATTCTCAATTATCGATTTTTTCACCTTTTCTTATTTTTTCCATAACAAAAACTCATCAATCCGTACACACTTAGTCACCTTTAAAATTAAATAAAGAATATTTATGTTAGAATTCCCCATAAAAACATTTTAGTTTTGATCATCATGGAGTCTGATTTTCTATTTGCAAACCTTTTCTTTTAACGTTTATCATAACTTAACTTTCTGGAAAAAAAAATGATTATTTGAACTTCTAAGTTCATGATTATTTATAACGAAGCTAATCATAATTTTCAATACTGCCAAATTCTATATATCATATCCTTAGAGCAAAGGTTATTCATGTTAAAAGATGATTATCATATACAAGAAATTATATTCCAAGAAGTACATAACTATTTTTTTTTAGGCTTTGTTTGGATGTCACGATTTTGTTTTTCTCTCTATTTGTTAAATATCAACTTATTCTTCAAGTTATGTTACTTTTGTTGGGGAAATAATTGAAATTCACAATAATAATAATAATTATAAATAACTTTATTACTTAGCAAAATAATAGTCTTGAAAATAAGATAAAAATTACTACGATGACATATCATCATATCATATCATATATTACTAAAAGTGGAAAGCTCCAAACTCTAAAGTTGGATTACCATTTTACCCCTATTCTATATTAAAATTAAAATATAATTAAAAAATCTAACTAAATATTAAACAATAATGTTTTAATTACCTTTCAAAAAATAATAAATCATAATTAGCATAGTGAAACGTGTATATGCAATTTATAACATTTAATTTTTAAAAAAGTCTCTTAATTGCAATTTGCAACAATCAAGATTTAAATAAGCAAATTTTATAACAATAAATCATTATTCTAACAAAAATATAATAATAAATCACTATTAATTTTAGTAAAGAATCTTAATTGCTAGAATACAAAACACTGATAATTTGAAAGGTTATTGATTGAATCGAAAGGTTTTTCAGAAGAAAAAAAGTCAATTAGGACTTAAAGATTTATATAAGACACTTTCTTTTGTTTTCTGTTCAAGAATACATCTATGCTTATAGCTTGAATTGTCTCTTAAATTTCTATTCCTTTTTCAAATAAGTTTTTTAATCAAGTTATATATTATTCATTTTTATGTTTTTCTTGCCATTGATTTATCATTCTGATTGTTAAATTTTCATGCAGCATAGCCCCAAACATAATTTCATCAGAGTTGAGGAGGTATAGCTTTTCAATAATAAATTATCAAATCAATTATTGTCATGTTTATATTGTTTAAATTTCTATTCAACTTTCAAGTTATATATTATTCATTTTTATGTTTTTTTCAAGTTATATATTATTCATTTTTATGTTTTCTCTTGCCATTGATTTATCGTTCTGATTGTTAAATTTTCATGCAACATAGTCCAAACATAATTTCATCAGAGTTGAGGAGGTATGAGTTTTCAATAATAAATTATCAAATCAATTATTGTCATGTTTATATTGTATATATATACATACATGATCGTGAACTTGTAGATTTCACTTTTATTTCACATATATAATCCTTCCTCAAATAGCAAAGTTAATTGAATGTTGCTTAATTTAAGAAATTAAAAGACTAGTTTTGCTAATGTTTTGATGGTAAAAGTGGTTTCGATGTTTATGGTGCTTCAATTTTCTACAGTTTCGGTATGTGTGTAACATCTTGCTAATTGAAAGAACTAGAAAGAAGTTAAAAATTGGAAATAGTCATTTTTGGAAAAGATATAAAAATCTGGAAAATTTGTTATGTTAAATTGAGTTTTTGGTCAACTTCAAGCGACAATAACTCGTAGCTCAGAATGAGTTAGGTGTGTTTCCAGATATTGTAGGAAAGATCATGGAATAATCTTTCCAACGCCGCTGAGCTTGCACGATTCTGAGTTCGTATGAGTGAGATATGCCCATTTGAAGTTGGGTTGTTCAATTACGGAAAGTCTTAACCGGATTTTGAAAGGGTATTTTAGTCTTTTCCTTACCCAATTATTTTAATTCGATTTTAGGAGTTTAATTGGGGTCAATTTAGAATTTGGTCAGTTTAGAAAATTGGAAATTTACGCTAGGGCTTGGAGAAAGGAGAAAAGAGGAGAAAGAAGGAGAAAAGGCAAGATTCGTCAAGATCGTACAATTTGGTTGTGGATTTCGCCAAGGATTTAATCCTACGAGGTATGTGAGTTCACATAGCGCTGGATTCATTCACCCACGCGCCAAACATGTTTAATTCAACGTAATTTTCATCCTAAAAGATTGAGGATTTGATGTTCTTGAGTTGTGTTCTTGAATTGCTTTCATTCTTGAACTTATATGGGATTGATGAGTTTTCTTGACATGTCTTATCGATTTTAAGAGTTGTTTCGAGTTGAATTCCAGTGTATATGTTTTGGGTATCTGAATCTAAGAAGATATTGAGAAAAGGAATTGAGTTTAATCGAATTAAGGTTAGAAAACGAGAAGAAAATTCGTCAGGAATTCACCTGGGGAGGGCCTGGCGCGGCGCGCCCCATCTGCGCTAGAGAGGCTGAGGCGGCGCGCCAGTAGTGAGCCCAAAATGAGCCTCTGAACTTTGGGGGTTGGCGCGGCACGCCAGGGCCGTCCGCCCCAACCCCCTTTTTCATCGTTTAGCCCGTTTAAGTCCTTCTAAGGTGTACTAACACTTCCTACTGATTCTAACTACTCTAAATGATTTCTAAACACCTAGAAATCATCCGTAAACTTGAAGCATAACCTTGAATCCATAAATTTAAATTCAAGGAAAGTTAAGAGTCAAGTAAAGAGGTTAAGAGTTAAGTGAAGTTCGTAGAGTTTTCCAAAAGTCTTTTACAAACGTTTTAACTTTGTGTTAAGACTTAAGCTTGAGTTGACTAAAGAGTTAAGAGTAAAGTTCATTTCTTCAAAGAGTATACGGGAACTAAGTATTCCCAAAAGTTAGAAATGTTTTCACATTTGAGCAAGAAAGGGAACATCGATTCCAAGAGAGCTTTTAAGCTAAGTTTTGAGTAATTATCTCAAACCAAAGAAAAAAGTTTTGTTTTAAAAACATATGAGCTAAGTACATTTTGGGAGTAGTATTGAGCACCGATATGGGGACGCGAGTTCATAATAACTCAAGTCTCCATAAACCATGTAGCCATCATGGGTAGTAAATGATCATACTTTTTAGATGATTTCTTAGTTCTTTTAAGCATAGACTAGTATTATTATAAGTGGGAAGCTCTAAAGTGAAAAGTTGAATTACCATTTTGCCCTTTTACTAAATTAAAATTTGATTAATTATTTTATTAAATACAAATATTTTAATTACATAATGGTAGAGTTTAAGTCCTTAAACCCTTTAATAATTGAATTATTACTTTCTTGATAAATGAGTACATTGATATTGCTTTTAATCATAATCATAATTCTCATAACGGAAGAATTTGAAAAGGTATGATTGATAAAATAATGTATATATCATCATTTATATATATATATATATATATATATATATATATATATATATCATATCATATCATATATCATATTATACTAAAAGTGGGAAGCCACAAAAATAAAGTTGAAATATTGTTTTACCTCTATCTTAATTCAAAATGTTATAAAATATCTAAGCAATTAAATATTAAATAATAATTATATCATATTATATTAAATACTAAAAATAAAAAGGTGTTTTAAAACACATTTTAAGAATGTCTCTCCATTCTCCAACATAACTTTTTGAGTTTTCTACGGAATTCTAGGCAAACTTTTGACTTATAAATATCATGTGCATGAGGTAAAATTATTATTGAAAAATACATAAGCTAATCCTCCTTTCATAGATCAGAAGAATAAAGAAAATGATTTCAGAAAATGCTTAAGCATGGAGATCACAGATTAAGGTAGAAGGTTGTAGTGGAGTGTTTTCTTGCTTTCCGAAGGGTTTAGACTTAGTGGTATCTATCGTAGTAGTAATTTTATTCTTGTACTGTCTTTCTTTTGCTTTCTACCACCAATTATTTTTATGATGTTTTGGTTATTGCACTTTTTTGTTGTTGTTATTGTCTTGCGAATAAGATATCTTTTGTCTCTACTTCTGTTAAAAATAAGTATTATCTAATTCTGGAGAAAAATATGATGCGTACTTTGTTATACATAATTTGTAAATTATAGGATTTGTTAGTGCAATTATTTTCCTCTCATGGTTTGTGCCTTTTGTTTTTCCTCTTTAAACTTGTAGCTTCCGAATTCCGAATATGAATAACTTATTGATTGTATATTTATTTTCAATCTATAATCTATATGAATAAAGTCTTGCGAATGATGTGTATGTTTTATTTTTCTTCTATTTTTTGTGTTTTTTCTCTATTAGACTTCACCAATCTAATTTTTATGAATTTTTTTTATCAATACCGTAGGTATGTATTGTTATTTGGCTCAAATTAGTCATGTGACTTTATTGGAATTGTGTTAACTATTAAACAAAGTTAAAAAATTACCGACAATAGCTTCAACAATATTGATTTACTGATGGTAGCTTCAAATGAATCGATTTTAGACATTACAATGTGCCCCTCATTTGGTGTTTCTTGACCCAAATTAAAAAATATTACTCACTTCACACGATTTGCATAAAATTTTAACTGTTCTAACGAATCTATAAAAATTCACATGGAAAACACATGCAACGCATGTGTCCAGACAATAATAAAAAAATTAGTGAAGAAAATTAATACTTGATTCGTGTTGAGCACTGTCCTAAGAAACTATTTCAGTGGTGTGAAATGTTTCTCCAAAATTAAACAAGCCTTCCCTATCTTAAATAGAGAATAGGGGAATCAACAAATTAATTAACGTCAGTAAGTTATTAGCGGGGAAATAAAATAACAAAGCCAAAAAGTTAATTAACTTAAAAGGAGAAAATTTAAAGAGAGAGGGGCAAAACGTGAGGGGGTATTACTGCATTTTATTTCATAAATGCAAGATGCCTATTTATAGGCCAATAAGAAACTCAATCACAAGACAAGTGTCTTAGATACTTGTCTATTGGTTTTCATGCAAAAGGCCATTGTAAGACAAGTGTCAAGAAGAGGACAAGTGGCAAGAAGGGTGTAAAACAATGGCATACACTACACTGCCAAGTTTACCAATTCTCCAACAAATGTTTCTTAATTAATTTTTTGGCTTTTCAAATACATTTCTTAAAATAATCTTTCGAAATAAAAACATTTTGCTTACAACTTTGTCATCTTATTTATTAAGATTTATAATTGTTATATTATAGTGAATGTATAATTATGTATTTAGCAAGTTTTGAATTAAGGCATCTTCACAAATTTTTTAGGCTTTAAATTGAGTAGTCACCAAAGTAGAGTAGATTAGTATAATTGAGTAGACTCAAAGCAGATGCATAATTTATATTCTTGTGTAATTTTTATGTAAATTTATTTTTGTATGTATAATTTAATTGGTTGATGTATCTTTCTTAATTTTAGTATAGATGGCTGATCAAAATAATCGAGATAGTAGTCAAACATTGGGACAATTGAGCTCTTTAGCTTCATATGATGCGCTCTTAGTAGTAATTTGGTTTTGGACTTATTCATGTGAAATCGAAAAAGATCAGCGTACGATCACACATGATATATGGCTTGAGAGAGAGCAATTTAGAAATGAATTACTAAGTCATCTATTTTCAACTGAATTTTGTCGTAGTATTTTAAGAATGATCCCTTCAGCTTCTAATGGTCTCTGTGAGATGTTAATTAGAGAAGGAGGTCTTAGACCAACACTTCGAGCTACAATTGAGGAGCAAGTTGCAAAAACAATTTACTTGCTAGCACATAGTGTGACAAATCATGAGTTGTCTTTCATCTTTCGACGATCTGGAGAGTCAATCAGTCGTCATTTTCATGTTGTCCTACGAGCTATCTTGGGGTTATATGAAAAATTTATTCAACAACCTGATGGCTCTCAAGTTCCTTTTGAAATTGCTAGCAACCAAAGATTCTACCCATGTTTTAAGGTGAACATAATTAAAATAGTAATTTACATTTTAGCTAATATGCCAAATTGTTTGTATTTTAATTGATGATTATAATATCAGGATTGTATTGGTGCAATTGATGAAACACACATACGTGTTAAAGTTTCACAAAGTGAAGCACCAAAATATCATGGGAGAAAAGATTATCCAACACAAAATATACTAGTTGCTTGCACATTTAATTTAAAATTTACATATGTGTTACCTAGGTGGGAAGGTACAACTTCTGATTCAAGAATCATGAAACAAGCACTAAATAGGCAAGATCCACTAAAAAATTTTGAAGGTAAATATTATATATATTTATCTAGACATAGGTACATGTAATGAACAAATAACTAAATCTTTTATTTATTTATGTTTAGGAAAATTCTACCTCGTTGATAATGGACTCATGTTGAAAAGTAGACTTATTACACCTTATAGGGGAGAGAGATATCACTTGAAAGAGTATTCAAGAAATCCACCTCGAAATCCTCGTGAATTATTTAATTTGTGACACGCTTCTTTGCGTAACGCTATTGAACGAGCCTTTGGAGTTCTTAAAAAGAGATTTCCTATAATTTCTAGCTCAACAAAGTCATCATATTGTATTGAAACTCAAAAGGTTATCATATTTGCATCTTGTATTTTGCACAACTATTTAAGAGGAGTAGATCCAAACGATGATTTACTTGCTCAAGTTGATGCGGAACTTATTAATAATAATGATGTGCATGAAGAAGTTTCAAATCCTAGAGAAAGCAACAAAGAATTTAGAAGAGGAGAGTTGATTCGAGATGGCATGGCAGCTGCCATGTGGAATAATTATCAAGACTAATTTTCTAGGAGAAACATACAAATAAATTTTTGTATCACATTTATTTATTTGATGTTATTTGAAAGTGATTTTGTGAACTATTGTTTTAGTTATAAAGATAGTGTGCAGTGCATTTGATTTTATATTATAACTCTTCAATATTGTTCATGACATTTCCTTATTTAATTCTTATGAATATTTATTTTAACTTTGTAGTTATCAAGATGGCGAAAAAATTGAAGTCGTTACTTCAACTGATACAAATATTTTTGATAGTTCTCTTTGTATTTGGTCACATACTATGGACGATACACTAATTGATGCATTTTGTCATGAGCATGAACTTGGAAATAGGGTTGGTGGATCTTTCACTAAACACACTCTGGATAACATATTGAAGGATTTACGATCAAAATTTCCTAATAAAATCATTAATAAGGAGAGAATTCACAATCGAATGAAAAACATTAAAAAAACAGTTTAGCAAATACTAAGATACATTTCAAATGGGAATGAGCGGATTTGCATGGAATCCCATCACAAATATGTGGGATACCGAGCTTGAAGTATGGGATCAATTAATTCAGGTATATTCATGTTTATTAGTCTTTCTCTTATTTTATATTTTAATGTTCATCTTATTTTCTTTAATAATGTGTTGTACTTTTCATATGTAGGCTAAGCCTGAAGCTGCTGATTTGAGGACCAAGTCTATTAGAAATTATGATAAGCTAATAATGCTATATAGAAATGATAGAGCTAGTGGAAAGCATGCTGAGACTGTACCAGTTATGTTAAAAAGAGGTACCAATAAAAAATTGAAAAGATCAAGTACTAGTTCGTTGACTGTTGAAGAGGTTGACGAAATGATTTCTATGAATGGTGCTTCACTGAAAAATACTGAGGGAGATAAACAGGATGAGGAAAGTCAACCAATTAATGATGCACCTAAATCAGATGTCTCTTCAAAGGTGCCAACTCATCAAAGAAATAAAAAATCTAAACATAATTATTTTGAAGGCATAGCTGATATGTTGAGAGGTGGCATGGATAATTTGGCTCATGCCATTAATCGACTTTCAACTATGACACCTATTTCTAAAAGCGAGATCTGTCAAATGATTAAAGAGAGGAATTTGGAATCTCATATGGTCAATCCCACAAGGAAAAATGGTTTAGACTTTACTTTAACCGACAATTATATTCAATTAGTCAAAGATCTTCCAGAAACAAATAATTAAAGGGGGGGGGGGGTTGTTTATATGAAATAAATAATAAGAATTCAGTAAAAATCAGTAATCAAACAAAAATCAATTTTTGGTTGTTATCAAGATGAGAGAAATAACTAGGGCATACGTGTTCCCCATAAGCTCATAACGCAGTAATCCTAGTAACAGCAATCTCTTCCTAGTGTATTACATGCAAAGTGATAAGTTAGGTATCTCTAAATCCTTGATCCGGCATCTAGAGAATTTCACCCCGCACCTTGATCTGGCTACGTGTGTATACTTTACTAACCCTTACCTTTACCTCATATTAGACATCATAATCGATGTTTGGCTTAGTTATTACTTCGCACCAATCGACACTAGTCTATTAGATAGTATCACACTAAATCTATATTGATAATTCTTTTCTTGTTGATTACCTCCTTGATCCGGCAAAGTAGCAACAAGGCGAGTTCTAACGTTGGCCACCGTTAAAAAGACTTCTAAACGAAAGAATTATCAATGCATGCAAAACACTATTCACGAATTGCTTATTTACTATTCATATTTTGTTAATCGCTCATGGTTCCCACAACCCTAGTTGTGGATTTAGTTACTCATATTAGCAAGAACACAATTCATAATTTTAGATAAAGAAATCATGAACTTACGTAAAGAGAATAATAAACCCAGAAATTCAACTTGAGTTGCAAATCCAAAAATCTTCAAAACGAACTTGTAAAATTAATAATTGCAAAAATTGTAATTCAATCTCCAAAGTCAAAAGCAAAACTAGAATAATAATGTCCAACCCCCCAAAACGAGGTTTACATGCCCTATTTATAGAAAAACAAATCCTAATTTAAAAAGGAAACAATTTAAGGAAAGTCTGTTCAGGTACGCGTCTTCAATCCACGAGACTGACTTACGGACCGTCGATGGATCTACGGTCCGTAAGTCCCTTCCATAAGCCAGGACTTAGAAAATATTTTAGCTCCCAAAACTCAGCCTCTCTGAAGCAAACGACGGACTGATAGTACGATCCGTAGATTGATCTACGGTCCGTCAATCCCCTCCGTAGCTCCATACTTAGAATCTTCAAAAATCAGGTACTGGAACCCTCGCAGTCTCTTTCTACGGTTTGACAGTACGGTCCGTAGATCTATCTACGGACCGTCAATTGACACCGTGGTTCCACACTTGGTCAGATTTCCCTGATTTGTCATCCGTCCCTTGGCTGCTGATCTACGATCATCACCTACGGACCGTCAATGGACCTACGGTCCGTAGATCGGCTTCGTGAATGCTCTTTTTCTGCAATTTGATCAGTTGTCTCAATACTTCTATGCCTGAACATCTTTTCTGTGAAAACATAATAAAACACATAAAAACCAATACGATAAGGCCCTAGACACACACAACTTGTAAGTTAAATGTATTAGAAATACCGTAAACTCACGGTATATCAACCTCAAAGGCTTATATATGTATTTGTCAAGATGTAAATATGTGTCGCACATTGATGGGATGTCCACATGAAGAACGCAAGTCTAATTTATTGACCATGATGCTAGCACGTGATTATGTTTAGATTAATTTTATTTGAATTTTAAGTATTTTTGATTTTATAAACGATATGAATATTTTAGTTTTGACAATTATTTTATTATGCATTTTAAGCTACACATTATTTGAATTATTTGTTTTGTTATGAAGATTTATAGCATATATTATCGATATTATTATCAGTATGATCTAAGTTATGAATCAAGTGATATGCATAGTTATACATTTACATTGTTGCAAGTTGATATGGATAATTGATTTAACAATTTGTGAACGAATTAAAATTTATAGTTAACGATTTAGAGTTAACAATTGGTGAACAAATAAATAGATTAATTAGTTAATTTATACAAAGCAATATCTTCTTACCTTTTCATCATTTTTCAAAATTTCTTAATTAATGCGGTACATGATAATTTTTAGAATTGAATATAAACGTGATAATAATGTTTGTTTGATAATATAATTATAATTGATGATATAATTTGATGTTATTTTCATATGACATAAAAGAATATGCATAATTGACGGATAGTTTTGTCATTTTATTAGTAACTAGTTTTTCGACACGTGTGTTGCACATAATTACCAACTCAGATAATATATGTTATAGTAAATAATATTGCTTATTTGAGTGAAGATTTAATGATAAACTTTGCACAAAATAATATTACAGATTCTTTTGTGAATGTTCAATGTGAATCGTCATATATATCTCTTATTCACGTGAATCTATGAAGATGGTCAATGAAAAATTTTATTAGTTAAATGCAATAATGCATATATTTATTTCGATTTGATGAGGTTCAATCATGTAATTAGTCGTATCTCGGTAATATTACTTTATAGACGATGTTTGTTGTATATTTTTCTTGTCATCTAACCAGATGTGCTTTGCACATGTATTTCACGTTAAACTGTTTAGATATCATATTAACATGTGAAGAGAACAACTACATTTTATTTTTTAGAACTAATCTTTGTATATTAATTTTTATTTTATAAGTTATAACATAATAAATGACGTTCTTGTTGTCAGCTCTCATATTTGGCTTCTCGATTGACCGTATACATAAACCAAAGATAGTTATTTGACTGTCCATAGTTAACTGAGAAAGGTTTCCTTTGTTTTACCCAAAAAACTAAAAACTAAATTAAAGAATATATTCTATCTGTGAAATCATATATATAATCACATGTTTATCTTACACCCAACAAATACGTAGTTAAAGTTCTTGTAAACGATTTTCAATTTATTCAATCAAGCATGATACATCTCAGAAAAAATAACAACATCGTGTTATCAGATATATAGGGGCGTGTAATATTATGAAAAATTATTGGCCAAAAGTTAATATAGAAAACGATGAAAGATAGAAATAATTAATGTAATAACTATGAGAATTCATAATATTATAACTAAAGAATGTTAAAGAGTGTGAATAACATTTGCAATAATTAGTAATAACTAAGAGAATTTATAATGTTATAACTAAATGATTAATGTGCAATAGATGTATTTCTAATAAATTTTATACGTACATAAATAGATAGAACTTTTAATTAGTGTTACTATTTTTTGTTATAGTTATTAGATTTTAATTTAGTGTAGGGACAAAATGAAATTTTTTATTCCATATTACTGAATATAAAATTTATTTTGTAATTGATAAATTTTTAAATGATTCATATATATTCACATATTTTCACTCTTGAGAAGTTTAATAATTTTGAAAAAAGATGTTCAGAAGCATATAGTTACATCACAAGAGAAATTGTTAACAAAAACAAGACTACATCATGTTAACTTCATATATTGGAACATTACATACTAATGTATATATTATGCAAAAAATAACTATTATATCATCAAAATTATTTTCCTCAAGTAGTCGAGGTTATGGAATTTACCTTCTTAGGATAGAACGATTTACTTCATCAAAATAGTGGTACCTCATATTCCGCTAAACTTCGAACTCACTCAATGACAATAAATCACACAAAAAAATTTAAATGCAAGAAGAAGAGTAGGAGATTAAAAAAATTGTGGTTGAAAAATGAGAGGAAGCCCCTCTATTTATAGTCAACAAAGAGTAGTATGAACAAGTGTTTTTTGTGTCTTATCTAAAAAGTCATGACCTTTCCAAGAAGTCACAACCCTTTGGAAAAAACACAACATATTGAAAAAGTCACAACTCACCGAAAAATCACAACCCTTTGAAAAAAGTCACAACTTATCGAAAAAGTCACAACTCATCAACAAAGTGACCTTTCCTAGAAGTCACAACCCTTTGGAAAAGTCACAACTTATTGAAAAAGTTACAACTCTTTGGAAAAGTCACAACTCATCGAAAAATCACAACCCATTGAAAAAAGTCACAACTTATCGGAAAAGTCACAGCTCATCGAAAAACTCACAACCTAAGTTAGGAATATTATAGTAATTTAACATTCAAGTTAGGAGTTCATGCTTTTAAGGTAATATAGATAGATAGATAGATAGATAGATAGATAGATAGATAGAATATAGATTACTAATAAATTTAGTATTTAAAATAATTAAGGACATTTTAGTAAATTTTTAAATTATAATACAGTACAATACAATCAAACCAAACAATAAAAATGTTATTAAACAACATCAAACAATTCAGCCTAACCAAACATTGTATCTACCATACTGTACAATACAATACAATACAATACATTATGAAACAATGAGTACCAATGATCCAAACAGACTATTATTGTAGCCCAATGAGGATGATTATTTAGAGCTCCTCAGTCTTGATATAGCATCCACATAGGTTACCGATCTCTTTAAAAACCTTCTGCAACCATAGATTCATAAGTAAACCTAACAGCCTGATCTATACCCAATATCTCCTTACCTCTGTCGGCCAACAACCAGTTGTTGGTTTCCACCATTCAAGCTCCAATTTCATCTTCTTCCAGATCCATTGGCTTGTTAAGACAAGCTCTACTGCTAGTCTTGATGGAAGTTCGAACATAAAATGCTCATCGCTCATGGCATACACTTTGACTTCTATCACCCACTTCCAGGAGTTACAAGCCCATCTTATTACATCATTCGGGTTATGGATTTTGTTTGCTTGGCACTGGAATTTCCCTACTATGCATCTGTTCAAGAGGTCCTTTTTTAATTGTGATTTGCCTCTTGTGATCCTTACTCTGTTTGTTATGCTCTATATCTCTGCCTTCTCTATTGCCTCCATCACCTATCTGTCATGAAAGAAAGCTTCTTTGTAGGACTTATGGAGTTATTTGTTAACTTTCACTTCTATACCCCGTGTTTTGTCTGGTTCGTAAATAAACCCAACAATCTTGTCTATATTCCCCCAACCTCCTTTCAATGTAGATTGCGGAGTAATTATGACTGATTTGTTTTGACCTTGTAATGTTATAAAAGTGATGTATCTCCCGCTCTCATTGTATTTGAGAGTGCAATAGAACTCTGCAAAGTGGTCCTTCATGTTACACCTCTTAGCCGTCCTCCCCTGCACTTTGAATTAGGTCAATTTTTAGGGAATTATTCCCAATCAGGGCCTCAGTCAAAATTAGTGTATATGATAATCGCAATGTGTTCTTAGACTTATCAAATAAAGATGATTTAAACTTGATTGATATGGAGGGTCTTCAATTGTGGCTACAAAAGTGGACTCTTGATTTTGAAATCGGAATAGGACATTCAGTTGCACTAGTGTGGGTTCTTCTACCAGATTTTCTTTTCCATATGAATTCATGGCATTATGTTAAACAAATTGTTAGCTCTATTGGAACTCCCTTAGCTATGGATGTTGCTACAAAATGGAAGAACTAGACCGAGTATGTCTAAGGTTCAAGTTGAAATAGACTCGTTGATATCTCATTTGGACAATGTCTGGATAGGTCTAGAGGATGAGGAATCACATTTAAGGGGATACTATCAAAAGGCTTGAATACGAAAACATGCCCAAGTATTGTAAGCACTTTATAAAGTTGGGTAACAATGTAATGAACAGGCGGATATTGGAAAATGTTAGGATCAATTAACCTAAAGAGGACGATAATAGCAAGAACAAAATGAAATAAGAGAATGGAAAGGAATGGTGAAAAGGCAATGAAACAAAGGCAATCAGAATCTGCAAGATAAGATCAAGGGTCAACAAAATGGTTACACGTAAAATGATGTGACATTGATGATGATGACCAAATGATGGTTGAGAGACAGAGTATGATCAGAAAGCATAAGAAAAATAAAATAATTTCTCCAAAAAAGAAAAGCAAGGTCATGTTCAAAGAAATGCTCTAGCATAAAAAAGGAAAGAAATAACAACAAAATAAACAGGATCACGAAAAGGAAGTGGAAACAACGAAATAAAAAACATTTCAGTTAGATTATCACTCCATATTCATCCCCATTGACAAGCCTACAATAGTCCGCTTAGTTATTGAAATAACAGACCAACACTCCTAGCCTTCTCATCAATTAGAAGTCAACAGTGCCTTCTTGCTGTGTTGAGATTATACAAACTAAGTTAATACTCTCAGCAAAATACGTAGTCAGTTGTTTAGAAACACCATTGGAGATATTTATGATCAGATAATCACTTGGGAATTGAACAAGGAGCATATAGAATATGTGAAATGGGTTGAATCAGTTGGTTTGAAGATGAAGATTGTAATAGCAAGTATATTAGGAAACTTTTAAATTTGGAGCAGCCTGCTATTAATAACAACTTCCCAGTGTGTATTCTAAGTCTGAATACTGGTGATGATAATGAAATAAGAAACTCAAATGCATCCATATAGAGAACAAAACTCGCATTTCTTACGCTTTGGTGGGATCATTGGAACACAAAGACCAACTTAGAATGTTAAATCAATGATTGACACACAGTATATAACTAATGGCATCTTCAATGCTTGTTTAAATTGATTGAGTATTGCAGTCTACCAACTGCTGCATTAAAGGATTCCCCATGAAGAGATGAACAAGTTTGAAGATTGTCTCTCATTGATATACTTACACCGATAAAGAGTCTTTCAATTTTGGGACAATTCATGACAATATTGAAAGACTCTTTATCGATGTAAGTATATTAATTTGAACCTTTTAAATATTTTAATTTTTTTTAGCTATTGTTAATCATTTGAGAAGTAATTAATAATTAATTAAAATTATGCAATGGAAGCAGGAAGCTATTGGAACATTTGTGGCAAAAGAAAAATTTGAGAATGGCCAAATAGAATTTTCAAAGCTAAAACTCTTAAAGGTGAAAGGATACAAGAAATTTGAGCTTGAAGAGAAATTGGTGAATTTTTTTTTTCTGTGGGCAAAGTTTCTGGAGTCTTTGATTATAGTTTCAAATAATAGACGTTTAGAAATTTAATCGAACGATGTTGTTATGATTTCAAAGATAGTTATCATTTCTACCTACTATCATTATAAGGATAAAAGCATTTCAGTGTATTATCTATACAACTTTGAAATGCTTTCTAACGCTTTTAGAATTAAAAGATAACAAGACCAATAGTGTACAATCGACTCACCTCTTTCTTTGTTTACCAAACCCAACTGACTTTCTAGTTTCTTTAGACACAACTCCAATTTTTCCAGCAAGTCACAAAAAACATGATGCACACCCTCAATCTCAAATCTTTCATTTTCCTGCTCCACCTTGCATCAAGGAAGGGAAACTGATCGGACTGCCAAATGCTTCTTAATTCTGTATTGCAACCATTATCGGATGCATAAACTTAATAAACTCACACACTTCGCTATATGATAATTGTATAAACTCAACTGATTGCTCACTCAATACTAAAACATGTGATAACCTTGTTACCAACTCACGACTAAAAGGGAAAACATCCTGCAACCCTAACACACGCTTAACATCAAAGATCCTGCCACTTCATCATTGCAGCTAAACTACTCCGGCAAAACATATACAAAGTATTATCAATATAACCTCTCTTTGAATCTTACAAAACTCAAACAATATAGGAGCAAACTGCCTATATACGGATGGTGAAAATTGTTTTACAAAGAAAATAATGAGCAAAAAAGTACAATGGGTTCACCTCTTCATTTTTTATCAAATATACCTCGCTTTCCTGTTTCACTAGACACAACTCAAATTTGTCCAAGTTACAAAATACATGATGCATATCTTCAATCTATTTTAGTAATTGTGTGTCTCAAATCTTTTCCTTCCTGCTTCACTCTTACCTTTCTTCAATGAAGGAAAACTAATCATACAACCTAATTCTTCTTGATGACATATTGCACACTTCACAGGATGTATAAACTTCATAAACTCATGCACATCACAACCTCATAACCTTATAAACTGAACTGATCGCACACTCAATTAAACTTGTTTCCAACTCATGAACTAATGGAAAATATCTTGTAATAGTAACATAATCCTAACATCATACCACTCCATCATTGCCGCTAAACTACTACGAAAAAAAATATATACAAAGCATCATAAACACCAACAACCCCTCTAACAAGTTTAGAAAAACTCTAAAAATATAGGAGCATTTCCAAGAGCCCACCCACCAGGCTGTGCGGACACCTATTCTAATACCTAGATAGAAAAACTCTTACGTGCAATTTAAAATAGGCAGTGTAGAAGTGAAAAAATATAAAATAATCACCTTATCGTAAATATAGAATGACTCCTAAACTTCATTAAATAAAGTACTTTTGTAAGAATACATTAAACCCTCCCAAGGAACTATTCTAAACAAGTACATGAGCTTCTAAGAGAGTAAAATACTACGAAAGAGATACATCATATCTCCAACCACCTGATTCATCACATCTTTCAAGTAACTCATACCACCAAGGATCTCTAAGACATCATCTACAATGTTTAACATGCAATTCCAATCTAAATATGAATTCTCCCAGCATTTAAACACAAATCTCATGCAAACACCCTGGCTCTTGATCAATTCAGTTAACCACCCACAAGACTCTTACTAAACCACATTAGTTCAATCCTTCTTATCAATTATGTCCCATTCCACCTAGGCTAACAATACAGTACAAGCTTTATGAATAAGACAAATTCGTAGTCACCACACAGACTTAACATTCACAAATAACATGATCAATGACGCTACAACAAAAAATAGTTGATTCATCACATCTTTCAAATAACCCATACCACAAAGTATCTCTAATCCATCATCATAAATGTTTAACATGCGATCCCAGTCTAATTAGGAACCATCCTAGCATTTAAACACAAATCACGCCCACTCATGGAAAAACATGTAATAATCATAGTACGAAGAAGTAAACCTTGTTCTCTCATGAAACCACAGACAAAAGGATAATAAGAAATGTACAAGGTGTGTTATCCAAGACAACCATTAGTACTTTATTCCCGCGTGTTACCCGAGTCAACCATATAGTGTGGTACATACACAAGCTAATTGTTACTACATACCAGGCATGGTACCCAAACCAACCATGAGAATATCATGTACCAAGAGTGGTACTCGAGACAACTATTAGTCTCACAGACATAACTACAATCACAATGAAATACAAACACACTTGTAAAAACAAGTAAATAAAACACCTTCATCTCATCAGATAGTTAATAATTCATCACTTCACATTAAGCCCCTGTAATTCCCCCAATATGAATTATACAAGTTTCACTATAGAGATAGTTATCATGCATACATAAATAAACTTGGAAAACAACAACCATCACTTAGACCCAGACGACACTCTTTCCCGATAGTTTTCTGCTTGGAGCCTGATTACACACCACTCACTTTCCCTCAACATCCCACCCAAAATCATCACAAGGTTAACACTAGTTAATCGAACTCGTTATCATCTTAAAAAATAACTAACTTCATACTAAGTCATTCAAACTCCATAATTGAAGGCCTATACATGTAATCTCTGACAATTTACAAGGTATAAAGTTAGTGAAGACAGATCTAACTACTCAGTTAAACCTAGCCTATATGGATGCCAAACAATCGCTGAAGAACTCTGAACACGAGTTTCTGGTTCTATAGGGGAGAATCCTCAAGGTCATAGACCTAAGATTTGTGGGTATTACCCACCTTGTGCTGGAATCCCTCCTCTCCCCTTTCCTCATGCTTAGAGATTTTTTTTGAAGGATTTTTGGAGTAACCATTGTCTGTTTTACCACTAAAGAGAAAGAGAACCATTGAAAAAAAATGCATTTCTGAGTTTCTTCCCCACTGACCCCTCTATAAAGGCTATCACGCCGCTATAATGGAAAAGTTCCCACTATGAAAGGATTACATTAGCCAGAGTCTAATTTTAAAATTCTTAGATTTTTTTCATGTCATCCCAATTTTAAATTGACACATCGTATTACATGAATTCTCGAGACTCCACACGAGATGTCTTTTGAATAATGATGGAATAGGTTGGTAGAAGCACACTCCCTACATACACTTATGGGGTTGGGGATCTATAAATTGACAAATGCATCTGTGAGCAACTTGTTTTCTAATATAAAAGAAAATATATAAGTCTTTGCTTGAGGCATGGAAATAGAAGTGTAAATGAATACTGGGAGATACAGTTGCATAGGTCATCAATGAATGGGTTTAATTTATTTACCAGCCTCCACGTGTTAGGATGGTGTGTGCTTCACATTTTCCCAAAAGGTTGCAGGGTGTCACCATTTTGGATATCACGCTCTGATATCATTTGGGGAAAATGAAGTTTTTTCCCACCATAGAGTAATCTATGCTATAACTAATACTCTAAAGGTCAGCTAGATTGATCGGATTTCAGTGATTCATTGGATTCTCTAATGACATGATGCAACTAGTCGATGGAATTAGCTTGAAGAACTAGGGTTTCTCCACCGTAAACATACACACAAAGAATTGAATAAAATTTACAAATAAAGAAAGACGGTTTCATCTTTTTGCACCCTCACGTCGTCGGCATAATCATAGAACTTGTGTTAGATTATGGTGTAAATGATACACCATTGGAAGTTGGGAGCAGAAAGAGTTGTTTGAGTTTGAGATCTGACGCGTTTAAGGCAATGATATATATGTTATGGAGTCTCCAATTAGGGAGTCAACAATATTATTTTGTAAAACTAGTGAAATTTGTCATCTTCCTTTCCTCCCACCCCCTCCCTGACTTGCCTATTAAGTCTTCCCTACTATTTCCCGTGTCTCTTCCTCCCTCTGCTTCCATGCATGCAAAATCAAATGAAAAATCCTACTCTTCCTGAGTCGTGTAGCAAGATATAATGATAAAAGCATTTAAGGCCTTTTATAAATGTCATCGTATACATAGATTCAAATGTAATTGACAAGTAATAATCGTGTGAAGATCCTATGAAATGACACTGGCCTAAACCTAAACTTTATAGGAGGCTGTACTTCTTTTTTTTTTTTTGAAAAAGAAAAGAAATTTCTCATTTGTTTTAAAGTCTTTTTTTTTTTTTTTTTGCTTTTTGAGCTAAAAGTTAGTAATCGACCTTTTTCTTGATACAATTATTTCTCTAACAATTCTTTTACTATTCACAATATAATTATTGAATCTTTCTAAAAACATTATCTAAGGATCTTCTTAGATTGTATTCAAATTCATTTCTCTTTTTTATTTTAGTTTTGCGTAATGTTATTCATATTTTCTAGTTAATGAATTTGAATTCTTATATATAATTGAAAGGTAGTGTGTGTATATATATATATATATATATATATATATTGTTACCAGTGCCAAATTTTAAATATATAATAATTAAAACAATAAATGTATTGCTAGAAGTTGATAATGTTATTTTAAAATAAAATCTTCCTGCTTGAATTAGTTACTGCAATGTATGAAAAAAATGATTAATTTAAATTTTCAATGCCCTCACCCTTGTCTTTTTGAGAATAAATCACTTTTGTTAAAAAAAAAAAAATTGACTACAAATAATATTACAAGAAAAAACCAAAAAAAAATATCAAGATAGATTTAAATGAAACCCTTAAATTTTCCAACTCCCACCATTAATCACATGGTTAATAGTAGTTCTCTTTCCTATAAAGATCTTGCTCTTTATTTCCTTATGAAAGAAAGTTACTTTAGAAACAAATAAATATAAAACCTGCAATTTATTAAAAAGGGATGGGCCTCAACTACATACACAACTATAAACACAACTACAACTATAATGATGTAATCAGAAATATGAAAAAGAAAAACAAAAAGTCATAATCATAATTACAATTATGAAAAAGTCTTAGTTGTAACTACAACTTTCACAGTCACAAATATTTTGAAAATTCAGTCATATTTACGATTTTCACAGTCACAAGTAATAATTAGGGAAATAGTCATAACCGCAATTACAACTTTCATAATTACAACTATGAAAGAAATGATAGTCGCAATTGTGATTTCCATATAACAATTATAAAAAAAATTTCATAATCATCACTAGTTGTGGATTCAAAATTTAAATTTAACGAGTATTTATCTCAATTTGGTGTAAATCCAATATTAGTCCCAAAATTATAGCAGTTATATTATAAATTAGTTTTGGTCTAGTTAATGAAATTTACAATTCCTATGATCATCACGTCTAAATGAGTTCATTCCATATATGCATATCTCCATTCCAATTTTTCCTTGGTTCATTTCACTTTCTTAAATCTCTTATTAGTGTTTCCTCCCTCTCATTCCGCTATGTTAATCTTTCTAATTTAAATTCCTATTCTATCAAAATATCTCCCTTTTATTTGTTTATTTAATTTTTTTTATTGAATATGATAATGTATACCAATTTCAGTTCAAAATATGTGATATATGTTGTATGTACACTAACATAATGTATTTAAAATAAATGAATATTGTACGTACTAATATACATTAAAATGTATACGTACTATTTCAGGTATGCAGTAGAGAATATATATATATATATATATATATATTGTATATTGGATCATGAAACACTTTGATAGAATGTTTTATTTGATTTTTAGGCTTTTTCTTTTTTATTTAAAATGTATTGTAGAAATTTTGTCAAAAATCTTTTTTGGAAGTACAACAATTTAAATTTTGCAATCGCCAACCAACAACAACAACAACAACAACAACACACCCATTGAAATCCAACTAAGTGGGATTTTGAGAGGGTAGAGTGTACATGTAATGAGCCGATCGGTCATTTTTGGAAAGTTTCGTGAATTTATCATTTTGCCCTCACGATATTGACCCCGAGTCTCCTATGTTTGAGTGTTGTAAATTTGGTTTTGAACTTTAAGTTAAGAGTTGAGAATTTGGTAAGTTTTGAGTTTGAAAGGCTAAGTTGTTAAGAAAATAGTCTTCGGTGTCTTTTAGAGTTTCGAGTGTTGGAATATAATTCAGTCGATTCCATCAATCTCGAAATGTAAAATTTGATACGTGAGAATTATCGATTTCAATTTCTGAGTCTTTTTGAGGATTTGAGGTCTTAAGTTGTCAAATAGTGAAATTTTAGCCTTTGGGTTGACTTAGGTCAACATTTGAGGTTCGGATACTCGAGTCGAGATTCCGAGAGTTCTGCTGGATTGGGGGGATAATTTGAGGCCTTAGTGAGGTTTTGGTTGATTTTTGAGAGGTCCCAAGCTTGTTTTAGCCTTTTTTCGGTGTGAGTTAGATTCTTGTGTTTTTCACGGATGTCAACTCGAAAAGACCTCAACTTCGTGTTTTAACAGTTCCATTGAGTCTTGAACATTTAGTATGATTCATTTGCGTATGCAGTTTGTGTGTACGGGGTTGTGTACGGGGTTTTGAATGAATCCCGAGGGTCCTTTTGATATTTTTGAGTTGGCTGGTTTTCTATGTTCTGGTGCAAGACTCCCTGTTTGAGGAGCTTGTGGCCCCGTTCACGAAGGGGACGACTGACAACCCCGCATTCACATAGTCTCGACCGCGTTCGCGGGAGGTCAATGCATTTATCTCCGCGTTCACGGGAGACTTGCACGAGTTCTCGGAGGTCCAGTTCATTAAAACCCTCTTTCACAGGTAGGGGTTTGCATTCGCGGAGGACACTTGACTGTGTTTAAACCCAAATTTTGGGGTTTCTTCTTCAATTTCCTTTTTGGAGCTTGGAGAACTCGGTATAGGTGATTTCAAGTGACCTTTTTAACTTGTGCCAAACATATCACAAGATCCTTTTGGCTACACATAGGTGTTGCTTCGAAGGACTATGCATGAATCTTGAAATAAAACTGGCAAAGAATGCTATGTCGGGCCTTGTGTGTGATATATAGTTTAGACCACCAACCAAGATTCTAAAGTAGGAAGCATTTGTTGCATCTGTACCATTATTAAGTACCAATTTTTCATTCATATTCATGGGTGTGGGAGATGGATTGCAATTCAGCATGCTTTCTTTATGAAATAAAAATTCCATCCAAACCTTGTCTCACCTCAAGCCCAATAAAATAATGCAGCATACCCAAGTCGTCCATCTCAAATTTACTCATCATACAACTCTTAAATTTAGACACAAATTATTCACAAGAGCCCATATATAATATCATCAACATAAAGACAGACAACCAAAAAATCACCATAAACTCGCTTCTTTACATAAGGTGTAAGTTCATTCTCACTTCTTATGAACTGTTTCTCTTGAAAAAAGGAATCAATTTTACTGTACCATGTCTGTGGAGCTTGCTTTAGACCGTACAATGGCTTCTTCAATTTGTACACTTTGCTCTTCCCTTCACTAGAGATGAAGCTTTCAGGCTGGGAAGCATATACTTTTCATGTAAGTCACCATTTAATAAGGCAGACTTAAAATTAATTTGGTACACAAGCCAACCAAGTTGAGCAGCCAAGGCTAGAGTAGTTCTAACTATTTTGAAGCGAGCTACTGGTGAGAATGTCCCTTGTTTTTGAGCATATTCTTTTTGCAACTAGTTGAGCTTTATGCCTGTCACACCCCCTATTTTTCTCTCAAGATTTTAATTTAGTATGTTTTGAAAGAAAAAGAGTTTCTCCAATTAAAGTGACATTTTGACAAGGGATTATTTTATTATTCAGAGTCGCCACTTGAAATTGAGTTTTGGTGTTCCAAGTCACCTTATTATTTAATCCCCTAATCAAAAGGAATTTTAACTCTTTATTTTTATTGGTCTGCGAACCAGAAAATTCGGGTAAGGAATTCTGTTGACCGAGGGGAAGGTGTTAGGCACCCCTCGAGTCCCGTGGTTCTAGCACGGTCGCTTTATTGACTATATAATTGATTTAAATTAATTTTTGGATATTATATTATTAGCTTAATAATAAAAATGTTATTTACCTTCATTCGCTGATTTATTTTAAACCTATTTAAACTGTCTTATTTATTTTTTAATCTATTTAAAATTGTCTTAATTTTTCGGTGTGTGTCCATTAATTTGACACTTGAAACACTAGTATTTTTTTTTGCTTTTTTTTTTTTGCATGTATTTGTATTTTATTTTTTAATATTATTATGTGTAGACTATGTATAGGTATCTAATAGTAAGGAATTAGAATTTATGTAGGAAAGAGAACTTTAGAGTTTGAGTAATTTTAAGATTGTATTTTTTCAATGTTAGATTTTAAAATAGGAGATAAAATTTTATGAAATTTTTGATTAGTTTTAGCAAGCAATTCTAAAGAGATTAGGACTATTTTTTAGGAAGATTTTCCTTGCATTTTTTAATTTTTTTTTTTTTTTTTTTACTTTTTCCTTTTCTGTTTTGGTTTATTAATTTTATATTTTTACTTTTTCACTATGTTTCTCTCTTCTTATTTTATTTTATTTTTTATAATTTTTTTAAGGTTTAGTTCTGTTTCTTTCTACCTTTCTTCTTTATTTTTTTTTAATCCTTTATTTTATTTTATTTCATTCTGTTTGTCTTCTCTTTTTTTTTCTTTTTTTTTTCACGTTATTGCTCTTCTTCTTCTTTTTTTACGTTTTTCCACTTCCTTTTTTTTTTTTTTTTTATTATTATACTTTTTTCACTTTTTTTTTTTTACATTATGTTCCTTTATTTATTTATTTTTGTTCTTCTTACTTTTTTGGTTAATTTTTTTTTTCTTTTTTACGCCTTATTTTCTCTTCTTTTTTTTTTCATTTTTTATTATTATTCTTTTTTATTCATGTTTATAATTTTTTTTTTTTTTATGCTTTCTCGCCTTCTTTTTTTTTATTTAGTTTTCCTAATTATTCATTATTTTATTTTTTATCATAAGTCTTTAAATAATATTCATATATCCTCTTAATTATAATTTGAATTAAAGCGATATCATCTTAACGTTTATTCTAAAGGCAAACTATTTTTATCAAAATAATATATTAAAAAAAACTAAAAAAAATTCCACATAGATTTTCTAAATCACTGATCAATTAAACTTCGCCTTATATCCTAATCTAACAAGTCTACAAATAATTTCAACAAAAATTTTTTTAAGTGAAAACTAAGCTCCAAGAAAACACTAACTATTCAAAAATTAAATATCACGAAACCAATTTCAATATTAATTGCATCTAAAGAGCATAAGACAATAATAGAAAAAAATGTACGGTACATCATTTATTTTTTATTTTTTATATATTATTTTTTAGCAAGAAAACATATTCGTTTAGTTTTCCTAAGCATTCGTAAATTCTCAAAAATAATCACAACATGCATCACAGATTGATATTACATAATAATAACATGCGATTCAAAGAACTTCATATTATTGGAATCGATTTTTTCCATACAAGTATTCTATTTAAATAATGCGAGAATTTAGAGTTACCTCACTGCGAAAATTGATACCACAAAAACAAACTGCTACTATCTACTGATTTCCAAAGTTAATAGCTAATATTAACTTTAAAAAGCCACGAATCCGAAACCTTGAGCGAAACCTCGAACGCTGACTTAATTCTCAAAAATAAAAACTTACTTTTGTTATCTTTTTCTCTCTGTGTTTTTTTTTCTCTTGTTCTTCTTTCTTCTCCCTTTTTTTTTCTCTACTGAGCGTGTTTTATAATATTTTAGGTGTGAGTCTGGTGCTAACTTAAAGGAACGTGAAAGAGTGGGGAGTTTAGTTTAAAAATTAGTTGAGAGTTTTTAGGGTTGAGATAAGGGAATAAAATAAAAAATAGCAATTTAATATTAACAAACAATTAATAAAAAATAATAAGAATAGAAAAGAACGAAGAGAAAAGAAAGAAGAAAAGAAAAAAAATAAAAAATAAATAAAAAAAATGAGAAAAGAACGTGCAAGACAAAAAAAAAAAACTTAATGGGAGGAGGGTTTTTAGGAAAAATAGTTATGGAAGTTTGAAGGTAATTAGGATAAATGGTAGTAATTTGAAGTTTTTAGGACTCTTCTTTTTTATTTTATATTTATCTACTTTTTCATAATATATACGATTATTATTATTATTATTATTATTTTTTTTTTTTTTAGACTAGTTAAAAGTTGAAAGATTAAAACAAATACATTAAATTCACAAGCTTTCTTTATTCAACTTTAATCATAAAGTGAGCTTATAATTTGTTGTAATTTTCAGATTTATTTTTTTTCATTTATTTTAAATATAACCCTACTAAAATAATAATATTTAAGTATTAAAATTGGTGTAAATTCTTTATGTTTTGGTAAAAAATTAGGTGTTCACGGTATGCCCCTCTTTGCTTGGAAACATGAAGAGTTTTCATGCAAAGACGTGAACACTGTGACTAATTTTTTTTTGACCGAGACATTTATCCAAAAATGTGAAAATAAGTTAAGGAGGAGAGGTTTTGACTGCGCCCTAACTTTGGGCAAACTATCTACCCTGAGTTAATAATCAGGTGTAGTTCATATATAGGAAGGGACGGGAGAATAATTTTAGGTAGTCAAGTGAGGTTTTATCGAGGTTCCGGTTCGTAGCTCCAGTTGTTACATTAAATGGAAAAATACAATAGGAGAGAAAGGAAAGATACAAGATCATATCTACTCCACTAGTACTGAGTCTTCATTTTGAATCTTCGATTATCGCTTCACCCTCTTTGGGTAGGTACATCGATTTCAAACTTTGATCTTGATATTTGAATTGAGGATCTGAAACTTATGATTTGACTTGAGTCGTTGACGCTCTTCCGCATGATATTCTTGAATGCTTGTTTTCTTGAGAAGATGATTCATGATATGTTGAATCGTTACATTGGTTGAAAGCGACTTTAAATGTCATTGACATCTGACATTCTTCGTTTCTCTAATCAAAATGAGGATTTTATTCTTGAACTTCAAATTGGTATACTATGTAGAAACCTGAACGCCATAAAACAAAATAAACAAACGAGACAAAATTTTCTGCCCCAGTATGCACTAGGAAAATTTTGTGAGTTATTGATGAAATCTATAAAAGTTTGTACTAGGCATAATAATATACTTTTATAAAATAAAATAAAGAGATATTTGTGCCCAATACGCCCTGTGAAGTCATAAAAAAAAATAAGATAGGGGTTATTGTGCCCTATAAAGACATGAAAAAATAAGATAGGGGCTATAATGCCCTATATGCCACCAAGGGTTAGTGTGCCCTGTGAAGACATGGAAAATAAAATAGGGTTATTGTGCCCTACATGCAACCAGGGGTTATTATGCCCTGTGAAGACATGAAAAATAAAATAAGGGTTATTGTGCCCTAAAATGCAACCAGGGGTTATTGTGCCCTGTGAAGACATGAAAAATAAAATAGGGGTTATTGTGCCCTAAATGCAACCAGGGGTTATTGTGCCCTATGGAGACATGAAGAATAAAATAGGGTTATTGTGCCCTATATGCAACTAGGGATTATTGTGCCCTGTGAAAGCATGAAAAATAAAATAGGGGTTATTGTGCCCCAAATGCAACCAGGAATTATTGTGCCCTGTGAAGACATGAAAAATAGGGGTTATTTTGCCCTATATGCAACCAGGGATTATTGTACCCTGTGAAGACATGAAAAATAGGGGTTATTGTGCCCTATATGCAACCAGGGATTATTGTACCCTATGAAGACATGAAAAAATAAGATAGGGGCTATTGTGCCCTATATGCAACCAGGGATTATTGTACCCTGTGAAGACATGAAAAAATAAGATAGGGGCTATTGTACCCTATATGCCACCAGGGGTTATTGTGCCCTGTGGAGACATGAAAATAAAATAGGGGCTATTGTGCCCTATATGTAACCAGGGATTATTGTACCCTGTGAAGACATGAAAAAATAAGATAGGGGTTATTGTGCCCTATATGCCACCAGGGGTTATTGTGCCCTGTGAAGACATGAAAAATAAAATAGGGATTATTGTGCCCTATATGCAACCAGGGGTTATTGTGCCCTGTGAAGACATGAAAAATAAAATAGGGATTATTGTGCCCTATATGCAACCAGGGGTTATTGTGCCCTGTGGAGACATGAAAATAAAATAAAATAGGTATTACATTTTATTTTATTTTTTACTTATATTTTTATTATTATTATATTTAAGATCATTTATTTTATTTTATTTTATTTTTATTTTTTTGTACATTTTCCAAACGTAAAAGAAACAAACAAAAAATAAAAAATAAAATAAAATGCCCCAGATTCCATTAATAAAAATAATCTTTTTTATTGTTATTATTATTATTGTGGTGCATATTGTAGGAGAGACAAGGATTCAAGAACCTACCTCGTGGTGTTTGACTCTCGCGAATAACTTGCACGATTTTTCTTTGTACCTATTTTGAAACAAAGAATATTTTGTTAGTTTTTCTAAATGGTGGTTGGTTTGTGACTTCGAATATCTTGTGGAGTTTGACTTTGAATCTGTGTTGGTTGAAAGAATCATCATATTGACGATCGCGCGAATAGCTTGAAGATGCTTTAGAGACGGTCCTTATCTTCCCTTGAAACACCTCTCATGAACATTTTGACCCATTTCCATTTTGTGCACGTTGTGTGGTTCATCCTTTCCAAAGCAACTTTCTTGCTTTACCGATTTTCTATACGGTATCGATTTTTTTATATATATTTTCTCGATTGGTTCACAGCCCTAGTCAATGTTGTGCATGCCCCCAACATTCAACTGGAAATACCGTAGTCAATTTCGCTACTTTAAATTTGATTTTCTCACTTGACGCGAGTTTATGATGAATAAGACTCAAAGAATACCGAACACAAGTACAAACGACACAAACGAAAGGGTTATGAAAGAAAAGTTATGTCTTTAGAAAAAGGAAATAAGTAAATGTTTAAAAGAAATGAAAAGAATCTTATCTGAAAGTACGTGACCACTTTAATGAATCATGACATGCATTTGGACTGAACGTTTGATCCTTCTAAGTTGTCTGAATCTCATGAAACAATGTTGTACCTTTCAGTCTATAGCCTGACTTCTATCTTGATTGTGTGCTCATGCCAAGCCAGAATGTCATCATTTGATCAATGGTGCTCTTCATGGTTTTTCACCAATAAGACATTCTTATTTCTTTCTCTCAACTTACTATCGTCTTATGGTGCCCGTGAGGGTTTTCACTCATAAGACTCTCTCATTTTATTTTATTTTTTATTTTTTTTTATTATTATTTTTTTCGTTATTTTTTTTGTTGTTGTTGTAACACACCATAGGTCACAATGTCATGTCTCGGCCCTTGGAGAATTGAAGAGCATGGTTATTGTTTTATTTAGTGATTAGACCGAACCCAAATAAAGGGCTGCCTACGTATCCTCTTAGGAATCAGGTCGAACATAGTTCAATAAGACTTTTTTTTTTTTTAAGCACCAGACAAGTGGTGTTTGAAATAAAGGAGGATACATTTTTATCCTCTCATCTTGAGAATGTCAATCACGAGAGTGTCATAACAAAGAGTGTTAAACGTAGTATCTTTTGATCGAATCTGCGTTAGCAATTGTGTCGATCGCCTTTCCTTCCATATCTGCCAGTTGTAAAGCTCCTTTTGATAGCACTTGTTTAATAACATAAGGGCCTTGCCAATTTGGGGAAAACTTTCCTTTGACCTCGTCTTGATGGGGAAGGATGCGTTTCACAACAAGTTGACCGACTTCAAAATTTCTTGGGCGTACCTTCTTGTTATAAGCTCGAGACATCCTTTGCTGATATAATTGACCAAAGCAAATTGATATCAACCATTTTTCATCTATCAGTGCTAATTGTTCTAACCTTGATTTAACCCATTCTGTGTCCTCAATTTTTGCTTCGACAATGATTCGAAGAGAAGGGATTTCAACTTCTGCAAGTATGACAGCCTCAGTTTCGTAAACCAATAAGTAAGGAGTTGCACCGATTGACGTACGAATAGTCGTGTGATATCCCAAGAGAGCAAATGGTAGTTTTTCATGCCACTGTCTAGATCCTTGCACCATTCTCCTAAGAATCTTCTTGATGTTTTTATTTCTGCTTCAACAGCCCCATTTGCTTTGGGTCGATAAGGGGTTGAATGACGATGAACAATTTTAAATTGCTCACAAACTTCCTTCATCAGGTGGCTATTGAGATTCGCTGCATTGTCTGTAATAATGAATTTTGGTACGCCGAAACGACATATGATGTTTGAATGAACAAAGTCCACCACTGCTTTCTTGGTGACTGATTTGAATGTGACAGCTTCCACCCATTTGGTAAAGTAATCGATCGCAACCAAAATAAATCGATGCCCATTAGATGCTTTTGGCTCAATCGGCCCAATCACGTCCATTCCCCAAGCCACAAAAGGCCACGGAGCAGACATAGGGTGCAACTCTGAAGGGGGTGAGTGAATCAAATCGCTATGAACCTGACACTGATGGCACCTGCGAACAAATCGGAAGCAATCTCGCTCCATGGTCAACCAATAGTACCCTGCCCGGATAATCTTTTTTGCTAGAACATAACCATTCATGTGAGGGCCACAAATCCCTGAATGCACCTCATTCATAATTGTTTCTGCTTCATGAATATTCACACATCGCAATAGATTCAAATCTGGAGTCCTTTTATATAAGATATCGCCACTCAAGAAGAACCCATTGGCGAGTCGCCTAATAGTTCTTTTTTTATCTCTATCAGCATATATTGGATATTCTTTAGCTTTAAGAAATCGTTTAATGTCGTGATACCATGGCTCACCATCTGACTCTACTTTAATTATATTGCAATAACCATGTTGATCCCTAACTTGGATTTCCAATGGGTCAATATAGGTATTACCCGGGTATGGAAGCATCGAGGCTAGGGTGGCCAAAGTATCAGCTAACTCATTGTGAAACCTGGGAATGTATCTGAATTCAATGGACTTGAACCTTTTGATAAGGTTTTCTAAACATTGTTTGTACGGCATGAGTTTAATGTCTCGAGTCTCCCATTCGCCTCGAGCTTGTCGAATGAGCAAATCTGAATCCCCCAAAACCACCAACTCATGCATATCCAGATTTATTGCCATATTCAAACCCATGATGCAAGCTTCATATTCTGTTGTGTTGTTGGTTGAAAAGAATCGAAGTCGTGCTGTGGCAGGATAATGACATTTGTTTGGTGAGATAAGAACTGCCCTAATTCCCACTCCATTTTTGTTGACAGCCCCATCAAAATATAATTTCCACACGTGACCATCATCAGGAGCTTCTTCCTCAATAGAGTTGATTTCTTCATCAGGGAAGTATGTTCTTAGGGGCTCGTATTCGTCATCGACCGAATTTTCTGCCAAATGATCGGCCAACGCTTGTGCTTTCATGGCGGTGCGAGTGATATAAATAATATCAAATTCTGTAAGCAAAATCTGCCACTTTGCCAACCTACCTGTTGGCATGGCTTTTTGAAAAATATATTTCAAATGATCTATTCAAGATATAAGATAGGTCATGTAGGACGAAAGATAGTGTTTCAATTTTTGGGCAACCCAAGTCAAAGCGCAACATGTCTTTTCTAACGGAGTGTACTTTGCTTCATAGCTTGTGAACTTTTTGCTCAAATAATAAATGGCTTGTTCCTTTTTTCCTGTAATGTCATGTTGTCCTAAAATGCAACCAAATGAATTATCCATCACTGAAAGATATAAGAATAACGGCCTACCAGGTTCTGGTGGAACCAGTATCGGAGGGTTTGCTAAATATTCCTTAATTTTGTCAAAAGCGTCCTGACACTCACTTGTCCATTTGATAGCAGCGTCCTTTTTCAACAACTTGAATATCGGCTCACATGTGGCGGTAAGTTGAGCAATGAACCTGCTGATATAGTTTAACCTTCCCATAAAACTCATGACTTCGTTTTTGGTTTTTGGAGGTGGCAATTCTCGAATGGACTTTATCTTAGAGGGGTCTAATTCAATGCCTCTTCGACTAACTATAAAACCCAAAAGTTTGCCAGATGGAACTCCAAATGCACATTTAGCTGGATTAAGCTTGAGGTTGTACTTTCTCAGTCTTTCGAAGAATTTTCTTAGATCACGCACATGGTCGGCTTGTGTCCTAGATTTAATGATGACATCATCGACATATACCTCAATTTCTTTATGCATCATGTCATGGAATATGGTAGTCATAGCTCTCATGTAGGTTGCTCCCGCATTCTTCAGACCGAATGGCATGACTCTATAACAATATGTACCCCATGGGGTAGTAAAAGTAGTTTTTTCTACATCTTTTTCATCCATGAGAATTTGGTGATACCCGGCGTAACAGTCCACAAAAGATTGAATCTCGTGCTTGGCACAATTATCAACCAAGATGTGAATGTTGGGTAACGGAAAATTGTCCTTTGGACTTGCTTTGTTTAGATCTCTATAATCAACGCAAACTCTGATCATTCCATCTTTCTTTGGCACTGACACAACATTAGCCAACCAGGTAGTGTATTGGGCAACTCTGATCACATTTGCACTCAGTTGCTTCATGATTTCCTCTTTAATTTTATCGCTCATGTCTGTCTTAAACTTTCTCTGCATTTGCTGGACAGGTGGAAAATTAAGATGTATTGGAAGTTTGTGAACCACTAAATCAGCACTTAAACCAGGCATGTCGTCGTAGGACCAAGCGAAGACATCTTTGTATTCAAATAGAACTTGAATTATGTGGTCTCGAATATTCTGATCAACATGAATACTTATCTTTACTTCTCTCACTTCTTCAGGAGTTCCTAAATTAACCGCCTCAGTTGCACTTAAATTAGGTTTAGGCTTATTTTCAAATTGATCCAATCCCTTTTTTATTTCTTCGTAAGCTTCATCTTCATCATATTCGTCAGACGTAAGATTCATTATTTCGAGATCAGATAACTTTTTAGGATCTAACTGTAAACTCCGCATGCATGTCATATTATTAAAGTCGACATTAACGTAACTGAAATGAAACATAAAAGGACAAATATTAGAAAGAGTAAGAACAGAGAAGATGATAGAATATGACTGTGAAACTAGAACTTCATTGCATTAAAATGGGAAATGATAGAAGGGTTAACACCACAGTGAGACAACTAGAATGTTTGAATTACAACCCTGAGAATAATCCAAATAAATAAATTAAAAGCAACAAAATAAACTACCAAGACTCCCTCCTTGTAGGGAGAGGAGTGGCTTCCCAGTTGTTGAGCTAGACATTCGGGCCGATGAATTGAACATCCATATGACTAGTGCCTTCACCCATCTGAGTCATGTTTACGTCATAAAACATTTCCTTGATACCTTGACATATTTCATCCACATCATTCGGGATAGGAAAGTCTGGACTCGATTCACCTCGAGATTTAACGAAAGATTGAGCAATATGAGGGATTGGCTTCAACAAATTCCAAACATTTCTTTTCCGATCTTTTGCCTATTTTCTATCAAATCTAGTTGGGTTGAAACCCAAACCGAATGTCTCTTGATTAACCATCGGATTGATGGGATCTACAATTCCTTGCAAAGACAACCCTAGTCCCTTTCCAGGTTCATAGCCGTTCTGTACCATTTGGGACACCACCATGATTGAAGCAGATGATAGATGAGGTTGTGGTATGGGGTTCCCTTCCGAAAACTGATTGACTGTTATAATTTCAAAAGCCTGATAGTTGAGGGATTCACAACCTCTTTTGGCCTCAATGCATGGTATTGAAGGATCTCGAGTGATTGGGAGATCATCTTCACCATGGACAATGATTTCCAGTTTATCATGCTCAAACTTGACCATTTGGTGCAGAGTAGACGACACAGCTCTAGCCTGGTGGATCCATGGCCTACCCAAAAGTAGATTGTAAGAAGTGTCCATGTCTATTACTTGGAAAGTGATTCCGAACTCCACTGGTCCAATTGTAACAATTAGGTATATTTCACCAAGAGTGTCCCGTATTGCGCCATCAAATGCACGCACACAGACATTGTTAGTACGAATTCTATCCGTGTTAATTTTCAACTTTTGTAGAGTAGAAAGAGGGCATATGTCTACACCCGATCCTCCATCGACCATGACCTTCTTGACATAATGCTCTTCACATTTCACGGTTAAATGTAACGCCTTATTATGCCCAGATCCTTCCAAAGGTAATTCATCATCAGTGAAAGTGATTCTATTTACCTCAAATATTCGGTTGACCATCTTTTCCAAGTGATCCACCGTGATACTTTCTGAGATATGTGCCTCATTCAAGATTCTGGTCAAGACTTCACGATGCTTTTTAGAATGTATGAGTAATGACAACAAGGATATCTGAGCGGGTGTTTTCCTCAATTGATCAATAACAGAATAATCTTAAGCTTTCATTTTTTTCAGAAACTCTTCAGCCTCCTCCTCAGTGACAGGTTTTTTAACTGGCAATTGATTTTCTTTGGCTTGTTTGTCTCTTCTTAATTCTTCTGGAGCGTAACACCTCCCAGAACGAGTTAAACCTCTTGTTTCATTTGTTTCTTCAATAATCTCCTTTCCCTTGTGGGTAACAATGACTTTGTTGTAGTTCCATGGAACGGTCTTGGTGTTTGTCATCGGAAGTTGTGTTGCAATTAGTATCACAATTAGCTCTTTCACACTTTCTTGATTTTGACCAAATGTTCGAAGCTTACCAGGAATGTATAATTTTGGTCCATTCAACGGTACTTCTCTTCTTCTTACAGCTCCAGGGACATACAACACTAGTTTTCTCGAGTCTCCAAAATTTGAACTTGCACCATTCACAACTATCGGTGCCTTCTGTATGGGTTCTAAAACCATACTCGACTCTTCTTTTGAATCCCCGCTTTCCATTGTTGTTTTACATGTTTGCTCACATTCTTCATAAATGTCTACCATCCCCACAACATGCTCTTTATTGTGAGCAGGGAGTGGGCTATTAGTGATATTTGGCGCCTCCTCATTGCGTATCTCAATTACCTTATCTTCAATTAGCTTCTCAATGACTCTTTTTAGACTCCAACAATTCTCTGTGCTATGACCTGGAGTATTAGCGTGATACTCACATATAACAGTTGGATCAAAGCCTCTTGCATTCGGATTGACAAAATAGGGATTGACAGGTTCAACCAATCTCAATTGTACTAATTTTCGCAACAAATTCGTATATGACTCTCCAATTGGGGTAAAGTTTTCTTTTCGACCTTGTTCTCTTGTATAATCCATCCGGGGACGTGGATTATGGGGTGCTTGAAAATTTTGCTGTTGGGGGCGAGAACCTTGTGGGGCAGGTGCCCGCCATTGTTGGCGTTGAAGAGGTCGGACATATGCTTGAGTGTTGAGAACTGCATATTGGGATGGGTAATAATGTTGCGGAGAATTAGATTGTTCTTGTTGGACTTGAACATAAGGGTGGTTCATGCCCGTTTGAACACCTCTCGATCCAGACGTCATCATGGACCCTTCCTCCTTCTTTTTTTCGATTTACGAAATTACCTGACCCACTTTGTATTGCTTGTGTGGTAGCTCTAATGGCTGTCTGGCTCACAATTTTACCCGATTTTATGCCGTTCTCTACCATTTTTCCGATCTTAATTGCTTCGGCGAAAGGCTTTCCCATTGCAGCGAGAAGGTAATGAAAGTAATCGGGTTCTTGTGCCTGGAGAAAAACATCAATCAATTCATAGTCTTTCATCGGCGGTTTGACTCTAGCCGCCTGCTCCCTCCATCTTATGGCATATTCCCTAAAGCTTTCAGATGATTTTTTTCTTCATATTAGCTAGGGAATTGCAATCTGGAACGATATCGATATTATATTGGAATTGTTGGACAAAATCTTGAGTCATGTCATCCCAGACATGCCATCGAGAAATATCTTGATCGATGAACCATTCTGAGGCTACACCCGTTAGACTTTCTCCAAAGTAAGCCATAAGAAGTTCTTCTTTTCCATCGGCTCCCCTTAGCTGATTACAAAATCTTTTCAAATGAGCCACTGGGTCGCCATGACCATTATACTTATCAAACTTTGGAGTTTTGAACCCTATAGGCAAGTGAACATCTGGAAACATGCATAAGTCCTTGAACGAGACACTTTTGTGTCCTCCCAGCCCTTGCATATTCCTTATGTTTTGCTCCAAACTCCTCATTTTTCTTGCAATTTCTTCATGTTCCTCATCCTTAATGGTTTTTTCAACCTTGAAGGGGGAACTGTATTGATGAGTGTGGTGGTAAGAATCAGGAATTTTGAAAGTCAATTTAGGGGCCTGACCTTGGCCGTATTGATCGTTGGGTATAGGATCATCATTGGATTTTTGTACTAGCGTTGGTTAAGGAATTGCATTAGTTTGCACAGTTGGCATGAAGAGTGGATTGTTCATCATGGGTGGATTCAATGGGTGTACCGAGGAAGTTCCAGCAGTATTAGATGTGTTAACGTAGGGTCCAAATCCAGGTGGATAAACCGAGTCACTTGTTGAGACTTGAATGGGGAATGGCATATTCACATTCGGTATTCCCGAATTGAAGATGGGGAGCCTGCCCATTCATCCAAGCTTCATACATTTCGGCCATCTGTTGTCTCAACATTTTGACCTCTTCTACGTATACGACTCTTATGCAACCATTTGATTTTGGACTTCGTCATTTCCCGACTCTGTTCCGTCTTTGCGTGTCATTTTTGCTTTCCCTTTTGATCTTGTGTTATATTGATGAGATGCCAGCTCTCTTCACAAACCAACCACCTTTAATCTCTTTTTCTCTTATATATAAAAACAAATGTGTTAGGATTTAACAATTTGCAATATTAATCACACGTTGTATGTTATGCACCTAAATTATTCTTATTTCTACAATGAGTTTTGGAAGACTTTCATGTTTCATTCCGGCTTTGGACGACTTGTTTATGTCTTTTAGTCCCATATTTTACCCATCTGAATATTTTTAATGCATTTTGATCGAACCTGTTGAAGGTTGCCTACGTATCATGTTGAACATGAATCAGATCATTACGTAGTTCGTGAAGAAGAATTAAAAAAAGAAAACATAACATTTATTTATCTTAACATGAAGACATCATTCAAATCAAAACGTTCTTAAAATAAATGACCAAAACATCAAAGTACTTAAAGATTGAAACAAACTTCGACAAAAAATGAAAATGAAAGAAATAATAATGATTAAAAAAAACAAAAAAAATCCTTCTCCAATATTTCTCAATCATCAATTTCTCCCTAGGCTAGAGTAAACCTTGAACAAAGCTTTTGGCAGATATGGGGCCAGTGCACGTGCATGTCGACCCAGACTCTCATCACTCCGATGTAGATAACCACCATAAACAACAATCAAGCTCTCTGTCAGTTTAAGCACTTGTCCTTTGGCCTCCTCCATATTCTCGTGACAATTCTGCAACCATTCTTGAGTAGTACCAACCGTGTAGGTCAAATCCTCTTCATAAGCCTGAAGCTCTTCGATTTGATTATGAAGTTCTTCACGCTCCCCCATCCATTGATTTCTCTCGATCGCGACTTCTGCTTGATACGATGTGAAACGCTTAGCTATGTCTGTTTTTCGTCCCATCGAAGCTTTTAGCTAATTTTGTAGTCTAGCCTGTATGTGCATTAAGAGGGTCTTTTCTTTTTTATACTCCTCCTCTTGTTGCTCCATAGCGCCTGTGACAATGCCCAAATCCTCATGTAAAGTTCGAATGGTAGATTGATGCTCCTTTTCAGCCCTTTTCTGAATCAACCTAACTCTCTCTTCGAATATTGTATCACGTTGAGCCAACTCTTCTCTAGCATTCTTTAGATCATTACTGAGGATATCCAGAGTAGACCTATAATTTCTTTCCACCTCGAGTCGAGCTTGCTTGATTCTGACTTCAATTTCCTCTTCTCGATCCCTGAGTTCTTGCGCTGATCCTTCGGGCATTACTTTGAGGGGGGCTTGATCAAAGAACCAATGGACGTATGAAGGGTCTACTTCTCCTTCAACACGATCGTCTACCATAGCTTTCGAGCTCAAAGTTCGACTACCACCCCAAATCTTTTGAGCTTCTGATTCTCGATCTCGATCTTCAGACGACACTTCCCATACGAAACTCTGTGTATCATCGGTCCTAGGTAAGATTTGTCTTTGTCCTAGTTGGCGTAGCACCCGAAGGGGTATGTATGGTTGGAATCCCCGAAGGCCTGTCAAAACAAAGAATGGACGATATGAAGACATAACAATTACCTCACTTGCAGGGAACCAATGATAGTTCCATGTAATATCAGATGCAGTTAATTTATGAAGGTAATGTCTCCACGCTTTGACACCTTTTGGCAATTTGTCTACTAATTCCTTCATCCTGTCTGGGTGGCTCGTGGCTCAAAATATAATTCGTCCATTCAGATTTGAAATCTGTTGCAAAACTATGGCGATACAAGTGCTCCAAAAACCATATTTGCAATAGAATGCTACAACCTTCAAAAAAGTCTTCCCCTTCCCTACATTTAGTCAAAGCACGATAAATGTCAGCCAACATCATTGGCAAGATAGTGGATTTCTTTTTCTTCATCATAATAGCGACTATTCCCGACAGACGAATACTGATTTTTTTATTTCTCCTTGGAAAAACCATGGTTCCCAAAAAGGCCACCATGAATGCTTCTTGTCTATGCTTTTCCCAAGTAGGGAGGTGTTGCCCATTTTTAAGTTGTTTCCCGTAGTCTGAAAATCCTTATTTCTTTCCATATCTTGAGTACAAAAATTCCAAGGAAACCAATCCATTATCGAAACACTCCTTATGAGGATGGATGATGTACATTTGTTCTAAAAATTTGTTCCCGCTGACGCTTCTTGGGGCTATGAGTGTTTTGCTTCGGAGATCCTTGCCTAACCTTGTGAAACCACCCAACTCCTCCAATGTAGGCGTCAACTCAAAATCGCTAAAGCGAAACACATTGCTTATAGAATCCCAAAACGGGATCAAAACCTCGATCAAATCTCTGTCAGGACTAAATCTCATGATATCTGTGAGGAAGCCAAGATGTTTGAATATCTCAATTCACCTAAACTCATGCATATCGTTCCACCAAGCCATGAGCAGTGGTGGGGTTTTATCTGTGATCATGAACTTTGGGGGATCGTTGACCATTTCGACTGCTTCATCCCTTGATCTTTTATCACATCCCTTGGTCTTTTATCACATCTCATAGATCTCATGATTACCTGGTTAGGAAAAGACAACTCGCGATTTAAAATCAAATTTAACTTATGAAATTTTGATCATTCGAAATCATTTGTCGGAGTTGTTAAAAAAATAAGATAATATGAAAATGACTCAGAACGCCTAAAGTGGTTATTCTTTTGAAAACGACCTTGTTGACCTTTCTTAGGGGAAACCTAGGTTGTTTTCGGAGAGAATGATCGGACAAAGAGATAATTTTGACAAGTAAATCATGAAGTAGAGAAAGAAAAAGAAATAAAAGAAGGTGAACATGCACTATTTGAAACAAATTTGAAGACATACATATATAATATATATATATATATATATATATATATATATATATATATATATATATATATGTACATGCACTATTTGAAACAATTTTGAAGACATACACATAAAAATATTTTATTTTTTTATGTGTACATGCACTATTATTTTATTTTATTTTATAAAAACTTGATGTTTTGATAAAAGTAAGAATACAATTGAGGGTTTTATATATATATATATATATATATATATATATATATATATATATTATTTTCAATTTGTTTATTATTTGCTGAAAATGGGTAAAAAAAAATAGACATTTCTTCTTTTAGTTAATTGTCTAAAGCCGGTCAACATTTATTATAGTCTTTCACATGATGCAACAAGTAGCACAAAAATGTACATGATGGTCTCAAGAAAGGGTACCTGTCCTTGACAGACCCGGCCCCCGTGCCGAGTCTGGCTAAGTTAAATGCATATGATGCAGATAAAGCGAAACCTAGTAAAGATATCATGTCTGAAGGTTTTAGTTCTGCTAAGGTTGAACTTGTGGGGAAAGGTATCTAAACTGGCTATAAAACGAGCGGACAACTCGAGTCAGGGAGTAGCAACATACCGGTAGCAGCGCTTTCCGGCTTAGTACATGGGTGCTCCCTATTCTAAACACGTGTGACTAAAAATTCTTCACCATGGACCGAAGATCCACTGGCTATCTTGACAGAAGTGGGGTGCGCAGTCGCAATTCCCATAATTGTATTATAGAAGATTCAGAGGAGTATGCGAGAGAAGACAATTATAATGCAATTCAAATAATATTAAAATAGTAAAAAAAAACAATTAGCACATTCAGCCAACAAATACAATATCCAAAATATAAATGAAAAAAAAATAAAAAAATAAATTCATACACAAGTCAATAGTAACAAGCTCGAATTCTGGTTAGTTCCCAGCGGAGTCGCCATCTGTCACACCCCCTATTTTTCTCTCAAGATTTTAATTTAGTATGTTTTGAAAGAAAAAGAGTTTCTCCAATTAAAGTGACATTTTGACAAGGGATTATTTTATTATTCAGAGTCGCCACTTGAAATTGAGTTTTGGTGTTCCAAGTCACCTTATTATTTAATCCCCTAATCAAAAGGAATTTTAACTCTTTATTTTTATTGGTCTGCGAACCAGAAAATTCGGGTAAGGAATTCTGTTGACCGAGGGGAAGGTGTTAGGCACCCCTCGAGTCCCGTGGTTCTAGCACGGTCGCTTTATTGACTATATAATTGACTTAAATTAATTTTTGGATATTATATTATTAGCTTAATAATAAAAATGTTATTTACCTTCATTCGCTGATTTATTTTAAACCTATTCAAACTGTCTTATTTATTTTTTAATCTATTTAAAATTGTCTTAATTTTTCGGTGTGTGTCCTTTAATTTGACACTTGAAACACTAGTATTTTTCTTTTCTTTTCTTTTTTTGATTTTTTTTTTTGCGTGTATTTGTATTTTATTTTTTAATATTATTATGTGTAGACTATGTATAGGTATCTAATAGTAAGGAATTAGAATTTATGTAGGAAAGAGAACTTTAGAGTTTGAGTAATTTTAAGATTGTATTTTTTCAATGTTAGATTTTAAAATAGGAGATAAAATTTTATGAAATTTTTGATTAGTTTTAGCAAGCAATTCTAAAGAGATTAGGACTATTTTTTAGGAAGATTTTCCTTTCATTTTTTAATTTTTTTAATTTTTTTTTTACTTTTTCCTTTTCTGTTTTGGTTTATTAATTTTATATTTTTACTTTTTCACTATGTTTCTCTCTTCGTATTTTATTTTATTTTTTATAATTTTTTTTAAGGTTTAGTTCTGTTTCTTTCTACCTTTCTTCTTTATTTTTTTTTTAATCCTTTATTTTATTTTTTTTCATTCTGTTTGTCTTCTCTTTTTTTTTTCTTTTTTTTTTGTTATGTTTTTGTTTTCTCTCTTTTTTTTTCTTTTTTTTTTTTCACGTTATTGCTCTTCTTCTTTTTTTTTTTACGTTTTTCCGCTTCCTTTTCTTTATTTTTTTTTATTATTATACTTTTTTCACTTTTTTTTTTTTTACATTATGTTCCTTTATTTATTTATTTTTGTTCTTCTTACTTTTTTGGTTAAATTTTTGTTTTCTTTTTTACGCCTTATTTTCTCTTCTTTTTTTTTCATTTTTTATTATTATTCTTTTCTATTCATGTTTATATATATTTTTATTTTTTTTATGCTTTCTCGCCTTCTTTTTTTTTTATTTAGTTTTCCTAATTATTCATTATTTTATTTTTTATCATAAGTCTCTAAATAATATTCATATATCCTCTTAATTATAATTTGAATTAAAGCGATATCATCTTAACGTTTATTCTAAAGGCAAACTATTTTTATCAAAATAATATATTAAAAAAAACTAAAAAAAAATTCCACATAGATTTTCTAAATCACTGATCAATTAAACTTCAGTTTATATCCTAATCTAACAAGTCTACAAATAATTTCAATAAAAATTTTCTTAAGTGAAAACTAAGCTCCAAGAAAACACTAACTATTCAAAAATTAAATATCACGAAACCAATTTCAATATTAATTGCATCTAAAGAGCATAAGACAATAATAGAAAAAAAATGTACGGTACATCATTTATTTTTTATTTTTTATATATTATTTTTTAGCAAGAAAACATATTCAGTTTAGTTTTCCTAAGCATTCGTAAATTCTCAAAAAATAATCACAACATGCATCACAGATTGATATTACATAATAATAACATGCGATTCAAAGAACTTCATATTATTGGAATTGATTTTTTCCATACAAGTATTCTATTTAAATAATGCGGGAATTTAGAGTTACCTCACTGCGAAAATTGATACCACAAAAATAAACTGCTACTATCTACTGATTTCCAAAGTTAATAGCTAATATTAACTTTAAAAAGCCACGAATCCGAAACGTTGAGCGAAACCTCGAACGCTGACTTAATTCTCAAAAATAAAAACTTACTTTTGTTATCTTTTTCTCTCTGTGTTTTTTTTTCTCTTATTCTTCTTTCTTCTCCCTTTTTTTTTTCTCTACTGAGCGTGTTTTATAATATTTTAGGTGTAAGTCTGGTGCTAACTTAAAGGAACGTGAAAGAGTGGGGAGTTTAGTTTAAAAATTAGTTGAGAGTTTTTAGGGTTGAGATAAGGGAATAAAATAAAAAATAGCAATTTAATATTAACAAACAATTAATAAAAAATAATAAGAATAGAAAAGAACGAAGAGAAAAGAAAGAAGAAAAGAAAAAAAAAAAAAGAAAAAAAAAGAGAAAAGAACGTGCAAGACAAAAAAAAAAAACTTAATGGGAGGAGGGTTTTTAGGAAAAATAGTTATGAAAGTTTGAAGGTAATTAGGATAAATGGTAGTAATTTGAAGTTTTTAGGACTCTTCTTTTTTATTTTATATTTATTTTATTTTTATCTACTTTTTCATAATATATACGATTATTATTATTATTATTATTATTTTTTTTTTTTTTTTTTAGACTAGTTAAAAGTTGAAAGATTAAAACAAATATATTAAATTCACAAGCTTTCTTTATTCAACTTTAATCATAAAGTGAGCTTATAATTTGTTGTAATTTTCAGATTTATTTTTTTTCATTTATTTTAAATATAACCCTACTAAAATAATAATATTTAAGTATTAAAATTGATGTAAATTCTTTATGTTTTGGTCAAAAATTAGGTATTCACAATGCCTTTTGATACTTCCATCAGCATTGTACTTCATTTTGAAAAACCATTTTAGTTTGATAACATTCTTCCCTTCAAGAAAATCAACCAACTCCTAGGTATGGTTTTTCTCAATGGCATGAATCTCTTCAATCATTGCATTGTGCCACTCAGGATGCTTTGCAGCTTCTTCATAACATGTCGGTTCAGCAGCTAACAAGGAAAAACTAGAAGATGCATAAATATCTTTCAATGATCGAAACTTAGTTTGTGGCATTTCACCGGATGGAGTTGAAGAAGGGGAATGAGAGCTTGCTAGAATAGAACTATTGTTGCTATTGCTAAGAGGAGAAAATTAGTATTACTGCTAGAAGGAGAGGAAGGAGTAGAATCTAATATAGAATACTGAATCTTCTTTTTCGTCATTCCACTCGTTGGCTGCTTCTTCATTAAAAACAACATTCCCGTTGATAATCACTTTGCTACAACTTGGATTATATAGTCTATATGCTTTGGATTGAGGACTATAACCAGTGAAAATGCATTTCTCTAATTTTTCATCTAGTTTAGAACGTATATTAACGAAAGCATAAGCTATATAACCAAAGACTTTCAAGTGGCTTACTCATGGTTTTCGACATGTCCATGCTTCATATGGAGTTTGATCTAAAACAGCTTTTGTTGGAGATATATTCAAGAGTGACACAGGTGCAACCACTGCTTCTCCCCAAAATTGAATTGGAAGTCCCCTTGCATTAAGTAAGCTTCTAGCCATCTCAACCACTGTACGATTTTTTCGATTGGCGACTCCATTTTGTTGTGGAGAGTATAGTGCTGTAAGATCCCTATGAATTCGATTCTCATCTCAAAATAAATTAAAATCATTAGATAAAAATTCACCACCACGATCTCTACGAAGAGCTTTTATCTTGAAACCTATTTGCTTCTCCATAAGTACCTTGAATTTCCTAAAATTCTCAAACGTTTCAGATTTGAACTTCAGAAAGTAAATCCAACTCATACAGTTATAGTAATTTGTTAACAAAACAAAATATCGACTCCCACCAAGCGAGTTAATCTTAATTGAGCCACACAAGTCAGCATGTACAAGCTCAAGACAACTACTAGCTCTCCAAGATTTTTCTATGGGGAAATATTTTCTACTTTATTTTCCAAATATGCACCATTTACATAACTCAAGCTCACCCACCTTTGGTAAAGCAACTACCATTTTCTTTCTAGTTAACAGTTTCAACCTATTAATGTTCAAGTTATATCACAGATAAGTTTAGAATTACCCTGCATTGTTTTGATGGCTATGGTACCTCTGCCTTCTCATCGTACTTTTTTGTCATCACTAAGTCGAACTTCACTTTTTTTGAGTCATCAAGATCTCTAAATAGAGACTTTGTACCAGATATATGATTCGAGCATCCACTAGCAATAATCCAAACACCATCAAAATTGCCAGTAATTGGATAATGATCCATGAACAACTTACTTTCATCCTCAACTTTCTCGGAGAAATTGGCATCTTGCTGCTTATATCTTTGCTTGGTCTTACAATATGCTTAATTTTTGCTGGACTTCTTACAATTCCGGCATCGCAAGTCACTCTTGTGCTGATGTGACTCACTAAATTATCCTCCTCTACCATGGCCTCGACCTCGGTAATGAAATACACCTCTTCCTCTACATCTACTAGAAAAAAATTGAGGATTTTTCCTTGGAGAAAGATAAGTCCTCTTTCACCTGGAATGCCTTCTCTTCAACCTTGTCATAAGACTTGTTTAGCCTATCTTCATGAGATAACAAAGAACCCATTAATTCATCAAATGTATAATCAGATAAATCCTTGGATTCTTCAATAGAAGCAATCACTTGTTCAAAATTAGTAGTTAAAGACCTCAAAACCTTTGCTACAACAAATTCATCATTAATTTTCTCTCCATAATACTTCATGAGATTAAAAATTGTGGAGACTCTAGACATATAAGCTTGCACTGGTTAATTAGTTCTCATGCTTAAAGTTTTAATATTGCGACGCAAAGTTTGTAATTTAACTATAATTACCTTCTTATCTTCCATATACTGCTGTTGCAAAATTTCCCAAGCTTCATGGGAAGTCTCTGCTACTAAAATTCTAGGGAAGATATTATCATCAAGGGCTTTTCAAATCAGGAACAATGCCTTCAAATCATTTTTGTGATTTTCCTGCAGTTGCTGTGCATGGCCTTCATCGGGGTTTGGAAATCCATTCTCCACCAAGTTCAGTATCTCTTCACACTTAAAAAGAGTCTTTATCTTAAGGCTCCAAAAATGGTACTTCACCTCTTTGAATATTGGAAAATGTTGAGAGTTAGAATTAGAGTTTACTACCATTTTCCATCTCTGATTAGGTTTATTGTATAAAATTTGATGGGGTTCACTCTCTCATGTTACTTTGGTTCCAGAGGAGTGTGTCAATTTTGTTGAATAAATGCTCTCAAATGAGAGTTCTTCCATTAAATGGAAAGAATTCTGATTTACATGCCTAAAATCTGCTATATATCCCTAAATATATGGTATTCCTAATTGTAATATCTCTGAAAATATGCTACGTTAATCTATGTTTTCTCCTATCATCATTACACAAATATTTAGAGTTATAACATAGATATGTATATTTAGAATCTGTCCAATCATGCTAACATCCCCCTCTCAAATTGATGTTGGTGGATCAAAAAGCATCAATCTGCCTACCATAAACTGATGATGTTGTTGTGCCATAGACTTTGTAAACACATCAGCTATTTGATGATCACTGGATACATGTGTAAGAGTAATGACTCTCTTATCTACAACTTCTCTGATATAATGATAGCCCACTTCATGTCTTTGGTCTTTCATGATAAACTGGAATAGTAGCAATCTGAATAGCACTTGTGTTGTCAGCATGGAGATGAGTGATATTAGATTGAGGAAATCCAATTTCTACAAGTAAACCACGAAGCCAAACAATCTCAGAGCAAGCAGTAGACATTGCTCGATATTCAAATTCGGTGGATGATTTTGATACACGGTCTTGCTTCTTGTTCTCCCAAGATATCAAGGAATCTCCAAGAAACATGCACCAACCTGTGACGGAGCGACGAGTATCAGGACATCCAGCCCAATCAGAATCACTAAATGCATTAATCTGAATCTCAGAACCACTAGGAAAGAATAATCAACAAGTAGATGTTCCCAAGAGATATCAAATTACATGACAGAAAGCCACCAAATGTAGATGGTGTGGAGCCTGCATAAATTGACTCACTTGTTCAACTGCAAAAGAGATATCTGGCCGAGTAATAATAAGATAATTTAGGCTCCTAACTAATTATCGATACAAAGCTGGACCAGGAAAAAGATTTCCTTCCACACAACAGTACTTTACATTCAATTCCAATGGAGTATTTATAGAGGAAGATTCTTGAAGACCAGCCAAAGCAATCAAGTCCTGAGTATATTTCTAGTGGTTCACGAACACACCTAAAGAATTATAATGAACTTCTAACCCCTAAACGTATGTAAGAGTACCAAGATCTTTCATATGAAAAAAATCCTTAAGCTACTGCTGGAGGCTAGTTAATAGAATTAGTTCATGTGATAATAATGCCATCTACATACACCTAAAAAAGAACATAACCTGCAGATGTTTTTCGAAGAAACAAAGACGAATCATATTTGCTCTGCTCAAAAGAGAATTGAAGCAAAGTAGACTAAAACTTTCCAAACTAAGCTCTTGGAGCTTGTTTAGCCCATATAAAGACCGCTTCAACTTGCATACATCTGATGTAGGTGAAGAGAACAAACCAGCTGGGGGTTTCATATAAATATCTTCTTTGAGATCACCATGAAGAACAACATTGTTGACAACCATTTGATGAAGAATCCAATTTTGTGATTCAGCAATGGCAATAATAGTTCACACCGTAGTCATTTTTGCTACAGGTGTAAAATTCTCCTCATAGTTTACACCATACTCCTATTTGTTGCCAAGGACCACCAAGCGAGCTTTGTACCGATCAAGTGTCCCATCAAAATGAAGTTTAATTGAATATACCCATTTACATCCAATTGGACGGACATTTGGAGGACAAGAAACAATGTCCCATGTGTTATTTTCTTTAAGAGCTAAAAGTTCCTCCTCCAATGTTTTTGGCTAGCATTCCAACTTGGAGGCTTGTGAGTAACCTGTTGGAATAGATATGGTGGATAAAGTAGAAAAGAAAAACCATATCGTTTAGGATTTTGAGACACCCTAGTAGATTGTTAAGGAGGCAAAAGAGGAGCAAACCTTGAAGAAATCTCAGATTCTGGTTATGGAGCAGTGTCAGGTGGCAGATCTATTTCGAGAGGGGGTAAAGTTGGCCGACGTAATTCATACACAAATCCTGGTTTTAACCACTTAAAGGACAATGACAAATCCTCAAAAGTAGGAAGAAGAGGAGAAACAGAAGATGACTCAACATGAGTGTAAGATTCCATACTTTTTCTCTATTCTTGCATAATATGTGTAGCGTAGTTTGGCATGGTTATATGAGGTGTATATGAATTGGTAGCATACATTGGAGACTAATATTGCAAATGGGTGGCAATATTAGGGAACTAAACTAAAGTTTTAGGTCAAAGGAATCCCTCGGACAAAGCTCTAGATTAAAGAAATGGCTCGGGTATAACGTCCCCCATTTGAAAGGTTTAAAGTATTTCATACCTTGGGGTAAGCCTATGAGTGTTTATCATGCTAAGAATAGTGTTTTATGAGGTATTATAATAGCACAAGGTTCCTATGCTAAGTTTTGAAGCAAGAAAATTAGCGAAACTAAGGTCGGCAAAAGTTATCGAAGTGTCTCTAATAACATTTTCTTAATTTTGGGTCAAATGTCTTGGATGTTTTCTCCCAATATATAAAGAGTTATAAGGCCCGTGACCTACAAAATCGAAGGCCTATGAGTCTAGGCAATGTACAAAACCCCGTATCCAACCGACATCGGAGTAATGAGGTATGAGGGTTTTACCACGGATTGTCGGTCGCAATTCGGGTCGGATAAAAAATGTGGTATGTCGGCTTACTCAACGTTTTAAGCCATGAAAACATTTATTTTCACTCCCTAACCAGAAATAAATCTTAAGAGAGGGTTTTGATGGAGTTCTTTCATGGTGAAGGTTAGTTTTTGACGATTTCTACCATTAAAGGTTGTCCCTGTGCCTAGAAACATGATCTCTACACATGGCAATCATTTTCCCCTGCTATTAGTTGCGTTTGGAGCTAGTTTTTAAAGATATAATTTGTAGTTATTGGTGTTTCTTCAAGGTTTACACTTGGTTAACTAAGGTAATCATCTCGGGACTCTTTTATGATTGTTTTTATGAAGTTCTACGGACGTTTTGTCACCTTGAGGCCATATGGCAAATATGCCAATTTAAGCTCAATTATGAATTGTTTATAGGTGTGTACCAGCTGTGTAAATATAGTTTTTGCAAAGCTTAGGACATAAGGAACAACTTTCGTAAAGAAACTACTATCATTCTAGCATTCATTGGAAAGGTATGTTAAGGCTAAGCTACGCCCCTTATTTTAGCACCACTTCTGGGAAATTCCTAAAACGCTAAATGTGATATTTTGATATTTTCTTGCTAGAAAGACCTTTAGTGAAAGGCATTGGGATCTTGGCTGAATTATTTTCATGATTCTATTATTTTGATATTCCACTCGTTTAGATAAATAGAGTATTCGACATCTGCATGTCATTTTATCAGTTTTCTTGATTATCTGGCCGCATGTACAAATTCTTATTCTTCTTTGGGTGATGTGGCTTAAAATATCACAGGAGACCCTTATTACTTGTAACCAACACTCTTTCCCCACTAAAGTTATTAGGAAAAATCTTTAAAGTAACTCACGATCTTCAAATCTCTCAAATATAACTTAAATGTTTAAACTATTAGAACACTTGCTTTTTGAAATACTTCTTTTATAAATTATCTAGGAACCAAGTTAGGGACTAAGTAAATCACCTTAAACCTCTTATAAATATCAGCAAGGTTAGGTTATCTTTCTAAAATTCGAGTCAACTTTTCAATATTATTTGGATGAGCAACGAGGTTCCATGAGATTGTTACATGTTATACGAAAGTTATTATGGGGTTATGAGGACAAGACTACAAACGGGCCAAGATTGGCAATATGAGAATGGTAACATATAGGTGTTATAAATCCATGACATGACATGCTATGCATTCCACTCCCAAGCTATAATCAGGAGGTATGAGGCTTATTGCCTATATTTATATGTATGAGACACTGATGACCACAGGTTGGCATATATGATGTCGTTTAGCTATCGGGCACCATTGCTAGCATTTGGTTGGGTATGTCATGCATTTGCGTATATATATATATGTATTCATGACATACGATTATACAAGCATACCATGCATATTTAAGTAGTAGGAGGCCAAATGTCACCCATGGAGATTATTTGAGTTTCAGTTTCAGGTGGTATCTCTATTACCCTTCTTCAGTAACTATTTATGATTCTACTTCCCACTTTACATACCAGTACAGTTTTATTCGTGCTGAGGTCCCATTGCCTAGGGACACTACTTTTTGTTTTATGCGAGCAAGTTCAGGCAGGGATTCTGATTGACCCACCGTTTAGGATTCAGGTTCAATTGTGAGTTGGTAAGCTCCATCTTATCCTGGGGCTATCTGAGGAGGTTTACTTTTGTTGTACATTTTGGGTATAGTTGAGGCCTTGTCCTGACAGTGCTTATGTTACTCATAGAGGCTATTATGGACACAATATTCTGGTTTTTCTTTTGTATGTTTCAATTTACAACCCATAGTCTTGGCATGAATATATATATCTGTGTGTAAGTAGGTATATCTTCAATTATGGCCTCATCGGCTTGCTAGTACATCTTTATTTTTTTGGCTTGCCTACCATTGTATGTATGGTTTATTTTCATTCAGGTCATGACCTTCAAGGTCCAGGATTCACTTTTTAGAGGTTGTGCTTCCCAATATTTTTGTCTCACAGTTTGGTTAGCTAGTATGTTTTAGTGGGTAACTTGTTCTAATTGAGTATTTAGTGCCAGTTATGCCCCCTACTTCGGGGCGTGACAAACTTGGTATCAGAGCAGGTCGTATTCCAGGAAGGGTCCACAAGCCGTGTCTAGTAGAGTCTTGTTTATAGGAGTGTTGTGCACCACACTTACAATCAAGAGTCTACAGGGCATTTAGGAATGGTTACATTTTATTAAACTGATAGATCGTGCTATAGTGTAAAAGTATAAGAACATTCAAAATCTAAATCATGTTTTATGTTTCTTATCTAACAGGCTACACTTGCTCCGGATATGGCAGATCGAGAGATAGGTATGGATCTAAGGGAAGGTACTAGTCGTTCCCCACCGGGTCAAAGGGATAGATTTCCCTCGAAGGCACAGGGTGAATATCCAGTACCCCTACTACCAGCCTCCCTGACACCTGTTGAAGCCCGAGGTGATGTAGTACCCCTAGTCTCACCAGTTTGATTGGTACTTAAGGAAGCTAGGGATACAGGACCTCCATTACCTATTGTTCCTACACTAGAGACTGGGGGGTAAGAGATGAGGGAGGCAGTTTAGTTGCTGACAAGGATGGTTTCTATTCATGAGCGACAACTAGAGTCAGGAGTAGATACTCAGAGAGATCGGTGAGAGTTCATTGTTATGTTGATGGTTTGGCAGATCATCTGTTCTGAGATTGCAGGGTAGCATCCCTATCGGATGATGTAGATATTTTCTGCATACAGGCTTTCACTCAGACTACAGAGGACCTTTCTAAACAGATTCGTGATACCTGCAGGGATAGGGAGACGAGTAAGAGGGCACATACTATGGGGTCTTATAGGGAGCCACATAGTGATTTTAGGCCCCCAATCCATCGATATCCACCTTAGCCAGCGGGTAGTGTCTCACTACAGGTACATGGACCACAATTTGATCGTTATAGTCAGTCAAGACTAGGTCATAGCTCAGGCCAACCTGAGGGTCATCGACAGGATCATTCCGTATAGATAAGACATCCCACTCCTTATTGTACACAATGCGGTAAGCTACACACTGGGCAGTGTAGACATTGTTTAGGTGAATGTTATCATTGTGGGCAGATAAGACATTTTATTAGTCGGTGCCTGATGTTGAGCAGAGGTGATCTAGCTCAGCCTTCAGGATCCATAACAACATCTTCATCCTCAGTCCGTGCCCCACGACCAGGACCACAGTCTACTCAGCGTGGTGGTAGAGGGAGAGGTTAAGGATATACATGTTTGAGCAGCGTCCAGAACTGCTTTTATGCACTCATAGGATGATAGGATTCACAGACATCCCCTAATGTTGTTACACGTATATTGATGATAACTTCTCAAGATGTTTACGCATTGATAGACCCTGGCTCTACATTTTCATATATTACTCCATTTATTACTAGTAAGATTGACATGAAATCTAAGTTGTTGCCATAACCAGTTGAGGTGTCTACACCTATTGGTGACTCTATTTTAGCTAGTCGTGTTTATCGAGGTTTCACGATGTTAATTAATGATCGTCCAACCCCCACTGATTTAGTTGAGTTGATTATTGTAGATTTCTATGTTATCATGGGTATGGATTGGTTGCCAACTTGCTATGCTAATATTGATTGTCGTGCAAAGATAGTCAGATTTTACTTTCCAAGTGAGCCAGTCCTTGAGTAGAATGGTAATGCAACCACACCTAAGGGTAAGTTTATTTCATACCTTAGGGCTCGAAAGTTTATTGATAAAGGTTGTATATAACATATGGTTCATGTATAGGATACTGATAAAGAGCCCATGAATCTTCAGTCAATTCCTATCGTGATAAATTTCTAATAGTATTCCCTGATGATCTTCCATGAATTCCCCCAGAAAGGGAAATTGATTTCTCTATAGACTTGCTTCCTGATATGCAACCTATATCGATTCCTCCCTATAGAATGGCACCTGCAGAGCTAAGAGAATTGAAGGAACAACTGAAGGACTTGCTCGATAAAGGCTCTATCATACCAAATACTTCCCCATGGGGTGCCCCAATGCTCTTTGTTAGAAAAAAAGAAGGATCCTTACGGACGTATATTGACTATAGAAAACTAAATAACGTCACTATAAAGAAGAAATATCCTCTTCCATGAATTGATGACTTATTTGACCAGTTACAAGGTGCCAATTACTTTTCCAAGATTGACTTGTGGTCTGGTTACCATCAGTTGCGAGTCAGGGAAGTTGATATCCCAAACACAACATTTAGGATGAGGTATGGCCATTTTGAATTCCTTTTCATGTCCTTCGGGATAACAAATTCCCCAGCAACCTTTATGGATCTTATGAATCAGGTCTTCAAACCATTCTTGGAAAAATGTGTGATTGTGTTTATTGTTGACATTCTTATATATTCACGGTCGAAAGCTAAGTATTCAGACCACTTGCGAGTTGTATTGCAGACTCTCTAAGATTGCAAGTTATATGCTAAATTCTCTAAATGTATTTTTTGGCTTACTTCAGGTTGATGGACAAAAGATTGAAGCAGCGATGACTTGGCCGAGGTCCTTGAATCCAATGGAGGTTCGCAACTTTTTAGGCTTGGCAGCATATTACTGAAGGTTTTTGGAGGGATTCTCTTCTATCTCTGCACCACTGACAAAATAGATACATAAGGCAACTAAGTTTCAGTGGACCGTGACATGTGAACGGAGCTTTCAAAAACTAAAAAAAGGCTTACCACCACACCTATCCTAACTCTTCCAGATGGTAATGAGGGCTATGTTGTTTATTGTGATGCCTCAAGAATTGTCCTAGGTTGTGTTCTTATGCAGCATGGTAAGGTTATTGCATACGCCACTAGACAGTTGCGAAACCATGAGCAGAATTATCCGACACATGATCTCAAGTTGGCTGCAGTTGTCTTTGCCCTAAAAATTTGGTGGCATTATCTATACGGGGTTTATAGAGATATTTTCACCGATCACTAAAGCCTTCAGTATTTACTTAAGCAGAGGGAGTTGAACCAACAACAAATAAGATGGCTAGAATTATTAAAGGACTACGATGTTGACATTTGGTATCATCCCGTCAAAGCTAATGTTGTTGTTGATGCGCTCAGTCGGAAGTCCATGGGCAGAGTAAGTCATGTTGAAACTGATAAGGCTGGAATAGCAGAAGACCTGTGTCAGCTAGTTAATTTGCAAGTACACTTGGTAGATGCACGAGGTGGAGGTGTTGTCGTTAAGAATATGGCAGAATCTTCCTTTGTGACTGAAGTGAAAAGGCGGCAACATAAAGATCTTGAGCTTAGGAAATTGAGGGAAAAGATTCCACAGTAGCAACAACCCTTATTTGAGCTAACTAGAGATGGAGTCCTTAGATACTAGGGTCGCTTATGTGTACCGGCAGTTGGAGAGCTCCGTACAAATATTCTTTAAGAGGCTCATTATTCTAGGTATGCATCTCATCCTGGAGTGATGAAGATGTATCAAGACCTCGACAAATCTATTGGTTGAATGGCATGAAAAAAGATATTGCGGAGATGGTAGTTGAATGTCCCAACTGTCAACAAGTTAAAGTAGAGCATCAAAGTCATGGAGGCCTAACCCAGTATATTGAGCTTCCGTTATGGAAATGAGATATGATAAATATGGACTTTATCACTAGTTTGCCTCGCACTCCACAAAGGTATGATTCTATTTGGGTAATTATCGATAGGCTAACAAAATCTACTCATTTCTTGCCAATTAGAACGACATATTCAGCTGAAGATTATGCCAAGCTTTACATTTAGGAGATTGTTCGCCTTCACGGAGTTCCACTATCTATTATCTCATATCGAGGAGCTCAACTTACAACACATTTTGGAGATTGTTACAAAAGGGTCTAGGCCCTCAGGTAAATCTTAGCACCACTTTTCATCTACAAACTGATGGATAGGCAGAACGTACTATTTAGACGATTGAGGATATGTTACGTGCTTGTGTGATGGATTTTAAAGAAAGTCGGGATCAACATCTACCTTTTATCGAGTTTGCTTATAATAATAGCTTTCAAGCTAGTATTCAGATGACCCCTTACAAAGCACTATATGGGAGAAAGTTTAGGTCCCCGGTCGGTTGGTTTGAGCTCGGGGAAGCAGATTTGCTAAGTCCCAATCTTGTCCAACAAGAAATTAAAAAGGTTACGCTTATTAATGATCGGCTTCATACAACACAGTGTCGGCAGAAGTCTTATTCTAATGTTCAATGACGAAACTTAGAGTTTGAGGTAGAAGATTGGGTTTTCCTTAAAGTATCGCCTATGAAGAACATCGTGCGATTTGTAAAGAAAGGGAAGCTCGATCCTAGGTACGTTGGACCGTATAAGATTATTCGAAAGATTGGTATGGTGGCATCCGAGCTTGATTTGCCTTTAGAATTGGAAGTAGTCCATCATGTATTTCATGTATCTATGTTGCGTAAATGCATTGGAGATCCTTCACGTATTATGCCCATTGAAAATATTTATATCGCTGAAGATTTATCTTATGAAGAGGTACTAATAGCGATTTTAGATCGGAAAATAAGAAAGCTTCGAACTAAAGATGTAGTTCTTTAAAAGTGTTATGGCGAAATAACAGCATTGAGGAAATGACTTAGGAAGCGGAAGAGGAAATGAGGAAGGAGTACCCCCAACTGTTTACGACTTAAGGTGAGTCACATTTCGATAATTGGCACTTATTTCTTCACAATGACTTGGTTAAATTTTCAGAAGCTCGAAAGTGCAATTTGTATGTCTTCTTATAAGATAGCTATACAAAGCTTAGGAGTTACAATTTTCAGATTTTGACTTTAATTTTCGACTGTAACAAAAATGGAGTCGCAAATAAAGTCCTACAGGAACATAACTCAACCAAGGAATGCTCTAGATCCATTCACGGGCGAATGTTCATAAGGAGGAAAGAATGTAAGATCCCGTACTTTTTCTCTATTCTTGCATAATATGTGTGGCGTAGTTTGGCATGGGTATATGGGGTGTCTATGACTTGGTAGCATACATTGGAGAGTAAGATTGCAAATTGGTGTCAATATCAGGGAACTAAACTAAAGTTTTAGCTCAAAGGGACCCCTCGGACAAAGCTCTAGATTAAAAAAATGGCTCGGGTAGAACTTCGCCCGTTTAAAAGGTTTAAATTATTTCATACCTTGGGGTAAGCCTATGAGTGTTTAACATGCTAGGAATAGTGTGTTATAAGGTATTATAATAGCACAAGGTTCCAATTTTAAGTTTTGAAGTCAAGAAAATTAGCGAAACTAAGGTCTGCAAAAGTTATCGAAGTTTCTCTAATAACATTTTCTTGCTTTTGGGTCAAATGTCTTAGATGTTTTCTCCCAATATATAAAGAGTTATAAGGACCGTGACCTACAAAATTGAAGGCCTATGAGTCTAGTTTGTAACGCACAAAACCCCATATTCAACCGACATCAGAGTAATGAGTTATGAGGGTTTTACCGCATACTGCCGGGGAAGAATTCGGGTCTCGATCCGGGTCGGGTAAAAAATGTGGTATGTCGGCTTACTCAACGTTTTAAGCCATGAAAACATTTATTTTCACTACGTAATCAGAAAAAAAGCTTAAGAGAGGGTTGTAATGGAGTTCTTTCATGATGAAGGTTACTTTTTGACAATTTCTACCATTAAAGGTTGCCCCCTGACTAGAAACATGATCTCTACATGTGGCAATCATTTTCCCCTTCTATTAGCTGCGTTTGGAGCTAGTTTTTGAAGATATAAATTTGTAGTTATTGGTTTTCTTCAATAATTACACTTGGTTAACTAAGGTAATCATCTCGGGACTGATTGTTTTTATGAAGTTCTATGGATGTTTCGTCAAGTTGAGGCCATATGGCAAATCTGCCAATTTAAGCTCATTTATGAATTGTTTATAGGTCCGTACCAGCTGTGTATATATAATTTTTGCGAAACTTAGGACATAAGGAACAACTTTTGAGAAAAATCTATGGTCATTCGAGAGTTCATTGGAAAGGTATGTTAAGGCTAAGCTATGTCCCTCATTTTAGCACCAATCCTAGGAAATTCCTAAAACGCCGAATGTGATAGTTTGCTATTCTCTTGCTAGAAAGACCTTCAGTGAAAGGCATTGAGATCTCAGCTGAATTATTTTCATGATTCTATTATTCTGATATTCCACTCATTCGGATAAATAGAGTATTGAATAGCTACATATCATTTTATCGGTTTCCTTGATTATATGTCCGCATATAAGAATTCTTATTCTTCTTTGGGTGATGTGACTTAAAATATCACGGGAGGCCCTTTTTACTTGTAACCAGCCCTCTTTCCCCACTAAAGTTACTAGGAAAATTTTTTGAAAGTAACTTACGATCTTCAAAACTCTCAAATATAACTTAAATGTTTAAACTATTAGAACACTTGGTTTTTGAAATACTTCTTTTATATATTATCTAGGAACCAAGTTAGGGACTACGTAAATCACCTTAAACCTCTTATAAATATCAGCAAGGTTAGGTTATCTTTCTAAAATTCAACCTAACTTTTCAAACTTATTTGGAAGAACATATGAGGTTCCATGAGATTGTTACATGTTATACGAAAGTTATTATGGAGTTATGAGAACAAGACTACAAACGGGCCAAGATTGACAACATGAGAACGGTAACATATAGGTGTTATAAATCCATGAGATGACATGCTTTGCATTCTACTCCTGAGCTATAATCGGGAGGTATGGGGCCTATTGCCTATATTTATACGTATGAGACATTGATGACCACATGTTGGCGTATATGATGCCGGTTAGCTACAGGGAAGCACCACCATTGCTAGCATTTGGTTGGGTATGTCATGCATTTGCATCTCTCTCTCTCTTTATATATATATATATATATATATATATATTCACGACATACGATTATACGAGCATACCATGCATATTTAAATAGTAGGAAGCCCAATGTCACCCAGGGAGATTATTTGAGTTTCAGTGTCAGGTGGTATCTCTATTACTCTTTTTCAGTAACTATTTATGATTCTACTTTCCGCTTTACATACCAGTACATTTTTATTTGTGCTGACGTCCCATTGTCTGGGGACGCTGCTTTTTGTTTTATGCGAGCAAGTTCAAGAAGGAATTCTGATCAACCCACCCTTTAGGATTCAGGTTCAACTGTGAGTTGGTAAGCTCCATCTTATCCTGGGGCTATTAGAGGAGGTTTAATTTTGTTGTACAGTTTGGGTATTGTCCTGTCAGTCCTTATGTCACTCATAGAGGCTATTGTGGACACAATATTCTGGCTTTTCTTTTATATGTTTCAATCTCCAACCCATAGTGTTGACATGTATATGTATGTGTGTGGAAGTAGGTATGTCTTCAATTGTGGCCTTGTCGGGTAGCTAGTACATCTTTATTTTTTTGGCTTGCCTACCATTGTTTGTATGGTTTATTCTCATTCAGGTCATGACCTTTAGGGTGCCGGATTCACTTTTTAAAGGTTGTGTTGCCCAATCTTTTTGTCTCATCATTTGGTTATCAAATATGTTTTAGTGGGTAAATTGTTTTAATAGGGTATATAGTGCCAGTTACGCCCCTTACTTCGGGGTGTGACAATAAGTAGGAGAGAAATACTGATTCTCAAAGAAAATAACATTTCTAGAAACACAATATTTTTTAAAACTCGGATCATAGCAAATAAAACCTATAAATGAAGTACTATAGCCCATTAAAGCACATTTAATAGACTGAACAGAGAGTTTACTGCATTGAAAAGGAGGCATGTGCACAAAACAAACAGAACCAAACATATGAACAATATGATAGGTGGGATGCTTATGAAAATGGCGATAATATGGAGACTCAAGATTTAACACTTTAGATGAAAGTCTATTAATCAAATAGACAGCAATAGACAAAGCTTCAACCCAATATTTAGATGGAAACAGAGGACTCAATCAATAAAGTGCGAGTGATATCTAAAAGATAACGATTTTTACGCTCAACAACCTCATTTTGTTGTGGTGTATATGGGCAAGAGTGTTGTGATACAATTCCTTTCTCAAGCAATAAATTATTGAATTCATGAACCATATATTCTCCATCAGAATTAGATCTTAATATTTTGATGCATGTGGAAAATTGAGTCTCAACGTAAGCCAAAATTTTCTTGAATATGGAAAACACTTCAAATTTAGATCGAAGAAAATACACCCATGTAAATCGACTGTAGTCATCTATAAATGTCACAAAATACTTGAAATGAGAATGAGATATAACTGGTAAAAATGTACCCAAACATCACTATGAATGACATAAAAAAACTTTGCAGCACGACTACCAAAATTAGGAAAAGGAAGACTTTTACTTTTGCCTAATTTACAAGTAGAACAATCAAAGGAAGCAGCTGAAAATTCATTTTTATTTCCCAATAAACCAGAATTGGACAAATGAGACAACACAATAGAATTTGGATGTCCTAGACGTTTATGCCAAACCTCATTCTTAGTAGTGGTAGAAGCAAAAGCTAGAACACGAGGAATAGAAAAGTGGATAGGAAACAATCTTCCAACTTTAGTCCCCTTCGTGATTATCATCCCCGACACCTGATCCTGCACAAGGCAACCATTACGAGAAAAATTCACATTAAAATTATTATCTACCAATTGGCCATCTGAAATAAGATTAGTGGAGAGCTTTGGTGATACAAAAATATTCTTGAAAGCTTCAGTAATAGCCCTAACCTTGGTAATGGGTAAATTGCTACCATTGGCAACCTGAATTTGCGTTGGACCATTGTACTCACAGATGTTTTTGAGTATATTAGGTGAGTTGGTGATATGATTGGAAGCGCTAGAATCAACAAGCCAAAATTTAGATATTACCTCATTACCTTACAACCCCAAAGTTGAAAATGCTGACAAGATCATTTGTTGTACCATTTCAGGAGTAAGAACTTGTCCTACTAAAGACGAGTTATCTGTAGTTGAACCATTTATCCCAACTTGAAAAGAATTTTCCCTACAGTTTTGAGGACGTGTGGGAAATTTTTTGATAATGTATCCTTGTTGTTTACAATAATTACTTAACTTCTTGCCACAATTGCCAACAATATGACCATATTTCTTGCAACTGTAGCATTGAGTTCTAGCCATATCCATGCCCTTTCCTTTCCCTTGAGCTGCAAATGAGACAGTGACAACATTACCTTAATGAAAAAAAAAAATTGTGACGAGACACTGCTCATCACGAAGTATTTCCCTAAAACAAACATCCAACGAGGGAGATGGATCACTATTCATCAAGTTGGAGCGAAAACTTTCAAAATCAGATCATAATTTCATAAAAAATTTATCTCGCTTACTTTTTTCATGAACTTCTTGAATGATGGAGAGTGATTTCAAAGGTATTTTAGCATAAACGATATCGGTAAATTCAGCCCATAAGTTCTGAAATCCAAAGATATAATCTTGAACAGAGAGACCTCCTTGAGAATACTTAGCAATTTCATGCTCTAACTTAAAGTGCCTTGCGCTATGGTCTTGGTTGTAAACCTTTTATAAGTAATCCCACATGGCCTTTTCTGTCTTGTATGGCCTAAGATTAAGAACAATAAGAGGGTCAATTGACCCTAAAATCCATGTCATCACTGGAGCATCTATAACCTTCCATTGACCGAGCTTTGTAGGATCGGTAGGACTAGGATCGCTTCCATCTATATGTCCCCATAATTATTTTCCGGTGACAAATATTTGGAACTGAAATTTCCAGGCAGAGTACTTTTTTCCTATGAAACGAACATGGAAAGACTCAAACTGATATGATGTCATGTTCTTGACAAGCTAAGGAAGATAGAAATGCAATGATACAAAATAACTAGAATGACCAAGATTACGATTCCAAGATGCCTAAAATTTTCAAGATACTTAGGACTTACTGTTGACTAAAAAATAGTAAGCAGAACCAAAACTTTCAAAAAAAAATTCTAAAAGAAACCACAGATGAAAGACACTAAGAATCAAAGAACTCAAAATGGCTCTAATACCATGTCAATTTTGCTGAATAAATGCTCTCAAATGAGAGTTCTTCCATTAAATAGAAAGAATTCTGATTTACATGCCTAAAAATCTATTATATATCCCTAAATATATGTTATTCCTAATTGTAATATCTTTGAAAATATGCTATATTAATCTATGCTATCTCCTTTCATCATTACATAAATATTTAGACTTATAACATAGATATGTATAGATATTTAGAATATGTCCAATCATGCTAACAGAATACACCTGGAAATACAGAAGAAGAAGAAGGACTATGTTGTGGTTCACTTCTTTTTCTTTCTAATTGCTCTGATACAAAACTGTTGGATCAAGAGACGAAAGGCAAATAAAATAGCTTTCAAAGACAATTTTTTTTGTACTGCTCAATCTTTCTCCATTATTGAAAAAAGAACACTTACTGACATTTATAGGCTTATAGTTAACTGCGTAAGCTAAAATAAAGCAACTAACTAATAATGGAAAAACATGAGAAAAGTGGTAAACATGACCCACTACAATAAGAAAAATAATGCATTGACCAGGTAAAAACTTAAATTCGCTAATCCTAAAAGATAGATTCACAAACTGATTTTGTGCAACAGAACTATTTTGAAGAATTAGTCAACATATTTGACTATGATTTTCAAACAAGACAATAAATAGAGCTCCAACACATGATCTTAGTTTCTCTGACAACAGAAAGACTCTAGGATCTGGTACCGTTCCTCCATATCACTTGTAGTCAAAATAAAGTACCTACATTTGTAAAAATAGCAAGGATAAGGAGACAAGTCAGAGTTTTTGGTCAAAAACATCCTTCAACTATACCTGAGACTTGAATTACACCGTTGCTCTATCATAGTGAACAAAAAACACTCTCTATTATTCCAATAATGATAAGATTCATAAACTTATTGTTAAGCCTGCATACCCTCCATTTTGTGTGCTCTCATCCTTCTCTTAGCTGATGTTGAATATTGATTCAAACGTAATTAGAGGTTCCTATTTAGTTGGCAGAGTAAAACATTTGTTAGGAGTCCTGGTTGAGTCAAAGCATATCTTCTGTTTAGTTGCTAATATTTACCTTATTCGATAAGGTTGTGGTTAAGGTAGTGGGTCATGTTTCTCTTAGGTGGTTGAGTCTTAATTCCTATTTAAAGTGTCCTATATATTTTCTTTAATATATCATAAATATAACATGAAAGTTCTCTGCAACTTTCTTTTATCTTATATGTTGTTTCATCTTTCTTTATTCTCCAATAAAATTGGTATCAATAGCTAGGTTAGGTCAAACTGAGAGCAAATCAGTAGCAAGAAGAAAGTGACAATTGAAAGCAAAGAATGACTACCAATGGAGCATCTACCACATCTCAACAACCAATTTACATCTTTAATGGGGATGAATACGAATTTTGTAGCATAAAGATGAAGACTTTGTTCAAGTCTCAAGAATTGTGAGATTTGGTGGAGAAGGGCTATGTTGAGGAAGATGAAGTAAAAAGGTTGTGGGAGAAAAAAATAAGGACTCCGAGGCTCTGTTTTACATCCAGCAAGCGATGCATGACTCAATTTTTTCCAAAATTGTTGTTGCAGAAACCTCAAAGCAGGCATGGGATATTCTGAAAAAAGAATTCCACGGCTCGACAAAGGTAATGACTGTTAAACTCTAATCACTACGACGTGATTTCGAAAATTCATCCATGAAAAGTAGTGAATCTGTGCAAGGCTACTTATCTCGGGTGAGTGCAATTGTTAATCATATGAAGGCATATGGTGACAAAATTACTGATGAAACTATAGTTTCTAAAGTTTTGAGAAGTCTTAATAAAAGATTTGATCATGTCGTAGCTGCTATTGAAGAATCCCGTGATTTATCTAATTATGGTTTGATGAATTGATGAGTTCATTGCAAGCTCATGAGGATAGGCTGAATGTTTCTCAAGAAAAGGGCGAAGAGAAGGCATTTCAGATCAAGGGGGAGTCTTCTTTCAAAGGAAAATCAGAAGTTTCAAATGCCAAAGGGTATGGAGGCAGAGGTAGTTTCCGTGGACGAGGTCGTAGCAGACGATGAGCTTAGTTTGGTGGTGAGCACCGGTAATTCAAGAAAAATATTCAGTGTCGCTATGGCAGAAAAATGGGGCACAAGGAAGTTGATTACTGGACTAAACAAAAGGATGAACAACAACATGCCAATTTTACTAAGCAACAACAAGAAGAGGGTAATCTGTTCATGGCTCACTCCTTAATAGATGTTGGTTCAGATGACGTATGGATCATTGATAGTGGTTGCTCCAACCACATGTCTAGTAGAAGGTCACTGTTCAAAGAACTTGATGAATCAGAGAAGTCAGAATTTTGTCTTGGAAATGAAAAGGCAATGACAATCGATGGGAAAGGAACAATCACTCTAAAAACTTCTCATGGCAATGTCAAACTTCTCCATGATGTGCAATATGTTCCTTGTTTGGCCCATAACTTGTTGAGTGTTCGGCGACTGATGAATTGTGGATATTCTATTTTGTATGATGACAATTCCTATAGCATTCAAGATAAAAATTCAAGACACAAAATTGTTGACATTCAAATGACTCAAAATAGAATGTTTCCTCTTGAAGTTTCTAATGTTAAATGTTTTGCATTAATTATCAAAGGCAATACGGAAGCTAATTTGTGGCATTTGTGGTATGGTTACTTGAATGTAAAGGGGTTACAATTATTAGGTCATAGAAATATGGTTCTTGGTTTGCCTAGAATTGATGCTCTTGAATTTTGTGAAGGATGTGTGTATGGGAAGAAAAATAGAAATTCATTTCCTATAGGTAAGTCTTGGAGAGCATGTGTTTGTCTTGAATTGGTCCTATGAGTGTTGAGTCCTTAGATGGAAGTCAATATTTTCTTCTTTTTATGGATGATTATAGTCAGATGAGTTAGGTATATTTCTTGAAATTAAAATCAGAAACATTTGAGAATTTCAAGAAATATAAGTCTTTTGTTGAGAGACAAAGTGGTTGTAGAATTAAGACTCTTCGAACAGATAGAGGTGGTGAATTTATATCAAATGAATTCAACACCTATTGCAAAGAAAATGGTATTCACAGAGAGCTCACAATACCATATACTCCGGAGCAAAATGGTGTTGCCGAACGAAAGAATCAGACAGTTGTTGAAATGGGTAGAAGCATGATGAAAGCTAGAGGTGTACCAAAATATTTTTGGGCTGAAGTTGTTGCTACTGCTCTCTACATGCTGAACATTTCACCCACCAAGGTTGTTATTAATCAAACACCATATGAAGCATGGAGAGGTAACAAGCCCAAGGTAAGCTACTTACATGTCTTTGGATGTATAGTTTACTCTTTGGTAAATTCCCAAGCTAGATATAAGCTTGATGAAAAATCAAAGATATGTATCTTTGTTGGATATAACACACAGTCCAAAGCTTATAAGCTATATAATCCATTAAGTGGAAAGATTGTGATCAATAGAAATGTTATGTTTAATGAAGATGCTAGCTGGAACTTTGATTCTGAGAATGTTATTTCAAATATTAAATTGCCGCCTACTACTAAAGCTTTTGAGCAAGAACCTATAGCAGTTTTTGTTCCAGGGAACGCATCCAGCTCTTCTCCAACAAGTAGCAGCCGTGCTACTCATCAATCAAGAACCTCTGCTCCAGCAATTGATCACGGCTTAACCCCCCAAGGAAGTGGCAGCATTTCTTTTTCGAATGATTTTTTCACTGAGACCCCACCAGCGAAATTCAGATCGTTAAGGGAGATTTATAAAACTTGTTCTTTTGCTATGTATGTTACTGAACCTACTTGTTTCAAGGAAGCTGTAGAAAGTCAAGAATGGAAAAATGCAATGATAGAAGAGATGCAAGCAATTGAGCAGAATCAAACATGGGAATTGGTGAATCTACCAGAAGGAAAGGAACCCATTGGACACAAATGGGTGTTCAAAATCAAGCGGCATGCAAATGGGAGCATACAACTATACAAGAAAGGCTTGTAGCTAAAGGATATGCACAACATCAAGGTATTGATTATGATGAGACGTTTTCACCTATCGCTCGTTTTGAAACTCTGAGAATACTCTTTATCTTTGGCTGCTAAACTGAGCGGGCCCATTTATCAATTTGATGTTAAATTTGCATTCTTAAATGGGGATTTGGAAGAGGAAGTTTATGTTTCCCAACCTAAGGGTTTTGGTGTTAGTGGCAATGAGAGTAAAGTATGCAAGCTCAAGAAGGCTCTTATGGGCTAAAACAAGTTCCACTGGCATGGCACAACAAAATTGGCTCGTACTTCCTGAGGAATGGATTTGAAAGGAGCGAGAATGAGCCTATGTTGTATGTAAAGAAACAAGGTACAAGTTATTTTTTGTTAGTTTGTCTCTATGTGGATGACATGATCTATATGGGGTCATGTGAAACTTTAGTTGCTGAATTTAAATCTTGCATGATGAAGGAGTTTGAGTTATCAGATTTGGGTATTTTGCAATACTTTCTTGGTATTCAAGTGAAACAGGTAGAAGATGGTATTTTTGTTTCTCAAACAAAGTATGCAAAAGACCTCATGTTTATGTTCGGTATGCATAATTGTAAAGCGGCTGCCACACCCATGAATACAAATGAAACATTTCAGCTTGAAGGTGGCAAAGATCTCGCTGATTCTAGTCACTACAGAAGCTTGATTGGAGGTTTGAACTACCTAACACATACTTGTCCTAATATTATGTTTTCTGTTAGTATGTTGTCTAGGTATATGCATAGTCCTACGAAGCAACATCTTGGTGCTACCAAAAGAGTTTTTTGTTATCTTGTTGGGACAGTTGACTTCGGGATTTGGTACTCCAAAGATGCAGATATCAGCTTGACAGGATACAGTGATAGTGATTGGCCAGGAAGTATAGATAACAGAAAGAGTACGTACTTTTGGAAATGTGTTCAATTTAGGATCTGGAGCTATTTCTTGGAGTTCAAAGAAGCAGAATGTGGTTGCATTATCATCATCGGAAGCAAAATATGTTGTTGTAACTTCATCAGCTTGTCAAGCTTTATGGTTACAAAGAATGTTAGTTTGATGTTTTCTATCAACAAGAGGGTGCGACAGAAATATTTTGCGATAATAAGGTAACAATTGCAATGACAAAGAATCCAGCTTTTCACAGTAGAACAAAGCACATAGATATCCGATATCATTTCATTCGTGACCACACAGCAAGAGGTGATATAGAGTTGAAGTTTTGCGGTACAAGGGATCAAATTGCAGATGTTCTCACCAAGGCACTCCCACAAGCCAAGCATGATCAGTTCCGACAAAACTTGGAGTTTGTAATTTTGAATCAAGAGGGAGTGTTGAATATTGATTCAAACGTAATTAGAGGTTCCTATTTTGTTTCTCTGCAACTCTTCTTTTATCTTCTTATACGTTGTTTCTTCTTTCTTTATTCTCCAACAGATGGTTGATAGATAGTTCTTATTTAAAGTGGATGGACTATGAAGGAGGTTTTCACCCTCAACTTCACAGTAGCAGCAACTCGATCTGTCAAGAAGTATGTTCCTCTTTGAATTAACAATGACAACCAATATTATTCCAATAAAATATTTCATAGCTCTATATGATTTCAAATCAGATAAGTAGAAAAATATATAGTTTTCCCTTCATTTCCAGAAAAGTGAAAAAACTTCGAGCATGAAGCTTAGTCTATTTTATCTAATCTAATCCAATTTAATTTCAAACATTAGTTAAATTGACTCTTGAGAAGTGAAAAGTGACACATGAACTGAGACACCTGAAGTGTTAGAAATCATAATTTATAGTTGACATTTTTTCTTGTTAGTAAAACTAAAGTTTTTAAAATAATAATATGAATTAAGGAGAAAGAGTTTAAGTCCTAACAAGTAAAAGAATTCAGAGACACCACATGTTCATGCATTGAATCCGAATTTCACTTACACGAAAGGGGAGTAATAATGTCATGAGTGCATTCTCCAAAGATCACCCAACTTAGAGCGAAAAGAAGAGGAAAAGTCGATCGCTTCTCCCAAGAACAGGTAGGAGTGTTCTTCGAAGTTAAGCCCCAAAATTCAAAGGATTTCTCCATAGATTTTGTCACCAAGTATGTGGGATTTCACTAGTCGGTTCCTTTCACCGATTAGGTCCCTCGAATTCAATTAGTTCTTCAGATTCTAATAAACTATTCAGACCTAGGGTTTCTACATTTTCAAGATTTATTGTGATTATGGTTCATTTGATCTAAATAACTTGTTTCTTGATAATTTAGTATAATTCCATGCATAGAACTCAGAACCCTAGCTTGTGTAAGTTTATCCTACTTCATGAATTATACTTTCTAGGCCAGTATGTTAGAAATTCATGCTTTAGATTTCGAATGATATATACTCAATATATATAAATGTTGCATTCTTAGTTAGCATGTCAGTTTGAGATATTCAGTATTTAGTGCATTTAAGCTTTATGAATATTCGGATTGGAGTAGACTTAGCATCGAATTGGACTAGGGTTTAACGTACCCTTAAAGTCCCAGAACTACGTGCCTGTGTAGGTTTATAAGTCCCCTCTATCGGGCATCTATTTAGTGATCACACCACAGTCATGCCTCTATACCCCTGGCAAGGTATATTGGGTCCTCTCGATGGGTTGTATACATCAGAGTCCACGTTTAGCTCAGGTGGTTTATGTCGGTTAATTGGATCTCCCACAGTTAAACTCTTAGTGCATTGACTGGGTTTTCAAAATTTACGTCAATATATACAGTTCAACATGTTACCTTCATGATTAGTACTTGGTCATTGCATTCAGTTCAATTTTAAGCTATACTTCAGTACATATCTCTATCATGCATACTCAGTACATTTAAAGTACAGGGGCATACTTTTGTGTTACATCATTTCATGATGTAAGTTCAGGCACCCAGTTTCTAGATCATGCTTAGATCGATTCTCGATTCGACTTCAACAGCTTCCATGGTGAGCCCTTACACTCTGAGAACAAAAGACATGAGTTCCACAATCTAATCCTACTCCTTTATTATGATAATTCAAGTGCTATTCAGTTTGCTACTAATCTGGTTTGTCATAAAAGGACTAGGCACATCGAAGTAGATTGTCATATATGTGAGAAGCGGTAGATAATGGAGTCATTACCCTTTGTTGGGTTTTAGCAAGCTGTGAATGGTAAATAAGAATCAATGAGAAATTGGGAAATGTGGGGGAACCGATTTGGAGGGAAAATGAAAAGTCATTTCTCCCATATTGGTAGAAGAAAGGAAAAGTGTTGTCCTTATATTAGGAAACACTTCATTTAGCTCTTAAAGAGTTAGGTAGAAGGTGCCCCCTCGCGTCATCGTTGTAGCTCACTTGGCTTCGGCAAATGATGTGATTGATTGATAATTTTTAGGCAAAATTTATATAATCAACCTCATTAATTTACTTTTTCTTAAAAATTAATTTGAAATGTTAATTAATTAACAAAATTAATTTCGTGTAATAGAATTATTTGAAAGTTCATTCATAACGGTAAAGTCGTTCAATAGGGACATGTAACACCTCAAAATACTCTAAGGCAAGGGTCCAAGGAAGGGTTCAAGGACGATGGACGAGTCCACGGTCAGTGAACCCAACCTTAAACCCAAGCCTTGTGAAAAATATTCTAAGGCATGGTTCAAAGGAACGGTTCAAGGATGGTGGAAGAGTCCACGGTCAATGAACCCAACCTTGAACCTAAGCCTTGTGAAAAATATTCTAAGGCAAGGTTCTAAGGAAGGGTTCAAGGACGGTAGAAGAGTCCACGGCCGATGAACCCATCCTTGAACCTAAGACTTGTGAAAAATATTCTAAGGCAAGGTTCTAAGGAAGGGTTCAAGGACGGTGGAAGAGTCCACGACCGGTGAACCCATCATTGAACCCAAGCCTTGTAGAGAAATTTTCTAAGGCAATGATTCACGGACGTGTCCATGGCCTATAGAATGGTCCACGGACGATAGACCCATTCGTGGAGATTTACTTAGAAAAAATTCCAGGTCTCTGGAGCACGTGAGCCTTTACTGGCCGTGAATCAAAGAATGGTCGGGGAAAGTCGTCCTTGAAAGGTACCCGTCAATTAACTTTTTCAAGGTAAATGGGTCATTTCCTATGCATCTTATACCTAAACTAAATCATTTTAATCCTAATCCTAGGCCCTATATAAGTATTTTTAAGTCAAAATACACCCATTCACTCCATTATTTCCCAACACCCAAATCAAAACCATAAAGTTCATCTTCTACACAAAATTTCTCTCTAGAACTCAAAGAAGACGAAGAGTAGAATTGGAGCTAGCACTTGAAGAAACAAGGCTATTGCACTCAATTTCTTTGGAGAATAATAACTAAGGTATGGTATTCCTTCATCCTTGGATAAACTCCACCCAAGGAGTCCCTCCAAATTCAATTTCAAAACTAGTGATTTCCCCAAAGTTACGGTTTGACTTCAATCTTGTGGGTTCTTTCAAAAAACGTTTTTAATGGTTGATTTATGATGGATTATGATTGAATTGATGATTTATTATTTATTTTTGATGAATTCCCCCAAGAACCCATGAAATCCCTAATTTCCCAAATTTGGATCTTATGATGTGATTTGTTGATTTTAGAAGGATGATATGAGATTATGCTTGCTATAGTTGGGTTACTTGAATCATGTTATCATTCATGTCTAATTTAGTAATTCTAGATGTGTTGATGGATTGTGGCCTTGAAGGGCAAGATATGTGAATTATGCATGACTATGAAATTTATGAATATGCTTTCTGAACACTTTGAGAGTAAAGTGAATATGTTTATGATCTAGTTATTGTGTTGTTGGATGATTATCCTTATGTGCACAATTATGCATGAATATGGTATGAGGTGAGAGGTGTTCTCACAATATGATGATTCTAGGGTTGAAAGTCTATTCTCACCTAATGAATCTAGGAGCTATAGTATGATTATGTTGGATTGAGGGTCAAGACATTCTTCCATGATTATGAATTTAAGTCAAGACTTAATATGTAAATTGTGGGAATCAATGCTTAGTACCGAGTGTATATTGATATGAGATGGAAGCTCTTCCATTAGTTGAGGTTGGGATTTCCTAGTAGTAATCTCTTGGGATGGAAGCTCTTCCGTTAGTTGAGGTTGAATTTTCTAGTAGCAATCCCCTTATCCCACAACTATGTGCCCTCATAGGTCTTTAGATAGTGGATCCACCTAAGTTAAGAGTATGGTTCTACCTTAGGCAAGTTAACAACCCTTTTTTGGTGTGGGGTAGACATCGGATTTCACGTTTAGCTCACATGGTCTATGTCGGTTAAGGCTTATTCCCTAGTATGTTAATATGGACAAGAATATGATTTATGGACCATAGCAACTCAAGAAGCTTTACTTAGTATGGGTAGAATTATGGGATCTTACTTATGTATTGCACAAGTAGACTTTGAGGGTACCTATGTTATGTTGCCATTATGATATGATGATCTATGCATGACAATATGGTTTATGACTTATGTTTTCCAATGTATTCATGATGAGTTCAAACTTGGTAAAGTGCATGGTTTTCAACCAAAATGTCCTTTTTAGCATATTTCAATGATTTCTTGCATGGCTATCATACTTAGTGCATTTTTGTACTAACCCATATTTTCTACATTTTTTCAGAAGTGTAGGGACCGGTTCTTGAAGTGATCTCCTTCTTGGTCAAAGCTTGGATCGACTATTCTCCTAGCTTTCGGTTAGTCCTTGTGGTTCGAGGACGAATGATGATTTTCTAGTTCCTTTCTTGTACTTTCATTTGAGAACTATGTTGTAAGGGTTGTGACCCTATTTGCTACTTCGATTGTAATAGATGGTTAATTGAGACAAGTCTAGACTTCCGCTTTGCTTTTATGAAAAAAAATTCTTAAGACTTGAAAAGGTGTTTTACTCTTTATTGTTCTTTACTTATGTTATGATACGCCAAGTGGCTTACATGGTCCCTCTCGGGGTTATATGTGCCTTGTTACGTCTAGGGGGTACCCTCGTGACAAACTTGTTGATCTTATCTACTTATGTTATATCTACTTATTGATCTATTTATTTGAGTCATTAAAGCATGCTCAATATGTCACGTATAAATTGTCCTATATAAACGTATACTTGTAAAGGTTTGTTTATTCAAAGGGAGACTTACATTTAGATACTAGTAACACTTAATTAATTCATGAAAATAGATATTAAAGGTTTTCGCCGGTCTAGATGGGAAAAATGTAATATCTTGAATTTTCAGATGTATTAATTGAAAGGAAAATTTTGATATAAGGAGATGTTGTGTGTCTTAGTAAAGAAAGGACACAACGTATGTCTTATGCTCATGAGATAATTATTAAAGGAGAATGAAAATCTAAATCAGTTTTTTTATTTAATCTTTAACTATGCCCGGAATGATTATTTTTTCAAATTTGGTCATAGTTTAAGGTAGTCATGAATTATATGATCTTTGATTGACTTGAAATTTAATGGTTCCATCGAAAATCGTTTAGATGGATTTTAGATAGTTTGTCGGATTAAAATTTGATTTGAATATGATAAAATCTTTCTTTATGTCAGTTGTGTTTATGTTAAATTTGGAGTATGGTTATGCATGATGATTTAACATAAATTGATACTCCCTCTGTTTAAAAAAGAATGACATCCTTTCCTTTTTAGTCTGTTTAAAAAAGAATGGCCTCTTTCTTTCTTTGGTAACATTTTAATTTCAGTTTTCCACATGGCATGTTTAAAGCCACAAGATTGAAGGGAAATTTAGTACATTTGACATAACTTTAATTTAGGACCACAAGATTCAAAAGCCTTCTTTATTTTCTAAAACTTCGTGCCAAGTCAAACTAGATCACTCCTTTTTAAATGGAGGGAGTATGTGATAAGAATGCAGGTCATGTTGTTTTAATTCCTAAAGAAGCTTAAACTACTTGAATTTGAATTTGGTCATAGCTTTGGATATAAATTTTTTTATAGGCTCCAATTGACCTAAAATTTGGCAAGTTCACTGGTAACAACCTAGTAAGAAAAGTACTCATTGCTATGTGGTTATATTTTTTTTTTTGAGGCCGTTAAAATGATTTTAAAAGTTGTTCTTTGGAATTAAAATGAGACTTAGTATTAACACAATCCTTTATATCTGTTTTATTTATGTTAAATGTGATGCATGATTACAAGTGATGAGTTAACATGAATTGATATATGATAAGGACATATATTTGTTTATTTTTTCTGAAATCTATTGAATCTGAATTTGATTATAGCTTTGGAAATAAATATTATTTTTTAACTCTGATTTATCTGAAATTCAGTAGGTTCATCAAAATCGATCAAATTTAAAGTACTCGTTGTTATGCAATGATTTGGTTATTTGAGGTCATTCGGATGATGTTTTTAGATAATTTTTGTATCTTGAAAAAATAATTTTACCAAAAAATTACTCAACTATGATATAGTGGTGATAGAGTTTGGTCTCTATACTAAATTTTAGTGAAGTATTAAGTTCATGTGTTGGCTTTAGACCTTCCTCAATATCACATGAAATTAATACAAGTCATTGAAATTTAATCCCTAGTTTTGATAATCTGTATTGACTCTCCCTATCTGAGTAATATTTAATTGAATCAATGAACCAAGGGATAATGATATTCACTTGACTTAAATTAACATACACTCTCCATATGAGTTAGTTTTTGTTATAAATTTGTTGAAGTGAATATCAGACACCGCATATGTATGTTGCATGAGTAGTCACTTTTTTCATCAAAATTTATAATTCAAGATGCATGGATATCTATGAGGTGTGTTTTGAATTTTGGTATTCAATGCATTCATAAATGTGCTGATTTTAGGAAAATAATATTCAGATAAAGTAGATAGTTTTTAGAATTTTGTTCTTGGTTCTTGATTTTTGTATCTATTTCACTAATGATGATATGTGACATGTGATAAGAATTTTGGAAGGGAAAAATTGTAAACTCTATTTTGACCATATAACGTTTCAACCAAATTGATCATAGTTTTGGAATTCGAAAAAAAAAAAGGATTCTGATTGATCTGAAATTTTGTAGATTCATAAGAACAACCTAGTAAGAATTTTTCTTGGATAGTTATATGAGATTTTGGTCATATTTGGTTCTAGGGGTCCTCCCATGATTATCAATATTAAATAGTAGTGCAGTATTAGTTGTATGTGCTACCTTAGACTGTCATGCCTCGAGCCTACACCCTGGGCGGGACTGGGACTCGAGAACCATTACTGGCCCCAAGCAAATCCTTGGTCTGGCTTACTTACTCAGCGGAAGACTCTAAGCATTATTACAATGATCAAATGCACTTACTCAATTGTTAAAATAAAATAACTTAGAATGTTTAAAAGTCAACATTCAACTTGGCCAAAATGGAAACTCAAGTCTTAACATAAGATAATGACAATGAAAAGACTAAATGACGTTATCTGACTGTCTATGAAGCCTCTAAAACAACTTAGATGGATGTCGGGACAAGACCCCCGATCATCCTCACAAATGAAATAATAAAAAGTAAATGATAACAAAGGAACCCTTCGAAAAGCAAGGTGGCTCACTAATTGACTATGAATTCTCAACTGGATCAACGAGGCGTTGGATAATGATCATAGTTACCTGTGTCTGCATCATAATAAGATGTAGGCCAAATGACATCAGTACATTGATTGTACGAGTAGGCGATGGGAATTCTAAAACAAGACATAAGCTTAAAAGGAATTGAAGAACTTACCTCGCTCAACTAAACTCGACATAACTGAACTTATTTCAATATAAAGCAGTTTAAAACAAGTGCAATATAAAGAAAAATTGTTTAAAACATAATGTCAACTCTGTGAGTAAACAAAGATGCATATAACTCTGAAATGTATGTAAAAATACAATAAATTGTGTATATATGAAACGACCCAAAAAAAAAAAGTCCTAAAAATGTGCTTCGGAAGTTACCGAAAACTTGTTTTAGCTATATCTAAAAATCCGTTTTGCTTTTCGAAAATACGACTTCATATTCTTGTTTAGGGGGTCAAATTGAGTGGGAAATGGGTCTAACCCAAATTTTAGAGCAACCATATCAAAATCCGAAATTTCCAAGTGAAGCTTTTTTCGAGGGTCTACTTTGGAGGGTCATATCTCCTAGCACACAAATAATTGGGTAGTCCATAACATATCCATGGAAATACCTTTGAGTTAGCTACCCAACGCACTTCGTTTCACCTCATTCGGAGTTCGGACGAAGAAGTTATGCCCATTTTCGTAAAATCTGTCCATGCAGGAAATGCAATTTCCAGAGAGCGAATTTGCTGTTCATCCGCCTCATTTTTTTTTCTAAGTGTTGGACCCATTTTTTTCAAGGGCATATTTTATTTCCTATATAGCATTAATTCAATTCCCATCTTCTTTCATATATTTCTTTCAAGTTCAAGGAAGAAGAAGGGTGAAGAACTAGGGTTTCAAACTGGAGGCTTCTTTCATCGATTTTCGTGGGCTTTCTCAATATTAAGGTATGGGGACTCTTTATCTTTGATTCCTTTTTCAATCAAAGAGCCAATTCAAAGTATTTTCAAAGTGCTTCAAAAATCCTAAAGTCCTAATTTCGATTCTAGCATGGGTTCTTGCATAAAAAGGTTTTAAATGATGATTTATATTATTATTAATGATTATTAATGGTTTTTAGAAAGAAATCCCCATGAACCCATGTTTTCTCAAATTCTCTAAATTTCACCATAAAGTGGGTGTATTGATTGTGAGTAGATGATTATAAAAATTGTGTTTAGTATGGTATGGGTTGTTCATAAATGGTATTATATATGTGAATTGTTAAGAATTTTTATTGAATTGAAGGATGTGGGATGTTGGCCTTGAAGGGCAAAAAGATTGTGAATTTATCTTCATGTTGATTATTGGATTATGTTTAGCTTGTATTGTATAGTTAAATTCTACTATTATCTATGTTATTCTATTGTGATATTATGGAGAATTAAGGATGGTGATTGTGGCTTGGAAAGGATGGTAAGTTGACCTACTTTATGAATAATGTTGAATTAGTAGGGAATTGAGTAATGTTGGTTATGGCTTTTGGAGAATGGTAAGATGGCTTAATCTCTTAGTATTGATATAATTGTTATTGATTGGTTTGATCCACCTTTGGTGGAGGTGGTTATTTGTTGTATTATTGTGAATTGAGACCATGAAGGGCATTATATAAATGTTATTATATTGTTGTACTATTATACACATATGAGGCTATATGTAAAGTCCCATATGAGGCTATATGCAAAGTCCTATATGAAGCTATATGTATAGTTTTATGTAAAGTTTTATGTGAAGCTATATGTGAAGGTATGATGTAAATGAGTTTTATGTGAAGCTATATGTGAAGGTATGATGTAAATGAGTTTTATGTGAAGCTATATGTGAAGGTATGAAGTGAATGAGTTTTACGTGATCTTGTGATGATCCTATGTAAAGTGGATAGCATTGTGAGTTAAAGTATGTGGTGTTAAACTCATGGGTCCTTCCACCCATAGTGCCTAGACTCTATTCTACTCACTAATTCATGGTTTAAGTTGAGATTCATAAATTAGTCTTGTTCCTTGTACAAATTTCCTGCACAGTGAATTTTAAACATGAAAAGTGATTGTTTTGAGCATGTTGTGACTCTAGAACTTGAATCTAAATTTGGAATGGATGTGGAGATTTTTCATGTGGTCTTGTGGGTGTTAAAAGGCGTTGTTGTAGGTTGTTCACTGGTTTGGCTGCATAATTACTACCCTATTTTCCATGCTCTTTGATCCCATTACATGCCTTCAAGGTGTTTGATAAAATGTCCAATAATGGAGAATTGATGAATTGATGCTTTAGGGCTTGAGTTATGAGATGTATGGCATTCCAGAGATGTGTTGATGACAAACTAAGCTTGTGTATATGTTCATTCCATACATGAGATTGCATTAGAGCCTAATGTGAATTTCCTACATAAAGTGTTGCATGACCATGCCCGGTCCGAGGGAAAAGAACCGGATAACCATGTGAGGGGTTTATACCTCACCACCTAGGATGCTTGGGGTGTGACCAACATCAACCATATGAGGGGTTTATACCTTGCCACCTAGGATGTTTGGGGTGTGACCAACATCAACCATGTGAGAGGTTTATATCTCACCACCTAGGATGCTTGGGGTGTGACCAACATCAACCATGTGAGAGGTTTATATCTCACCACCTAGGATGCTTGGGGTGTGAACAACATCAACCATGTGAGAGGTTTATATCTCACCACCTAGGATGCTTGGGGTGTGACCAACATCAACCATGTGAGGGGTTTATACCTTGCCACCAGGGTGTCCGGGTGTGAACGGCATCCCCCATCCTAAGTTGGGGTTATAGATTGGTTGGATTATGCACACACATATGATATCTACATTTAGTATAGATTTACTTAAACATGTTTTGACTTCACTTTGATCATGCATTCTCATATTGTTATTTATTATGCCTATGGAACTAGCTCTTGCATTTCGATTGTGTCCTTATCTAAGGTAATCTTGGGGAACACTTAAGTGTGCTTGAAGAGGTTGTATGGGCGGTCACTTCTTGTCTCACTCAAGTGTGTCTTAAGTTTATATTAGGTAGAGGTCCTATGGTAATGAAATAACATGTGTTCTTTTAAAGTTTAGGATGGGTTGTATATGGACATATGTTGAGTATATGTATGGTTGGTTATGGTCTTATATGTTAATGTTGACTTGTATTATGTCTCTTATACTTGTAAAGAAAAGGTTTTATCAAATGATATGAAAGCATTTTACTTCCTTGAAAATGTCCTTTTTGGCATGTTTTTGCATGGTCTCCATACTTAGTACTTAATTGTGCTAACCCCTTTTTTTCCCTTTTCGGACTAAAGTGTAGGGATTTGGAGATGATGACATGTCATAGCTATTTGATAGATTTCTAAGTGTTGAAGAAGAAGACTTGGTGAGTCCTCATATATTCGAGGACAATACCCAATATGTTCTTTTATGTCTTTTTAGTATTGTTTAAGTTGTGTATGGGATTAGTCCCGAATTTTGTACTCTAAAGTATTAGATGCTTTTGAGACATTATGTATAAAGTCTAGAAAGCCTTCCGTTTGCTATATTTTTGTTTTATGAAATGTTTTCTTGGTAAAGAAAGTCTTTAATTCCTTATGGTTTTAGTGTATATGCGATGAATGAATGCTAAGAGGCTTGTATTAGACCTCGTCGAGGTCGAGTACGCCGGTTACGACTAGGGGGTGCTCCCGGGTTATGACAATATAAGAATACAATTACTTCTGTGGGAGTTTCTCTAACCGACAACCATCACGTAAGAGTTAATGTGATGATACAGTGTTTTGCCTCACGCTGCCAGGGTCGTCCTATACTTTGTCGATGGTATATAACTTGAACTACTAAGTGAATCCACTAGTATATGCTAAAAAGCACAAATGGAATCATCTAAAAATTATAACCCTTTTCTACCCATGGTGGCTACATGGTTTATTGGGGATGTAAGTTGTCTGAACTCTCCCCCAAATCGGTGCTCAATACTACTCCCAAAATATGATACTAGCTCTTATGTTTAAAAACATACTTCTTTTTGTGATTTGAGATAATTGCTCAAAAGTTAGCTCAAAGGCTATCTTGGAAATCAAAGTTTCCTCTCTTGCTTAATTGTGAAAGCACTTACTCTTTTCTGAAAACTTGCTCAAAGGCTCTTTGGAAATCTCAGTTTCCGTTCTTATTTAAATGTGAAAACATTTTAAACTCTTTGGGAATACATAGTCCCCATATACTTTTGAAGAAATGAGCTTCAACTTTACTCTTTACTGAACTCAAAACTCAAGTCTTAAAACAAAGTTAAATCATTTGTAAAAGACTTTTGGAAGACTCTATGAACTTCTCTTGACTTGACTCCTAATTGATCCTTGAATTGAATTATGGATTCAAGGATTGAGATTTGTGATAGGAAAGATCTCATGATGTTTAGGAGTGTTTTTAGATAGCCAAACATGAGAAAATATCAAGAATTCAGTGTCTGAAAGTTGGTCCGCAACACAGAGATGTATTTACATTTTTGGTCGTAAAATCAATTTTAAGGCAGAACGGTCCGTGACCGCTCAGCAACGCGAGGGGAAATTTTCAAATCAGAGGAACAGTTCCGCGATGCGGACCTGGTACCCAGATTTGCCCGACTTGTTCCTTTTTCATTTTCTAGCCCAATTCACCTAATTTTGATTCTTTTTCTCCATATCTCTTTAGATTCTGGTACCCACAATATATACACAAGAATCTAACTCAAAGCAACTCTAATAATCAAACTTAAGCTCTCAAGAACTCCTCAATCTCATCCCAAATTCAAGAACAAAAGCAATTCAAGAATACAACTCAAGATCATCAAACTCTCAATCTTTTTTGGACGAAATTGCACTGAATAAAACATGTTTGGCACGTAGGTGAACGAACCCAACATTGTGTGAACTCACATACCTCGTAGGGATCACTCCTTGATGAAATCCACAAGCGATTCGTGAAGATCTTGATGATTCTTGCTTCCTTTCCTCCTTTCTCCTCTTCTTTTCTCTTTTCTCAAAACCCTAACTCTTTTTCCAAAAGCATAAACTAACTAACATAAGTTTATACCGTAATTAATTACCCAAAAATGAAATAAAATAATTGGGTAAGGAAAAGACCATAATCTATCCCCCTCTAAATTTCGGATTGGACATTTCCTTATTTGAACAGCCCAACTTTCAATGGAGATATCTCCCTCATACAAACTCGAAATCGCGCAAATTTAGGGTATTGGAAGGATTGTTCCAAGATCTTTCCTACGATATCTGGAAAACACCTAACTCATCATGAGTTAGAATTTATGATCCTTTGAAGTTGACCAAAAACTCAACTTTAATACACTTAAAATTTCCCATAATTATTTTATACTTTTCAAAAATGACTATTTCCTCTTTTTAATTTCTTTATAGTTCTTTCTAGTTACGGGATGTTACAATATCTCCCCCTTGGAAACATTAGTCCTCGAATGAGCTTACTCTTAGTAGGCTAAGGGTGTACTATCAATCATTCAATTCAAACACCCAACAAGAAAATGTAAATACAACATGCAATCTCGATTAAAGAGTACTAAGAAGAGAATTAGTACCTTGGTCTGAATTTCTCTGGATTCGAAGAGATGTGGATATCTCTTCTTCATATCCTCATCTGTTTCCCAAGTAGCTTTCTCAACAAATTGATTCCTCCAAAAGACTTTGACTGATGCTACTTCCTTAGTCCTCAACTTACGAACCTGGCAATCTAGAATCTGAACTGGAATCTCCTCGTAAGATAAGCTATCCTTGAAGTTAATATCTTCAGTTGTTATGGTCAATGAATGATCACGCATGCACTTCTTCAACATGGAGATGTGAAAGACAGGATGAATTGCGGCTAACTCTTGTGGTAGCTCCAACTCATAAGCTACATTACCTACCTTTTTCGATATTATGTAAGGGCCAATATACCGGGGACTAAGCTTCCCCTTCTTACCAAATCTCATAAAACCTTTCATCGGTGAAACCTTAAGATCTACCCAATCATCTACCTCAAACTCTAACTCCCTTCTCCTAACATCAGTGTAGGATTTCTGACGACTCTGTGTCGTCTTCAACCTCTCTTGAATCAATTTCACTTTCTCTATAGCTTGATGAACTAAATCTGATCCTATCAACCCTGCTTCACCAACTTCAAACCATCCAATAGGAGATTTGCATCTTGTCCCATAAAGAGCTTCATAAGGAGTCATTTGGATGCTGGAGTGGTAACTATTGTTGTAAGCAAATTCAATAAGAGGTAGGTGATCATCCCAATTACCTTTGAAATCAATCATGCAAGCCCTCAACATATCCTCTAAGGTCTAAATAGTGCACTCTTCTCTCCCATCTGTTTGAGGGTGAAAGGCAGCACTTAAGTTCACCTTTGAACCCAAGCCTTTTTGGAATGACTTCAAAAACCGTGCAATAAATTGTGCACCTCTATCTGATATAATTGAAACAGGGACTCCATGAAGTCTTACTACCTCCTGAATATATAACCTGGCATAATCCTCTATTGAATAGGTAGTCTTTACCGGCAAAAAGTGGACTGATTTGTCATTCTGTCAATAATCACCCAAATCAAATCATGTTGCCGGCAAAACCTTGGTAGACTTGTGATGAAATCCATATTAACCATCTCCCACTTCCATTTTGGAAGTTCTATATTCTAAGCTATACCACCGGGCCTTTGGTGCTCTACTTTAACTTGTTGGCAATTCGGACACTTAGCAACAAACTCTGCAATGCCCTTCTTCATACTACTCCACCAATAAACCTCTCTCAAATCGTGATACATCTTTGTGGAACCCGGATGAATGGAATATCTAGAGCTATGAACTTCCTCCATGATCCTCTCTTGGAGTTCATCCACCATTAGTACACACAATCTACACTGATACCTCAGTACACCATCTCCCCCTTTTTCAAAAGCCATTACTTTTTTATTATGAACATTTGCCTTCAATTCAAGAAAAATGGGATCTTGGTCTTGCTTCTCTTTTACTTCTGACACTAATGATGACTCATCCCCATTCATCACCATCACTCCTCCTTTTGTGGAATCCATTAGTTGGACTCCCAAGTGTGCAAATCTATGTACATCTTTCACTAACTCTCTCTTTTCTTCCTCAACATGGGAAGTACTACCCATAGACAAGGCATCAGCAACAACATTAGCCATATTTGGGTGATAAAGAATGCTCATGTGTAATCCTTGAGTAATTCTAACCACCTCCTTTGTCTGAGATTTAGTTGTTTCTGAGTAAACACGTAATGAAGGCTCTTGTGATCAGAGAACACATCTACTTGCACACCATACAAATAATGATGTCATATCTTTAAAGCAAATACTACAACAGTCAACTCTAAGTCATGGGTTAGGTAATTCTTCTCATTAACTTTCAACTGTCTGGAGCATAAGTTATAACCTTGCCATTATTCATTAATACACAACCCAAACCAACTCTAGGTGCATCACAATACACCACAAAACCTTGCATACCTTCTAGTAAGGTCAAAACTAGAGCAGTAGTCAACCTCTTTTTCAATTCTTGAAAGCTTTTCTCACAAGCTTCAGACCATTGAAACTTCACTATTTTCTGAGTTAACTTGGTCAAAGGGGATGAAATGGATGAGACCCCCCCCCCCTCCGAACCTTCTATAATAGCCAGCTAAACCCAATAAACTCCTAATATCAATTGGAGATATGGGTCTACGCTAATTCTACATTGCCTCAATTTTCTGAGTATCAACTTTAATTCCCTCTTCAAATACAATGTGGCCTAAGAATGCCACAAATTCAAGCCAGAACTCACACTTAGAGAACTTGGCATACAACTCTCTATCTTTTAAAGTCTGGAGAACTATTCTGAGATGACTAGCATGATCTTCTTCATTCCTTGAATAGATTAGTATGTCATCAATGAAGATGATAATAAACATATCTAAATAAGGTTTGAAAACTCTATTCATAAGGTCCATGAATGTTGCAGGTGCATTGGTCAAACCAAAGGACATGACCATAACGGGTTCTAAAAGCTGTCTTTGGAATATCACATTCCCTTACTCTTAACTGATGGTAGCCAGATCTAAGATCTATCTTAGAGAAATAGGTTGCACCCTGAATTTGATCAAAAATATCATCAATTCTCGGAAGAGGATATTTGTCCTTGATGGTAACCTTGTTCAACTGATGGTAATTAATCAATACACATCCTAAGGGAACCATCCTTCTTCCTCACAAATAAGACTAGAGCACCACAAGGTGAGACACTTAGTTGAATAAAGCCCTTATCAAGGAGATCTTTCAAGAATATTTTAAGCTCTTTAAACTGTGTTGGTGCCATTCTATATGACAGAATAGATATGGCATGAGCATCTAGAAGACTGTCTATACCGAAGTCTATTTCTCTCTCAGGAGGGACTCCAGGAACATCATCAAGAAAGACTTCTGGAAACTCGCTTACTACTGAAACTGATTGAATAGGAGGTATCTCAACACTAGAGTCATTAACTTGGATTAAGTTATAGACACACCCCTTAGAAACCAACTTTCTTTCCTTAAGGTACGAAATGAAACGACCCTTAGGCATTGCTGAACTGCTTTTCCACTCTAAGAGTGGCTCATTTGGAAACTGAAACTTGACAACTCGAGTTCTACAATCAACTGAGGCATAACAGGCATGAAGCCAGTCCATACCAAGAATGACGTCAAAATCTACTATATCTATCTCAATTAAATCAGTCATGGTACTCTTGTGATTGACGAAAATGGGACAATCATGATAGACTCTCTCTGCTAGAATTGACTCACCAACAAGTGTAGAAACACTGAATGGTTCACTAAGTTGCTCAGGAATAACATCAAAATTCATTGCAACATAAGGAGTTACAAAGGATAAACACGCTCCTGGATCTAGCAAGGCATAAATAGTAAAGTTAAAGACTTGGATCATACCAGTGACACCATCTGGCGAATCATCTTGCTCTCAGCGACTTGTGATAGCATATAGGTGATTTGATCCCCCGCCAGTACCGAAAGTATCCCCTCTAGGTGCAGCTCTGTCTAGTGGAGCAACTGAAGAAGATTGGGCTCTATTGCCCCCATTACTATTACCCTACCATTTCTTTGGACACTCTCGCATGAAATGCCCATTCTGGCCACACTTGAAACATCTAGTGGAGCCCTCACGACATGTACCTGAGTAATTCCTACCATACTTAGTGCAGGCATGAGGCTTACTACCCCGTTGCATCATACTACCCTGGGAATAGGCAGGCTTGGTTCTGAAATTCTGATTATTGTACTCACATTTGTTCTTAGGTGCAGGTGCACTAGCAGATGATGGAGAAGGTCCCTTCTATTTCTGTTTGAAGGATGAACGGTTGGCATTACTCTTCTACTCCCCGGACTCATTCTCTGTCTTAGCTCTCTTGTTCTTAAACTCTTATCTATCCCTTAGCTTCTCTTCCTTAACCTGCTGCACATAGACCATCAACCTTTATATATCCATGTCACCTATTAGCATTGCAGCCCTACATTCCTTACTCGACAGACGAGATAACCTAGTGACATACAAGCTCATTCTACTCCTCATATCCGCCACCATCTCCAGAGCATAACGGGATAATTGGGTGAACTTCAACCCATACTCATGAACGCTCAAAGAATCCTGCTAAAGTGTGAGGAACTCTCGTACCTTAACCTCTTTCAGTTCTCGGGGAAAGAAACTCCCAAAGAAAGCCTTCTCAAAATAAGCCCAACTAGCAGGTGGTGCATCCTCAGCTCAGTTCTTCTTCCATTGATCGAACCAAATCCTAGCGACACCCTTCATTTGGTATGCAGCTAATTCCACCCTCTCAGTATCAATAACATGCATGAAATCAAATACCTTTCGTAGTTCTTCAATAAAGTTCTCTGGATCCTCAGTAGTGCTTGAACCAGTGAAACTTGGAGGGTTCATCTTCAAGAACTCACGAATCCTTGAAGTGTTAGCCTATTCTTGTCGAGTTCCTCTTCGTTGCCCAACCTGATTAGTTACAGCTTGACTTAGCATCCTAATTGCTTCCCTACACTCAGCATTGGTAACTTCTCTTTGGGGTTGCACCTCAGGTGCATTGGGTAACCCTTGCTCCTCAACATTACTCCAAGAAGGACGACCTCTGACAGCTCCTCATGGAGGCATGATATCTAAAAGCATGCGCAAGCAAGAATTAGAAAGAAACTTTTTAGAGATAAAACTCTAACACACGAAATGATATGAAAGAAATGAAGGAATTTCCTAAATATTGCAGCCTCCTAACTATAGATGTGGTGCGCTTCACACTGATAACCAAGACTCTACAGACACGACTTCATAGACTCCCTAGGACTCTTGAACTTTGTACTCTGATACCAACCTTGTCACGCCTAAAGCCTACACCCTGGGAAGGACTGGATCTCGAGCACCATTATTGGCCCCAAGCAAATCGTTGGCCTAGCTAACTTACTCAGTGGAAGACTCTAAGAATTATTACAATGATCAAATGCACTTACTCAATTGTTAAATAAATAACTTATAATGTTTAAAAGTCAACATTCAACTTGACCAAAATGGAAACTCAAGTCTTAACATAAGATAATGACAATGAAAAGACTAAAGGACTAACATCTAACTGTCTATGAAGTCTCTAAAATAATTGAGATGGATGTCCGGTCAAGACCCCCGATCATCCTCACAAATGAAATACTAAAAAGTAAATGATAACAAAGGAGCCTTCCGGAAAGCAAGAAGGCTTAACAACTGACTCTGAATGCTCAACTGGATCAACGAGGCACTGGATGATGATCTTGGTTACCTGTGTCTGCATCATAATAAGATGCAGGCCAAATGGTATCAGTACTATGAATGTACAAGTATGCGACGGGAATTCTAAAACAAGACATAAGCTTGAAAGGAAATGAAGAACTTACCTGGCTCAACTAAACTCAACATAACTGAACTCATTTCAATATAAAGCAGTTTAAAACAAGTGCACTATAAAGAAAAGTTGTTGAAAACATGATGTCACCTCTGTGTGTATACAAAGATATATATAACTCTGAAATGTATGTAAAAATACAATAAACTGTGTATATAAGAATACAATTACTTCTGTGGGAGTTTCTCTAACCGACAACCATCACGTAAGAGTTAATATGATGATACAGTGTTTTGACTCACGCTGCCAGGGTCATCCTATACTTTGTCGATGGTATATAACTTGAACTACTAAGTGGATCCACTAGTATATGCTAAAAAGCACTAGTGGAATCATCTAAAAATTATAACCCTTTTCTACCCATGGTGGCTACATGGTTTATGGGGGATGTAAGTTGTCTGAACTCTCCCCCATATCGGTGCTCAATACTACTCCCAAAATATGATACTAGCTCTTATGTTTAAACACATACTTCTTTTTGTGATTTGAGGTAATTGCTCAAAACTTAGTTCAAAGGCTATCTTGGAAATCAAAGTTTCCTCTCTTGCTTAATTGTGAAAGCACTTACTCTTTTCTGAAAACTTGCTCAAAGGTTCTTTGGAAATCTCAGTTTCCGTTCTTATTTAAATGTGAAAACATTTTAAACTCTTTGGAATACATAGTCCCCAAATACTTTTGAAGAAATGAGCTTCAACTCTACTCTTTACTGAACTCAAAACTCAAGCCTTAAAACAAAGTTAAATTATTTGTAAAAGACTTTTGGAAGACTCTATGAACTTCTCTTCACTTGACTCTTAACTGATCCTTGAATTGAATTATGGATTCAAGAATTGAGATTTGTGATAGGAAGATCTCATGATGTTTAGGAGTGTTTTTAGATAGCCAAACATGAGAAAATATCAAGAATTCAATGTCTGAAAGTTGGTTCGCGACGCAGAGATGTATTTACATTTTTGGTCGTGATATCAATTTTGAGGCAGAACGGTCCATGACCGCTCAGTGACGCGAGGGGAAATTTTCAAATCAGAGGAACAGTTCCGCAATGCGGACCTGGTACCCAGATTTGCCCGACTTGTTCTTTCTTCATTTTCTATCGCCAATTCACCTAATTTCGATTCTTTTTCTCCATATCTCTTTAGATTCAGGTACCCAAAACTTATACACAAAAATCTAACTCAAAGCAACTCTAATAATCAATCTTAATCTCTCAAGAACTCCTCAATCCCATTCCAAATTGAAGAACGAAAGCAATTCAAGAATACAACTCAAGAACATCTAACGCTCAATCTTTTCAGGACAATATTACATTGAATAAAACATGTTTGGCGCATGTGGGTGAACAAACCCAATGCTTTGTGAACTGACATACCTCGTAGGGATCACCCCTTGATGATATCCACAAGCGATTCGTGAAGATATTGACGATTCTTGCTTCCTTTCCTCCTTTCTCCTCTTTTTTTCTCTTTTCTCAAAACCCGAACTCTTTTTTCCAAAATTGTAAACTGACTAAGATTAGTTTAGACCCCAATTAATTAACCAAAAAGGAAATAAAATAATTGGGTAAAGAAAAGACCATAAATCCCCCTAAATTCCGGATTGAACATTTCCTTATTTGAACAGCCCAACTTCCAATAGGGATATATCCCTCATACAAACTCAGAATCATGCAAACTTAGCGGTGTTGGAAATATTGTTCCAAGAGCTTTTCTACGATATCTGGAAACACACCTAAATCATCCTGGGCTAGAAGTTATGGTCATTTGAAGTTGACCAAAAGCTCAACTTTAATACACTTAAAATTTCCTAGAATTTTTTATACATTCCAAAAATGACTATTTCCTCTGTTTGAAATTCTTTCTAGTCCTTAAAATTTCCCAAAATTTTTTATACATTCCAAAAATGACTATTTCCTCTGTTTGAATTTCTTTCTAGTCCTTTCTAGTTATGGGGTGTTACATAGACCTTCCTTCCTATCGAATGAAATTGATACAAGTCACTATGTATTTAATCATCTAATTTTGATAATTTGTATTAACTCTCCTAAACTAAGTAATATATGATTGGATCAATGTAACTAGAGGATTTTCAATTGACTTAAACTAACAGTAGACTCTCCATCTGAGTTAGGTATGTATAAGTTTATGGAGTGAATAATCGGTCATTGTACATGTGTATTGCATGAGTAGTTCTCCAATCCATCGATTGGCAATTCGAGATGCATGGATATATATGTATAAATGAGCCCTAAATTTTGTTATTTAGGATTACTCGAAATATTATGATCTATTTAATGTATTATATCTCATATTCTCAATAGACTTTACACATCCACTTAGTACTACTTAAGCTCTTCTTTTGGTAGAAATAAGATATTAATTTAAAGAATGCATTGTACATGTACCTTATGTTAGAAGGAATTATTTTCAATTTCAAACTAGATAAGAGATGAATATTTGCTATATTTGTTTGTAACTCTCCTATCATTGAGTTTGATGAATATTTTATTTCTTGTGGTATATTGTGTGATTTTTTTATTAGTATTATCTCTCATAAATTGAATTTTATTAATCTATCTCATAAGAGAAAGTATCTTTTAAATTGAATGAAACTTATTGTACACTAGCGTCTAAGTTATTTATTTTGAATAGAACTTCGAAGTTGGTTAATGGATGGACATAACGGTTAATTGAAAGTGAAGTCACTATCAACATGTGAGTTCTGTTTAGAAGGAAAAATGACTAAGAGACATTTCCTCTTAAAAAGGAAAAAGTGGTAGTGATAAGTTAGAATTATTCTATTTTGATTTATGAGGTAAATGAACATACAGGCAAGAGGTGACTTTGACTATTCTGAGATTTCCACAAACGGTTACTCATGATATGAATATATATTTTTTGATGTTTTGTCAGTTTGAATGTCTTGATAAACTGATCAAAATATTTAGGATAAATGAAAATAGCATCATGAAAAATATATAAAGTCACTGCAATATGATTGTAGTGACGTAAACCTCTTTGCAGAGCCCACGAGTCACTTATCTTATAGAATAATTGTATTTCAATTGTCTACACCAGACATTGTATAATAGATTGGTGTATAGGAGAAAAGAAATAAACACTTATGAAGATGATACGATTAATTATTGACTTATTATTAGTTCTTTTGTTTCTTTGGGATAGGCTCTAATAACTACATATCACATTCTGAATTAAATTTCTTTCAAATCAGTACCTTGAACAACTATAGAACTAGTTGGATTTGACGTAAGTTTAATCTGTGACATGTTCAGATATAGGATTGTCCAGCACATGTGCTGAGTGGGAGAATAAGAAAATTGGAATTAAAAACGGAATGTGTGTGTTAATTGGATATTCTAAAGAATGAAAAAAGGTTTATTATAATGTCCTAAAGAAAATAAGGCAATTGTTAACACAACTGTCTGCCTTCTAGAAAAGGATCATTTAGTATACCATGTTCCTAGAAGTAAACTAGTTTTACGGGAATTGAACAAAGAAATCACAAATAAGTCAATCATAAATTCAGACGCTCAAGAACATCTAATCGGTATGTCAAAATTGACGTTCCATTGCATTCAAGTAGTGGGGTATGTCAAAATTGACGTTCAATTGCATTTAAGTAGTGGGAGAAACGTTACTAGACATAAGAAAACTACTACCTCAAGTAGTGAGAGTGATGTTGATCAAATGAACATTGCATGAAAAGTTGTTGATATTTCAATATCGAAAGATTTTGAAGAAAATATTAAGACTCAATAACATGAAAATGTGATTATGTAGCAGTGCTTAGTCGTAGTGGGAGAATCATAATGAAGATATATTTATTTTGTATATGTTAGAGAACTTTCATGATAGAACTCTTGAAATAAAGTACACTCTTGTAGAGTTTCATGATAAGGTCCTTCGAGATCTAGTACAAAATAGATTTGTTACGATGAAACACTACTAGACAAAATTGCATGAGAAAATAGCTTGGTAAATTTATTTCAATAAGAAATAAACGAATTCATGTGAAAGTTGTAAATGCATAGTTAAGAGTCTAAGTGGGAGATTGTTAGGGTATATACTATTAATTATGTGTTTAGACATAGCAGTCTAACAATTTTCAGGATTAAATATTTAAGTGAGAGATTGTTAAGGTATATACTATTAACCATGCATTTAGATATAGTACATTATAACAATTATGATGGTTAAAAGTCTAAATGGGAGATTATTGGGACATATATTATTAACCATATGTTAAGATATAATATTTATTATATAATAAATATTTATTTAGTTTTAATAGATCATATATTAGTTTATGGTGTCTGTTTACTTATATAGTAAATTATTTAGTGTGCAAAGTTTTAGCTTATACACAAAAGGATTAAATCATCGGTTCTTATAAGTATAAAGTTTTTTGTTCACAATCTAGGATTAAAATTGGACATGTCATCGGTACGATTGTTGCACAAGATTATATGTAATTTATCTTGATTATGGGAACGGAATAGCTCCAATTTCTTATGCTAGTGCGTTTTGTATGTATTGAACGGGACCGAGTAGAGATAGTTGTTTTAGACTAACTGACAAAAACATATTCTCTAAACTATTAAATGTACTTATATTTTTAATTCTGATATAACTATTATGATCTGTATAGATTAATTATCATTGTGATTTATTAAAAGGTGAGATTCTGAGATAGGTCAATATGCCTGGTAGATTGGATGATAATAATATATATTGCTGAAATAATGAGTTAGTTGATGGAATCCATATCTAGTTATAGAGATTGATTGATATGCGTTTTTGAGAAACTTATAAGTTTTCATTGTGTCAAACCTTGCAAGTAGATTTATGAATCAGACACATGAAATAAGTTAAGTAGTGCTCTAAAGGAAATTAATCATTAAATTAAATTCGTCAGTAATTTAATTTATTGATTAGTATCTATAATCTTAACATGGGAAATTACATAAGTGTTTAATGGAGAATTTCGAAATATAAATAGAGGAGTGCAATTACAAATTTCTAGTGGAATGATTTGTAATTTATTATGGTAAGAATAATTCAAATTAATTATTTGGAATTATTTCCATAATAGGAAGCCTCAGTAATTAATTATGTGGTCCCTACAGTGCTCATATTTAACTAGAACTTGGAATCCTATTTTCTAGGGGGGAAAGGAAAGCAACGTACTGGGTTTTCTTCTCCTTTGTGGATTGGGAAGAAATCTCTATAAGTAGGGATTCTCCTAACCTAGAAAGTGATTAAATTTATATTTGATACTTTCCCACCCAAGTATTGAGAGAGTTCGGATGTGAACTTGGGATCATTGTAGAAGACCGCATAGGTGGTGTCTATTCTGTGTATTCACTTAAAGGTCTGTCTAACTAGTGGATTCGCTTGAAGGTATTTGCTCACGCTTCAAGAGGTAATTCTTGAATTAAATTTTAGTAAGTTTGTGTGTTCTAGCATATTATATGTGTTCTAGCATAAACGTATCGATTATCTATTATTCATATAAGCAGTAAGATTCTGGTATGCTTCCACTCATGTGCATATAGTTTTTCAACAATTCCAACTCATAACTAGATCAAGGGAGCAACAAAACAATAAAGGCAAGAGCATGCAATACTATTCCCGAAATAAGGCTAACAACATAATAATGATATCAATTAGAATCATACTAACTAACCCAACCTTGAAACTAGAAATTCATCATACTAGAACAATCAACAAGCTCAGTCTAAGATCAGTAGGTGGTAATCAACCTCGAAGCCAAATGCACGCACTCTAAATCCACTAAAAAGGGGCTTTTCCTTTCTAAGCACCCTCTAAATGATGTCACGCTATCACATTACTGATCTTCACGTCAACATGAGCCAATTTATACCCATATTACTATAAACAATCTCAATCCAGAAATCAGGTAAAAAAAAGGTATGTGGGACTTACGTGCGTGAGTCACGAATTGACTCAACCAATATGTTTGCACTAGTTCGTAGAACTCGTGCCCCAAATATAGGCACAATCCAAACTTAAACAAGGCTTAAAATAGCCTGTCAACAAGAAGTTCAAGAACACACCATTAAATCATCAAATAGAGAGAAAATTGAAGGAAACTTAGAAGATAAATGAGATATGTAGTTGAGAATGTGATCGCCAAGCAGAGGGTCGAGCTTGTTGCACAGGTTATTATACAGTATTGAAGCTTAAATTTTGCACATTCAAAGAGTATCGATTGTAGTTCGGTAGTTTCTTGTCAAATTGGCCCAAAACAAACTAGTGCACTTGATAAAGTTGTTTTTTTTCCTGAGAAATTCATGATTATTAGTTTATATACTATAGGGAGTATTATCTTGCTTAAAGAAATTTATATTATTTAGATCACTAAAAGGTTATACTAAATTATATGTATCATCTTATAGCGATTATGAATTGTTGCAACTTACAAAACATGATTAATCATGAATTGGGTGTACCTTACAAAAGAGCATTCTAAATTCAAATATATACAACTTTTCCAGGAATCTATTGTCACTCATTGTGCTTAATAAGATAGTTATCTCAATTAAAAAATACAAGTACATTATCAAAAATACTATGAGACATATCAAATGTATGTATCTTCAAATGTGTCTTGATTTATCATTTCAATTAGTTGGAGCTACACTCCACTGCTAGATAGCCAACCTTGGCTATTTCAAAAACCCCACATAACAAGGAGGTATTTGGAGATACCTTCAAGAAGCTAGTAAAAGACTGAAAGACAATCAATTGAAGGAACTTGAAATTAAGAAGGCTACAAAAAACTAAATTAGAGAGCTATAAAACAAAAGATTCATTCGCCTCACCTAGGAAAAAATTCAACAAAGAGAACTGATTAACAGTCCTTACTAATATTGAAACAAAAATCAGTAACCTTCTCCGACTACGGAAATTTTCAAATCACCATAAGCAAAAAATTAAAAGTGTCGTATAAAAATTGTGTACCAAGAACTTAATGTTTCTATTCAAAATCTTGTTTATGAAGCTAGGCGCTTTGTCTCTTTCTCTGCTGCCTACGTGGGACTGATCAGCTCCTTGTGGAAAAATAAACTTGGCCAGAATAATGTGTAGCTATGTTTAACATTAAAAGAAAAGAGATGTATAAAAGCATGTTAGGAACCTGAATCAACTCTCCTGCAACTGAAAAATTGGATAAAAATAACTGCCAAATAGCAACCATGAAGAAGAAATGCAAAATCAGCTATTGAGAAAACAATAACGGAAAAACATCAAACATCCATAATTTAGATTCCCCACTACACTGGTAACAAATATCTTCCTTGGATCTTTTTTTTTTTTTTTACAAATTTCCTTTTCACAAACCATCACCATTCCTGTCTTATTTCTACTCAATAGAGCTATCTTTATTAAATGACTTCACAATGAATAATTTTTTTGAGTTGAAAAAGGATTATTCTAATTCCACTCACATTATTTGGACTCGAGAGGATGGCCGTAATACATATATTGTCCACCATTAGAGAAAAAACATTTATTTCTAGAAGAGAAACATAAATTAAAATTTTGAGGATGTGTTCAATTCATTGCATTGTTGATCCCACCACAAAATAAAGAACACACAGATAAAAATGCATCTATTATACAAATGCTAGAGCTTATGAACACCAACCAACATCAAATGAAGGTACAAAGTAGCTAATGTCATACTTTTACCCAATTTTGTACTTAAACATAAGGTAGATGTAGGAAAAAAAGAAATCAATCCCCTAGTTAATGATTAATGTGATCCTTTGGTGCAAAAGATCAATATAATTCATAATTGTTAACACAATTAAGTAAATAAGATAATGTTTGTATTTCTTTCTCTAATCATCATGAGATGACCTACAAAGTACACTTCAATATAATATCACCAAACAATTTTTTTAGGTTCAAATGCATGTCACCATTACTCATTGTCAAAAAAAAGAATTTTCACGTGCTTAGCCCCTTCCACGCGAAGTCGTATTGAGCACATTAATAAGTAAATGTAAGTTTACTCAAACAATTTAAGCTTATAAATGAGATAATCACACGGGAGGTGAGAATTAAAGGTTATACCAAGCACAAGTCGAGAAACGCATGCAACTACAATGAAATGTTGATTCCTCATGCTATTAATCTTCAAGAACCAAGTAAGTAACTCCTCTACGAATTCCCAATCCACCATTTCACCCCGCCAACCTTGGATTAAGACCACAAATTCCTTTACAAAAATACAAATTAAACAATTACCTGCATGAAAATACTTCATAGATACAAAGCGGCATAATACGGACTAAGAAGAGAGAAGAGAAAAACAAACACGCCAAAGGAAAAAAGATGGAAAAGGGGAAGAACCAGGAAGGAAGATAATATTATTCAGTTCTGTCATACATATCGTCAATCACCACTGATATGTCCCGTGAAGATCATACACTTAATAACATGCAAATAGAATATCCACCAGGAAACTATAGTTCAAAATAAATATCGAATTGTGCATTTACATGCCGTGAAAAAAAATCACAATTTTGAAAGTCATATAGAGCATAAATACATAAACACATGAATTTCTCCTTAAACATGATGCAATTAGGCAATGAAAAATGTTTTTAGAATCAAAACGAATGATCAAGATAGCATATTTGCAGGCATATTAAACAAAAACCAGGAAAAAATTGGAAATTGAGGGTCGAGAAGAACAGCATTATCACACCTGAAGATTTTGATAGTTGCTTCTAATCTAAGTAATTGACAAAGATGATGAACAGAGGTGGCCATACGGTGATGGCTATTCCTGAAAGTTGCAACCTTTCAAAACAGTCATTTTCAACGGCAGAAAATTTAAATAAAATGGTAAAGTTTAAATAAAACGGGTCGCGCGCGAATTTGAGCCGGGTCGGAACGTTTCGGTTAATTAACTAATTAATTGAAACGTTTTGGCTATTTAATTTAATTAAATAAATAAATATTTAACTAAATAATTAAAACAACCTTGTCTAAAAAATAATCTTTCGATCGATCATTTTCCAAATCCAAATCCAAAGCCAAAGACGAAGCCGAGCGAGCGAGCGACGACGACGGCGCGAGGGGGTCCCTCTTTCCAACCCTTTAAATAATTAATAGAAGTGTTTCTCTATTTAAACTCTTCTATTTTTCTTTTCACCACTGATGAGAGAGAAATGCCTTTTTTACTAAAGCATAAGAGGACTTTTCAAGTTCCTCTCTTTTCATCTTCCCTCCATTTCCCATTAACTATTGTTATATACCCAACAATCCCCCACATGAATGGGGAATGGTTATAACATAAGGAATGCACGGACGAGTGTGTACTTTACAAGCAAGGATCAATTGCATCTGGATAAGTAGGTTTTCCCTTGGACTTTCCGTAGTGAACATATGTCGAATATACTCGGTCAATCGATAGATGTGATATCTTTGAACCGTCGAGCTTTGGTGTATACCTAGACAACTATATGTTACACAATTAACCCTCTACCATTTATGGTTCTTACGGTTGTGTTCATTCCAGCCATGAACACCTCCTGGTTTCATGAGTGTATAGAGAATAGGCTTTTGACATAAAATTATCTTTGAAGCGGCTTACACTTCACACTCACATAGGTGATTTCTAACCGTGTCATCTCGTAGATACACTATTTAGTCAAATCTGCCAAACTTAGCAAATCATTAAAAACTTTAAGCTTTACTAACTCATTAACAAGCCTTAAAGTCTTAACCTTGTTCCTGAACATTGTCTTCATCATGAGAATGGATTGAGTTGATTGACAATGTCAAACCGTCAGTCACAACTTTGTTTTTCTCCTTGAATCTAGCTCTTGGGATCTCTAGTTTGCTAGATAGAGTTACCGCCATACTGACTTGTCCTAAGCCGTAAACTCATTCCCTTAGATGATCTTTCAACTGCCTCTCTCCCTAGGCCTTTCTTTAGTGGATCTAACACATTATCGCTTGACTTCACATAGTCAATTGTGATAATTCCACTAGAAAGCAGTTGTCTTACGATGTTATGTCTCCGTCGTATATGACGAGTGATGTGAGGCCAAAAATACATATTTTTAATTATTATTTTCCTGACATTTATTATTTATATTTATCCTTTTTTAGGATGAATTTTAAGGATTGTACTTAATAGTGTATTTTATTTGTAGGATTAAATTGGTGGGAAAATGAAGAAATTTGGAGCTAAAACGAATTAAATATGAAAGGTTGAAGAAGGAAATCAAAGAGGCAGCTTAATTGATTAAATTTAATATAATAATGTATAAAATATAAAGTTGCAAAGTTCAAATAGGAAAAGAGAATGCTTTCACGTGGCAGCAGTGGAACACCTTCAGATTGTTGAAGTCGTGCAGAATTGAGGCGGTTGGACAGTTTACGCGTACAACTGTGAAATCCAATTTCGTTTGGTTTTGGGTTCCTAATTTGATTTGGACTCAATTATTTTATTTAGGGTTTCTTACCTCTATAAATAGTTCATAGAAATAATTATTTTGGAGATTAGGCAGAGGGGAAGATCAATTAGGAGGTACTTTGCAAGAAAAAGTTGTCAATAGTTTTTAGGGTTCTTTTCTTCATCTTTCTTTTCTTAGAGATTAGTGGCTAAAGCCCTAGTTCTGGGGCTGTAGCTATGAATTGATTGTTGATTATTTAAGGTTTTTGGAATTAATTATTGGTTGTCATTATAAGTTACTTATATATTCTTGTTTTAGTATTTCTTGACTCGCCATCTAGAGATAAATCTATTGTCTAATCTTAAAATCGAGAGAGGAGGGGTTAGATAGACCAGAGAATATAGAGAGCTCGATCGACCCATTTGATTGAGGTGATTTGTCTTTAGGAATGATACCCGGACGAACAACTTGTTTGGTTACGAAATAGGATGAAATATAAATGCTCGTCAGTTAGTTTATTTATCCCCGTTCAACGATGTAGTTAGATAGTTAACTGGAGTAGGCGACTAGAGGTGTAAATCCAACTTATACAATTAACCCTGTAAATCAGTAACTTGACAACTAAAATTAGTTTTAAGCCAAGAATATGATACATGAGATTCATTGCACGCTGCAGCCTAGGAATTTTTCAACCATTGTAAGTAATTTTATTATTTTGTTCCTGTGTTCTTTTCTTTTGGCACTCTTAAATAAATAATTAGACCAATATAATTTAGAAAAAATAGTTAATTAACAAGTCTTTTGGGTTCGATAATCTGGTTCTTTTAAGAGCCACTATCTTACTTGCGCAACAGCGTACACTTGCGTGTGCAATTGGGAGCAACAAGTTTTTGGCGCTGCTGCAGGGGACTTAGAAAATAACTATTCTTCTAGGTTATCCTTTTTCTTTTTATTTATTTAAATTTTATTTTTTGTTTTTTAGTTAGTTTTTTTTCTTTTCTGAACAATTAATAATTATTATTTTTTCTTTCTTTGAATAATTTGGTACTCTTATTGATATGGATGATTGGGATAAATCGTGGTTGGGTGATGAATGTCCTTTATGTCATATATGTGGTCGTCAATATATTAATTGGAATGGTTGTCCTAAATCTTATTCCCTTCCCCAGAACCCCTATCATGATTCTTCTGTTATTTGCGATGTTAGAAGGGGCGATGAAGTGGAGAATGCAAAACAAGAGGCGCGCAATGTGAATTCACTTATGGAATGTACGGACATGCTAGACAAAGTTAATTCAAAAATCACAGAATAAATATTTGAATGCACAAAAGGGCACAAAAATATCATGAAATTACTGTATAAGTTTGACGTTATTCAATTAGAAATTACAGTCCAAGCTGAATTAGAAGAGATTGAAGCCCAACAATATGGAGAAACGGAGATAGTGAGCCAATTTTGGATACAAGGACAAACTCAACTTCTAAAGCTTGAAGAGTCAATTCGTGATGGTCTCACATACATGACAACCCAACTGATTGAAGGAAGAGTTGAGCTCACACAAGAAATAAATCAATTTGGCTCAGATATTCATGACTTGGAGGCTCACTTAAACAAAAAGATTGGGGCGTCTGATGTCCAATAACCAATTGTCATGGATGATGACCAACTAGTGGAGCAAAAAATGGAATTCCAACCATTCAACTATATCTTTTTCCTTAATATCGATGTTGAGAAAGAGTACAAAAGTGAGAATGTTGTAAATAATGTTGTTTTGGAGTTGAGGCAACTTGAATCTCATTCAAAACATTTTTCTATAAAATCTGAACTAATGGATAAGTGTAAAGATGCGGAACAAGTCCCTTATATTTTACAGTTTTTTAGTCCACGTAAACAAAACGACATTCCTCACATAAGGGCCAAGAAGTGCAAGATGCGACATATATTACTTGGTTCATTTATCTTTATACCGCCTCCCCTTGAGTACAATTCATAAGTTCAAAGTGAAAAGAAAAGTAGTGAATTTACTTGTGTCGTGCTGCGACATTAAATTAGACACTTATTGGGAGGCAACCCAATTTATAGTGTAACTTTTTTTTTGTGTTGTTTTTACAGGTTTTGGAGAAGTCTGAGTATCCAAAATTTGAAGCTAAGGAGCATGTTTGAGCATAAGTGTGGGGTGACCACCCTTGATGAAAATTAAGAGAACATGCTACTAGCTAGGCGCAAATGTCTGGAGAGTTTTTCTAACCCTTGTTTTAAATTTTATTTGATGTTTTGGGGACATAGCATCTTTTTAAGTGTGGGGTGGAGGAATGAACTCCTAGTTTTTACTATTTTATTAAGTCTTTTATTTTTTTACGATGGGTTCCTTGGCTTTTGTTTTCGGTTCTTTTCCTGAGGATAGTCCCTTTGAACCAAGTGTCCTTTATTTTTTTAGGAATAAGTTTTTTTTTGTTTTTTTGAGAGAAAAGAAAAGACCTTTTTGAGTGGTGTGATACTTGCTATTTAGGTCTAATTTTTGAATAGTACTTTCTTGTGAATGCTTGATAAAAAAAAATGCACTCTTTGACACCTAAGCTCATGGTTGTGACTTTGTGTATAGCTTATTTTATTTTGTAGTTTGTTATGATCATGTCTCTCTTAGAAGTGGAATTGATCCATATTGATTGATACTTGTGCCATGTGTGGTGAGAATTTATTTATTCCATGTTTTGCATCTTAGTCTAGAACTTGCCTTGCATGTTATTGAAGTGAAATAAAAAGTGTTGTTTTGTTTAGAAGATGATAATAGGCTTTCTTTGATTTGTCTGGTAATTTTAGCCCTTTCAGATATTATATCACTAGTTAGCCTTTTGAGCTTGTAGCCTTTTGTTGGTAGCCATATTTTTCCCTTAACTATTTTGTTGAATCCCTGGTTTTTGCACCTTGCTTCTTTGAGCATTATAGCATAGACTTATTCTAATTATCAATTCTAAGAAAAAGGAATGGTTGAGTGAAAAGGTAATCAATGATAGCTACAAAGTGCTTAACATGCCCTCTTTGAAAGAATGTGATGTGAAAAAAAAAGATGAACAAAAGAAGTTACCTTGATGATGGCCTTGGTCCTTCCAAGGACATCGTGCACCTTAACACATGTAAAATATGTAAGTTGAGGGTGGCCATTATGAAGGAAAACTTTTAAAAAAAAAAAAAAAAAAAAGAAGATTGAAGCATTCTTGAGATGATGAGAATTACTTGTGAAATAATTGTTGAGATGATGAGAATTACTTGTAATCCAAATTCATAACTTGAAGCGGGGTCGACGATCTAGTTGGTTGTTGGCGTCTAGGAATTAGAGTTTATAATTCCTTAGGTTACATAGGTTTGTAATCTTTTGTTGAGGCTCAGAGTTTAATGAAGTGGAGTTAAATTCTATAGAGGTGTAGGTTATGGTTTTTTACCCTTTATGAGCCAGGGCTTTCCGTGATAAAATATTGTGTCATTACTTTATTTGTTTTACATAACGTAATTGATATAATCTGCAAAGGAACATATAGAATATACTTGTTCCTTAGGCAAATCTGGGGGTCAGTATTCCAACAATTGGTATCAGAGCAAGTTATCTTTGTAGAGTCTAATAACTCAAGATAAGATCAATATGAATTCTGCACCTCCTCTTGGACACATGAAAGTCAACACATCAACACACCACCACTATTCAATAGACATTACTACGCATGGTAGAAGGTGAGAATGGAGGATTTTCTACAAGCCCAGGACTATGAATTATGGATGAGAGTTATTAGTGGTCCTCTTATTCCTATTATGAAGGATGATGAAGGGAAAGTCATTTCAAAGCTCAAGGCTCAATATGGAGAAATTAATTATAGAATGCTCACAAAGAATGTTAAATCTAAGTGCATCCTTGTATGTGGACTTGAACCTGACGAGTTTAATCACATCTCTGGTTGTACTACAGCAAAATAAATTTGGGAGACACTGGTAAATGCACATGACAGAACTGCCCAAGTAAGAAAATTTAGAATTGCTAGACTATGCACTGAATATGAAGCATTTAAGATGGAGAGTGGTGAATCACTTCAAGATATGATTACTAGATTCACTACTATTGTGAATGAACTGGTGTCTTTGGGAAAGATATACTCTACTGAGGAACTTGTTGATAACGTGTTGAGGACTCTACCTAAGTCATGGGAGATCAAGGTCACTGCAATTAGAGAAGCAAAGGATTTGACAACCATGAGTTTAGATGAACTTGTAGGGAATCTAAAGACTTACGAGATGAATGTTGATGAAACAAAAATTGAGTGGAAGAAACAAAGATATGATTTTATGTTTCAAAGCAACTAAGAGTGATGAATCTGATCTGGATGATGAGGACATAGCCATGATCAGCAAAAACCTCAAAAAACTCTTCAAGAAAGGTGAAAACTATGAGAAAAAAAATTCCCCCAAGCAAAGAAAAAGAATCTGAAAATGCTATGTATACTGCTTGGGGAATAAGTTCAGGCAACTCAAATGAAAATGATGCAGAAGATATATCTTTGATGGCCATGGAGGACTTTGAACCAGACTCTGAATCACACACTGAGAAAAGGGAGGTAAATCTTCTTGACCTTAAAAATAAACTAAAATATTTTTCAAAGAAAAGATTATCTTCCCTTATTTTAACTCTCATAGATAATGTTCAAGAGTTGGATGAAAACAAAGATCAGTTATTGGCTTCCTTGATCAGTTTAAAATTTGAATATACTGATCTTGAAAAAATTAACTCTGATCTCAAGAAAGAAAATCAATTCCTAAAGAAACAAGTACAACAACTTAATTCGTACACTTTGGCTCTCAAATTTGAAATTTTGAAACAAAGTGTTACTGGAATGGGAAAGGAAAAATTAGTGGTGACCAAATCAGATGTGACCAACATCTAAAGAGGTTAAAAGATGAACTATTTTCTGAAAGGGAAAAATCTAGAAGAATAAATCTTGACCTAGCTAGAACTAAGAATGAGCTTGAGAGGGCAAACAAATGACTCAGTCCTCAATGATTGTGACTCAACTCAGTAATAGAACACATAACACTAAAGTTGGAATAGGTTTTGTTAAAGAAGTCCTTAAGAAAACCTCTTATTTGTACACACATTGTGGTAGTATTGGTCACTCAAGGGATACCTGCCCAATAGTTATAACTCACATGAATACAAACTTCAAAGTTGTCTCAAATAGAAAAATCAACCCTGTTAAAAGAAAGGAATCATATCAAAGGAATAGGTTGGGGTAAAAGAAAAATAAAAAAATGTTTTACCAATATGGATCAATAGAGATCTCATTCATCTTTTTTATCAATACAAAAGACCCAAGCTAGTCTGGGTTCCTAAATCTAACCTTTGAATTTACAGGAAACGTGAGAGGAAGCAAGCAACATTCTATATGAACACTCGTTGCTCGAGACACATGATTGAAACTAGAAGAAATTCCTCTCACCTGCAAAAGAAAAGGATGGAATAGTAGTTTTGAGGTGAAAATTCTTTTTGGTCAAATCAAAGAAGTTGGAAAAGTAGGCAAGACTAAAGAAACACTTTTAAAGCAGCATGTTGAAACTTGGGGATGATTAAAATCACATGAGTATCCCTCAGTGGCTAATGAACATTGTGCATACTGCCTTCTAATCCTGAATTTTATGCTCAGTCTTATACATTTAGTTGTATGTCTCTATACCACTTTTAAAGCCAAGTTACTCATGCACTATAACATTGTATTTACATCCAGGAGAGAGGCTTAGTAAAATTGGAGCAAAATTCAGCATTTTCCATAGATTTAAGGTATGTGCATTACAATTATTCATAATTAAATATAAAATCAATGCACATGTACATGTTCCTTCCACTTGTCCCAAAAGATATACTCATGTCCTCAATACTATTAAACAAACATATTCTTAAAAAGCCTATTTAAAGCCTTATCCTAGTGTGTCTCTACAACTCACACCCTTCTCTTCCATAAACTTCTTAACCAAGAAATTCTTTTTTTCTAAAATTGTGGAATAAAGTGTTCTTCAAGAAACATGTCTATGCTTGATTAATTACAATTTATGTTTCTTAATGACATTCTTGGAGATTCTAAGTGTGATGATCTATCTGATGTTATGGTTAAGATGACTTCGGTGGATGACACCTCTACTTTGGTGCCTTATAAAATATAGGTTGTGGTGTAGAAAGTAGGTTGTGCCGGTTCTTAGAGAGAATCTGTATTGGGTGTGTCTAAAATTATTGAGGAAGTTTTGGAGGATGTACCTTAGCTTGTGAGGGGGAATATTTTGGGGACCCTACAGTTGAACAAAGTTCAATTGTTAGGCTCAACTTGGGTGCATCTAGTGAGGGGGAATTAATGGGAGACCCCTTTATCGAACCTAGTTCTTCTATTGGGATCCATATAAACTGAGATTTAGAGTTCATGTAAATAATTATTATAGTTGGTGTTGCATCTGATAGTACCACGTCTAGGGAACAGGTTAGGAAAACATGTTCCTTTACAAATGATGTTGAAGAAAAAAATTTCTCTTACTGACTCTATTGAAATTACAGATGAGAAGATTATGACCAAAGAAAAAAAATGCAAAGATAAATCTCAATAAAAACGATCAAAGAAGCAAGTCAAGAAATATGTTCCTCCTAAGATTATGTTAAGTCAAAGTTGGTCAATCCGACTATTGGTAGTAAATAAAATGATTATGGATTACCTTCCTCTGAATCTCTTGGATAAGAAGACACTCTTGATGTTCGTACATTTAGAGTTGTGAACTTTGGGAAGCGGATAGTGCTCTTAGGCAAAGTGATTACTGATTTTAGGGGTTAGAGATGAGTGAACTATTGTTTCCCCGGAGGGCATAGGATTCATTGAATCAATTCCTTAAAGGTGATACAAAAAATGAAGAAGCTGAAATTAAAGTCCTGTGTTACTCACCAGAATATCATGGACCAGCTACATATGAACTATGATCTTGAACATGTAGGCCTACTAAAGAAAAATAAAACACAAAGCTCAAGGCTGAGCTTGCATAGACCAAGGCTATCCTTGAAATTGAGAAGACTACTAATTATGTTAATCCAAAAGATGTTTTTTGAGCTGCTGAAAGAGGACTTTTATTTACTCTCTCATGCTCGATCTTTTGCTATTGCCTAGCCACTCTAGCCTTTGACTTTCCAATTTTTTTCTCATCACAAGTGCTTGATTCTATCTTTAATTTTGATTACATTTGTGGTGTTTATGCTTTTTAATTAATTCTAATGTTGGGTTTGAGTTTCAGGTTCATGTCTATCTCCTATGTTTGTGCAAATGTTTTGCTATAATTAACTAAGTTCTTGATTTTTAAGTGTTTGTGTAGGTGATAGCCCCAGTGGCCATGAGTAACAAATTTGCTTCTCTTAGTGTGGTGTATGCATTCACGGTTATTTATGATGTCAAAAGGGGGAAGTGCATGCTTGTGTAATATTTATAACCCAATTGGTCTAACTTGATTCTCTAATGTGTTTGCCTTATGTGTTGTGCTTTAAGAAACTGACATAACACAGATTGATCTATTCACACAAGAAGCAATGGTTTGTCATCATCAAAAAGGGAGAATTTGTTAGATCGAGAAAGATTTTGATAATTGAAAAATAGAGGAACAGATGAAAGGAATCGGTTGTGCCGACATGTTACTTTCAGAACGAATTCGACTGGGATAAAGAGAACGTCAACAACGCGAATTAGAAGTTATAAAGCAGTGAAAAAGTTGCTTTTTCGACAAGAAACCAGTGCTAAAAGGTTTCCTTTCATAAATAAATCCTTATGAAGTAGGAAGCATAAGCAAAGAAGGAAGCATAATGACGTGAATGTGGTTTCAAATCTGGAATGAAGTAGGAAGCATGATTAGATGAGGAAATCAAGTTCAAGTTAAATAAGGAGAACAAAGAAGATAGTTGAGTTCAACTTGAAGAAGGAAGACTGCGAGGAGTTCAAATCTATAAATAGGGTAATATTTTCGTCGGAGAAAATTGCGCACTTAAACAGAGAGTTACAAGTAGAATATAATCAAATAGATGGAGTTCATATTTGAGTGATTTCTAATTACAAAGTGCAGCTAACGTAAGGAAATAAAATTGAAGAACGTGATCAATATTCATAGGCTTATGCTTTATAGTTCTTAGGTCAAGTTTGCTTGTATTGAGTTTTTATCGAGTTGTATCTTTAATTCTTTCTAGATCTAGTGAAGTATAAATTGGAGTAGGAATAGAGTCTTCAAGTTGGGGTGACTTAAAGACTTGGGAACATAAACCTTGGGGGGGTTGTGTTGGAGTTTAGGAATTAGAGTTAGTTCCTAGCTAGGATTGCAAGAGTTGTAATTCGAATTCATAACTTGAAGCGGGGTCGATGATCTAGTTGGTTGTTGGCGTCTAGGAATTAGAGTCTATAATTCCTTAGGTTACATAGGTTTGTAATCTTTTGTTAAGGCTCAAAGTTTAATGAAGAGGAGTTAAATTCTATAGAGGTGTAGGTCGTGGTTTTTTACCCTTTATGAACCGGGGTTTTCCGCGATAAAATATTATGTCATTACTTTATTTGTTTTACATAACGTAACTGCTGTAATCTGCAAAGGAACATATAGAATATACTTGTTCCTTAGGCAAATATGGGGGTCAGTATTCCAACACTAGAGAATTAACTTATTCATATTTATGAATAGTAAAACAAATCGAAATAACGTCAAGCAGGCAAACTCAACAGACATCAGCTGCAAGAAAAAAACTTTGTTTCAATATAAGTAGTCACGGGGCTCTTAAAAAAAATTATGGGAAAAGACAAAAATTTATATAATTTCACCATTCATATGGTTGTTTTCTGTATTTCATCCCCTCATCCCTCAAACAGATTGAGAGAAAAAGAAACTAAACAGCAATTTATAATCAATAGTAAGAATTCATAGCAGATTTGTTTAGTGGATTTCGGACAATATTTTCATAATGAACTATCTAATTTAGTACTGAAACGACCCAAAAAGTTCCTAAAAATGTGCTTCGAAAGTTACCGGAAACTTGTTTTAGCTATATCTCAAAATCCATTTCGCTTTTCGAAAATACGACTTCATATTCTTGTTTAGGGGGTCAAATTGAGTGGGAAATGGGTCTAACCCAAATTTTAGAGCAACCGTATCAAAATCCGAAATTTCCAAGTAAAGCTTTTTTCGAGGGTCTACTTTGCAGGGTCATATATCCTAGCACACAAATAATTGGGTGGTCCATAACATATCCATGGAAAGCCCTTTGAGTTAGCTACCCAACGTACTTCGTTTCACCTCATTCGGAGTTCGAACGAAGAAGTTATGCCCATTTTCGTAAAATCTGTCCGTGCAGGAAATGCAATTTCCAAAGAGCAAATTTACTGTTCATCCGCCTCATTTTTTTTTCTAAGTGTTGGACCCGTTTTTCCAAGGGCATATTTTATTTCCTATATAGCATTAATTCAATTCCCATCTCTAAAACATTTCCCAAAATACCTCTCCCATACTTAGACACTTTTTCTCTCAAGAACCCTAATCCAAAACCTTCCTCAAGATTGAAGAGATTCTTGCTCCAAGTTCCAAGCTTCCATTGAAGACACTCTCAAGACCTTCATAAAAACTCAAGGTATGTGGTATTGAACTCATGGGTCCTCCCACCCATAGTGCCTAGACTCTATTATACTCATTAATTCATGGTTTAAGTTGAGATTCATAAATTAGTCTTGTTCCTTGTATAAATTTCCTGCACAGTGAATGCTAGCATGAAAAGTGGTTGTTTTGAGCATGTTGTGACTCTAGAACTTGAATCTAAACTTGGAATTGATGTGGAGATTTTTCATGTGGTCTTGTGGGTGTTAAAAGGCGTTGTTGCAGGTTGTTCACTGGTTTTGCTGCATAAATTACTACTCTATTTTCCATGCTCTTTGACCCCATTACATGCCTTCAAGGTGTTTGACAAAATATCCAATTATGGAGAATTGATGAATTGATGCTTTAAGGCTCGAGTTATGAGATGTATGGCATTCCAAAGATGTGTTGATGACAAACTAAGCTTGTGTATATGTTCATTCCATACATGAGATTGCATTAGAGCCTAATGTGAATTTCCTATATAAAGTGTTGCATGACCATGCCCGGTCCGGGGGAAAAGAACTGGATAACCATGTGAGGGGTTTATACCTCACCACCTAGGATGCTTGGGGTGTGACCAACATCAACCATGTGAGGGGTTTATACCTTGCCACCTAGGATGCTTGGGGTGTGACCAACATCAACCATGTGAGGGGTTTATACCTCACCACCTAGGATGCTTGGGGTGTGACCAACATCAACCATGTGAGGGGTTTATACCTCACCACCTAGGATGCTTGGGGTGTGACCAACATCAACCATGTGAGGGGTTTATACCTTGCCACCAGGGTGTCCGGGTGTGAACGGCATCCCCATCCTAAGTTGGGGTTATAGATTGGTTGGATTATGCACACACATATGATATCTACTATTAGTATATATTTACTTAAACATGTTTTGACTTCACTTTGATCATGCATCCTCATATTGTTATTCATTATGCCTATGAAACTATTTCTTGCATTTCGATTGTGTCCTTGTCTATTGTTGTATTGCACCCGCATACTTAGTACATTCCAAAGTACTAATGCATATTTTGCCTACATGATGTCACCATGTAGGGACCGGAGCTACTCTTGATCCTTCTCTCCATCCACGTAGCTAGTACGGTGCTTATCCGAGTTTGTTGGTGAGTCTTCAATGATTCGAGGGCTATGTTATGTTTCCTACTCCTATGTTTTGAGACTTTAGCTTGCAATTGTATTTTGACTATGAGGGGAGCCGGTAGTATGTCATGGCCCCCGTCCTATCTATGTATGTAGAGGTGTGCGTTGGACAAGTATTTTGTAAATGAGCTTGACTCTTATTCTATGATGTTATTTTGAAATGGTTTGCCCTTAGTCCCTAATTTCCGTTATTTAATGTTGAATGTACTTCCGCGACCGATGAAGTGTGATGACAAGTTTGAGAGGCTTGTTTGGGGTTCCTTCGGGTTCCTCATTCGCCATGTCACGTCTAGGCCCTAGGCTTGGGTCGTGACAAGTACTTGAAATAGTCATTATTAATTCTTTATTTTGTGAATTCTAACTCGTCTAGAGTTATCAGAAGCAACTTGAAAGAATGGCAGAGCAACTTATATAAAAAATAATTCCTACTGCTTTACCTGAAACCAGAATCTTGTAAACATCAGACATAACATAAAAGTAGAAATATTCCCCAAGATTTGACCTTAACTGATTCTATAAATAGTATAAATTTTTAGTTCCAAGTCTGATAATACATAGCAAAAACAAATAGACCAACCATCGACCATGATTAATTTCTTTTGCATTGCAGAAAATATTTGAAATTGTCCTCCTTGCAAAGCATACACTGCAAGTTCCTTTAACAGAAGTAAATATTCACAAATTCACCTATTTCTCTATCAACTAAATCATGACTCACATCAATAAACATAGTTATCTGAGAATATAGGGCATACATAATAATATAAGGTTTATTGCTTTAAAATTTTCTGCATTATATAGTTTTTACCACTACAAAAAAGCAAGGGTTATTACGACGACGATGGTTTTTAAGAAACCATCATAATATATATATATATATAAACCGTCGCAATATTCCTTTGTTAATGCGACATTTTTTGTTGTATAGACCAGCAGTTTACAACCGTCGTAATTATAAAAAAATCAATTATATATCACGACGATTTGAAAATGCCATAATGATCAGTTCGTGGCGCCGTAAATAATCATATATTCTAATTTTGGCAATTCATATTTACATCCTATTTATTGCACCCTATATATTTAAATTTCTATAATTAGTAGCTTTAACACAACATTAAAAATCAAATGAGCAAAATATTTATCATATTAAACAAAAGTACTCCAAAATTACATCATCAAAATACTAGTGTTATTCAAAGCTCCAAAATTACATCATCAAAATACCAATTTCAAGTGTTATTCAAAACTTCAACATTACATCATCAAAATACTAATTTCAAGTGTTATTCAAAGAGAATATCAAAAAAAAGATACTAAAAAATGATTTCTAGTTTATACTTAGTCCTCCATCATTTTTACTTTCATCTGAAGATTCTAATCGATGGTAGGTTCGATTGGTGACTGATGAGCACCACTTTCTATATCTGATGCCTACAAAAAAAATAAAAATAAAAAAATAATAAAATATATATATATATATATATATATATATATATATATATATATATATATTAATTGACAGGCAAGCTGATGATCATATACTCCAAAAATATATGTATCAAGAATGACCATAAGTATTTATACAACCCACTAATTATTTTGTAACAGGGGCAATCTACTGTAAAGATAGTAACAACAATATGTTATTTTTTACCCAGTAAAATGCTGTCCAAAAACTGATTCAAATAAACAAAGCTACTTCATCCATGCTCATCAAATGGACTACCAAGTCTGTGAAGGCAAATTTTCATTTCTTGTTTCAGCTAAATTTTCGGACATTAATTAACGCCTAATTCTCTCCTTACGGTAAATGAACTGTGGCGATGAAATCAATAATACTAGTTTCACTGAATTTATTTCTACTGCCCATTAGATTTTACCATATAAACAGATTATACATTTGAACCAAAGTTCTATCAGCATACAGGACTTGAATACTACCAACATATGACACTATTCGGTTTAGAAATTCCATAATTGTATGGCAGATACTTTCAGCATCTCCAAAACTTGATAACATTGTTAGGTGAAACATGGAAGATGCTACGACTACTACATATTGGACACCAGAAAAAATAAAAAAGAGGTTAGGGGGCTACGATCACGAAATATTCTCAAGGATAGATCTTCACATGGTTCATTCCGTTCAATATGACATGTATACAAATATAACCCTAAGCGCATAGTACAAACATTATTGAGCATGAGCTTCAAATAATTGCAAACAAAGAAGCTCGACAGATGCAGTTAACAAGAACATAATTAATGAAAGAAAATAGCTAATGAAAAGGCAACAAAATGCCACATTTATGAGAAATCATCGCTTAACTACTCATCTTAATAATTCAATAACTTCAGCACACAACTACGAATTCATGCATTTATCAATGACATTGATTTTATAAAAATAATTAAAAGGCAGTCCAGCCCAATGCAACTTATAAGCTCCTATGATGTAGAAGTTTTGGGAAATGGACATTGATTATGTATTCTGAAGTCACATAATGCCTACCTCAAAGTTGCATGCCCTTTCAAATTGGGAAAAGGTGGAAGGTCATATAAACATTGGCATAATGCTGCTCAAAGTTGCACCACTGTTTCCAATTTTACTAGAGAATTTTTTCCTTCACTTGTCAAACTTAAGACAAAACATGAGTCTAAGCCACTGATTTTCCTGTACTACTCATCAGTCATCATAAATTACAACACTTTTTAAATGAAAATTGAGTTCTTTCAAATACGCTCTAGTAGGTAATGTGTGTATTTATTTATTTATTTATTTTGGTTGCAGAATCATCTGTACATGGATAATAATATTATTGTCATTTTTATCTCACTCATATTCATACACACACATTTTTATAGAGAGTCTAAGCAACTTAGATATACACTTGGGGATCTCTATGCACTGAGCAAAAATATTGTGACTGTACCTGCAACTATAGATTGGCGAGCCATTTGTACTGTTAGTTTGCATTAACATGAGGAAAATCACTAATTGTCCACATTAAAGCTGCTCGCATTTTAAATGTTTCATTTTTTGAAGAATCTAAATTGATGATATTGATTATTGAATGTATATTATGCTTCCCTTTTCTCTTCTTTTTCATCTAACTACTTTAAATTTGATCTTTTCTTTTTCTTCTTTTTTTAATGTTTTACCTTTATTGATGTATTTTTCCCTTGCTCGACTCTATTAATTATTTTTTCCTTAAGTGATTATGATGTGATAATTTATTTAGGTCGGTAAATTGAAGAAATTTGTGAAGTAAATGATCATGAAAATTAGAGAAGCGGAGAAGCAAGAACGGAAAATTTGATATGATAAGTTTCTTTGAAAAAAACAATCTGAAACGACAACGCCAATTTGAATGGACTCTTTGTTAAATTTCTATGGACTTGAAATAATACATTGTTCACTATCTTTTCTTTTTTTCTCCCTTTGTAACGTTTTGTTTCTCAAAGAAATATGAAATTTCCATCTAAGGTCTTACAAATTATTTGTCTCAGGTCTCCCTTTTTAATAATATTTTATGTTGAATTCGACATAAGCTTTTACAAGTTATTTTTTTCAAGTTTCCCTTTTTAGTAATATTGTATGTTGAATTTATAGTTGCACTTTCAAGAAAAATGAACATACTCTATGTGTCCCAATTTATGTGACACTTTTCATTTTTTGAGGGTCAAACAGTTTAAGTTTGACCAGATTTTTTTGCGCACGGAATCTTCAATGTTTTTGAAATGAAATTTATATATTTGTAAATTACGTAAAAAGTATTATAAGTTACAATAATTGATAATTCATAATGTTTAAAAGATCTATGAAAAACTTACAGCAAAAAATAGACTTATTTGAATCTCAAAATTTTAAAAATATCATATAAAATGGGACGGAGAGAGTATTATTTTTAATAACGAAGAAATGATGGATTGTGAAAGGTAATAAAGTTAAAGAAGAAAAATTAACTGGTCTATGGACATTTTCGAGAAGAATAATTAGTAAGAGAGGAAGGCAACAAGAATATAAATAATGTGATTTTCTAAATTTAGTACATACTCTTTCAGTTTTGCTTCTTTCGAATTTTAAACAAGTAGAAATGAAAGTACTAAAATCTAATTCTATAAGGGAAAAGGCTCAAAGTATTTCATCAAATTTTGAGAAAAAGTTCATTTATGTTATCCATTAAAAGTTTGGCCCATCTATATCATTTTTCGTTTGACAAAGGCTCATCCATGCCATTATTTGTTAACTGAAACGGCATAGATGAGCCAAACTTTTAACGGCTGATATAAATGAGCCTTTTATCAAAGTTCGATGACATATTTGAGTCTTTTTTCTTTAAAAATATAATTTAATTAATGACATGGCCGAATCATAATTGACCACGTATGAAAAATGATTTTGCAAAATTAATTTTTTTTCTGTGAACAAATAAGAAAATTTTTATAATGAATGAGGGATAGATATGATGTGACAGACACAAGTTATATGAGGCTTTTCTTAGAATTTGCCAAGTGGATTATTGGGTCCCATTTTCAGAAAAATGGACCAAATCCATTTCTCTATCTGCCTTTTTAACTTTTTCTCTTTGATTGAAATCTTCAATTTTTCAATATCTCTTCTTTCTTTTTTTTCTTCTTTTTTAAAAATAATTGTATTTATAAAAAAATGTGAAATTTAGTCTTTTAACATTTGATATTATTTTTCTTTCATGGATTATTTACATTACTAAAAATAATTATTAAAAATTATTTGTCAATTAACAAATTAAATTATATTTTTATTTTTATTTTCATCACACTAAATAATTAATTATTCTTAAAAATATAAACAAAATTTGTAAAATTGAAAAAACAATTCTTAAGGAGTAAATTAATAAAGCATCGTTTTTATTTATAATTTCATAAAGAATCCGTAAAAGAAAAAATAAATAACTAATACGAAAAACGAAAGGGATATAAATTATTATTTTTTTCTCTTTCAATAATTTCATATATACTAAAATTCATCAAATATTCACAAAAAAATATAATGGAAAGAGCATCAATAATTTTGCCAAATAATTACATAAGTTTTTGTACTATCTTAATGTAACCCAAAATCGAATTTTTTTCATAAACACTTAAATATATACATACTCTTCCGTCAATTTATATGATATCTTTTTATTCTTGAAATCAAGCAATGTGAAATTTAATTAATATTTTAAAATATATTTTTATTTTTTATATTAACATAAGAACTACAACTTATAATGTTTGTTCATAAATAATCCTTCCCACTAAGTTGCAATTCAACCAAAAATACTATAAGTTGCAATTCTTATCATGTTAGCATATGAAAAAAAATACATTTTATAGCATGAATTTCGAGAAAAATATAATCGAATAAAATGATGGAGAGAGTAAAATGAAAAAAAAAATTAATTAATGTAATTTAAATAACTATTTATGTTTATCCTAAAACTAAAACAATTGATTTTTTATGAGGTTAAGTGCACGCATCTTAGTTTAACTTTTTTAAGTACGTAATTATTTGACTTCAAAATTAAATTAGTATCAATATATTTATGTATATTTGATTTTTGACAAATGAGTACTATGAACTATAAAAAAGGTAAGGAAAATAAATATTAATTTTAAGAAATAATGAAATGCTAATTTTAATATAGTACTATTTTTTTTTCTTTGATCTTGTTATTGTATTATTATAAATTTATGTAATGAAATATATTAAAATTAAAAAATAATAATATCAAGTACTTCATATGAAAGAGAGGGGTAAATAGAAGGTGGGGTGGAGGAGTGAGAAGAGAAAGGGAGAGGTTGAAAAGACATGGGATCTACAAAATGTACTTTTTTCTAATAAAAAAATTCCTCATACAACTATTACACAGCATACCTCATCCATCATAAAAAAATTCTCAAACAGAAATGACATAAATGAGTCAAATTTTTAATGGATGACATAGATGAGCCTTTTCTCAAAGTTCAATGCCAAATTTGAGCCTTTTCCCATTTTATAAAGAAGAAAAATGTGATATATTTATCCATATAAACTATATAGTACACACTGTCAATTTCTTTTCAAATTATCGGAATCAAAATTAGAGAAATGCATAGAACTACATTTAAGTATACAAAATATTTTCTTTATTTCCGCGCGAAGCGCTAGTAGTTTTTCTAGTAACAAAAAAAGGAGGAGCATACCATAGATGAAAAGGGAATTTCTTTTTACATATTGCGTAACATACCTCTACATATGGGGTAATAAATTAATAACTTGAATAGAATTTGGTTAGAGCTACTCAATAGTCTCTTTTTTGTACACTCTACTTATTCATCTCTTTCGAACCCAAAAAAGTAGCATAATATAATGATGTTCACACAAACTATATCATCCAAGGAGTCCAAGTTCTTGATGTAACCTTTGAATATGATTGAACTGAAAATGTGAGCATGTTGTATGGACTGAAACAATAGAGAGTCGTGCGAAAGCTAATAGAGAAATCTTAAATGTCGATAACCAAGAGAAATTATAAACAAAAAAAGTCATAATATATTAAATTTATTAGATCAATTGACCTACTTATGACTGATATAAGAAAAAACTATTAGAGAATAATCTTCCTCTAAACAAGACTTCATTTGGAGAGTACATCGTGGATGTTAATGTATTAGTGTAGAAAGGAATAATTCTCAATTATAAAAGTTCATTAAAAATTCCTTTGATATTATAAACATATTTGTATTGTAGTTAATGTCTATTATGTGGAGTATGTTAGAAAAAAGTTAGGAATCCTACTTGGAGATCAAGTCAGTTTTCCCCTTACAAATAAAGGATTTTTCCTTCATGTAAATAAGATCTGTGAATTCCTAAATATCATTCAAGAGAAATAAGAATTCTTCTCGCTTCTCCCTGCTTTATTCTTCTTGTTGTTTTATATAGTTTCATAATAGGTTATGAGCACGATTGTTCTATCCTTAAAGAATTATCATAGAAGATGGGAAAAGTGCAAAAGAGATCTTGCATAAGTTATGCAATAAGGTTCTCATACCATTCTGTAAGGTATGATTTATCTTTACTTTGTTAGTTATAATTATTTCTGTGACAGATCTGGAGTAAGTATTTAAAGAGATCTGTCGACTTTTTATACGTTTTATGTTAACCGATTGAGAAGAGAATTCCTTAGTTTATGTTAATAATTAAATGAGCACAATTTAGTGAAAGGTATGTTTTCAACCTTTATGTGAGGTATGTGTCTACGTTAAGTAATATTATGATATGTGGCAAAGGATAAGATGACCAATACATACAGATAATACAAATTTGAGCTTTCTACTTAGCCTCACTATAATATTTTTATCATTATTCATTGAGTTATATGTATACGTATTAACATTTCGTAGTTATTTTGCACTTTATTAGCTTGTTATATTATTGATTGAGAGTAAGATAATGGATTTAAGTCTTATCACACTAAAAATGGTAAGACATCAAGTTAAAGTCTTGATGCACCATGATAATAAGATATTGGGATTAAGTCCTATAGATTCATGATCTAAGATGTTTTTGTATGGGTAAGACGATGGATTTATGTCCAATCGCACTAAGAGGGTAAGACGATGGATTCATGTCCAATTGCACTAAGGGGGTAAGACAATGGATTTATGTCTAATTGCACCAAGAGGGTAAGACACTGGGTTAAAATCCTGGTGCGCCATGATGATAAAATGGTGGATTCAAATCCCATCAATTTATGGTCTATGAAGCATTTATATGGGTAAGACATTAGAGATTTAAACATCAATGCACTATATTAATGATATATTGACTATTAAAGAAAATAGTGTGCTTTTGATAAAAATTAGTCATGAAAATTATTTCATTGAAATAGCTACATTCCCTAAAGTGAATGTGGTAGCAATGCATAATATGTCTGAAAGAAGACAAGTGACTAAATAATGCACATTAATGTGGAATGAGGTACTAAGCTATCATAATTTGATATACTTAGATGATTGTGTTCTATTCCTAAAGAATGAGAACTTTTGATAAATGCTAAAAATATAGATGTATTCTCTGAAGTGAATGAGGTGTATGCTCACCATGTTAGGGTGGAAAAGGTCGCAGCCTTTGGTTGTAGATGTGGTATCACTAAGAATGTCTCTGGCAGACATATGTTATTTTCTTATTTGTATTGGACAAGGATTAGTCAATTGAGGCACATTCTATAGTAAATCAAAAGTTTCCTACTTCCAATACTTTCGTACTTTGGCATGATCGTCTAGGACATCATAGGGTCTCTATCATCTAGGACATCACAGGTCTATAATGATGAGACGAATTATAGATAATTCATATGGACATCCATTAAAGAACCTAAATATGGTTTTAAATGATAAATTTTCTTTACTGCTAGTTAGCAAGGCAAGTTAATTGTGAGATTATCATCAACGAAAGTTAAGATTGAGTCCCCTGCAATCTTGAAACGTACACATGGGGATTTTTTTGACCTATTCACCCACCTAGTGAGTTTTTTAGATACTCCATGATCCTAATAGATGTTTCTTATAGATAGTCTCATGTGTGCCTATTGCAATCTCGCAACTTCACGTTTATAAAATTGTTGGCACAAATAATTATAACGACATGTTCACGTCGTTATGGAAAAACCAATAGGAAAGGAATTTAGGCTAGAAAACTTCTGAGTAGTAACTTGAAAATTTCTAGCCTAGGCCAGACTTGGACGAAATCTGAGTCAGGTAAGGTCTAGGGCAATCCGGAAATGATGGGGGATTTAATTATGAGTTTGATCACATGAGTGGATAGCCAAGACGTTAAGAAGCCTGTACAGCTTTACATAATCAAACTCTTGAAAATTTTTGCCTAGGCCAGCCTTGGACGAAATCTAAGTCAGGTGAGGTCTAGGGCAATCCGAAAATTGTCACGACCCAAGCCTAGGGCTTAGACGTGACCGGCGAATGGGGAACCCGAGGGAACCCCAAACAAGCCTCATAGCATATCATTACACATCCTTGGTCGCGGAAGTAATTAAAATGACCATAAGCAATAAGCATAATCAAGGGGAAATCGGGACTAAGGGAGCAAGAAAAAAAAAAAGGAATGATACATAAATACCATAGATGAGTCAAGCTCAAGCATAATACACAACTTGTCCAACACCACCTCTAAACATGGATACTTAGCGGGGGCCGAGACAAACTACCAGGCTCACCCTCATAGTCAAAACATAACTAAAAAGAAAAAAAGTTCTTATACATAGCAAAAGATCATGAGCAACGTCCCCGGAATGGAGGACTCACCAATAACCTTGATTGGAAATCGAATTAGCCACGTGGAGGAGGATGGTCAGACGGTGCTCCGGTCCCTACATGGTGACATCATGTAGGCATAGAGTATGCATTAGTACGTTTGAATGTACTAAGTATATGGGATGCAATGCAATGCAACAATGGATGAACATCATAGGCAAAATGCATAATCGTACCCGATAGATGACATATTAATGAGATGATATGTATAATGATGCTTATATAAAAATCATATTTAGTAGGGCATAGTATATGTGTAGTGAGTGACCATCAATATAGCATTTCCAAGGCCTACCACCCCCTTGGAGAGGTGAAAGAGGTACAAACCCCTCAATGTGGTTACCGGGCCTACCACCCCGAGCTAGGGACCAAGGTACAAACCCCTCGATATGGTTATACGGGCCTACTACCCCCCGTACTAGGCAACCAAGGTACCAACCCCTTGATACGGTTACCCGAGCCTACAACCCCCCGAGCTAGGCTTGGTCGACTCACACACTATATAGAGAAAATCATATACATGTATCCATTTCATCATCATTTCAATACTTATATAATCATCCGACTCATAGGACGTACATTGGACCTTTCATTTCATAAGAATTCTATAAATGACATTTTATCAAACATATGGTGGGCTACTTGTTCATGTAAATAAAATCATGTGTTTCAAGAGTACTAAGTCCAACCAATTTCAAAATCCATATAAAACAGCCCACCAACAACATACATATATATATACATATATAACAACATTCATAATTTGATCATGGAGGCATGAAAACCATAAACATCACATAATAATACCATTTCATGAAAATATGCAAGATAGACCTTAATAGGGTGTGTAGTAGTGATTCTATAATTCAAGAGTTCATAAATGATCATAGGGATCCATAAACTTGAAGTAAAATAGAGGATAAATGGTTGGACTTGTGGAAAGGAAGGTTTCCACAATCAACCCACATACCTCAACTTTGGAGAATTCTTGATGAAGATTGGAATGGAGAATTGCTTGAGATTGAATCTTGAATCCGGAATTAAAGCTTGGGATTCTTGAATTTGGTGGATGATCTTGGTGGAATTTTGGAGAGGGCTTAGAGAGTGTTCTTGGATGTTTTGAAGTTAAATGACTAAGTATGGATATGTTCCCTTTTATAAAAAAACGTCCCAACACTTAGAAAAAAAAATGAGGCGGGTGAACAGTGTTTTCAATTACTGGAAATTGCAATTCTACCGAGACAGGTTTTACAAAAACGGTCATAACTCCTTCATCCTAACTCGGAATGAGGTGAAACAAATTGCGTTGGAAAGCTAACTCATAGAGCTTCAATTTTGATAGTTTGAGCTCCTTCCAATTCCTTGTGTGCTAAGAGATATGCCCCTTTAAAGTTGACCCTCAAAATCGCATTTTTGCGATTTTCGAATTTTGATACGGTTGCTCTAAAATTCGGGTTAGACCCATTTTCCACTCAATTTGACCCCCTGAATAAGAATATGAAGTCAAATTTCTGAAATGATGCACGGATTTTGAGATATATGGAAATTACAATTTTAGGTGTTTCCGAAGCATATTTTCGGATATTTTTGGGGTTGTTTCAATATCTCCCCCTTGGGAACATTCGTCCCCGAATGTTAAAGAAACGTACATGAGGGACACAAATATGACAATATCAGCCCACATAAGGATGCAACAATGCACTTACACCTTATTTCAAAAACCTCAACATAGTTGTGAAACCACAATGAACTTGTCCACTTAAACATGAATGTATGCAATGACATGGGGGCTGAACTTAAGACATGAGATTTTATAAAGGGCTTAGATCAATACCTTAGGCTTGAGTGGAGTGGAAAAGATAAGGATATCGCCTTTGCATGTCCGCTTCGGCCTCCCAAGTAGAACTTTCAACTTGTTGATTTCTCCAAAGGACCTTAACGGAAGCCACATCTTTGTTTCTCAATCTCTTCACTTGTCTATCTAAAATCTGGACCGGAACCTCTTCATAGGTTAAATTATCTTCAACAACACCCACAACATCAAGAGACACAATGGCATTCGGATCACCCACACACTTCCTCAACATAGACACATGAAATACCGGATGAACCAAATCCATTTCGCTAGGCAATTCCAACTCATAAGCTACCTTGCCAATTCTCCTCATCACCTTATAAGGACCCACGTATCTTGGGCTCAACTTGCCCTTCTTACCAAAATGAACCACACCCTTCATGGGTGACACCTTCAAATAGACCCAATCACCAACTTGGAATTCAAGAGCCCTTCTCCTCACATCGGCATAGGACTTTTGGCGACTTTGGGCCGTATTCAACCTTTCTCTAATCGTCCTAACCTTCTCAAGAGCCTCCATAACTAGATCTGGTCCTAACAAGGCCACCTCACCAACCTCAAACCACCCAACCGGTGATCTACAACGCCTCCCATAGAGAGCCTCAAAAGGAACCATACCGATGCTAGAATGATAACTATTGTTATAGGCAAACTCAATCAATGGAAGATGATCATCCCAACTACCCTTAAGTTCCAATACACAAGCCCTAAGCATATCCTCAAGTGTTTGGATAGTCCTTTCGGCTTGTCCATCCATTTGCGGGTGAAAGGCCGTAGTAAGCTTAACTCTCGTACCTAAACCCCTTTGAAAGGACTTCCAAAAGTGTGAAGTAAATTGAGTACCACGGTCCAATATGATGGATAGAGGAATTCCATGCAACCTTACCAAGTCATGAATATATAACCTTGCATAATCTTCCGCCCTATATGTTGTCTTTACCGGTAGAAAATGAGCCGATTTTGTCATCCTATCAACCACCACCCAAATAGAATCAAAACCTTTTCTAGTCTTGGGTAAACCAACTACAAAATCCATATTAATTTCTTCCCACTTCCAAGTAGGAATCTCTATGTCTTGGGTTAGGCCACCCGGCCTTTGATGTTCGGCCTTGACTTGTTGGCAATTATGACAACCGGAGACGAATTTGGCAATGTCCTTCTTCATGCCTCCCCACCAATACACATCTCTCAAATCTCTATACATTTTGGTGAAACCGGGGTGAATGGAGTAGGAAGAATTATGAGCCTCCTCAAGAATTTTCTCCCTCAAACCATCAACACAAGGCACACACAACCTACCTTAGTACCTAAGGGCACCATCTCCCCCTTGGGAGAAAACTTCCACCTTGTCTTCTTTCACCAAGGCCTTCAATTCTAACAAGGAAGAGTCAAGATCTTGTTTTGCTATCACCTCATCAACCAAGGAAGACCTAGCACCATCAACAACGACCACGCCACCATTACCAACCTCTTCCAACCTAACCCCCAACCTAGCCAATCGATGTACCTCCCTAGCCATTTCCCTATCACCAATATCAACATGAGCTAGGCTACCCATAGACACCCTACTCAAAGCATCCGCCACCACATTAGCTTTACCGGGATGATAATGCACACTCATATCATAATCTTTAAGAAATTCTAGCCACCTTCTTTGTCTCAAGTTGAGATCTTTTTGGGTGAAGACATATTGGAGGCTCTTATGGTCGGTGAACACATCAACATGTATCCCATATAAGTAATGACGCCAAATCTTTAAAGCAAACACCACCGCGGCTAATTCAAGATCATGTGTAGGATAGTTCTTTTCATGCACTTTGAGTTGTCTAGAAGCATAGGCTATCACCTTACCATTTTGCATTAGAACACAACCCAAACCAACTCTAGAAGCATCACAATACACAACAAATCCCTCAAGCCCATCCGGTAGTGACAATATAGGAGCGGACACAAGTTTATCTTTCAAGGTTTGAAAACTCCTTTCGCACTCATCGGTCCACTCAAACTTAGCCTTCTTTTGTGTCAACTTAGTCATGGGAGAAGCAATAGAAGAAAACCCATTCACAAATCTCCGGTAGTAACCCGCTAAGCCCAAGAAGCTCCTAATATCCGACGGGGTCAATGGCCTAGGCCAATTTCTAATCACATCGGTCTTCTTAGGGTCCACCTTAATGCCATCCCCGACACCACATGACCTAGGAAGGCAACCTCCCTCAACCAAAATTCACACTTTTCATACTTGGCATACAACTTCTCCTCTCTCAATCTTTGCAACACAACCCTCAAGTGACCCATATGTTCTTCCTCGCTATGCGAATAGATTAAAATATCATCAATGAAGACCACAACAAAGGAATCAAGGTAGGGTTTAAAGACTCTATTCATTAGGTCCATAAAGATAGCCGGTGCATTGGTCAACCCAAAGGACATGACCACAAATTCATAATGCCAATACCTAGTCCGGAAGGTCAGTCTTAGGAATGTCACACTCCTCACCTTCACTTAATGATATCCGGACCGAAGATCAATCTTAGAGAAGTGGCTAGCCCCTTGCAATTGGTCGAACAAGTCATCAATCCTAGGAAGAGGATATTTATTCTTGACGGTGACCTTATTGAGTTGCCGGTAATCAATACACATCCTAAGGGACCCATCTTTCTTCTTCACAAACAACACCGGTGCACCCCATGGTGATTGGCTAGGCCTAATAAAACCCTTCTCCAACAAATCCCTTAATTGTTCTTTCAACTCCTTTAACTCCGTCGGGGCCATACGGTAAGGGGGAATAGAAATAGGTTGAGTATCGGGGAGGAGGTCTATGCTAAAATCTATTTCCCTTTCGGGAGGAACACCGGGAAGGTCATTAGGAAAGACATCAAGAAATTCATTTACGACCGGAACTGACTCTATAGGAAGGGTTTTGGACTCCACATCTCTAACCCTCACAAGGTGATAGAGACACCCCTTAGAGATCAACTTACGGGCTTTAATGCAAGAGATGAACCTACCCTTGACTACCACATTTTGGCTTTCCCATTCAAGAATGGGTTCACTAGGGAATTGGAACTTGACCCTACGGGTTCTACAATCAATGGAAGCATAGTATGCATGCAACCAATCCATCCGAAGAACAACATCAAAATCAACCATGTTCAACTCAACAAGATCACAAGGCAATATTTTATGCAAGATGCAAATAGGACAATTTCTATAGACCTTCCTAGCAACCATATATGCACCAATAGGAGTAGACACCTTATATGACTCATGCAACAAGTCGGGCTCAACATGAAACTTTTTGGCAACAAAGGGGGTGACAAAAGAAAGAGAGGCACCCGGATCAATTAATGCATATACATCAAAGTCAAAGATTTTCAACATATCGGTAACGACGTCGGGACTTCATCGACCCCTTGCCTCCCATGCAAAGTATAAAATCAATTGTGCCTTGGGGCACCACCTTGTCGGCCCCCTCTCCCCAAAGGAACCGCATTGGCACCTTGTGGACGGACCTCCTTACCCTTGTTGCGATTCCGAGGACAATCTATTGCCTTGTGCCCCATTTCCCCACAACTATAGCAAGCACCGGTATTTCTCAAGCACGGGCCACCATGACCCTTACCACACTTCGGACATACATCAATAGGACCCATACCACCAACACCTTGGGCCCTTGGAACATCATTGGCAAACCCCTTATGGGGCGCATGAGAAGACCCTTGGCCTTGATGAAACCGGCCTCCCCTTCGACTTTGGAACTTGCCCTCAAAACGGGCCCTCTTGGCCTCATGACCCCTCCTCTTCCTCAACTTCTCCTCCTCCATTTGTTCGGCATAGACCATCAAGCGGGACAAGTTCATGTCACTAATCAACATTGCGGACCGGCATTCTTCACTCACTAGGTCGAACACACCCATCACGAATTTGTTCATTCTAGATCGTGAGTCGGCAACCAAGTGTGGAGCATATCTTGAAAGTTGGTTAAACTTGAGGGCATACTCCCTCACACTCATAGACCCTTGTTTTAAATTCATGAACTCCACCAATTTGGCTTTCCTAAGCTCAAGAGGAAAGAATCGATTAAGGAAAGCCGTTTTGAACTCTTCCCAATGCACCACATAGTTTACCCCCTTCTCTTCCTTCCATTGGTTGTACCATATTTGAGCCACCCCTTTTAGTTGGTAAGCCGCCAACTCCGCCTTATCTTCTGACCTCACGCCCATGATAGCTAATATCTTGTGGACTTCATCAATGAACTCTTGAGGGTCTTCATCTAACTTAGACCCATAGAATTCCGGGGGATTCATCCGCACGAAGTCTCTCACCCGAGATGCCGGGGTAGGAGCCTGAGGGGTTTGGGCCCCGTGGTTGGCTTGATTAGCCAAAGCTTGAGCAAATAAAGTAAGGGCATCCCGAAGATCCCCATTGGTCGGTTGTTCCTCGGGTGCGCGGGCTCGTCTTCCTCTTGTATTAGGCATGATCTAGCATAGCAAAAAACAACCGTTAGGGGAAAAAAAAAACTTAATTCAACTCTACCGCACGACTTAGAACATGAAGAAGGGAAACATTTCCTAAAACGTCTCATAGCCTCCTACTCATAATTGTGGTGCACAACACAACCATGAATCAGACTCTAATCAACGCGGTGTATTGGACTCCGAGGATCTATCAACCTAGTGCTCTGATACCAAGTTTGTCACGACCCAAGCCTAGGGCTTAGACGTGACCGGCGAATGGGGAACCCGAGGGAACCCCAAACAAGCCTCATAGCATATCATTACACATCCTTGGTCGCGAAAGTAATTAAAATGACCATAAGCAATAAGCATAATCAAGGGGAAATCGGGACTAAGGGAGCAAGAAAAAAAAAGGAATGATACATAAATACCATAGATGAGTCAAGCTCAAGCATAATACATAACTTATCCAACACCACCTCTAAACATGGATACTTAGCGGGGGCCGAGACAAACTACCGGGCTTACCCTCATAGTCAAAACATAACTAAAAAGAAAAAAAGTTCTTATACAAAGCAAAAGATCATGAGCAACGTCCCCGGAATGGAGGACTCACCAATAACCTTGATTGGAAATCGAATTAGCCACGTGGAGGAGGATGGTCAGACGGTGCTCCGGTCCCTACATGGTGACATCATGTAGGCATAGAGTATGCATTAGTACGTTTGAATGTACTAAGTATATGGGATGCTATGCAATGCAACAATGGATGGACATCATAGGCAAAATGCATAATCGTACCCGATAGATGACATATTAATGAGATGATATGTATAATGATGCTTATATAAAAATCATATTTAGTAGGGCATAGTATATGTGTAGTGAGTGACCATCAATATAGCATTTTCAAGGCCTACCACCCCCTTGGAGAGGCGAAAGAGGTACAAACCCCTCAATGTGGTTACCCGGGCCTACCACCCCCCGAGCTAGGGACCAAGGTACAAACCCCTCGATATGGTTATACGGGCCTACTACCCCCCTCGTACTAGGCAACCAAGGTACAAACCCCTCGATACGGTTATACGGGCCTACTACCCCCCGTACTAGGCAACCAAGGTACCAACCCCTTGATACGGTTACCCGAGCCTACAACCCCCTGAGCTAGGCTTGGTCGACTCACACACTATATAGAGAAAATCATATACATGTATCCATTTCATCATCATTTCAATACTTATATAATCATCCGACTCATAGGACGTACATTGGACCTTTCATTTCATAATAATTCTATAAATGACATTTTATCAAACATATGGTGGGCTACTTGTTCATGTAAATAAAATCATGTGTTTCAAGAGTACTAAGTCCAACCAATTTCAAAATCCATATAAAACAGCCCACCAACAACATACATATATATATACATATATAACAACATTCATAATTTGATCATGGAGGCATGAAAACCATAAACATCACATAATAATACCATTTCATGAAAATATGCAAGATAGACCTTAATAGGGTGTGTAGTAGTGATTCCATAATTCAAGAGTTCATAAATGATCATAGGGATCCATAAACTTGAAGTAAAATAGAGGATAAATGGTTGGACTTGTGGAAAGGAAGGTTTCCACAATCAACCCACATACCTCAACTTTGGAGAATTCTTGATGAAGATTGGAATGGAGAATTGCTTGAGATTGAATCTTGAATCCGGAATTAAAGCTTGGGATTCTTGAATTTGGTGGATGATCTTGGTGGAATTTTTGGAGAGGGCTTAGAGAGTGTTCTTGGATGTTTTGAAGTTAAATGACTAAGTATGGATATGTTCCCTTTTTATAAAAAAACGTCCCAACACTTAGAAAAAAAAATGAGGCGGGTGAACAGTGTTTTCAATTACTGGAAATTGCAATTCTACCGAGACAGGTTTTACAAAAACGGTCATAACTCCTTCATCCTAACTCGGAATGAGGTGAAACAAATTGCGTTGGAAAGCTAACTCATAGAGCTTCAATTTTGATAGTTTGAGCTCCTTCCATTTCCTTGTGTGCTAAGAGATATGCCCCTTTAAAGTTGACCCTCAAAATCGCATTTTTTGCGATTTTCGAATTTTGATAGGGTTGCTCTAAAATTCGGGTTAGACCCATTTCCCACTCAATTTGACCCCCTGAATAAGAATATGAAATCAAATTTCTGAAATGATGCACGGATTTTGAGATATATGGAAATTACAATTTTAGGTGTTTCCGAAGCACATTTTCGGATATTTTTGGGGTCGTTTCAAAAATGATGGGGGATTTAATTATGAGTTTGATCACATGAGTGGATAGCCAAGACGTTAAGGATCATGTATAGCTTTACATAACCGAATTCGAGCGAGTAGAACTCCCAAAAATAATTTTGGCGTGAAAGAATAGTTTTAAAACGTCCAAGTTTGAAGGTGTATTGTGAAATGGGAGCTTGGAACTCAAATTCCAAGTTTTTGTTTCCATGCAAGCCGTTGAGGCGGGATAGGGCCTACCGTAGCGGGTCAGTCGCGACTTAAATCAGGGAAAAACCTCAAAAATATTATTTTATGTAAAACTTCGTTCTTAAGAGCTAAGGGACGACCCATGGTAGTTTGTTATCAGGTTTCCACGAATTCTCGCGCTAAAGGTAAGTTAATTTCTCCCCTAATCCATATTTCAATTCTTAGAATTTAGAATCCTTGTAAATTATCGTTAGGGGAGGGTTTTGGGCCTAAAGTTAATGGTGGGAAAACCCCTAGTTGAACATTAGGATCATGAGTTTGGTCTTGGGTTGATATTTTGATATAATCCGGGTAAATTAAGCCTTGTTTATTGATCCTTGCATTAATTACTTGTTTTAGACCAAGAACAAGCTGAAAGACTCCGAAAAGGGAAGGCTCAAGTGTCTTAGGAGTATTCAGACTTGGTTTCGAGGTAGGTGATGATTTGACTTCCCGTCGTGTTATATATGTTTGTTAATTGTTCCATTGTATGCACACATGTATGTGGATGGGGAAACATGAACCGAATCTAATGAAATGAATATGAATGAACAATTACATAACATGAGACTGTTGCTTAACTGTGTTACTTTGTACACTACTCATTATGGATGTAATTGTGGTTGTGATTGTGTTAATTGGATCGGGTGTCACGTTCCTACACATATATTGGATCAGGTGTCACGTTTTGAAACTTATATATATTAGATCGGGTGTCACGTTCCGACACATATATACTGGATCAGGTGTCACGTTTCGACGCACTAACCATTTGGGTGTGGGTTCCATGAGAGGACCATTGTAACTGTCGTATCTACTTGTTATTGATACTGAGGAATTGCACGTTCCTCCTAAAATGATAATTGAATTATGCATTATGTATATGTATGTTTACTGTGTTGTAATGACTTATTTATTTTTCGCTTATTGGAGTAGCCACGTGATCCTACCAGTACACCGTTGCTTTGTGTACCAATACTGCACTTGCTCTTTCCTTGTTAAGTACAGGGCATCTTCAGGCAGCTACTGACAGACCTCAGCTAGGAGATCATTGATTAAATCGGATTCGAGGGTGAGCCAGTTCATTTAGGCTGCCATGAATCCATTATTTATTTTAGTCCATTCTTTTCGGACTCAGACTAGATATTTAAACAGCTTGGAAATCATAGACCGCCCACACCCAGCTTCTGTTCGAAACCTAAAACAGGATCTTGCTAACCTCCCCAGCCAATCTCCATCGTTCAAATCAACCAGCAGGATGTCAGGAACACTCAGTAAAAATTTCAGTCCGATCCAACGGTTAGTTAATTGAAAAATGCGATCTGAAGGTTGTTGGTCGGAGAAAAAGACTACAGCAAAAGAACCATTTTTCTTCTCTCTTCTCTTTTGTTGAAAGCTCTCTCAAAAACCTCTATTATGTCCTAATGTCTTTCAAAGACAATACTAATGAGTAATTGAATTATTCTCTCAAAATCATCCTCTATCTATAGAGTTGGCTTTTCCTTACAAAGCCAAAATCAACTCCAAATAGAACTATTATTCCAATCTTTTTCCTAATTGAATTGGAAACCAAATAAAAAGAATAATTTCCAATCCATTTTCAAGTAGGATTAGGCCATGGACCTTTGGTTGGAACATGGCCCATAGCCCAACAAGTTTTTGGAAAACTTGTTTATAATCCTCATAAGGATTAAATCGATTCAAAATGCATGAAGCATATTATACAAGTATTGTTATGCAAGTTATTAAGTTGAATTGAACTCTTAAAGAGTTTTCAAAAGGCAATAAATTATTTGCTTAAAGAAATTGAAGTGAGGAACTTGCAAAATTCTTTGGTCCTATAGGGAAGATTCATAAAAGAAGTTTGAAGGAAGCACATTTTGTCAAAACTTTTCTACACACATGAGCTCCCAAGAATGGTGATATCAACATGCAACAGGTTTGTTCAAGTAATACATAGTTGACCTATTCGCCAAGTCTCTACCAACTACAACTTTTGAGAAGATGATGCCACAAGCTTAGAATGAGAAGATTCAAATTTTTGGACTGATGTTCACATTGGGGTGGGTAGGGGGTTAATACGCAATGTATCCTTTTTTCCTCACAAGGTTTTGTTCCATTGAGTTTTTCTTATATGTTTTTTAATGAGGCATACAAAATGTGTATTGTTAGATATGTGTACTCTTTTTCCTTCACTGAATTTTTCCCCACTAGGTGGTTTTAACGAGGCATATATCTATCAAATAGTGTTATAATATAAATTATAGTGAATGTCTATTATGTGGAGTCTGTTAGAGAAAAGTTAGGAATCCTACTTGGAAACCAAGTCAGTTTTCCCCTTGTAAATAAATGGGTTTTCCTTCATTGTAAACCAGATCTATGTATTTCTAAGTATCATTCAAGAGAAATAAGAAGTCTTCTCTCTTCTCCCTGCTTTATTCTTCTTCGTGTTTTATATAGTTTCATAACATTCGAGAAATTTTTACCTAAATGTGAAGATTTTTATTTTTTTCATAAATTATTTATCAATAATAAACTAACATGGGTACCAAATAAACTAAACTCATACCAAGAAAACCTAATTATCATGAGACTTTTTTTACCAGTAAGCTCACCATTTTTCCACTAAATATACCACAAAACTCATATTTTTTCAATAAAATGTTTTCCCACTATGTGCCTATAAAACTCATTATTTTCATAATTGCTCCTTGCCGAATTCCTTGGACAATTTCCAAATGTTGCCCCTCACATTAATTGCTTCTTGCTAAATTCACGGAAAATTTCTAAATGTTGTATCTCACATTAATTGCTCCTTGCCAATTTTTTGGGGAGTTTCCAAGTTGGCATGCGTACAGGCTTCGATTCGATTTGCTTTCCAAGTTTATTAGTTTGACTTATCGATTATTGATTATCGGTTTATAGACATGCTAAACCGTTAAAGAATCATTAAGATATCAATTAGTGATCTATTGGTTATTGATTGTTATCGATTCAATTATCGGTTTAACCGTTAAGATTTCACATCAATTTGTTTTATAAAAAATCGTTTAAAATAAGGAGACAAATCAAATGAACCATGCACATTAGTTGTCAAATTGCATCTTATTCAAAAACAAATACTAACACCTTATAGAATAACCAAGAGTTTGAGACAGCCAGAAATGAAAGTATGAAACTGAACCCTAAGCCAAGGAATATACAAACTAAATGGTATAAATATAATTTATTAACCAGTTAAGAATGAACCTTGACCCATTAAGAATCAATAACTAAATATAAAAAGAAATCAAAATCGTTGCCAAAAATGTTAAATCAATAACCCATTATCGATAAATCACTAACTTTTTCGGTTGTAATTATTAATTTCAGTTCAATTTTGAATATTCCTAAGCCAACAGACAATTTGATATGTTAAAAAAAATTGTCACGTGAAATATGTTTTTACTAAATAATTAAATAATAATTTGAGTGAAAATAGTAAATGATATAATTTTGTCTATGATAGAATCTTTTAATATGAATCAAAGGCTTTTTGCTGATTAAAAAAAATGCAATAGTGAACAAAACTCGATTGTTATTTGATAAAAGATAAAATACCTCGCATATTATAGTATATTCCCTTTCTCAAATGTGGAAGCAAATGCTACAAGCAAGGGATGATATGGATCAGGAGATTTGGTGGGAAATCAGAAATGGTCATTCTAGCATATGGTATGACAATTGGACACAATTAGGTTCTCTGAACTACTGGTTACTTATATCTCATGGCATTGATGAGAACTTTGAGAAGGTTAAACAATTTAAAGAGGATGATGGTTGGAACTACTCTTTGATAGATAATATGTGCACTGAACATGTTAGCCATCAAGTTCTTAATGTTCTTAAAAATGTTTAGTGGTCAGAAGAGAGGGACAAACCTTGGTGTATGCCTAATCATAATGATAAATTTTCTGTTAAGAGTGCATAGGAGATCTTCAGACAAAGAAAAGACAAGAAGGAAAATATTATGTGCATTTGGGAAAAAGGAATTCCTTTAAGAATATATTTTTTACTCTGGAGAATTTTGTTTCAAAGGATTCATATTGGAGAGGTGTTGGTAAAGATAAAAGTTACTGACTCTTTCATTTGTTGTAGTTGTAATGATAATTGTCAGGAAACTTTTCAACATCCGTTTATGCAATGCCCTATTTCTAAGGATCTATGGAGTTTAGTTGCTGGAGCTGCTGGTGTACAGAGTCCATTAGTTCAAATCAAACAAACATTGGATAAATGGTGGAAAAGTGATTTGTGTTGCTAAGCATAAACCTTTGTTTAGCGTTGTCCCAATCTTTATTATTTGGCAAATAGGAAAAGAAAAAACATCATAAGTCATGAAGGAAGGATGTCCAAGAATGCTATGATATCCTTGGTTTCAATAGCTACCGGGTAATTGGATAATGTTTGTGAAGGTTTTGGAACACTATAAACCTCTAATTTCCAGTAAGATAGTAACATGGGAGTGTCCGCCTAGTGAAGGAAAATTTAAATGTAACTCATATGGGGCATTCAAACATATGTTGAGTGTTAGTTCTATTGCTTTCTGTATTCGAAATCATTATAGGGACTTCATCTTTACAAAGACTAGGAAGGTAGAGTTAAGCTTTGCACTAGAGGCAGAAGTGATAGCTTTGGGAGTAGATTTGATCTGTTGCATCAATAACAATATTTTCCCGCTGATTTTGGAAATTGATTCCCTTATCACTAAGAAAGTGTTAGATAGAGTGTGAGAAGCTTGTTCGATTTTAGTAGAAGTCAGGGGTCTAAAGAGCATTTTAGAGGCTTACAATGTAGAGATTAAACACATATTCATGGAAGGAAACAAGCTTGTAGATTTTTTTAACTAACAATGTTGTTAATTTTACAAGTACAAATAGAATATTTAATAGTTTGCAAGAATTACCACAGTAGGCAATGGCTATTATTCAGCTAAAGAAGAGCAAAGTTCCTAATCTCAGAATACGAAAAATATCAAAATCATAGAGCTCACAACATGATTGGAGGCTAGATAGGAGGCATAAGTCAACAGAACAGTTAATAGTGACCTTCTGAAATATCAAATTCATCGAAGCTTGAAATATCATATTCTACATTCATGCTTAGTTTCTTTAGCTTCACATTCATACGGCCGATTAGAATGATCTTTACGGGTCAAGGAGAAACACACATGCTAGATCTAAGTGTTTATGTAGTGGTATTAGCTCTTTGGAGCTCAATCCACAGAAGGCGGAGTGACAGTTGGTTAATTCTCTGGCCTAGAATTCTTTCATATGCTTAGTATTGATCTGGAGCCTTACCTTGATGACAGAACCGAAGATGCAAATTGTGAGCTGAAGAAGTCTTCAAACAATTCAAATTCATGGCATTTGTGAACCTTGTAAACACATTTTGCAGATGTCACTCAAGCTCATGGGCTCTGTTGTTGACAGATTGTTTTTATTGGGAGGCCATCAGAGGAAAGCTTTGAGATTTGCGGCGTTGATGGTGTTACGACCATCGGTTCCTCTGTTTGATGTCTGTTTAATGTAGATTTCTTTTTGTTTCTTAATAGTTTGTAGATTTTGGATGTTGGTCTCTTTTGGGCCCATGTCTTTTTGTTTGATTTTTATTATTAACAAGAGGGCAATGACCTGATTTAACTTCTTTTTTTTATAAAATAAAATAAAATAAAATAAATAAAATATATATATATATATACCCCTAGATGTAACAAGGCGTATAGAACCCCGAAGGACTCCATACATGCCACTTAGTCCTCATAACATAAGACATAGAACAATAAGAGTAAAATATATTTCAAGTCTAAAATGTTTTTCATAAAAGAAAACAGAAGTCTAGACACTTTGTCTCATCATAGTCATCTATTACAATATTGAATGAAATAGGGCCTAGCTCATACAACATCTCTAAAAGGGAAAGTACATGAAAGAAACTAAACATAAGTAAATTTGTCCTTGAACCATGAGGACTCACCAAGGTCGAGAACACTCAAATCCAAGCTCTAGCCACAAGTATGATCACCTCTAGTGCCGGACCCTACACTTGGAAAAAATGTAGGCAAAATAAGTGTTAGTACAAAAATGCACTAAGTATGATAGTCATGCATAAAAACTTGAAACAAGCTAAAAGGGACATTTCATTTCAAAGCATGCAATTTACCAAGTTTAAACATCATCATCGAGATAGTTGGAAAACATAAGTCAAACCATCATCTTCAATGCAAGCTAGCATCATCTTTAAGGCCTTTGAACACTTACGGGAAACTTCTTGAAGCATGCCTTAGTTCATTATTAAACTTCTTCTTATTGTGAGAAATAATACTTAACCGACACGAGACCATGTGAGCTTTAACATGGAATCCGGTGACTCCCACACCGAAAAGGGTTGGTCTACTTGCCTAAGGTAGATCCGGTAATTTTAGCTTAGGTGGATCCACTAGCTAAATATCCTACAGGGGTACGTAGTTTATGGAATAAGGAGATTGTTACTAGAAATCCGGCCTGTCTACAGGAGAGCTTCCATCTCAAGCGATTGCTTCTAGAAACCCAGCCTTACTACGGGAGAGCTTCCATCTTAATACAATATACACTCGGTGCTAAGCATTAAACTCCCACAGAGTAGTTAATTCTTTATTAACATCATGTCATGACCCAAGAATTCCTCCTAGACGTAACAAGACACATAGAACCCCGAAAGGCTCCATGTAAGCCCCTTAGCATATCATAACATAAGATATAAGAAATGATGCGGAATTTAAAAACTTTTATCCATACAATCGAAGTCTTTTATAAAAGCAAGCAGAAGTCTAACTTGTCTTAATTAGCCATCTAATACAATCTTTGAATTAAAAATAGGGTCACAACCCTTTCAACATAATCCGAAAGTGAAATAACTAGAAAGAAACTAGAATTGACTCATACGTCCTCGAATCTCAAGGACTAACCACAAGCTAGAAGAATAGTCGATCAAATCTTGAACCAATAGAAGATCGCCTTAAGAACCGGAACCTACACTCTGTGAAATATGTAGAAAATATGGGTTAGTACAAAAATGCACCAAGTATGATAGCTATGTATAAAAACCTTTAAAACGTGCTAAAAAGGACATTTTAGTTGAAAAGCATGCACTTTGCCAAGCTTGAGAATCATCATGCACATTAGTATAAAAGCATAAGTCATAAGCATTTTCAACATACAGACCATCATAGCATAATAGAACCATCTCATAAGTAACCCTAAGTTATACTTGTGCAATGCATAGATAAAGATTCCATAATACCATCTATACTAAGTACCACTTTTAGGTCACCATAATCATACTTACCATTCTTTGATCTCATTTTTAGTTAATACTCATAGACTAGGAAACCTTCACATTTACTAAGTCATATCAAGGAAAGCAACTCATAGCAACAATCCACATTAAACATACTTCATTATATTTAGCCTTCATGTCAACATACTTAGTAGCATCATCATAAGCATATTCATTTCATAAGTCATTATAACATAGAGGAACACACCATAACTACTCTCAAAGACTACTTGTGCAATGCATGGATGAAGTCACATACCCTCACCCACACTTCATAGAGCTACTTGAGTAACCATAGTACATAACTCATATTTTTGTTCATAGTGGGAATAAGCCTTAACCGATATAGACCATGTGAGCTTAACATGGAATCTAGTGTCATGTCCCACACCGAAAAGAGTTGGTCTACTTGGCTAAGGTAGAACCAGTAACATTTTATCTTAGGTGGATCCACTAGCTAATATCCTATGTGGGCACATAGTAATGCGATAAGGAGGTTGTTACTAGAAACCCGACCATATATAAGGAGAGCTTTCACCTCGCAATATACACTCGGTTCTAAGCATTAAATTTCCATGAAGCAGTGAATTCTCTTTTAACATCATTACACATGAAGGGGATTCCATTGGCCTACCGATTCAAGGTACATTATTAGAATGGCTCATTGAATCCTCATGAAAGGGGTACCATTGGTCTACCGATTCAAGGTTCATCATTATAATAGTTCATTGACTCTTCATGAAAAGGATACCATTGGTCTATCGATTCAAGACCAACCTTAGAATACATCATTAGTCACTCATCAAAGGGATTCCATTGTCCTACCGATTCAAGGTTCATTAAATCAAGATAACCTTTAATCACACATGAAAGGGATGCCCTTAGCCTACCGATTCATTTAGGTGAGGAAAGCCTTTTACAATATGTCATCATCATTCACAAGTGTATAATTGAGAATAGCGTTTCAACAACACCACTATTACACCATAGTCATAAACCACTTTATTCTCAAGGTATTCCTAAAACATGTAGATAAATATCATGATCATACATAATTCTCATAATTTACCCTTTAAGGACCATGTATCACAATTTACAAACACACCTAGAATTACTATATTAGACATGAATGATAACATAATTCAAGTAATCAATTCATAACATTTATAATTCTATAACATTCTACCTACATTAATCCATATCCACACTTTTATCATAATATAAAGTAATTAAATCATTAAAATCATTTTTGAAGTGAATCCATGACTTGGAGTAAAACCCTAGCTCTTTGGGACCACGACCTATCCTGGTTAGGCGTGGTTCGTGGTCTGCAGCCTGTTAAGTGGGGGCTTGAGCTAGGAAGCTCACCCATGAGGCATGAATGGACCTATGCCCCGTAGGTCCCATCCGTGGTTCACTTATTTGGGGTAGTTTTGGGGTTAGGCTTTAGGGTCCTCCTCAAAGTCCCTTGGTTGGTCCTTGGGGGGTCGTACCTTGACGTTTAACCCCTAAAACCTTCATTCTAAGTTCGAGAATCAAGTTTTACGACTCTAACCTTTACAACAAGCTCTAGTTAAGCCTACTAGTTTTCGGGGTATTACACATCATATTACTCATGAAAGGGTGTCATTGGCCTACCGATTCAAAGTACATCATTAGAATAGCTCTTTTTAGTTACTCATGAAAGGATGCCCTTGGCCTACCAATTCAAGGTAGATCATTAACTCAACTCTGTAGAATTACTCTTGAAAGGGTGCCCTTGGTCTACCGATTCAAGGTAGATCATTAATTAAAGTCTTTAGACCATGCGTGAGCAACTATCACCATTCATGTTCTATTTATTATGGCTCTTTAGCCTTTGATTCAATTAGGTGAGAAAAGTCTTTCAACCTTAGAACCTTCATTCTATAAGAACTCTTTCACATTCATGCATAGGTGTGCATATGAGCATGTCCTTTCAATCAACACAGCACAACATCATAATCATTGATACTATACTCTCAAAGCATCATTAAGACAATTAGATAGACTTCATAGAAAATGCATAATCTCATACTTTATCTCCTTGAGGTTCAAAACTTACTTTCAATCAACACATCTAGAATTTAAGCATTAGACATGGATATCATTATAATTCATGTGATTCTATCACCTCATGTATTAATTCATAAAATCCTTCTTTCATTAACAAAGACCCACATCATATCATCAACTTTGAGAAATATGGGAATTACATGGATTCTTGGGATACATCATAAAAATCATAGGAAATCATCAATTCATGCTTAATATAATTCAATTCAATCATTTAAATCAAGTTTGAAAGGAACCCATGACCTTGGAATCAAACCCTAACTTTTGGGGATTTCTATCTTTTGAAATTGAAGGTTTTGAGAGGACTCCCTGGATGAAAGCTATCCATGGATGAAAACTACCATACCTTAATCACAATGCCCAAAGAAATTTATTTGTAAAAGCTTGCTCTTCAAACCCTAGCTTGAATCTCCTTCTTCTTCTTCAAGTTTTCTAGAGAGAGAATTTTTTAGAGGATGAACTTTGGGAATTATTTTGGGTTTTGAAAAATATGACTTAATTAGGTGAGTTTTAGAGTTAAAAAGGCTTATATAGTGACTATAGGCTTAGGCAAAACGACCTTGCTTAAGCTGGATTAAAATCGAAAAAGACCACTTAGCCCTCAACTTTAAGTGAGCTGCCCAGGGACCACGTGAGGTCCCACGAGCCGTGGTCCACTTCGTGGATCTTGAGGCAGTGGCTAGGCAAGTGTGCCGTTAGCCCCACAAGCCTAAGGCACCTTCACGGAGGGCTCCACGAACTGTGGTGCCTACCACGAGTCGTGGTCTCTCTCGTGGGCCTTGAGGCAGTGGCTAAGCCACCTTCCCTCAACCCTCACACACCAACTCCCCTCCACAAGCCTTCCCATGAGTTGTGGTCTTCACCACGAGCCGTGAAGACCACAACTCCGTCTTTTAGTTTTAACTGACGCAGGCACGTCTTCGTCAATGTGCTTGCTTCAGCGTGTTTCGAAAAATTTTATTTTAAGAAAAACTATTTGTTTGTTCTACTTTAATTTAATTAGTGTATAATTTTTTCAAAATTCGGAATCTATTTTAGCTATGACTTTTAGTTTTAAATTCATATTCGTTAGTTATAGCTTTATTATTTTGAATGTCAGTAATATTTGTTTATATGTTGTAACTACTTTGAGGGAGGAAAATCAATGATTGATGACAAAAAATACTTAAATCATAGACATCATAATGGACCTCTTCAGTTCTGCAAACAAAAAGTAATTAACAACTTAAAATATCTAAAAAATTAAAAAAAAACTTAAATTTTTTTTTATTTCTTTTGTTCTATTTTAATTTAAAAAACAATAGATATTGGGTCTATGCTAGCACGGACACCAGTGTCTAGTTTATAACTAGTCATAGTTTTAATTAATGACTAATTTCAAAGGAGAGAAAATATAGGTAGATAATATAACTAAAGTCGTAGTTAATAACTTATTATTTATTAAAAGTATACTTTTATGTTCAATATTTAAAGAATATTTTGATCAATAAATATTTATATTCATGTTTTTTATAATGACATAAACATATTCAAATGTAAATAGATAGGTCCAAAAAATATTCAAAGTTAAAAAAAATGAGAAGATTATTTTGGCACTCATTAAATGTATTTAAAAACCTGTGGTTGTAATAGTGACATTTGTATAATTGTATGTAAGAGCATGTCATTACTCTCTCCGTCCATAATAGTTTTCCACTATGCTATTTTAGGATGTCCAATAATATTTATTCACTTTATAAAATTGATGGATAAATTTTCACTTATATTTAATATATTCAATGTACGATATAGTAAAATTATCCTTTTATTTATAATTTTTTAAAAAGTGTGCAAAATTAATAGTAGACAAGTATTGTTAACCCGTAGTTCAAAAGAGCAAAAATATAATCTTCCGTTAAAAATATCAAAATATAGCAATGTATTATTTTACTTTTTGGATAAAATAAAAAAAAAGGTGTTACCGTTATCTAAAATGAAACTGAACAATACAAATTTATTTTTAATTTAAAGTTGAGATAATTGTATATGACTTAACATGTGTTATTAGCAAAGTTGCATGCACTTGAACTCGTGTAGGAGCAAGGTCGACAAGTGTTTAGAAGACTCTGTTAGGAAGGAAAACACGGCAAATTTGTTGGGTATTTGGCCTTTTCTGTCTCGGTCTCTGTTATATTGTGGCCTTTTCTGGACGGAGCTATCTAGAGCTATCACATTACTACACTCTTGTTCACACTTGGATTTTACATTTCCTAGTATTACCACTTTTCTCCCCACTAATTTCTTGCTTCAATTATAACACATTTTTATCTTTTATCTAACAAAATTCCACTATCTGAAATGATATACTTCCTCTCTTTAAAAAAAAAAGAATGACCTAGTTTGACTTGAAACGGAGTTTAAGAAAAGAAAGAAATTTTTTTAATCTTGTGGTTCTATATCAAAGTTATCTCAAATGTACCAAAATGTCTTTTAATTTTGTGGTCTTAAACATGTCACGTGGAAAGTTGAAGTTAAAGTGTTGCCAAAAAAAGAAAAGAGTCATTCTTTTTTTAAACAGATTAACAAGGAAATTGGGTCTTTTTTTTTTAAACGGAGGGAGTAATAGATAGATGTGCCCTTTCACTTGGATTCAACTTGTGTTTTTGTTTTTTAACTTTAAATGTGCATAAATAGACTCTTAATTTTTTATAAAGTTGAACAAGTAGACATATGCATCATATTTGGCATCATATGTGACCAATTTGTATCCTACGTGATGTCTTATTTGTATTATGCAACATAGGATGTGTGTCTACTTGTTCAATTTTATATAATTTAAGTGTCTATTTATGTATATCAAAAGTTGGAGGATATAGATAACAGTTAAGGTCAAATTAAAAAAACATGTTTATGTATTATGCCATCTGAGATTATGATTTTTTACTACAATCATTTTTAATTTTATATAATATTTTCATATAATAACAATCAAGAAGGTTAAATTTGAGGATTAGTCCGCATTAATGATAGGAACCGCATCTACAACAACTTTGATTTTATGACTCCATCATTAAATTTAACTTTGACCACCATCATCATTTTTATTTTTAATTAACAAACAATTTTTCCAAGAGTAAGTATCATATAATGTTGATGTTTTCAATTCTTATATTTCAATAAATACACTTAAGTGTCTAGATTCACCTTGATTTGACTCCAATGAAAATTTTGAGATACTATGATTAGTTTTCATAAGAAATTAAATATTTATAAATGTAAACAAAGTTGAATTTATTTTTAAAAGAGTAGATTTGTTTGAAGTTATAAAATACTTCAAAGGTTATTAAAGTAGCTTCTTAAATTTATGAAGAATAATTATCCACGTTAGATACTTTAAAGAATAGTATTTTCACATGTAAACAAATTTAAAAACGACAACAATTTTTATCTTTTTAAAAGAAATATAAGTAAGATGAGGGTGACATTGCAAATATGTGGATACTTTTTGAATAAATATCTCCTACTCCGAGGGGGCATTGCAGTCAAGTACACTATTATACTACCCCTTGAGAAAATAGCCATAATGGTCCTTAATATATGCGTAATGCTTTATTTTTATTTTTAATATATTTTATTTGATTGAAATAGTTTTTAATATATAATAAATGTTCATTAATTATTAAGATATTTTACTTAATTGAAATTGTTCTTGTTATATGACAAAAGGTGTTCACCCTAAATCAAATATATTTATTTAAAAAAGTGTTAAATATTACTATTGACGCTACATGCTGACGAGAGGTAATTGCTCAGATGGTAAGCACCCCTCACTTCCAACCCGAAGGTTGCGAGTTCGAGTCAATTTATCATTATTGTCTTTTTTATTAGCTTCAAAGAAAAAACTACATAAAATCTTTCATCATTTTCTCTAGTTTTTCCAACAACATTTACTATATACTCTTTTTTAAAATATTATTCTATTGACGTGATTTCTGTTTTAAGCAAGAGAAAATAATAAATTTTATTAGAGAAAGTAAAGAAAATGGTGTGAGATTTCATGAGATTTTTCTTTTGAGCTAACAAAGAAGACATCAACGGTGAATTTTGTTAGCCACGCAGGGTTTATAGTAAAATTTTAACAGTTTTTTTTTAATAAATATGTTAGTTTAGGTAAAGGACCAAAATGAACACATTTTGTCCTACATTAAGGATCAAAATTAATACTTTTATTATACATTAAGGACAGTTTAATCAAGTGAAATATATTAAGAACCAAAATAAAGAATTACTCATACATTAAAGACCATTTTGGTCATTTTTTCCTACTCCTTTTATTTCATATTAAAATTCGTGAGACAATGCACATATTTTAAGAAAAATATTAAGGACATAATATCATATTTTTCAGTATTACCTTTTGTTAAAATTATAAATATAACTTTATAGGTAGTGTAATTTATATGTTAAAAAATATAAAATTTTAATAAATGATAGAACAAATATAAAAAATATATCAAACGTCCATCTTAAACTTAAACAATAAAATTATTTTAAATAATAATAAAAAATTAAAATTCAATTAATATGAAATAAAATGAGCCGGATCTGTACAAAACATCTCGAAAAAAAGACAAAAGAAAAAAAAGAAAGAGAAGTTTACATGAGCGTAAACACCATAAAAAAGTTTTCCTGTATAAAACTCTCTTGTCATCTCTTCAGCGCTTTGCTCCTCCTCTCCTTTTTTTTTTCCTCTTCGCCGGAAAAGTAGTCAATTTTTTCCGGCGATTGGGATTATTTATACTCACCGCAGAGCTAGTTCTTTGATTCTCAGAATGTCAACAACTCCATTTTTATCCGTTAAGTACCCAAAACCTTTTCTTTCTATCCCCAATTCAATTTTCCAGAGTAAGAGTACTTTTTCTATAAGGTATCCAGTTCATAAAAGGTTTAATGGTGGCGCTGTTGCATGTTCGACTTCGTCTCCGTTAACTGGGAGAGTGGGTTTGCACAGACGGGAAGGCAACTTGTCGTTACTGTCGTTTGGTGCTAATCCGAAGAGCTTTTATGTAGCAGAAGATGAAGAAAAGGTGGATTATTCACAAGCACTTTCTGCATTGCTTCCTTTTGTTGTGGCCCTTACTGCTGTTGCTGCTCTTTCTCACCCTTCAACTTTCACATGGTAACCATATCTTCTTTTGCCCAACTTCAACTCTAAACTCTTGCTTTTCTAAATTCGTTACCTTCAATAATTTATCTTTGTTAAGAAATCACAAATTTCCGGTTTAATTTGAACACAATTGCTATTTAAATCGAATTTAGTTCTACATATGTTTTTCGGGTTCAGGAGTACTGATATCATGTAGGTAAGCAAATTCCCTTCACTTTAACTATAGCTTATGGGTATAGTCTTTTGTTTTTGTGAATTTAGTTACTACAACATTTGTATATTGTTGTCTTGTATAAGTGATAGAGGAATATGCAGGGTGTCTAAAGAATTGTATGCTCCTGCACTTGGAGGAATCATGTTATCAATTGGTATTAGACTTTCTATTGATGATTTTGCTCTTGCGATTAAAAGGTAAGCCCAATTTACTAGCTTTATGGACCTGATCACTGGTAAAGTAGTTGTATGTTTTGGTTGTAAAGCTTTTGACCTTTGTTGATTGCAGACCTTTGCCCTTATCAGTTGGATTCGTTGCTCAATATGTCCTGAAGCCAGCTCTTGGCTTGCTGGTAGCACAGTCATTTGGGATGCCTCCAATGTTCTACGCTGGTTTTGTCCTTATGTCTTGTGTTGCAGGGGCACAATTATCAAGTTATGCCAGCTTCTTGAGCAAAAGTGATGTGGCATTCAGTATTCTCTTGACCAGTTCAAGTACCATTGCTTCAGTTCTTGTTACTCCACTTTTAACTGGCCTTCTTATTGGTTCAGTCGTTCCAGTTGATGCAGTTGCAATGGCAAAGTCAATCTTGCAGGTATCAGATGCCCCAACACTATTGCTTCTTGATAATTATCAGAATTGTAGTATGTCAAACAGTACTGATGAAAGACTTTTTATATCATAATATCTCAGTTGTTTACATCAAAATGAGTCCATATGCATTTACTGTCTTTGCAGGTCGTTCTTCTCCCCGTCGCTCTTGGCTTAGTGCTGAACACCTATGCAAAACCAGTAGTATCTGTTATTCAACCTGTGATGCCATTTGTTGCCATGATTTGTACTTCACTGTGTATTGGCAGCCCTCTTGCAATCAATCGCGCTCAGATTCTTTCTGCTGAGGGTGCAAAATTGATCGCTCCAGTACTGACATTTCATGCAATGGCATTTGCAGTGGGTTATTGGCTCTCGAAATTTCCAATTTTGAGGTAATTGGATAGTCTCTTGTAGATGCACCTGATTTATGTGATGAAATGCATTTGTTATTCAAGCACCGTACTTGTGACACATTTTCCGTCATGTTGATGATTGCTTTCCTGTTGTTAGATTATGTTATACACATCAATGTACCATCTACTGCATCATAAGAAAGTATTTCTGATTTCACTTAAAATGAACTATCCAAACTCCATTCCATCATAGTGATGCAAGAGTCTTGTCAAATTGCTCCTATGGACATTCACATTAATTGACCTGTCCAATTTTGGGTTGAATATATGTCGTTTAATGGGTGGTTAAATATCATATGTTGATTCTTCACTCATTAGAAAATTATATTTTTTACTCGGAAAGTTAATAATGTTCAACTCTTGCTTCTGAAATACCATCTTTAATTGCTTCAATTTGTTGCCGTCTGTGGGCTTGAAGAGAACTGATGGTGTTCTTTTTCATCTACTCTGCTCTCATTGCATGTACAATGGCAGGTTTGAAGAAGAAGTGTGCAGGACGATTTCTTTATGCACAGGAATGCAGAGTTCTACACTGGCGGGGCTACTTGCAACTCAATTCCTTGGAAGCAGTCAAGCGGTACCACCTGCATGTTCTGTTGTTGCAATGGCTATAATGGGCCTTTGTCTTGCTTCATTCTGGGGCAGTGGATACCGGATCAGGGACATTCCATCCATTCTGTTTCCACCAACTGCTTCGACTATCAAGCCTTCACCATAAGCTAGAGATTGGTATATAGAGAGTAGGATACTTAGTAGAAAGGTAGATGTCCTTTCAGGATTAGGCAAATTAACTTAAATGCAGTAGAATGGTTAAATGAGATGGGGGCATATAATATATATACTACAATGACCTTCGAAAGTATGTATGAAAGCTGATAAAGAGGTAGATGAGATAGTATTGTAACTGGTAAAATGAGGGCATGAAGTTGATGGCTGCTTGTACAGTTCTTCTTATCCAATTATAATGTATAGTATTTTAAGTGTAGCTTGCCTAAACGGATAGTTGAAAATACAATTACAATTAAAAAATAAAATACGAATATGTTCCTCTTTTTAAGGAGACTAGGGATCAGTTCATTTCAGGCTACAAAACGAAGCATAAAGAAAAAACATAAATATACACTTTCAAGACGTATACTTGCTAGCTATGAGGTTGGGCAAGAAAAGAAGTCGGGAATGGATTCAACAGTTATAAGAGAGAAGCATGAAAGGGAATAGGGATGGCAATGAGGATGGGGCAGGTCAGGGCGGGACAAAATATTTTTTCTTAAAATCTAGACTATAGGAGAATCCTTACCATCTGATTTAAAACTATTAACGTGGAAGTAAACAAACATCAATTTATCACCTTATTTAAGTACATAATTACTCTCAGTCTTGGAAAATTATAAATGACTCTTAAAACATGCGAAACTTTCCCTAGGAACTAGTTTAAATAGGTATAAGAGCTTCTAAAAGAACATCAAATATCAAAATAGGATATAGCTCCCACCATATGGAAAGAGGACTAGTCGAGTAGAAGTTGTCGGAGATTATCATCGCTTCACCTTAGAAAACATCACTGATCTTGCTACTAGACTTTGTCAAGTGACATAATGAGAGTAGTATCAATACAAAAAACGCGTACTAGTAGGTATCATCGGTTGACCCCAATCTGCCACATAATATCATGCAAGTATTCAAAAGAACATACAACTTGAAGCAATACTACTCTAATCCTTCAACCACAACACTTACTACCAAATAATACTACCTTTGAACTCATGCAACCTATCACCAAACTTCCCTACCTCATTCCGCTGTATCATAATTTGTATCAAGCGTGGTACTCAAGCCAATCGATAATCTATATCAGGCGTGGTACCAAGCCAATTGATAATCACAACAACACACAATCACAAATTAACTTGTAAGGCCATAAGAAATTAAGACAAGTCATTGTATGAGATTCAAAAAAGATATTATTTTATATTCATCCATTTTTTCTTTGTAATCACATATTGTACAAGCTATACTACAGAAATAGTTAACGTCCACACATAATGTAGATTGGAACTCAATTCAACCATCACCTATTTGAAGTGACCTTTCCTATACAATTTCTTGCTCATGGTCCAATTACCCATATGTTAGCACCCCCCAGAACAACATCCAACAACAGTCATAAGGCCAACATTACTAACCAAGTGCCTTACCAAAACAACAAAATTCAATGTATTTAATCATGTGAACTTCGTGTCCAAAGACCTAAGCATGAACTCTCTTATCAATATACAAGTATTATGCATTCCAAAATGGATCTAACTACTCATATAAGTCTAGTTTACTTGGACACTAAGCAACTATTGTGAAACTTTGAACACGAACTTTTGACTTCGAGGGGCCGAATCCTGACGGAAGTATTCTCAGAATTCATGAATTTGTACCTTATTTGCGTTGGAATCCCCTTTGCATTGTCCCCAAGCTTGGAGCAGTCTAGGAGAATTTTGAAGTAACCCTCGTCTATTTTACCACTGGAGAGGGGGAGTGTAACACCTCGAAAGTGTAAAGTCAGTTTGAAGTTAGAAGGTTGCAGAAAAATTGTTGGTGTAGTGTTTCACGAGACCCATGTACGGACAGTAGTTGGTTCCACGGTTCGTGGGAGTGAATCATGGGTAACACTTAAAAATTTGAGTTTCAATAACTTATACATGAATGGCTAGTACGGGCAATAAAAAGGAAGACGGGTTGTAGTTGGGACTCGTGGGCTTGAACTTCAGAAAGTTGGGATTTCAGTACTTGAGGTTCTACGGATGGCATGTACGAGTCATACAGTGGACGACGAGTCGTGGTAGTTCTTCATGGTTTTCATTAGGGAATTAAGACTTTCAGTACTTGAGATCCATGAGTGGCTAGTACGGTCCAAGAGCGGAGTACGGACCGTAGGAGTTGTTCTTGAAGGTAGTCCGACAGTTTTACTTCAGCGTTATTCATATTTTTTCCTACTTTTTTAATTCCTATACTATATCGTTTTAGGCCTAGTTTAAAGGACTATAACTGATTCTAAGACCCTAACCCCCTCCCCATTCCCTCTCATTCTCTCTCAAACTCCAAATACTCTCTCAAGTCTTCTTCCCTAGAAAGGCTAGGGTTCCAAGAATTGCAAGTTTCCATTGAAGATTTCGAATTAGGGATTCATCAAGGTATGTGAGAACTTCATCAATGAGTCCTTCTTCATCCATTGAGTCACAAATATACCAAAAATTTCACTTTCACTTTGTGATTCATGCCCAAATTCTAGGATTTTCATGATTTTCTCTTGGGTTCAATTGATTTTAAGTTTATTAATCATGATTGATCTTATTATGCCTGATTTGATAAAAATATAATATTTTCATGAACTAATTCTATGTAAGTATTTTATGATTATGATTCAAGCTATGTTGATAATCATGCATTATGTTATGAATGATTTTATGATTCAAGGATTCCGATTGAAGTGTCATCAAGTTTATATGAAAAGATGAGGCTTTCGATTGAAATACCTTCCATTATAAATAAATATCATGATTTAGATACTTTTGATTAAAGTGCTTGTTATGAGTATGTTAAAATCATGAAATAATGGAGTTATGCTTATGATTATGAGATTATGTATGAATGGTTCAATATTACAAGATACCTATCGTTTCAAAGATTATAAATATGAATATGATTATGCATGTTTTCTGTTGGAGTTTACTTAGCACCAAGTCAGAATAGTGGCGATTACCTAGGTTGTGATCCCGTAGGTTATGTCCCGATTGGACATTAGGTAGTAAATTGATAACGCTCAAATTACTCATAAAACAATCAAATAAGTAAGCAATCGCTAGCAATATAAATACCCAACAATTGAGTCGGGGTCGAATCCCACTGGGTGTGATCTAAATCAAAGAATTCAATAAGAAAATTAAGATGCAAACTAATCTATTATAGCAATTAGGACAAATGAGTGGATGATTCCACCAAATTTCAAATAAGAGTTTGAAATCAATTATCACGATTCAAATAAAACATGGTTTAAGCAAGTAGAAGACGATCTAGGGATGTGGGAGTTGGTGTCAACCTCAAATACGAGATACAAATGCTTGCTCAACAATGCTAGACAATCATGGATAGGCTGGGTAATCATAAATGACACAAATGTTCTTTTGATCTCAATGTGTCATATTACATACTCTCTTTTTGGTCTCATCCACGTGAAGATACAAATTAATCCAATACCTTATAAAATCTCTCTTTCGATTAGATTTGAAAATTAGAAATGAAACTACAATTTCTCTTTCGAACAAACTACAACAGTCAAATCCAATTTGCAAGTATTAAGCCAATGACCCACTCCAATTAATCTCTTTCGAGCATCAATCAAAGATCTAAGCAAAGACTAAGTTTGCAACCTTGACCCATAAATTGAACACATGCTAAATCGCTCACTTCCATGAATAACTAGCAGAAAAGTAGAGCAAGACACTAAACCCACTAAATTAGTTAACACCCAACTCCATAATCACACCCTTAAAATTGGGGTTTTAGCCAAGCATCATAAAAGTGAAAGAAATTATACCAATTATACTTTCAGCCATCAAAGTGTTGATAAATCAACAATAATCTTCAATACCCACTTTGAATTGAAACCTCAATTGTCAAAAACAAAATTATTCAAAACCCCAAAACTAAGGAGATATGAGAAAGGTAAAGTCCTAACTTAGATATTCAAAAGTCTGTTTTCTAGAGTTGAAAAATAAAATCAAAAGATTATCCCTTCATTTTCTCTCTCCTTTGGGCTATTTATAATTTCACTAAAAATTAGTCTAAGATCCCATGCATGACCTGATCGGTGACATTAGTTGGACTCGCCTACTTGATCAGTGGATCAGTGTCGTATTCTTCAGCTCGTCCTTTCTTGGATTCAGACTTCAGGTGTTTAAACATCACCCGACGAACTCAATTGAGTCTTTCTTTCACGTTTAGAGAGTCATCGATGATCACCTTTGTTCGCCCATTTTAGCCTTCTCTTTGATCCAACTTTCTGTTACCTTAGGCGATGGAATTTTGACTTCACCCAACTACTTCGGTGAACCGCCGTTTGCTCTTTACTTCATCGACCTGCCTTGAATATTTTTAGACTATTCCACAGCTACAACGAATTAGGAATTCATTCTCCACATATCTTTCATATATTTCATATGGTTATAAATTAGTGATTTAAAGGTTAATTTTATGGTCATGATCTCTCGACCTCTAATCACCTACCCTAGTTAACAGTCTAACTAGTCATTGAGCGGGGATAGATTGAATCAACTAGTGAGTATTAAAGATATTATCTAATTTCATAACCAAGAACAACACTTAGGTATATCTCTATCCTAAACACAAATCAATTCTAGTGATAGACAAGAAAAGATCATGCTTCTTGTATTCTACGTTTTATCTCTCTATTCCTCTCTTGAGTTCAAAAGTAGATAATATATTTATTCTTAGATCAAGCATTAAAATACTAATTCAAAAATACAAGAATAGTTTATACGATAATCACTTTAATTCATAAAATCAATGTTCAACAATCATTCATAATCGCATCCCCAGAACAAGTGTTCTTAGATATTTATGGTAATAAAAAACATAAAGTTAATTGTATTCATGAAATTCAGGACTAAAATAAAGTAGAAGAAAAGGAACTTAAGATGAATTCTTGTCCCTTGTTCTTGCACTTGAAAAAGAAGAAGTAACCCTAAAAAAGAGGATTAAGGTTCTATTTATAAGATTTGGGTAATTATTCTCTTCTTCATGTTGGTTTTGGAATCCAAAAATCTTGGAATTTTCCTTGAGGTAGAGTCCCCCAGGAGTTTTCACTATAACGCGGCATGCTTGTAGTGCGCTAGCGCTGGGGCTTCTGTTGTTTTGCCCCTGGTGTGGCACTCCTGTAGTGCACCAAGATGAAGGCTCAAGTAGTTCAGATCTTGGGATGACGCGCCACCAGTGCGCCCCAACCTAGTCATCCTTCATGCATTCTGTCGCATGATCCTTTGAGTTTCATCCATGCTTTCCTTCTTTGTTCTATTCTCAATTTCCCTTCAAAACTCCTGAATTAGCCAATCACATTTCTTTGTATAAAATCATCACAATATTACTCAACAACATAGAAAATAACATAAAGAACATTCTTAAAACACAAGGCACATGCGGGTAAAACATAGTAAATGAGCATATAAATATATCCAAGATCAGGCAGTTAGGCTTGTTTGGGAGTGCCTAAGAGACCCTTGGCTAGGGAAATTTAGACTTTGGAGTCTAAGTTCATGCAATTGGGTATCTCTGAAAAGGTGGAGTGTTAGCCAGTATTGAGGTTAATCCCACCTTTATAGAAGAAATCAAGGCTAAGAAATTTGAGGATGTGGAATTGATTAAGCTCAAAAGTAAGGTGGTGTCTGGGGAAACCCTATATGCCACTCTTGATGCAGATGGTGTGCTAAGTTTTAGAGGAAGGATTTGTGTTCCTCGAGTTTGTGACTTGATCCAAAGTGTGTTGGTAGAGTCTCATGGTTTCTGGTACTTTATTCATCCGAGGGTAACCAAGATTTATTGGTATTTAAGGCTACTTTATTGGTGGTCTGGGATGAAGAAAGACATTGTTGAGTATATTTCTAAATGTCAGAATTTTCAATAGGTAAAGTATGAACATCAAAGGCTTACAAGTTTGCTTTAGAGATTGTCTATTCCTGAATGGAAGTGGGAAATGATAGCTATGGATTTCATTGTGGGACTACCTAAGACCTCGGGGAGGTATGATTCGATTTGGGTCATTGTTGATAGGTTTAATAAATCAACCAATTTCATTTCATTCATAGTGGATTGCAAATCTCAATAGTTGGACGACATTAGTAAGGTTGCATAAGGTGTCCCATTTTTATCATTTCAAACCGTGACACTTAGTTTACTTCAAAGTTTTGGAGAAAGTTGTATGAAGCATTGCACACCTAACTCATATTCAGTACAAACTTCCATCCACAGACTTATGGGCAGTCATATAGGACTATTAAGGTATTGTAAGATATGGTAAGAGCGTGTATGATCGATTTTGGGGGTCAGTGAGATCAATTCTCACCCTTATGTGAGTTCTTCTACAATGATAGTTATCACTCCTATAGTGATATGGCACCGTTTGAGGGATTTTATGGAAGGGGATGTAGATCTCATATAGGGTGGTTTGAGGCTAGTGATGTGAAACTTTTAGGGGTCGTTTTGTGTGATGGATAAGAGGATTTAATTCAGTGATAATTTTTAAGTGGCTTTTAATCTGTTGTTTGGTTGCAAAGGGTGGGATAACTTATCTCATGATTAACAATTAGTCCTAGGATAAGTTATCCCTCCTGGGGTGGAATAATAATCGCAGGATAAAGTAGGTAAAATAACAAAAATACTCCCCTTAAACCCCACTTTTATACACCACTTTACATTCACGTATATTAACATAATTTTTAACAACATTTATAATAACATTCACAACCTTAATTATTCGTTATTCTTATGATAATACATTTTTCTATTAAAAAATTACAATTTATAAATAAAAATTTTGTTTATGAATATACTATAAGTTGAATTTATTTGTCTAATTCTTATGTTTATTTATATTTTGATTTCTCTCAAAATGTTCACTCCACCAAAAAATTACATATTTTTAATTAAGTAGTTTATTACTCACTTAAAATTTTCATTCTATATATCAATTAAAATTTAGATAACTTTAAAATGTAGATAACTTTAATAGTAAAATTTCTTCTACTTTTAATAAACTTAAAATGAAAGTTCTATTTTTAAGCTAAGTAAGATGGAATTTTATTTTAAACTAAATAAGATGAAAGTTTTATTTTTAAGCTAAATAAGATGAAAATAAGCTAAACAAGATGGAAAGTTGATTTTTAAGCTAAAAAATATGAAAGTTTTATTTTTAAGTTAAATAAGATGAAAGTTTAATTTTAAAAACACACGGCACAATCATAAAAATGCACACCCAAAAATATTAAAGCTAAATAAGATGGAAAAAATTTATTTTTAAGAATGAATAACTAAAACTTGCAAAGAAAATGTAAAAAAACTAAATAAGGTGGAGGGTATTTTTGTAAACAAACAACTTATTCTTAGAAATTATGCAATGAATATAAATTTGAATATGACAAACCAAACAAACAATAAAAACTAATCACAACATAACTAATCTCATCATAACTTATTCCAGTATAACTTCTCCCAACATAACTAATCTCATCATAACTTGTATTCAAACCAAACAACCCCTTAGGTATTAATTTGGTAGGGAAGCTCTGGAAAGGGTGAGGAGAATTCAGGATAAGTTGTTGGAAGCTTAGAGTAGGCAGAAGAAGTATGCATATCACAAGGTAATGGTCATGTTATTTCAGGTGGGTGATAATGTTCTATTAAAGGTGTCTCATATGAAGGGAGTAATGAGCTTTTTTAAGAAGGGTAAGCTCAGTCCTCGCTACATTGGTACGTTTGAGATTCTTGATAGTGTGGGGACAATGACTTATAAGTTAGCACTACCACCCAATTTTTCTTGAGTTAACCAAGTTTTTCATGTATCGATCCTAAAGAAGTACCATGGGGATGGAGATTATATCATTAAATGGAACTCAATTATGTTAGACAAGTACATACAGTATGAAGAGGAACTGGTTGCTATTCTTGATTGGGATGTTCAGAAGTTGAGGACAAAGAAGAACAAATCAGTAAATGTTCAGTAGAAACATCATTTGATTGAGCACAATACTTGGAAAACAAAATGAGACATGTGAGACAAGTATTTTCTCTTGTTCAAGGATTTAGGTACTACCCTATTTCTATTCTAGCCCATCTTCCTTGTTTGATCACTCTGCACCTTCTATCAAAAATGGAAAATTGGCTAAGGAGATTCCGTGCAGCCAGAAATTAAAACAAAGGACTTCAACAGGAAAGTTGTTTCGATCCAATCCATTCTTGGGGTCAGGACGTGTGATGGGTAATTTTTATCTGTTGTAATGACCCATCTCAATCATTATGAGTAGGCAAATAGTAATATAATTTTGGCCCAAAGAACTTCCTAGGTAGTGACTAATTTTTTTTAGGCTAGGCTAGTGTCAGGTGGAATTTGGGCTTGGTGTGGTCAAGGGCTATCTTGGAATGGGTGAGGTGTACTGTTTCGGCTTGTTTGAGATATTATGGTAGCCAAGACATTAAGGAACATATAGGGCTCCAAAGAATCAAATTCGAGTGAGTAGAACTCACGCAATTGAATTCAGAGTGAAAGGGATAGTTCATGACATCAAGGGAAGGAGGTATGCTGTGAAAAATAGGATATTCAGTGATTTTTGAGTCTATGAAGTTAGCATACTCCACTATTTCTAGGCTCAGACCGCTATAGCTGAGTGTCCAGACTGATAAAGAAGGGTCACATAGCGGGTTGGGCCCTATAGCAGGAAAATATGGGATTTTAAGAAGAAACAAGCCTAAACCCTTAAATTTTCTACACTTCTGTTCTTGGAATTGGGAGGGAAAATCTAGGGTTTTTTTGCACTCAATTTCCACGGAATTCATTAGTAAAGGTAAGATTATTATTCCCCAACCTCATACATTGACTCTTGTCCCGTAGAATCTAAGATATTACTCTTTAGGGGAGGGGTTTGACATGATTTCATGGTGGGAAAATCCCTAAGTAGGGGAAGTAGATCATTAATTGGCTTGAGTTAGGAATAAAGTAAAATCCTAGTATAATTTGGCCATTGTTGATTTGTTGTTTCTTTTATTATTTGTTTTAGACCAAGAAGTAGCCAAGGTACTTCAAAAAGGGAAAGCTTCATTTTTTTTAGAGTTTTAAAGAGGCTTGATTCAAGATAGGTGATGATCGTATGTTTCCGGTTTATGTATGTATGCATGTCTACAACTTTATAGTATCACTGTAAAATGCTCGTTAGGGAAACATACAAAATGTAATCATGTTGATAATCTTATGCATGAGCTGGTTCTGACTTATGGTTTCAAGTATTATTGTTCATGTTATTTGTGATTATGCATGATTTTCCCTATTTTCTTGTTGGCTCGGGTACCATGCCTTGTATAGAATATCATCATGATTGGCTCAGATACCATACCTAGTATATACTAACAATTGGCTTGGGTATCACGCCTAGTATGGGGATATCCATAAATTGTTGACTCGGATAACACGCCGGTACATTAGTTACGGATGGCTCGGGTATCACATTGGTCCACTAAGAGTTTGACTTTTGGTCCATGAGAGGACCGACATTGCAGTTGTGATCATGTTGGACATGAATCCAGGTATTTTTTGTTTCATGATATGTGATAGGGAGTCCATATGCATTGATAAATTTTATGTGTTTTTTTTGTAACTGTATTGTCGTAAGCTGTTTAAATTCATATCTTGGACTGACCATATGATCCTACCAGTACACTAAGGTTTGTGAACTGATATTGCACCTGTTCTTTCCTTTGTTGAGTACACGACATCTTTTAGCGGCTGAACCAAGATCTCAATTAAGGGACGTCTGACTTCGAATCAAAAGGTGAGTTGTTCTTTGAGGTTGCCATGGATTCTTCGTTTCTTCTTGTCCATCTTTCTTGACTAAGAAATTCTTAGATTTGGTTATTGTGTTAAACTTCGGGGTTGCATACCTTTTATTTAGACATTAGAGTTTTTGTACCATGACTTTCAATTTTTAGGGATTTATTGCTGCATAATTGTTTTGTTTATTAGGTTGAGCTTAGGGGGGCTTAATTCTTTAATTATGAACTGTTTTGACTATTCATTGAGTTTATAGGGATTTAATCCTTAATTGTTTGAATTTTTTTTCTTACTTTTATTATGATGAACTTGGTTAAATTAATTGGTAATTTAGGTTAGTTTGTGTTTGTTGTCGATTCTTCCATCATGTGGTTTAGTGTGGGTGCCACTCACGACGGTCTGGATTGTGATGAAATTATTTTGTGGGCCGCTTGAGCATATCAACATATGTAGTATGCATGTAGTGCAACAAGGAACTATTCCATGACTTCACAATATCAAGTGAAATAGAACCTTTTCATTACAAAGCGGAATAACTTGCATATTTAAAGAAATCCTCTTCTCATTTACCCATTTTTCTCATAAAAAGAATTTTTTTCTCAAAATAGTTGATCATTTGTCAATAAAAACTGACAAGTTTAAAGTTATAATCTCAGTAATGCATAAAACCTCTAAAGTAGTATATTTCTTTTCAAAAACTTGAAATCCATCAGTGAAATAGTAATCCCGCTCCATCAGAGCTAAAAACAAGTTGAAGACCATTTCTATAACATTTTCATGTTTCAAATACACCTTTCCCTCAAGTTGCAATAGTAATGTCGTGAGCATGATTTCACAGAAAACACAATCATACAATTCTTAAAGCAATCACATCACACAAATAACCGGGTAAACGACTGTCACTATACAATTGTACTAACTTGGAACTCAGCTAGTCTAAGTCTGTGGCCTCAGGCCCAAAGAAATGCAATGTAACTTGAAAATAATGAAAAAGGGATACAAGACACAAAATCAAATGGACGTGCATAAATCTAAGTTTTCATGTCTCCTAAAGCATTCTAAGGATTCTATAACAATGACCAAAACTAATGATCAACCTTAACTAACGCTTACCTACTAAATGCTAAGCTAAATGCTTGAAAATGTCCATAATATAACCTAAGGATCATGCAAATCTAAAGTCTTATTCTAAATCATTCCAACGATCAATACAAGTCATTATTTATATAATATAACTAAGTCAAGTCTAAAGAGAAGAAATCATAACCTACCTTAAAGGTGAAACAACATTCAAACCTCTATTCAGAAGCTTTTCTTTTCGAAGGATCTCTGAATTATGCCACACTATCAAATTAGTGACAAGAACATCTAAACAAGCAAAATAATAGCTACAATGCAATAATATATTGTAATTGAAGATCGTGTAAAAATATGATCATGGGACCCATGCCTAGAGTCACAAAGTTGAACCCGTCACAATGAACTTTTGCCTAAAAAATGGACACAATTTGATCATCAATCAAGCCTAAAAACTACCCCACTAATTTTAGGCTCAAGAGTGATCAAAATTGAAATTTAAGAGAGGAAAGTGGAAGAACTTTCAAATTTAACAGAGAGTAATCGACCCAAAAAATGCGCACACAAAATCCTCTGATAGTTCTCCGCAATTCCCACTGAAAACCGTCAAGAATTGATCTCCCAAAATCACCTAAGGAGTTTGCCTTTATGAAAAGTGCATGCTGAAAATGGGCTGATATATTTATAAGTACTAGACATTTTGGTCTCCGCAAAAACGAGACTTGGACCACAAATGTGGAGATAAACTTGTTTGAATTTTTTCAAACGCGGGATATGGTCTACGAACTCAGAGGTCTACGTGACTGACCCTTCATAAATGCATGACATGGTGAAAATGCAGGACCAGGTTCGCAAATACCAAGGTTAGGTTGACTGACACTCCGTGAACATGGGACCTAGTTCTCGAATGTGTTTTATAGTGCATGATACACCAACTAAGGTGTAACACCTCAGAAATTGGTAAGTTAAGTGTGGGAAGAATGTTGCAGGAAATTGTACTGATACAGGTTCTTACGAGCCAACCCACGGGACGCACAAGGTCCTACGGTCCGTAGGAAAGCAGTCGTAGAAGTTGTGTTGAAATTTTTTGTAAAATATCAAGTCTGTGATAAGTTCTTAAGGACCAGAAAGATGGTCCGTAGAAGATTTGACAAGTCATAAAATACTATTCGTGGAAAGTAATGTGACTTGAAGAAAAAATTGATGATTTTGGGTTATACGACTGAGGCCTATGAGGCATAGAAGTTTTGATGACCCTACGAAGTGTTTCATGGAAATTGACCAAAATATTGGTCCTAGTAACAGGTTCTACAGATGACAAATACAGTCCGTAGAAGTTCTTATGAATTGTAGGTCAATGTGTAGGGTAGTTTTAAGTTCACTGTTATATGGATCTTGTCCTATCGTTTTAATTCTTAAATTATGTTGTTTTAACCCTATAAATAAACCTATAATTGATTTTACCCTTCAAATCTACCATTCCCTCTCATTCACTCAAATCCCTTAAACCATCTTTTTCAAATTCTCTTCAAGGTTCTCAAGAGATTTCTAGGGTTCTTCAAGCTCCAAGGTCTTTTCCTCAATTGCTAGGACTTTGATTACCCAAGCTATGTGGTAACTTCATCAATGGATCCCTTTCCACCCATTGAGTCCCAAGATTTCTCAATTTCTCTTATGAATTTTACCCAAATTTTCTAGGGTTACAATAGGAATCTTCATGGGTTCAATTAATTATGGTCAATTGATTATGATTTATCTCATTATGCATGATTTGATTCAATTTACATGCTTTCAATATTTTTCATATGAACACATACTATATGCCTATTTTAATGATGAATTAGGCTTTGAAGGTTTTCATGTACAAAGGAATTGTAATGACTATGATTCTAGGTTACTTTTGAATAAAATATCTCATGTTTTATGGTATTAGGTTTACTTCTGATTGAAGTATTTTCATTATGAAAGATTTCAGTGATTTAGCCACTTTCGATTGAAGTGTGATTTTACTATGAAAATATTAACATGATTTAGATGCTTTGATTAAGTGTCTCTTAAACATCTATTATGTTATGAAATTATGGTATTTTTAAAGGAGCTATTCTTATGATTTTGGGCCCTATGATCAGGGGAGGAGTTACAACCTAGTAAGCGTGGTAAGATGAACACCCTTCATCGAAAAATTATATCGGGTATATAGGCAAAATATAGTCTAATATTTGGATATACTATAACTTGAACACTTTTCACACAACAAAGACAGGGGTTCGATCCGCACTAGCTGTATTTTTTTTAATACAAATCTCTTTTTAAACTAAAAAACACATAAATTTTAATTTTTGGGCACCTACTCATCGGTAGAAAAAAAATATTTTGTGTAGTCACTCCGCTAATTTTTTTTATCAATTCTTTAAAGGTTGAACACCCTTGGCAAAATTTCTGGCTCCGCCACTGCCTATGATTGAATTGGTGTTACAAGACTAAGGAAGTATGCATATGATATTATGACTTTATGATTTCTATTGGGAGTTTACTTAGCACCGTGTGGATTTGGGCGATTTCATAGAAATTTAGTGCTTTTAGTTTTTAAGATTAATTCAATTGAAATATATTAATTTGAAAAATATAAATTAATTATTTTTTCATAATATTAGTTAAGAACATATGTTTATTAATTAATATATTTTCAAATGACAATATATTTTAAATATTTAATTTAATAACATTTATAAAGTTTTTTATTTGACTAATATAAATTTTAAATAATTAACTTTCATTTATAAAATTTGATATAATCTTATTATTGCAATTGTGCATCAAAACAGTACATGTGTGATAACACTATGTCAAACAAACAAATCAGTATAATTACTAAGTTGTGTAATTATTAGACTGATAATTACTACCCTAGTAATTAGATCAATTTCAATTACCAGGTGACTTTTCAAACAGACCCTTAGTCTTCTTTTTTTTTTTTTTTTTTTTTACTTTGCTTATTTTTAACAAAATAGAAAATTTTACAAAAGGAAAAGGAAATAGATTTATACAAAATCAAATTGTACGAGAAAAAAGTATTACGATATAGTTTATAGGGAAAATAGTCTGAAAAATACTCCAACTTTGGCTGAAATTGCTGTTACAATACCAAACTTTATGAAAGACCTTTTACCCCCTTGCACTATTTGATAGTGTATTTTAAATATATATGTGCCCACGTGGACACATTACTATTTAAAATGATGCAATATTTATGCTATCCACGTAGGTACATATATACCTTTAAAATACACTATTAAATAGTACAAGGGGGTAAAAGGTCCTTTCCAAAATTTGGTATCGTAACAACAATTTCGACTAAAGTTAAAGTATTTATCAGACCTTTTTCCCTACTTTATATCATACATGAAAATACTATATACAAACATATTTTATAAAAAGTGAAAGTAATTTTTTATTATTTAAAAAATGAATATGATAAACTGAGAAAAGAGTATGCATTTTAAAAGTTAAGTAACAGATTTATAATTTCCTACGAAACAATGAATAGAAAATTTCATAGCAAAGAAACTTCAATAATATGTATTATTTAAAATATATCATTTACGATAAAAAATTTTATATTATGTACAACACACGTTTTCATAAAATAGTAGATAATAAGCAAAGAGAAAATGAAAATGAAAAAAAAAAATGATAACAACATGATCTTGTTATATTAAATAAGACTTTTTAACATAACACAAATTTTACGATATAATATAATGAAATTTAAAGTAATAATCAAAATAATCATTTTAAACTTAACTATACAAGAAATACCATAGATAACAATCATCCATAGCTATGATTACAGAAGTTGCAAAAATGTTGTGATGAAAAAATATCCGTGCAAATTGATTAGCTTGAATTTGCTATTAAAAAAAGACATCCCAATGCAAGTGGATTCACAGCATCATCAATGATAAGTGAAAAATCGCCCCTAATATTAGCTGGAAGACCATTCGCTCAGAAGCGAATCTAGGATTTAAGATTTTGGGTATATTAATATTATCTTAGCTAAAAACTGAGCTCTAAGTTAAACTAAAAAAAAACAGCAACTAGATTCGAAACCCAGGTCTCAGGTATCTCCTCTAGCTTGTACCACTAGCACAATGACACTCATGCACTTATATCTTAGTAATTTTTTTCAATTTATCAAAATTCCGTAATGGTGCTTGTGTTATCCATCTTGTATTCATAAAATACTTAGAACAAAACTTTGAAGAACTTGGTAAGACCCAATAAAGTTTAAGAATATTTTCACAACTAGAAAATTTAAACTAGTAGAGAAACTAGAATCAGAAACAGAATAGAAAGAATATACGAAATATTTTTCCTTAAAGAAGAATTGTTGTCAATCTGTGTTTAAAGAATCTTACTAATTCCAACAAACTTTGCAGAAACACGAAGTTACCAAAGTTTAATGAACTAGTGAAGGACAAAAGAATATAAATTAATTCACAAATTTAAAATATGTAACACATACCAGAATATGGAAAAACAGAAAGAAGATCAAGCCCACTGAATGCACAGTGTCCCCTTAAGGAAATTATTCCCCTCTAGTATTCGAGGTTTGATTTGGAATATGTCCTCCCAGGATAGAATGATCTCAATCACCAGTGTATTGATACCCAAAACACTGGTGTCAGCGAGCCACTCAACGGCAGTAAAGTACACTTAGAATACTAGATTTAGTAGTAGAAGAAGTCCAGAAAAATTCTGTTTTTAAAATGAGAGGAAATTCCTCAATTTATAGAAAACAAAGGGTAGTGTAAAAAGGTTCTTATTGTGCCTTACCGGAAAGGTCACAAACCTTTGGAAAAGTCACAATCTTTCGGAAAGGTCACCACCTTTCATAAAAGTCACAACTTTTTCATAAAAGTCACAACTTTTTCATAAAAATCGCAACTTTTCATAAAAATTACAACTCTTCATTTTCCATTCACACCTTTTAAAACCCAACAGCTTGAATATTGCAGATCCAGAAATGTTGTGAGCCATTGAATTTTGAAAAGCAAAAGAAAGACAAATAATTTTTCAAAATTTGGATTTGATTTTGTAGATTCCAACAAGTAAAAGATGTGGGTCCTTGACATTACCCTTTCAGAGATACAAGCTGTCTTCCTCAAACCCTCAAGCTAACATCACATGTTATTGTACATACTGCAAGAAGCAGCAAAGCTAAAGTAAAAAACTGAAGATCCCGAAGCTACGGATACCCATCATAACAAGAAAGCTGCATAAATAATAGTTTTGTAATCAAATGTTATCATATTATTGCTATCTTCTTTTGCTTCTCTGCTTCACAACACTTTGTTTAGCAGAAGATCCTTATGTATATTTTGACTGGACTGTTTCCTACATTACAGCTTCTCCTCTAGGAGTTAAGCAGCAGGTTCTTTTCTTTCTCTCATCTCTCTTTCTATGCATATATTGGATCAACTTCCTTTTTATTACTTTAATTAAATTGCACTTCCCAACTTTAACATGTGTTGAATAATTCCCTTGGTTGCAATGGGAACTGGAATCAATACAGTATTTTGCAAGATTTGTGACTAAAATGCATTGTGTAGAGGTGTCTGAATATATTTATAAGGATGTTCTTAGGCATTTAAGGGCGACATACTAATACTGTGTAAAATAGCGAACTTTGGGTTCCTGCCCATTTTCAGATGCTGAATTGAGATAGGTTTTTTTTTTTTTTTTTTTGTTGGATTTGATTGCAAGAAAATTATATTGTTATAGTGGATTTGAAGGGTACCTTCTGGTAGAGTGGATAAAAGTCTCACATTAGTTGGTGAATGGACTAATAGTCTCCTTATATGGACTTGGGCAATTCTCCCCTCATGAGCTATGAGCTAGTTTTTGAGGTTGAGTTAGTTACATGTGTCATATCTTTACGTGGTATTTGAGCCAAGCCCATCCCCGTTTGGGCTCTCGGTCCACGCTCCAGTTAAGCCTGGGCATGAAGGGGGCGTTATAGTGGGTAAAAGTCCCCTCACATTTGGTTGGTGAATGGACTGATGGTCTCCTTATATAGACTTGGGCAGCTTTTGAGGTTGAGTTAGGTCCACGTGTCATATTATATCAATCATTGAATCACACCATTTCATACTTTGAAGTGCTTAAAGTTGTTGCTAATTTGAACTAGATTTTCTCTATTAAGTATGCCTTATCGATGTGTTTGGAAGTCAAAATTTTCTGCTGGTGAACTTTGAAATACTTCCTAGGAGTTCTTTAGGTGATCAGTGACCAGTTACTCTGTCCTGTTCTCGTACAGACTTATGTTTTTATCTAGTCAATAGCTTATTCCAGTTTACTTGTGTTGCTACTATACTATGTGCAAGTCAGTTTATCTTACCGTTTGACTTTCACCAGTGTTGACACATTGTAAAGAGTTGTTTGGGTGATCAGCAAGTGCTTCGTTTGTTTTTTTTGGTCAGTATCTAGTTTTCAAATATTTGCGCTTCATTCCAACAATCTACAATTTGAAGACTAAACGTGGGATTATAGCAGCCAACATGTAATAGATCTTTTCTTTAGGAGAATTAGCTGCAACCCTTTCTAGCTTTCCCATGTTTGTTGGTAATATATGAAGATTTACATGTTTTCAGGTGATTGGAATAAACGGACAATTTCCAGGACCCATTCTGAATGTCACTACCAACTGGAATGTGGTTGTCAATGTTAAAAATGATCTTGATGAGCCGATGCTTCTTACATGGTAAAGCATAAAACCCACTATGATATATCTACAAGCACTTAAATGCCGTAATGAACATAAATATGATAATTAAGTGCAGGAATGGCATCCAGCAGAGAAAGGATACATGGCAAGATGGTGTATCTGGCACAAATTGTCCCATTCCTGCTGGCTGGAATTGGACATATGAATTTCAAGTTAAAGATCAGATAGGCAGTTTCTTTTATTTCCCTTCCTTAAGCTTACAGAGAGCTGCTGGTGGATATGGAGGGATCACTATAAACAACAGAAATGTCATTCCACTGCCGTTTTCGACACCAGATGGGGACATCACACTCTTTATTAGTGACTGGTTTATAAAGAGTCATAAGGTTAGTTGCAAATTTTAGCAGGTCAGCCTATTTTTGTAAAAAGTAGATCCTTAACAATTTTGTGGCTCACTTATAAAAGCTTTGGGCATTAGGAACTCAGAAAAGAAATCGAAACTGGAGTTGGCCTTGGAGCTCCTGATGGTATCCTAATCAATGGACTAGGTCCTTACCATTATGACAATGCCGTTGTATCAGGCGGTATAGCCTACCAGACAGTTAATGTAGAACCAGGTTATTACATTCTTATTTCTCGTTGGGGCTTTATCTGTATTGTTTCAGTACATAGTCGGATTTTAATACCTTTACATTTTTACATTCCATTGCATGGCACTTTTTGTTAAAGTTTAATTGTAATTATTATTGATAGAGGATTATTTGAGGTGCATTTTAAAGGCTTAACTCTTAGATTACTATACAAAATTCTATTGCTTTGGATTTAGCAAGGTTGGATATATGGGTAATTAAAAGGGAAATTTGCGGAATCTGTTAGATTGAGGGTATATTTGAAAACTTTGCTAACAGTGGGGTTTAATTTGGCCACATACTACAACGGAGGATGAATCTTAGTATCTTACTAATATTTTAAAGTAGAGGGGTAAATTTGACCTTCTGCTTAATCATCAATCTTGACCTGTATCTTTTCTCAAGTTTGAACATATGGGGCACAGGGCCTGTTTTACATTAGAGGATCACAGATTGAGGAAATCCTTAACTAGAAACTAAGGCCTTATTTGTTTTCATTAAGATTAATACGTTTGAATCTGAATGCATATCTGAATGATTAAGATCTAGTGAACACTAAATGATTAAGAGTGTCTATTGACTATAATTGTTTTTGTGTGAGAGATCCTGTACTTGACTTAAGTAAGGGTTCGAAAAATTTCTCTGTTCTTCTAATGATGATATGTACTGAATGTTGTCATGTTATGAATCTTTAGGGAAGGATCGATTCACAGGGCGATATATAAATCAGCTCGTTAAAGGGAGGCTGAAACCTTAGAATTCATTAAAAGAGAGAACTCCGATCTCTTCAGCTCTTTAAAGGGAGACATAAACCTTAGAGTTCAATGGAAGAGAGAACTCCGATCTCTTGCTATTTGCTTAATTATGAGTTACTGATTTATTCATCAAAAACCCCTTTAAATACGAGTCTTATTACATCAATAGGAAGTCTAATTCTTATGAAAGTAGGAGACCTAAATCTTATTCCAAACTAATAACTATAACTTAACCTAATCCTTATGAAACTCTAAAACTAAACCCTATTCTAGAATAATAAATAAAGCAACTAAAAATATAATTAAATACTTAAATTAATGACTTCCAACGCATCCCTAACATTACTCCCCTTACGTTGAAAGAGCTTGTCCTCAAGCTCAAGTTTCGGGGCAATCATCCAGAAAATCTAGATCAGTATCAACTTATCCAATTCCAGCCCTAGCTTGAAGTTGACATTGATAAATTTCGACTCTATTAGTTTGCTGAAGCATGACTAATTTGCCCATCAGGTTGCTACTTTCATGAGGTCCAAATCGCTCAAAATATTGCTCACAATGATGTGCCCAAATTAATGGATTGTTGATGTTGTTAGAAGTAGGAAAATTCATCTTTGCATAACTTATCAAAGGTGAATTACCACTTGTTGGATGATTCTTATCGGCTAGTTGAATATGCGGTATATTGCCTTTAGTAGCAGGAATTGTTGATCTACCAGTTGTCTGGGCGCTATATGACTTAGGTCTATGGGTTGTTGGTTTTGTGGAGTCAACTCCCAATCTAGACAATTGTTCTTGGATGACTTGGATAATTTTTTTGCTGAGGTGTTGTTCCATTGCTGCAATTTTAGAGTCTATTAGGGTTTCTTTAATGGCACATTCTTCTCTAAATCTGGAATTGATCTCATCGTCCATTGTGTTAGGCTCTGATACCAAATTGTTATGAATCTTTAGGGAAGGATCGATTCACAGGGCGATATATAAATTAGCTCGTTATATAAATCAGCTTGTTAAAGGGAGACTGAAACCTTAGAGTTCATTAAAAGAAAGAACTCCGATCTCTTCAGCTCTTTAAAGGGAGACAGAAACCTTAGAGTTCAGAACTCCGATCTCTTGCTTTTTGGTTAATTATGAGTTACTGATTTATTCATCAAAAACCCCTTTAAATAAGAGTCTTATTACATCAATAGGAAGTCTAATTCTTATGAAAGTAGGAGACCTAAATCTTATTCCAAACTAATAACTATAACTTAACCTAATCCTTATGAAACTCTAAAACTAAACCCTATTCTAAAATAATAAATAAAGCAACTAAAAATATAATTAAATACTTAAATTAATGACTTCCAATGCATCCCTAACATGTCACTTAGTAGTTCATTGGGAAGTGACATTAGCACCTGAAAATTGTCATTCAGTTACATATACTTCAATTCTTTTTATCACAAATGTCTTTTGTCATGTTTATTATAACAGGAAAAACATACCGCCTTCGAGTACACAATGTTGGTGTTTCTACTAGCTTGAATTTCAGAATCCAAAGTCATAACCTTCTTCTTGTGGAGACTGAAGGTTCATACACAGTACAACAGAACTACACAAGCTTGGATATCCACGTCGGTCAATCATATTCATTCCTGGTTACAATGGATCAAAATGCCAGCAGTGATTATTACATTGTTGCTAGTCCACGCTTTGTTAATTCTTCTGATTCGTCGAAGTTGGTAGGAGTCTCTGTCTTGCATTACTCAAATTCGCAAGGACCCGCTTCAGGTCCTCTTCCAGACCCTCCTATGGAATCTGACACATTTTTCTCAATGAGTCAAGCAAGATCCATAAGGTTGTAGAAATTGTAATTATTCTTTGCTACATTATTTTATCTCCCCAAGTTAGTTGTGTGCATCATTAGTTATGGAAAGTTGTTCATCTTCTTACTGAACAATTTGTCGACTTGTGTTACCAAAAGTAGAGATACAGGATGTTTACTCTCCTCTAACCCAACCCCCTCCCCAAAATAATATAAAAATCAAAAAGAAAAATGTGAGGTTCTCGATTTTCAAGTATCCGTTAGCTAAATTGTTATTGCAATATTTTGCAGATGGAATGTTTCTGCTGGTGCGGCACGGCCAAACCCCCAAGGATCCTTCAAATATGGTGAAATCACTGTGACTGATGTCTTTGTCCTTCATAATAGGCCTGCAGAGCTAATAGAGGGGAAATGGCGCACTACTCTCAGTGGTATTTCATACTTAGCGCCATCAACACCTCTAAAACTTGCTGAGCAATTTAACATCCCAGGCGTTTTCAAGCTTGACTTCCCCAATAAAATGATGAACAGGCCGGCAAAAGTTGATACATCAGTAATTAATGGTACTTACAAAGCATTCGTGGAAATCATATTCCAAAACAATGATACAACTGTTCAGAGCTATCACCTTGACGGCTACGCGTTTTTTGTTGTCGGGTGAGTAGTGTATTTTCATACAGTTGCCTGAATCACTTGGAATCAGAAATCTCAATTTTTCTTTCTCGAAAATGTCAATAGCATGGACTACGGGCTATGGACGGAGAATAGTAGAAGCACCTACAACAAATGGGATGGAGTTGCTCGATGCACTACCCAGGTTAAAGTTATCTGTCTACTTCTCTTGAACAGATATTGCGCAAAAAGGTTCATTCTTTCCAATTTATATGTCACCATAATATTTATTGTAATTTCTATCAAGATGCTAATTGCTCCGAAGCATGCAAAGATAAAATTTCTTTTGTCCTTTTTATTTCAAAACAAAATATTGGTCCCACCTCATTGTCTTCTTTGTCATAACTTGTTGAAAATTAATGCTAGTATTTGTGAAAATTATTCATTTATAAAACAAAAGGAAAGTTTTCTCTCCTGCAGGTGTTTCCAGGTGCTTGGACTGCCATTTTAGTTTTCCTAGACAATCCTGGCATTTGGAATTTACGTGCTCAAAACCTTGACTCGTGGTACCTTGGTCAAGAAACTTATGTTAGTGTGGTGAATCCGGAGAACTCAGAGCTTCCAGTTCCAGCAAACACCATCTTTTGTGGTGCACTGTCACCTTTACAGAAGTAAGATGTCTGTCTTAGATCTCTAATTGCTATACGTCTTAATCATATTCCGGAGTGAGTTTTCTCCTTAGTTCTTATCTTTCGTGGAAACTAGTAAGTTTCTACTGAATATTTCAAAATGTAGAGAATGTTAGTGTCTGCAGGGAAATGTATACCCCTTTTTTTTTGCCAATTGCAGTTATTAAGTACTCTTACAGTATCTCACACTTCCACAGGGACCAAGCTCGGAGAGTAAATTTCTCTAGTGCACCGTTGTTGACGAAAACAATGAAGCTGATCTTTATAGGTTTTGTTGTATCACTGCTTGGAAGTTTTATGAGGTAACGAATTGTCCTAAAGGCAGAAGAAAATAGAAATTGCCACAGAATTGAGTCTTTGGGCTAGTTGTTTTTTCTTTTTTTTATGCCTTGTAATATATAACTAGCTGAACCCTATATTTAGGCATCTCCACTTCAACTGTGAATCAATTTTCTGTTTCTTGTATGGTTTAATTCGATATTATTCAAATGTATTTATAGAATAGAACATTATTCTTGGCACTTTACAAGCATGCCCTTTTTGGTAGTATGAATTCATTCAATTGAATGCTTTGTAGCTTTTGGATGCATGTTTACACTTTTGATGGAACACATTGATCAATGAAGGATCATTGCTACCATTTTTGTTCAATAAGATGAAATTATTTTGATTACTTGAATTCCTATCTTTTAATAGTGGAATGACTATACACAAGGCATTAAAGCTAAAAATGAGTGTTACAGAAATTGTAAAGCAGAGGATGGAGAAGCTTTTGAAGAATACAAAAAAGCTAAGAGAAGTGCTATCGGATTGTTATATGATAAAAGGGTGTCTATCAAAGTTAGTGGAGAATTTTAAGGGGTGGTTTTAGTGCCCCATAATAATTTCAAATTTGAAAATAAATATTAAATATGAAATTTTTAATTGTGAAGTGAGGATAGTTATTAGTTTTAAAATTCAAAAAAGGATCAAGCATCACGTTAATTAAAAGAATTTTAAGGAGTGATTTTAGTGGGTAGTTATTAGTTTTAAATAATTAAAATTATTTTAAAAAATAGTTTTAAAACAGTTCTAGATAATAGGAAATAAGTGTAAATCTGCATTTATTATTAAAATTTAAAAAAACGTAAAAAATATTGGAGTTCTAAATAGTTTTTTAAAAGGTTGAAAATTTTAGTTTACGGATAAATGCTTCAGATAATGCTCCTAAATTTTAGGAATTACAAATTTATAATTATTTATTTATTTTGTTTTTAAGAAACTAATGGTAACTTTTATTTTACAGCACAAGCTCTTAACATATTTTATTTTAGAAATGATTTTAAGTAATTATTACAATCAATTGAAAAATTTCTCAATTATTTAATTTTAAAAAATCAGATTTAAAAAAATTTAAAATTAAATTACAAATCAGTTTAATTACACATTAATATAACTCCACTATTATTTAAAAATAGAAAGAAAGAAAAAACTGTCAATCCAAAAAATAAAAAAATAAAGAGAAAACCCACGTCCTCAAAAAAAGCACAAAATTAGCCATAATCAGCTACCTAAATAATTAATTTAAAATTTAAAATTTAAATTTCAAAAAATAACTAACCTAATCCTTAAAAATCATCTAAAGCTTATAAGGCACGTCTTTGAAACAATACTACTCTTAAATTCATCATTCATATCTTCTTAAAATCAACTCTTCAAAATATTATTTCAAAAACGTGTTAAGAAAAAATGACATCCAAACAAAAATAGGATTCAGACAAAAATATGATTGCACTCACTAAGATCATAAAAGAAAGAATAATTATATTAATGTATTGTATGTTTATATATGCCCTCTATTTGAATTGTTTGTTTTGTAATTATTTTTATGATTGAAGGGATCATCACCTCTCCAATGCGATGAAGAAAAACAAAGAAACCGATGATAGAAAAATGGATGAATTTTGAAGAATTTTATGTCAGTGGATCATGTACGTGATCTTTTAATATCCTAAGTACATGAATTACTACTATGATAATGATGATAATTGTTTAGGATTAAACTTTTTGTATAAAATACTATTTAAATTTTTTTGGCATGAATTATTCAATATTGGTTTCATTTTCTTTGATGGCTTCAATGAGTTTTTTATTTTCAGAAATAATAATAACAATGTGTAAGTATAATGATTAGGATAATGAAAGACTTAAGATGATCTTAAAATGAAGATATTGTCATTTCTTAGATATTTGTTTGTGCAAAATCAAAATATCACTTAATGTTTAGGGTGTTTGACTTTTGCAGAACAATAATTGGTTGTGGTTTTATTTTAATCTAAAGATGATTATAGTATAAACTGTTGTACTTATTATGTTGCTTTATCTTTATGTTTGTATATGTAACTTTAATTTAATCATATTTTTTAACATTTTCGTTGCAAAAATCACTATAGTATATGATTGTTGTGATATGAATTGTACTTATTGTGTTACTCTTTTTCATAAATCTAACAGATAAAGTGATTGAGAAGATGTTTCAAGAACAAATAAAAAGGTTTAAGTCTACCTTTTAAATTCATAATTTTTGTTATATTTTTTATTTAATTATTATTATTATTATATTATATTATTATTGAGAGAAAATTTTAAACTTTATAATTTTGAATTTGATTTTACAACTTTAAATTGAGATAGATTAATTAGTTTGATAATCTATGTTTGAAAAAATAAAAATAAAATTTAGACTCAAACCTAATTTATTTGTTTCAGTTAAAAAATCATAAAATATTAATTTAATGTGTTCAATTAAATAATTTAATGATTCATATTATCATTTTACAAATATTACTAATTGCATAATAAATTTTATTAGTTATTTTCAATTTATATGCTATTATTTTTTAAAATATCCGTGCAACTTGCGGGCATGTATGCTAGAATTATCGTTTAATTAAAGTGTATTCAATAATAATAAAAATATTTATCTATAGAAATATCATAATAGGTAAGAGGGATCAAATCAAATGACATATGATAAGTAAGGAACAAAAAGAAAAAATATTGAAATAATTGACATATGATCACATAATGTAGAATGAAAATAAATTAAATTTAGATTCTAATTTTATTCATACCAACTTAGACTAGACACAAAAGATGAATTGAATTTGAAGAATAGAAGGCATAATATTTTTAATAATATTTTTAAAATTTTATTTATAAAATTTTAAAATTTTTAATAATAGTTTTTTATTTTTATTTATATTTTTTTTAATATGATGTTACATTATTTTATTTATTGTTTCTCATTTTAAAAGATAACACCTCTAACAAAAACTTTTGTATACTTTATTGGTCATAAATCACATCAAAATAATTAAATCCATTTTAGATATTAATACATATTAAAAATGATTTTATTTTTCAAAATTTAGTAATAAATAAAACAACATTATTCCCTTAAAAACGGATCATTAAAATAGCAAAGTGGTTAGAATTTCACTTTGAATCAATTTTGTACGGAGGGTAAATTCTACATTTTATATAAATCTTGATTGCTTATTGCAATATACATTAAAAAAATGTTAGCCAAATTTGACTATATAATAATAATAAGTAGTAGTGAAAATGTAATCAAGAAAAACAGAAACATACATAAATTATTTGTTGAATATTTGATGTTTATTTTATTTTGAAAAAATGAAATATTTTTCAAAATTATCCAGATCTAATCTTCAATCTATATATAACTTCAATTTATATATAACAGGAGAAGGAAAAAGTACGTGTTTTATTAACATAATCTTTTTAAAGATAGTTACCACAATTAATATAACTCTTTTTTATTTTTTAAAAGATAAATAATTATACATGTGGCTAAAGTTTATGTTATTTTGGACTCTTATTTTTATCATAATAATAATTATTAGAATACTTATCTTTATTGATTAACATCTATTTAATTATTTTTAAAAATAATTAAGAAGCAAATGAAAACTACACATAAAAAAATCAACAAAAACTACACTTTAATATGACTCCACTACATACTACTTTCTCATTCAATATCAAAACTTTTAGAGTATAAAATTAGTTTAAATTATAAAAATAAAAATTGCAAACACTAAAATATTATTTTTACTTTTTGCCATTTTTTAAAAATTCAATTTTTGATAATAGTTAACTATTCTCCAAAATCTTAATTGTTTATTGCATTATACAATTAAAAAAATGTTAGCCAAATTTGACTATATATATATATATATATATATATATATATATATATATATATATATATATATATATATATAATTAAAATAAGCAGTATAAAATGTCATAAAGAAAAAGAGAAACATAAAAAAAGTATTTGATGAATATATGATATATTTATTTTATTTTGAAAAAAATGAAATATTTTTTTAAAAAATTATTCAGATCTAATATATTCTAAAAGTAAAATTGAATTATGATTTCAAAAATAAAATAATTCACGGTGATTGAAGGAGTATGTTTAACTAAGAGTCTGATATTTAAAAAGCAAAAATAAAGAGACAAAATAAAATAAAATAAAATATAAAATCAACTAAAACTAAATTAATTTTAAAATATTAATTTATGAAAGTATCATTCAATTGTAAGAATTATATTGTAAACAATTGCATATATATATTTTTTTTTAAATAACACATAATTGATATATGACTTTAAGAAAAAATAAAAGACAAAATATAAAATTGTGAATAACATGCCTACATTTTGATATTCAAGTGATTAAAACTCTTTTTGTATGCTTAGCATTATGATAGGACTTTTCTTAGATATGTTTTATTTAAATCAAACTATTAAATTTTCTTATATCTTTATTATTTTAACAAGAGGATAATATACATTTTAAATAAATTAAATAATGATAAAAGACTATCATTGTTAAATTTAGATAATGAACTAAGCTTATATATTGATTTATTTACATAAATATTCTATTATAACGCATCAAGATGCTAAACATTCTCAAATAAATTTTACAATATTATCTTATAATAAGTTAAAATTTTAAATTGTTAATAAATTAAAATTTATGATTATTATCAATTAACCGCGCAACGCGTGGGCACGTATACTAGTATATATATAAAAGAGAACCTTAGGCCTGCCTACGTGGCGCCACCACAAACAAGAATTCCCTTTTAATTTATTTATTTTCAAAACTAGTCATTCCCTTTCATGAAAAGTTGTGACATTTATGAAAAAGTTGTGACTTTTATGAAAAGTTAAGACTTTAACGAAGAGTTGCGACTTTTATAACGAGTTGCGACTTTTATGAAAAGTTGTGACTTTTATGAAAGATTGTGACCTTTTCGAAGGGTTGCAACTTTTTCAAATAGTTGTAACCTTTCCGATAAGACATAATAAACATTTATTCACACTACTCTTTGTTGTCTATAAATAGATGGATTTCCTCTCATTTTAAAACAACGAAAATTCTGAACCTCTTCTTCTTCACAATTAATTATTTGTGTACTTTGCTCCGTTTGATTGGCTCACTAACACCATTGCTTATGTTACAGATCATGATATGTATTTTTACAGTCATTAATTTATGCTTATGTTATTAAGGATAAATGATAAGATGTAATAATTTTAATTTTCCTTTACATTATTAATGTTTGTTACTACGTAATCTTGTATGGAAGATAATATAATGTTTTAGTTTTAATGACTAATAGTTTTAAATATTATTTTATAAATTCCGTAATATTAAATTTTCGCACGAAGCGTGGATAATTTTACTAGTATTATATGATAGTGAATGTTGGGCTACTAAAGTCTTAACATATCTGCAATTTATTTATGTATATCTTTAATAAAGGCATAATACTTGATTCATGTACCTTTTGTGCAGCGGAGTGAAAATACAAAAGCCAGAAATATTTACTCCAAATTAAAGTCCACTTTGATTCACTAGGAAATAAAGATAATTTCACAAACTTATATGTCTTTGTGGGCTGTAGATGTTATTGGGGAGAAAATCATAAACGTTTTGAATATCTCTTTTTCACTATTTCTTACGTATGTTTCTTGAGGAAAGTTGGACCCCTTTTTGTAAGTAAGTTTTTTGATTTGCTGTTATGCAATTCTAATAAAACTGTTCCCACTTAAATTCGAAATTACAATAACTTCTCATCAGAAGTTACTTTTAATCTTCATCCTCTCTTAAAATATATCGGGTCAGATCGATTCACATGGGTGACCAATGATCGAAAATCTAACATCTCCCACTTTGCAAATGATGGAAAAGACCTAAATCAGTGAAACATCTACAAAATATCAAATTAATAGGACAATTAATCCGTGTGACATGTGAGTATCAAGAGCTTACCTATGAGATCTTACAAGCCCCACACATGAATCCAATCACACGTGAAAAAAATGCACTACTAATATGAGCTCATCTTATGAACTTCTTCCTCTGTCCCACCCATAGGACAATTTTCCAACTATGGCAAGTTGTAGATTCCCCATAATGTTCATCTTGTGAACTTCTTCCACTGTCCACGTGATTCTCGAAACTCTGTTGTTGTAGCGGTAGGATCAATCTATACTCCTTTATTATGCTGAGGATTACTAAAAATATTGGGCTTCACCAACTCTGCAAACTTTACTTTACATGACTTTTTTTCCACTCATATTAGAATTATCTTGTGCAGTACCGCTAGGCAAAGTATTAGTGACGTTAGGCAAATCATTTTTTTTTTTTGAAAAATTGGGGTGGTAAAGGAAAGGAAAGGTTATAGGAGAAGTGAGAGAAAAGACACGGCCAGCCGCGCAAGGCTGACTAGTGGCCGAAATGTCCATGGACGTTGGTGATGCCTTTAGGGATTAAGGGTTTTCGATTATGTGGGAGCTTGGCTTCTAGTTTCCTCGTTCCGGTCAAATTTAAGCTACGCAAAATTACAACTATTGATTATATTTAATACAATTTTGGTACAACTATAATACAATTTTCAAATATTCATAACTTTAAACCTTCAAACTTCAGGACTTCAAATACAATCCTTAAATATTCACATACTTCCAACCTTCAAATACTTATATCAATTTGCTAGAAATTTCAATCAAATTTTAAAAAAAAAGTTTGAGTTTCACCTTCTACATTAATGAATTTATTAAAAAATGGAAAAGAGTTAAAATTACTCTCGAACTATTTGAAATAGCTAACATTTATCCTTCATTTAATTTTGGGATCAAAACTAACCTTGTCGTCTATGTTTTGGACAAAAAATGTCCTTTAAGTGTTATCCTTGCCGCTGGATCTGGTGTGGTAGCCCACCTATGCAATCCAACATGACAAAATCCCTCACGTCAATGATGTTGTTCTTCCTTGTTGAGCTCTATCACCAAAAAGAGTTAGAAAATACCAAAAATAGTTCTTTCATTGTTCTTGTTTGAGTTGCTGTACATACTTTGAAACTCTAATTTCAAAGTGTGTTAAAGTTTGTTTGAGGTTGTAGTTGCGTGTTGAAGGATCGAGTTCATCATTTGGGTTTTGGGGTCATCAAATTTGAGGCTAAAAAATTAATTCTAAGGTTGAATGATGTTGAAAAACTCCTAATATCACTCTTTTTGTGTTGAAACTCGAAAATAACTACTTATTTGAGAGCTTATGTGTGAGAAAATTTTAGTTTCTGTTGGGTTCTTGAAGTGCAAATATTTGAAGAGATTTAATTGAATGTTACTAAAAATTACGATTAAAACTGGAAATTGACCTTTAACAACTAATTTCTTAATTTGAGGATTGATATTTGAAGATTTGAGTTAAAACCCCAATTTTTTTTAAAAAAAAAATATGAAAGAGTTGTTAGAAGCTTTAAAACCTAAAAAAGATTTTGTGAATCTATGACCCAAAATCCCAAACAATGAACTCGCTCCTTCAACACGCAACTACAACCTCAAATAAACTTCAGCATACTTTGAAATTTGAGTTTCAAGGTTCGGACAACAACTCAAACAAGAACAATGGATGAACAATTTTTGATACTTTTTTTGTGATTGAGCTCAACAAGGAAGAATAACATGATTGAGAGGGAAGAAATTTTTTCCATGATGGACTGTATAGGTGGACTACCACGTCAAGTCTAGTAACAGGAATAACGTTTAAAGGACATTTGTGGTCCAAAACAAAGATGGAAAGTAGAGGCGGATTCAGAATTTAAAGGTTATGTGTCACGACCCACAGTACACCCTAGGCGTAACATGGCGTATCGAGCCCCAAGAGGCCCTAAACAAGCCACTTAGCACATATCATATAGGATAATAGAAGCAAAATCTGTAAAATATAGCAAAAGAGTTTTCCAAAGCGGAAGTCTAACATTAGTCGCAAAACCATCTAATATATTATAAGAAAGTGATTGAGACGTAACTCATACATCACATACAAAGTTTGAAATGAAATGAATAAAGCTATAAAGTGTCTCGGTTCTCGGAACATGAGGACTCACCAATGACTTGAAGCACCCAAAAGATCTCTAGCCACGACTGTGCAAGGTAGGAGCGTCAGACCCTACATCTAAGGTTGGGCATCGGACCAGGTTGTACCAGTACCATTTCGACCCAATAGTATTTGGGATGTAATGGGATACATTGAACCGGTATGTAACACCTCGGTCTTAGAAAGAGCTAATCTTAGAAAGAACTAATTTGGAAAGAGCTAAATTGAAAATTTTGCAAGTTAGCCTTAAATTGTGAGTTTTGGGTCAACTTCAAATGACCATAACTTTCAGCACATGATGAGTTAGGTTGCCTATAAGGTATGAAATGAAAGATCTCTGAGTCCTCTTTCCAACACCACTGAGTTTTCTAAATTTCAAATTTGGATGAGGGAGATATGCCCATTTGAGTTCAGTTTGTCCAATTAAGGAAATTCACCAATTTAAGGAGGGGGGTATTTTGGTCTTTTCCTTACCCAACTAGCCTAACTCATTTTTAGTAATATTTTAGGGGTCTAAATTGACAACAGTTTTCACAATTCTAAAATATGCTTAGCATTTTAGAGAGAAGTTCAAGAAGAGAAAAATGGAGAAAAGATTCAAGCATTCAAGATTTTCTTGCAATCGTCGAGGGATTTCTCCAAGGATTTGATCCTAACGAGGTATGTAAGCTTTCATAGTGATGGGTTCGTTCACCCTCACACCAATCATGAGTTTCTTGAGTTAAATTCGTCCATGACAATCCATGTATTGAAGTTCTTGATGAGTTTCTTGAAGTTTTGTTTTTAAATCTTTAATGATGGGTTTTGATGAGTTCTTGAGATTAATGTTATGAGTTTGAGGGTTGTTTGTTTACTAGATTTTCGTGTACTTATGTTGGGTATTAGAATCTAAGAGAGTTTGGAAGAAACCATTTGATTCTAGGTGAATTAGAGCCAAAAATCGAAGAGGAAAATTCGTCGGGTTTTTTGGGCAGGGCCTAGGGACACACATCACCAATGATCCAGGGGGCTGGCGCACCACGCCAGTAGTGTGCCAGAAATGGTGAGTTGTAGTTTAGGGGCTGGCGTCCCACGCCACTCAGTGCGCCAGGGTCGCCTGCCCCATCCTTTTTCGTCGTTCGTCCCGTATGAGTTCTTTTAAAAAGTATCTTCACTTTCTTCCTGATTATAACTATTCTAAACTACATCTAATCATTCAAATTCAAGAAAAAGTTTGAGAGAGCTTTTCGAGTCTTTTTGAGAAGTCTTTTATAAACTTTTAAAATTTGTTTTAAGACTTGAGTACTTGAGTATAAGGATGATGACAGTTGAGTTTCATTTTTCAAAATGAATATATGGGAACTAAGTAATCTCAAGAGTAAATGTCTTTACATTTAAAATGAGAGGAAACTTTGATTTCAAAATGAGTTTATGAGGAGTTTTGAGCACTATCTCTTTTAAGCGAACCTTTTGAGTAATAATCTCAAAGTTTGAGGATGAGGAAATATTTTTAAACATATAAGCATGAGTTATATTATTGGGAGTAGTATTGAGGACCGATATGAGGACTAGCTCAGACAACTCAAAGTCCTTATAAACCATGCATGCCAACGTGGGTAAAGGGTCGGTCATACTTTTTAGACGATTCCTTATTGCTATTTAGCATAGCTTAGTGGATCCACTTAGTTGATAATGTCTTATACTCTGGCAATGTATAGGACTGTTCTGGCAGTGTAGGCGAGATGTTGTGTCATCACATAACTCATAGTGATGGTTGTCAGTTAGAGAATATCCCAAATAGGAGTAAAAGAGTTATTATTGTATTTTTAAATACATTGAGTTATTATCTACTATTTTAAAAGCTTTCTTTATAATGCATCTTTATTGTTAGTTTTATATTGAACTGAGCTGAGTACTTCTGAGTTCTTGAGTATCTTTGAGTCTCTTGAGTATCCTTGAGTTGAGGTGAGTATGGTTTCCTTTTATTAGTTTAAGCTTACATGTTATGTTCAATGTTCCCCTTACATGCTTGTACATTCAATGTACCGATTCCATTTAGCCTGCATCGTTTCATGATGCAGATACAAGTAATCAAGGTCAACAACCGGTGCTCCGTTGATCCAGTCGTGTTCCAGCTAGATTTGGTGAGCCTTCTTACTTTTCAGAGGGTTTGACATCGAGTTTACATTTCATTTTTGTTTATTAGGATGTCGTAGGTTTCCGGAGGGTTTGACATCAAATTACCTTGGCAAGTAGATTACCCTTCTTTTAGTAGATTTACCTATCTTTTGATGAAATGTTTCTAAAGCTCGTAGGTCTCCCTACGTTCCGTAGAAACCAACAGTAGAACTCAACTTTGATCCTCAAAATTTCATGAAGTATGAGACTCACTTGTGATACCTATCTATGACTTGTACATAGAATGACGGATCTTCCTGGTGAATAGTAAAAAGGCTATAATGGGAATTGATTTAGAAAATTATTTTTCCTCTTCCTACCATTGCCATCTATGGTCTGTAGAAGCTTCTACGGTCCATAGATGGGACCTATAGACACAACTTGCAACCCAAAATTTTATTTTCCTTCTTTTCCAAGTCTGAGGTGTTACAATATCTACCCCTTGGTAACATTCGTACTCAATGGAACTCAAGACATCATTTGGAGGGTAGGGAAAAAGATCTAACAACCCAACATGAATGCAACTTCATCACAATGCACAATAGCAAAGAGGAACATCAACTCCAAGCTTTAATATGTTCAAAACATCATTTCGTAAGGCATATATGCAAATCATACTCAATTGCACCTAATCATGGAGAAATCAATCAAGTTAACTCATTTTATTAGAATTCAAGTTTTCATAAGCATGCATGCAGTGAGGAAACATGAGAACAACTAAGATGAAACCACAAAGGATGAATTATGAGGAACTAAATACCTCAAGATAGAGTAGGATTTGAGGGAAATATATGGGGATAACGGGACATCATATCGGCTGTGGCCTCCCAAGTAGCACCCTCAACCCTTTGATCCCTCCATAAAACTTTTACACACACAACTTCTTTATTTCTCAACTTCTTGACTTGTTAGTCTAAAATCTCAACTAGAACCTCTTCATACGAAATACTTTCCTTTATACCAAGACTCTCCAATGTTATAATAGATGTCGGATCACTAACACATTTCTTCAACAAAGAGAGATGGAAAACCATATGTATCGATGCTAAGTCATTAGGAAAATCAAGTTCATAAGAAACTTTACCAATACGCCTCAAAATCTGATATGGGCCCAGATAACGAAAACTAAGCTTTCCTTTCTTCCCTAATCTTATCACACCCTTCATAGGTGAAATTTTCAAATAGACCCAATTATCTACATCAAATTCAAGATCTCTTCTCCTAACATCGGCATAGGACGTTTGTCAACTTTGAGCTATTTTTAACCTTTTTCTAATAAGCCAAACTTTCTCCATAGACTCATGTACCAATTTGAGACCTATCAAAGCAATCTCCCCAACTTCAAACCAACCTACAGGAGATCTACACCTCCTATCATAAAGAGCCTCAAATGGAGTTGTACCAATGCTTGAATGATAGTTATTATTGTAAGCAAACTCAATCAAAGGGAAATGATCATCTCAATTACCCTTGAAGTCAATCACACAAGCCCTAACCATATCTTCAAAAACTTGGATAGTATGCTCCGCTTGGCCATCTTTTTGAGTATGAAATGCCGTACTAAGCTTAACACGAGTACCAAGACCCTTTTGGAAAATTGAGAAGTGAATTTGGAAGTGCGATTAGAGATAATGGATGGGGGCACTCCATGCAACCTAACCGTTTCCCTCAAGTACAACTTAGCATAATCTTTCACCAAATAGAAAACCTTGACGGGAATGAATGTGTTGACTTCGTCATACGATCTACAATAATCCAAATCAAGTCATGTTGTTGCCGGGTGTGGGGTAAACCAACAATAAAGTTCATATTCAAATATTCTCACTACAAGCAGGAGTACTAATATCTTGGGACAAATATCCCTACTTCTGATGTTTAGCCTTCACTTGTTGACAATTAGGACACTTAGCCACATATTCCCATCCCACCAGTAAACCCCCCGCAAGTCATGGTACATCTTGGTGGATTCAGGGTGAATGGAATATTGAGAACTATGGGCTTCTGATAAGATTTGATCTCTCAAATCATCAACATTGGGAACACACAAACGACCTTAATATCGAAGCACACCATCTCTCCTTTGAAAGAAAGTCTCAATGGACTCTTTAAGCACCGCTTCTTTTAACTCCACTAAAATTGGGCCAAGACCTTGCTTGGCTTTCACCTCTGACATGAATGATGAATCTGAACCATTATGAGCAATAACAACCGCCTTCAATAGAATCAACCAATTGAACACTTAATTGGGCCAACCTATGAACATCACGAACCAAGTCTATTTCATCTTCCTCTACATGAGCAACACTTCCTATTGATAGTCTATTAAGAGCATCTGCCACCACATTCGCCCTACTGGGGTGATAGAGAACACTCATTCGTAATCCTTCAAGAGTTCTAGCTATCTACTTTGGCAAAGATTTAGATCCTTTTGCTTGAACACATATTGAAAACTTTTGTGATCGGTAAATACATACACATGCACATCATATAAGTAATGCCTCCATATCTTTAAGGCAAAAACAATCGCCACTAGTTCCAAATCATGGGTAGGATAGTCACTACAACAAAAAATACTTTTATTGGCAATTATTTAGCGGCACTAAGATAATTGCCACTAGTTTATTCAATAGAATGGGATATAGTGACAATTACACATTAGTCGCAAAAAAATAGCTCTTTTCAGTGGCAATAAGAGACTATGGCCGTTAAAGGTCAATAACTGAAAGAATATTTGATATTTTACTTATTCCTTAAGAAAAATCGATTACATATTGCTCGGTTATGAGAACTACCACAATCATTCGTTTCCCCTTCCGTTTCCACCGCCGCTACCATATTCATCATCTATAATCACCACCTCTAGCACCGTAAATACCGCCATCAGAGCCATCATATACGTCACCTCCAGAGTCATTATTTACACCGCCCATGGAGCCACCATATTGACCACCATCAGAGCCACCGTATTTTCTTTGACACCCTCTCTCATTATCTAGATTTCTCGTATCTCACTCCTTTCTCACTCTAAAATTTCCCCAAATTTTGATTTTTAATGGTGATCTAAGAAACAAAAAGTTCCTGATTGTAGATCTAAGATGTAGAAAAGTTTGATTTCTTCATGTTTTGGAAGACCTATTGCATGATAAAGGCAAAAGTTTGATTTGTTCAAGTTTTTGCAAACCTATTACGTGATAAAGGAAAAAAATTGATTTATTCAAGTTTTGGCGTACAAATCTACTGATATAAGGTCTTCTTCTTCATAATTCTTTGATTCTCTTCTTCTAAATTTAATTCGGAGTTTCTTTCCTCTTGCATGTGGGTTTTAAATTTATGTTCTCTTGTCATGACCTAGGAGTACCCTCTAGATGTGACACAACATACAAGACTCCGAAAGCCTCATACAATCCTCTTAGCATATCATATCATAAGATAATAGGAAAATGGTGCGGAAATTGAAAACTTTTCTTTACAGTCGAAGTCTTTTATAAAAACAAGCGGAAGTCTACACTTTCTCTCAAACCATCTATAACCATTGAAACTAAAACTTTGGGACACAACCCATACAAAAGTCTAAAACATAAAAGAAGGATTTAAAGGACATGGTGGTCAAGCCCTCGAATGCTTTGAGGACTCACCATAACTTCTCTTCTTGATCTACTATGAACCTAGCCATGAGGATGGAAGTCAACATTACCAAACCCTATACTTTGTGAAAAATGCAAAAAATATGGATTAGTACAAAAATGAACTAAGTATGATAGCCATGCATAAAAATCCTTGAAACATGCTAAAAATGATATTTTGGTTGAAAATTATGCTATATGCCAAGTTTGGAAATCATCATGAACCTTAGTGTAAAAGCATAAGTCACATGCATATTCAACATATAGATCATCATAGCATCATAGAAACATACCATATATACCTTCAAAGAATCCTTGTGCAATGCATGAATAAGATCCCATAATTCTACCCATACTAAGGAAAGCTTCTTGAGTAACTATAGTTCATAATTCATATTCTTGTTCATACTATCATAACATAATAGAACTATCTCATAAGTAACCCTAAGTTATACTTGTGCAATGCATAGATAAAGATCCCATACTCTCATCTATACTAAGCACCACTTTTAGGCCACCATAATCATACTTACCATTCGTGATTTCATCCTTTGTTCATATTCATAGAGAAGGAAACCTTCACATTTACTAAGTCATATCAAGGAAAGCAACTCATAGCAACAATACACATTAAGCATACTTCATTACAATTAGCCTTCATATAAACATACTTAGTAGCATCATCATAAGCATATTCATTTCATAAATCATTATAGCATAAAGGAACACACCATAACTACTTTCAAAGCTACTTGTGCAATGCATAGATGAAGTCCAATATCCCCACCCACACTAAGTAGTGCATTCTTGAGAAGCCATAGTTCATTATCATTCATTATGGGGGTAAGCCTTAACCAACATAGACCATGTGATCAAATCATGGAATCCAGTGTTACCCAAACCGAAAAGGATTGGTCTACTTGCCTAAGGTAGACCGGTAACATTTAGCTTAGGTGGATCCACTAGCTATTAACCTATGAGGGCACATAGTTTATGGGATAAGGAGATTTCTACTAGATACCCTGCCTCAACTCATGTATAGAAATCAATATCAAGAGATTGCTACTAGAAACCCCACCTTAACTCATGTATGAGCTTCCATCTCTATCAATATCCACTTGGTGTTGGCATTATTCCCCACAGAGTACTTATCATTACATTACCTTAGTTCATTAATTTGGGAGAAATGGGATATGGAGATTTCTACTAGATACCCCGCCTCAACTCACGTATGAATATCCATCTCAAGAGATTGTTACTAGAAACCCCACCTCAACTCACGTATGAGTTTCCATCTCAATCAATATCCATCTCAACCCAACATCATTCATAAGATAGCTCATAGAATCAATAGGTGAGAATAGCCTTTCATAGAATGCCTATATTGTGAGAAAACCTTTCACAACATGTCATTATCATTCATAAGTGTATAATTGAGAATAGCCTTTCAATCAACACAACATCCTTATAATATTGATAGAAACTTCATTCATACTTCATTCATAAGTGTGTGTATCTGAGAATAGACTTTCAACACCACCACAATTACATCACTCATAATCACTTTATTCTCAAAGGATTCATAAAGCATGTACATAAATATCATGATCATACATAAATCTCATAATTTTCTCTTCAAGGACCATAGATCACATTCAATCAACACACCTAGAATTAATACATTTGGCATGGATAATAAGATGATTCAAGTAATCAATTCATAACATTCATAATTCTATAACATTCTACTAACATCAATCAATACCCACACTTTAAGATCCAATTTTGAGAAATTAGGGGAATTCATGGATTCTTGAAGAATTCAACTTAAAATCATATAAAATCATCAATATATCCATAAACAAACATAAGTCAATCATTAAATGAATTTTAAAGGAATCCATGAGATTGAAGTCAAACCCCAACTTTTGGGATTTCTAGATTTGAAATTGAGGGTTTTGAAGGGGCTCTATGGGTGAAGGCTACACATAGATGAAAAAATACCATAAATTATTGAATATTAACCATGAATTTGAGGAGAAAATCTTGATTCTTCAACCCTAGCTTTACCTTTCTTCTTCTCCTTCTTCCTTGGAATTCTAGAGAGAGGATTTTGGGGGAAAGTTGGTTATGGATTTGGGTTTGGGATTTTATGAAGTGTATGAGTTGGTTAATGACTTAAAAAGACTTATTTAGGTATATTAGAACAATATAAAACAAACTCACATCATACTAAATAGAATAGGAATTACCTACCCTACCCCTACATTATGCCAACCTAGGACCAACTTGCCAGCCCTATCCACGACCCCACCTATAGGGCATGGACTGACCCACAGCCCATACTGGCAAGGCGTGGGTTGGGGTTTGTAGCCCCTCATCTCATCCTTGACTCATGAAGCTCCACCCACGGAGCGTGGACCACCTTATGGGGCGTAGTTCCCTCCGTGGGTACACTATTTTGGGCAATGTTTAGGTGGACTTTAGGGTCCTCCTCAAGGACCCTTGGTTGGTCCTTGGGGAGTTGTACCTTGACTTTTAACCCGCAAACCCTTCATTCTATGTTCGAGAAGCAAGTTTTATGACTCTAATACTTACGACAAGCTCTAGTTAAGCCTACTAATTTCTGGGGTGTTGCATCTCTACTTATTTGTGTTTTTAATTTATATAGATTTGTTGGCTAGCTTCAGATTGAGGTGTAGTTGATTGGTGTATTTGATTGATTGATTAGAATATGCAAGCATTTATTTTAATAATTTGCAATTTTCTTGTTGATCCATTCAATTCTCACTTTATGAAAAAGCTAAATGCAAATTAAGTTCTTACACTTCCTAACACATGGTGGAGATCCACAACTACTTTAACTTGAACATAAGATTGATTTTATGTCATTTAGAGATTGTAATGATATGCATTTATAAAAAAATACTTTTTAAAGGAAAAATAGTGTTGTGTTAGAAAAAAATGAAGCTTGAATAGAGCATAATGTACATAGATGATTGGTTGACTAGCTTCCGATTGAGGTGTAGTTGATTGATTGATTTGAGTATGCGAGCACTCATTTTAATAATTTACTTGTTGATCTATTCAATTCTCACATAGTGAAAAGCTAAATGCAAATTAGACACTCACACTTTGTAACACATGGTGAAGATCCATGGTTACTCTTAGTTGAACCGAAGATTAATATTTCATTCTTTAGAATCATTGTAAATATAACATTTATAAAAATCACCTATCTAAGGATTCACCATAACAAATTTTAGTTGTTTTCAAAATTTGTTCACGATTGTATTTGTAGAGCCTAATACAAAGACCAAGCTCTGCTGCCCATTAAGCATAAAAATAATTGCATTTAGACTTAGTTGTCAATTTTTCAGGTTTAGAGGGAGAAGTAAATATATGCAGCTGCCCTCCAATTGTTTCCTTCTTTAACATAAGTGTATAGCTCTCCTGATCAACCTTTTTTCTTTAAGATATATTTGCACCAATATTGTCATCACTCTGTTTAATCAAATTTTCCCAATTAGGTGATTCATATTGTATCACTTTTTCGTCGAGTTTTTTGTTTTTATTAACCATATCTTTCAACAATTCGAGCTCCCCAAGTTGTTGCACATGCACCATCTCATTACTTCCATGCGATATCATTCACAAACCTTCTATAAGGTAGATCAAATGTCTGAGATGGGACCTCCCCAAGTTTTCTTATATTTTTTAGTCTTGGTATTTGTTATTTTTCTATCCTCCATTTGTGACCTCGTTCACTTATCTAATAAATCTGTGGCATGAGAAGAACATGTGCCATGTCTAGATTCTAGCAGAAGAATTAAAGGGAAAGGTTGTTGCTTTAGATGAAATTGATAAAGCTCCTATAGAGAAAAAGAGAGGAGTTACTATCGCTATGGTAGGGATGTTACACCATTTGTGTTGACATCCTCTTTTTATTTATTTTTTGATTTTGACATTGGAACTGATGTATTATAGGACCATATGAAGTATGAGACGGCTAAAAGATACTATGCTCATGTCGATTGTCCAGGGCACACTGATTATGTTAAAGTAAGATGCATAATCGACCTATTTTGATGGTATTATCTCATTCTGTTGTAGCCTTCTTTTTGGACTCACAAGTACTTAAGCTGATCTTGTATGTTATACTTTTTCACTTTCTTTTGGTTGTTTTCTAGTTTTTCGATTCTCCTATGTACTTGCACTATTGCTACAATTGAATTGCTTTTCCTGTAGAGTTTCTGATCAGCCCCCAATTTGTATATTTTTAGTGAGTATACTTGATCTGGTCAACTTAAGGTAATTTTGTTTAGTTAGTTATTTCTTTTGTTTAACTAATAGTATGACTCTGTGTCAATACTACATCAGTTTTCTCTTTGTATTCTTACTCTGAGCATATAATTATTTCTATTGCAATTTATGGGTGATTAAGTTGCATATGCACTTCTGTTTTTCTTTTTATCTCATAAAGCAAATAGAAGAAGAGGATGTATAAATTATCCCAGATCCTTGAGTATTCATTAAGGGATGAATGATGAGAGTCCGTGGTGGAAATAATTTCTAACTTAATTACTACCGAGGCCAAATTTTGTTTATTTTTACTTTTGCCCAAGTCATTGAATTTTCTCAACAATCAATGTCTGACCTTGTCCTCATCTTATGCATCTAATAAAAACTTTTCATGATTGCTTAAGTGTTGTCCTACAATGTACCAGGAGGTTGGAATGGAGTTCTACTTTTATCTATTGTCTACATTTAATAAATGCTTTTTGTGATTGCGAGCTCTCTGTTATTGATAGATACAATTTGTTGGAAGAGGGATCTCTAAGTCTTGGTGATCAATGAAGTTGGATTTTGAAACAATATTTCCTGTCTTTGAACTAATCAGCTCTTGAGACAAAGTTCAGCAGTGAATAGGGGCTATTCTTCCTGTGGATAATCAACACATCTAAGGATAGACCACAAACTTCCTAGATTTTCAAAATGTTCTTTGCTGATTTTTTGAGAGAAATCAAATGATTCTTGAGAAGCAGCCTAAAAAGTGAGAAAACTTGGCCAAAGAAGTGGTGGTATGTATTATGCAACTTGAGAGAATGTCCAGGTGTTTGATGAATAGTGAAAAACTACATCTTTTATGTGTTTGTTTAGAAATCTGTTAGTTGTGTTTTGTTTGAGTTTTGTTGTCACAGGCGAGCCGGTAGAGTTATTACAAGCTACGGTTTTTTAATATTTTTTTAGGGTGATTATTAAAAAATGTAGTTACCAAAAAATAGAATATATTTCTCTTATGATTTTTTATGCTATGAAAGTGTGGTTAAATATGTCATTTATTGCATCTCTGCCAGCAATAACAAATGTCACAAAATATTTTTGATTTTACATTTTTAAGGTGACTTTACTGCCAATAATAATTGTCATTAAATAAATGCCGCTAAAAGTGTTTACTTTTAGTGGCAATAATAAAGGTCTTTATTGGCACTCTAAACAAATGCCGCTAAAGGCTTTAGCGACATTGGATGCAATGAAAATAGACTAAATGCCGATAAATGTTTTTGTGGCAATATTTATTACCGCTAAAAGAAAATTAATTGCCGCTAAAATTCTCTTTTGGTGTAGTGAGTTCTTTTGATGAATCTTAAGTTGCAATGAAGCATAAGCAGTGATTTTTCCATTTAGCATAAGAACACACCCTAATATAATTCTTGAAGCATCAGAATAAATCACAAACCCGTCGGACCCTTCCGGTAAAGTCAACACCGGAGCAAAGGTAAGTATATCTTTCAATTCTTGGAAAATCTTCTCACATTCTTCTGATCATAAGAACTTAGCTATCTTTTGGGTCAATATTGTCAATGGAGAGGCAATAGAAGAAAACCCTTCCATGAACCTCCAATAATAACCAGTAAAATGCCAAACTTCGAATATTCAAAGGGGATAGAGGTCTAAGCCAACTCTTAACTGCATCCGTCTTCTTAAGATTTACCTCAATACCCTTATCGGAAACAATGTGACCAAGGAAGCCACAGATCTCAGCCAAAACTCACATTTACAAAATTAGCAAAGAATTGTTGGTCCTTGAAGACTTGCAACACAATCCTCAAATGATCGGCATGTTCATCCTCACACCTTGAGTAAAACAAGATGTCATCAATAAACACAATCATGAACTTGTCTAGTGTAACAACCCAGAAATTTAGTAAGATCAAGGTAAGGCCTAATGGAAACTAGTAGGTGAAACTAGAGCTGAACGAGTTTCATTTTGAGTTGTTATGGTTGAATGTTGTCCCGAGCTTAGGTTGAGAGGTTAAGGGCTTAAATGTCAAGGTACGACCCCCCAAGGTACACCCTAGGGGTCTTTGAGGAGGAACCTAAAGCCTAACCCCCAAGACCACAAGAAAACCAAAAAGCTGCCAAAATGAGTGTGACCTACGGATAGGGTTGACGACCCGTAGACCCATCCATGCCCCGTGGATGGCCTCCGTAGGTCATGTACCTCAAAACCATACCTCAGCCTCCAACCATGACTCAGCAGCATAGAGCGTGACCCCACCTACGGTCCGTAGGTGGGGGTTTCATAGGTCACACCTGCATGCTGTCAAAGTGGTTTGGCCAAAGGTAAGTGGTTTCAATTAATTTCTAACTTAATTATTTTAGTCTAGGGTCATTTTCTACTTATTTAATATATCTATATAAACTATTTTAAGTCATTAAAACATATTTTAATAGATCATAACCCAAGACCCCAAATCAAAACCCAAATACTTTCGCTCCCAAAATCTTCTGTCTAGGCTCCATTGAAGAACAAATGAAGGAATCAAGCTAGAGCTTCAAGAAGAGGGATTTTTCATATGAATTTGATGGGATTCTAAGTCTAAGGTTGTCACGACCCAAGTCTAGGGCTTAGACGTGACCGGCGAATGGGGAACCCGAGGGAACCCCAAACAAGCCTCATAGCATATCATTACACATCCTTGGTCGCGGAAGCAATTAAAATGACCATAAGCGATACGCATAATCAAGGGGAAATTGGGACTAAGGGAGCAAGACAAAAAGAGAATAATACATAAATACCATAGATGAGTCAAGCTCAAACATAATACACAACTTGTCCAACACCACCTCTAAACATGGATACTTAGCGGGGGCCGAGACAAACTACCGGGCTCACCCTCATAGTCAAAACATAACTAAAAAGAAAAAGGGGTCTTATACATAGCAAAAGATCATGAGCAACGTCCCCGAAATAGAGGACTCACCAATAACCTTGATAGGAAATCGAATTAGCGAGGTGGAGGAGGATGGTCGACGGTGCTCCGGTCCCTACATGGTGACATCATGTAGGCATAGAGTATGCATTAGTACGTTTGAATGTACTAAGTATATGGGATGCAATGCAATGCAACAATGGATGAACATCATAGGCAAAATGCATAATCGTACCCGATAGATGACATATTAATGAGATGATATGTATAATGATGCTTATATAAAAATCATATTTAGTAGGGCATAGTATATGTGTAGTGAGTGACCATCAATATAGCATTTCCAAGGCCTACCACCCCCTTGGAGAGGCGAAAGAGGTACAAACCCCTCAATGTGGTTACCCGGGCCTACCACCCCCGAGCTAGGGACCAAGGTACAAACCCCTCGATATGGTTATACGGGCCTACTACCCCCCGTACTAGGCAACCAAGGTACCAACCCCTTGATACGGTTACCCGAGCCTACAACCCCCTGAGCTAGGCTTGGTCGACTCACACACTATATAGAGAAAATCATATACATGTATCCATTTCATCATCATTTCAATACTTATATAATCATCCGACTCATAGGACGTACATTGGACCTTTCATTTCATAAGAATTCTATAAATGACATTTTATCAAACATATGGTGGGCTACTTGTTCATGTAAATAAAATCATGTGTTTCAAGAGTACTAAGTCCAACCAATTTCAAAATCCATATAAAACAGCCCACCAACAACATACATATATATATACATATATAACAACATTCATAATTTGATCATGGAGGCATGAAAACCATAAACATCACATAATAATACCATTTCATGAAAATATGCAAGATAGACCTTAATAGGGTGTGTAGTAGTGATTCTATAATTCAAGAGTTCATAAATGATCATAGGGATCCATAAACTTGAAGTAAAATAGAGGATAAATGGTTGGACTTGTGGAAAGGAAGGTTTCCACAATCAACCCACATACCTCAACTTTGGAGAATTCTTGATGAAGATTGGAATGGAGAATTGCTTGAGATTGAATCTTGAATCCGGAATTAAAGCTTGGGATTCTTGAATTTGGTGGATGATCTTGGTGGAATTTTTGGAGAGGGCTTAGAGAGTGTTCTTGGATGTTTTGAAGTTAAATGACTAAGTATGGATATGTCCCCTTTTTATAAAAAACGTCCCAACACTTAGAAAAAAAAATGAGGCGGGTGAACAAAGGTTTTCGGCTACTGAATTTGCATTTTCTGTCGGACAGGTTTTACGAAAACGGTCCTAACTCCTTCATCCTAACTCGGAATGAGGTGAAACAAATTGCGTTGGAAAGATAACTCATAGAGCTTCAATTTTGATAGTTTGAGATCCTTCCAGTTCCTTGTGTGCTGAGAGATATGCCCCTTTAAAGTTGACCCTCAAAATCGCATTTTTGCGATTTTCGAATTTTGATACGGTTGCTCTAAAATTCGGGTTAGACCCATTTTCCACTCAATTTGACCCCCTGAATAAGAATATGAAGTCGAATTTTCAAAATGATGCACGGATTTTGAGATATATGGAAATTACAATTTTAGGTGTTTCCGAAGCACATTTTCGAGCATTTTTGGGGTCGTTTCAAAGGTATGGATGCTTTTCATTCTTGGTTAGTTATCACCAAGAAGCCCCTTCAACTATGTTTTCAAATTCCCCAAATCTAGGGTTTTCAAATCTAGTCACGGGTCTTCGTCCAAAAATAATTCAATTGTTTAATTAAGGTATATTATGATTGATTATGATGATTTATGATTGGATTAATGGATTATTGATGGAATTTGATGAAAATCTCCCCTTAGACCCATAATTTCCCCTTCTTCCTAAATTGTGAACAAGGGTATGACTTGATTGATCATGTAAGCTTGTCAATTGATTGTGTTTATGTTATTAAGTTTTTGAATAATTAAATTCCCCTATCTAACTTGGTAATTCTAGAAGTTAGGGTTGAATCTTGATTCTTAGCCTTGAAGGACAAATTGAGGGTTAGATGTGAACCTTTAAGACCGATGAACTTCCTAGTGAATTGCCTTAGATTAAATCATTTAGACATACATTTCTTATGAATGAATCATATAGACATGAACTAATTGGATTAGTTCTTATATGATGGATCATGGTTGAAGTAGTTTTGAGATTTAGTTTAGTTAATGCTATATGTCTATAATTGAGTAAGAATGAAGCAAGTGGTTAAGTTTACCTTGAGAGTTAGGTTTACTTGATTACAATGTGAGGTGTTGCTTGAGGGTAATGCTCATAATATGAAGATAATTCCTAAGGCTTAAATGGTAAAAGCTAATATGAATAAGTTAAGGATGCTTAGGCTTAAAGAAGGAAGCTATTATGTAGGTTGAAGTTGTATATTACATTATTGTGCAAAGACTTTACCCACATGATCTATAATAGGATCACATGAGTTTATGCATGAAGTGAATGGATTACTTGAGTCATAGTTGTATCCATGTTACATATGTTGAATGCTAGATGTGTTGACTCAATATGAACTTGAATGCAATATATGTGTATTATGTGTGGTTGTGATATTATGTGCATTCTTATGAGCACTTGAGAAGGAAGTGTCTATGATGATAATGTATCTATGGTGTTGATTGAAAGGTTAGTTATCATATGCACCTTTACATTCTTTTATGCATGTAATGTTCATGATAATGTTGATTCACTTGAAAGGTGTAGGTTTTTAATTATTGTGTATATTGTGGTATTGATGCAAGATCCTTCTTTCCTATACCCTTAGACATGACTATGTATGATATGATATGACTATGTAACATTTGATATGATTAGGTATGATATGTTATGACTATGATAGTATTGTTGTGTTGTATGAAAGGCCATTCTCATGAACACACTATGAATACGATGTGAAAGGTTTACTCACATATTGATGATTCAAAAGTGAAAGGATATTCTCACTTAATAAATCTATGAGCTATTATGATATGTTGGTTTGAGTGCCTAGTGCATTCTCTTATGACCATGAACTAAAAGTAAAGACTTAATATGACTTTTAAAGGGAATTATTCTTAGCACCGAGAGGGTATGAAAGAAAGATGGAAGCTTTTACGTTAGAAAGTCTGACTTCCCATTGTATGTTATCTCATGAGATGGAAACCTTTTATGATAGAAAGTCTGGGTTTCTACTAGTAATCTCCTTCCCCCATAACTATGTGCCCACATAGGTATATAGTTACTGGATCCACCTATTAACTATTTTGTAAATTCTACCTTAGGCAAGTAGGACACCTCTTTCGGTGTGGGGGTAAGATACCGGATTCCAGTTAGCTCACATGGTCTATGTCGGTTAAGGCTAAATCACCCTAAATAATAAGAATATGAATTATGATAAGAATATGGGCATGTTCTATGGTTCTTCAAGTGAGGTTCTACTTAGCATAAATGGGGGTATGTGACTTCATTCGTGTATTGTACAAGTAGGCTTTGAGAGTGGGCATGATATGTCTCTTTTATGATATGATGATTATGAGTTGAATGTATGCTTTATATGAATTATGAACATGAACTATACTTATGAGTTCTTAATGAGCTTTACTTAGTGTGAGTGGGGGTATGTGACTTCACTTATACATTGCACAAGTAGACTTATAAAGGGGTTATGGGATGGGTTCCTTATGCTATGAAGATATATTAATTATGTATGCTCGACATGGATTATGTATGAAAGGTATGTATGAATGTTAAGGTTGACTTCACTGGTTAGAAGTTATGAAAAATGAACGACTCCTTACTTATGTATGTTGTCTATGACTATGGTAAAGTAAGATTTGTATGTTGTTGGTGGCCTAAATGTGGTACTTAGCATTTGGTAGGATTATGGGATCTTACCTTGGTATTGCACTAGTGTGGCTTTGGGTTGCTTATATGGTAGTTCTATTGTGATGAGATGATCTTGGTATTTGCCTATGTGTATGAACTATGTCTTGTGAAGATTTGGATATGTATTATGTTTATATTGGAGATTATGATTGCTATTATGAAGATATGCTTTGTGCTATGATGAATTGTATGTGAGATGCTTTATGAGTTGCATTCTCCAACTATTTCAAAGATGATGTTCAAAAATGGCATATTGCATGGTTTCAAGGAAAATGTCCCTTTTATGCATGTTTTAAGGATTTTCTTTCATGGCTTCCATACTTGGTACATTTTGTGCTAACCCATATTTCTACATTTTCTATAAGTGTAGGCTTTGGAGATATTGGATGCTATCCTCGTGGCTAGGACTCTTGTAGATCAAGAAGAAGAAGATTGGTGAGTCCTCATAGTATTCAAGGGCTCGACCACATGTCCTTTATGTCTATCTTTTATGTTTTAGACCTATGTAAGGGCCGTGTCCCTAAGATTGTATTAAAGAGTTTCAATTCTAATGTTATAGATGGTTTGTGGCACAGTGTCATAGATTCCCTCATTTTATAAAGACTTCAACTGTAAAGAAAAGTTCTAAATTTTCTGTATTTTCCCTTATGTTCTTATGTCATGATATGCTAAGGGCTTGTATGAGACCCCTTCGGGGTCAAGTACGTCGGTCACCTCTAGGGGGTGCTCTCGAGTCGTGACAAACTTGGTATCAGAGCATAAATTTTGGGATGGTTTTAAGATGTCTCAAACCACATTTAGTAGAGTCTTGTTCATCGGTGTGAGTCACGATACATCTATGAGCCAAAGGCTATAGGACGTTATGAAACTTCACTTTTTCATTCTCTAGTAGTGCCATAGAGTTTAACTCTATAAAGTCTTCAACTCTAATTGGTGGTCTTTAAGATGTGACTACTCGAAGGGCTCTTGTTACAAGGAGCAAGGGAGAAGATGGTTGTTGAAATGCCAATTATGGCTATGTGACTAGATAGGACTTGATATGCTAGATTTAGATGTCATCCTTAGGATGGAATGGTAGTGTTATTGTTATGTTCCTCTGTGATGTTAGAACCCGTATAGTCAAGTTGTTAGTCCCCGAATGAGTTTATTCGAGAGTGGAAGGGGGAAAGATCTATGCCATAAGTTTGGATTATGTTTTGTCTAAAAGTTGACCTTGAGGGTTGCATGTACCACCTAGTTAAGGTGAAGAAGATGAAGTGTAAGTGTTGACCAACTTCCAAGAGTTAGTTATCTTTTAAGATTGATCTTAAGTATGGTCGTTTTGAGTAGGGTCTTTAGATAATACCTAGGTTTGATTGATTGGTAGATTCCACCAAAGGTGATGATATGGGTTTCTTGATAGCTTTTTCCTTCGGGAAAATGAGAGATTTCTCAGTGTTTAAGGCTAGAGGAAGAGAGGATAAGAAAGTTCCTACTAATGGTTCTAGTACGTGCATGATTTATTAGATTCCAGTGTTACTTGTCTTTTGTGACTTGATATGCTAGACCTTGATGTTGTCCTTAGTGTGAATGGGCTTCATAGTTGTTTCATGATATTGAGGGTAGAACCCTACTTGACCATTTTGAGTTTAGGTAGGTTGTGAAGTTTGGTGAAAAAGAGTAGTGTAATTCACCATGGTTTAGAATAACCTTGTGTGATGAATGTGAAAACTTAGTGATGGCTTGCCCCGACCTTAGAGTTGAAAGAAATGGTGCTTAGAAAAGTCCGTATAAGTTTACTCCCATGAGGAAGATGATGTTCTTGAGGGTAAAGTCATTGAGTGTCTTTGATGTCCATGATTTAGATTGGCTTGGAATACTCACCTTGAGAAGTGCTTTGAGTGTGGGAAGCTTAGTCCCAGTTTTGTTGGCTCATATGAAATCTTGAGTGAAGTTAGTAAGGTTGGGATGCATTGTTGATAGGCTTCTATTGATTTTGAACCCAACTTGGTAATTATGAGTTTGTGATGAATTGGAAGATTTGATGAATAGTGGTGTATAAGTGATGCCTAGAGAATGTTGAGGGTGGTATTTTTGTAAGGGTTTTAGTGAGGGTGCTTATTTGGGAGGCCAATGATATACCGTGAGTTTACGGTATTTCTAATACATTTCACTTACAAGTTGTGTGTGTCTAGGGCCTTTTTGTATTGGTTTTTATGTGTTTTATTTTGTTTTTGCAGGAAAGATGTTCAGGCGCGGAAGTATGGAGACAACTGAGCAAAATGCAGAAAAAGGGCTTTCACGGAGATGATCTACGGACCGTAGGTCCATTGACGGTCCGTAGGTGATGACCGTAGATCAGCAACCAAGGGATAGATGACAAATCAAGGAAATCTGACCAAGTGTGGAACCACGATGGCAATTGACAGTCCGTAGATTGGTCTACGAATCGTACTGATCAAACTGTAGAAGGAGATTGCGAGGGTTCCAGTACCTGATTTTTGAAGATTCTAAGTATGGAGCTACGGAGGGGATTGACGGACCGTAGATCGATCTATGGTCCGTACTGCAAGTCCATCGTTTGCTTTAGAGAGGCTGTTATTTGAGAGCTGAAATATTTCTAAGTCCTGGCTGACGGAAGGGACTTACGGACCGTAGATCCATCGACGGTCCGTAAGTCAGTCTCGTGGATTGAAGACGCGTGCCTGAATAGACTTTCCTTAATTTGTTTCCTTTTTAAATTAGGATTTGTTTTTTTATAAATAGGGCATGTAAACTTCGTTTTTGGGGGTTAGACATTATTATTTTAGTTTTACTTTGTAACTTTGGAGATTGAGTTGGAATTCTAGCATTTATTGATTTTCTAACTTTGTTTTGAAGATTTTGGGCTTTGCAATTCAAGTTGAAATTCTGGGTTTATTATTCTCTTTACATAAGTTCATGATTTCTTTATCTAAAATTATGAATTGTGTCTTTGCTAATATGAGTAACTAAATCCACAACTAGGGTTGTGGGAACCATGAGCGATTAACAAAATATGAATAGTAATAGGCAATTCTTGAATAGTATTTTGCATGCATTGATAATTCTTTCGCTTAGAAGTGTTTTTAACGAGTGCACGCGTTAGAACTCGCCTTGTTGCTACTTGCCGGATCAAGGAGGTAATCAACAAGAAAAGAATTATCAACATAGATTTAGTGTGATATTATCTAATAGGCTAGTGTCGATTGGTGCGAAGTAATAACTAAGCCAAACATTGATTATGATGTCTAATATGAGGTAAAGGTAAGGGTTAGTAAATTATACACATGTAGCCAGATCAAGGTGCAGGGTGAAATTCTCTAGATGTCGGATCAAGGATTTAGAGATACATAACTTATCACTTTGCATGTAATACACTAGGAAAGGATTATTGTTACTAGGATTATTGCGTTATGAGCTTGTGGGGAACACGTTTACCCTAGTTATTTCTCTCATCTTGATAACAACCAAAAATTAAGTTTAGTTTGATTACTGATTACTTATTGAATTCTTACTATTTGTTTCATATAAACAAACCCCCCCTTTAATTACCTGTTTCTGGAAGTAATTTGACTGATTGAATATAATTGTTGGTTAAAGTAAAGTCTAGGCCATTTTTCCTCGTGGGATCGACCCTAACCTACAAGTTGGGTTCTCTACTTGATAACGATCGCTTATACTTCTGTAGGGAGGTGTAATTTGAGCGTATCAAATTTTGGCACCGCTGCCGGGGAAATTTTGGCTTTTAGATTTATTTTATCTACATTATTGAACGTTAGTCAAATATTTCCGTATTTTACTTTTTTCTTTGTTTTTGTCTCTCTCAGGTTCTACCTCTAGTGTATGCCAAGTATACGGAGTTAGGGTGAACCACTTACTCCTTACGATCCAGAGCTAAACCGCACTTTACGAAAAATGAATAACCCAAGAGGCCCAATTAATCCTATTGGAGGAAATCTGGATGATGCAGATGAATTACAACAGCAGAGGGTAGTAGGTGGGGACAACCAAGTTCCAGCTGAAAATCGATTGGGAGATCCACTGAGGGCGCATGATCTATTAGGCCCACGACAATATGACAACTATCGGGGCAACATGAACATAGAAAACTCTGATGGACCCATTGTCCTACCCCCTTTACCTCCAGGGCACACATTTGTGGTGACTAGCAGTTTGATGCAGATGCTTACAGCAAGAGGCTTATTCTCAGGATTGCCATCGGAGGACCCATATGCTCACCTAGCCAAGCTAAGGGTAGTTTGCAAGAGTTGTGTAGGTAGACCAGACCCTGGATATGGACGTCATTGGATTACGAGTGTTTCCTCTGTCACTCACAGGCGACGCTGCAGTATGGTTCACTGAGCTTCCTTATAACTCAATATTTACATGGGACCAATTGGCGGAGGTGTTCAAAGCGAAGTACTATCCAGTGTCCAAGAAGCTCAATCACAAAGACAGGGTCAACAATTTTGTAGCATTACCTGGAGAGTCTGTTAGCAACTCTTGGGACAGATTCACTGCATTCGTAAGAGGTGTTCTAAATCACCGTATTGATGATGAGTCGTTGAAGAAATACTTCTATCGAGGACAGGATGATAACAATAAAGCAGTCCTTGACACTATTGCTGGAGGTTCATATGGTGATTGTACATATGCACAGATTTCTGAAAAATTAGAGAGAATATCTCGCAATAATAAAGCATGGAGCACTAGGAGAGCAGAGATACTAGGAGAAACACATTTGCCGTTCATAATGCAACCGTCAACTCGCAGATGATATTCGTGAGGAGATGGCTCAGATGAGGACAGAATGGGGTTGGTACTGAAGCATGTAAGCGGAGGAGCAGAAAAGGTAAATGCTGTAAACTACTTAACAAGAACTCCACCACCAGTTGAGGAGTGTTACTATGAAGAGGACACTTACGCGGTGAATGATTAGATGGTGGGTTTCCGACCAAATGCCCAAGGATCCAACACAAAAAATTGGCGCCAAGGTAAAGGAAACCAAGGACGAAACTATGGAAATTACAACCGAGAGGGCCACTATGTCTGGGATGGGAACTTCAATCGTGACAACAACTATAACAGGAACAATTATGGCAATAGAAATGATCGGGTTGGACCCTATGTTCCCCCTCAAAATTGGGAATCTGGTGCTAGGGAAGCTGGAGGTAATTTGGCGCAGATTGAAGATATGATGCAGAAAATGATGAGAAGGTTTGATGCAACTGATGAGAATGTGAAGGAGATGAGAAACGACTTATCTGGCATTGGGCAAAAGGTTGATGCCCATGCAGTGTCAATAAAACATCTAAAGCAACAGATGACTCAGTTGTCTACTATAGTGAACCCGCGTCAACCTGGCACCCTTCCTAGCAACACCATCCAGAATCCCAAGAATGATGGTCATTGTATGGCAATTACTACTCGAGGAGGTAAGTAAACCATAGATCCACCTATGCCGTCTGTGGTGGATACTGAGATTAGAAAAGAAGATGATGCGGTGAAAGTTAGAGAGGAGTCTGAGACTGCGACAGAACAAGAAGTTGAGATACCGCAGAAAGTGGTCCCCATACCTAGACCGCCACCACCTTTCCCACGAGGTTAGTAAAGAAGATCAAGATGGTAAATATCGCAGGGTTTATCAATATGTTGAAGCAGCTTTCTATCAATGTCCCTTTGATAGAAGCATTGGAGCAAATGCCTGGGTATGCCAAGTTTATGAAAGATATGGTGACAAAGAAAAGGTCTGTGAGTTTTGAAGATGACGAGAGATTGCAGCATTGTAGTGCTATTGCTACAAGATCTCTGGTGCAGAAGAAGAAAGACCCTGGTGCTTTCACGATCCCATGTACTATAGGGTTGCTACACTTTGCTAAGGTATTGTGTGATCTTGGTGCTAGCATCAACCTCATGCCTTTATCTATTTATAAGAAGTTGGGTCTGGGGGACCCAAAGCCCACTGCAATGCGGTTACTAATGGCTGATCGAACTGTGAGAAGGCCCATAGGTGTGCTCCATGATGTGCTAGTGAAAGTGGAGTCTTTCATCTTTCCAGCGAATTTTGTGATTCTTGACTGTGAGGTTGATTTTGAGGTCCCCATCATCCTTGGGAGACCATTTCTTGCTACAGGCGTGCGTTGGTTGATATGGAAAAGGGACAGATGAAGTTCAGATTAAACAATGAAGAAGGAACTTTCAATATCTGTAGGTCCATGAAGCAGAATGGTGAGCTTCAAACAGTATCTGCTATCACCTACAGAGTGGAGAGTGGGTCAGAAATACAGATTGAAGAGCGACTAGGTGTTGAGGCACTAGTAGCGATCATGATGAATTTCGATAGTGATGGTATTGAAGAGTATAATGAGTTGGTAGCCGCACTTGATAAACATGAATACCGGTCCAAACCAAAGAAATATGAGCTAGACATGAAGAATCGCGAGTCCCCACCCACAAGACCATCTATTGAGGAGGCACCGAAATTGGAGCTTAAGGCTCTACCACCACACTTGAGGTATGTATACTTAGGTAAAGAGAATACTTTGCCAGTCATCATTGCAGCAGATTTGAATTCAAGGCAAAAAAAGTGTTTGGTGACTGTATTAAAGAGGTTCAAGCGAGCCATTGGGTGGACTATTGCAGATATTATTGGGATTCCCCCCGGTATTTGCTCTCACAAAATCCAACTCATGCCAGAGCACAAGCCCAGTATTGAGCACCAGAGAAGGTTAAATCCACCTATGCAAGAGGTAGTTAAAAAGGAGATCATAAAGTGGCTGGATGCAGGAGTCATCTATCCCATTGCAGATAGTAGTTGGATATGTCCTGTGCAGTGTGTGCCTAAGAAGGGAGGCACGACTGTGGTTCCAAATGAAAAAAATGAGCTTGTTCTAATGAGGCCCGTTACTGGATGAAGAGTTTGCATGGATTATCGGAAGTTGAATGCATGGACTGAAAATGATCACTTTCCCATGCTATTCATGGACCAGATGTTGGATAGACTTGCAGGAAAGGGTTGATATTGTTTTCTTGATGGGTATTCTAGTTAGAATCAAATTTCTATAGCTCCAGAAGACTAAGAGAAGACCACCTTCACTTGTCCATATGAGACTTTTGCTTTTAAACGGATGCCTTTTGGGTTGTGCAATGCTCCAACAACCTTCCAGCGATGTATGATGTCGATATTTTCAGATATGGTGGAGGATACTATTGAAGTGTTCATGGATGATTTTTCAGTTGTAGGTGATTCTTTTGACCATTGTCTAGATAATCTGGCCGAGGTGCTTAAAAGATGTGAAGACTGCAACTTAGTGCTGAATTGGGAGAAATGTCATTTCATGGTGAAAGAAGGTATAGTGTTGGGTCATCGCATTTCTGAGAAAGGTATTGAGGTTGATAGAGCTAAAGTTGAGGTAATAGAAAAGCTTCCACCACCTATCTCTGTAAAAGGTTTTAGAAGTTTTCTTGGGCATGCAGGTTTTTATAGAAGATTCATCAAAGATTTCTCCAAAATTGCACATCCTTTGTGCAAATTGCTCGAGAAGGAGTGTAAGTTCTATTTTGATGATGACTGTCTTAGAGCATTTTAAGAGTTGAAGAAAAAGTTATTTCACCGGATTGGGGACAACCGTTTAAGGTAATGTGCGATGCGAGTGGACTGACGCTTGGTGTAGTATTGGGTTAAAGGCGAGAGAAAATTCTTTACCCTATTTACTATGCCAGTAAGGCTCTAAATATGGCTCAGAAGAACTATACTGTGACCGAACAAGAACTTCTTGCGGTGGTTTTTGCATTCGAGAAATTTCAATCATACTTGCTTGGTACTAAGGTCATAGTGCATACTGACCATTTTGCATTGAGGTATTTGATGGCGAAGAAGGATGCAAAACCGAGATTGATTAGATGGGTATTACTGCTGCAAGAGTTTGATTTTGTGGTAAAGGATAGAAAGGGGACCGAAAATCAAGTCGCCGACCACTTGTCCAGATTAGAGAAAGAGGCTATGCTAAAGCTTGGAGATAGGGCTGAAATCAACGATGCTTTTCCAGATGAAAAGTTATTGGCTGCTTCTCATGATTTGATTCCTTGGTTCACTGACTTTGCTAATTATTTGGCAAGCGATATTATGCCCCCCGATTTGTCTTTTCACCAAAGAAAAGAATTTATGCATGATGTGAAAAGATTATTTTGGGATGAACCTTACTTGTATCGTAGTTGTGCTGATGGGATTATTCGTCGATGTGTGCTTGAGGTTGAGATGTTGAGTGTACTGAAGCATGCCATTCATCACCTGTTGGTGGGCATCATAGTGGTATTCGAACTACACATAAGATTTTGCAATGTGGGTACTACTGGCCCACCATTCACCAAGATGCTCACGACTTCGCCAAATCTTGTGATCGTTGCCAAAGAGAAGGAGGGATTTCAAAGAGGCAAGAGCTCCCAATGAATCCTATATTGGTGATAGAGTTATTTGATGTATGGGGCGTTGATTTTATGGGTCCATTTGTGAGTTCATATGGGATGAAGTATATTCTTGTCGCGGTTGATTATGTATCAAAATGGGTGGAAGCAGTTGCACTCTCCAACAATGAAGGTAAAAGTATCACCACATTCTTGAAAAAGAATATCTTCTCCAGATTTGGTACACCGAGGGCTATAATTAGCGATGGAGGTTTTCACTTCTGTAATAAGCTATTCAAGGTACTACTTAAGAAATATGGTGTCCGTTGTCCGTCACAATGTAGCCACTCCTTACCATCCACAGACTAGTGGTCAAGTTGAAGTATCCAACAGAGAGATCAAATAGATATTGGCAAAGACTGTGAATGCTAATAGAACGGATTGGTCAAGGAAGCTTGATGATGCTCTATGGGCATATCGCACTACAGACAAGACCCCCATAGGTATGTCTCCGTACCAACTTGTATATGAAAAGTCTTGTCATTTACCATTAGAGCTAGACCATAAGGCTATGTGGGCAATGAAGAAGTTAAATTTGGATTGGAGCGTCGCATCTAACCAAAGGATGGATGACTTGAATATGCTCGATGAGTTTTGCCTACAAGCTTATGAAAGTTCAACCTTGTACAAAGAGAAGATGAAGAGGTATCATGACTAAAGAATTGAAAAGCGAGAATTTGTGGTTGGTGATCTTGTGCTGCTGTTCAACTCTAGGCTGCGCCTGTTTCCAGGCAAACTCATGTCCAAGTGGACCGGGCCATTTTTGCTCACTAAACTGCTCTCGCATGGAGCGGTTGAGCTTGAAAAAAAGGATGGAACAAGGTTTGTGGTGAACGGGCAAAGGATCAAGATCTATCTGGGCAATGCTGAAACTATGCAAGAAGTGATTGAGGCCTACAATCTTGATGAAGTCTGAGTAATCAAGACACCTGCGTCGTGCCGCGACGTTAAATCAAGCGCTGCTTGGGAGGCAACCCAAGATGTACAATCTAGCCAATGATAGGGTTCTGTTTTCCAATTAGTAGTTTAGTTTTCTTTGATTACTTGCGTCTTTGTATTAATTTAGTTCTTAGTGTTGGCTAGAATTAGTACAGGGATCTACGGACCGTATATCGACTCACGGACCGTAGACGGGGTCTCGTGAGTCCAAACCTTAAGGCTGCTGACCCGACCCGGACCCCCTACTTAAATAACCCCTTGTTTTAAATCATTCCCATTCCCTCCATTTACTCCCACAACCGTTTCCCCCACCTTTTCAACTCCCTAATTCACTCTATAACTACCATATAAAACACTCCCTTCCATATATTCCCAAAATCCTTTCCAATTAAATTACTCCCCATTCCAATTTTCACCCTTTAAGGTCCGGTGTTCGGTTAGTAGCAAAGCGGTGTTTCAATTGGCTTGCTAAGAAGTGTCGTCACACAATCCCCCACTCCTCGTTGCTTGTAAGGTAATGAACTTTCCCCTCACTTTGAATTTCGATTCATAGCCTGAATGTAGGAAGTAGGGAGTTGGGTCTTAACTTAGGGTTATTGTTTGATGAAATTACGTGATAGATCTACAATTTACAATACCCTTGGAATGATAGATAGTGATTGTATAGTTTTATTGTATGTGATTGTAAGCCTTTCTGTAAGTTTCGACTTAGGGTTCCAAAACTTGTCTAAATTTTGTGGTAAAATACCCGATCGAAATCGTAAGAATGAAGAACTAGCATAATTGAGTGTTGAAATGCATGATGAGGCTTGTTAATGTTGAAAATTAGGGCCATATTTGTCGGATTAGCAATATAGGGCTAAAACCTGGGCACAGAGGGTATCCACGATACCCTGTCTACGGACCGTAGATGAGGTTTGTCGCTGGAAGCACACACAAAAATTATCCAAGTGTAAAACCACGGACGTGGACTACGGTTCGTAGATCAATCTACGGACCGTTCTGCACATCCGTGGTTCCCATCTGCACCCTATATTTCTGGTCATCTGATCCACGGCAGAGTTCCACGGACCGTATATCAATCTACGGACCATAGGTACCCTCCGTGGATGACCACTGTAGCCTGTGTCAGCAATTTTTTTTTTTGGACTTTGTTATTGTTCGTTTATAGTTTTTTACTTTTTCTTAGTATAGTTTTGGGCAGTTTTGGGCACTAATATCATTTCCGCAGGTACGATGGCACCCAAGAAGAGGGTCACCTACTCCAAAAGGGGCAATTCCAAATCTGTTCCCCCTAGTTTCCGGTTGATTGATGAGGACACAGACACCGACACTGATCCAGCATACGTGCCTCTCAACACAAGGACTTCTCGCGCCAGAGGCACACCCCGAAAGGTGCTTCCCGACGTAGTCACTGTCTCCCAGTCTGATGAGGAGCACACACTGATCGGGTCACCAACTGGGGCTGCTTCCAGTTCAGAGGAGTCTATGTCGGGATCTGAATCTAACCATGCTTCAGGCTCTAAGTCTGCACACTCTTCATGATTCGAGTCTGCCCATGCTACAGGGTCCAATGCCAAATCTTCCACCAAGTCTGGAGAAAATGACCAAGCAGCCTCATCTGACGAGGCTACTAGTTCGGAGTCCATACCCGCACCACCAAAGGATGACCCCACTCCTGTAGCCGGCGAGCTAAATATGTGGTGTGTCAAAGGCCAATGGCAAATTTACCGGGATGCAAAGATGGTCAATGAAAAACAAAAAATGGCCCGACTGATCACAGAAGAGCGGAGAGTTCTCACAAGGAGCTTGCACACTGTTCTAGACATTCACTGGCTGTTCAACCTTCACAAGTGTGACTGGATGGCTCGAGACCTAGGAACGTACAACGAGGAGATTATGCGGGAGTTCTATGCTTCCTATGCTGCCACTCTCTGGGGCTCCATTTCTAAGCGGTCGGAGCCCCTAGCTTAGGATCCGTTCACTTCCACATTGGTTCGAGGGTGCCCAGTGGACATATCACCTGCCACGATCAGACGATTTCTCTATGTTCCTACTGCGGGTCACTCTTGGTCCCTCAATACAGCGGAGTTTGACTACAAATGGGACATTGTGCGGAGTGGTGCTTTCCAGAGGAATTCTGAGCAGCGAGAGACTGTGATACGTTGGCTGGCCAGATACATAGCTGCAGATGGCGAGCGTGTGGAATGGGTCGCAGCTCCACGGTTGGGCATCCAGAAGGCTACATTAACTTTTGTGGCCAAGTTCTTCTCGCTGCTGGTGCGTAACAGGGTGTCGCCGACAAAAGCTGATAATCAAGTCACGTGGGATAGAGCAGTCATGGTTGCGACATTGGTAGCAGGGGTGGAGATCGATTTTTCCCGCATGTTGCTGGCATAGATACACGAGAGGGCATTCATGACCTCCACTACTTACCCCTTTCCATGCTTAATTTTTTAGATGTGCAGGGACTCTAGAGTGCCGATCTAAAATTGTGACAGGCTAGTCCACCCTACAGGAGCATTGGACATCGGCCTCATTCGAGATGAGGCAAATATAGCAGCACCTCGCAGAGAGCCTCAGGTTGAGATACCTTCTTTGGGTACCGACCTTGCAGACACAGTGGGGCAGGCACAGGGCGATGACCTCAGCGCCCCCGATCACACCGACACTATCCCGAGCTCCTCCTTTCAGGCAGTTAGCATGGGCCCTAGCTCTTCCCGGTCCACACCACAGTTGGGCGCTGCTGTTGTTCCCTTGGCCAGAGTACAGAAGTTAGAGGCTCAGATGGCCACACTGCTACATCACATCCAGCCGTGGATGCAAAAGTCGATCGTCGAGTTCGAGGCTAGTGTGGAGCGCAGGATGGAGGATATGATGGACCGAAAGGTCCAGGCTGTTAATAATTGCCTAGATGCCTTCGAACTGAGAGTCCTCGAGCGACCAGCTCCGGCCATAGATCTCTCTGCTTTGCAAGCTGACATAGCTAGCCTCCGATCTGACGTTGAGGCCATTCTTGCTGCACCTTCAGTTGATCCTCAGGTTGCCCCCACTGCACTGGCTGATGATACAGTGCTCGATGCTCTATTCAGTGGGGCCGCAGAGGAGGGACTTGCACTCACACAGGCCAAAGGCAAGCGGCACAACTCTTAGCACACTGAGGAGGAGAAAGCCCTCAAGAAACAGCGTAGGCAGGAGAAGGAGGCTAGGAGGGCGTCGATAGTTGATGAGGAGTTGCGCCAGCAGAGGGAGCGTGAGAGAGTTGCAGGGGCGTTGAGCTCTGCCCCAGTTGTAGCGGCCCAGCCTGATTTGGGGGACGCAGAGAGATTGATGGAGAGCATTACTGAGGGTGCTATGACTGATGATGTGGGCACTACTGAGGGTGCACCCACTGGTGTTTCAGCGGGTTCCGAGAAATCGGACCCCCTGCTTGCTTATGGTTCACCGGTGCTTTGCGCCACAGGTTTGCTTCACCCAATCCATTTTCTTTTAATATTTCTATATGCGTTGGGGACAACTGCATCTATTTTTGTTAGGGGTGGGGTAAATGGATTGTGAGTGATAGGGTGAAATCTGAATAGTGAAATTTGAATAACCCAACTCATGAATCCTCCCTTGGGGTTTTCTTGCCTGTGTTCTTTTTCCCCAAATGACTGTTTAATTTTTGTTGAACCGACATGCCTTAGGATTGTATGTGTAGAAGTATGATACAGAATGAAGCATGATGGCTTATAAAAATGATACCCGTCAGATTTTGGGATGTATGCTAGATGTTGTAGGCTACGATTAGTTGATTATGTTGACTCTGAGTATGACATAATAAATCAACTTGATGGCATGACTTGAGCTGAAACTTGAACTAGGCAATCCAATAATCTGATAATGAAACTATGTGCCAAGAGTGGGTGAGAATCGTTGAGTGTTCAAACAGTTTTGTGCAAAACTAGAACTTGCCCGGTTAGTCCTGCTAAGACAATTCGATCTAGAGGTTAGAAAGTGATCATAGGCCATTGTTCTGAAAAGTCCGCAAATTGCCTAGAAGGATTCAACCAAATGAAATAACTGTTCCCTTTGATCAAACTTTAAGCCTAAAATAAGCCATTTCTTTCTAAAACCCCAAACTCACCTTCCCATAATCTACTATGTTGGCCCCGGTCCCTCCTTGGACATGTGTACCTCGACTTAGCTCAAAAGCCTAAGTTGAGGGTGACTAATGCAAAAGTAACTTCAATCTTGGCCCTGCCCGACATCGGGTATTGTGCACCTCAACTAATGAAAAATCCGTAAGTTGAGGGTGGCTATGAAAGAGGATACTAAGAGAAAAATGGGTATGAAAAGAGTGAGGTGAAGAAGAGAGAAAACGTGAGGAAAGGATGTGATTTGTTGAAAGCTAAAAAAGAAGAAGAAGATGAATGTGAGAAATAAAGAGTTACAAATTCTGAAGTCACATCCTTGGTTGAAGAAAATCAAGCGAAAGAAGGTAAAACTGTAGGATGTCAGAAATAGGTCAAAAAGAGGTTAAAAGCCAAAATGTAATGTCAAGGAGGGCAGAAAGTCACTAATCAGTACCCAAATGTACCACACCTGACCCTGAGCCTACGTTACAAGCCAATAAAGTCCTATAGTGATCCTAGAATCTAGTTTGGAGAGTCTAAACAGTGAAAATAGGGGCAAGCTTATGGCATAAAGCACTAACTGTATTTGAAATTATTTCTGAGCGTGAGTGTTGAATAAATCCTTGCACCATAATTGAAAAAAGGACTTCGTTTGAAGAAAGGGCACTAGTTACATTATCAGAAAGTTGGTACCTTGGGGATAGTGATAAGGTGCAGGTTGTGTGTCAGTTGGTCGATCTGTGTCATAGTTTGATCTGCATGGATTAGCTTGTCGAGTCTAAAAGAACGAAGTTGCATCTAAAAAGTAAGGGGGTAGAGAGCCATGTGATTGCTTGGGCCTGAAATGATTGCTTCTATACAAGTGTCGTTTAGAGTCGTATTACGTCACTTGAGGACAAACAACGAATTTAAGTTGAGGGTGTTGATATATCGTGAGTTTACGGTATTTCTAATACATTTCACTTACAAGTTGTGTGTGTCTAGGGCCTTTTTGTAGTGGTTTTTATGTGTTTTATTTTGTTTTTGCAGGAAAGATGTTCAGGCGCGGAAGTATGGAGACAACTGAGCAAAATGCAGAAAAAGGGCTTTCACGGAGATGATCTACGGACCGTAGGTCCATTGACGGTTCGTAGATGATGATCGTAGATCAACAGCCAAGGGATAGATGACAAATCAGGGAAATCTGACCAAGTGTGGAACCACGGTGGCAATTGACGGTCCGTAGATTGGTCTACGGACCGTACTGATCAAACTGTAGAAGGAGACTGCGAGGGTTCCAGTACCTGATTTTTGAAGATTCTAAGTATGGAGCTACGGAGGGGATTGACGGACCGTAGATCGATTTACGATCCGTACTGCAAGTCCATCGTTTGCTTCAGAGAGGCTGTTGTTTGAGAGCTGAAATATTTTCTAAGTCCTGGCTGACGGAAGGGACTTACGGACCGTAGATCCATCGACGGTCCGTAAGTCAGTCTCGTGGATTGAAGACGCGTGCCTGAACAGACTTTCCTTAATTTGTTTCCTTTTTAAATTATGATTTGTTTTTCTATAAATAGGGCATGTAAACCTCATTTTTGGGGGTTATACATTATTATTTTAGTTTTACTTTGTAGCTTTGGAGATTGAGTTGGAATTCTAGCATTTATTGATTTTCTAAGTTCGTTTTGAAGATGTTGGGCTTTGCAATTCAAGTTGAAATTTTGGGTTTATTATTCTCTTTACATAAGTTCATGATTTCTTTATCTAAAATTATGAATTGTGTCTTTGCTAATATGAGTAACTAAATCAACAACTAGGGTTGTGGGAACTATGAGCGATTAACAAAATATGAATAGTAAATAGGCAATTCTTTAATAGTGTTTTGCATGCATTGATAATTCTTTCGTTTAGAAGTCTTTTTAACGAGTGCACGCGTTAGAACTCGCCTTGTTGCTACTTGCCGGATCAAGGAGGTAATCAACAAGAAAAGAATTATCAACATAGATTTAGTGTGATACTATCTAATAGGCTAGTGTCGATTGGTGCGAAGTAATAACTAAGCCAAACATCGATTATGATGTCTAGTATGAGGTAAAGGTAAGGGTTAGTAAATTATACATACGTAGCCGGATCAAGGTGCGAGGTGAAATTCTCTAGATGCCGGATCAAGGATTTAGAGATACATAACTTATCACTTTGCATGTAATACACCAGGAAAGGATTGCTGTTACTACGATTATTACATTATGAGCTTGTGGGGAACACGTATACCCTAGTTATTTCTCTCATCTTGATAACAACCAAAAATTAAGTTTAGTTTGATTACTGATTACTTATTGAATTCTTACTATTTGTTTCATATAAACAAACCCCCCCCTTTAATTACCTGTTTCTGGAAGTAATTTGACTGATTGAATATAATTGTTGGTTAAAGTAAAGTCTAGACCATTTTTCCTCGTGGGATCGACCCCAACCTACAAGTTGGGTTCTCTACTTGATAATGATCGCTTATACTTCTGTAGGGAAGTGTAATTTGAGCGTATCAGCCAAGGGCCAAAGAGATGACCCAATATCCTTATGTTTCCTTTTATTCCTCCTCTAGCTCAAGATGATAAGTCCTCCTTGACTCATTTTATGAGTTTGAAGTCTTGGATGTTAGGTGTGTCCTATGATTCCCTTGTCCCTTAGAGTTACTCTTGTTAACCTTGGTAGGGTTTAGATGCATGATCATTAGACCTCTATTGTTTTTAGAACCTAGTAAGGTCATAATGAGTCTTGGTAAAACTTTAGGTTTGTTTGAAAGGTGTAGTATTTGAGGTCTTAGTAAGGGGCTTACTCCCAAGGAGGGGGATCATGTGCTTAGATAGCAAAATTGACGGAGAGTCCCTATATCCTCATCCATTTCTTCTATTACTATTCTAGCTTGAAACCAAGAGTTCCTTTTTGGACTTTCTCCATGTCTAGGAGTCATGAGTATTTTTAGAAAATTTCCATGATCTCCTTATGTTATGCATGTTTTTGAAAGATTCTTATTTCGTATAAAATGAATTTTTTCATGATTTACATGTTCCTCATGTTGTTATGCATCTTAGTATGGTGATGGCATATTTAACTTCATGAGATGATGTGATGAACATGGTTTGTTAAGTTTTTGATGAAATGTCACATTGGCTCCATAATGTTGTGTTGAGCTTGCTTATAGTTGGAAAATGTAATTCCTATGACTATGTGATTAATGATGTTTGTGAAGGCTCACTCCCAAGGAGGAGATGGTGTACCTAGCTAACATTGTGTTATGTGTTGTCATGACTTCTTTATATGATGCATGTTCATGAAAACTTATGTTTGAAAGAAAATGAGTTTATGTGAATTGTTTCCCTTATGTTGTAGTGCTTTGAGTAAGAGTTGCTTATGGTACTTCATGAGAAGGTTATATGAGCATGAATTAGTTAGGAGTTGAGAATTCCTTTTTAAATGAAATGCTTTTTGAGAAGTCTTTGAATATGAGCTCCATGAGAGTATGTTGAGCATGTTATGACTAAGAGAAGGTAGTTCCTCCTATGAACATGAGATATGTTGAGTTTCATGCATATTGGGTTGATAGATGTAGTTCTTACCTTCTTGTGTTGCATTGAGTATGTTTGAGATGGAGTTGATGTTTCCTCCTAGTTTTGTGCATTGTTTATGATGTTGCATGCATGATGGGCTGCTAGTCTTGAGTCTTTATCCCTTAATGTGTTTAAAGTGTCATTCGAGGATGAATGTTTCTAACGGGGGGGATAATGTAACAACCCGGAAATTTAGTAAGACCAAGCTAAGGCCTAATGGAAACTAGTAGGTGAAACTAGAGCCGAACGAGTTTCGTTTTGAGTTGTTATGGGGTTTCATGTGATTGAATGTTGTCCCGAGCTTAGGTTGAGGGTTTTAGGGGTTAAACGTCAAAGTACGACCCCCCTAGGACCACCCTAGGGGTCTTTGAGGAGGACCATAAAGCCTAACCCCCAAGATCCCAAGAAAACCAAAAAGCTGCCAAAATGAGGGTGACCTACGGATTGGGTTCACGACCCGTAGATCCATCCACTCCTCGTGGATGGCTTTCGTAGGTCATGGACCTTAAAACCATGCCCCAGACTTCAACCACGACTCAGCAGCACAGAGCGTGACCCCACCAACGGTCCAAAGGTGGGGGTTTCATATGTCACACCTGCATGCTGTCTAAGTGGTTCGACCAAAGGTAAGTGGTTTCAATTAATTCCTAATTTAATTATTTTAGTCTAGGGTCGTTATATACTGATTTAATAGACCTATATAAACTATTTTAAGTCATTAAAACACATTTTAATAGATCATAACCCAAGACCCCAAATCAAAACCCAAATACTTTCCCTCCCAAAATCTTCTCTCTATACTCCATTGAAGAACAAATGAAGGAATCAAGCTAGAGCTTCAAGAAGAGGGATTTTTCATATGAATTTGATGGGATTCTAAGTCTAAGGTATGGATGCTTTTCATTCTTGTTTAGTTATCACCAAGAAGCTTCTTCCACTATGTTTTCAAATTCCCCAAATCTAGGGTTTTCAAATCTAGTCATGGGTCTTCTTCTAAAATGAATTCAATTGTTTAATTAACGTTTATTATGATTGATTATGATGATATATGATTTTGTTAATGGAGTATTGATGGAGTTTGATGAAAATCTCCCCTTGGACCCATGATTTCCCCTTCTTCCTAAATTGTGAACTAGGGTATGACTTGATTGATCGTGTAATCTTGTCAATTGATTGTGTTTATGTTATTAATTTGTTGAATAATGAAATTCTCCTATCTAACTTGGAAATTCTAGAAGTTAGGGTTGAATCTTGATTCTTAGCCTTGAAGGGCAAATTGAGGGTTAGATGTGAACCTTTAAGATTGATGAACTTCCTAGTGAATTGCCTTAGATTAGATCACTTAGACATGAATTTCTTATGAATGAATCATATAGACATGAACTAATTGGATTAGTTCTTATATGATGGATCATGGTTGAAGTAATATTGAGCTTTAGTTTACTTGATGCTATATGTCTATAATTGAGTAAGAGTGAAGCAAGTAGTTAAGTTTACCTTGAGAGTTAGGTTTACTTGATTACAATGTGATGTGTTGCTCGAGGGAAATGCTCATAATATGAAGATAATTCCTAAGGCTTAAATGGTAAAAGCTAATATGAATAAGTTAAGGATGCTTAGGCTTAAAAGAGGAATCTATTATGTAGGTTAAAGTTGTATATGGCATTATTGTGCAAAGACTTCACCCACATGATCTATAATAGGATCACATGAGTTTATGCATGAAGTGAATGGATTACTTGAGTCATAGTTGTATCCATGTTACATATGTTGAATGCTAGATGTGTTGACTCAATATGATCCTTGAATGCAATATATGTGTATTATGTGTGGTTGTGGTATTATGTACATGTTTATGAACACTTGAGAAGGAAGTGTCTATGATGATAATGTATCTATGGTGTTGATTGAAAGGTTAGTTCTCATATACATTTTTACATACTTTTATGCATGTAATGCTCATGATCATGTTGATCCACCTGAAAGGTGGAGGTGTTTAATTATTGTGTATATTATGGAATTGATGCAAGATCCTGCTTTCCTATACCTCTATACATGACTATGTATGATATGATATGACTATGTACGATATGATATGATTATATATGATATGTTATGACTATGGTAGTGTTGTTGTGTTGTATGAAAGGCCATTCTCATGAACACACTATGAATACGATGTGAAAAGTTTACTCACATGTTGATGATTCTAAAGTGAAATGACATTCTCACTTAATAAATCTATGAGCTATTATGATATGTTGGTTTTAGTGTCTAGTGCATTCTCTTATGACCATGAACTTAAGTAAAGACTTAATATGACTTTTAAACGGAAGTATTCTTAGCACCAAGAGGGTATGAAAGTGAGATGGAAGCTTTAACGTTAGAAAGTTCATCTTCCCATTGTATGTTATCTCATGAGATGGAAACCTTTACGTTAGAAAATACGAGTTTCAAGTAGCAATCTCCTTTCCCCATAACTATGTGCCCATATAGGTATATAGCTTGTGGATCCACCTACCAGCTTTTATGTACGTTTTACCTTAGGCAAGTAGGACACCTCTTTCGGTGTGGGGGTATGACACCGGATTCCATTTAGCTCACATGGTCTATGTCAGTTAAGGCTAAATCTCCCTAAATGATAAGAATATGAATTATGATAACAACATGGGATGTTCTATGGTTCCTCAAGAGAGGTTCCACTTAGCGTGAATGGGGGTATGATACTTTATTTGTGCATTGCACAAGTAGGCTTTGAGCGTGGGTATGATATGTCTCTTTTATGATATGATGATTATGAGTTGAATGTATGCTTTATATGAATTATGAACATGAACTATACTTATGACTTCTTAATGAGCTTTACTTAGTGTGAGTGGGGGTATGAGACTTCACTTATACATTGCATAAGTAGACTTATAAAGGGGTTATGGAGTGGGTTCCTTATGCTATGAAGATATATGAATTATGTATGCTTGATATGGATTATGTATGAAAGGTATGTATAAATGTTAAGGTTGACTTCACTTGTTACAAGTTATGAACATGAATGACTCCTTACTTATGTATGTTGGCTATGACTATGGTAAATTAAGATATGTATGTTGTTGGTGGCCTAAATGTGATAGTTAGCATTTGGTAGGATTATGGGATCTTACCTTTGTATTGCACTACTATGGCTTTGGGTTGCTTATGTGGTAGTTATATTATGATGAGATGATCTTGGTATTTGACTATGTGTATGAACTGTGTCTTGTGAAGATTGGGATATGTATTTTGTTTATGTTGGAGACTATGATTGCTATTATGAAGATATGCTTTGTGCTATGATGAATTGTATGTGAGATGCTTTATGAGCTGCATTCTCCAACTATTTCAAAGATGATGTTAAAAAATGGCATATTGCATGGTTTCAAGGAAAATGTCCCTTTTATGCATGTTTTAAGGATTTTCTTGCATGGCTTCCATACTTGGTACATTTTGTGCTAACCCATATTTCTACATTTTCTATAAGTGTAGGCTTTGGAGATATTGGATGCTATCTTCATGGCTAGGACTCTAGTAGATCAAGAAGAAGAGGATTGGTGAGTTCTCATAGTATTCGAGGGCTCGACTACATGTCCTTTATGTCTATCTTTTATGTTTTAGACTTATGTAAGGGCCGTGTCCCTAAGACTGTATTAAACAATTTCCATTCAAATGCTTTAGATGGTTTGAGACATAGTGTCATAGATTCTCTCATTTTATAAAGACTTTTATTGTAAAGAAAAGTTTTTAATCTTTTGCATTTTTCCCTATTTTCTTATGTCATGATATGCTAAGGGCTTGTATGAGACCCCTCGGGGTCAAGTACGCCGGTCACATCTAGGGTGTGCTCTCGGGTCATGACATCTAGATAATATCTAAATACCCTATTCATCAAATCCATAAATGTGGATGAAACATTGGTCAAATCGAACAACTTCACTAAAAACTCATAATGACCATACCAAGTCCAAAATACAATCTTCAGAATGCCATCATCCTTCACCCTCAACTGGTGAAAACCCGACCGGAGGCCGATCTTAGAGAAGTAGCTCTCTCCTTGAAGTTGATCAAACAAATCATCTATCCTTAGGAGAGGATACTTTTTCTTAATTTTTACTTTGTTCAATTGTCGGTAATCAATGAACAGGTGAAGGGAACCATCCTTTTTACAAACAAATTAAACTGGAGCACCACACAGAGAGATACTCGGTCTGATGATACCCTTATCTAACAAGTCCTTTAATTTCTCTTTTAATTCCTTTAGTTCTGGCGGAGCCATACGGTAAAGAGGAAAAAATATAGGTTGCGTATCTTGGAGAAGGTCAATACCAAAGTATATTTCCCTTAGGGGAGGAACACCGGGTAGATCATCGAGAAGCACTCCCATAAACTCATTTACAAGGGGGACCGATTCAAGAATAGGGGTTTCAGAATCTGTATCCCTAACCCAAACAAGATGATATATGAAACCCTTAGAAATCATTTTTCTATCTTTAAGACAAGAAACAAATTGACCTTAAGGCATAGAACTTCCCCCTTTTCACTCTAGGATGGACTTATTTGGGAATTGAAACTTGACCACTCGGGTTCTACAATTAATAGAAGCATAACAAGAATGGAGCCAATCCATACCAAGAATAACATCAAAATCTAACATATCCAGCTCTACAAGATCCGCATGAGTGACTCTATGTGATAAGGAGATGAGACAACTTCTATAGACTTCTTAGTCACAATAGATTCACCAATTGGAGTAGAGGCAGAAAAAAGGTCTAACAACACATCTGGATAAATATCAAACCTCATAGCCATATATGGTGTCATAAAAGACAAGGTAGCATTAGGATCAAGAAAAACATAAATATAAAGATGAAAAACTTTCAACATATCGGTAACAACATCGAGAGAACCCTTTTGATCATGATGAGTTTTAAGTTCATGGAATCATTCTTGTTTTGGAGCACTTGAACCCCAACCACTAGGTGAAACTTGCCTACCATCCTTTCCCTTGTCATTTTTATATAGGAAATCCCTCAAGTAGTGACCAATCTTGCCACAACCAAAACCATTATACATGCTCATCAAGAATTTTCTCGGATATCTCTTTCCACACTTTTGGCATGCGGGAATCGAAGGTCCATTTCCACCACCATTTCCTTCTTGAGGCTTAGAGTTAGACGATGAGCTCACAATTTGGACTCATTTAGGGCTTTATTTTAATGAATTTAGTGTCCTCAAATGCATATTTTGTTTCAAAAATTGATGTAAATCCTTGAGTTTTAGGTATCTAGAGTTAGAGATAAAGCATGGTCACTATGAAGCAAAAAGGAACAAGGCAGCTAAAAAAAACGAAGAAAACAAGGCCTGAGGGTCTCCTAATGCATTAGGTGAGTCGCCGAATGGCCTTAACCTCGCCCAAAGTTCCATGTGCTGAGCTCTGAAGGAAAAGATCAAGTTTGTGAGGAAAGGGAGTAGTCAGCGCATCGCCGAGCAGTTTCGTGAAGCAGTTCCCTGTTGCCCAATGAATGAAAATGTGAAGATGCTGAATGTAAAAGCTAAAAGGCGATGAACCAGAACAAAGGGCGGATCATCAAGTGTATCGGTGATCCCGACTAACTGTGCTAAGTGATCCTTCGTAGCACAAATTTTTGAAAACTATAAATACCTATTTAGTTCTGTAGCTTAGTAACAAGTTGAAGAGAATTACTGAGACTTGGGAATTTTTTCAGTTTTTAGTTCTTAGAGTTTTTGGGAGACATTGTTCTTGAGCTTGAAGGTTTTCAATTCCAAGAAATTGGAAGTGGATATCCAAGAATCTTCATCCTAGACGTGTTTAAAGACATTTTCTATCATACCTACTTGATGGAAACACTTGTTGGTATTGATTTCTATATCTTTTTCATGTCTAGCTAAAACCCCAATTCTTGGGGTGTGATTTTGTGAATATGGGTTAAATTTCCTGTTGGGTATTGGTTATTGTTAGTCTATTTGCTGTTTAAATGTGAATTCATTTAGTAGATGTATTTGAACTTAATGGGATTGTAGTTGCAAATACGATTTCATCTTAGTGTTTTTGGCTTGCTCGAGAGAGAGGTTTTAAAACTAAGACTACTAAATCGATAGCCAATGGTTATTGGGTCGTCGTGGGTTCAGCTCGAGAGAGTGAGGCCTAGACCTTCTCCCACACATTCAGCTCGAGAGAGTAAATGGGCTAAGGCGGAGTCTGCTCTTAAATGCTGCAACTTGGTGTTCGAGAGAAATCGAGTTAATTCTGGGTAAGTTACTCGACAGAGAATTTACCCCAACTAAAGTGTAGCCTAGTTACAAATATTAAGCGATTTACTATCAATAACATTTACCCGATAGTATATTTTATCCCATATTCCTATCACATCCCAAGAATCCCGTCTCCCTATCTTGCATCTTTATATTTCTGCTATTTTTGTTCATTAGTTGAATACAAAACCCCCCATTGATAATTGCCATTCATGTCACTTTTTTGATTTAATATGCTTTTATTCGTTAATATTTATAGCTATGATTGATTATAACATAATTTTTTTCCTATTAATTCTTGCAACCGCTCCCTTGGGACTCGACCCTAACCCATTCGGTTGGGTTATATTACTGCACGCGACGTTGACACTTGAATTGGAAGTCGTGTGTTTGATTACGTCTTTAAACAATCAAAATTGCATCGCTGCCGGGGAGTGGTGTTAGTTGAGAATTTTTAGTTTAGTAAAATTTTAGTTCTTATTAGTTGTAGTTCTACTTTCTTAATTTTTAGTTTTGTTTTACTTGTTTGAGCTTTGAAACATAGGAGGTGAATATGTCAAGCAGTACTCGCGAGCAAATATAGTTTCCTCCATTAGAAGTAATGATGTTCAGGGATCACATTCTAACCTTCAATCCGAGACAGTAGGGGGGTTTTCCTAGTGATACTATGGCTAACCTCATGAATGAGGTTTAAATGGTCACTTGCATCGTGCCACGACGTTAACTAAGGCGCCGTTTGAGAGGCAACCCAAAACCTTTTATTGCTTTATTTTTGTTTTAGAAATAATGGTGTGCTGATTTTGCAGGTTAAAGTGTGGAGAGTGTTTGGAAATTGCAGGTTGGTGAGCTAAAAGGTCCAGTTAGTGCGCCCGACCTAATCCGCTGTTTGACTCAAAACATCTTCAAAATGGAGTCTGTAAAACACGGTGAGCCCAGACAATTATTGGCGAGTAGCCGACCTGGTCGGCGATCCCGACGTAGACCACCGTTTGGACCCCCACATTAAATGAAGGGTCTGTAAAACTTGGCTAGGTGAGTGAACACTCGACGTGTCACCGAGTAGGTCAATGAGCGCCACTAACATCACCGAATGGGCGAGTTTAAAGGCCATTGGTTTCAAAGTTTCAAAACCTTCACTTTCCCTCACTTTCAATTTTTGAGAAATCACATCTAGTTAGTATTTTCAACATTTTTGCACTCCATAAGTATATTTGGTTGTTGATTGGTGCTCGAACCTTAGATTACATTGCTGCCTAGCGATTCAAATTTTCACTTAATCAACATTTAAGGTTGGTTTTCCGATCCCCAAGTTTATTTTTGATGTTTTGAACTCTTATACAGATGATCTAATTGTATTATCTTGTGCTGAGCCTCTCTGATAGGATTAAAAATGTTTGAATGCCTATTTTTAATTTGAAAACATTACCCATATTAATCTAAATATTGAAACCCTGTAATTTAGTGCATTGGATTATGTTAAATCATGTGGGGTTATGCTCGTATGATGTGGGTCCCATTTGAATTTGAACTGCACATTGTTTAATTTTATTTTCAGAGATCACGGGGTTAAGTTCTAGAAGTGGATTGAAAATAAGCACGTTGGGTCATTGGGCGAGCTGAGTCGAGCTCGTCGAACCACTTGGCGGTTCACCTAATGTCCCCATTATTCCTTTAAATTCATGCTATACCTGTTGTTTGGCTCTGTAACTTCCGGCGAGAAGCTTGGGTTGCCGAAGAGATTTGGCGACTCGCTGACCGTTTTGGCGAGTCTTCGTGCAACTGATTTTCAATGCTTTTGTTCGAATATTTTTTAACTTTTCCTTGAAGCTTTGCAGACATGGCTAGACTGAAAGTTGCTGGGAAAATTGTGCCACCTCGAAAGATTAGAGGACTAAATTTTAAAATGAATAAAGAGTGGTCGAATATTCCAAAGAAGGGTAAGCAAGAACACCCATCTAGTGATAAAATCAAGGCCAAGAGGCCTACTCCTCGGGACACCTTTGTTCCTTCATGGGCCCGGGAACTTTTCTTAGTTGTACGAAGATTTTTGGTGGATACACCCGTGGCAACCCTTGATGAGTCTGGTGCTATTTTTCCTTTCACGGTGACTACAGGCACTGATGCCCAAATCTAGACCGATGCACCAGACATAGATGTAGCAACTGAGTAGACAAAATCCCCTGTTTACCTCCATCCCTGTCTTTCTTTATTTTAAATTCTGGATATTATTTTGTTTGCATTTGAGGACAAATTCTTTTATTTGTGGTGGGGTGAGGCCCACCTTTGTGTTTTGATTGTGTAATTGGGTTGTCAGCCATAATGTTGTGTTATACACTGCTTTTTGTGGATGTTTGAGCTTGTGGCTTGATGAGTCCACAATTTGGACTCATTGAGGGCTTCATTTTAATAGAATTAGTGTCCTCAAATGCATATTTTTGTCTCAATAACGGATGCAAATCCTTAAGTTTCAGGTATTTAGAGTTTGAGGCAAAGCATTAACACTACTTGGAAAAAAGGAATACAACGGCTGAAAAGACAAAGAAAAGAAGGCATAAGGATCGTCTAATGCATTCGGTGAGTCGCCGAATGGCCTTAACTCACCTAATGTTCCAGTGTGCTGAGCCTTGAAGGAAAAGATCAAGTCAGCGATGAAAAAGAGCAGTTGGCGCTTCACCGAATAGTTTCGCGAAATAGTACTATATCGCCCAATGATCCAGAACGCGAAGATGCTAAAGGCAAAAGCGAAAAGACGATGAAGCAGACCAAAGGGCGGATCACCGAGTGCATCGACGATCCCGACTAACTGCGTCGAGTGATCCTTCGCAGCACATTTTTTGACAACTATAAATACTAGTTTGAATTTTTATCTTAGTAAGCAATTTTTAGATACAACATTTTATTTTTCTAAGTTTCAAGTAGAGAGACTATTCTTAGACCTTGAATATTCAAAGGGTTTCATCACCAAGAAATTGGACTTGGGTCTTAAAGATTCTTCACTCTTGACGTGTTTTAGGACTTAATTCTTCATACCCAGTTTATGGAAACTAATATTGGTATAAATTTTTATCTCTTTTATTCTAGCTAAACCCCCAATTCTTGGGGTGTGATTTTGTGAATATGAGTTAAATTATTTGTTGGGTCTTGCTTATTGATAGTTTATTTGTTGTTTAAATATGATTTTGTTTAGTAGTTATGTATGAACTTAATGGAATTGTAGTTGCAAGTACGATTTCATCTTAGTGTTTTTGGCTTGCTCGAGAGAGAGGTCATAAAACTAAGACTACTAAATTGATAGTCGGTGGTATTGGGTCAACGTGTGTTCAGCTTGAGAGAGTGAATCCTAGTCCTTCTCCCACACATTTAGCTCGAGGGAGTGAATGGGCTAAGGCGGAGGCTGTGCTTAATGCGGTAACTCGGTGTTTGAGAGAAACCGAGTTGATTCGGGGTAAATTGCTCGAGAGAGAGTTTAACCCCACTATAGTCTAGCCTAGTCACAAATACTCAAAAATTTACCATAAAAAACATGTACCCAATAATTTAGTCTATTCCGTATTCCTATCACATCCCAAGAATCCCGTCTCTCTATCTCGTTTCCTTATATTTTTACTGTTTTTGTTATTAACAGAATACAAACCCCCATTGATAATTGACGCTTGCGTCACCCCTTTTCGATTTAGTATGTTTATATTCGATAATGTCTATAACTATGACTAATTAGAAATAAATTTTCAAAATCGCTCCCTTAGGACTCGACCCCAACCCTTAGATGGGTTATATTACTATTGCACGATCGTAGACACTTAAAATTGGAAGTTGTGTCTTGATTACACAAACATCAAAATGGCGCCGCTGTCGGGGAGTAGTGTTACTTGATAATTCTTAGTTATGTTGAATTTTGTTCTTGTTAATTATCGTTGAACTTAATTAAATTTTTAGTTTTGGTTTTTGTATTGCTGTTTTGAACAGAAAAATTGAGCATATTTGCTAGCAATGGTGAACCAATGGACCACCCTCTTTTAAAAATGATGATGCTAAGGGATAACATCCTAAGTTTCAATAAATTGGAAGGTGAGTCAGTTTATGAGTTGTGTCAAAGGTTTAAGGCTCTCATGCAGTAGTGCCTGATTCATGGAATTCCAGATAAAATTCTCCTGGAATGTCTCTATCCAGAGCTGAAAGAGGGGTTACCTTATAAAAGTGAGGCAAACCCCACTAATGGAACTTAAGTAGGGACCTGTGTTGTGCCACGATGTTAACTAAGGCAGTGCTTGAGAGGCAACCCAAGACCCCTTATCGCTTTATTTTTGCTTTAAGAAATAATGGTGTGTTGTTTGTGTAGGTTGAAGTGGGAAAGTTGTTGAAAAATGCAGATTAACGAACAAAAGGTTCGATCGGGACATTGCCGAAGAGGTCGGTGACCCCGACCCAGACCGCCGTTGGACTCAAGACAATTTTACATTGGAGTCTGTAAAAGTCGGCGATCCTAGGAAATTATTGGCAAATCGCCGACCAGGTCTGTAATCTTGATCTAATCCGCCATTTGGATCCCCACATCAACTGAGAATCCTGTAAAACTCGGTGAGGTAAGTGACCGCTTGGTGTGTCATCGAGTGGGTTGACGAACATGACTAATGTCACTGAATGGGCTAGAACTGGATGGTTTCTTAAAAGGCCAAAGGTTTAAACTTTCAAACTCTTCAGTTTTCCTCACTTTCAATCGTCGCAAACTCACACCCGCACCTTAGTTTCTATATTTTTGCAACTTTAAAGTATTTTAGTCATTGATTTGTGTTTGGAGTAGATTACATTGCCGCCTAGCAATTCAAAAGTATTTTAATCGGTATCTAAGGTTGGTTTTCGGAACCCCAAATTTATTTTTAGCAATTTTGTACTCATTTGCAATGATCTTATCTTAGTGATGTGTGTTGGGCCTCTCTGATCATAATTGTTTTTGCTTATGCCTGTGAAAATCTTTCCTATAGTGATTATATTATTAAAATCCCGTATTTTTGTGCCTTAAAATCGGTTAAATCTTGTAGGTTTGTGCTTGCATATTGTTGAGTCTAGCAGGGAGATGTCTGAGTATCTCGAGATATGGTAAAGACCAATATTGTCATGCCACCCTGGTAAAGAGCACGGGATATCGCAATAAATAAAGGGGGGGGGGTCAAATCCTCCCAAGAAGGGAAGACAAGAACCTCCACCTAGAAATAAAGGCAAGGGTAAAAGACCTATTTCTGACAGGGAGACTACTCCCCGAGGCCCCTATATTCCTTCATGGGCCCGAGGATTCTATGCAGCTGTGCATGTCTTTTTGGCAGATACACCCTTGGTAGCTTCTAGTGGGTCTGGTGCTGCTGTTTCTTCTGAGGTGACCCCGGGTACTGAGGCCTGAGACCAGACTGATGCATGAGACACAAATGAAGGAACTGAGTAGACAGGATCCCCTCTTTACCTCCCTCTCTGTCTTGCTTTATTTTAAATTTCGGATAATTTTGTTTGCATTTGAGGAGAAATGCTTTTATGTGTGGTGGGGTGAGGCCCACCTTTCTTATACTTTCTTTTGTGATTGATGTTTTGTTTATCTATTTGGGCCTTGTGCTAAATTTGTGTTACACTACTTTTTGTGGAGGGTTTGAGCTTGTGGCTCCTTGCTTTTAATTGAAAATGATTTTTGACCCTTCCAATTTTTTTTTGCCACCTCTTGTATGTGTTGAATGTGGCTGTTCCTTTGCAAATTCGAGTATCGGTTTTGATCAATAGTGATGACTTGAATAGTGCTCAAAATCGAACAAACATGAATGTGCGGCTATGATGAGGCCAAATAAAGTTGCATAGACAATATGTGAACTCTTTGCATCTCGTTGTGACTAGCCAATTATCGAATTGAGTCTCTTGTGATGATCATTGCACACTAGCGAAAGTGTGGAGTCTTGTTTGACCTTGGTGTCAATGCCTTGTGTGATGAGCTTACTTTGGACCATACATGATAACACCTAGAATTTGCCCTGTTGGTCCCACTAACTAAGTAAGGCTATCTCTTGATATGATCTTAGGCAACTTCAAAGAGTGTGAGCCAATTTGACATATACCTCTTTTTTGGCCTACCTTGTGAGTGTGTGAACCTCTTTTGAACACCGCTTGAGCCTTACCTTTCTTTGGAAGAAACTTGATGAAAACATGACCTCCCTTAATCCACTACCTATAATCCTCTTGATTTGTGGTTGATTAAATAGAAAACTTAGGTCAAAGGCCTAAGTTGGGGGTGTGGTGAAAAGAGAAGGCCAGTCAAGAAGTGCAAGAAAAGTCTCCTTTAACCCATGGTTTTGAGAAAAATGGAACCCTTCCATACAAAGAAAAGAGAGAGAAGAGAAAAGAAAAGAATGAAAAAAAAAGAAAGAAAAAGTCATGGAATAAAGTACAAAAGAAATAGGGTTTCTGAACAATCCATGGAAAGTGAATAATGGAATGACTTATGAGCACTAAAGAAAATGATGAAAGAAGAGGAAATGATGTGTTGTGAGTACCACATTTCATGAGAATGAAAGTCACTGAGCCTAAATGACCATACCTTTGCACTCAACCCCATTACAACCTTTGAAAAAACCTTTTTGATCTTGAGTGAGCTGAAGCAAGTGTCGATTGAAAAATACGGGCAAACCTATGGGTTAAGTCATGCATTATGTTCATCTTTGTTAGTGTGAGAGTTGCATTTGATTCCGCAACTTTAAATTATTGAATCATTGTGTGTGAATATGGAATCATTCTTTGTGTGAGGGCATTTGAACACTTTAGTTAAGCTTGAACTTGCATTTAAAGAAAGTTTGGTGAGCTTGACATTCTTTGATAATGGTGTGTCACAACTTGAAACTGAGTACACATTTGATCTTCGCATGAGTAAATTAAGTCTTGTGTGCATTCATGATTGAGTCTTGCGTAGCATTGTTTGAGAAATCTTTTTAAACTGCCGAACTTGAGTTTTACTTGAGGACAAGCAAAATTTTAAGTTGGGGGTGTTGATGAATCCACAATTTGGACTCATTTAGGGCTTCATTTTAATAGAATTAGTGTCCTCAAATGCATATTTTGTCTCAATAACTGATGCAAATCCTTAAGTTTCAGGTATTTGGAGTTTGAGGCAAAACATGGATACTACTTGGCAAAAAGGAACAAAACGGCTGAAAAGACAAAGAAAAGAAGGCCTGAGGATTGCCTAATGCATTTGGCGAGTCGCCGAATGGCCTTAACCTCGCCTAATGTTCCAGTGTATTGAGCCTTGAAGGAAAAGATCAAGTTGGTGATGAAAAGGAGCAGTCGGCATGTCGCCAAAGAGTTTCGCGAAGCAGTACTATATTGCCCAATGATCCAGAACGCGAAGATGCTAAAGGGAAAAGATGAAAGGCGATGAAGCAGACCAAAGGGCGGATCGCCGAGTGCATCGGCGATCCCGACTAAATGTGCCTAGTGATCCTTTGTAGGACATTTTTTGACAACTATAAATACTAGTTTGAATTTTTATCTTAGTAAGCAATTTTTAGATACAACATTTTATTTTTCTAAGTTTCAAGTAGAGAGACATTGTTCTTAGACCTTGAAGATTCAAAGGGTTTCATCTACAAGAAATTGGACTTGGGTCTTAAAGATTCTTCACTCTTGAAGTGTTTTAAGACTTAATTCTTCATACCCAGTTGATGGAAATTGATATTGGCATAAATGTTTATCTCTTCTATATGTCTAGCTAAAACCTCAATTCTTGGGGTGTGATTTTGTGAATATGGGTTAAATTATCTGTTGGATCTTGCTTATTGATGGTTTATTTGTTGTTTAAATGTGATTTTGTTTAGTAGTTGTGTATGAACTTAATGGAATTGTAGTTGCAAATATGATTTCATCTTAGTATTTTTGGCTTGCTCGAGAGAGAGGTCATCAAACTAAGATTACTACATTGATAGCCGGTGGTATTGGGTCGACATCGGTTCAGCTCGATAGAGTGAATCCTAGTCCTTCTCTCACACATTTAGCTTGAGATAGTGAATGGGCTAAGGCGAAGGCTATGCTTAATGCGACAACTCGGTGTTCAGGAGAAACCAAGTTGATTCGGGGTAAGTTGCTCGAGAGAGAATTTACCCCCACTATAGTCTAGCCTAGTCACAAATACTCAAAAATTTACTATCAAAAGCATGAACCCGATAATTTAGTCTATCCCGTATTCCTATCACTTCCCAAGAATCCTGTCTCTCTATCTTGTTATCTTATATTTTTACTGTTTTTGTTATTAGCAGAATACAAACCCCTTTGATAATTGACGCTTACGTCACCCCTTTTAGATTTAGTATGTTTATATTCGATAATGTCTATAACTATGACTAATTAGAACTAAATTTTATTTTTCTATTAATTCTCAAAATCGCTCCCTTGGGTCTCGACCCCAACACATTCGGTTGGGTTATATTACTATTGTACAATCGTAGACACTTGAATTGGAAGTTATGTCTTGATTACGCAAACATATGGCTCCATATGCTTTAATTGTAAATGATTTTTGACCCTTTCAAAATTTTCGCCCACTCTTGTATGAACTTGAATGTGGATGTTCTTTAGCAAATTTGAGTCTCGATTTTGATCAATATCGATGACTCAAATAGTGCTCATAATCGAACAAACATGAATGTGTGGCTATGATGAGGCCAAATAAAGTTGCATAGACAATATGTAAACTCTTTGCATCTCGTTGTGACTAGCCAATTATCGAATCGAGTCTCTTGTGATGATCATTGCACACTAGCTAAAGTGTGGAGTCTTGTTTGACCTTGGTGTCAATGCGTTGTGTGATGAGCTTACTGTGAACCATGCATGATAACACCTAGAATTTTCCCCGTTGGTCCGGTTGATTAAGCAAGGCTATCTCTTGATATGATCTAAGGTAACTTCGAAGAGTGTGAGCCACTTTGACATATACCTCTTTTGTGGCCTACCTTGTGAGTGTGTGTGAACCTCTTTTGAACACCCTTTGAGCCTTACCTTTCTTTGGAAGAAACTTGATGAAAACATGAACTCTCTTAATCCACTACCTATAATTCTCTTGATTTGTGGTTGATTGAATAGCCAACTTAGGCCAAAAGCCTAAGTTGGGGGTGTGGTGAAAAGAAAAGGACAAGTCAAGAAGTGCTAGGAAAGTTTCCTTTAACCCATGGTCTTGAGTAAAATGGAACCCCTCCATACAAAAAAAAAGAGAAGAAAAGAATGAAAAAGAAAAAGTCGTGGAATAAGCTACAAAAGAAATGGGGTTTCCAAACAATCCATGGAAATTGAATAATGGGATAACTTATGACCACTAAAGAAAATGATGAAATAAGAGGAAAGGAAGTATTGTGAGCACCACATTTAATGAGGATAAAAGTCACTGAGCCTAAATGACCATTGAAACGACCCAAAAAGTTCTTAAAAGTGTGCTTCGAAAGTTACCGGAAGCTTGTTTTAGCTATATCTAAAAATTCATTTCGTTTTTTGAAAATCTGACTTCATATTCTTGTTTAGGGGGTCAAATTGAGTGGGAAATGGGTCTCACCCAAATTTTAGAGCAACCGTATCGAAATCCAAAATTTCCAAGTGAAGCCTTTTTCGAGGGTCTACTTTAGAGGGTCATATCTCCTAGCACACAAATAATTTTGGTGGACATAATATATCCATGGAAAGACCTTTGAGTTAGCTACCCAACGCACTTCGTTTCACCTCATTCGGAGTTCGGACGAAGAGGTTATGCCCATTTTCGTAAAACCTGTCCGGGCAGAAAATGCAATTTCCAGTAACCAAAGTTACTGTTCACCCACCTCACTTTTTTTTTCTAAGTGTTTGTTCCGTTTTTTTCCAAAGAGCATATGTTATTTCCTATATAACATTAACTCAATTCCCATCTCTAAAACATTTTCCAAAACACCTCTGCCATACTTAGACACATTTTCTCTCAAAGTTCTCTCAAGAACCCTAATCCAAAACCTTCATCAAGATTGAAGAGACTCTTGCTCCCAAGTTCCAAGCTTCCATTGAAGACACTCTCAAGGCCTTCATAAAAACTCAAGGTATGTGGTGTTGAACTCATGGGTCCTTCCACCCATAGTGCCTAGTCTCTATTCTACTCACTAATTCATGGGTTAATTCACGGTTTAATTCCTGGTTCATAAATTAGTCTTGTTCCTTGTATAAATTTCCTGCACAAGTGAATTTTAAACATGAAGAGTGATTGTTTTGAGCATGTTGTGACTCTAGAACTTGAATCTAAATTCGGAATGGATGTGGAGATTTTCATGTGGTCTTGTGGGTGTTAAAATGTGTTGTTGTAGGTTGTTCATTTGGTTTGGCCGCATAATTACTACCCTATTTTCCATGCTCTTTGATCCCATTACATGCCTTCAAGGTGTTTGACAAAATGTCCAATTATGGAGAATTGATGAATTGATGCTTTAGGGCTTGAGTTATGAGATGTATGGCATTCCAGAAATGTGTTGATGACAAACTAAGCTTATGTATATGTTCATTCCATACATGAGATTGCATTAGAGCCTAAGGTGAATTTCCTATATAAAGTGTTGCATGACCATGCCCGGTCCGGGGGAAAAGAACCAGACAACCATGTGAGAGGTTTATATCTCGCCACCTAGGATGCTTGGGGTGTGACCAACATCAACCATGTGAGAGGTTTATATCTCGCCACCTAGGATGTTTTGGGTGTGACCAACATCAACCATGTGAGAGGTTTATATCTCGCCACCTAGGATGTTTGGGGTGTGACCAACATCAACCATGTGAGAGGTTTATATCTCGCCACCTAGGATGCTTGGGGTGTGACCAACATCAACCATGTGAGGGGGCATCCTCATATTATCATTTATTATGCCTATGGAACTATCTCTTGCATTTCGATTGCGTCCTTGTCTATTGTTGCATTGCACCCCGCATACTAAGTACATTCCAAAGTACTAACGCATATTTTGCCTACATGATGTCACCATGTAGGGACTGAAGCAAATCTTGTTCCTTCTCTCCATTCACGTGGCTAGTACGGTGCTTATCCGAGATTGTTGGTGAGTCCTCAATGATTCGAGGGCTACGTTATGTTTCTTACTCTTATGTTTTGAGACTTTAGCTTGCCATTGTATTTTGACTATGAGGGGAGTCGGTAATATGTCATGGCCCCCGTCCTATCTATGTATGTAGAGGTGTACGTTGGACAAGTATTTTGTAAATGAGCTTGACTCTTATTCTATGATGTTATTTTGAAATGGTTGCCCTTAGTCCCTATTTCCCGTTATTTAATGTTGAATATACTTCCGCGACCGATGAAGTGTGATGACAAGTTTGAGAGGCTTGTTTGGGGTTCCTTCGGGTTCCCCATTCGCCATGTCACGTCTAGGCCCTAGGCTTGGGTCGTGACAACCTTGGTATCAGAGCACTAGGTTGTTAAATCTTCGGAGTCCAACACACCGCGTTGAGTAGAGTCCTAATCATGGTTGTGAAGCGCGCCACAACTATGAATGGGAGGCTACAAAACATTTTAGGAAAGGTTTCCCTTCTTTATGTTCTATGTCGTGCTTAGAGTGTAATAAGGTGATTCCTCCCTAACGCTTATTTTTTGGATTGCTAGATCATCATGCCAAACATGAGGGGAAGACGGGCCCGATCACCGGAAGAGCCACCCACCAATGGTGAGCTCCGTGATGCACTCACCATGCTTGCACAAGTGGTATCTAACCAAGTGCAACAAGGAGCCCAAGCTCCTCGAGCTACCACCCCGGGGGAAAGGGTGAGAGATTTCATGAGGATGAACCCTCCGGTCTTCTATGGTTCAAAGATGGATGAGGACCCGCAAGAGTTCATCGATGAGGTATGCAAAATCTTGACCATTATGAGTGTTGGTGCTTGTGAGAAGGCGGAGTTGGCGGCCTACCAACTCAAGGGGGTTTCTCAAATTTGGTTTGATTAATGGAAGGGTGAGAAAGGTAATGGCTATGTGGTGTTGTGGGAGGAGTTTAAACTTGCTTTCCTTAATAGGTTCTTCCCTTTTGAGCTTAGGGAGGCAAAGTTGGTGGAGTTCATGAACTTGAAGCAAGGAGCTATGAGTGTGAGGGAGTATGCCCTCAAATTTGTCCAACTCTCCAAGTATGCACCTCACTTGGTGGCCGACTCTAGGTCGAGGATGAACAAATTTGTGATGGGTGTATCCGACTTGGTTAGTGAGGAGTGTCGGTCCGCTATGCTCATTGGAGATATGGACTTGTCTCGGTTGATGACTTATGCCGAGCAAATAGAGGGGGAGAAATTGAGAAAGAGAAGGGGGCACGAGGCTAAGAGGGTCCGATTGGAGAATAGGTTCCCTAAGGGTGCTAGATTTCATCAAGGCCGAGGAAACCCTCATGTCAACCGGGGATTTGCTATCAATGTTCCTAGACCTCAAGGAGGAGGTGAAGTGGGTTCTATGGATGTATGCCCTAAGTGTGGGAGGAAGCATGGTGGTCCTTGCATGAAGGGTTCGGGTGCTTGCTTTGAATGTGGAGAAGTGGGTCACAAGAGGTTTGAGTGTCCCAAGATCCACAACAAGGTCCGAAATGCTAACACTACTCCTTTGGGTAGAGGTGCTTCTCAAAGTGGTGCCCCAAGGCACAGTCGATTTTATACTTTGCATGGTCGACAAGGTGTTAATGAGACTCCCGATGTGGTGACCGGTATGTTGCAAATCTTTGATCTTGATGTTTATACTTTGATTGATCCGGGTGCCACCCTTTCCTTTGTTACCCCCTTAGTTTCTAGAAAATTTCACGTCGAGTCGGAATTGTTGGATAAGTCATATGAAGTATCTACTCCCATTGGTGTCTCTATTGTTGCTAGAAAAGTGTATAGAAATTGTCCGGTTTGCATATTGAATAAGTTGTTGCCTTGTGATCTTGTTGAGTTGAATATGGTGGATTTTGATGTTATTCTTGGGATGGATTGGTTGCATGCATATTATGCTTCTATTGATTGTAGGACTCGTAAAGTCAAGTTCCAATTTCCTAACGAACCCGTCCTTGAGTGGGAGAGTCGGGATGTTGTGGTGAAGGGGAAATTTATTTCTTGCATTAAAGCCCATAGGTTGATTTCCAAAGGGTGCTTGTACCATATTGTGAGAGTCAATAATGTGGAGTCTAAAGTCCCTCCTATTGAGTCCATTCCGGTCATTAATGAGTTTCTAGATGTCTTCCCAAAAGACTTTCCCGGTGTTCCTCCCGAAAGGGAGATAGGTTTTGGTATAGACCTCCTTCCCGATACTCAACCTATTTCTATTCCCCCTTACCGTATGGCCCCGGCGGAGTTGAAAGAGCAATTAAAAGATTTGTTAGAGAAGGGGTTTATTAGACCTAGTCATTCTCCATGGGGTGCTCCGATTTTGTTTGTGAAGAAGAAAGATGGGTCTGTTAGAATGTGTATTGATTATCGACAACTTAATAGGGTCACCGTCAAGAATAGGTATCCTCTTCCAAGGATTGACGATTTATTTGACCAATTGCATGGGGCTAGTCACTTCTCTAAGATTGATCTTCGGTTCGGGTATCATCAAGTGAAGGTGAGGGAGTGTGATATTCCTAAGACGGCCTTTCGTACTAGGTATGGGCACTATGAATTTGTGGTGATGTCTTTCGGGTTGACTAATGCTCCGACTATCTTTATGGATTTGATGAATAGGGTCTTCAAACCCTACCTTGATTCTTTTGTGGTGGTGTTTATAGATGACATCTTGATTTATTCTCGGGGTGAGAAAGAGCACATGGGTCACTTGAGGGTTGTACTCCAAAGATTGAGGGAAGAGAAGTTGTACGCTAAATATGAAAAGTGTGAGTTTTGGTTGAAGGAAGTTGCTTTCTTAGGCCATGTAGTGTTGGGGGATGGTATTAAGGTGTATCCTAAGAAGACCGATGTTATTAGGAATTGTCCTAGACCTCTGACCCCGTCGGATATAAGGAGTTTCTTGAGTTTAGCGGGTTATTATAGGAGATTTGTGGAAGGGTTTTCTTCTCTTGCTTCTCCTATGACTAAGTTGACTCAAAAGAAGGCTAAATTTGTGTGGTCGGATGAGTGTGAGGAAAGCTTCCAAACTTTGAAAGAAAGGCTTGTGTCCGCTCCTATTTTGTCACTTCCGGATGGGTTAGAAGGTTTTGTTGTTTATTGTGATGCTTCCCGTATTGGTTTGGGTTGTGTGTTGATGCAAAGTGGTAAGGTTATAGCCTATGCTTCTAGGCAACTTAAGGTTCATGAAAAGAATTACCCAACCCATGATCTTGAATTGGCCGCCGTGGTTTTTGCTTTGAAGATTTGGCGTCACTATTTGTATGGGGTGTATGTTGATATCTTCACCGACCATAAGAGTCTCCAATATGTGTTCACGCAAAAAGATCTTAACTTGAGACAAAGGAGGTGGTTAGGGTTCCTTAAGGATTATGATATGAGTGTTCACTATCATCCGGGAAAGCTAATGTGGTGGCGGATGCATTGAGTAGAGTGTCCATGGGTAGCTTGGCTCATGTGGAGGAAGGTAGTAAAGAGTTGGCTAAGGAGGTCTATCGGTAGGCCAAATTGGGAGTTAGGTTAGAAGGGGTGGATAGTGGAGGAGTAGTTGTTGTTGATGGTTCAAGGTCTTCCTTGGTTGATGAGGTGATAGCCAAGCAAGATCTTGATCCTTCTTTGGTGGAATTAAAGGCTTCGGTGAGTAGTGGTAAGGTGGAGGTTTTCTCCCAAGGGGGAGATGGTGCCCTTAGGTACCAAGGTAGATTATGTGTTCCTTGTGTGGATGGTGTGAGGGAAAGAATCCTTGATGAGGCTCATAATTCTTTTTATTCTATTCATCCTAGGGTCAACAAAGATGTATAGAGACTTGAGGGATGTGTATTGGTGGGGCGGTATGAAGAAGGACATTGCAAAATTTGTTTCGGGTTGCCATAGTTGTCAACAAGTCAAGGCCGAACATCAAAGGCCGGGTGGCCTAACTCAAGACATTGAGATACCTACTTGGAAGTGGGAAGAAATCAACATGGATTTTGTAGTGGGCTTGCCTAAGACTAGAAGAGGTTTTGATTCGGTTTGGGTGGTGGTTGATCGGATGACAAAGTCGGCTCATTTCCTACCGGTTAAAACTACTTACGGGGCTGAAGAGTATGCCAAGTTGTACATTTATGAATTGGTAAGGTTGCATGGGATTCCCTTGTCTATCATCTCGGATCGTGGTGCCCAATTCATTTCTCACTTTTGGAAATCTTTCCAAAGGGGTCTTGGTACAAAGGTAAAGCTTAGCACGGCCTTCCACCCTAAAACGGATGTCCAGGCCGAAAGAACAATTCAAACCTTGGAGGATATGCTTAGAGCTTGTGTCTTGGAGTTGAAAGGTAGTTGGGATGATCATCTTCCTTTGATTGAGTTTGCATACAACAATAGTTATCATTCTAGTATCGGTATGGCTCCTTTTGAGGCACTTTATGGTAGACGGTGTAGGTCACCGGTTGGGTGGTTTGAAGTTGGAGAGGTGGCCTTGTTGGGTCCGGATCTGGTCATGGATGCTCTTGAGAAGGTAAGGATGATTAGGGAGAGGTTGAAAACAGCCCAAAGTCGTCAAAAGTCTTATGTCGATGTGAGGAGAAGGGATCTTGAATTCAAAGTGGGTGATTGGGTTTATTTGAAAGTTTCTCCAATGAAAGGTGTGGTTCGTTTTGGTAAGAAGGGGAAGTTAAGTCCTAGGTATGTCGGTCCTTACGAGGTAGTAAGAAGGGTTGGTAAAGTAGCCTATGAGTTGGGGTTGCCCAAGGAGATGGAATTAGTTCATCCGGTATTCCATGTATCGATGTTGAGGAAATGTGTTGGTGATCCTAATGCTATTGTACCTCTTAAGGTTGTGGGTGTTGTAGAAGATAATTTGACGTATGAAGAAGTCCCGACTCAGATCTTAGATAGACAAGTTAAGAGGTTGAGGAACAAAGAAGTGGCCTCCGTTAAGGTGCTTTGGAGAAATCAACAAGTGGAGAGTGCTACTTGGGAGGCCGAAGCGGACATGCAAAGACGTTATCCTTATTTATTCAACTCCACTCAAGCCTAAGGTATTAAATCAAGTCCTTTGTACTCCATTGAGTCTTACATTTCAGCCCCTAAATCATTCATGTGCATATATGTTTTATGGATACTTTACACTAAGTTTTGAAATCTTGAAGTGATGTTTAAATAAAATTTTTGCATTCATGTTGGAGCTGATATGTTCTTACTAAGTCTTGCCTTGTACGTCTCTTCCACATTCGGGGACGAATGTTCCCAAGGGGGAGATATTGAAACGACCCAAAAAGTTCTTAAAAGTGTGCTTCGAAAGTTACCGAAAGCTTGTTTTAGCTATATCTAAAAATCTGTTTCGTTTTTTGAAAATCTGACTTCATATTCTTGTTTAGGGGGTCAAATTGAGTGGGAAATGGGTCTCACCCAAATTTTAGAGCAACCGTATCGAAATCCGAAATTTCCAAGTGAAGCCTTTTTCGAGGGTCTAATTTAGAGGGTCATATCTCCTAGCACACAAATAATTTTGGTGGACATAATATATCCATGGAAAGACCTTTGAGTTAGCTACCCAACACACTTCGTTTCACCTCATTCGGAGTTCGAACGAAGAGGTTATGCCCATTTTCGTAAAACCTGTCCGGGCAGAAAATGCAATTTCCAGTAACCAAAGTTACTGTTCACCCACCTCACTTTTTTTTTCTAAGTGTTTGTTCCGTTTTTTTCCAAAGGGCATATGTTATTTTCTATATAACATTAACTCAATTCCCATCTCTAAAACATTTTCCAAAACACCTCTGCCATACTTAAACACATTTTCTCTCAAAGTTCTCTCAAGAACCCTAATCCAAAACCTTCATCAAGATTGAAGAGACTCTTGCTCCCAAGTTCCAAGCTTCCATTGAAGACACTCTCAAGGCCTTCATAAAAACTCAAGGTATGTGGTGTTGAACTCATGGGTCCTTCCACCCATAGTGCCTAGTCTCTATTCTTCTCACTAATTCAAGGTTTAATTCACGGTTTAATTTCTGGTTCATAAATTAGTCTTGTTCCTTGTATAAATTTCCTGCACAAGTGAATTTTAAACATGAAGAGTGATTGTTTTGAGCATGTTGTGACTCTAGAACTTGAATCTAAATTCGGAATGGATGTGGAGATTTTCATGTGGTCTTGTGGGTGTTAAAATGTGTTGTTGTAGGTTGTTCACTGGTTTGGCTGCATAATTACTACCCTATTTTCCATGCTCTTTGATCCCATTACATGCCTCAAGGTGTTTGACAAAATGTCCAATTATGGAGAATTGATGAATTGATGCTTTAGGGCTTGAGTTATGAGATGTATGGCATTCCACGGACAACCATGTGAGAGGTTTATATCTCGCCACCTAAGATGCTTGGGGTGTGACCAACATCAACCATGTGAGAGGTTTATATCTCGCCACCTAGGATGTTTGGGGTGTGACCAACATCAACCATGTGAGAGGTTTATATCTCGCCACCTAGGATGCTTGGGGTGTGACCAACATCAACCATGTGAGGGTTTATACCTTGCCACCGGGTGTCCGGTGTGAACGGCATCCCCCATCCTAAGTTGGGGTTACTGATTGGTCGGATTATGCACACACATATGATATCTACTATTAGTATAGTTTTACTTAAACATGTTTTGACTTCACTTTGATCATGCATCCTCATATTATCATTTATTATGCCTATGAAACTATCTCTTGCATTTCGATTGCGTCCTTGTCTATTGTTGCATTGCACCCCGCATACTAAGTACATTCCAAAGTACTAACGCATATTTTGCCTACATGATGTCACCATGTAGGGACCGAAGAAAATCTTGATCCTTCTCTCCATTCATGTGGCTAGTACGGTGCTTATCCGAGATTGTTGGTGAGTCCTCAATGATTCGAGGGCTACGTTATGTTTCTTACTCTTATGTTTTGAGACTTTAGCTTGCCATTGTATTTTGACTATGAGGAGAGCCGGTAATATGTCATGGCCCCCGTCCTATCTATGTATGTAGAGGTGTACGTTGGACAAGTATTTTGTAAATGAGCTTGACTCTTATTCTATGATGTTATTTTGAAATGGTTGCCCTTAGTCCCTATTTCCCGTTATTTAATGTTGAATATACTTCCGCGACCGATGAAGTGTGATGACAAGTTTGAGAGGCTTGTTTGGGGTTCCTTCGGGTTCCCCATTCGCCATGTCACGTCTAGGCCCTAGGCTTGGGTCGTGACAACCATACCTTTGCACTCAGCCCCATTACAAGCCTTGAAAACACCTTTTTGATCTTCAGTAAGCTGAAGCAAATGTTGATTGGAAAATATGGGCAAACCTATGGGTGAAAGCATGCATTATGTTTATCTTTGTGAGTGTGAGCGTTGCATTTTATTTCAGCACTTTAAATGATTAAACCATTGTGTGAGAAAATGGAATCATTCTTTTGTGTGAGGGCATTTGAATACCTTTGTTTAGCTTGAACTTGCATTTGAAGCAAGTATAGTGAGCTTGAGAATCTTTGATAATGGTGTGTCATAACTTGAGTCTTTGAGTATACAATTGATCCTTGTATGAGTAAGTTGAGTCTTGTTGTGTACATTCATGATTGAGTCTTATGTAGCACTGTTTGATACATCCTTTTTAACTGCTGAACTTGAGTTTTACTTGAGGACAAACAAAAGTTTAAGTTGGGGGTGTTGATGAGTCCACAATTTTGACTCATTTAGTGCTTTATTTTAATGAATTTAGTGTCCTCAAATGCATATTTTTGTCTCAAAAACTGATGTTAATCCTTGAGTTTTAGGTATTTGGAGTTAGAGACAAAGCATGGTCACTATGGAGCAAAAAGGAACAAGGTAGTTGAAAAAACGAAGAAAAGAAGGTGAGGATCGCCTAATGCAGTAGGTGAGTCGCCAAATGGCCTTAACCTTACCCAAAGTTCCAGTGTACTGAGCCTTGAAGGAAAAGATCAAGTCTCTGAGGAAAGGAAGCAGTCGGCGCATCGCCGAGTATTTCTGGGAAGCATTTCCCTATCCCCCAATGAATCGAAACGTGAATTTGCTGAAGGTAAAAGCTGAAAGGCGATGAACTAGACTAAAGGGCTGATTGCCGAGTGTATCGGCAATCCCTACTAACTGCGCCGAACTGTCCTTCGCAGCACAAATTTTCAAAAACTATAAATACCTATTTAATTTTGTAGCTTAGTATCAAGTAGGAGAGAATTACTGAGATTTAAAATATTTTCAATTTTTAGTTCTTAGAGTTTTTGGGAGACATTGTTCTTGAGCTTGAAGGTTTTCAACTCCAAGAAATTGGAAGTGGGTATCCAAGAATCTGCATCCTAGAAGTGTTTAAAGACATTTTCTATCGTACCCACTTGATGGAAATACTTGTTGGTATTGATTTCTATCTCTTTTTCATGTCTAGCTTAAACTCCAATTCTTGGGGTGTGGTATTGATTTCTATCTCTTTTTCATGTCTAGCTTAAACTCCAATTCTTGGGGTGTGATTTGTGTATATGGGTTAAATTTCCTATTGGGTATTTCTTATTGTTAGTCTATTTGCTGTTTAAATGTGATTTCGTTTAGTAGTTGCGTTTGAACTTAATGAGATTGTAGTTGCAATTATGATTTCATCTTAGTGTTTTTGGCTTGCTCGAGAGAGAGATTTTAAAACTAAGACTACTAAATCGATAGCCGGTGGATATTGGGTCGTCGTGGGTTCAGCTCGAGAGAGTGAATCCTAGACCTTCTCCCACATATTCTACTCGAGAGAGTGAATGGGGTACAGTGGAGGCTGCTCTTAAATGCTGCAACTCAGTGTTCGAGAGAAATCGAGTTGATTCGGGGTAAGTTGCTCAGAGAGATTTTAGCCCTAATAAAGTCTAGCCTAGTTAGAAATATTCAGCGATTTATTATCAATAACATTTATCCAATAGTATATTTTATCCCATATTCCTATCAGATCCCAAGAATCGCATCTCCCTATCTTGCATCTTTATATTTTTTACTGTTTTTGTTAATTAGTTGAATACAAAACCCCCCTTGATAATTGACATTCGTGTCACTTTTTTGATTCAATATGCTTTTATTCGTTAATGTTTATAACTATGATTGATTATAACATAATTTTACTTTTCTATTAATTCTTGCGACCGCTCCCTTGGGACACGACCTGAACCCATTCAGTTAGGTTATATTACTGCACGCGATCGTTGATACCTGAATTGGAAGTCGTTTCTTTGATTACGTCATTAAACAATCATTAAACACTCTTTATTTGTTGAACTTAGGAGCCTGAGAAATGGAGGAACCTTGACCAAAAATCATTTGTCGGAACCTAGAACGAACATATCCATCAGGCCTTGAATGTGAAAAGTCACCACACCGGTCTTTGCTCACTTTGCCTCCTTTGGCCTTTCCTTAATCTTTCCTTTTTCAATTTGTTGAGAAAGAATCATTAGAAGAGAAATGTCTATTTCATTGATGATCACGGCGGTACAACATTCTTTAACCACTATCTCAGACCTTCCCAAAACAAACTTGCTCATCCTTACCCTAGGATCGGCAAGCATAGTAGGAGCATATCTTGACAATTGCATGAACTTGAAGGCATTCTCCTTCACACTCATATTTCTTTGATGAAGGTTGATGAATTAAAGTACCTTTGCCTCCCTCATCTCAAGGGGAACAAACCTATCAAGTAAAGCAACCTTAAAGTTTTCACAATCAAGAGGACCCGCGCCAATCACCCTCTCTTCCTTCTATTGGTTGACCCAAATTTGAGCAACACCTTTAAGTTGATAAGCGGCCAATTCTATCTTTTCCACCAGTATCACACCCATGATCATTAAGACCTTATATACTTCATCAATGAACTCTTAAGGATCTTTCTCAACCTTGGAACCATGAAACTCTAAGGGATTCATTCTAGTGAAGTCCCTTACTCTTGTTGCCACCGTACCCACATTTGGGTTCACAGAGACCACAACCTCCCTATTGGCTTGAGCCGTGATGGCTTGAGCCAACACTTGAAAATCAGCTTAAAAACTCCATATTAGCCACTTGTTCAGCCAAAGGGTCAACCAGAACCTGAGGAACTTCTTGAGGAGCTTGAGGATGTTCTCGTTCCACATTCTCATTCACATTCCTCCTAACATAAGATCTTCGAGGGGACATAAACTAAAAAGGATCGGATAAGGATTAGGAGAGAGACATATAGAGTTACACGTTATCACACAACTTTAGAAAGATGAAATATGTGAAATTTCTTTAACATCTTATAGCCTTCTATTCATAAATGTGGCGCGCTTCACATTTATGAACAAGACTTTACTTGATATGGCTTATGATACATCCTAGGATCTTTCTAAACATTTTGCTCTAAATATAAAGTTTGTCACAACCCACAGTACACCCTAGGCGTAACATGGTGTATAGGACCCCGAGAGCCCTACAAAAGCCACTTAGCATTTATCATACAAGATAATAAAAGCAAAGACATTAAAAGATAGAATTTTATATATCAAAAGAATTTGCCAAAGCACAAGTCTAACAGAAGTCTCAAACCAATCTAATATATCATAAGGAAACTGATTGGGTGATACACCCAGATTACACTCCCTAAAGAAGTATAAGAGGTCATTGTCAAATACAGAACCTAACAGAGGTTAGGATCGTTCCTACAAGGAATATGTTCTAGACTTGGGGCTAATTTAATGTTTATTGTACTTTTAGTCAGATTAATTCCATAAAAGGAGGGATTTGTAAACAAAGTAATTAAATGATTGATTTGTTGAAACAATTAACAAGTAAGAAAAATTCACAATTTGTAATTTCAATATGAGATAAAACTAGGGAATAAATGTTCCCCACAAATTCTCAAAACAATAATCCTAATAATAGTAACTCTCTCCTAGTGTTAACATGAAAGGTTGGTAATTTAGGTATATCTTAAGTGATTGGTCTTCCAAGTATGGAATTTTACCACCCAACTTGGTCGATTTGCGAGTGTATGCTTTACTAACCCTTACCCTTAACCCAAGATTAGCCCTCGTAGTAGGTGGGTCAGACTATTAGATAACAGATTATCACGCTAAATCTCTGCTGTTCAATCCCTTTCTAATTCATTACTTCCTTGGTTGGGCAAGTAGAAATAAGGTGAGTTCTAACGTTGCGCACTGTTAAAAAACATTCAAAATGAATGAATTAACAATACATGTAGAAACACTAGTTTAGTATTACTTTATTATTAGTTTTACGTTGTTAATTACTCATGGTTCTGAAGAGTCCACAATTTGGACTCATTTAGGGCTTTATTTTAATAGATTTAGTGTCCTCAAATGCATATTTTGTGCAAATATTTGATGTATATCCTTGATTATCAGGTATTTGGATTGAGGAACAAAACATGGACACTAATGATCAAAAAGAAATAAGGCAGTTGAAAGAACGAAGAAAACAAGGCCTGATGATCGCCTAACCTAGTAGCCGAGTCACTGAATGGCCATGATCTCGCCTAAAGTTCCAGTGTGCCAAGCCTTGAAGGAGAAAATAAAGTCGGCGACCATAAAGGAGCAGTCGGTGAATCACCGAACGATTTCGCGATGCAGTGCTAGATTACCCAAAGTTGCAGAACTAGAAGATGTTGAAGGCCAAAGCAAAAAGGCGATGAAATTTACCAAAGGGTAAATTGCCGAGTGGATCGACGATCCTGACTTATTGCGCCGAATGGTCCTTCGCAACATATTTTTGGCGACTATAAATACATTTTAAAATTCTTAGTTTAGTATTAGTTTTCATAATATCTAATTTTATCAATCAGTTTTAGAACTCGGAGTTTGGAGACAATATTTTCCTTAGCTTTGAATATTTGAAGATTTACATTTTTGAGGAATTGAAAGTGGGTCTTTGAGATTCTTCAACCTTGACCTTTGAAAAGACGAAATTAATCATACCCAGTTGATGTAAACCCAACTTGGTAACAATTTTTTTATCTTTTTATGATGTCTAGCTATAACCCCAATTCTTGGGGTGTGATTATGTGATTATGGGTTGATTTAGCTACAGGATATTGTTAATTGATAGTTTAAATATTGTTTAAAAGTGATTTCAATCAGTAATTGTGGTTTAATGTAATGGGTTGTTGTTACAAATGCAACTCTAACTTCGTGTTTTTGGCTTGCTCGAGAGAGAGGTTTTGAAGCCAAGATTACTGATTTGATGGTCTATGGGTATTGGGTTGTCATGGGTTCAACTCGAGAGAGTGAATCCTAAATCCATTTCCACACATTCAGCTCGAGAGAGTAAGGACGTACCAGTCCCTGTGGGATTGGACCCCAATTTACTTAGTTGGGTTATAAATAACGATTATTGACACTTAGTATTGGAAGAAGTGTCCTGATATGTGAAATCAAAATGGCGCCGCTGGCGGGGAGTGGTGTTGTTTAAGATTCTTTAGTTAAGTTGAATTTTGTTCTTGGTAGTCATAGCTAAATTTAAATACTTTTATTTTTGGTTTGTATGTTGCTTTTTTGTGCAGCATAAAGGAGTATTTCTTGTAGTAATGGTGACCAAATGAACCTCTCTCCTTTAAGAATGATGATTCTTAGGGATAACATCCTAAGTTTCAGGCATATAAATGGTGAGTCAATCCATGAGCTGTGGCTGAGATTTAAGTCATTACTACTGCAATGCCCATCACATGGAACTTTAGATAACATGCTATTGGACTTCTTCTATAGAGGTCTTGGTCTGGAAAACAGAGGAGTGGCTGACCAAATGTCTTCGGGGAGACTCTCACGACTACCCTATGCAAAAGCAGCCTAGCTTCTTGATCACATGGCCAAGACCAACAAGGAGACTGAGAAGGACCAGATCTTGGCCACATTGTTAACTCAAGTGGATCTAGTGGCCAAAAAGATCTTGGAATTGGAATCACCAGACAAAAAGAAAGACTGGTACATTCCCCCTCATGAGCGTATCAATCCCAAGGTGTACGAGGGTGGACAAATAGAAGAGACACTCTCTCTCATTCTTCACAAAGTTGAAGATCACGACAAAGTGTTGAATAAGGTAAAAGAGAATGTATCACTACTGAATGCGATGACTACTTCCTATTCAATATCTGTTCAGCTGCTAGAGACCCAAATTGGTTATGTGTTGTCTCGTCTCTACCTTACAAATCAAGATTGAGTGGGGAAGTCGTGCTACGACATTAACTAAGGCGCTTCTTGGGAGGTAACCCAAGTGTTTATCATTTTATTTTCTTTCTTTTTCATTTTGAAGAAATGGTGTGTTAATTGTGCAGGTTGGCGCGCTGATAGTCTAGTCAGTGACTTAACGAAGAGGTGGTGAGCCCGACTTGGACCACCATTGGACTCAAGACAATTTTAAATAAGAGTCTGTAAAACTCGGTGAGTTTGGAGCATCTTGGTGAATAACCGACCAGGTCGGCGATCATGATCTAGTCTATTGTTTGGACCCCCACATTAACTGGAGGTCTTGTAAAACTTGACGAGGTAAGTGCCCACTTGGAGTGCCACCAAATGGGTCGGTGAGCAAAACTAATGTCCCTGAATGGGCGAGCACTGAATGGTTTTTAAAGTCCAAAGGTTTAAACTTTCAAACTCTTTCACTTTCCCTCACTTTTAATCTTGCCAAACTCACACCCACATAATATTATCTATATTTCTTGCATTTTTATCGCATTTTGGTTGTTGGATTTGGTGTTCGGAGTAGATTTCTCTGTCGCCTAGCATTTCAACTTATTTAATCGGCATATGAGGTTGATTTTCCGAACCCCAATTTTATTTTTAGCATTTTGTACTCTTATGCAATTGAATTTTATCTTAGTGATGTGTGCTGGGCCTCTCTGATCGTAATTGTAATTATGTGTGTCTGTGTTAACTTGAATATCGTGCCATAAATGCTTATAATGCTTATTTCGCGATATTTTGTGCTTTAAAATTGATTAAAATTTGTGGGGTTGTGCTTGCATGTTGTTGGGTCTAGTCGGGTGAAGTCTAAGTAGCCCATATTTGTGCCAAATGACATATTTTGCCCAATGATGGAGCGGTTGACGTCATTCTTAAGGGTAAAAGTTGTCAAATGGCCAAATTTTGCCAAACTGGGAGAAGTCTGAATATCCCAAGGGCATGGGAGTAATGGGTCTTAGTTTACTATGATGGGTGCATGTTTTGATTTTTTGTTTAGGGGGTTGTTGGGTTGAATTTGAGATGTTGGGTTGAAAGTAGGCACGCTGGGTCGTTTGGTGAGTTGGGTCGAGCTCGCCATACCACTCGCCGGTTCGCCAAAGTTTCCCATATCGCCTTTAATTTCATGCTAAATGTGAAGTTTGGTTTTGTAACTTTATGCGAGAATCCTGAGGTCACTGAAGGCACTTGGCGACTCGCTGAAAGTCCTTCTTAATCACCCATTGTCTGCGCTCCTAACCTTTAATTGCACTGTAACTTTCGGTGGGCTAATCTTTGCTCACTTAATGCTGTTGGTGATTCACCGAAAGGCCCTTCCATCTCTAACATGCAAAAGTTTTTCGAGATTTTTGAGCCAATCCTTTCGGCAAGACCGATCTAACTCTCCAAAGAGATTCGATGACTCGCCGATCTGTCTACAACTACTTTTCTGTGCATTTGATTGAACTATTTCTAGCTTTTCCTGATGTTTTGTAGATATGGCAAGGACAAATGAAGGACGAACTAACCCTTCTAAAAAGGGAAGGTAAGAGCCTCCAATATGAGGCAAGGGAAAAGGTAAAAGGCCTGTATTTGAGGCTCTGGAGCATAACTCCGTTAGTGAGGGTCCCCATACAACATTTTTTGAGACGGAGAACGACCACTCCCTACAGTCCCGACAGGCTGAGATTCGTGCTAGATCTCGCCCGGACTCAGCTAGAGTCCCTCCAGTAACTACCCCAGTAGATTCAGTGCCAGCTCCGACACCTCCTGTGGCTCCAGTGCCACCAATAGATCCTCCTCCCCGACTCCTAAATAGATTAAAAGCTGACAGGCTGCAAACTATCCTCGAGGAGAAGTTATTATCTATAGAGGGCCTTGAGGGCAGGTACTCCGCAGTGAGGCACAACCTCCACTTCCACTGGTTTGAGCAGTTCCCCAGGCCCCTAAATTCCTTCATGGGTCCGGGAGTTCTATAGAGCGTATGGTGACTTGGTCCTGAAGAATAAGTAAAAGGCTAGTGAGTTCAGATTGGTTAAGTCAGTCATGGTCTGAGGAAATAAAGTTGGATGAAATAGCAAGTGCATCAATAACGTAATTGACAGGGGATATCACTTTGACTACCCCAACCTGGCTACCAATACAACATCATTAGATGAGCTCAAAGGTTGGCTGGCGCCCCTCATCTCAGACTCCACCCCGAGGTGGATAGAGGAAAGAGTCCCGATCGAGAAAAGGGACTGGAGTATAGCTGCACATTATTGGTTTGAATTTATCAGAAGCTCTATTATGCCTTCCCATAATGAGTCCGTTCTCCGTCATCCTAAGAAGACCTGCCTTGGGTCGATTATTTTGACGAAGAGCATTGATATGGGGATTATTATTGAGCAAAAGAAAGGGATGAGGGCCAAGCAGAGGCATACTTCTCTTCCATTCCCATCTTGATCACAGAGTTATATCGGCGCGCTGGAGTTCCCCGGGATGATATGAGATATATTGAGGTTACCCCTTCTTCCTCCACTGACATCTGACGTATTGAGGTCAAGTACACACGAGAGGAGGCCGACAGGAGGAGAGAAGCTCTGGTGGATACATCCCCGGAGGTGGACATTGATTTTATACTTGTAGAGGCATCTTTGCCTACTCCGGCCTCCGGGCATTCAGGTACATCTATTCAGACTTCTTTTTCTTCACAGGCTCCAGGTGCATCTACCTCTGCCCAGCCCACCAAGATCACTCAGGCTATGACCCTGAAGATGTGGCACTTGGCTCATTTATCTGATGTGAGGGCGACTAGACTAGAGGATCTATCTTGTGGATGATTGAGCTTATGGCTCCTTGCTTAAATTGTTAATGATTTTTGGACCCTTTCGATTTTTTTATGCCACCTCTTGTTTGTGTCTGAATGTTGTAGTTCTCTTGCAAATTTGAGTATCGATCTTGATCAATACTAATGAAATGAATAGTGCTCATAATCAAATAAAAATGAATGTGCGGCTACGATAAGGACAAATGAAGTTGCATAGACATAATGTGAACTTTTTGCATCTCGTTGTGACTAGCCAATTATCAAATTGAGTCTCTTGTGATGAACATTATACACTAGTGAAAGTGTTAGAGTCTTGTTTGGCATTGGTGTCAATGCCTTGTCTGATGAGCTTACCGTGGACCATGTGTGATGACACCTAGAATTTTCCGCGTTGGTCCGGTTTAGTAAGTGATGCAATCTTTTGAGATAATATTAGGCAACTTTGAAGAGTGTGAAACAATTTGACATTATGCCTCTTTTTTGTGGCCTACCTTGTGAGTGTGTGAACTTCGCTTGAACACCTTTTGAGCCTTACCCTTTTATTGGTAGAAACTTGATGAAAATGTGACCTTTCTTAATCCATTGCCCTTAATCCCCATGATTTGTGGTTTATGTGAATAGCCAACTTAGGCCAAAAGCCTGAGTTGGGGGTGTGGTAAAAAGAGAAGGTAAATCAAGAAGTGCAAAGAAGTCTCCTTTGACCCATGGTTTTCAGAAAGAAGGAACCCCTCCATAAAAAAAAGAGGGAGAAAAAGAAGAAAAGAATGGAAAAGAAAAAGAATGAAAAAGTGGTGGAATAAAATTGTGAAATTGCAAAAAGAAATAGGGTGTCCAACAGTCCATGGAAAGTGAATAATGGGTGACCTTTGAGCATGAATGAGAATGATAAAAAAGAGGGAAGAAAGTGTTGTTCATACCACATTTCATGAGGATAGCAGCCACTGAGCCTAAATGACCATACCTTTACACTCAACCCAGTTACAAGCGTTGAAAAGACCTTTTTGATTTTGAGTGAGCTGAAACATGTGTTGATTGGAAAATATAGGCAAACCTATGGGTGAAATCATGCATTGTGTTCATCTTTGTGAGTGTAAGTGTTGCATTTGATTATGGAGCTTTAAATTGTTGAACCATTGATTGTGAGTATGGAATCTTTCTTTGTGTGAGGGCATTTGAGTACCTTTGTTGAGCTTGAACTTGCATTTGAAGAAAGTATTGTGAACTTGAGAGTCTTTGATAATGGTGAGTCACAACTTGAATCTTGAGTGCACAATTGATCTTTGCATTAGTAAGTTGAGTCTTTTTGTGTGCATTCTTAATTGAGTCTTGTGTAGCACTATTTAAGACATCTTTTTTGAACTGCTGAACTTGAGTTTACTTGAGGACAATCAAAAGTTTAAGTTGGGGGTGTTGATGAGTCCACGATTTGGACTCATTTCAGACTTTATTTTAATAGATTTAGTGTCCTCAAATGCATATTTTGTGCAAATAACTGATGTAAATCCTTGATTTTCAGGTATTTGGATTCAGGAACAAAGCATGGACTAATGAGCAAAAAGGAACAAGGCAGTTGAAAGAATGAAGAAAAGAGGGCCTAATGATCGCCTAACCTAGTGGGCGAGTCGCCGAATGGCCATGATCTTGCCTAAATTTCTAGTGTGCCTAGTCCTGAAGGAGAAAATCAAGTCAGTGCTAGAAAGTAGCAGTTGGCAAATCGCTGAACGGTTCCGCGATGCAGTGCTAGATCGCCCAAAGTTACAGAACTTAAAGGTGCTGAAGGCCAAAGAATAAAGGCAATGGAATTGACCAAAGGCCGAATCACCGAGTGGATCGATAATCCCTACTTACTGCGCCGAATGGTCCTTCTCTACATATTTTTGGCGACTATAAACACATTTTAAAAATCTTAGTTTAGTATCAGTTTTCATAGTATCTAATTTTTTCAATCAGTTTTAGAACTCTGTGATTGGAGATATTATTTTCCTTAGCATTGAAGATTTCCATTTTTGAGAAATTGAAAGTGGGTGTTTGAGATTCTTCATCCTTGACCTTTGTAAAGACAAAATTAATCGTACCCAGTTGATGGAAACACAACTTGGTAACGATTTCTATCTTTTTATGATGTTTAGCTAAAACCCCAATTTTTGGGGTGTGATTATTGGTTGATTTAGCTGCTGGGTATTGTTAATTGATAGTTTAAATGCTATTTAAAAGTGATTTCAATCAGTAAGTGTGGTGTAATGTAAAGGGTTGTAGTTGCAAATGCAACTCTAACTTCATGTTTTTGGGTTGCTCAAGAGAGAGGTTTTAAAGCCAAGATTACTGATTTGATGGTCTGTGGGTATTAGCTTGTCATGGGTTTAGCTCGAGAGAGTAAATCCTAAACCCTTTTCTACACATTCAACTCGAGAGAGTGAGCACGTACCAGTCCCCATAGGATTCGACCCCAACTTACTTAGTTGGGTTATCACTAATGATCGTTGGCACTTAGTATTGGAAGAAGTGTCCTGTTACGTGAAATCAAAATGGCGGGGAGTGGTGTTGTTTAAGATTATTTAGTTAAGTTGAATTTTATTCTTGGTAGTCATAGCTGAACTTACTTTTATTTTTGGTTTGTACGTTGCTGGTTTGAGAAACATAAAGGGGCATGTCTTGTAGCAATGGTGACCAAATGAACCTCTCTCCTTTAAGAATGATGATTCTTAGGGATAACATCCTCAGTTTCAGGCAAATAAAGGGAGAATCAATCCATGAGCTGTGGCTGAGATTTAAGTTATTACTACTGCAATGCCCAGCGCATGGAATTTTAGATAACATGCAAACAGCTTCTATAGAGTTCTTGGTTTGGAAAACAGAGGAGTGGCTGACCAAATGTCTCCGGGGGGTCTCTCACGACTGCCCTATGCAATAGCAGCCCAACACCCTGATCACATGACCAAGACCAACAAAGAGACTGAGAAGGACCATATCTTGGACACACTATTAACTCAGCTGGATCTAGTGGCCAAAAAGATCTTGGAATTGGATGCACCAGACAAAAATAAAGACCGGTACATTCCCCCTCATGCGCGTATCATTCCCAAGGTGTACGAGGGTGGACAAATAAAAGATATACTCTCTCTCATTCTTCACAAAGTCAAAGGTCACGACAAAATATTGAATAAGATAAAAGAGAATGTCTCACTACTGAATGAGACGACTGCTTCCCATTCCATATCTATTTAGTTACTAGAGACCCAAATAGGTCATGTGTTGTCTCGTCTCTACCCCACAAATCAAGATTGAGTGGAAAAGTCATGCCACGACGTTCACTATGGTGCTTCTTGGGAGGCAACCGAAGTGTTTATCATTTTATTTTCTTTCTTTTTGAGTTTGAAATAATGGTGTATTGATTGTGCAGGTCAAAGTGTGGAAGGTGTTTGAAAAGTGTAGGTTGGCAAGCTGATTGTCCAGTCGGCGACTCACCAAAGAGGTCGGCGAGCCCAACTTGGACCGCTATTGGAATCAAGACAATTTTAAATAGGAGTCTGTAAAACTGGGCGAGCCCAGGAGCAACTTGGGGAATTGCTGACCAGGTCAGTGATCGCGATCTAGTCTGCTGTTTGTACCCCCACATTAACTGGAGGTCCTATAAAACTCGGTGAGGTAAGTGCCCACTCGGCGTGTCGCCGAATGAGTCGGTGAGGAAAACTAATGTCGTCGAATGGGCGAACACTGAATAGTTTTTAAAGGACAAAGGTTTACACTTTCTAACTCTTTCACTTTCCCTCACTTTTAATCTTGCCAAACTCACACCCACACAATATTATCTATATTTATTGCATTTTGATCGCATTTTGGTCGTCGGATTTGTGTTCGAAGTAAATATCTTTGCCGCCTAGCATTTCAACTAATTTAATCGGCATCCGAGGTTGGTTTTTCGAACCTCGAATTCATTTTTAGCAATTTATACTCTGATGCAATTGAATTTTAACTTAGTGCCTCATGAGCATATCAAGCCCAAAGTGTACGAGGGTGGAGAAATAAAAGAGATACTATCTCTCATTATTTACAAAGTTGAAGATCACGACAAAGTGTTGAATAAGATAAAAGAGAATGTCTCATTACTGAATGAGATGACTGCTTCCCATTCCATATATGTTCAGCTGCTAGAGACCTAAATGGGTCATGTGTTGTCTCGTCTCTATCCCACAAATCAAGATTGAGTGGGGAAGTCGTGCCACAATGTTAACTAAGGCGCTTCTTGGGAGGAAAACCAAGTGTTTATCATTTTATTTTCTTTCTTTTTAAGTTTGAATAATGGTGTGTTGATTGTGCAGGTCAAAGTGTAGAAGGTGTTTGAAAAGTGCAGGGTGGCGAGCTGACAGTCTAGTCGGCGACTCACCGAAGACGTCGGCGAGCCCGACTTGGACTACCGTTGGACTCAAGACAATTTTAAATAGGAGTCTGTAAAACTTGGCGAGCTAGGAGCAACTTGGCGAATTGCCGACCAGGTTGGCGATCGCGATCTAGTCTGCTGTTTGGACCCCCACATTAACTGGAGGTCTTGTAAAACTCAACGAGGTAAGTGCCCACTCGGCGTGTCGCCAAATGGGTCGTTGAGCAAAACTAATATCGCCGAATCAACAAGAACTTAATGGTTTTTAAAGGCCAAAGGTTTACACTTTCACACTCTTTCACTTTCCCTCACTTTTAATCTTGCCAAACTCACACCCGCACAATATTATCTATATTTCTTGCATTTTGATCTGATTTTGGTCATTGAATTTGTGTTCGGAGTAAATTTCTTTACCGCCTAGCATTTCAACTAATTTAATCGATATCTGAGGTTGGTTTTTCGAACCCTGAATGCATTTTTAGCAATTTGTACTCTTATTCAATTGAATTTTATTTTATTGATGTGTGCTGGGCCTCTCTGATCGTAATTGTAATTATGTGTGCCTGTGTTAACTTGAATATCATGCCATAAATGCCTATAATGCTTATTTCTCGATATTTTGTGCTTTAAAATTGATTAAAATTTGTGGGGTTGTGCTTGCATGTTGTTGGGTCTAGTCAGGTGAAGTCTAAGTATCCCGCATTTGTGCCAAATGACGTATTTTGTGCAATGATGGAGTGGTTGACGCCATTCTTAAGGGCAAAAGTCGTCAAATGGCCAAATTTTGCCAAATCGGGAGAAGTCTGAGTATCCCAGGGGCATGGGAGTAATGGGTCTTAGTTTAATTTGATGGGTGCATGTTTTGATTTTTGTTTTCGACGGTTGCGGGTTGAATTTGGGATGTTCGGTTGAAAGTAGGCACGTTGGGTCGTTTGGCGAGTTGGGTCGTGCTCACCGAACCACTTGACGGTTCGCCAAAGTTCCCCATATCGCCTTTAATTTCATGCTAAATGTGAAGGTTTGTTATGTAAGTTTTTGTGAGAAGCTTGAGGTCACCGAAAGCACTCGGCGACTCATTAAAAGTCCTCCTTAATCACCCTTTGTCTACGCTCCTGACCCTTAATTGCACTGTAACTTTCAGCGGGATAATCTTTGCTCGCCGAAAGGCCCTTCCATCGCCGATATGCAAAAAAATTCTGAGATTTTTGAGCCAATCCTTTCGGCGAGCCTGATCTAGCTCACCAAAGAGATTTGGTGACTCACCGACTGGTTCGGTGTTTTTGTCTGCAACCGCTTTTCTTTGCATTTGATTAAACTGTTTCTAACTTTTCGTGATGTTTTGAAGATATGGCAAGGAAAAATCCGGACATGCCACCTCAAAAAAGAGCACGGGCCATTAATATAAATGATGGATGAACTAACCCTTCCGAAAAGAGAAGGCAAAAGCCTCCAAAAGAAGGCAAGGGAAAGGGTAAAAGGCCCGTATATGAGGCTTCAGAGCACAACTCCGTTAGTGAGGGTCCCCATACAACATTCTTTGATCCGGAGGATAGCCAACTCCTATAGTCTTGGCAGGCTGAGATCTATGCTAGATCTCGCCCGAACTCAGCTAGAGTCCCTCTAGTATCCACACAAGCAGATTCAGTGCCAGCTCCAGCACCTCCTGTGGCTCCAATGCCATAAATAGCTCCTCCTCCCCGACTCCTGAGTAGATTAAAAGATGACGGGCTGCGAACTATCCTTGAGGAGAAGTTATTATCTATAGAAGGCCTTGAGGGCAGGTACTCCGCAGTGAGGCACAACCTCCACTTCCACCGGTTTGAGCAGTTCACCAGGCCCCTAAATTTCTTCACGGGTCCGGGAGTTCTATAGAGCGTTTGGTGACTTGGTCCCGAAGAATAAGAAGAAGGCTAGCAAGTTCAGATTGGTTAAGTCAGTCATGGTCTGGGGAAATAAAGTTAGATGAAATAACAAGTACATCAATAATGTACTTAATAGGGGATATGACTTTGACTACCCTAACCTGGTTACCACTACAACATCACTACATGAGCTCAAGGGATGGCTGGTACCCCTAATCTCAGACTCCACCTCGAGGTGGAAGAGGCAAGAGTCCCCATCGAAAATAGGGACTTGAGTGTAGCTGCACGTTATTGGTTTGAATTCATCAGTAGCTCTATTATTCCTTCCCTAAATGAGTCCGTTTTTCGTCATCCTAAGGCGGCCTGCCTTGTGTCGATTATTTCAAGGAAGAGCATTGACATGGGGTTTATTATTGAGCAAGAGTGGCCATGAGGGCCAAGCAGAGACATACTTCTCTTCCAGTCCTAGTCTTGATCACAGAGTTGTGCCGGCGTGTTGAAGTTCCCCGAGATGATACGAGAGATATTGAGGTTACCTCTTCTTCCTCCACTAACATTCGTCATATTGAGGCCGAGTACACACGAGAGAAGGCCGACAGGAGGAGAGAAGCTCCAGTGGATACATCCCCAGAAGTGGACATTGATTTGATAACTGCAGAGGCATCTTTGCCTACTCTGGCCTCCGGGACTTCGGTACATATGCTTCGACTACTTCTTCTTCACAGGCTCCAAGTGCATTTTCCACTACCCAGCCCACTGAAGTCACTCAGGCTATGATCCTAAAGATGGGGCAGCTGGACTATCCAGCTGATGTGAAGGCAACTAGACTAGAGAGATCTATCTTGTGGATGATTGAGGCTGCTATCTTAGCTGCACTTACCCCCTTTCAAACTTCCATTGACACTTTCACTACGAGAGTTGAGGCTTGTGAGAGCAGACAGGGGGAGACCTCTGAGGTTATGTCTTTGTAAGCTGAAGTAGCAGATTTGAGGAAGGACGTAGACTATCTAAAGTCTACTGACTTCACTTCATTACTATAGGCTGCTGATAATGTGGACGCTCTTCTGACTTCAGAGATTCCTTCAACTACCACCGGAGATATACATAGGTATGATACAATAGTTGATGAGTCAAAGACAGAGACCGACGAGGAATAGATTGAGGTAAGAGAGGATAATATTTATGGAGACCTACCAGATCTGAAATAGACTATTGTACAGTCAGTGATCTAGACATCACTGTCCAAGACATCCATGGCAGCTCCTAGTGGATTTGGTACTACTGATGCTACATCGGGCACTGATGCCCAGACAGACGGAGTGACTGAGTAGACATGATTCCTTTTTACCTCCCTCTCTATCTTACTTTTTGACTTTTTGGTATTTTATTGTTTACAATTGAGGACAAATGACTTTTGATTTGTGGTGGGGTGAGGCCCACCTTGTGTGACTGTTTTTCTGTATATATTGGGATTTGGGGCTTGATATTGTCTTGATACTATTTTTGTGGATAATTGAGCTTGTGGCTCCTTGCTTAAATTATTAATGATTTTTGGACCCTTCCAAAATATTTTTTGTGCCACCCCTTGTTTGTGTTTGAATGTTGTTTTTCTCTTGCAAATTTGAGTATCGGTCTTGATCAATACCGATGACTTGAATAATGCTCATAATCGAACAAAAATGAATGTCCGGCTACAATGAGGCCATATGAAGTTGCATAGACAATATGTGATTTTTTTGCATCTCGTTGTTACTCGCCAATTATCAAATTGAGTCTCTTGTGAGGAACATTGCACACTAGCGAAAGTGTGGAGTCTTGTTGGACATTGGTGTCGATGCGTTGTGTGATGAGCTTATCATGAACCATGTGTGATGACACCTACAATTTGCCTCGTTGGTCCAGTTGATTAAGTGATGCAACCTTTTGAGATGATCTTAGGCAACTTTGAAGAGTGTAATACAATTTGACATTATACCTCTTTTTGTGGCCTATCTTGTGAGTGTGTAAACTTCACTTGAACACCTTTTGAGCCTTACCCTTTTCTTGGAAGAAACTTGATGAAATTGTGACCTTTCTTAATCCATTACCCTTAATCGTCATGATTTGTGGTTTATGTGAATAGCCAACTTAGGCCAAAAGCCTAAGTTTAGGGTGTGGTAAAAAGAGAAGGTAAATCCAGAAGTGCAAAGAAGTCCCCTTTGACCCATGGCTTTGAGAAAAAAGGAACCCTTCCATAAAAAAAGAGATAGAAAAAGAAGAAAATAATAAAAAAGAAAAAGAATGAAAAAGTGGTGGAGTAAAATTGTGAAATTGCAAAAAGAAATGGGGTGTCCAACAGTCCATGGAAAGTGAATAATAGGGTTAGCTTTGAGCATGGATGAGAAAGATAAAGAAGAGGGAAGAAAGTGTTGTTCATACCACAATTCATGAGGATAGCAGCCACTGGACCTAAATGACCATACCTTTACACTGAGTCTAGTTTCAAGCCTTGAAAAGACCTGTTTGATCTTGAGTGAGCTAAAACAAGTGTTGATTGGTAAATAAAGGCAAACCTATGGGTCAAATCATGCATTGTGTTCATCTTTGTGAGTGTGAGTGTTGCATTCGATTCCGGAGCTTTAAATTGTTGAACCATTGTGTGTTAATATGGAATTATTCTTTGTGTGAGGGCATTTGAGTACCTCTGTTGAGCTTGAACTTGCATTTGAAGAAAGTATTGTGAACTTGAGAGTTTATGTTAATGGTTAGTCACAGCTTGAATCTTTTATTGCACAATTGATCCTTGCATGAGTAAGTTGAGTCTTTTTGTGTGCATTCATGATTGAGTCTTGTGTAGCACTGTTTAGGACATCCTTTTTGAACTGCTGAACTTTAGTTTACTTGAGGACAAGCAAAAGTTTAAGTTGGGGGTGTTGATGAGTCCAAGATTTGGACTCATTTCTGGCTTTATTTTAATAGATTTAGTGTTCTCAAATGCATATTTTGTGTCAATAACTGATGTAAATCCTTGATTTTCAGGTATTTGGATTGAGGAACAAAGCATGGACACCAATAAGCAAAAAGGAACAAGACAGTTGTAAGAATGAAGAAAAAAGGGCCTGATTATTGCCTAACCCAGTGCGCGATTCACCGAAAGGTCATGATCTCACCTAAAGTTCCAGTCTGCCAAGCCTTGATGGAGAAAATCAAGTTGGCGATAGAAAGGAGCAGTCGGTGAATCGCCGAACAGTTCTGCGATGCAGTGCTAGATCGCCCAAAGTTACAGAACTTTAAGATGTTGAAGGCTAAAGCAAAAAGGTGACGAAATTGACCAAAGGGCAGATCACTGAGTGGATCGGTAATCCCGATTTATTGCGCTGAATGGTCCTTCGCATCAGATTTTTGGCAACTATAAATACATTTTAAAATTCTTAGTTTAGTATCAGTTTTCATAGTATCTAATTTTATCAATTAGTTTTAGAACTCTGAGTTTGAAGACAATATTTTCCTTAGCTTTAAAGATTTGAAAATTTCCATTTTTGAGAAATCGAAAGTGGGTCTTTGAGATTCTTCAACCTTGACCTTTGTAAAGATGAAATTAATCATACGCAGGTGATGGAAACACAACTTGGTAACAATTTCTATCTTTTTATGATGTCTAGCTAAAACCCCAATTCTTGGGGTGTGATTATGGGTTGATTTAGCTGCTGGGTATTGCTAATTGATAGCTTAAATGTTGTTTAAATGTGATTTCGATCCGTAATTGTGGTTTAATTTAAAGGGTTGTAGTTGCAAATGCAACTCTAACTTCGTGTTTTTGGCTGGCTCGAGAGAGAGGTTTTAAAATCAAGATTACTGATTTGATGGTCTATGGGTATATGGTTGTCATGGATTCAGCTCGAGAGAGTGAATCCTAAACCCTTTTCCACACATTCAGCTCGAGAAAGTGAATGTGCTAAAGTGAAGGCGGTTCCTAATTGCTGCTTATTGGTGTTCGAGAGAAACCAATTTGATTCGGGGTAAATTGTTTGACAGAACATTTATCCCCACTAAAGTCTAGCTTATTCACTGATTTACAACTATATACTATCAATTGAAATTACCCATTTGTCTACCTTATCCTATAATCCAATACCATCCCAAGAACCCGTCTCTTTACTTGTTTCTTAGTGTTAATTGTTGACCCCCATATTTGACACTTGTGTCACCTCTTAATTTGAAACCACGCTTTTACTCGTAAATGTTTTTACCTATGATTAACTTGAACATATTTGCACTTGGCTCTTGAGTCTTAAGCACATACCATTCCTTGTGGGATTCGACCCCAACTCACTTAGTTGGGTTATATTGCTGACTAACGATCGTTGACACTTAGTATCGGAAGAAGTGTCCTGATACGTGAAATCAGGTTCCCACAATTTTAGTGTGGATTTAGTTATTCATGCTTGAGTTATCACAATTCATAGTAGGGTTAATAATATTAATCATGAACTTACAATTAGAATAGATGAAATCTGAAATCTTGAATTGAAGAACAAACGCAAATTGCATTGACTAACTTTAAGAATTAAAAGTTGTAAGTGTTTGCAATATAATTATCAAAGCCAAAAACAAAGTATCATAAAACACCTAACCACCCAAAAATGAAAATTAAAACTAATATTTATAGAAAATAAATCCTAAACCAAGGAGGAAAAGGAAGCTTAAGCAAATCTGGTTTAGGCAGTGTCATCATCGGGTTGCGACCTACGGCTTTTCACAAGAACAACGGTTCGTAGGTTCCACCGTTACACAAAAGTTGGCAAAAAATCCAGTAGGTGTCATCGACGATCATGACCTACAACTGGTAGGTCTAAGAACGGCCCGTCATGTTCAATTATTGTTCATGGATTGAACTTATCTTCTCTAAAGTCATCTATGAAACTTCATCGACGGCCCGTCATCAGACTTACAACTCATCAGTCACCTCCGTCGTTCCATACTTAGCCCATTTTCTAAAAACTATACCCATGCCAGCCACCTATGACTCGTTGAAGGAACAATGGCTTGTAGGTGGGCTCGTCTGTTTCCACTTCTCTTCTGTTCATGGTACTTTTAACTCCAACTTCTCCAAAACCTATTTCCTACAAAATTAGATAAAAACACCATCAAATCTAATAACAATGCCTAAGATTCATGAACAACTACAAGTTTAATGCATCAAAAATATCGTAAAATGATGGTACATCAAAACCCTCAACTTAAAATTGTTGCTTGTCCTCAAGTGACACAACAAACTCTAAACGAGACTTATGTAGAAGCAACACAAAAACTCAAGCAATCACATGACATTTTCCAATAAATCATCCTCTTTAACTATTCTCAACATAGTGAAAATCTTTTAATCAGACTTAACAAGATAACTCATGTGGATCAATAAATGACATAGACATACCAACAAACACATTCACATTCAAAGAAAACAATCACTAAGATACTAACTCTTTAACAATGTAACATGTTCCCTTACCACAAAGAAATCCCTTTTTCACACAGAATGTGATGTTTTAGTTAGGGACTCATTACACACTCACACCTAAAAGCGAATTCAAATACAGTTTGTGCTCAATCCCATAGGCTTGCCCTTATTTTCTATGCTTTGACTTTCCAAACTGGTTACTTAGGATCACTGTAGGACTTTCTTAGCTTGTAACGTAGGCTCTGAGTCAGGTGTGATATATTTGGATATTAAGTGACTTTTCTGTCCTTCTTAACATTACATTGGCTAATTTACCTCTTTCACAACCAACTCTAGCATTGTCTTATTTTCTGCTCGTCTCCTTATGATTTATTTAAGTGCGGGTGTTACTTTGACTTGACATTCTTGCTTGTTTCATATTTTCTTCATCTTTTTATTTAAGCATTATAATTATTTTGTTTCTTTTTGTTCAGTCACACCATTCTATACATTTTTGCTCATTTGTTTTTTCTTTACCATACCTTTTCTTTGTTGTTATTCTTCACAATATCCACCGTCAACTTATGTATTTTGCATGAGTTGAGGTGCACGATGTCCTAGTGAGGACCAGGGCCAAAATCAAGGCAAACTTCTGAAGTAGCCACCCTCAACTTAGACTTTTAGCTTGAATTGAGGTGCACAATGTCCAAGGAGGGACTTGGGAGCAGGGCCATACAACTTTTCAATGAAGGTGAGTTGGGTGTATTGGAAGAAGTGGTATTTGTTAGGCTCACACATTTGGATCAAAAGGAGCATTTATTCCTTTGATTGCTTTTAGGCTTAAGCGGACTCATTATCAATAATGGCTTATGATTATTTCCCAATTCCCAGTTTAAATCATTTTAGCAAGACCAACAGGTCAAGTTCTAGATTGGCACGCACTATATGAATACACAAAAAGTGTCACACACATGACACCTTTTTTCACTATCAAATTGTTAATGCACATGGTTCAAGTTATAACTTAAGTCATGTTGTCATATCGGTTCCTATCATGTCATATAAAGATCCAACGCATACAACTCATCAAACCCACAGATCTAGCACATATAAATTTGAAGGGGTATCAATTTTCATTCTCTTTTGCCATCATGCTTTCATTTTAGTCTCCTTCTACACGTATACTATTCTAAACATGTCGGTTCAAAAATATAAAATTGTTCCTTGGGGAAAAAGAACACAGGCTAGAAAATCCTAAGGAAGGATTGTGAGTTGGGTTATTCAAACTTCACCCTAACACTCACAATTCATTCACCCCACCCCCACAAAAAATATGGTGCAATTCCTTCAATTCACAAAAACAAATTATTATACATAGGATGAGACAGACGCGTGGTGTATAAGCGATAAAGCCAAATCAAGAAGCGACTGGGTTCGGTTTCCCAGAACCCGCTGATCATCAAGAATGATGCCCTAAGTAACGCCCTCAATAATAGTAGGAACACCATCAGTAGTGCTTCTCGAGGAAAATTCACCCACAATCAACTCCCTTACTCTTTGCTGCAGAAAATCCTCATCAAGTGTAGATTGTCGCTAAGCGGCCTCAAACTGCTACCTCTCCCTCTTTCTGATCCGTTTCTCCTCCTCTCTATCAGTAGTGGCCCCTGAAGTACCTGTGTGCTTTCCAGCCACATGAGGGGGAGGGGGGTTCAAGAGAAGGTGTGTCCTCGCTAAATAATGAATTCAACACCGTATCACTTGCATCCTTATCTGGTGCAGGATCTAGGATAGCCTCATCTAGAGAAACTAAGGCATCATTATCAGCCCAAAGTTTGGACATATCTGACTTAAAAGTAGTCATATCAGTAGTAGACCCAAGCTGAGGCCTCTCAAGCATCCTAAGCTCAAACACATCGATCCTCCGATGCACCACCTGAATCTTTACATCCACCACCTTCATCGTCTGAGCTTCTAACTCTCCAAAATATTTCTTCATCCAAGGCTGAATATGTTGCAATAGTGTGGCCATCTGAGTCTCCATTTTCTGGACTCGAGCAAGTGAAAGCATTGATCTTGGGCATATTTATATATCCAACTATTACAAATTACCCATCTTTAATGTAAGTTTAAGGACATTCACTAATCTAACTAACATATTTTTACTTAGTATTGCGATGATTGCATACTAATATACATGATTAGCTATTTTGCAGGGTCTAAAAAGACTATTGAATCAGGATAGTAAATGAATCAAGAACGAGAAGTAACGAGAAGAGCAAGAAGCTGGCGCGATGCCCTAACCTCACATGCATAACAAGGACGCAATGTACAAGGCCAAAGGTGACATAGACCTCTTTTTGGAAGACTGGCAGCGCGACGCCCTAGCCTTCTAGGCGCGAGTTCGGTGCACTTCCCCAAGGGATTACTAACGTTTTTGGTGAAAATTGAATTAAGTAGGATTCCTTTTTAGGCTAGTGATGAGTCCACAATTTGGACTCATTTAGGGCGTAATTTTAATAGAATTATTGTCCTCAAAGGCACATTTTGTCTCATTAACTAATGTAAAACCTTAAGTTTCAGGTATTTGGAGTTTGAGACAAAGCATGGACACTACTTGGCAAAAAGGAACAAAATGGTTGAAAAGATGAAGTTAAGAAGGCCTGAGGATCATCTAATGCATTAGGCGAGTCGCCGAATGGCCTGAATCTCGCCAAAAGTTCTAGTGTGCTGAGCCCTAAAGGAAAAGATCCAGTCGGCGATGAAAAGGAGCAGTCGGTGCGACGCCGAATAGTTTCGTGATGCAGTACTATACCGTCCAATGATCCAGAACGCAAAGATGCTGAAGGCAAGAGCTAAAAGGCTATGAAGTAGACCAAAGGGCGGATCGCCGAGTGCATCGGTGATCCCGACTAACTGCGCCGAGTGACCCTTCGCAGTACACTTTTTGATACCTATAAATACTTGTTTAAATTTTATTTCAGCAAGCATTTCCAGATACAACATTTATTTTTCTAAATTTCAAGTAGAGATACATTGTTCTTAGACCTTGAATATTCAAAGGGTTTCAACTCCAAGAAATTGGACATGGTTCTCGAAGATTCTTCACTCTTGACGTGTTTTAAGACTTAATCCTTCATACCCAGTTGATGGAAATTAATATTGGTATAAATTTTTATCTCTTTTACATGTCTAGCTAAAACCCCAATTCTTGGGGTGTGACTCTGTGAATATGGGTTAGATTATATGTTGGGTCTTGCTTGTTGATGGTTTATTTGTTGTTTAGATGTGATTTCTTTTTGTTTTTGTGTATGAACTTAATGGAATTGTAGTTGCAAATACGATTTCATTTTAGTATTTTTGGCTTGCTAGAGAGAGAGGTTGTAAAACTAAGACTACTAAATTGATAGCCAGTGGTATTGGGTCAACATCGGTTCATCTCGAGAGAGTGAATCCTAGTCCTTCTCCCACACATTCAGCTCGAGAGAGTGAATGGGCTAAGGCAGATGTTGTTCTTAATGTGGCAACTAGGTGCTCGAGAGAAATCGAGTTTATTAGGGGTAAGTTACTCGAGAGAGAATTTACCCCCACTATAGTCTAGCGTAGTCACAAATACTCAACAATTTACTGTCAAAAACATGTACCGGATAATTTAGTCTATCTCATATTCCTATCACATCCGAAGAATCCCGTGTCTCTATCTCATTTTCGTATATTTTTGCTATTTTTAGTTGTTAATTAATACAAAACCCCCCATTGATAATTGACGCTTGCATCACCCCTTTTAATTTAGTATGTTTATATTCAATAATGTCTATAGCTATGACTAAATAGAACTTAATTTTATTTTTCTATTAATTCTCAAAATCACTCCCTTGGGACTCGACCCCAACCCTTGGTTGGGTTACTGTACTATTGTACGATCATAGATACTTGAATTGGAAGTTGTGTCTTGATTACGCAAACATCAAAATAGCGCCTTTGCCGGGGACTGGTGTTATTTGAGAATTTTTAGTTAAGTAAATATTTTGTTTTTCTTAGTTGTAGTTTACTTAATTTTTAGTTTAGTTTTGTTTGTTTGAGTAATTGTTTCAGGAAAAATGAGTGAGAATGAAAGCTATGGGTATCAAACAAATCATCCTCTCTCTGAAATTGTTGAACCTTAGGGACAATCTCCTGACATTCAGGGAAGTAGGGGGTGAAACCATCCAAGAGATGTGGCTGAAATTCCAGGTAGTGCTATGCCCATGCCCAAATCATGGGTTGTCAGATAAAGTGCAACTGGAGTGCTTCTATAGGGGTCTTGGACTCAAAAATAGAAGTACCGTTGACCAACTTTTCGAGGGTTGTTTGCTACAACAACCTTATGAAGTAGTAGCCAAACTCCTCGACGGCATGGTTAAGACCAACGAGGAAATGAAAAGAAAACAAGAATGGGCTACAATGTTAACTCAACTGAATTTCTTAACCAAGAAAGTCACGGAATTGGAAGACCAGTCCAGGAAAAAGGATAAGCACTTCCCCATTCGAAAGTGTAAAGAGGGGAAGCGGCAGGAAGATGGGCAGAATGAAGAAAGTCCTCTTACTTATTCAACACAAGATTAAGGAACACGACAAAGTGTTAAATGAGGTAAAAGAGAACATTGAAATGCTGAATGAGACGACTACCTCAAATTCCATGATTTTCAGCTACAGGACGCCAAGATAAATCAATTGATATCAAGTCACTGTTCACAGCATAGTGAGGAGTCGCCTAGTGACACCATGGCCGACTCTGAAAATGAGAACTAGGTGTTGACTTGCGTCGTGCCACGAGGTTAACTAAGGCGTTATTTGGAAGGCAACCAAAACCCCTTTTTGCTATTTTTTATGTTTTGGTAAAATAATGGTATGTTGTTTGTATAGGTTGAAGTGTGGAAGGTGTTCAAAAAATGTAGGGTGGCGAGTAACAAGTCCAGTTGGAAAATCACCGAGGAGGTCGGTGAGCATGACCTAATCCACCATTTGACTCAAGACATATTCAAATTGGAGTCTTTAAAACTTGACGAGCCCAAGAAATTATTGGCGTGTCACCGACCTCGATGTAGATCGTCATTTGGACACCATATTAACTAGAGGTCTTGTAAAAATCCATGAGGTAAATGACTACTCGGCGAAACGCCGAGTGGTTTGGTGATCATGACTAATGCCACCGACTTTGCAAGAACTGGACGATTATTCGGGCCACAAGTTTAAAATTCTAATTCATTCAGTTTCCCTCACGTGTTATCTTTCCAAACTCACACCTACACATTATTCTCTATATTTTGCGCTATATCAAGGTGTTAGTTATCGATTTGTGGTCGAAACTTGGATTACATTGCCGCTTAGCATCTCAATAACAATTTAATCAACATAAAAGGTTGATTTTCCAAACCCCAAGCTTGTTTTGCCATAATTATACTCAATTGCGATATTTTGATTTGGTTGATTTGTGCTAGACCTGTCTGATAGGATTAGAGTTCTTAATTGCCCGATTCTATTCGATAACTTTGCTTATATTGCCTTCAATATGGAAATTCCAATTTCTAGTGCATTGAGATGGATTTATTTGCGATGGGTAGTGCTTGTATGTTACGGGTCTTAGTCAAATTTGTGTTGTGTGTGCTTTACTTTACTTGTGTTTTCGGGGGTTACGGGGTTGAATTCGAGAAGGTGGATTGAAAGTAGGCACATTGGGCCATTTGGCAAGTTGGGTCGAGCTCACCGAACCACTTGGTGGTTCGCTAAATCACCCATTATCACCTTAAATTTCATGCTCTATATGTTGTTTGATTCTATAACTTTCGATGAGAAGCTTGAGGTCGCCGAAAGCACTCGGTGACTCATCGAAAGTATTCTTGATTGCCCATTGTGTGCCCCCCTAGCCTTTGTTGTACTGTAACCTTCAGCAGATAACCCCTTACTCATCGAAAGTGTTCGTTGACTCACCGAAAAGATTCAAAAGTCTTCTTGCAACTGATTACTTTTTTTTGTTTGTCGAATATTTTCTAACTTTCCCTCGAAGCTTTGCAGACATGGATAGACCTAAATTTGCATGGAGAATCATGCCACCCAGACTGATATGAGCACGGGAATTCCAACTAGAGAGCGGAAGGTCGAATCCTCCCAAGAAGGTAAAGCAAGAACATCCACCTGGAAACAAAGGAAAAGGCAAGAAGCCCAATGCTAACATGAAGACTCATCCATGAGACCCCTCTATCTCTTCATGGTCCCGGGGACTCTACACAGCTAACCATTCCTTTTTGGCGGATGCAGACTTGGACAATCTTAGTAAGTTTGGCATTGCCGGATCTTTCGAGGTGAATCCGGACACTGAAGCCCAAATCCAGGCATGCACCGGGCACTGATGCCCATACAGATGGAGAGACTGCATAGACAGGATCCTTTCTTTACCTCCCTCTCTGTCTTTCTTTTGTTTACATTCTAGATATTTGATTCTTTACATTTGAGGACAAATTAATTTTTATTTGTGGTGGGGTGAGGCCCACTTTTGTGTGCTATTCGTAAATCGTGTTTCGTTTATGTATTTGGGTTTTTGTGCTTAAATTGTGTTGACACTGCTTTCGTGGAAGGTTTGAGCTTGTGGCTCCTTTTGCTTTAAATTACAAATGATTTTGATCCTTTCGTAAAAAATTTGCCACCTCTTGTATGTGTTGAATGTGGCTGTTCTCTTGCAAATTTGAGTATCGGTTTTGATCAATACCGATGACTTGAATAGTTCTCATAATCGAACAAACATGAATGTGTGGCTACGATAAGGCCAAATAAAGTTGCATAGATAATATGTGAATTCTTTGCATCTTGTTGTGACTAGCCAATTATCAAATCAAATCTCTTGTGATGATCGTTGCACACTAGAGAAAGTGTGGAGTCTTGTTTGGCTTATATTGTCAATGCCTAGTTAGATGAGTTTACATGTGAACTATGCATGAAGGATCCTAGAATTTGCCCCGTTGGTCTGGTCAACGAAGTGATGCTATCTCTTGATATGATCTTAGGCAACTTCGAAGAGTGTGAGCCAATTTGACATATACCTCTTTTGTGGCCTACCTTGTGAGAGTGTGAACCACTTTTGAACACCCCTTGAGCCTTACCATTATTTGGAAGAAACTTGATGAAAACAATGACCTTTCTTTATCCATCACCCATAATCCTCATGAAATTGTGGTTAGTTGAAAAGCCAACTTATTCCAAGTTGGGGGTGTGGTGAAAAGAGAAGGGAAAATCAAGAAGTGCAAGAAAGTCCCTTCTACCCATGATTTTGTGAAAAATGGAACCCCTTCATATAAAAAAAAGAAGAAAAGAAAAAAAAGAAAAAGAATGAAAAAGTTGTGGAATAAAGTTGTGAAAGTATAAAGAAATTGGTGTTTCCAACTATACATAGGAGTTGAAGAATGGGACTACTTGTGAGCACTAAATTAAATGACGAAATAAGATGAAAGGGAGTGTTGTTCAACCCTTATTTCATGAAGACTACAGCTACTGAGCCTAAATGACCATACCTTTGCACTCAGCCCCATTACAAGCTTTGAAAGACCTTTGTGATCTTGAGTGAGCTGAAGCAAGTGTTGAGTGGAAAATACGGGCAAACCTATGAGTGAAATCATTCATTATATTCATCTTTGTGAGTGTGAGCATTGCATTTCATTTCGAAGCTTTGAATTGTGAACCTTTGTGTGAATATGGAATCATTCTTTGTGTGAGGGAATTTGAACACTTTGGTTGAGTTTGAACTTGTATTTGAATCAAGTATTGTGATCTTGAGATTCTTTGATAATTACATGTCACAACTTGAAACTTTTAGTGCACATTTGATCTTCGCATGAGTAAATTGAATCTTGTGTGTGCATTCATGAGTGAGTCTTGTGTAGCACTATTCGATACATCCCTTTTTGAGCTGTCGAACTTGAGTTTACTTGAGGACAAGCAAAAGTTTAAGTTAGGGGTGTTGATGAGTGTCACGATCCGAGAGCACCCCCTAGTTGTAACATGGTGTACTAGACCCCGAAGGGGTCTTATACAAACATCATAGCATTTATCCAACACATAGGTAATAGAAATAATATGAAGTTCAAAACTTTTCATTAAAACCATACTATTCAAAACATTAATTTAACAATATTTCAAAAGACAAAGTGGAAGTCTAAGTCTCATATGGCCATCTTAAACACGATCTCAAGACATAAGTAGGGACACAACCCTTTACAATCATAAAACTACTAAATGTCTATTACATGAAAAAGGAAACAAACTTCAAAAAGATACTTGTCCTCGATCTATGAGGACGTACCACTCTAGCCTTGGAGGAAAAAGCAATCCAAGCACTTTAATCTAGCTAGAAGCAATCACTTGCCAGAACCTACACTTGTAGTAAAAATAAGAGAAAATATTGGTTAGCACACAAAAATGTACCAAGTATGATGACCATACAAAAACATGCTTTAAAAGGGACATTTTGGTTGGAAACCATGGATTCTGCCACTTTTTAGAAATACCATGAACCATAGCATGAGAGACATACAATACAAGTATAACCATCATACAAGTCATAACTCCACATTTAGACAATATCATCATGTAAACCATTACCTTCACCATGGACCTTCACCATAAGCAACCCTCATGCTACACCTTGTGCAATGCATGGATGGCATCCCATACCACCATCAACACCAAGGCACCACATTAAGGTCACTAAACGTGAACTTACCGTTTCTTCCTTTTCACCTTTACACCATATCCATACAAAAGAGACATAACATTTCATAAGGCATGACAAGGGAAAATAACTCATAATACAACCCAAGTGTAGCATGCATATCACATTAAGCATTTAAGAGTCAACATTCTTAAATTACTTCATTTAGAGGACTTTCATACATTAGTCATTAAGATATAGAGAACTCACTATGACCCTAGCAAAGCCTACTCATGCAATGTATAGATAGCATCCCATACTACCACCTACACTTTATAGAATTTCTTAAGAAACCATAATGCACATCTCACATGATGGGAATAAGCATTTAACAGACATAGACCATGCAAGCTAGACATGGAATCCGGTGTCATATAGCCCCACATCGTAAAAATGTGTTCCACTTGCCTAAGGTAGAGCGATAATATTAGCTCGGATGGAATCCGCTAGCTAATATCCTGTGTGGGCACATAGTTATGGGATATGAAGATGTTCCTTGGAACTCTAACCTAACATTGGGAGAGTTTCCATCTAACCATATCCACTCGGTGCTTAGCCTACATTCTCATAGATCATTTCATTCACAATACATTAGTAAACTAGGGAGGAATGCTAGAAGCCTATCGACCCATGATACATCATTACCCAAAGAAGGAATGCTATAAGCCTATCGATCCATGGTACATTCAAGGATAACTCTAGAGTCCTTATGAAAAGAATGCCATAAGCCTACCGATTCATGGTCCCTTATTACATTCTTATACTCATGAAAGGAATGCCATAAGCCTATCAATTTATGGTACATTGACTCATTAATAAAGGAATGCCACTAGCCTATCGATTCTAGAGTCTTCATTACATTAAATCATTTATAAAAGGAACTCCTTAAGCCTATCGAATCATATCTACCAAGTCAAGACACATTCATTAAACATATATGAAAGGAATGCCATTCATATTCATCATAAAAGCCCTTCACATTCTATCACCATCACTCATGAGTTACAATTGAGAATATACTATCAACAATAACACATTTATATTGTATACATGATCATCATTCTTTCATTGAAATCACATGCATATCCTTCACATCATAATGATACATAGTAATCAGATTCCTTCACCTTTCAAGTGGATCAACATCTCTAGCACAATTCTACTTTAACATGTAATTTATCCATAACTTTCCTTCAAGGCCATGAATCTCAAATCATCAACAAACCAATAATTTATCATGATTAAGGCATAGATAATGATACAATTCAATAAACCAAAGCAATTTAGACATATTCCAATTGTAAGCTTTCATAATCAACAAACCCACTACATAATGGCACAATATAGGAATTGAGAGAAATCATGGGTTCATAGTGTATTTTCATCATAAATTATCAATTAAACACCAATACAATCAATATATGACAATAGTAACCATTTGAAATCGTTTGTAGAAAGACCCCATGAGATTGGTAAAACCCTAGGTTTTTCATGAACATGAAAACTTTGAAAACTTCTTTGAAATTGACTCTATGGTGAAAGCTAAGCCTAGATGAAGGATCACCATACCTTTACTAAGATTCCCCAAGAAATTTGATGAAGAACCACTATGGGATCATCAAATGCTAGCTTCAATGGCTCCCTTATTCTTCTTCTCTAATGGAGGATTTCTAGTGAGAGAAATATTTTAGAGGAGGTGGGTTTCTTTTTTACTCTGTTTGGAGTGACTTAAATGAAAGAATTCAAGTCGAAAAAGGTCTTATAGTTGCTAGGAAAAGGATAGAATAATGTGGACTCTACTTAGGAAAAGAACTAAAGACCCTTAAAGTTACAACTTAAAATTATTCCCCTTGCCCGTCTAAGCTCGCCCTTTGGACCCTTAGGCTCGCCATATGCACTAGGCGACTCTCCAAGTGCACCCTTGGCTCGCCCAAGTTTCTAGTGAGCTCATAAATAGGGCAGTTCACTTGGTGGACTAGAGGGGAAATGGACGACACACCAAGCTGGTTGGCGAGCTTGGACTTAGCTCGCCCTTTGGTCCAGCATCTTGGCCAAATGGGGCGGCCACTAGGTGAGCACAAGAGCCCAAGGGCGACTCACCCAACCCCTTGGGAAATCAAACAGCCCCATCGCCAAACAGCCTCTCAAGGGACAAGGCTTCTTTCACCCTATCTTGCTAGTCTATGCCCTTGCTTGCACCCTAGGCTTCCACCTTTCTCCATTTATGTTCTAAAATAGCCTACACATCAACCTAAATTCACACTAACCCAAACGTTAAGTCTCTAGTTAAACCTATCATTTTCTGAGTCGTTACATTATCTCCCACTTAGGAACATTCGTCCTCGAATGACACTTAAAACACATTAAGGGAATAACGACTCAAGACTAGCAGCCCAACAATCATGACACATCAATATAAATGCATAATCATAGGAGGAAACATCAACTCCACATCAATAAGCTCAATGCAACACAAGCAATTAGGAACTACATCTACAAACTCATTATGCACCAAAACAACAACACTTCTCATTATTTTGGAGGAACTTATTTCTCCAATTCACATCATGCTCATCATAACATGATTAAGCATAATTAGGCATGTTCAACATTTAACCTCATGAGGCATATAGAAAACTCATATCAAATGCAATCTCAACATGAGGAACATAAATCATGAAAACTCATTTTTTTCACATATAAACAACAATTCAACTAGAACATGCATAACATAACGAAACCATGGAAACTCATATTCACACATGACTCCAAAACATGGAACAAGATACTAGGAACTCTTGGTCTCAAGCTTGAATAAGAATAAAAGGAAAGATATAAGGATCAACACTCTCAAAAACCTTACTATTCAACATACTATCCCCTACTTAGGAGAAAACCCAACTAAAGCTAACATGAATTCAACATAACAACCTCAATAAAATATTCATGACCACAAGGAGCTATCACTTACCACTACGTTCATCCGGGTTAGCTCCCTTGCCCTCATTGGCTTGAAGTGCATAGAAATAGTTCTTCTTTGGAGCATTAAGATTCGGGCCAACATAAGAAGCTTGTTTGGCCTCCCTTCCTCTAGCCGTAAGAGTAGGACAATTTCTCACTTGGTTATCATGTTTTCCACAACCATAGCACCCCCTAGTATCGGCTAGGCACTTCCCATGATGCCTCTTCTCATAAGTGGTGCAAAGAGGTGTAGAAAATGGAGGTCCACCACCTTTCTCCTCATTAACCTTAGGAGCACTAGAAGAATCTTTGTTAGGAGCTCTCTTCTTGAACCTAGGTTGACCTTGCTCATCGGACCTTCCCCTTTTCAATTCCATACCCTTCCTCTTAAGTTTGGACTCCTCAATAGATTGAGCATACACCATAAGTTTAGAAATGTCCATATCATTATGGAGCATCGCCGTATGACAGTTTTCCTCAACTAGGTCGGATATACCCGTCACATACCTACTCATCTCATCCCTATGGTTAGACACCAAGGATGAAGCATACTTAGACAAGAGAGTAAATTTCAAGGAGTACTATTCCACACTCATGCTACCTTGCTTAAGATTGATAAACTCCTCAACCTTACACTCCCCCTTCTCACGGGGAAAGTACCTACTAAGGAATGCTTCCTTAAACTCCTCCCATTCTATAGGACCCATTTCTAAAGGCCTATTGCTTTTCCATTGAGTGAACCACAGTTGGACAACCTCTTTCAATTGATAGGAAGCCAACTCCGCTTCCTCCCTAGAAGTTACCCCTATAACATTGAGTATCTTATAAACTTCATCCAAGAATTCTTGTATATCCTCTCCCACTCTAGAGCCAAGATATATCGGAGGATTCATCCTCACAAAGTCTCTCAACCTTGAGGCCACGATACTCTCATTAGAATTCACCCTAGGCCCCACATCTCAGTTAGCTTGAGCCGGCATGGCTTGAGCTAAGGTTAGAAAAGCCATCCTAATCTCTTTATTGGTCATGGCTAGGGGATCCACCGGAACTTCATTCTCTTGAGGCACTTGGTCACCTTAAAGACCTTGGTTACCTTGGGGAGGAACTCCCTCATTCATAATCTTCTCTTCCACCCTTCTTGGGTTAGCCCTTGTATTCATATCCTATATACAAAAGAGAAGGATTAGGAAAAGGACATCTATAAAGCTAAACTTTAAGGCACGACTTCAAGAATATGAAAGAAGTGTAACCTTCTAACATCCTATAGCCTCTCGATCATAGATGCGTCATGACTCACACCGATGAACAAGACTCTACTAGACATGGATTGTGAGACATCAACCCTAAAGACTATTCCCAAAACCCTATGCTCTGATACCATGTTTGTCACGACCCGAGAGCACCCCTTAGTCATAACACGGCGTACTCGACCCCGAAGGGGTCTTATACAAGCATCATAGCATTTATCCATCGCATAGGTAATAGAAATAGTATAGAATTTAAAACTTTTCATTAAAACCATACGATTCAAAACATTCATTTAACAATCTTTCAAAAGATATAGCGGAAGTCTAAGTCTCATATGGCCATCTTAGACACAATCTCAAGACATAAGTAGGGACACAGCCCTTTACAATCGTAAAACTACTAAATGTCTATTACATGAAAAAGGGGAGAAACTTCAAAAAGACACTTGTCCTTGATCTATGAGGACGTACCACTCTAGCCTCGGAGGAAAAAGCAATCCAAGCACTTCAATCTATCTAGAAGCAATCACTTGCCGGAACCTACACTTGTAGTAAAAATAAGAGAAAATATGGTTTAGTACACAAAAATGTACTAAGTATGATGACATGCAAAAATATGCTTTAAAAGGAACATTTTTGTTGGAAACCATGCATTATTCCACTTTTTAGAAATACCATGAATCATTGCATGAGAGACATACAATACAAGTATAACCATCATACAAGTCATAACACCACATTTAGACAATATCATCACGTAAACCATTACCTTTACCATGGATCTTCACCTTAAGTAACGCTCATGCTATACCATCTATAATGCATGAATGACATCCCATACCACCATCCACACCAAGGCACATTAAGGTCACCAAAGGTGAACTTACCATTTTTTCCTTTTCACCTTTACACCATATCCATACAAAAGAGACATAACATTTCATAAGGCATGACAAGGGAAAATAACTCATAATACAACCCAAGTATAGCATGCATATCACATTAAGCATTTAAGAGTCAACATTCTTCAATTACTTCATTTAGAGGACTTTCATACATTAGTCATTAAGACTAAGAGAACTCACTATGACCATATCAAAGCGTACTCGTGCAATGTATAGATTGGATCATATACTACCACCTATACTTCATAAAACCTCTGAAGAAACCATAATGCAGATCTCACATAGTGGGAATAAGCGTTTAACTGACATATACCATGCAAGCTAGACATGGAATTCGGTGTCATATAGCCCCACACCGTAAAGAGGTATTCCACTTGCCTAAGGTAGAGCGATAACATTAGCTCGAATGGAATCCGTTGGCTAATACCCTATGTGGGCATAGAGTTATGGGATATGAAGATGTTCCTTGGAACTTTAACCTAACATTGGGAGAGTTTACATCTAACCATATCCACTTGGTGCTTAGCCTACATTCCCATAGATCATTTCATTCACAAAACATTAGTGTACTAGGGAGGAATGCCATAAGCCTATCGACCCATGATACATCATTACCCAAGGAAGGAATGCTATAAGCCTATCGATCCATGGTACATTCAAGGATAGCACTAGAGTCCGTATGAAAAGAATGCGATAATCCTATCGATTCATGGTCCCTTATTACATTCTTATAATCATGAAAGGAATGCCATAAGCTTATCGATTTATGGTACATTGACTCATTAAGAAAGGAATGTCACTAGCCTATCGATTCTAGAGTCTTCATTACATTAGATCATTTATGAAAGGAATGCCTTAAGCCTATGAATTCATATCCACCAATTCAAGACACATTCATTAATCATATATGAAAGGAATGCCATAAGCTTATCGATTCATATTTATCATAGAAACCCTTCACATTTTATCACCATTATTCATGAGTGTCAGTTAAGAATATACAATCAATAATAACACATTTACCTTGTATACATGATCATCATTCTATCATTGAAATCACATGTATATCCTTCACATCATAGTCATACATAGTAATTAAACACCCCCACCTTTCAAGTGGATCAACATCTCTAGCACAATTCTACTTCAACATGTAATTTAGCCATAACTTCCCTTCAAGACCATGAATCTCAAATCATCAACACACCAACAATTTACCATGATTAAGGCATATATAATGATATAATTCAATAAACCAAAGCAATTAGACATATTCCAATCATAAGCTTTCATAATCAACAAACCCACTTCATAAAGGCACAATTTAGGAATTGAGAGAAATCATGAGTTCATAGAGTATTTTCATCATAAATCATAAATTAAGCACCAATACAATCAATATATGACAATAGTAACCATTTGAAATCGTTTGTAGAGATAACCCATGAGATTGAGTAAAACCCTAGGTTTTTCATGAACTTGAAAACTTCTTCGAAATTGACTCTAGGGTGAAATATAACCCTAGATGAAGGATCACCATACCTTTACTAAGATTTCCCAAGAAATTTGATGAAGAACCACCTTGGAATCACCAAACCCTAGTTTCAATGGCTTCCTTCTTCTTCTTCTTCACTAATAGAGGATTTATAGTGAGAGAAATATTTGAGAGGAGGTGGGTTTATTTTTTACTCTATTTGGAGTGACTTAAATGAAATAATTCAAGTCTTAAAATGTCTTATAGTTTCTATGAAAAGAAAAGAATAATGTAGACTCAACTTTGGAAAATAACTAAGGACTCTTAAAGTTACAACTTAAAATTCTGCCCCTTGCCCTTCTAAGCTCACCCTTTAGACCCTTAGGCTCGCCAAGTGCACCCTTGGTTCGCCCAAGTTTCCAGTGAGCTCATAAATAGGGCAGTCTACTTGGCGGACTAGAGAGAAAATGGGTGACACCCCAAGATGGTTGGCGAGCTTGGACTTAGCTCGCCCTTTGGTCAAGCATCTTGGCCAAATGGAGCAGCCACTACGTGAGCACAAGAGCCCAAGGGCGACTCGCCCAACCCCTTGGGCGATCAAACAACCACATCGCCAAAGGGCCCATCAAGGGACAAGGCTTCTTTCACCCTATCCTGCTAGTCTAGGCCCTTTCGTGCACCCTAGGCTTCTACCTTGCTCCATTTATGTTCTAAACACAACTTACACATCAATCTAAATTCACACTAACCCAAACATTAAGGCTCTAGTTCAACCTACCCTTTTTCGAGTCATTACAACGAGTCCACAATTTGGACCCATTTAGGGCATGATTTTAATAGAATTAGTCTCCTCAAATGCATATTTTATTTTAATAACTAATGTAAAACTCTAAGTTTCAGGTATTTGGAGTTTGAGATAAATCATAGACACTACTTAGCAAAAAGGACCAAAATGGCTAAAAAGACGAAGATAAGAAGGCCTGAGGATCGCCTAATGCATTAGGTGAGTCACCTAATGGCCTGAACCTCACCAAAAGCTCCAGTGTGCTGATCCCTGATGGAAAAGAACATGTCGGTGATGATAAAGAGCAGTTGGCACATCGTCGAACAGTTTTGCGATGCAGTACTATACCACCCAATGATTCAGAACGCGAAGATGTTGAAGGCAAGAGCTGAAAGGCGATAAAGCTGACCAAAGGGTGGATCGCCGAGTGCATGGCGATCCCGACTAACTACGTCGAGTGACCATTTGCATCACACTTTTTGACACCTATAAACACTTGTTTAATTTTTTTTCAGCAAGCATTTTCAAATACAACATTTATTTTTCTAAGTTTCAAGTAGAGAGACATTATTCTTAGACCTTGAAGATTCAAAGAGTTTCAACTCCAAGAAATTAGACGTGGGTCTCAAATATTCTTCACTCTTAACATGTTTTAAGACTTAATCCTTCATACTCAGTTGATGGAAACTGATATTGGTATAATTTTTTATCTCTTTTACATGTCTATCTAAAACCCCAATTCTTGGGGTGTGACTTTGTTAATATGGGTTAGATTATTTGTTGGGTCTTGCTTGTTGATGGTTTATTTGTTGTTTCGATGTGATTTTGTTTAGTAGTTGTGTATGAACATAATGGAATTATAGTTGCAAATACGATTCATCTTAGTGTTTTTGGCTTGCTCGAGAGAGAGGTCGTAAAACTGAGACTACTAAATTGATAGCCGATGGTATTAGGTTGAAATAGGTTCAGCTCGAGAGAGTGAATCCTAGTCCTTCTCCCACATATTCAACTTGAGAGAGTGAATGGGCTAAGGCGTAGGCTGTGCTTAATGCGGCAACTTGGTGTTCGAGAGAAACTGAGTTGATTCGGGGTAAGTTGCTCGAGAGAGAATTTACCCACTATAGTCTAGCGTAGTAAAAAATACTCAACAATTTACTATCAAAAGCATGTACCCTATAATTTAGTCTATCACGTATTCCTATCACATCCTAAGAATCTCGTCTCTCTATCTCATTTTTATATATTTTTTCTATTTTTAGTTGTTAATTAATACAAAACCCCCCATTTATAAATGATGCTTGCATCACCCCTTTTAATTTAGTATGTTTATATTCAATAATGTTTATAGGTATGACTAATTATAGCTTAATTTTATTTTTCTATTAATTCTCAAAACCACTCCCTTGGGACTCGACCCCAACCTTTAGTTAGGTTACTTTAATATTGTACAATAGTAGACACTTGAATTGGAAGTTGTGTCTTGATTACGCAAATATCAGCTAGAATTGGAAATTATTTTTTAAAACTCTATAAATAGGACCCTAGGGTTATTAGTTGGGGGTTCGACTTCGTTTTGGTCTGCAAGAGCAAGAATTAATGTTTGTAATAGGTTTGAATTCTCTAACCCTTCTTTGTTTTGGAAATCGCATGAACAATACTATTTTAAGGTTTTTGAACATTATGTGTGGCTAAACGCCCTTGTTTTTGGACTGTAGCTACGTAGTGATTGTTAAGTATTAATGGTTTTCAATTAAGTTATGGCTATCACTTTTAAGTTACTTTTATTTTCTTGTTTTAGTATTTCTTAACTGACCATCATAGAGATAAATCTCTTGTCTATTCTTAAAATCAGGAGACGCTAAGGTAGATAGACCAAAGAATATAGAAAGCTTGATATTCCATTAAGTTGAGTTGATTTGTGATTAGGAGTGAAGCCCGGACAAACACCTTGCTTGGTTATAAAACAGGAAGAAATATAAATGCTCGCCAATTAGGAATGCCTATCCCCTCTGAATGATGTAGTTAGACAACTAATTGGAGGAGGCGATTAGAGGTCGCAAGATCATAATCATATAATTAACCCTGTAAATCAGTAACTTTATAACCTAAATTAGTTCCATACCTGAGATATGATACATGATATCCAACACATGCTACAGCACTGGAATTGTTTCTTACTTGTTTAAAACATCAATTTAAAATCGTTCACATTAGTTACTTTATTTATTTCATTAGTCGTAGTAGTAATAAATAACATTCAACCTCTTTTAAAGTTACTTTAGTCAAATTGTGGAATTAATTTAGCGAATAAGTTGATCATAAGTCCTTTGGGAACGATAATTCATTTCTAAAGAAACTATATTACTTGCGCGACCGCATACAATTGTGTGTGAAATTGGAAGCAACAAGTTTTAGGCGCCACTGCTGGGGACTTAGGAATTAATTTTTATTTATTTTTCTTAAGTCTACAATTAGATTGTTCAAGTGTTACTAACTTGATCTTAGCTTTTTTTTTTATTGCAGATACTTGGTTCTTAAGTCTTGCTTGAAAAGGAGATCTTGTCGACCCAGACGACGAACCTGAAAGAGCTCTTCGACTACGAAGAAAGCTAGCAAATCAATGACGTCAACGAGAATTGGGATGGAGTCTCCTAAAAAATATTGAGGGTAACCACATAAAGAACATGAACAATGCAACACCTCGGATTAACAGAAGAGAAAAATATTTGTTCCTTAGTTGATTCGGTGAAGTAGGTTGAGAACGCCGAATGACTTAGCGATCCTCCAAGTGGAACCCCCCTCGCCTTTTTGGCTAGATTTAGTGTCATGTATTCTGGAACTTTAGGCAAACTAAGATGAGCTCGCCATTCCGTTCGGCGTGTCACCAAAGTGCCTTCCCCATCGCCTAGTTGACTTGGACCCCAAACTGACTTACTGTAATTTTTGGCGAGCTAAAGGCTCACTTGGCAAGTCCCTGAGTGGCCTTTGGCGAGCCCTATCGTGCCTTATTTTTTATTTTTTAAGGCAGGGTCTTAAAAGTATTTTCAAATTATTTTAATTCTATACTACGTCGTTTTACCCTTCACCTAAAGATCTATATAAGTGTTTTGCCTCAAATTTCCCCAATTTAAAAGTGATTCCCTCAAAGTTCATAAAAAGAAGAACAAGTCTCCCTCTAAAAAAATTCTCTCTAAAAGTTGAAGAAGAAAGCTAGAGTTTTCAAGGCAATTCTCCAATTCCTCCATTGAAGTTAAGAAATTGGCATTGAGGTATGATAGTTTTTATCCATGGATTCCTTCCATTCATGGAGTTCCCAAACTCTCCCATTTTCATAGTTAGAAATCCCCAATTGAGTTAGGGTTTTCATCAATTGCCATAAGTTCTCTTGATTATGGATTTAAATGATTGAATTATGATCTCTTATGCATAAATTGATGAAATACTATGATTTTATGATGATTTCCCCATGAACCCATGTAAACCCCATATTTTCCAATTATGATGATGTAATGTGAGTTTTGAATTATGCAATAGGAGATTATGAAATTAAGCATGTTCTTATGAGATTTTTGTAAATATTTTAAGGATGCGTTGAGAGTGAAGTATCAAAGATGATGATTGTTGTTGTATTGTTGAAAGGTTTCTCATCAACACATTAAAGCATGATTTGTGAAAGGACATTCTCAGATAAAGAATTCTTAGGGTTGAAAGGTTTTTCTCAACTAAACTATGAATCAAAGATCTTAGGAGCTATTCTAATAATACCTAGCTTGGATCAATTACTTAATAATACCTTTCCATGGATGACATATGACTTAGCTTGGATTGGCAAGATGACATGCCATTTTATGGATAATAAGAAAAGGTTAAGAAAATGACTACTCCGTGTGAATTATGCTTAGCACCAAGAGGATATTGAGATGGAGGCTCTATCATTAGTAGAGGTCGTGTTTCTAGTAGCAATCTCATTATCCCTTACCTATTTTCCCCATAGGGGATTGTCTAGATAGACATTAGCTAGTGGATCAACAATAACTAGAAGTTCATGGTCCTTCCTTGGAAAGTTGGATGCCCCTTTTTTATGTGGGGTAGACACCAGATTCCATGTTAATAGCTTACATGGTCTTATATGTCGGATAACACTATTTCCCATAAATAAGCAACATTATGATGAAACAAGGTTACTTGAAGGAAGGAAGTATCGTAAGTACACTTTAAGATGGTATTCACCTGCATTGATCATGGTTTTATGACTTATGGTTTCTAACTCTCAAGGTACATGTTTTAGCTTGATCATTGCACATTTAAGAAAATTCCCCTTTCTAGCATGATTTAAATGTTTTATGCATAGCTATCATACTTGGTACATTGTTTTGTACTAACGCATACTCTTGCCTACATTTCCCCAAATGTAGGTTCCAACTTTCAGGGTCCTCAATTTCGTGACTAGAGGTTGATTTACGAGATTCCTGAGCTTTGGTGAGTCGTCATGCTTCAAAGACAAATTCTCATTGTTTTCAGTTTTTGTCTTACTTTTAGTTTTGGACATGATGTACGGGCTAGAACAAATTTCATTCTATTGTATTAGATGTCTATTGAGACAAGTGTTTTAGACTTCCTCTTTACTTTTATAAAACTATTGGACTTGAAATGTTGTCTTTATCTCTTTGATTATATTTCTTATGTTATGATGCTAAGTTGCTTGGTAATGACAAACTTGGTAATTAGAGCACAAGGTTTAGAATTGTCCTAGGATGTCTCATAAGCCACATTGACTCCACTTCTTTCATTACTCTAAAGTCGTACGATAGAGTTTAACACTATAAGGTATCTATCCTAATCCTTACCCTATGCTCTACATGATATGGCTACTTAAAGATCTTATGTTAGAAGGAATGTGAGGGAGAATGAGGAACAAGAAGCTCTTTCTCAGGCTCCTCAAGCTCCGATTGACCTTTGGCCAAACATGTGACTAATACGGAGTTTAGGGCTATTTTTCAAGTTTTGGCTCAAGCCGTGATGGCCCAAGCCAATAAGGAGGTTATGGTCCCCATAAACCTAAATATGGGTACGATAGCATCTAGAGTGACAGACTTCATTAGGATGAATCCTCGGGAGTTTCATGGGTCTAAGGTTGAGGAAGATCCTCAAGAGTTCATTAATGAGGTCTACACGGTATTTATGATCATGGGAGTGACGCCGGTGGAAAGGGCGGAGTTGGACTCTTATCAACTTAAGGGTGTGGCTCAAATTTTGTTTAATCAATGAAAAGAAGGGAGATCAGAAGATATGGGTCCTCTTCATTGAGAGAAGTCTAAGGATGCTTTCCTTGATAGGTTTTTCCCCTTGAGATAAAGGAGGAAAGGTGCTTGAATTCATCAACCTTCGTCAAGGAAATATGAGTGTAAAGGAATATTCTTTGAAGTTCACACAACTATCTCAATATACTCCCACCATTATTGTTAATCCTAGGGCAAGGATGAGTAAGTTCATTTCGGGTGTGTTCGAAATGGTGGTTAAAGAATATTATACCACTATGATCATCAATGCCATGGACATCTCTCATCTCATACATGCTCAACAGATCGAAGATGAGAAACTTAAGGAAAGGTCTAGGGAGGTAAAGAGGGCTTAAATTGGTGATGGAAATTTCTCTCACGCAAGGTCCGATGAACATGGTCGTTCTAGGTTCCGACAAAGGTTTTCCAGTCAAGGTTCCTCCAATGCTCCTCATAAGTTCAACAAAGATAGGGTGTCTAGCTCTAACCCTCAAGGAGGAAATTGTAGTGCATCCTTGTTGCAAAATTGTGCTAGGTGTGGAAGGAAGCATGAGGGTAAATGCTTTGTCGACACAGATAGTTGCTTTAGTTATAGTAAAAGTGGTAATAAGATGAGGGATTTCCCAATGCTCACGGCTACAGAAAAAGAGGGTAAGCAAGCTCTTTCTAGTGGTTCGGGTTCTAATGTTCCCAACCAAAACTGATTCCACGCACTTTAGACTCGTAGTTAACAAGAAGGTTCTCCCGATATGGTTTTTGGTATGTTAAAAGTCTTCCAACTTGAATGTTTATGCTCTACTTGATCCTAGTTCTACCTTGTCTTTTGTGACCCCATATGTGGCTATGAGGTTTGATGTTCTTCCGAATGTGTTGCTACATCCCTTTTTGGTCTCTACCCATGTTGGTGATTCTATTGTGGCTAAGAGGGTCTATAGAAAATGTCATCCCATAGAGTTACTCCTGTTTATTTGGTAGAGCTTGATATGCTAGATTTTGATGTTATCCTTGGTATGAATTGGCTGCACTCATATTATGCTTCTATTGATGTAAAACTCGTGTAGTCAAGTTTCACTTTCAAATGAGCCCATCCTAGAGTTGAAATGGGAAATTCTATGCTTAAGGGTCAGTTTGTCTCTTGTCTTAAAGCTAGAAAGATGATTTCTAAAGGTTGCATTTACCATCTAGTTAGGGTGAGGGATGTATATTCCAAAACCCCTACTCTTGAGTCAGTGTTAATGAGTTTTTGGAAGTGTTTGAGATGATCTATTCGGGATTTCTCCCGAAAGGGAGATAAACTTTGGTATTGACCTTCTCCCAGGTATGCAGCCTATCTCTATTCCTCCTTACCAAATGGCTCCGGCAGAACTTAAGGAATTGAAAAAGCAATTGAAAGATTTGTTGGATAAGGGTTTCATTAGACGAAGTATATCCCCATGGGGTGCTCCAGTTTTGTTTGTTAGAAAAAAGGATGTTTCTCTTCGAATATGTATAGACTACCAGCAATTGAATAAGGTTACGATTAAAAATAAGTATCCTCTCCCACGGATAGATGATTTGTTTGACCAACTTGAAGGAGTAAGTTACTTCTCGAAGATTGACCTTCGGTCGGATTACCACCAATTGAGGGTAAAGAAAGATGATATTCTAAAAATGTCTTTTAGAACCCGATATGGACATTTTGAGTTTCTAGTGATGTCTTTTGGTTTGACTAATGCTCCAGCCGCTTTTATGGACTTGATGAATATGGTGTTTAGACAATACCTTGATATGTTTGTGATTGTGTTCATTGATGATATATTGATATATTCAAGGAGTGAGGATGAGCACATTGATCATTTGAGGATTGTGTTGCAAATTCTCAAAGACCAACAACTTCTTGCAAAGTTTAGCAAATGCAAATTTTGGCTAAGGTCTGTGGCTTTTCTTGGTCATATTCTTTAAAGTAAGGGTATTGAGGTAGATCCTAAGAAGACGGATGTGGTGAAGAGTTGGCCTAGACCTCTAACCCCTTTGAATATTAGAAGTTTCTTGGGTTTAGCCGGTTATTATAGAAGGTTTGTTGAAGGGTTTTCATTGGTTCCGTCTCCATTGACGGTATTGACTCAAAAGAAAGCTAAATTCCTATGGTTGGAATCATCTGAGAAGAGTTTCAAGAGTTAAAGGATAGACTTACTTCTGCTTCGGTGTTGACTCTACCGAAAGAGACTAATGGCTTTGTTGTTTATTGTGATGCCTCAAGAATTGGTCTAGGGTGTGTTATTATGCAAAATGGAAAAGTTATTGCATATGCTGCAAGGCAACTTATGATTCATGGGAAGAATTATTCAACCCATGACCTTGCACTAGAGGTGGTTGTTTTTGCCTTAAAGATTTAGAGGCATTATTTGTATGGTGTTCATGTTGATGTTTTTACCGACCACAAGAATTGCAATATGTGTTTGATCAGAAAGACTTGAATATTCACCAAAGGAGGTGGCTAGAATTCTTGAAGGATTATGATATGAGTGTTCTCTATCACCCTTGTAAGGCGAATGTGGTGGCGGATGCTCTTAGTTGGTTATCTATGGGAAGTGTTGCTCATATTGAAGAAGATAAGAAAGAGTTGGTTCGAGATGTTCATAGATTAGCCCGGTTGGGTGTTCATTTAGTAGAATCTACCAAGGGTGGTGTTATGAATCACAATGGTTCAGAATCATCTTTTGTGGTGGATGTGAAAGCTAAGCAAGGTCTTGATCCGACTTTGGTTGAATTAAAGGAAGCAGTGCTTAAAAAGTCTGTAGAGGCTTTATCCCGAGGGGGATATGGGCTACTTAGATATCAAGATCATTTGTGTGTTCCTAATGTTGATGGCTTGAGGGAATATATTTTGTTAGAAGCCCATATTTCTCGATAATCCATTTACCCGGGAGACATCAAGATGTACCATGATATTTGGGAGATATATTGGTGGAATAGGATAAAGAAGGATATTGTGTAGTTTGTGGCTAAGTGTCCTAATTGTCAACAAATGAAAGTTGAACATCACAAATCGGGAGGGTTATCTTCAGACATTAGCATTCCTACTTGGAAGTGGGAATATTTGAATCTGGAGTTCATTGTTGTTTTGCCTTGGACCTAGAGACAACGTGACTCGATTTAGGTTATAGTGGATCGAATGACAAAATAGACTCATTTCATTCCCGTTAAGGTTTCCTTTTCGGTGGAGGATTATGCTTAAGTTGTACTTGAAGAAAATGGTGAAGTTGCATGGAGTGCCTTTGTCCATTATCTTCGATAGAGGTACCCAATTTACTTAGTTTTTTTAGATCTTTCCATAAGGGCCTTGGTACTCGTGTTAAACTTAGCATGACCTTTCATCCCCAAACCTATGGGCAAGCGGAGCGTACTATCCAAACTTTGGAAGATATGTTAAGAGCTTATGTGATTGACTTCAAGGGTAATTGGGATGATCATTTGCCTTTGATTGAATTTGCTTATCACAATAGCTACCACTCAAGTATTGGTATGGCTCCCTTTGAGGAATTGTATGGTAGGAGGTGTAGATCTCCTATAGGCTGGTTTGAGGTGGGTGAAGTATCCCTAATAGGTCCTGAATTAGTATATGAGGCAATGGAGAAAGTTTGACTTATTAGAGAGAGGTTGAGAACAACCCAAAGTCGACAAAAGTCATATGCCGATGTTAGAAGAAGAGATCTTGAGTTTGATGTTCATGATTGGGTTTACTTGAAAATCTCACCCATGAAGGGTGTAATGAGGTTTGGTAAGAAAGGGAAGCTTAATCCCCTTTTTGTAGGCCCATATCAGATTTTGAGATGTGTTGGTAATGTTGCTTATGAATTATATTTGCCTAATGAGTTGGCATCGGTGCATCCGATTTTCCATGTCTCATTGTTAAAGAAATGTGTTGGAGATCTGACATCTATAGTTCTCTTAGAAGGTTTGGGAGTTAAGGAGATTCTTTCTTATGAAGAAGTTTCGGTTGAGATTTTAGACTAGCAAGTCAAGAAATTGAGGAAAACGAAAGTTGCTTCCCTGAAAGTCTTGTGAAGGAATCATTTAGTTGAGTGTGCTACTTGGGAGGACGAGGCCGATAAGATGGTCCGATATCCTCATCTTTTTCCTTCTACTCCTATTCTAGCTTGAGGTATTGAGTTCCTCATGGTTTACTCTTTTGGTGTCATGTGTTTTAGATATTTCCACGATTTCCTTAATATGCATATTCATGGAAAGCTTAAGTTTCAAGAAAAATGAATCAACTTAATTGATTTCCACATTTTATGTGCATCTTAGTATGAAATGCATATAGACCATATGATATGATGTTTTTAACATGCTTTAGCTTGGAGTTGATGTTTCCTCCTCAGATATGTCCATTTATGTGATTGCACATGATGGGCTGCTAGTTTTGAGTCTTTCCTTCCATGAGGTGTCCAGAATCCCATTCGAGGATGAATGTCCCCAAGGGGGAAATAATGTAACACCTCAAATTCAGAGAAGGGGGAAATATTTGTTCCTTAGCTGATTCGGCGAAGTAGGTTGAGAACGCCGAATGACTTGGCGATCTGCCAAGTGGAACCCTTTCACCCTTTTTTGATAAACTTAGTGTCCCGCGTTTGGGAACTTTAGGTGAGATAAGTTGAGCTCGCCGTTCCATTCAGCGTGTCACGAAAGTACCTTCCCCATTGCCTAGTTGACTTGGTCCCCAAGCCGACTTACTGTCATTTTTGGCGAGCAAAAGGCTCACTTAGAGAGTCGTCAAGTGGCCTTTGGCAAGTCCCGTTGTGCCTTATTTTAAATTTTTAAGAAAGGGTCTTAAAAGTCTTTTCAAATTATTTTAATTCTATACTACATCGTTTTACCCTTCACCTAAACACCTATATAAGTGTTTTGCCTCAAATTTCCCCAATTTAAAAGTGATTCCCTCAAAATTCATAAAAGAAGAACAAGTCTCCCTCTCAAATATTTCTCTCTCTAGAAGTTGAAGAAGAAAGATAAGGTTTTCAAGGCAATTCTCCAATTCCTCCATTGCAGTTAAACAATTGGCATTGAGGTATGATAGTTTTCATCCATGGATTCCTTCCATTCATGGAGTTCCCAAATTCTCCCATTTTCACAGTTAGAAATCCCCAATTGAGTTAGGGTTTTCATCAATTGCCATAAGTTCTCTTGATTATGGATTTAAATGATTTAATTATGATCTCTTATGCATGAATTGATGAAATACTATGATATTATGATGATTTTCTACATGAACCCATGTAAACCCCATGTTTTCTAATTATGATGATGTGATGTGGGTTTTGAATTTTGAAAGAGGTGATTACGAAATTAAGCATGTTCTTATGAAATTTATGTAAATGTTTTAAGGATGATTTGAGAGTAGAGTATCAAAGATGATGATTGTTGTTGTGTTGTTGAAAGGATTTCTCATAAACACATTAAAGCATAATTTGTGAAAGGACATTCTCGCATAAAGAATTCTTAGGGTTGAAAGGTTTTTCTCAACTAAACTACGAATCAAAGATCTTAGGAGCAATTTCAATAAGACCTAGCTTTGATTGGTTACTTAATAATACCTTTCCATGGATGACATATGACTTAGCTTGGATTGACAAGATGACGTGCCCTTCCATGGATAATAAGAACAAGTTAAGAAAATGACTACTCCGTGTGAATTATGCTTAGTACCAAGAGGATATTGAGATGGAGGTTCTCCCATTAGTAGACGTCGGGTTTCTAGTAGAAATATCCTTATCCCTTACCTATTTGCCCCCATAGGATGATTGTCTTGATAGACATTAGCTAGTGGATCAACAATAGCTAGAAGTTCATGGTCCTTCCTTGGCAAGTAGGACACCCCTTTTCGGTTTGAGGTGGACACCGGATTGTGTATGTTAATAGCTCACATGGTCTTATATGTCAGTTAAGGCTATTTTCCACAAATAAGAAAAGTTATGATGAAACAAGATTACTTCAAGGAAGTATTGTAAGTCTGTTTTAAGATGATATTCACTTGCATTGATCATGGTTTTATGACTTATGGTTTCTAACTCTCAAGGTACATTTTTAACTTGATCATTGCACATTAATAAAAATGCCCCTTTTTATCATGATTTAAATGTTTAATGCATAGGTATCATACTTGGTATATTATTTTATACTAATGCATACTCTTGCCTACATTTCCACAAATGTAGGGTCCGACTATCAGGGTCCTCAGTTTCTTGGCTAGAGGTTAATTGACGAGATTCCCGAGCTTTGGTGAGTCCTTATGCTGTGAGGACAAATTCTCATTGTTTTCAAATTCTATCTTACTTTCAGTTTTGGACATGATGTATGGGCTAGGCCCAATTTCATTATATTGTATTAGATGGTTATTGAGACAAGTGTTTTAGACTTCCGCTTTACTTTTATAAAACCATTGGACTCGAAATGTTGTCTTTATCTCTTTGATTTTATTTCTTATGTTATGAATGCTAAGTGGCTTGTATGGGTCCTTTTAGGGTCATAAATGCCATGTAACATCTAGGGTGTACCCCTGGGTTGTGACAAACAATAAAGGACAAGAGGTACCCCCTAGTCATACCAGTAAGACCAGTCTATGTTGTGGCAGTCCCACTCACAGCCAATGTTGCATCAAGCATACGGAAGCAACCGGTGGGTGGCTGATTTGAGCTGAAACAAAACATGGTGCAACTCATTGACGCGATGGGACCATTCACCGGTCTCCCCCACGAGGATGCCCAAGTGCATATAAGGAAGTGTTTGGATATAAGCGATACATACATCCCAAACGGGGCTTTATCGAATTATGTGAGGTTGACTCTTTTTCCACACTCATAATTTGGAGAAGCTAGGCAGTGGTTAGATACAAAGCCACCAAAATCCATCACTACATGGGATTATTTAGCGAAAAAGGTCTTAAGTTGATTCTTTCAATCAGGCAAAACTGTGAGGTCGAGGATTGAACTATTGAGCTATAAGCAGAAAAGTGGCGAGGATATGTACCAAGGATGGACTTGAATGTCTTGTTTATAATGCATGCGTAATCCTTAATAGTGTAGTAGGTGGACAAGATTTTGCAAAGACCCATGAGTAGCTATTTGACCTCCTAGACAGACTCTCTGAGGGAAACCCTGAATGGAATGGGGAAGTACCACGGACCACAACACAAAGGGCTACAGGAATTCTAGATGTGGATCAAGCTACTGTTATAAATGCAAAATTAGATGCAATGAACCATAATATAACCATGTAGTTCAAGAAAATTGCACTAAATCAGCAAGAACCCGTGAATGTTATACAATAATTTGTGGTTTGGTGCGGATTATGTGGTAGTGGAGCACATGAAACTGAATTTTGTGAAGCAAATCCAGACTCCGTGAACTATGTGCGAAATGCGCAAAGAGCTAGAGGTTCGCAGGGTTTTGGCAATACCTATAACTCTAGTTGGAGAAACCATCCTAACTTCTCATGGGGTGGAAATCAAAACCAAAGTTAAGAACAAGGGTCTAACCAATACCGAGCATAAAGAATGGGGCAACAATATCAAAATACTACCCAAGGCGGAAATCCAAGTGCATAGAAATGGGGGATAAGTAATGAAGAGTTGTTCCAAAAGCTAATGGCAGAAATAGGTAAGAATAGTGCTAAAAATGAAAAGATGAATGCAAGGATAGATAAACATGATGAAAAGATAAGGAACATCCAAATGTCAAAAATGAGTCTAGAAAAATAAGTTGTGCAAATAGTTAATGCGCTCAACTTGTATCCGCAAAGAGGTTTGCCTAGTGACACTGAGCCCAACCCTAAGCAATTGAATGTGGTGAGTACCAGAAGTGGGTTACAACTGGAGGAACTAGATCCTAAGAAGAGAGATACTCAGGTAATGAGTAGAAAAAAGAAACAAGAAAGTGGTAAGGAACTCCAATGTTGAGAAGAGTGTTCCTCAAATGAAACCACCTCCTCCTTTTCCACAAAAGTTCAGAAAGCAGAATGAAAATGAATGCTTCAGTAAGTTTCTCTCTCTCCTTAAATAGGTTCACATTAACCTGCATTTGGTTGATATTTTGCAGGGAATCTTAAGTATGCCAAGTATGTGAAGGAGATAACAGCAAATAAGAGGAGGATAACAAAGTATGAAATGGTATCACTTACTGAGGAGTGCAACTCTCGAAAATAGAATAGACTACCCAAGAAGTTGAAGTATCTGGGTAGCTTCACTGCGCAAATTACAATTGGACAAAGTGTCCATTCTCGAGGTTTATGTGATTTGGGTGCGAGCATTAATCTCATGTGGTTGGGAAGTCAAAAACCAACCACTATCATTCTCCAACTTGCGGATAGATCCATTGCTAGGACATAAGGGGTAGTAGAGGATGAGTTGGTGCAACTTGGATCGTTGATCTTTCTGGTGGACTTTGTGGTCTTAAACTTTGAGCCTGATCCAGAAGTTCCATTTATTTTGGGGCGTCCTTTTTTTACCACGGGTGAGCATTAATCGATGTAGCAGCTGGGCAGTTGACTGTGAGGACACATGATAAGGTTGAAATGTTTGACGTCTATCACGCCTTCAAATTACCTTCTGTCTATGAAGAGTTGTCCACCATTACTGTTGTAGATCTAGCAGTAGAGTCATATTGCATTGCTTTCGAGGATCCCTTGGAAAGAGTTTTAGTGGGACATGACATAGATGGAGATACTGAAGCTCAAGAGATAGAGGCTTGTCTTAATTTGTCCACATTTGGAACACACAGAGGTAGTGTCGAATCATTGGATCGTGAATTGGGGCCTCCACCTAAACCGTCAATTGAAGAAGCACCTAAATTGGAGTTGAAATCTCTGCCTGCTCACCTAAGGTATGTGTATTTGGGTAACAATGAAACCTTACATGTAATACTTTCTGCAAAATTGTCTGAAACACAAGTTGATGTGGCATTGAGAATCTTGAAGCGAAGGAAGAGAGTTATTAGTTGGCAGATGACAAATATCCATAGGATTAGTCCAGCGTTTTGTATGCACAAAATCTATATAGAGGAGGATCACAAACCAAGTTCATAACATCAACATACACTAAATCCCCTGATGAAAGAAGTGGTGAGAGAGGAAGTAATAGAGTGGTTAGATGTTTGAATCGTGTATCCATTTTACAATAGTAAGTGGGTAAGTCTTGTGCAATGTATCCCAAAGAAGGGAGGTATGGCAGTGGTGAGAAACAAGAAAATGAGTTGATTCCCACTAGAACCGTCACTGAATGGAGAATTTGCATGGATTACCAGAAGCTAAATGAGGCCACATGAAAATATCACTATCCTGTCCCTTTCATTGATCAGATGTTTACCATTTAGCAGGGCTAAAGTACTATTGTTTCTTAGATGGGTATTCTAGATATAACCAGATTTTGATTGAGCCCGAAGATCAAGAGAAGACCACATTCACTTGTCCTTATGGCACATATGATTTCAAACGCATGCCATTTGGACTTTGCAATGCATCGACAACTTTTCAATGGTGCATGATGGCTATTTTTCATGATATGGTGTAGGACTTTGTAAAGATGTTCATGGATGATTTCTCTATCTTTGGGAAGTCTTTTGAGGTATGTCTCTGGAACCTTGATAAAGTACTTAATCGATGTGAAGATACAAATTTAGTGCTCAACTGGGAGAAGGGTCACTTCTTGGTTTGAGAAGGCATAGTATTGGGTCACAAGGTATCAAAGTATGGACTAGAAATGGATAAGGCCAAAGTGGAAGTGATTGAAAAATTTCCCCCTCCTATCTCTATAAAAAAGGTGCGAAGTTTCCTTGGAAACACAGGTTTCTACCAGAGATTCATCAAGGATTTTTCCAAGATTGCAAGACATATGTGCAGTCTCTTGGAGACGGAGGTGAAATTTGAGTTTGATGAGATATGCTTGAAGGCGTCTGAGGTGTTCAAGCGAAACTTGATTGAAGCTCCAGTCTTGATTGCTCCTAAATGAGAGTTACCATTTGAACTCATGTGTGATGCAAGCGATGTAGCACTGGGTGCAGTATTCGGACAAAGAAAAGATAAAGTGTTCCATTCAATCTACTATGCGAGCAAGACCCTTGATTCTGCTCAAGCTAATTGCACAGTGACTGAGAAGGAGATGCTGGCTCTAGTATTCGCCTTCGACAAGTTCACATCGTATTTGGTAGGTACCAAGGTAATTTTTTATACTGACCATATAGCTATTCAGTACATATTCAACAAGAAGTATGCTAAACCAAGGTTGATTTGGTGGATATTGCTTCTCCAAGAAATTGGCCTTGAGATCTAAGATCGAAAGGGTACTCAGAACCAAATAGCTGATTATTTGTCCAGGTTAGAAGATTTCTCCATGTACATGAATGGGAAAAAATACGGGAAGAGTTTTCGTATGAACAGTTGATGGCATTGGATATCTCTCAAGTGCCTTGGTATGCTGATATAGTAAATCTGTTAGTGAGTGGAGAGTATCATCCAGGTTCAACTACATAATAGGAAAAAAAGTTGACTTATGATGCTAAGTTATACATCTGGGATGAACCATTCTTATTCAAACAAGGAGTAGATCAGGTGGTAAGAAGATGCATTCTGGAATATGAGGTCAAGAAAGTACTCGAGAGTTGTCATGCGAATCCATATAAAGGGCATCACGGAGGAAAGCACACAAGGTATTACAATCTGGTTTCTTTTGGCCCTCCTTGTTTAAAGATTCTAATGCCTATGTGAAGGGATGTGATCAATGCCAAAGGTTTGGTACCATATTGAGAAGACATGAGATGCCACTAAATAACATTTTTGAGGTGTAAATCTTTGATGTTTTGGGTATTGACTTCATGGGTCCCTTCCCACCGTCTAATGGAAACCAATATATTCTGGTGGCTGTTGATCATGTATCCAAATGGGTTGAGGCGGTAGCTCTTCCCACGAATGATTCAATAGTGGTGACTAAATTCATCAAAAAGCACATCTTCACTCGATTTGGCACTCCGTGGGCAATCATAAGTGATGGAGGTAAGCATTTCATTAACTATTTAGTGAAGAATCTTCTTGCTAAGTATGGTATCCGAAATAAAGTGGCTACAATTTACCATCCTCAAACAAGTGGTCAAGTGAAAGTGTCAAATAGAGAGGTGAAGCAAATCATGCAGAAGACAGTGAATGTGCAGAGAAAAGATTGGTCTCATAAGCTTGGTGATGTGTTATGGGCGTATAGAACGGCATATAAAACACCCATAGGGATTTCTCCCTATCACATGGTGTTCGGCAAGGCATGTCATCTTCTGGCGGAATTAAAGCACCAAGCTTATTGGGCAATTAAAAAGTTTAATCTCTACCCTGAGCTGACAGGTAGAAAACGAATGGGCCAATTGCATGAACTTGAGGATTTTAGGCGCCATGCTTATGAGAATGCTAATCTATACAAAGAGAAGACCAAAAGATGGCATGACAAGCATATAGTTCCTCGTACTTTCACTCTGGGCGAAATGGTACTACTTTTTAACTCAAGACTTAAGTTATTCCCTGGAAAAATAAGGTCAAAATGGAGTGGTCCCTTCGAGGTGGTAAGAATGACACAACATGGTGCGGTATAAGTTAAAGGAAAAAATGTCTTTTCATTCTTGGTGAATGGGCAAAGGGTTAAGCAGAACTTTGGTGAAGAATCGAATCACAATCGAGAAGCTCTTGAGCTAAATGATGAATAATCCAAGTTGCGTTGAGCCGCAATGTTAAACTAGGCACTCCAGGGGAGGCAACCCGTGAAAGATATGTAATAGGTAGTTGCTTAATTTTGAATTTTTAGCTTAGTTTAAAGTTTATAGGATCTAGTGAAGAGTTTCTTGTTTTTTTCTATAAGGATTTGGTTAACTTTGATTGCTTTGTAGTAGTTAGACAAAAAGAGGAGTTGTACCACAAACAAAACTAAGGCGCTGGATAGGAGGCAACCCACCATTATTATTTCACGTTGTTTGGTTGATGTGTAGGTTATCAGAGAACTAACCATGAGAAAAGAGAACCAATTGCACTAGAAAATGGGTTAAGAGGCAAGTCGGGAGCGCCACACTAAAATCTAAACAACTAAGGCCCGTTTTTAGTGCAATGGCAGTGCCCCATGCCATCATTGTGCCAGGCCAAAGAAAAAGCATTGATGATTGGAACAAACAATGCGCGTTGAGCCACTATCCCTGGCACAACACAGGCGCACCGCGCCACCAAGGGAAGTTCTGGGGGAGGTTTTTGGTGTACTGCTTGCCCTCCCCCCCTCGGCGCCAGCTTTGTTGTCCGAAATTTTGTTGGGTCCCACTTGAAAAACCCACCTTAAAATCCTTCACCTACCCAAACCCACCTCACTTTCTCTCTGTATTCCTCTCTCTAACCGCCCATCTCCTCCAAATCCCACAAATTCCTTCATTTTCTCCACCCATATTCTTCCCCAAAACCCCAAACTCCACAATTCCTTCCCAAAACTTTCTCTTCTTACTTTTTCCTCTATTCTCAACCATTAAAACCCACCAATTTCAAATTATTTTCAAAACCCACCAAAACCCCCCACCCCTCTGCCACCTGACCCCCCTTCTTCTCCCTCAATTTTTTTTTACTTCTTCTTTTCTTTCATTGTTGGTGTGAAGATGGCTCCCAAGGGAAAAAGTGTTGCTAGTGGCTCAGGTACCAAGGAGACTAGAAAAGGGGAGGCTTTCGAAAGTTCTACTCAGGCGCACACCGACTTGCCGCCTTAAAAATTTGGCAAACAAGCAGTAATTCATAGTGGAGAAGAGTGATACAATTTCCAACAAGAATCTAAGTGCATGGGTGATGAGTATGTCGATGAGGGGTGATTTCTAGAAGACTTTTATCACATTCACACGCAAGTCGGCGCTTTGGGCCTCCACTATATCTTTGTGGATCAAGATGAGTGCAATTTGAGCTTTGTACGTGAATTATATGCTAATGGGAATACACATCAGGTTGAGTGGAACCAAGGTCTAATTAGGAATAGTCGTGTGTAATTTACTGTGGGAGCATTGAATGAGTTTTTGGGTGCCCCTAATTTTGATAATTCTTACTATCAAGCCATAATTGAATAACCCCCTTATCGTGAGATTAGGCATACTCTATGTGGCGTGAACTTTATCTCTCGGTGGGATAGAGTTAGAAACATGGGTCATCATTCAACTTTTCATTATGCCCACTTGAATTTGGAGGCGCGTATTTGGTTGAAAATTGTGTCTAGCACCTTACTATTGTGCAAGCATAAAACCGATGTCATTAGGGAGAGAGTTGTGATAGTATACCGACTGATGAAGTGGCTTCAAGTAAATGTCAGTGCTATTTTGAGGCAGAATATGCTAAACTTTCAGACTAATAAGAGATGGCACTTCCGTTATGGCAACCTCATCACTAGCTACTTCCATGCCTTAGAAATCGAGTAACAAGTCTATGATATGTGTCCTCCCCGTGCCCCTCATTTAGTATGCCTCCTGGTTGATGTCACACAAACTAAAATGCATGATCAGTCCCAAGCGCAAGTGTCGTCTGTTGCCGATAGGCAAGCCCGAGATGACAGCTGGATGGGTCGTATGTTTGGAATGGCCAAGCTTCAACTGTGGATCGGTGGTCATCCGGTGACTGAGGACGAGATAGTGAAATTGGCGGAGCGTTACCCATTTACATATAGTGCGATGTACATGTGTCTCATGGGCTCGGATTTCCAAGAACCCATTGATGATCATGATTCCATTGTTGATTAAGAGAATGGTTTGGAGGAAGATGAATCAGATGATGTTGGCCCCAGAGATGATGATACCGATGCGAGCGATAGTGATGGTAATGAAGCCTCAATGGCTGTGGATTTTTCCACAAATATGGCAATTCACTGATTTGAAGCACAGGGCCTAGAGGCCAACAGGTAGTTCTCTTTCACTCTTAACTTTGTTTTTCTTTTCACATTGAGGACAATTCTTTCTTTAAGTGCGGGTGGAATTTGAGCTTCATTGTATATATTTTATTGCTTTATCGTGTCTTTTTCTTTTTAGGATAATTTCTTAGCTTTTGTTTTCAGCTCTTTTTCGAAGTATAGTCCCATTGAACAGACTATGAATAGTTTGCTTATTTATGTTAAGTCTTAGAGTCATTATAGGAGTGACAGTTCCTGATAATGGATGGATGACTACCGTCTTAAGGAGAAATTAGTCACTAAGAGTAGAGGAGTATGAAACCAACCTTTTTGGGTACTTTGAAACCTTGTATTGATAGTTGGCTGATGAGTCTGTAAATTGCACTCATTTAGGGTTTTGTTTATATAGACTTAGTGTCCTTGGATGCTTAATTTGTGCTAATAACTGATGTTAAATCGTTGATTTTCAGGAATATGTGTTGAGGAACAAAGCAAGGACACTAACATCTAGAAAGGAACAAAACGAGCTAAAAAAATGAAGAAAGGCAAGCCTGGTGATTTGATGTTTGCGTAATCAAGACACAACTTTCAATTCAAGTGTCTACGATCGTACAATAATAATATAACCCAACCGAATGGGTTGGGGTCAAGTCCCCGACAGCGGCGCCATTTTGATGTTTGCATATTCAAGACACATCTTCCAACTCAAGTGTCTACGATCGTACAATAGTAATATAACCTAACCGAATGGGTTGGGGTCGATTCCCCGACAGCGGCGTCATTTTGATGTTTGCGTAATCAAGATACAACTTCCAATTCAAGTGTCTACGATCGTACAATAGTAATATAACCCAACCAAATGGGTTGGGGTCGAGTCCCAAGGGAGCGGTTCTTTAAAATTAATGGTTAAGCGTAAAAAAATGCTAAAGTTAACTATAGCAAAAAATATTATCGAGTATAAACATACTAAATCTAAAAGGGATGATGCAAGCGTCAATTATCAATGGGGGTTTGTAGTCAAGTAACAACAAAAAAAAGTAAAAATATAAGAAAACAAGATAGAGAGACGGGATTCTTAGGATGTGATAGGAATACGGAATAGACTAGACTATCGAGTATATGTTTTTGATAGTAAATTGTTTAACATTTGTGACTAGGCTAGACTATAGTGGGGGTAAATTCCCTCTCATCAAACTTACCCTGAATCGACTCGGTTTCTCTAGAACACCAAGTTGCCACTTTAAGCACAACCTCCATCTTAGCCCATTCACTCTCTCGAGTTAAATGTGTGGGAGAAGGACTAGGATTCACTCTCTCGAGCTGAACCCATGTTGACCCAATACCATCGGCTATCAATTTAATAGTCTTAGTTTTACGACCTCTCTCTCGAGCAAGCCAAAAACTCTAAGATGAAATCGTATTTGCAACTACAACTCCAATAAGTTCATACACAACTACTAAATGAAATCACATTTAAACAACAAATAAACCATCAACAAGCAAGACCCAACAGATAATCTAACCCATATTCACAAAATCACAACCCAAGAATTAGGGTTTTAGCTAGACATGAAAAAGAGATAAAAATCGATACCAAAAGTGTTACCGTCAAATGGGTATGATAAATAAAATATTTAAACACATCAAGGTGAAGATTCTGGAAAACACACTTCCAATTTCTTGGAGTTGAAACCCTTTGAATCTTCAAGGCCTAAGAACAATGTCTCCAAAAATGTAAAAATTGTTCTATTCTAAAACTTTGTTCTCCAAAAGGTTGATAATAACCTACAGATTTAAGCTGGTATTAATAGCTGTCAAAAAGTGTGATGTGAAGGATCCACTTGGCATAGTTAGTCGGGATCGTCAAACTACTCAGCGATTCGCCTTTGGTCTGGTACCTCGCCTTTTAGCTTTTTCCTTTAACAACTTTACATTCTGAATCATTGGGCGATATGGTGATGCTTCACCAAACTATTCGGTGATTCACCGACTACTCCCTTTCCTCATAGACTTGACCTTTTCTTCAGGGCTAAGCACAGTGGAACATTAGTCGAGGTTGTAGGCCTTTTGGTGACACGCCTAATGGATTAGGCGATCGTCAGGCCGTCTTTTCTTCCTTCTTTCAGCCACTTTGTTCCTCTTTGCTCGATAGCGTCCATGCTTTGTCTCTCAACTCAAATACTTGAAACTTAAGGATTTTCATTAGATATAGAGAAAAAATATGTATTTGAGGACACTAATTGTATCAAAATATAACCCTAAATGAGTCCAAATTTTGGACTCATCATGATTGCCAAGTTCACTTGGCGAATCGCCGAATGGATATCTGACCGCCTAAAGTTCAAGTGTGCCAAGCCCTGAGGGAAAAAACCAAGTTGGTGATACAAAGGAGCAGTCGACGGATCACCGAGTAATTCCACAAAGCCAAGATAGATCACCCAAAGTTACAGACCTTCAAGATGCTGAATAACAAGGCAAAAGGGCGATGGAAAATACCAAAGGGCGGCTCACCGAGTGGTTCAGCGAGCCCAACTTATTTCACCGAATGAGCTTTCGTAACTTATTTTTGGTTACTATAAATAAGTTTTTGAATATTTAGTTTAGTATCAAAAACTCTTTAGAACAAATTATTATTAAGTTCTAAGCATCTGCAAATAGTTTTTTCTAATTTTACCTTCGCTTTGGAGGATTGAAGAAATTCACTTCGGAGAATTTGGAAGTGGGTCTTTGAGAACTTTCAAATTGGAGCATTGTCAGGATAAAAGCACTATTACCCAGTTGATGGATAATCAATTTGGTAACAGTTTTTACCTTCTTATAATGTCTAGCTAAAATTGGGTGTAATTATGTGATTATGCGCTTATTTAGCTTATGTGTATTGCTAATTGTTAGTTTAAATGCTATCTAAAAGTGAGTATAATCATTAATTGTGGTATTGTAGTTGCAAATGCAGTTCTATGTTTGTGTTCTTGGCTTGCTCGAGCGAGAGGTTTTAAAACTAAGGTTTTTGATTAATGTATTAGGTTGACCTAGGTTCAGCTCTAGAGAGTGAATCCTAAACCCAATCCCACACATCCAGCTCGAGAGAGTGAATGGATTAAGGTGTGGGCTGCTCTTATTTTGCATGCTTGTTGATGTTCGAGAGAAATCACTTGATTTAGGGTAAATTGTTCGAGAGAAAATTTACATCCCTTATAGCCTATCCTACTCCCTAATATCTAGCTATTTTCTAATAGTTGCAATTACCCATATGTCCATAATAGCCTATAATCGATCACACCCCAAGAATTCATCTCATTATTGTTAATTTTTATTGTTTGTAACTGTTGTTTGTAGTTGATAATCAAAACCAACACCCCCCCCTCCATTTGAAATTCGTGTCACCCTTTAATTTGAAAGATGTCTTTATTTGATAATTTTTATTCCTATGACTGATTTGACCACATTTATACTTCCCAATTAAATCTTAAACATGTACCGCTCCCTGTGGGATTCGGCCCCAACTCATTTAGTTAGGTTTTATATTGATTTATAATCTCTGAACACCTAGAATGGGCTATGGTGTGCTTGAAACAAAAAGTCAAAATGGCGTTGCTGCCGGGGAGTGGTGTTGTTTGAAATTCTTTCGGTGAAGTTGAATTGTGTTCTTTTTAGTTATAGTTGAATATACTTACTTTTAGTTTTGGTTTTTGTGTTGCTTGTTAAAAGAGAGGAAATGAGTGTCAATGGAAGCAATGGTATCCAAGTGGGCCACCAAGATGACATCAAGAATCTCAATGATGTCAATCAACCGAATGTCAATGACCCAAATCTAGTGGATGGAGTTGGTGCCATTCATTTGCCTCCAGCTGAAAGGAACATTGTGTTCCACATTACAAGCACCATGTTGTAGCTCTTACAACTGAAAGGTTTGTTTGGGGGTTGGCTCATGAGGATCCCCATGAGCATATAAGGAACTTTGTTGACGTTTGTGGACCGTTCTCCTTTAACAACATATCTCAAGAATCAGTCCGGTTGAGATTATTCCCATTTTCTCTAATGGGAGAATCATATAAGTGGTTGGATGAGTTGCCAAGAGATTCTATCACATCATGGGAAGAGCTTGTCACCACATTCCAAGTGTGATTTTTCCCTCCTTCGAAGGTGATTACACTCAGGGATAGTATCCAAAGCTTCAAGCGTTTGGAGGCTGAGATAATCCATGAGAATTGGCTAATATTTAAGAAGTTGGTGCTGTAATTCCCAACTCATGGATTGCCTGATAATGCTCTGTTGCAGTACTTTTACAGAAGCCTTGATTCAGTGAACAAGGGAGTGGCTGATCAACTTTCTCTGGGAGGTTTAATGCAACATCCTTATGAAATAACATCCCAAATCCTTGACAGCATAACCAATATAAACCAGGTATGGTACACTCGCGAAGATCAGGTTTCCCCTCACTTTTAAATTGACAAAGGAGCAGCTTGATAAAGATCAAGAGAGGGACCAAAATATGGCAAAGATGATGACCCAACTTGACATTTTAGCCAAAAATGTCATAGGTGTTGGTGCTAGGAGTGTAAATGTTATGGGTGTTGATTGTGTAAACCCCAATGAGGACAAGTTTGAAGCGATGTACAATGAGGAAGTGAACTTCCTAGCCAACCAAGGAGGAGGTTATCGTGCAAACTACCCAAGACCGGGTGGTAACCAAGGTTAGAACAGAGATGAGGGCTGGAGAGACCGTGATAGAGAGTGGCGAGATCGTAACACCACTTGGAAGAAAAGAGAGGGGGAGAAGGATAGGTATGTTCCTCCCCATGAGCGTCAAAAGCCCAAATATTCTAAGGGTGAACAGACTGAGGATATGCTCTCACATATTCTCAACAAGGTTGAAGGGTCCGATAAAGTTTTGAAGGAAATAAAGAAAGTTGTATCGACTCTCAATCAGACGGTGACCTCTTATTCCGTCTCTATCAAGTAGTTGGAGACCCAAATGGGTCAAATTTCTTCGCATACAAACCCAAGACAGCAAGGGGGGTTGCCTAGTGATACTATGGAAAATCCCAAGAATGAAGTTTGAATGGGTACTTGCGTCATGCCACGACGTTAACTAAGATGCTTCTTGGGAGGCAACCCAAGTTTTTATTGCTTTATGTTTGTTTTTGGAATAACGGGTGTTGATTGTGTAGGGTGATAAGCAGAATGTGTTTGGAAAATGCAGGTTGGCAAGCCAAGAGTCCAGTCAGTGACTCGCCGAAGGGGTCGGTGAGTGTCACGACCCGGGAGCACCCCCAAGTCGTAACAAGGCGTACTCGACCCCGAAGGGGTCTTATACAAGCCACATAGTCATTCATTGCATTCAATAATGAAAATAGTGCGGAAATAAAAAAAAAACTTATTTACATCCACACATTTAAACTTCTTAAAACAACTTTAAAAAACACACAAATGGAAGTCTAAGTCTCACATGGCCATCTTAGACACGGTCGCAAAACATAAGTAGGGGCACGGCCCTTTACAATCAAAAAGAAGTCTATTACATGAACAAAAGAACTTAAAAGTCTTGTCCTCGAATCCATGAGGACATACCAAGTCTTAGAGGAAAGCAATCCAACACTTCAAACTAGCTAAGAGGGATCACTTGCCGGAACCTACACTTGTAGTAAAAACATGAAGAATATGGGTTAGTACACAAAAATGTACTAAGTATGATGACCATGCAAAACATGCTTTAAAGGGGACATTTTAGTTAGAGACCATGCATTATGCCACCTTTTTGAAATATCATGAACAATAGCATAAAAGACATACAAGACAAGCATAACATCAAGTAAGTCATAATATCACCTTTAAACAATATCAACATGAAAACCTTTACCTTGGACCTTCACCTCAAGAAACCCTTATGCTATACCTCGTGCAATGTATGGATGGCGTCCCATACCACCATCCATACTAAGGCACCACATTTAGGTCACTTAAAGTAACTTATCATTCCTTTCTTTCACCTTTGCACAATATTCATACATAAGAGGTATATCATTAATTAAGACATGACAAGAGAAAATAACTCGTAATATAACCCAAGTATAACATGCATAACATATTAAGCATTTAAGAGCCAACATTCTTTAATAACCTCATTTAGGGTACATTCATGTCACAGTCATTAGGATTTAGAGAAACTCACTATGACCCTCTCTAAGCCTACTCGTGCAATGTATAGGTAGCATCCCATACTACTACCTACACTTTGTAGAACCTGTCAAGAAACCATAATGAAATCTCACATGATGGGAAGTAAGCGTTTAACCGACATAGACCATGAGAGCTTGTCATGGAATCCGGTGTCATGAATCCCCACACCGAAAAGAGGTGGTCTACTTGCCTAAGGAAGACCGGTATATATAGCTTAATGGATCCACTAGCTTCCTATGCGGGCACATAGTTTATGGGATAAGGTAGACGATCATTGAAGCTCATGCCTAACGTCGGGGGAGTTTCCATCTAACCAAATCCGCTCGGTGCTTAGCCTACATTCCCATAGAATAGTTCACTACTTTGACATCATCACACATGAAAGGGTGCCATAAGCCTACCGATTCAAGGTACATTATTTAACACATGAAAGGGTGCCATAAGCCTGCCGATTCAAGGTACATTTAGGAAAGCTCATTAACTCCTCTTGAAAGGGTGCCATGGGCCTACCGATTCAAGACTCATCATTAACCTTTATGGAAAGGTGCCATAGGCCTACCGAATCCAAGATTCATTTCGTATCATTAATGGAAGGGTGCCATTAGCCTACCGATCCAAGGTTCATTATAAGCATATGTGGAAGGGTGCCATAAGCCTACCGATCCAAGGATTCAACAATCAACAATATAATCATTTATACAAGAAAATGATGCATAAGCCCTACCAATTCAAGGTATACTTTATATTGAAGAATCCTTCATATTATATCATCAACATTCATGAGTGTCATCAACACATTTCTGGGATTTCCATACATCTCATAACTCAAACTTTAAAGCATCGATTCATCAATTCTCCATAGTTGGACATTTTGTCAAACACCTTGAAGGCATGTAATGAAATCGAAGAACATGAAAAATAGGGTAGTAATGATGCAGCCAAACCAAGTGAACAACCTACAACAACACCTTTACATTCATAACATGATCACATTATCTTCATTGAATTCTCATTCATATAATGTCATGGTAACACTTCAATTTCTCATACTATGCCTTTAAGGCCATAAGCCTCACATACCAATACCCCAACAATACACCATAAAGTAAGCATGGGTAATGACATACTTCAACAATATAAAGACCTTTAAACAAATTTGATTCATATACATTCATTATCTAGCAACCCACTTCATAAAGGCATAAACTAGGAATAGAGAGAAATCATGGGTTCATGGAGTATTTTCATCTTAAATCGTCAATACAACAACAATATAACCATAAAGTACCATTATAAACCTTTTAAAACCATTTGGTGGAAGAACCCATGAGATTGAGTGAAAACCTAGATTTTTCATACTTTGAAATAACTTTGGATTTGGCTCCTTGAATGGAAAATTAGACAAGGATCAAGACCACCATACCTTTGCTATGATCTCCCACGAAAATTGATGAAGACACCACCTTCAAACCAAGCCCTAGCTCCAAGTTCTTGACTTTCTTAAATGGAGGATTGTAGAGAGGGAAATGTTTTTAGGGATGGGAATGAACTAATGGTATATAGGAATAACATAAGTCTTTTAAAAAAATGGTCCAACACTTAGAAAAATTTTCAGGCGGGTGAACAGTAATGAACAGTAACATTAGCTACTGGAATTTGCGTTTTCTGTCGGACAGACTTTACGAAAATGGGCATAACTTCTTCGTCCGAACTCCGAACTCACATGTGAGGCTCTAGTTTCACTCTATCATTTTCCGAGTCGTTACAGTGAGCTAGACTAGGACCGATGTTTGACTCAGGATCAGGTTGGAGTCTGTAAAACTCGGTGGGCCTTTGGACAAATTGGCGACTCACCGAACAAGTCGGCGAGCCCGACTTTGTCTGTCGTTTGGACCCCTAAATTAACTAGAGGTCCTGTAAAACTCTGTGAGGTAAGTAACCACTCAATGTGTCGCCGAGTGGTTCTGCGAGGACGACTAATATCGCTGAAAGGCCGCGAACTGAACGATTTTTAAAGGCCAAAGGTTTAAAATTTCAAACTCCTTCATATTCCCTCACTTTTATCCTCGTATATTTGCACCCACACTATATAGTTTCTATATTTTTATATTTTTATTATTTTTTGCTCGTTGATCTCATGCATAGAGTTGGAATACATTGCCACCTAGCTTTACAAATTCGTATTTTGTGTTTTCTGAATCCCGAACTCTTAAATAGTAGTTAAATTCAAATGCAATTATTTAAATCTTATTGATGTGTGTTGGGCCTGCTCTAAAATCGTAATTGTGTGCTAGCTTTCCTATTTTAGTTTTGATATCGTGCCTAAAATGCTTATATTATTGATTTCCCAAGTTTTGTGCTTTAAAAGTGATCTTAAATTGTTGGGTTGCGGTATTTTGTTGCTGGGTCTAGTCGGGTTAAATCTGAGTACCCCAAATTGTGCTAAATGACGTGCTTTCCCAATAATGGAGCGTTTGACGTCATTCTTAAGGGAAAAAGTCATCAAATGGCCAATTTTGGCCAAACCAGGGGAAATCTGAGTACCCTGGTGGCATGGGTCGTATGGGTATGGGCTTAATTGATTAAGTGTATTGTTTTATTTTGTTTTTGGGGGTTGCAGGCTTGATTTTGGGAGGGGTTGAAAATTGGGACGTTGGGCAGTTAGATGAGTTTGGTCGAGCTCGCCGAACCACTCGGCAGTTCACCAAAGTCCCCCTAGATTGCTTTTAATCTACTTATTTGGCTAGTTTAGAGTCTGTAACTTTCGGTGGGAAGCCTCAGCTTGTCGAGTTCACTCGGCGACTCGGCAAAAGTCTCACTTGATCGCCCTTTCTGCACCCCTAACCCATAAAACATAATGTAAATTTCGGCGGGTTAGTCTGAGCTCGCCTAGTGGTGTCGACGATTCGCCAAAAGGCCCTGTATATCACCGACCTATCTTTTTTCTAAGAAATTTTTTGACTAGTACTTTCGGTGAGCCTGATCTGGCATGTAAAAGTGACTCGGTGACTCGCCGATCAGTTCGGCAAGTCTTTCTGCAACCTATTTTCTGCATTTTTCTTAAACTATTTCTAACTATTCTTGATGTGTTTTGCAGATATAGCTAGACCAAAAGTAGCAGGACGAGACATGCTACCCCGTAAGAGGGCAAAGGGAATCACTATCAATGAGGATGCAGTTGCATCTAAAGCAAAGGTCACAAATCTTCCTACCACATGTGGGAAGTTTAAAGGAAAAGTAAAGACACCTACTCCTGAGTTACCGGAAGTAAGCTTCGACAATGAGGGAGTGTACCTACTCACCTCACCACTTCTAAGAGTGAGGGTGAGCACCAGGACCCTAAGGCTGACATTTTTTAGCCTGAGGATGATTAGCTACTACTAGCTCGAAGAGCTGAAATGTACTCCAAAAGGTTGAATGATCCGTCGAGGATTTGGGCACCACAGGCCACTACTCATCCTTCCATCCCAGATTAGGCAATGGTCCCAGCACCACCTGCACAGGGTCCTCCTTCTCGGTCTATGAATAGACTAAAGGCTGAGGGATTGAGCACCATCAATAAGGAAAAGAGGTTATCTACAGATGGAGTGATAGACAGATATCCAGAGATATGGTGCACTTTGAGGTCCCATAAGTTCTAGATTTTCACTAGATCTCGTGGCCCTTACATTCCTGATTGGGTCCAGGAGTTTTCCACTACCTACAGAGCTCTAGTGCCGCAAGGAAAGAGGAAGCCCGCTACATTCAAGCCGGTAGATTATGTGGTTGTCAGGGGCAAGAGAGTGAAGTGTCATAGCAATTATATTAATGCAGTTGTAGGGTGTACAGAGAATATTTTAGATGACTATCAATACAAAATCATTGGAGACTATGAAAAAGTGGTTAGCCCCTCTATTATTTGACGGTACTCCCAAGTGGATTGAGGCTGCAGCGCCTATAGAAAAGAAAGACCTCAACGTAGTAGCGAGGTACTTGTTTGGTTATATTAGCAGCACAATCATATTGTACTAGAATGAGTCTATCCTCTGCCACACGAAGGCAGCCTGTCTTGGTTGCATAATTGATGGGACAAGTATAAACTTGGGTATGATCATTGGCCAAGAAATGGCCATGAGGGCTAGGTAGCGTCAGACATCGCTTTCGTTCTTGGTGTTGATCACCGAATTATGGAAATGAGCCCTAGTGCCCCGTGATAAAAAGAAGGATGTGGAAGTGATTCACACCTTTTCTACTAATATCAAGCGCATTCAGGCCGAGTACTTGAAGGATGAGGTTGAGAAGAAGAAGTCAGCCTCGGTGAATTCTTTCTCGGCTGTGGACATTGAGACTTTACCTGCAAAGGCAATATTTCCTACTCTAGCCCCTGGGCGTTCAGGTATATTTAGTGTTGTTCCTTCCATGACTCTGAGTTCTTCTACTGCTCCCCTGCTTCCTAGGTCTGCTACTAGTGCTACTGTCTCCCAACCTCTACTCACTTAGTCTGTGATACTACGGATGGGGCATCTAGCCTATTCTGCTGATAGGCGTGCCTCCAGGCTTGAGGATACAGTCCCTAGGATGATTGAGAGGGACCTCACTATTGTTATGACACCTCTTAGTATGTCTATTAATCGAGGACATAGGCCACTGATAAGGTGACGGCCCTAAAGGCCGCAATTGCTGAGTTGAGGAAGGATGTGGACCAGCTGAAGTCCACAAATATGTCTATGATTTTTGGGACTGTGGAGATCCCTGATATGCTAGCTGGCTCTGATGTGCCTTTGGCTACCACCGGAGATGATGTTCGAGCTGATGAGGTGGCTGCTGCCAAGTCTGAGGGTAAGACTAATGAGGAGCATTTCGGTGTCCATGACGAGACTACCTAAGAGGGCCTTATAAAGGTTGAGGAGTCAATGGTACAGTCAGCCATGCAGATTTCATTAGCAAATACATCCATGGAGGGCTATAGTAGAGACAATGTTGTTGTTTCACTAGGCACTGATGCCCAGGATTAGAGTGTTACACCGGGGATTGATGCCCTAACAGGACAACTGCTTTTTGTTTGTGGTGGGGTGAGGTATTTCCATACCTACCTCATGTTTACTATATTTTGTATATATATTAGGTTTTTGTGTTTTAAATCGTGTGTTGATTTTATCTTGTGGATGTTCGATCTTGTGGCTCCTTGTTATGAATGAAAATGGTTTTTGACCTATCTAAAACAAATTTCCACCTCGTGTTGTGATTGAATGTGGTTGTTCTTGTGCAAATTTAAGTATCGATTATGATCAATATCGATGACTTAAATAGTACTCTTAATCCAAAAAATGAATGCACAGCTATGATGCGGCCAAATGAAGTTGCATAGACAATATGTGGACATTTTGCATCTCTTTGTGATTAGCCGATTATCGAATGGAGTTTATTGTGATGAACATTACACATTAGCGAAAGTGTGGAGTGTCATTCGACATTGGTGTCAATGCCTTGTGTAATGAGCTTATCGTGAACCTTGTATGATGACACCTAGAATTTACCCCGTTGGTCCGGTTGACTAAGTGATGCAAGCTCTTGAAATGATCTTAGGCAACGATTTTGAGGAGTGAAACATTTTGACAATATACCTCTTTTTGTGGCCAAACTTGTGAGATGTGTGAACTTTGCTTGAACCCCTTTGAGCCTTATCCTTTTCTTGGAAGAAACTTGATGAAATTGTGATCCCTCATTGTCCATTCACCCATAATCCTCATGAAGTGTGGTTTGTTTGAATAGCCAAAAGCCTAAGTTGGGGGTGTGGTGAAAAGAGAAAGTAAATCAAGAATGTTAAGAATTCCCCTTTGAACCATGATATTGAAAGAGAGGGAACCCCTCCATGTAAAAAAAAAAAAAAGAGAAAGAAAAGAAGAAATCAAAAGAAAAATAATGAAAAAGTTGTGAAATAAAGTGGTAAAAGTCACAAAAGAAATGGAGTGTCCGATATTCCATTGGAAGTTGAATAATGGGGTAAATTTTAAGCATGATCAAAATGTTGGAGAAAAGGAAGAAAGTGATGCCCACATTTCATGAGAGTAGCAGCCACTAAGCCTAAATAACCATAACCTTACACTCATCCCTGTTACAAGCCTTGAAAAGACCTTTTTGATCTTGACTAAGCTGAAACAAAAGTTGATTGGAAAATAAGGGCAAACCTATAGGTGAAGTCATGCATGTGTTCATCTTTGTGAGTGTGAGAGTCGTATGTGATTCCGGAGCTATAAATTATTGAAGAATAATGTGTGAATATGGAATCATCATTGTTGTGAGGGCATTTGAGTACCTTTGTTGAGCATGAACTTGCATCTGAAGCAAGTATTGTGAACTTGAGCATCTTTGATAATGGTGAGTCACAACTTGAATCTTTGAGTGCACAATTGATCTTTGCATGAGTAAGTTAAGTATTGTTGTGTACATTCATGATTGAGTTTTTTGTAGCACTGTTTGAGACATCCTATTTGAGCTGTTGAACTTGAGTTTTACTTGAGAACAAGCAAAAGATTAAGTTGGGGGTGTTGATCAGTCTGAAATTTGGACTCATTTAGGGCTTTGTTTATATAGATTTAGTGTCCTCAAATGCTTAATTTGTGCCAATAATTGATGTTAAATCCTTGATTTTCAGGATTATGGATTGAGGAACAAAGAAAGGACACTAACATGCAAAAAGGAACAAAACAAGCTGAAAGAATGAACAAAGGCAAGCTTGGTGATCGCCAAGTTCACTTGGTGAATCGCCAAATGGCTATCTAACCACCTAAAGTTCAAGTGTGCCAAGCCCTAAGGGAAGAAACCAAGTCGGTGATACAAAGGAGCAGTTAGCGGATCGCCAAGTATTTTCGCGAAGCCAAGATAGATCGCCCAAAGTTACAGACCTTGAGGATGCTGAATGTCAAGGCAAAAGGGAAATGGAAGAAACCAAAGGGCGGCTCGCCGAATGGTTCAGCGAGCCCGACTTACTTCGCTAAATGAGCTTTCATAGCTTAGTTTCGGTGACTATAAATACATTTTTTAACATTTAGTTTAGTATCAAATACTCTTTAGAGCAAATTATTATTAAGTTTTGAGCATCTACAAAAAGTTTTCTCTAGTTTTACCTTAGCTTTGGAAGATTGAAGAAATTCACTTTGGAGAATTTGGAAGTGGGTCTTTGAGAACCTTCAAATTGGAGCATTGTAAGGATGAAATTACTATTACCCAGTTGATGGATAATCCATTTGGTAACGGTTTTTATCTTTTTATAATGTCTAGCTAAAACCCCAATTCTTGGGTTGTGATTATGTGATTATGGGTTGATTTAGCTTATGGGTATTGCTAATTGTTAGTTTAAATGCTATTTAAAAGTGAGTTTAATCATTAATTGTGGTATTGTAGTTGCAAATGCAGTTCTATGTTTGTGTTCTTAGCTTGCTCGAGAGAGAGGTTTTAGAACTAGGGTTTTTGATTAATGGTTTGTGGGTATTGGGTTGACTTGGGTTCAGCTCAAGAGAGTGAATCCTAAACCCAATCCCACATATTCAGCTTTAGATAGTGAATGTATTAAGGTACGGGCTGCTATTTTGCATGCTTGTTGATGTTTGAGAGAAATCGCTTGATTCGGGGTAAATTGTTCGAGAGAAAATTTACCTCCCTTATAGCCTATCCTGCTCACTAATATCTAGATACTTTCTAATAGTTGCAATTACCCATATGTCTATAATAGCCTATAATCAATCACATCCTAAGAATCCGTCTCATTATTGTTAATTTTTATTGTTTGTGACTACTGCTTGTAGTAGATAATCAAAACCAAACCCCCTATTTGACATTCGTGTCACCCCTTAATTTGAATGATGTCTTTATTCGATAATTTTTATTCCTATGACTGATTTGACCACATTTATTCTTCCCAATTAAATCTTATACAGATGCCTCTCCTGTGGGATTCGATCCTAACTCATTTATTTGGGTTTTATACTAATTTACGATCGTTAAACACCTAGAATGGGATGAGGAGTGCTTCAAACGAAAAATCATTGGCCAAATGTCATGGGTGGTAAAACATTGATTTTCAATGTTGAGATGGTTACCTTGAAAACAAACATAATCTCTTTGTTTTGACTCTAAATGAAAAATAAAGAAATATGGGTTTAATTGTGTGGAAACACCGTAATGCAATTTATATTAGCATGCGACAAATGGATGTGTCCTTATGTGTGTTGTGATGCCATGTGTGGGGAGTACTTTCTTAGCTTTTTTGCATTGAATAATATCTATAACTTTCCCCAAGTGTGCCTAATGAGTAACTTGTGTAATTTATGGAATATGATTGAGGCATTTCCTTGAATAGCCAAGTTTAAATCTTTTTGTGTGCCTCCAAATAAAAAATCCCTAGTAAAGCCCCATTGAGCCTTTTATCCTTGGTTTTATTCTAACCTACTTAATTAGGCCGAATCCCTTTTATTGATACCATTAATTTTGATCCCAAAGTAATCCTTAATGCACTATGTTAAGATCAAAAGGTGAAAACAATGGTGAAAGTGGATAGAGTGGAAAAGCTTGGTTTTGTGGTAAAGAAAGAAAAGAGGTAGAAAATTGATGCCCTATAAGTTCCTAAATTTGTGATTGGCCCTGGGCCCTAGGACAGTGTGCACTTTGACTAAAGTTAAAAACTTAAGTTGAAGGTGGCTAATTTAGAAAATACCTTAATAATGGCCCTAGTCCTTACAAGGACAACGTGCACCTTAACTCGTAAAAAACTCATAAGTTGAGGGTGGCTACTGTTAAGGTTAAAAGAAGATAGAAAAGGGTGTGTCAAATATAAGGGCTTAAGTGAAAGAGAGGGCAAGGTTTAAAGTACAAGTCGGAAAATATGCACAAAGTGGGACCAAAGCGAAAGAATAAGTTGTGGATGTTAGCAAGAAAATCAAAACATGTGCATTAGGAAGGATGAGTCACTAATTTACTCAAATTTATCCTCCCTTACCTGAAGCCGACATTACATCCAAATGAAAGTCCCCTTGATTCTATGAGTAATACTTTGTGAAAATTAAAGTACACTAAGGGCAAGCTTATGGCATGTTAGGATATGTGGAAACTTCATTTGTGAGTGTGACAGTAAATTTTGAAAAAAATGAGCCCTATGTTGAAATACAATGATGTTTTGTGCGAAAGAAAGGATATACTTAAAATGGTGAGGGTATTCATGCCACATGTTTGGTGCATAATCTTGTTTGGTATGTTTCTATGATATTGCATTAGCCCGGAATTATTGAAGAAGAGTCATTCATTGAGGTTGTGAATTGTTGATTGGTAGACTATAATAAAGAACCAAAATTGGAAATTACTGCATATGGTGTGTGCCACAAGATCATAATTAAATATGTTTGGTCGATTGTAAAGCAAGGTGATGAGTCCAAAGGGTAAGAGTGTGAGTTGATAAGACAGAGTTTGTTCGAGGACTAACAAATGTTTAAGTGTGGGGTGGTAATCTTAGGCATATTTATATGCCCAACTATAACGAATTACCCATCTTTAACGTAAGTTTAAGGACATTCGCTAATCTAACTCTCATGTTTTTGACTTAGGATTGTGATGATTGCATACTAATATACATGATTAGCAATTTTGCAGGGTCCGAAAGAAAAGCGATTGAATCATGAGAATAAAGGAATCGAGGATGACAAGTAGAGCCAAGAGCAAGAAGCTGGCGCGGTGCCCCAGCCTCACTGGCGCAAGAAAGATACGATGAGCCAGGCCAAAGGTGATAGAGACCTCATTTTGGCACACTAGCAGTGCGGCGCCCCAGCCTTCCAGGCGTGAGTTTAGTGAGCTGCCCCAAGGCATTGCTAACTTTTTTGGCAAAAATTGACTTAAGTAGGATTCCTTTTTGGGTTAGAATTGGAAATTATTTTTTTAACTCCATCAATAGGACCCCTAGGGTTATTAGTTGGGGGTTCGACTTCTTTTTGGTGTGCAAGAGTAAGGATTAAAGTTTTGTAATAGGTTTAAATTCTCTAACTCTTCTTTATTTTGGAAATCGCATGAACAATACTATTTTTCAGTTTTTGAACATTATGTGTGGCTAAACGCCCTTTTCTAGGCTGTTGCTACGGATTGATTGTTGAGTATTAATGGTTTTGAATTAATTCATGGTTATCAACTTTAAGTTACTTCTATAATCTTGTTTTAGTATTTCTTGACTGGACATCATAGATATAAATCTCTTGTCTACTCTTAAAATTGGGAGACGCTAAGGTAGATAGACTAAAGAATATACAAAGTTTGATCTTCCATTAAGTTGAGTTGATTTGTGTTTAGGAGTGACGCAAGGACGAACACCTAGCTTGGTTATAAAACAGGATGAAATATAAATGCTCGCCACTTAGGACTGTCTATCCCCGCTCAATGATGTAGTTAGACAACTAATTGGAGTAGGCAATTAGAGGTCGGGATATCATAATCATATAATTAACTATGTAAATCAGTAACTTGATAACCTAAATTAGTTGAATACCTGAGATACGATACATGAAATCCAACGCATGCTACAGCCCTGGAATTGTCTCTTACTTGTTTGAAACATCAATTTGAAGTCGTTCACATTAGTTACTTTATTTATTGCATTAGTCGTAGTAGTAATAAACAATATTCAAACTCTTTTAAAGTTACTTTTGTCAAATTGTGGAATTAAGTTAGCAAATATAAGTTGATCATAAGTCCCTTGGGAACGATAACTCATTTCTAAAGAAACTATATTACTTGCACGACCGCGTACAGTTGTGTGTGCAATTAGGAGAAATAAGCATGACAAACCTAGAAGGGGTAAAAGCATGTGGTGTGCTCACAGCGTGGCTGGATGAAGTGGAAGCGGGAGTATGCACATCGGGCTCCGCAGTAGTGGCAGGAATAGGGTCTCATCTGCCTGATCAACATCAACATCAATATAACCACCCAAATGAGGTAAGTCAACTTGTATACCCTTCTGAGGAGCCACTAGGTTTGCATAATCTTTTATCAAGCCCACATTGACCGTCTTGGTCACCTCAATAAGTCTGTCACAACCCTACAATGGCACAGTAGCCTCTTTACAAAGGAGAAAACTGAGATAATGAAAAGGTATAGTGGTAGTCCTCTAGAAGGACCTCTCATGTATCTCCGCTATAATAATACGGGAGAAGTCAATTTTCAGCCCCACCGTCAGTGACACAAGAATAGTCGCACAGTCCCAAGTCACAACATTGTATGCTTGTGTGGGAGACAATCTAGCCCATATGATGGACCACTAGAACTTGGTCGCAAAACCCAAAGTCGCCTTTCGGATAGGCAGTGTCATATCACACACCCAGTCAGTGCTCTCCCCATTATCAGTAATAGGGCAAACCATTAATTGTAGTAAGCTCTCTTAATGCTTGGAGTCTCGTATAGATACCTTGCTCTGCACTTCCCTCATCTGATAGTCATACTCAGTTGTATTAATCGTCTGAGTATGCATCAGGCCGTAAATAAAATAGCAGATGGTGGTCTCTAATAAGTCAGCGGGGATACCCCACACCAAGGTAGTCAGTAGTGGGGTCTGAGCCAGTGTCTTAGCTCGTGGAGGCATAGTACCTTCCACAATGGTTACATAGGAACCATAAACCTCCCTCAATATCTCTGAGTTGTACTATCCCGGATTCTCCGCCACCCACTTACATCAATGACGCTTGAATAGCTCATGAATCTCTGGATCTGTGTGGAGGCTCCTTGTAAGCACTCGTCACTCCTCAAAAATGGTTCGGGCCGAATTTTGTTGCTCATTAACATATAACCCATCCTCGTATATTTGGTACATCCCGCGAACGCACCATTTGTTTGTCTCTATGAACAAACTCATTCCTGGCCGCTTTCAGTTAGTGTTCATTGCTGAGTGATCGCTCGCTATCTGGCTGGAAAAGATGGTCCAGAAGCTTCCTCTCTCCCAGCAAGAGTACATGCTCAACCCTTATACCAAGAGGGTCATGGGCCTCACTGGAACTAGTAGCATCACAAGCCAATGAGGAAACTGAATTAGAGCTGAAGACAGACATCGACTCCCTATTCTCAACATTTGAAGGTTAGCACCCCTCCTCAGACTAGGGGAATTAGCATGACTTGATGGCTTCTCCTAATTCGATACAATCTAGCTCGATCGTCGCCTTGTAATCAGAGGTGTCGTAGGGGAGGTCCTGGTCGTTCCCAGATTAATTTTAGATCCGCTAGCACTAGATTCATTGTCCTTATCAACAAGTTGTCGAGCTGAGGGTGCCACAGACATGGATATATACTTGCGTTGGTAGGTATGTGCTCTTTTTGGCGCCATTATACCTATGTGATACTTGTTAGTATTCAAACTACTCAAAACAAATCAAGAAGAAAGCATACTAAAGTACGAAACTTAAAAAAACAAAAATTGGACAGTGTTTGTTTTTGGGACATACGGACCTGATTAACTTTTCAAGGACACTTCATCCAATTATAAGTGTCAACGATCGCTAGTCAGTATAAAACCCAACCAAATGAGTATCACCTACAATAGGGGGTGACACGAATGTCAAATAAGGGGGATTTGGTTTTAATTATCAGCTATAACAACAGCAAACAACACAAAAATAACAATAATGAGACGATTTCTTGGTGTGATTCGATTATAGACTAATGTAAACAAATGGGTTATTGCAACTGTTAGGGAATATTTGTATACTAGTGAATAAGATAGACTATAGAGGAGGTAAACTTTCTCTCTTACAATTTACCTCGAATCAAGTTGATTTCTCTTGAACATCAACAAGCATGCAAAATAAGAATAGCCAACGATTTAGTCCATTCACTCTCTCGAGCTGAATGAGTGGAAAGGGGTTTAGGGTTCACTCTCTCGAGTTGAACCCATGACAACCCAATACCCACTGACCATCAATCCATGATCTTAGTTTTAAAACCTCTCTCTCGAGCAAGCCAAAAACACAAGGGTAGAACTGCATTTACAACTACAATTCTTAAATTGAATCCCAATTAATGATTGAAATCACTACTAAACAGCATTTAAACTAACAATTAGCAATACCCATAAACTAAATCAGCCCATAATCACATAATCACACCCCAAGAATTGGGGTTTTAGCTAGACTTCATAAAAAGATTAAAAAAAAACTGTTACCAAATTGAGTTTCCATCAACTGGTAAGATCAATTTCATCTTTACAATGTTCCAAGTCAAAGAATCTCAAACACCCACTTCTAATTTCTGAAAACTGAAAAAAGTTCAATTCTCCAAAGCTTAGGGAAAACTAGAGAAAACTCTCTCAATACTCAAAATTCGATATGAATAATAATAATACTTGCTAATTGATTAAAAGCTTGTAAACTAAATGTTCAAAACGTATTTATAGTCACCAAAAATGTGATGTGAAGAGTAACTCGGCGAAGTAAGTCGGGCTCGCCGATCCACTCGGTGATCCGTCTTTTGGTCAATTCCATCGCCCTTCTGCCTTGGCCTTTAGCATCCTCAAGGTATGTAACTTTAGGCAATCCTATTATGCATCGCGGAACAACTCAGCAATCTGTTGACTGCTCTTTTCTCTCGCCAACTTGGTTCTTTCCTTCAAGGCTTGGAACACTAGAATAAAAGGCAGTCAAGTGGCCACTCGGTGACTCGCCAAATGGACTTTGCGATCACCGGGTACTCTTTTCGTCATTATTTCAGCTTGCTTTGTTCTTTTTTGCAACTTAGTGTCCTTGCTTTGCTCCTCAATCCATAATCCTAAAAATCAAGGAATTTATATCAATTATTGGCACAAAATAAGCATTTGAGGACACTAAACGTATACAAATGAAGCCCTAAATGAGTCCAAATCTCAGACTCATCTACACCCCCAACTTATACTTTTGCTTGCCCTCAAGTAAAACTCAAGTTCAGCAGTTCAAAAAGGATGTCTCAAACAATGCTACAAAAGACTCAATCATGAATGCACACAACAAGACTCAACTTACTCATGCAAGGATCAATTGTGCACTCAAAGATTCAAGTTGTGACTCACTATTATCAAAGATTTTCAAGTTCACAATACTTGCTTCAAATGCAAGTTCATGCTCAACAAAGATACTCAAATGCCCTCACACAAAGAATGATTCCATATTCACACACAATGGTTCAACAATATATAGTTCCAGAATCACATACAACTCTCACACTCACAAAGATGAACACATGCATGACTTCACCCATAGGTTTGCCCTTATTTTCCAATCAACATTTGTTTCAGCTCACTCAAGATCAAAAAGGTCTTTTTAAGGCTTGTAACGGGGCTGAGTGCAAAGGTATGGTTATTTAGGCTCAGTGGTTTCTATCCTCATGAAATATGGTATGAATATTACTTCCTTTCCTTTTCTTCGTCATTCTCATTCATGCTCAAATTTCACCCCATTATTCACTTCTCATGGAATACCGAACACCCCATTTCTCTTGCAACTTTCACAACTTTTTCGTTCTTTTATCTTTTTCATTCTTCTTTTTTTTCTCTCTTTTTTTCTAGTACGGAGGGGTTACATATTTCTCAAAACCATGGATCAAGTGGTACTCTTTTGCATTTCTTGATTTACCTTCTCTTTTCATGTAACACCTCAAAAATCCAATGACCTAAGCTATAGCCTAACATGTAGTCTTGTATCCTAAATGAGTTAAACGTAAAGATTCAAATCCTAAAATAACTTCCCTAACTTAGTAATATGGTCCTAGTTCCTAAACGTCAAGGCATTGCCCCCTCCCCCCAAGGGCCCTTGAGGAGGGCCAAGGGACTGCCCCAAAAAGCTGTCAAAACAGCATGGTCTGTGAAAGGGGCACCCACACCCCGTAGGTGGGGGTCATGATTCAAGGCCAGCCCTCCCCCAAAATTTCAAAGTTCTAGTTGCATTCCACGCCCATGCAGTACGGTCTATGGACCAACTCATGCCCTGTATGTGGGGCTTGTGAGTGAGGCCTAGACCAAGGCTAAAATGACAAGCCCCAGACCCAACCCATGAGTGACCAGCATGGTCTGTGGGTCCATCCATGGCCCGTGGGTGGGGGTCATCGATGGGGTCTATAAAAGCTGTCTTAACTCGGCCAAGGTTTAGTCAAAGCCATAAATTCCTAGAGTTAATTTATTAGTGTGGGGTCATTTTAATTCATTATTTTATACCTATATAAATACTTCTAAGTCATTAAACTCCACTTAACACTTCATACCTAACCAGACTCAAAATTAGAAACCAACTCTCTTCTCAAAAAAATTATCTTTAGGACTCCATCGAAGAGCAAGAACAAGGTCACACTAGGGGTTCAAGAAACAACATTTCTCCTCCAATTTTGTGTGGAAATAAAGTTAAGGTATGGATTCTTTTCATCCTTGGGTAGATATCACCCAAGAAGCCCCTTCAAACTATGTGTTAAGACTTCCAAAAACCTAGGGTTTTATTCCAAGTCATGGGTCTCCTTCCAAAATGATTTCAATTGTTTAATTATGGTTTATCATGGTTCATTATTATGAATTAGGGTTGATTTAATGGAGTATTGATGTTTTATGATGAAAATCTCTCTTGGACCCATGATTCCCCCGTCTTCCTAAATTGTGAACTAAGGTGTGACTTGACTGATCATGGAAGCTTAACAATTGATTATGTTTACATATATTAAGATGTTGAATCATGAAATCCCTCTATCTAATGTAATAATTCTAGAATTTATGGTTGATCTTGACTCATAGCCTTGAAGGGCAACTTGTTGGGGTTTACATATGTTGTTGAAGATTGTATATGAACTTGTGATTCACTTTAATTGTGATGATCCTATGACTATTGTGTAATTGTGGTATTGATGCAAGATCCTTCTTCCCTATACCTTTACACTTGATTGTGCATGAAGTATGTATATATCTTTATGATAAGCTTGTGGTGTTGATTGAAAGGTCATTCTCATAAACACACTATGAATATGATGTGAAAGGTTTACTCACATGTTGATGATTCTAAGATTGAAAGGACATCCTCACCTAATGAATCTATAAGCTATTATGATGTATGTTGGTTTGAGTGCCTAGTGCATTCTTTCATGAACATGAACTTAAGTAAAGACTTAATATGACTTTTAAAGGGAATTATGCTTAGCACCGAGTGGATATGAAAAATGAGATGGAAGCTTTTACATTAGAAAGTCCGGCTTCCCAATGTAAGTTATCTCATGAGATGGAAATCTTTTACATTAGTAGTTTGGGTTTCTAGTAGCAATCTCCTTATCCCATAACTATGTGCCCACATAGGTCTTTAGCTAGTGGATCCACATAAAAGCTATTATGTAAGTTCTACCTTAGTCAAGTAGGACATCTCTTTTCATTGTGCGAGTAAGACACTGGGTTCCATGTAACTCACATGGTCTATGTCGGTTAATGCTAGTTTCCCTATATGATATGACTATGAACTATGATAAGAACATGGAATTTAACTATGTCTTATTAAGAGGTACTACTTAGTATGAGTAGGGGTATGGTACTTCACTTATGCATTGCACAACTAAACTTTAAGATGGGTAATGGTGAGGTTCTCTTATGTTATGAAAACTTATGGATTATTTATGTAAAATATGTCTGGATGTTAAGGTTGACTTTACTTGTTACAAGTTATGAATATGAATAACTCCTTATTTATGTGATACTTAGCATTTGGTAGGGTTATAGTATCTTACCTTTGCATTTCACAAGTATGGCTTTGGGTTGCTTATATGTTGGTTTGACTTATGTTCTTCATAATTGTGCATAATTTCCTTCAAACTTGATAAATGCATGATTTCAACTAAATGTCCCTTTTATGAATGTTTCAATGATTTTTGTGCATGGCTTCCATACTTAGTACATTATTTGTGCTAACCCATATTTTCTACATTTTCTTATAAGTGTAGGTTTCGGTCGTTGAGACATACTTCTTCTTTCAGGTGAAGCTTGGGTTGACTATTCCCTAAGCTTGGTGAGTCCTCAATATTTGAGGACAAGACATTATCCATTTTAGCTTCTATTGTACATTCTATGTTTGAGACTTTATTGATCTAAAGGACATTTGACCCTATTTGTATTCTCTATTGTACTAGATGGTGATTAAGACAAGGTCTAGACTCTTATTTTCGTTTATGAAAAAGAAGTTGACTTCGATTGTAAAAGTTTTAAATTTTCCGTATCATTTCTCTGACTTTATGTTTATGATTATGCTAAGGGCTTGTATGAGACCCCTTCGGGGTCAAGTACGCCATGTTACGTCTAGGGGGTACCCTTGGGTTGTGACATTTCACCACACCCCCAACTTAGTTTTTTGTCCTAAGTTGGCTATTAAAACAAACCACACTTCATGAGGATTATGGGTAAAGGGATAAAGAGAGGTCTTATTTGCTCAAGTTTCTTCCATGAAAGGGATAAGACTCAAAAGGTGTTACAGCAAAGTTCACACACTCACAAGGTAGGCCACAAAAGAGGTATAATGTCAAATTGGTTCACTTTTCAAAATTGTTGTCTAAGATCATTTCAAGAGATCGCATCACTTAGTCAACCGGACCAATGGGGCAAATTCTAGGTTTCATCACACATGGTTCACGGTAAGCTCATCACACAAGGCATTGGCACCAATATCAAACAAGACTCCACACTTTTGCTAGTGTGCAATATTCATCACAAGAGACTCAATTTGATAATCGGCTAGTCACAATGAGATACAAAAAGTTCACATATTGCCTATGCAACTTCATTTGGCCTCATCGTAGCCGCACATTCATTTTTTTCCGATTAAGAGCACTATTCAAGTCATCGGTATTGATAATGACCGACACTAAAATTTGCACAAGAACAACCATATTCAAACACAATCAAGAGGTGGCAAATTGTTTTAGAAAGATCCAAAACCCATTTGCAATTAAAACAAGGAGCCACAAGCTCAAGCATCCACAACACAATGTTCAAACACAATTTCCTCCACAAAACCCAATATATACAAAAATATCATAAACACAAGAAGTAGGTATGGAAATACCTCACCCCACCACAAATATAAAGCAATTTGTCCTCAAATGCAATCAAAATACTAAAAGTCAATAAAAAGGGACAGAGAGGGAGGTAAAGAAAAGTCATGTCTACACAGTCTCTCCATCTGTTGGGGCATCAGTTCCCGGTGTCACACTCTGAACTTGGGCATCAGTGCCCGGGCTAGAAACAATACTAGATCTGGCCATGGTGGTTTTTTAAAACCGATCGGTGAGTCACCGAATCACTTTGGCAAACTAGATCAGGTTCGCCGAAAGGAATGGCTCAAAAATTCCCAGAAAAATTGGCATGTCGGTGATTGGAGGGGGCTTTCGGTGAATCGCCGACAGCATTTGGCGAGCAAAGACAAGCCCGCCGAAAGTTACAGTGCATTTTAGGAGTTAGGGGAGTAGAAAGGGCGATCAAAGAAGGCCTTTGGCGAGTCACCGAGTGCACTCGGCAAACTCAGGCTTCTCGTCGAAAGTAATAGAACAAAAACTCAACAATTGCAAGAAATTAAAGGCAATCAAGGGGAATTCGGTGAACCACCGAGTGGTTCAGCGAGCTCGACCTAGCTCTCCAAACTACCCAATGTGCCTACTTTCTACCCCAACTTCCAAAATCAACCAAGCAGCCCCCGAAAACAAAATCAAAGCATACACTTATTCAATTACACTCAGACCCACAAGACCTATGCCCCCAAGGTACTCAGACTTCTCCTGATTTAGCAAAAATTGGTCATTTGATGACTTAAGCCCTTAAGAATGACGTCAAACGCTCCATCATCGGGTAAATTATGCCATTTAGTACATTCATAGGTTACTCAGACTTCACCCGACCAGACCCAACAACAATTTAGCACAACCCAACAATTTATGATCAATTTTAAGGCACAAAACTCGAAAAATCAATAATTTATCTTTTTAGGCAAGATATTCAAATTAAATTCGGCAAACAAGCACACAAACATGGATTCAAAGAGGCCCAGCACACATCACTAAGCCCAAAACAATTGCAAATGAGTAAAACCACTTAATATGAGTTTGGGGTTTGGAAAACCAACCTTTAATGCCTAATACGAGATTTGAAAAACTAGGCAGCAAAGATTTCCAACTACAAACACACAAGTGATGACTAGGAAGCGGTAAAAGTACGAAAATATAGAAAAATATAGTGTGGGTGTGATCTTGGGAAGTTAAAAAGTGAGGGAATGTGAAAGAGTTTGAAAGTTTAAACCTTTGGCCTTTAAAAATCATCCAGTTCTCACTATTTTGGCGACATTAATTTTCCTCACCGACTAACTCGACGACATGCCGAGTAGACCCTTACCTTGCAGAGTTTAACAAGACCTCCAATTAATATGGGGGCCAAATGGCAGACAATGTCATGATCGCTGACCTGTTCGGCGACTCACCGACTTGTCCATGGGCCTGCTGAGTTTTACAGACTCCAACCTTAGAATTTCTTGAGTCCAATAGCGGTCCAAGTTGGGCTCGCCGACTGGATATTAGGCTCACCAACCTGCACTTTTCCTCACATTCCACACTTTAACCTACATAATCGACGCACAATTATTTCAAAATCAAAAAGAAAGCAAATAAAAACTTGGGTTGCCTCCCAAGTAGCATTTTAGTTAACGTTGTGGCATGACACAAGTCCTCACTTAAACCTCATTCTTGGGGTTAGCCATAGTGTCACTAGGCAACCTCCCTTGTTGTCTCGGGTTAAAATGAGACAAAATATGACCCATCTGGGTCTCCAACTGTTTGATATAGATGGAGTGAGAAGTAACCGTCTGGCTAAGGGTCGACATATCTTCCTTCATTTCTTTCAAAATTTTATCGAACCCCTCAACCTTATTGAGAAAACGAGAAAGCATAAGCTTACACAGACCACCCTCAGAATCCTTTGGTTTTTGACTCTCGTGGGGAGGAATGTACATGTCCTTCTCCCCATCTCTTTCTTTCCAAGTGGGGTTACGATCCCTCCACTCTCTATCAGGATCTTTCTAGCCTTCATCCTTGTTCCAACCTTGGTTACCACCCTGCCTCGGGTAGTTTTTACGATAACTACATCCTTGGTTGGCTAGGAAATTTACCTCTTTGTTGTACAATGCTTCAAACTTGGCCTCATCGAGGTTTACACACCCAACACCCACAACATTGACACTTCTAGAACCAGCTCCCATGACATTCTTTGACAAAATGTCAAGTTGGGTCATGATCTTTGCCATGTTTTAGTCCCTCTCCTGGTCTTTCTCAAGCTGCTCCTTGGTCAATTTAAAAGTGAGAGGGGAGTCCTGATCTTCACGGATGTACCAAGCCCATTTAATTGTGGTCATACCATCCAAAAGTTGGGTTGCTATAATGTAAGGTTGTTGCATCAAACCTCCCAGAGAAAGTTGGTTAGCTACACCCTTGTACACCGAATCAAGGCTTCGGTAAAAATATTGCAGCAAAACATTGTCGGGCAAACCATGAGTTGGGTATGGCAGCACAAACTTCTTGAATCTTAGCCAAGTCTCATGAATTGGATCACCCTCCAAACGCTTGAAGCTTTGGATGCTATCTCGAAGTGTCATCATTTTCGAAGGAGGGGAAAATCGCACTTGAAATGCGGTGACAAGCTCTTCCCACGAAGTTATGGAGTTTTTTGGCAATTCAGTAACCACTTACATGCTTCTCCTATTAACGAAAATGGGAACAACCTCAACCGAACCGACTCTTGGGATATATTCTTGAAGGGGAATAGCCTACAAACATCAACAATGTTTCGTATATGCCCATGGGGATCCTCATGAGCCAACCCACCAAACAACCCTTTCAATTGCAAGAGCTGCAACATGGTACTTGTAATGTGGAACATAGCGTTCCCTTAAGCCGGAGGCAAGCGAATGGCACCAATTTCACCCATAAGATGGGGGTCATTAACATTCGGCTCATTGACATCGTTGAGGTTGCTGATGTAATCTTGGTGGCCCACTTGGCTATCATTGCTCCCGTTGACACTCATTTCCTCTGTTCAAAATAGCAAAACACAAACCAAAACTGAAAGTAAGTAGATTCAACTATTACTAACAAGAAAAAAATTCAACTTAACCAAAAAATCTTAACCAACACCACTCCTCGGCAGCGGCGCCATTTTGATTAATGTTTCAAGGATACTTCATCCAATTCTAAGTGTCAACGATTGCTAGTTAGTATAAAATTCAACCAAATGAGTTGCGGTCGAATCCCACAAGGAGTGTTACGTGTTTAACATTCAATGGTAAAGTGTGAATGTGGTCAAGTCAGTCATAGGAATAGACATTATCGAATGAAAACATAATTCAAATTAGGGGGTGACACGAATGTCAAATAAAGGGGATTTGGTTTTAAGTATCAGCTACAACAACAGCAAATAACACAAAAATAACAATAATGAGACGGGTTCTTAAGATGTGATTCGATTATAGACTAATGTAGACAAATTGGTAATTGCAACTACTAGGAAATAATTGTATATTAGTGAATAAGCTAGACTATAGAGGAGGTAAACTTTCTCTCAAACAGTTTACCCCGAATCAAGTTGATTTCTCTCGAACATCAACAACCATGCAAAATAAGAATAGCCTACGCTTTAGTCCATTCACTCTCTTGAGCTGAATGTGTGGAAAAGGGTTTAGGGTTCACTCTCTTGAGCTAAACCCATGACAACCCAATACCCACTGGCCATCAATCAATAATCTTAGTTTTAAAACCTCTTTATCAAAGCAAGCCAAAAACACTAGGGTAGAATTGCATTTGCATCTACAATTCTTAAATTGAACCACAATTAAAGATTGAAATCACTTCTAAACAGCATTAAAACAAACAATTAGCAATACCCATAAACTAAATCATTTAATAATCACATAATCACACCCTAAGAATTGGGGTTTTAGCTAGACATCATAAAAAGATAAAAATCGTTACCAAATTGAGTTTCCATCAACTGGATAAGATCAATTTCGTCTTTACAATGTTCCAAGTCGAAGAATCTCAAAGACCCACTTCCAATTTCTCAGAAGTAAAAAAATTTCAATTCTCCAAAGCTTAGGGAAAACTAGATAAAACTCTCGCAATACTCAAATTTTGATATGAATAATAATAATAATACTTGCTAATTGATTAAAAGCTTGTAAACTAAATGTTCAAAAACGTATTTATAGTCACCAAAAATGTGCTACAAAGAGTATCTGGGTGAAGTAAGTCGGGCTCGCCAATCAACTCGGTGATCCACCCTTTGGTCCATTCCATCTCCCTTCTACCTTGGCCTTCAATATCCTCAAGGTCTGTAACTTTGGGAGATCCAACTCTACATCGCAGAACCACTCGGAGATCCACCGACTGCTCCTTTCTCTCGCCAACTTGGTTCTTTCCATCAGGCTTGGCACACTAGAACAAAAGGTGGTCAGTGACCACTCGGTGACTCGCCAAATGGACTTAGGGATCACCAGGCTCTCTTTTCTTCATTCTTTCAGCTCGCTTTGTTCCTTTCTGCAACTTAGTGTCCTTGCTTTGCTCCTCAATCTACAATCCTGAAAATCAAGGAATTTACATCAGTTATTGGCACAAAATAAGCATTCGAGGACACCAAACCTATACAAATAAAGCCCTAAATGAGTCCAAATTTCAGACTCATCAGGGCCGTTGAAGCTTCAACAGACCGTTGGTGCCAACTGTAGATAAGAAAGCCAAATTTTTGGCCCCAGAAGTTGGAACGAAGGTTCACCATAATGGTCTGTTTATGAAACAATGGACCATAAGCCAAACCGTATTTCACAACTTGTGCTACTGGGTTGTGAATCTAACCAATGGGACCAGACGTATGGTACATAGGTTTCCCCACAACCTGTAGGTCATGGACGTCGACAAGTACTGTTTCATATTAAAAAAATCCACTTTTCTTCAACATCACAATTTCATAATTTAAACTATTAAAAAACCTCTAGAACATGCAGTTTAACATATTTACATGTTATTCTATTGCTCCTAAGGTTTCAATCAAGCAATTTAGATATACGAACAATATTAACATTAGAACCCTAAGTTAAGAACACAACTAGAGTATAATGATTGCATGGTTACATCACAATAACCAACAACACTCACTAAACTATTGTTCCAAGGGTACTTTATAACCATTCATATTAATTTCAACATGCAATTTATTCCCAAATGTCAAGTAACAACTTTGATGTCAACTACCACGTTGAATAGTTCAAATTTGAAACCAGTACCTTTCAAAGAAGTATAAAGTTGTGTGAGTGTGTTTCTTAAGACCTTTGTTCTCTAAGTTGCTTGACTCCGAACCCATGACTTTTAATTTAGTAGAGAAGAATTTAAAAGGAGAAGAATTTTTTTTAAAAATGATGGAAATGGGGGAGAAGGATAAGGAAGGGTATATATATTTGATTAATGGGAGATTGAATGGGTGTTTATAGATGTAAAGGGGTGGGAAGGTGGAGGATTGACGGATTGTAATGGTTGGGAAAATAGGAAAATGGGGGATGTTTTAAATAATGAAGGATTTTTTTTATTTTTGGTCTCGAGTCGGGTTGAAGATTTCACTAACTTAGACCGACGAATCCCCATCGACGGTCTGTAGTTAAAACTATGATTCGTGGATGCGTGTCGTGGTTCCCCTTATACTTAGTAAATTTTTGAAAACATGCATGGGATTTACAGATGCCATCTATGGTCCGTCAATGGAACGACGGACCGACTCTAGGAACCGTAGACCCTCTGCACCAGCAATTTTAGAATTTTTGAGGATTCTTCTTTGCTTTCCTACACATGTAGCAAACATTAGGACTTTTTTTTTACATTTTCTTGACTCTTTTTAGACACGGACCCTACACTACTCTAATCTAGCCAACACTAAGACTCAATAAACGTAAAACACAATAGAAAATCCTTGAAAAACAAAAAAATCACTTACAATTTCTAAAATTGGCTAGATTTTACATCTTGGGTTGCCTCCCAAGTTGCACTTGATTTACCATCGCAACACGAAGCAGACCCCTTGATTACTTAGACTTCATTAAGATCCCATTCTTCTATCACCTCTTTGACTTCCCTTCATTGTTTGATAGCGCAACAGATTCCACCCATTTAGATACATAGTCAATCGCTACAACTATGTACTTTATTCTATTCGAGCTAACAAAGGACCCATGAAGTCAAGACCTGAAACATCAAACAACTCAATCACCAGTATAGGAATCATTGGGAGTTTTAGTTTCCATGAAATATCTTATTCTCTTTGGTAGTGATCACAAGACTTGGTGGAATATGAGTATTTTGGTGAATAGTAGGTTAATAATATCCAAACTGTAAGATTTTATGTGCAATCCGGATACCACTATGATGACCATCAACAGGAGACGAATGACAAGCTTCAAATATACTCATCATCTCGACTTTGAGCACATAGCGATGAATAATCCCATCATAAAAGATACGAAACAAGTAAGGCTCTTCCCAAAAAAACTTCTTCATATAAAACATGAATTTTCTACTTTGGTGGAATGACAAATTCGAAGGCACCACATCGCTTGCCAAATAATTGGCAAAATCCACAAACCAAGGGATAAGATCAAAAGAAGCAGCCAATACATGTTCATCGGGGAACACATCATTTATCTAAACTCCATTAGCTAACTTCATCATTGCCTCTTCTTCTAATCTGGAAAAGTGATCAGCCCATTGGTTTTCTGTCACCTTTCTATCTTTTACTGCAAAATCAAACTATTGCAACAACAATACCCATCAAATTAGTCTCGGTTTTTCATCCTTCTTTGTCATAAGATACATCAATGCCAAATGATCAGTATGCACAATGACTTTAGTGTCCTGCAAATAGGATCTAAACTTCTCAAATGTGAAGACTACCGCAAGAATAACCTATTTAGTTATTGTATAGTTCTTTTGAGCAACATTCAAAGTTTTGCTCGCATAGTATATAGGATGAAGAATCTTCTCCCGCCTCTTCCCCAATACTACGTCAAATGTCACCCTCAGTCACACCACACATAGCTTCAAATAGTTGTCCCCAATCCAGTGAAATAATGATTGGTGCGAAAGTCAACTTCTCTTTTAGCCCCTTAAATTCTCTCAAACAAGCATCATCAAACTCAAACTTCGATTCCTTTTCTAGTAGTTTGCACAATGGGTGTTCAATTTTTGAGAAATCATTTATGAACCTCCTATAAAAATCTGCATCCCTAAGAAAAATTCTAACACCCTTCATAGAGATAGTGGTGGTAGCTTTTCTATCACTTCAACTTTTGCTCTATAAAATTCGATGCCCTTCTGCGAAATTCGATGCCCTTCTGCGAAATTCTATGGCCCAGAACTATACTTTTTTTTTACCATAAAGTGACATTTCTACTGGTAAAGCAAAAGATTGCACTCTTCACATAGTTTCAACACTTCACCTAAATGTACTAGGAAATCATCAAATGAGTGACCAACCATAGAGAAATCATCTATGAATACCTTTATTGTGTCTACCACCATATCAGAAAATATAAACATCATGCAATGCTGAAAAGTTGTTGGCGTATTAGACAACCCGAATGGCATCCTTCTGAAAGTAAAAGTCCCGTAAGGACAAGTGAAAGTGGTCTTCTTTTGGTCTTCCGGAGCTATAGATATCTTATTGTAGCGTGAATACCTATCTAGAAAACAATACCAACCCTTTCCAACAAGACAGTCTAACATTTGATCCTTGAACGACATTGGGAAGTGATCTTTCTCAGTCCATGCATTCAACTTACGATAATACATACAAACTCTCCAACCAGTCACCTGCCTCATTGGAACGAGCTCATTCTTTGCATTGGGAACCATAGTGATTCCACCCTTCTTTGGCACACATTGAACTGGACGCATATAACTACTATCAGTAATAGGATTTACAACTCCGACATCTAACCACTTAATGTTTTCCTTCTTCATAACCTCTTGCATTAGCTGATTCAATCTTTTTTAGTGATCAATACTTGGTTTTCTATCAAGCATAAGTTGAATTTTATGAGAACAAATACTCGATGAAATACCAATAATGTCAGCAATGGTCCATCCTATAGCCCTTTTGAATCACTTCAAAACTAAAATCAACGTCTCTACTTTCCCTTCATTCAAGTCAGCAGTAATAATAATCAGAAAAGTACTATTTTGGCCCAAGAACACATACCACAAATGAGATGGAAGAGCTTTAAGCTCTAATTTTAGAGGCTCATCAACATATGGTTTTGTAAGCAGAGTGTGTCGATTCTTTAAATCCAGATCCAGCTTTCTTGGTTGACGATGCTAAAATTCACCCCATCAAGTGCAACAACTAGCTCATCATATTCATTAATACCATTTCCATAAAAGTTCATGATCACAACTGCTAGTGCTTCAACACCCAATCAGTCTTCAATAAACATTTCTTATTCTTTCTCAACAATATGATTCACTACCAACACCGACTTAAGATAACTTTCATGCTTCATTGATATATATATATTGAAAGTTACCTCTTCATTGTTCAATCAAAATTTCATCTACCCTCTTTCCACATCAACCAAAGCATGCCCCGTAGCAAGGAATGGTCTCCCTAAAATGATGGGACCTCAAAGTCGACCTCATTTTCTAGTATCACAAAGTACGCCAAAAATATGAATGTCTCAAATTTCACAAGGACATATTGAAGCACCCCAATTGGTTTCTTCATAGTTCGATCAACCATAAGTAGACGCATTGCAGTCGGTATAGGGTCTCCTAAGCCCAACTTCTTGTACATAGACAGCTGCATCAGATTAATGCTAGCACCCAAGTCACATAGGGCCTTTGCGAAATGCAACATACCAATAGTATATGGAATAGTAAATGCACTAGGATCCTCTTTTTTCTGCACTAATGATCTAGTAGCAATAGCGCTACAATGCTGCAACTTGTCATCACCTTCGAAACTGACAACCCTCTTCTTAGTCACCAAATCCTTCATGAACTTTGTGTCACCGAGCATTTTTTCAAGTGCCCCAATCAAAGGAACACGTATGGACAACTACTTCAGCATAGTTATAAATTTGTGGTACTTTCCTTCTTTTGCTTTCTTTACCAACCTTTGTGGGAAGGGAGGTGGAGGTCTCGGCATATGAATGATATTTTGCATCACCTCATCCTCCTTTTCATTATGATATTTCAACTCCTCAACTTCATCCTCTTCTTTCTCTTTCCCACTTTCCACTACGGTCGGCATCGGAGGGTCAATAGTCTGCTTTCCTCCTCTGGTAGTGACTCCCATACATGACCATCATTCTTTGGATTTAGGATAGTATTGTTGGGTAGTGTTCCTTATTGATGCAAATTTGAACTTGCGGATAACTGGTACAACTGATGCTCAATCTATCTAATAGACATTGCATGTGACTCAACTTTCTGGCCAATACCTAATAAATCAGCACACAGTTCTTTCACGTTGTCATTAGTTGATTCAAACATTTTCATCATCTTATTCATCATATATTCAATGTGACCCATACTCGATCATCCATCTCAATTTCTCGATGTAATATAAGGTCCACTCTTGTCATTTATGTTGTCGTACCCATTCTTGTTGTAGTTGTTATCACGATTATAGTTTCCATTTATAGACATAGTTCCATTCACAATTGTAGTTATTGTAGTTCCGACCTTGATTTTCTTGACCTTGGTGCCAAGTATCCTGATTGTATGTTTCGGCGTTGGTCCGGAAACCCCCCTTCCCTCCCCTCCTCTCCCCACTTGATCATTCACAAGATTTTCATCCTCTTCATCAATATAAACCTCCATCGGTGGTGCTCTAGCCTAATAGTTTACTGCATTTACTCTTTTAGTATGTCCGCTTACATGTTTCAAAACTAAGTGAACCTCTTTTATCAATTGTACCATCTCTTCTCGAATATCATCATTAGAGTGATTTGGGGTTGCTTGTATCGAAAGTGTGCTATTTGTTGTAGCCGAAATCCTAGTTTTCCGTGCTTTGTTATTCTTGGAGATCTTTAAAAGTTTCTCTGCAATCTCCTGAAATGTACTCACCTCATGAGAATCTCTAGCAATAGTGTCTAACACAGCTTTCCCATCTTCATCCAAACCTCTATAGAAATACTCCTTTAGTAACTCTTCATCAATGCAATGGTTGGGCACACTTCTCATAAACCCTGTAAATATATCCTAAGAATTACTAACCAACTCTCCATAGCTCAACAAAGTTGTTGAGTTTATCTTTGAGCTTCTAATTCTTTGACAACAGGAAATATTTATCCAAGAATATTTTGTGCAACTCCTCCCGCGTAGTGATTGAGTTATATGGAAACTCAGACAACCATAAAGTAGCATCACCTTTCAACGATAGTGGGAACACCCTTAAGCCGATTGTATCCATTTCTAAATTTGGTCATCTCATATTGCTCAGATGAGCATATGGATCCTTCGAAGGTAACCCAACAGGCAACCCTCTAGATGTAAGCATTTTCATCAAACTATTGGTCACCACGAATGTAAGTCTAGGAGGTAGTGGAGGAACAACTATTTCACCAGTTGATCCCACAGCATCAAAATCAACCATGTAGTTATCACGCACATCGGGTGATGGTTTATTTTGCTCTCCCAGTGCTCCTTGAGATGGAATCCAGCAACATCCCCGTGACCCTCTCCGGTAGGATCTTCATTGATTCCTTGATTTAGACCTCTTCCAGCCATTCTTCAAAGAGTCTTTCTTTGTTTGGAATTGTAGGGAGTCAGGAGATTTCCTTAACTTAGTGTACTTGGCATACACTGCAAATAAGACCTATAGAAACAAAACAAAATTAAAATCAGGAAATATTTTTTTCAAGTTCAATAAGGAAATAAGTGTAATCTAAAAGCCTTATTCCCTGGCAGCGGCGCCAAAATTACGCCCATATTACACCTCCCTAAAAAAAGATAAGTGATCATTGTCAAATACAGAACCTAACTGGGGTTACGATCATTCCCACGAGGAATATGGTCTAGACTTAGGCTAATTTATAGTTAATTGAACTTTTAGTCAGATTACTTCCGTGAAAGGGGGGATTTGTAAACAAAGTAATTATTGATTTATTTGTAGTAACAAGAAACAAGTAAGCAAAATTCACAGTTTGGAATATCAATATGAGATGAAACTAGGGAATAAGTGTTCCCCACAAATCCTTAACGCAGTAATCTGAATAATAGTAACTCTCTCCTAGTGTTAACATGCAAGGTTGGTGAGTTAGGTATCTCTTAAGTGATTAGTTGTCACGACCCAAGCCTAGGGCCTAGACGTGACATGGCGAATGGGGAACCCGAAGGAACCCCAAACAAGCCTCTCAAACTTGTCATCACACTTCATTGGTCGCGGAAGTATATTCAACATTAAATAACGGGAAATAGGGACTAAGGGCAACCATTTCAAAATAATATCATAGAATAAGAGTCAAGCTCATTTACAAAATACTTGTCCAACGTACACCTTTACATACATAGATAGGACGGGGGCCATGACATATTAGCGGCTCCCCTCATAGTCAAAATACAATGGCAAGCTAAAGTCTCAAAACATAAGAGTAAGAAACATAACGTAGCCCTCGAATCATTGAGGACTCACCAACAATCTCGGATAAGCACCGTACTAGCCACGTGAATGGAGAGAAGGATCAAGATTAGCTCCGGTCCGTACATGGTGACATCATGTAGGCAAAATATGCGTTAGTATTTTGGAATGTACTAAGTATGCGGGGTGCAATGCAACAATAGACAAGGACGCAATCGAAATGCAAGAGATAGTTCCATAGGCATAATAGATGATAATATGAGAATGCATGATCAAAGTGAAGTCAAAACATGTTTAAGTAAAACTATACTAATAGTAGATATCATATGTGTGTGCATAATCCGACCAATCTGTAACCCCAACTTAGGATAGGGGATGCCATTCACACCCGGACACCCTGGTGGCAAGGTATAAACCCCTCACATGGTTGATGTTGGTCACACCCCAAGCATCCTAGGTGGCGAGATATAAACCTCTCACATGGTTGATGTTGGTCACACCCCAAGCATCCTAGGTGGCGAGATATAAACCTCTCACATGGTTGATGTTGGTCACACCCCAAGCATCCTAGGTGGCGAGATATAAACCTCTCACATAGTTGATGTTGGTCACACCCCAAACATCCTAGGTGGTGAGATATAAACCTCTCACATGGTTGTCCGGTGCTTTTCCCCCGGACCGGGCATGGTCATGCAACACTTTATATAGGAAATTCACCTTAGGCTCTAATGCAATCTCATGTATGGAATGAACATATACATAAGCTTAGTTTGTCATCAACACATTTCTGGAATGCCATACATCTCGTAACTCAAGCCCTAAAGCATTAATTCATCAATTCTCCATAATTGGACATTTTGTCAAACACCTTGAAGGCATGTAATGGGATCAAAGAGCATGGAAAATAGGGTAGTAATTATGCAGCCAAACCAGTGAACAACCTACAACAACACATTTTAACACCCACAAGACCACATGAAAAATCTCCACATCCATTCCGAATTTAGATTCAAGTTCTAGAGTCACAACATGCTCAAAACAATCACTCTTCATGTTTAAAATTCACTTGTGCAGGAAATTTATACAAGGAACAAGACTAATTTATGAACCATGAATTAAACCATGAATTAGTGAGTAGAATAGAGACTAGGCACTATGGGTGGAAGGACCCATGAGTTCAACACCACATACCTTGAGTTTTTATGAAGGCCTTGAGAGTGTCTTCAATGGAAGCTTGGAACTTGGGAGCAAGAGTCTCTTCAATCTTGATGAAGGTTTTGGATTAGGGTTCTTGAGAGAACTTTGAGAGAAAATGTGTCTAAGTATGGGAGAGGTGTTTTGGGAAATGTTTTAGAGATGGGAATTGAGTTAATGTTATATAGGAAATAACATATGCCCTTTGGAAAAAAAAAAAACGGAACAAACACTTAGAAAAAAAAAAAAAAGTGAGGCGGGTGAACAGTAACTTTGGTTACTGGAAATTGCATTTTCTGCCCGGACAGGTTTTACGAAAATGGGCATAACTTCTTCGTCCGAACTCCGAATGAAGTGAAACAAAGTGCGTTGGGTAGCTAACTCAAAGGAATTTCCATGGATATATTATGTCCACCAAAATTATTTGTGTGCTAGGAGATATGACCCTCTAAAGTAGACCCTCGAAAAAGGCTTCACTTGGAAATTTCGGATTTCGATACGGTTGCTCTAAAATTTGGGTGAGACCCATTTCCCACTCAATTTGACCCCCTAAACAAGAATATGAAGTCAGATTTTCGAAAAATGAAATGGATTTTTAGATATAGCTAAAACAAGCTTCCGGTAACTTTCGAAGCACATTTTTAAGAACTTTTTGGGTCGTTTCATTAGTCCTCCAAGTAGGAAATTTCACCACGCAACTTGGTCGGTCTACGGGTGTTTGCTTTACTAACCTTTACCCTTAACCCAAGATTAACCCTCGCAGTAGATGGGTTGGGATATTAGATAGCCAATTATCACGCTAAATCTCTGTTGTTCAATCCCTTTCTCATTCATTACTTCCTTGGTCGGGCAAGTAGGAATGAGGTGAGTTCTAAAATTGTACACCGTTAAAAAGCATTCAAAATGAAAGTATTAACAATACATGCATAAACACTAGTTCAAAATTACTTAATTATTAGTTTTACATTGTTAATTACTCATGGTTCCAACAACCCTAGTTGTGGATTTAGTTATTAATGATTGAGTTATCAAAATTCATCATAGGGTTAATAATATAAATCATGAACTTACAATTAGAATAGATGAAATTCGAAATTTTGAATTGAAGAACAAACGCAAATTGCATAAACCATACTTTTAGAATTAAGAGCTCCAAGTGTTTGCAATATAATTTGCAAAGCCAAATACAAAGTATTATAAAACATCTAACCACCCAAAAATGAAAATTAAAACTAATATTTATAGAAAATAAAAGGAAGCTTAAGGAAATCCGGTTTGGTCAATGTCATCAACGGGGGTGACCTAGAGCTCGTCACAAGAACAATAGTTCGTACGTGCCACTATTGCTCAATAGTTAGCCAAAAATCTAGTAGATATCATCGACAGTCATGACCTACGACTCGTAGGTCTAAGGACAACTTGTGCCTGTTCAATCATTGTTCATGGACTAGAACTTATCTTCTCTGAAGTCATCTACGACTCTTCATCAACGTTCCTTCATCAGACTTACGGCTCGTCAGTCACCTTCGTCAGTCCATACTTAGCCCATTTTCTAAAAACTTCACCCATTCCAGCCACCTAAGGCTTGTCTAAGGAACGACGGCTTGTAAGTGGGCTCGTTTGTTGCCATTTTTTTGTTGTTTTATGCACTTTCAACTACAACTGCTCCAAAACTTATTCCCTGCAAAATCAGATAAAAATGCCATCATATCTAATAACAAAATTCCTAAGACTCATGCACAACTCCAAGTTTAATGCATCAAAAATATTGTAAGCTCACGATACATCATTAGGGCAAAACCCATACATCACATACAAAGTTTGAAATGAAATGACATAAGCTATAAAGTGTCTCGGTCCTCAGAACATGAGGACTCACCAATCACTTGAAGCACCCAAAAGATCTCTAGCCATGAGTGTGCGAGGTAGGAGCGTCAGACCTTACAATCATGAGATAATGTAGACACAAATATACATTAGTATATGGAATGTACTAAGTATGAGGCAATATGCGTAGACATGGATATGATAACATAATGATTTAAAGCATGTAGACATGATCAATATTTAATATTTAGACATTTTAAACACGAGGAAGTAAAACATGAAAATCATAGATATATTCAAAGCATTTAAATAAAGGACATAAGACAAGCTTTGAAGAAAACATAGTGATTTTGTGGGATTTTAGTTTTAACCGACAATAACATCATGAGAGTTATATCATGGAATCCAATGTATCTCTCATACCGAAAGAAGAGGAATCTACTTGTCAAGGTATAATTCTTGCATATCATATTTTGCTAGAATGGATCCACTAGCTAGGTCATTTAAGATAATCCTATGGGGGCACGTAGTTAGGGACTAGAGGTTGCTACTAGAGACTACCCTATTTGAGCCTCCACCTCATAGACATCTCGGTGCTAAGTCTAAACCCCAACGGAATAGATACATGTCAATTATCAATTTAGCATAGGAAAGGTAATGATCAATACCAATCCACATCTTTCAAGATCAAAACGTAGAATAGCTCTTTAAACATGATTCAACATAGATGAGAAAACTTTTCATCAATGTGAATACGTATGTGAGAAATATCTTTCACAGTCATGATCATAATAACATGTGAGAAAATCATTTACAATAGTATTAATACTATCCTTCCAAAGTATTCTTAAATCATTTATAACAACTTCATAAAAACATACATATCTTCATAATTTCATAACACATAGGTTCACGAGTTTATCATAGGTTTATAGTTGAAAATCATGATTTAAGCATGGGTCAACATAATTTCAATTAAATACCATTTATTGACAAAGAATCATGCATTAGAAGGCTTAATCAACAACAATAAATCATAAATGAATGAAACCCATGAAATTGAACTAAACCCCTAACTTGAATCAATTGAAGTTGAACGGAGAAATTGGAAACCTTGGGGACTCCATGGAGGAAAGGACTCTATGGGTGAATACCCACATAACTTGATCCCTTAAGCCCAAGAAAAATTTAGGATTGAAGACTTGAATGGAATCTTAGCTCTTGTTCTTCTTCTTCCTTAGCCGTGAGAGAATTTAGGAGGAGGATTTTGGTAAGTCTTAAAGGATTTAGGAGAATGAATTGAAAATGGGTAATTTGGGGATTAAAAACTTTATACAGGAGTTAGGGTAGAAGGCAAAATGACATAGTTTTTATTTAAAACGATTAGGAAAAAGACCCAAAAGCCCTTTAAAATAACTGTCGTACTTGACCTACAGTTCAGACCTACAGACCAATGGACTTTCTACGGTCCATACTGGTCAACTGTAGACCAAGTACTAGGACCATAATTTCACCCATCTTTTGACGAAACATTTCTACGGCTCATAGGTTTTCCTACAGTCCGTAGAAACCAATCGTAGAACCCAACTTTCACCCTCAGAATTTCACTAAGTTTGGGACTCACCTACGAGACCTATCTACGACTCATACATAGAATGACATATCGTCCTGGTGAACCATAAAAGGGTAATGGAACTTGATTTTAGAAAAATATTTTCCCTCTTTCTACAGTTGCCATCTACGGGTAGAAATGTCTACGGTCCGTATATGGGACCCATAGACACAACTTGCAACCCAAAATTTTATTTTCCTTCTTTTTCAAGTCTGAGGTGTTACATTATGGGTGTCATAGCGCCTTTTAAATAAATGTGTTCATTAAATTAATAAAATATTTAACATATTTCTTACCTTGTAAATATCAACTTCAAACTTCGGTTCGATTATTCATCTTTTGAGTTTATAAAAATAAATGAGTCAAACAATAAATAATAATGACAACTTGGTGCAAAGAAAAAATTTCAATAATATCCTCTATAATTGCACTCGGTGAATTTTCATATTCTAAATACACTTAATGACATAACTATTTATATTTATTAATAATTTACGCTATGTAACATGCTTAATAAAAAGTGGCTAAAAAATTTTCTCATACATAATTTCAGTAACGAAGTCTTGTGTTAAAATTTTGACTCACAACAATAAAAATCTCGAAAGACCAACGAAATCATATGAGATTTCAAGGTCGTTCTTTAATGCAAACATATATTTTATTTTCTAAATTTATATTCTCGATAAGATTTAAATTATCATAGTCTAAACTATTTTTTTTATATACAATGAAATAATTTAGATAATAGAACAAAGAGTAAGAAAAATTTGGCATCGTATTTCCAAAATCTTTACAAAAAGAGAAGATAATTTTGGAGGAGAAGGTTTAAAATAAAATCATTTGTGTGACTATAAATTATCTCATTAAGGGCAAAAGGAGAATTACAAACTAAAATTGTTTCTAATAAACAAAAGTAACATTCTTTTGTGGAATTGTGGTAGCCTAAAAAAGAAAGTGTGTCACATAAATTGAGATGAAAAGAGTAATATTTTATGCTTAAAATAGAAAAGGAAAAAAAAGTGAACCAAATAAAAATTAAAAAGTTTTACAACATGTTAACATATGTACATTACATAATATAGTAAAACACATAAATATCATGTAGTGGCCATGACTTAATGGATAAAGTGATTTCTAATTGCAGTGATATATGTGGTTTTGAATCCTTATCAGGAACCTGTTTTTGCAAAATAAAAAATGTTGCATAAATGGATAACACAAAATGCACCCCATGCGGAAACGAACTCGCGTCTTTGAAAACAACAAGTTGACTTGCCACAAGTGGCATCATACGTCTCATTTATGTTTTGGGTAGCAAGTTTGATATTTATACAATATCATGTACATATATGCATATACAAACAGAATTTCAACTGAGATCATTGAGTGTCATGGCACCCCCACGACTATGAATAGATTCACCCCTGATGGCAAGGGTAACTTTGATCCCAAAAATAAATAAAAGGTAAATGTGAGCTACTTTGAATAGTTTAGAGAAATAAAGGGTAAATGTGAGCTACGTACCCCCACCACCTTTATTTCAAAAATAAAAACTTTTGAGTTTTATTCAAAATTCTCCTATAATTAAAAATTAATAACCCTACTAGAAGAATGCAACAATCCATTTGATAAGCAATGGACGGAAATCTTTAGGTGAAAATTATAAAAAAAAAATATGAATGTGAAAGAAAAAATGATTTGGAGAGAGAGAGAGAGAGAGCATAAGAAAGGAGGGAGAGAAAACAAAGTTTAAACCCTAATAAAAAATATTGCTCTACTTCAGAATATTTTTCTAATTACTATAGATGATAATTATTTTTTTAATATAGAACTAGGTGATTTTTTCCTTTTAATAAATGAAGAAGCCAGATAAAAAAAAGGTAAAAATGACAAATATGCCCCTGAACTATCATAAATGGTATATGTACTCTTTGTTATAACATTGTGACACCAGAGTCCTTGCCATCCAGAAAGTGGAGCACTTGTATCCTTCACATTAATAGACGAACATGTGTCCTCATTCTATGCATCTACCCAATTATTCATTTAATTTTAACTGACAAAGAAAGACCACCTAAATTAAAAAAGACTCAGCCAAATAATGAGATAACACACTCACTCACTAACACCCTAATAATATGCCCAAACCAAAACACCCCCAAAATCTTCTCCATTTCTCATTCAAATTCGATAAGCTACTTCGATGGTGCTGATATAACGATGATAAAAAGATTTTTTTGTGTAAAGATTTTGTGTCCTTCGAAAACTACAGTCCATTTTACTTATGAAATAATCATGTCGGCGTGTTTTTAAGCTATTTGTCTATAGGCTTTTGGTACTTCAATTGAATTAAACATAGAATTGTGTAAGTTATTGCAGCACTGTTTCTATAATTTATCTTATTTTGCTTGAATTTGTTTTTAAACTTTTTCTTTTGGTATTGCAAAATTTGTCATTTGCAGTTGTTCGAGTAGTGAAATGGAGTTGGCGGAAGAGAAGTGTTTGGACTCTCTTGGCATGCCTGTGCAAGAAGTATGGTGTGAATTCCTTCGCTGAACTCTTTGGTTTTTTATTTCCCACAAGGTCATGCTGATCGTACATATTCAAAGAAGCAAATATCGAAGAAGAACACCGACAATCTAGGATTTGGAGTTTTTTGTCTTTCGCGAGTGAGTAGAGAGAATTTAGGGGTGTTTTGATTTGGGTACATTATTAGGGTATTAGTGAGTGGGTGAGTATGATAATTATTGGGAAGGTCTTTTTAATTTGGGTGGTCTTTCTTTGTGGGTTAAAATTAAGCGAAGAACTGGGTAGATGCACAGGATGAGGACACATATATGTCCGTTAATGTAAACGATACAAGTGCTCCACTTTTTGAACGACAAGGACTGTAGTGTCTCAATATCATAACAATGAGTATATGTATACCATTTTCGATAGTTCGGGGTATATTTGTTCTTTTTCCCAAAAAAAAATGTGAAAACTACATAAATGGACCATAAAATCCAAAATAATTACATGTTCATATCCCAAATCCAAAGTAATTCAAGAAATACCCATTCTCCCAAAAAAAATTAGAGTCCATACCCCCATTCTTTTTTCTCATTTATTCTTTTTGTCCTATCATTATTTATGTTTGTTATTTCTCCATTATTATTTTTACTTCTCTTTTAAATTTTTCTCATTTATTATTTGTCATTTTCTTTTTTATTCTTTTCTCTTTTATTTTTTTATTCTTTTTTATTTTATCCTTTATTAGAGATACCATTTGGTAATTATTTTATTATTTCTACTTTTTTTTATTATTTTATCTTTTTTTTTTAAAAAAAATCCTTGTTTCTATCCTTTTTAAGAAAAGAAAATAAATTACTTTTTTTCTTTCTCATTGATTATTTTTATTTTCTCTATTATTCTTCTCATTTTTTTTTTTCATATTATCATTTATTAGAGATACCATTTGGTAATATTTTTATTATTTCTTTGTTCTTATTTTTTTGGTTAGTTTATCTTCTTTTTATATTTTTCTCTCTGTCTATATTTTTACCTTTTTAAGATAATAAATAATTACTTTTGTTCTTTTCTAATTTATTATTTTTATTTTCTCTTTCATTCTTTTCTCATTTATTATTTTTATTCATTTTTCATATTATCCTTTAATAGACACTAACAACCCGAAAATTTCTAAGCTAAGGCCCAAACTATTCTTTATTTGCATATAAGGTCTTATCGGCTAATTCTTATATTGCTTGTATATGTAAAGGTAAATTCTTTAGTGTGGGAATGATTTTGGATATCAATTAAGATCACTAAAACTCCTAGCACAAAGTTGAGTTGAAAGTTGTCTTACCGATTAAGTTTTGATGTAACATTTAACTTGGGTCAACTTTAAACGACCATAACTCTTAGAATATAAAGAATTATGTGGTCCATAAACTATCTTACATCAAAAGTTGTTTCCAACGCCACCAATTTCGCGTCAATATGAGTTTCAAGTAAAAAGTTATGACTATTTTAATAACCTGGTATAGTGTGGTGACGAATTAGCCGACGGGAAATCATTTAAAAAGGTCATTATTGTCTTTTTACCTCTAAGCAAACCCTAAACGAATTTCTTGACTAATTAATGTCTTAAAACAATTAGATTTTCATCTCTTAATTCCTCCTTCTCTTCTCTCTCAAAACTCCTAGGCAAAACCCTAAGGAAAAATCAAAGTAGAAGACTCCAGTCAAGATTCTTCTTCAAGATAAGTTTTTCTCCAAGAATTTCATTCTTTCCAACTCAAATTGCTCCTTGCAATTATGAATCACTAATGAAAATCATAATTCTTGGCCAAAGATATTTCAAGAAACTAATTCAAGAATCTCAAGAAAGATTTTCTTGATTGTTCTCCTTTAACCTAAGGTTTCACGGCTTCTATTAAAGATCTTTTTCAAGATTCTTCAAAAACCTTGTTCTTTCAGGTATGTAAGGCTATCATAGTGTTGGACTAGTTCATCTGCATGCCCTACATCTACTTTTAAATTAGTAAAAGAGTAATCTAGGATTCTATCCCTATATTTGAGTATTCTTGAGATAAGTCGATTTTGAGTTCTTGAGTTTCTGTTTCTTTTTAAAATTCTATTCCTAGTTATTGAATTGCTATATGTTATGCATTAAGATTCTTGAGTTGATTCGTTCATGTCTATATTTCAGCATGAACCCTATGAGTTGAGTATTTTTTAGATGAGTAGTATCGTTGAGTTCTGAGTACTGAGTTTCCATATTGCTATTAAGATCCCTGAGTTGAGTCGTTCATGTTCATAATTTCGTATGAACCCTATGAATTGAGTTATAAATCTTGGGAAGCTTTTTAAAGCCAACACTTGAGTTTTGAAGTAAGTTTTTGAGGAAGTAAAGATGAGTTTTGAGAAAGAGTTTCTAAAACATGATTAGTATGACAATCGAGTATGACATCAATGTCTAAGCAATATGGTATTTATTTATGCCATCAATGTTTATGATGTATGACTTCTCTAGTCATCAATGATCATATCACAATATGATTTTGATATACTTTGAGAAAGTGTTTTCAAATATGAATTGAGTAAGAGTATAGGGAACTAAGTATTCCCAAAGGTATCAGTTTTTACATTGGTAAAAGAGAAACTTTGATTTCTGAATGAGTTATGAGTTCAAAGATATTTTAAGAGCAGTTACTTCTTTTAAGAGGATAGTTTGAGCAATTATATCAAACTAGCGAAAGAGTATATTTTAAACATTGAGCATGAGTATATATGATTGGGAGTAGTATCGAGCAACGAATTAGGTTAGAGTCTTTTATAATTTGGAAGTCCCATAAAACTACGTAGCTAGCATAGGATAGGATAGCATTGATTCTGTATGAGACTCCTCACTGCCTCTAAGAAGGCCAATTAGATGGATCCATAGTCACGATATCATCCTATACCTCGACAAAGTATAGGATGACCCTAGCAACGTGAGGCAAAATATTGTATCATTGTCAAGCTCATGGTAATGGTTGTCTATTAGAGAAACTGCCAAAAAAATAAAGTATATTATTTTTATATTACTTTTATTGCATATCTTATTGTAAAAGTTTAAATGGTTTACACTTCATGTTCATGCATTGATTCAGTTAGGTTGCTTTCAGTCATTCAGTTCAGTTATTTATTTATTCAGCCATATTACATACTCGTACATTTAATGTACTAATGTTATTCAACCTGCATCTTTTAATGATAGAGATACATGTTCTTAGGATCCTCAACAAGAGCCCGTTGAGATCACTTTCATTTGCTCATCAGCATTTGAGTAAGACCTACTTGCTTCCGGAGGACTCCAGTTTTATGAATTGTTCGTATAGTAACATTTTGAGTAGTCGTGGGTCTTTTTCTGACACTTGTCTATATACAGTAGAGGATTCATATATAAACAGTTTTTGAGAGTCTTTCAGATTTCATATGTTCTATTTAAACTTATGTTTCATACTCAGTATATTCAGCAAAATTTTGAGAATATGTAAATTGTTTTTAAATGTTTCTTTCAATTTGATACTTATGTATGCTGGAGTTATTCTTTCGCTTATAGTAAGTGAGGATGAGGGTTCGCTTGTGGACCATCAATGATTCTCGAGTGTCGATCACGTCTAGAGTGTAGGCTCGGGTCGTGACAAACTTGGTATCAGAGCACAAAGTTCAAGTGTCCTAGAGTGTTTATGAATTCATGTTAGTAGAATCTTATTTATGGTTGTGAGGGCCCAACTTCTATAAATAAGGGACTACAGACATTTAAGAAAAGTTTCCTTTCTTTTATTTTCTAAATCATGCAACAAAACCAATTTATAAGGAACTTATTGAAACTCATGCATTTCTCAAATTCATTCGGTTACACCTCATACTTAAGGTAATTGAAAAGAAAAACCAGATCCTTATAAATGAGTTGGTCTTACCAAAAATCTTGAGAAAGTCATGAGACTTCATAGGGGCTTGAGAGAAGCCCGTGAGTGTGCTTAAGTGTTCATATTCGAAAGAATGCACTCTTATTCATTTGAATGATGCGTTCGAGCTAAAAGCAAGATGTATTTCCAGACTTTTTTCTCTAAACCTTGTTTCAGTTGAGACCCTTGTGAGGAAGCCTATTTTAGAGCTTGGGTAGTAATTGCATCCGAAAAGATAGTATGAGTTATGAGGTTATAAGCAGTAGTAGTAAAAAGTGCCCAAAGTTTGAAGAATGCATAAAGAAGATCAGAAAACTAATAGATGGAGATAGTGATAAGGCAAATTGTGTTATGGTAGTCATGCACCCAATAAGTTATTAATGATGAGTTTTTCCATATGGGTAGACTAAGAAGTGATGAGTCTGTGAAGATTTCATGATACAAGCTGGTAGAGTAATAGTTACTAGTAAGGACAAGTTAGAGTATACTTTAACTAGAAAGAAGTTTATGATGAGGTGTCAATGCATTAGTATCGGCCAACTATAAGAGTTGAATAGAAGAGCTGAGTATTGATGATATGATAAATTTAATCTAGGCTTATGATTTTTAAAAGGAGATCCATATGGTATTCAGAGGATTATAGAACTAATTAAGTAATAATGTATAGTAAGTGGGTATATAGTACTTAAGTTGTGAAAGGGATTGTCGGTAACCTGTAAATAGGTAGAATGAACATGGACACTGACTAGTTATCACGAAAACTTAGTGGGCAAGTATTTCTTAATTTTATCTATTAGTAATAAATTAGTATAGTATATGAGCAATTATATTGATATCGTGTTTAGTAATAGATACTAGGCTTGGATTTGAGATGAGTGTCGTGGTCAAAAGGATGGCAACATGAGGGTGATAATGTTAGTTTTGAGATTTTATCTGGTAGACTTGACATAGAGTATGTGATGAATTAAGATGTTAGTCGCAATGAATATGAGTGTTACAACAGTGAGATTCTGACTTTTAGATGAGAGAAATGAAGTATGACTAAGTCACTAGATTAATAAGAGTTTTAAGAGGTGTACCCGATATCGTATGTAGTCAGATGAGGTTCTAATTAAGCTTATGAGTTTTCATGTGTGCCTAGATAGTATATTTGAGCTATCAATATGTAATAAGTTGATGTAAGCATTATTTTTCTTTAAAAATTTGATAAAGCGACCTTATAAGCTAATGAGAAGAGATTAAGAGAAGCATCTTAGAAAGAGGTCTTAGAAGAAATCTTAGTACCTGCATATGGGGAGTTTAATAGCCATGAGGCAAGTCTTTCTTGAATATTGGAGTAATGAAAATGTAGACTAGTTTAGAGATGATTGAATAGATCCATAGTTTTAAAACGTCAGCTTCAAACCTAAGGGGAGATAATAAAATGAGAATTCAAGTCAAGTGTTGAGAATGAGATAGTTATGTCTTCTAGAAGAGTTAAGGAGGTACATCAAGCCATTCATACTCTAACGTATTCCTAAAAGTTCAGTCATTACAACATCATGATGATGTTTTTATATCAAAATTATGGTCATGACTTATTCTTCATACACTTCAGAGAGATTCACATCGATGTTCAGTTTGAAGAATGATGGACAAAGACTTTAGCCCATTAATCTCAAGCTTAATCCATAAAGTTATGGATATCAGTCTCATTCTATGAACCTAGTCATATAAGAAATTATGTCTCACAGTATGTTCAGTCTCAAAAATTCATGATTTACTATCAATGACTAGCAACATAATTTATGCCATGCATATTCTTATATCAGATATATCGAATGAATCATGCTTATGATCTTTCACCCTGAAGCTCTCTCAGTGATCCTTTTTAGTTGAGAGTGGTGTTTTTGATAGAAGTGGTGTGATTAAGAGAATAAGATTGTTATTTTCTTATTGTGATAGTGTTTGTGTATTTATTCCATCTAAGGTTATAAATGTGGAGGAAAAATGAGATAAGGTTTTACGATGAGTAATAAATCAGTTTTTGGTAATAATGGATGAAATTTCAGTTGGTAGAGATGATGAGAGAATAAGAAATTCTTAAAAAGTTGGTTAGTAGGAGTCCATTGAGTGGTTAGGGTTCTAAGCTTGAATGTGGTGTTGTTAACATATGGACAAATGCATGATGCATTAGGTGTTTCTTGATATGGGCTCAAGGTTGGTTGAATGTAGTTATAGGGAGAAGTATTATTGGGATGAGATTCCCTATAGAGGTATAGAACGTAAATCTTGTGGCTTATATAAGTATAACCATCTCATGTTTAGCACCTTGTGAATTAGAGATTAGGCTTAGCAAGTGATTTGACTTAGGCATTTGTAAGAGTAGTCATATGCTCTAGTGGGAGTTTTAAGATGCAGCTAATGAAGTGTCGTTATTAGAAATAAGAGCATAGTTGAGAATCATTGCTATTCTTAAAAGCTATCAGTCATATCACTCCAGGCATATTATTCATATTCTTACTTCGTGCCCAAATATCCTTGATTTATGTCAAATAGCTTTAGATAGAGCGTGTCTATGTTCAAACTCATATCGTTCACAACTTATGTGCTATAGAGACTTCCAAACTCTTAGCATGAATCAACTCCACCTATGTTAATAGGCAAGTTAAAAAGTCAAAATATAGTAAGAGTAACTCATTTCCCTTCCATGCACAGTTTAACCGTCATTTGAGGACGAATGATCCCAAGGGGGAGATATTGTAATACCCCAAAAATTTCTAAGTCAAGGTCCGAACTATTCTTTATTTGCATATAAGGTCTTATCGAGCTGTTCTTAAATTTATCATATATGTAAAGATAACTTCTTTAGTGTGGGAATGATGTTGGATATTAATTAAAGTCACTAAAAAAATCTAGCACAAAGTTGAGTTGAAAGTTTCCTTACCGATTAAGTTTTGATGTAAGATTTTACTTGGGTCAACTTTAAACGACCATATCACTTAGAATATAAAGAGTTATGTGGACCAAAACCTATCAAAATATAGGGGTAAATCACATGAATATGCTACATTAAAAAATTATTTACTATCTATGTCAATATAATTTTTCTAACTAAATATAACATTTTTTTTAATTTAAAAAGTTGTACAGTTTATCTTCGCCTCTTTCTCTCCCTTTTTTCTCTTCCTCCTCTTTTCTTCTTTTTATTCTTCTTCTTCTTCTCGTCTCTTTCTTTGCCATTATTTCTCTTCCTCCTTCTCTTCTTCTTTTTATTCTTCTTTTTCTTTGAATTTTTTATTTAAAGAACTATCTGCAAATAAGTTTTTGCCTATATTTCAATTTTTTATCCAAAAAACGACGAGAAGAGAAACAGAAAGACCAAAAATTTGTACAAAATTAGGTTCTCAAGCAGAAATTTCAAATTTTTAAAATTACAGCAACATGAGTTCACCGTTGATGGTCATTATAAAGCTTTAAATTTTGAATTAATTATTTGAATTTTACGAATTTGTAATTAATTTGGATAGGTTGTTCTTACAAATATTTGTAAATGGCGTTTGGAGTTTATAACACAATTTTAAGAGGGTTTGGTTTATCATTGATTTTAGGAGAAATATTAAATTGAAGCTCGAAAAAGGTGAACCTTATAGAACTGTGTTGCAATTGTATTAAAGTTGTATTAGATATGTTTCATAATTGTATTAAAATCATGAACAATACATTTATAATACATATTGCAAACTTCACTTCTTTTTTAGTGATATCAACCAAAATTATTTATGTAACAGACTTGTAATACATTTGTAATGCATATTGCAAACACCGCTTTTTTTCTTAGTGATACAAATCAAAATAATTTATAAGATATATAAAATACATGTTTTATTCATGAATAGTAAATGTATAAGTAATAGATATTGCACACTTCACTTCTTTCCTAGTGATACCAACAAGAATAATTTAGGTAACACACTAATAATACATTTATAAGACATGCACAGTACATTTTTAATACATATTGCAATTGTCACTCATTTTCTTAGTGATACAAATCAAAATAATTTATAAGACACATATAATAAAAGTTTTATTCACGAACAATACATTTCTAATATATATTACAAACTCTACTCTATTTGTCACGCCCTGAGGCTACCAACTGGATGCGGACACGAGACCTAGTATCACGAGTGACCCCAAGCTAACCCTGTTGGCATATCATAAGCATACTAAAGCAACTGAATCAATAAATACTGTGCGGAAGCTAAATCATATGAATAATCTGAAATGATGGGGAATACCCATCTACTATCTGAATAAATGAACACTGAGAGTTTAAACAACAACTGAAAAGTCAAACTCTAACATTATAGTTGAATCTAACTATGTCTGAAATAAGGCTCTAAACTGACTAGGAGTGATGGGACATGCCACAGCAAAATCTAGCAAAACTAAAAAATAAAAGCTAAAAGCAAAGAAAGATAATCATGTCACTCATCCTCGAAGAATGAGGACTCACCACTGATGTTGCTGAACTAAAGATCGAAAACCAATATATGCGTGATCTGGAAGCTGAGAACCTGAACCTACATCACGAGAAGATGTAGCGAAGAGTATGCGTCAGTACATGAAAGGTACTGAGCATGCAGGATAAAGTAAAGCTAAACAATAACATAACTGAACCAAAGCATACTATCTTAGCAATGATATAAGATAAGCATGATACTAACTGAGAATACTGAACATGAAATTACTAAATGCAATGACCACATTTATAACATGCTGAAATTGAAATCTGAACTACAACTCATGACATTGTCAAAGCACTAGAATCTAACTATAAGGGAGCTATTAACAACCCACATTAAACCACATGATCTAAGTGTAGAGTCCGATGTATACGCCCCATCGAAAGGACCCAATATACCCGGCCATAGGTATAGAGGCATGCTGGCGTGATCACTAAAATGATGCCCACAGAGAGGACTTACAACCTACGGGGCACGTAGTTCTGTGACTTGAGGGTGACTGACCCTAGTCCACTCGATAATAAGCTTCTCCCAATTGATTATGTAATATAGCAATTTATAACTGAAATGATGTAATACTGGATAGCTCAAAATGCTGACATGCTAACTGAAAATGCAACATTTATGTACTGATAATGAAACATTCTTAACTGGAGAATGTAAACGGAATAAACTGACCTAGCATGTACAATTCATGAACTAAAAGAACTACATAGCTAGGGTTCTAAATTTATGAAGGAATATATACCAAACCATACTAAAATCATGATAATCTAATTAGGAATATTAAAGTAACTAATTTGTAATGATCTGCTAAAATTCTAGAAACCCTAGGTCTAGATAATATTAAGGGAATCAAGAATCTGACTGAATTCTAGGGACCTAATGGGCGAAAAGAACCCACTAGTGAAATTGCACATACCTGGTAAATAATTCCACGAAGAGATCTTCCAATTTCCGGGCTGAAATTGATGAAAACTTGCTACGTTCTTAGACTAGGGCTTGGTCTACTTTTTCTCCTTTTGCGTTCTAATTTTTCTAAGTGTTTGGTGAATGATTTGCTTAGGGTAGATTCTAATTAAGTTACTAGGCTAAAACTGACCAAAACTACGTAGTTTAGGGGTTAAATGATGTATTTTATGGGTCCAACGCATAAGGAAATAACCAAATGACCCCTGACTTAACTATTGTCGGGGGCCACTGATGGACGGGATCGACGGACCGTGGTTGGACCGACAGTCCATACTGGTCAACCATTATTCGGTGACTGGGAGCTGAAACTGGGATCTGACCTACGGCCCTGGACCACGGATTGTGGTCTGACCTACTATCCGAAGGTCTTGGCAAAGGTCTACCCTTGGCCAATTTTCTGAGGCTTCTGGGGGAAGGGTCGCAAGTGGCCATCCACAGACCACCAGCACGGGTCGTGGGTCACCATACGGTCCGTGGGTGGCAACCGTGGGTTTCACCTGCAACTTCTGAAATCTGCATTTTTTGTTTTCTAAGATACAGGGTGTTACATTATCTCCCCCTTGGGAACATTCGTCCTCGAATGAAGACTAAACTAGCTGAAATAAAGGGAGAGAGCTGCAACCCCTTACCACTGAACACTGGAAACTGATTTTTGATTGAGCTAAGTTCCAAGAACATGCAAATACGCTGAAAATTCAAGTACAAATTGAAGGAACATGATTCTAAAACTGAAACTGTGTATGAAAGACTAAAAAACTGAAGAGGAACTATTACCTCAGCTAAAATGGAATGGGAAGGAAAGAGATGAGGATATTTGGCCTTCATGGCTGCTTCTACTTCCCAAGTAGCTCCCTCTACAGACTAACTCCTCCACAACACCTTGCCTGAAGCGACTTCTTTGTTTCTCAACCTTTGAACCTAATGATCAAGTATTCAACTGGTACCTCTTCATAAGGGAGACTATCCTTCACAGCCATACTTTCTAAAGGTACAATAGATGCTGGATTGCCCACACACTTATTCAACAATGAAATATGAAACCAGATGCACTGCTGCTAGTTCTGGTGGCAAATCTAACTCATAAGCTACTTTACCAACCCTTTTCAATATCTTGTAAGGGCCTACATACGTATGACTGAGTTTTCGTTTCTTGTCAAATCTCATCACCCCCTTCATATGCGACACTTACAGGAAAACCCAATCATCAACTTGGAACTCTAATTCCCTTCTCCTTACATTTGCATAGGACTTCTGGCGACTCTGGGATGTCTTAAGTCTACCTCTAATGAGTTGCACTTTCTCCATAACATCATGAACTGAATTTGGCCCTATTAAGGCTGCTTCACCTACGTCAAACCAACCAACTAGAGATCTATATCTACTCTCATACAATGCCTCATAAGGGGCCATCTAAAGGTTGGACTGGTAACTATTATTGTAGGTGAACTCTATGAGAGGAAGATGATCATCCCAACTACCCTTGAAATCGATCACGCAAGCTCTCAACATGTCCTCTAAGGTCTGAATGGTACGCTCTGCCTGGCCATCCGTATGTGGATTAAATGTTGTGCTAAGATTAACCTGACTACCAAGACATTTCTGAAATGACTTCCAAAAATAAGAGGTAAACTGAGGACCTCTCTCTAAGATGATAGAAAAAAGGAACTTCATCCACCCTAACTATCTCATCAATGTAAAGCTTGGCATAGTCCTCCGCCGAATCTGTAGTCTTAACAACCAAAAAATGCGCAGACTTAGTTACTCTATCAACTATCACCCAAATAGAGTCATGTTGTCTGTGAGTACAAGGTAAACCTGTAATGAAGTCCATGTTGATCACTTCCCACTTTCAAGTAGGAATATTGATCTCTTGAGTCATACCTCCTAGTTTTTTATGTTCTACCTTGACTTGCTGACATTTGGGGCACTTAGCCACAAAATCTGCTATATCCATCTTCTTACCATTCCACCAAAAGACTTCTCACATATCACAGTACATCTTAGTGGCGTCTGGATGAATAGAATACCTGGAATTATGGGCTTCTGAAAGAATTTGTTGTCTCAACACACCCACCTTAGGAACACGTAATCGACCCTGATAATGAAGCACACCTCAGCTATCTATTGATGGACTGCACCCTTTAGTTGAAGTAGTATCAGATCACTGTCTTACTTTTCCTTACCTCCACTACCAATGAAGATTCTGACCTATTCTGAAATGTTACACCACCATCTGATATACTCATAAGCAAGCTTGTGAACATCCTTTTCTAGTGTCTTTCTCTCTTCATCCACATGTGCTACACTACCCATAGATAAACTGCTAAGAACATGTGCTACTACATTGGCCTTACCAGGATAGTAATGCACACTCATATCATAATCCTTGAAGAACTCAAGCCATCTCCTCTAGAGAAGATTAATCAACTCTTTCTGGGTGAACACATACTGGAGGCTCTTATGGTCTGTGAACACATCTATTTGAACACCATACAAGTAATGTCTCCAAATCTTAAGTGCAAACACCAATGCTGCTAGCTCAAGGTCATGAGTTGGATAGTTTTTCTCATATACCTTAAGTTGTATAGAAGCATAAGCTATAACCTTACCTCGCTACATTAACACACAACCTAGGCCGACTCTGGATGCATCATAATAGATAACATAACTGTCTGAACCCTCTGGTAGAGTCAAAATAGGAGTTGTAGTCAACCTAGTTTTCAGTTCTACAAAACTTTTCTCATAATCATCTGATCACTGAAACTTGACTTTTTTCTGAGTCAACTTAGTTAATGGAAAGGCTATGGATGAAAATTCTTCCACGAACCTTCTGTAATAACCAACCAAACCCAAGAAACTTCTGATATCTGTAGGAGAGGTAGGTCTAGACCATTGTTTCACTGATTCTATTTTCTTAGAATCCATTCGGATCCCTTCACTAGACACAATATGCCCAAGGAAAGCAACTGATTGCAACCAAAACTCACATTTGTTAAACTTAGCGAATAACTGGTGATCTTTGAGAGTTTACAAAACCATCAAATGATTCGCATGTTTTTCCTCATTCCTAGAGTAAATAAAGATATCATCAATAAAGACGATAACGAACAAGTCCAAGTATAGCTTGAACACTTTGTTCATCAAGTCCATGAAAGCTGCAGGATCATTAGTTAGTCCAAATGACATAACTACAAATTCATAATGACCATACCGAGTTCTAAAGGCTATTTTTGGGATGTCAATATCTCTGACTTTGAGCTGATGATTATTGGATCTGAAGTCTATATTCGAGAAATGACTAGCACCCTGAAGTTGGTCAAACAACTCATCAATCCTAGGGATGGGATACTTATTCTTGATTGTGAATTTGTTCAACTGCCTATAATCAATGCACATCCTAAGGGAACCATCTTTCTTCTTCACAAACAACACTAGTGTACCCCATGGGGAAATACTAGGTCTAATGAAGCCCTTATCTAGAAGGTCTTTCAATTACTCCTTCAATTCCTTAAGCTCAGTTGGAGCCATTCTGTAAGGAGGAATAGATATAGCTGGGTATCTGGAAGAAGATCAATTCCAAAGTCAATCCCCCTTTCGAGAGAAACTTCGGGAAGATCTTCTGGAAACACTTTTGGGAAATCATTAACTACTGGAACTGACTTAAGAATTGGGGTTTCGGAGCTTGAATCCTTAACGCAAACTAGATGATAGAGATAACCCTTACAGATCATCTTTCTGGCCTTAAGGTAAGAAATGAATCGACCAATAGGCGCTAAGCTACAACCCTTCCATTCTAAGATTAGTTCGTCTGGAAACTGAAAACAAACAATCCTAGTTCTACAATCAACTAAGGCATAATAGGAATGTAACCAATCCATGCCTAGAATGATATCAAAATCTACTATTTCTAACTCTACAAGATATGCTGAGGTGACTTTCTAGGAGACTGTGACAGGGCAATTTTTGTATACTCGTCTAGCTATAACTGGGTCACCGACTGGAGTAGAGACTAAAAAGGGTTCTGAGAGAGTTTCTGGACTAATATTGAAGTTGACTACTATATAAGGAGTTACAAAGGAAAGAGTAGCCCCTGGATCTAACAATGCATAAACATCTAAGTTAAAAACTCATAATGTACCAGTGACCACATCAGGAGAATCTTCCTGATCCTGGCGAGCCTAAAGAGCAAACAACCTATTTTGGCGTTGTCCGCCACTTGTACCAGATGAGTTACCCTGCTGAGTCGGGTGACCTACTGGTGCTGCTGAAGTTGTAGACTGAGCTCTACTATTATAGCCCCATTGACCCTGTTTAGCAGAGGGACAATCTCTCAACTAGTGACCAGACTAACCACACACAAAGCATCCTTCCTTTCCTGTAGGGCACTTGCTCGAATGGTTCTTACCACACCTGGGTAGGTGCTGGTGCCTAAAATACTACCTTGAGACTTAGATCCTGATGCCCTACCTTTCTGATCATTTTGAAACTTAGAGGATAAAATACTAGCTGGTGAAGGTTCTGGAGCTGAAGACTTCTGCTGAAACTGCGAGCCATTTCCACCGCCCAACTTTTGTTGAGAATAATCATAGTTGACTGTCCTTGCCTTCTTATTCTCCTTAGCTTGTTCCCTAAGCTTATCATTCTCAACCTGATGAGCATGAGTCATGAGCCTAGAGATGTTCATATCTTATAGCAACATAGCATTTCTACACTCTATTTTCACAAGATTGGATACCCCATAAAGAAACTTGTTCATTTGAGCCCTAGAATCGGCAACCATATGAGGAGCATACCTAGAGAGTTGGGTGAACTTGAGTTCATACTCTTGGACTAACATTGAACCCTGCCTCAAATTCATAAACTCCTGAGCTCTTTCCTTCCTCAACTCTCATGGGAAAAACCTGTCTAGAAAAGTCTCACTAAAGCATTCCCAAGTGATAGGAGTTGCATCTGTACCACTGTTCTCTTTCCACTGAGTATACCAAATGTGAGCTACATCCTTTAGCTGATAGGATGCCAACTCTACCCTATCATTATATATCACGTGTATTACTCCAAAGATCTTCTTGACCTCATCTATGAAGTTTTGGGGATCTTCTCTAATTTACGATCTTAAGAACTCAGGTGGATTCATCCTAACAAAATCCCGAACTATAGCTGCAGCTGACTCAACATTAGCATTTGCTAGAACTGGAACCTGCTGGTTGTTTTGGTTGGTCACACTCTGAGCCAACAGCTGGACAGTGTTTCGAAATTCAGCATTTGAAACTTCCTGATCTGGGATCGGAGGAATTGCGTTAGCATTTCATGCATTCACATTCCTTCCATAAGCTCTACGAGGAGGCATGATTTGAAACGCATAATGTCGAGTTAGAAATGAGGTATTAGATCATACATTACGCATAATAAGAATATTAAAGTTTTCCTAAAACACTTTGTAGCCTCCCTCTTATTAGATGTGGTGCACTTCACACCCATGAAAAGGACTCTACTTAGTATGGATTTTCAGACATCCTAGGACTCTTAAACCTAGTGCTCTGATACCAAGTTTTGTCACTCCCTAAGGCTATCCCCTGACGCGGACACGGGACCTAGGATCACGAGTGACCCCAAGGTAATCCTGCTGGCATATCACAAGCATACTAAAGCAACTGAATCAATAAATACTGTGTGGAAGCTAAATCATATCAATAATCTGAAATGATGGGGAATACCCATATACTATCTGAATAAATGAACACTGAGAGTTTAAACAACAACTAAAAAGTCAAACTCTAACACTATAGATGAATCTAACTATGTCTGAAATAATCCTCTAAACTGACTAGGAGTGTTGGGACATGCCCCAGCTAAATCTAGCAAAACTGAAAACGAAAGCTAAAAGCAAAGAAAGATAATAATGTCACTCATCCTCGAAGAATGAGGACTCACCACTAATGCTGCTGAACTAAAGATCAGGAACCAGTCTATGTGTGATCTGGAAGCTGAGAACCTAAACCTACATCACGAGAAGATGTAGCGCAGAGTATGCGTCAATACTTGAAAGGTACTGAGCATGCAGAATACAGTAAAGCTGAACAATAACATAACTGAACCAAAGCATAATATCTGAGAAATGATATGAAATAAGCATGATAACTAACTGAGAATATTGAACATGAAATAACTGAATGCAATGACCACGTTTATAACATGCTGAAACTGAAATATGAACTACAACTGATGACATTGTCAAAGCACTAGAATTTGACTGTAAGGGAGCTACTAATAACCGATATAAAACCACATAAGCTAAATGTAGAGTTTGATGTATACGCCCCATCGAGAGGACCCAATATACCTGGCCAGAGGTATAGAGGCATGCTGACGTGATCACTAAAATGATTCCCACAAAGGGAACTTACAACCTATAGGGCACGTAGTTCTGGGACTTAAGAGTGGTTGACCCTAGTCCACTCGATATTAAGCTTCTCCCAATTGATTATGTAATTTAGCATTTTATAACTGAAATGTTGTAATACTGGATAGCTCAAAATGCTGACATGCTAACTGAAAATGCAACATTTATGTACTGATAATGAAACATTTATAACTGGAGCATGTATAACTGAATAAACTGACCTAGCATGTGCAATTCATGAACTAAAAGAATTACATAACTAGGGTTATGAATTTATGAAGGAATTTATACCAAACCATACTAAAATCATGATAATCTAAATAGGAACGTTAAAGTAACTAATTTGTAATGATCTATTGAAATTCTAGAAACCCTAAGGGAATTAAGAATCTGACCAAATTCTAGGGACCTAATGGGCAAAAGGAACCCACTAATGAAATCCCACATACATGGTGAAGAATTCCACGGAGAAATCTTTCGATTTCGAGGCTAAAACTTATGAAAACTTGTTGCGTTCTTGGACTAGGGCTTGGTTGACTCTTTCTTCTTTTGCGTTCTAATTTTTGTTTTTGGTGAATGATATGCTTAGGGTAGATTATAATTAAGTTATAGGCTAAAACTGACCAAAACTACGTAGTTTAAGGTTCTATTGCATAAGGAAATGACCAAATGACCCTTGACTTAACTGTTGTCAGGGGCCACTGACGGATCGGATCGACGGACTGTGGTTGGATGTGACCGACGGACCGTGGTTGGACAGACGGTCCATGCTAGTCAACCGTCGTTCGACGACTGGGAGTTGAAATTGGTGGTCTGACCTACATCCCTGGACCATGGACCGTGGTCTGACCTATGGTCCGTAAGTCCTAGCATGGGTCTACCCCTAGCCAAATTTCTGAGCCTTTTGGGGGAAGGGTCACAGAAGGCCATCCATGGACCACCAGCACGGGTCATGGGTCACCCTACAGTCCATGGGTGGCAATCGTGGGTTGCACCTGTAACTTTTGAAATCTGCATTTTTGGTATTTTAGGATACAGGGTGTTACACTATTCTTAGAGATACCAACCAAATGATTTAGGTAACACATTTATTATATATAATACATGCTCATTACATTTTTAATACATATTGCAAACATCACTCATGTTTTTAATGATACAAACAAAAATAATTTATAAGAAACATATATTACATGTTTTATTCATGAATAACACAAGTTTAATTTCGTTTATGGATTATTGTCTTGTCTTTTGTTAGTTACGTCTTTCATTTATTCTTAATTCTCACTTCTACAACTTTAGTATTGTGTAATATACTTTTAATATAAAATTAATTCATTTTGTAGTTTATTATATGTTATTATTTGTAACACCCCGTATCCTAGACAGACCAGAATGCAGATATCAGAAATTGCAGGTGCCACCAATGGGCATCAACCACAGACTTAGGGTGACCCACAAACCGTAGGTAGGGTCCGTGGATGACCACTTGCAACCCCTCCCCATAAAACCCAGAAAATTACTCAAAGGGTCAACCCACGACCGAACCTACGGACCGTAGGTCAGACCACGGGCCGTGGATCAAGGCCCCCATATCCAAATCTCTGAAGCCAAATGGTAGTTAACTAGGATGGACCGTGGGTCCATCGATGGTCTGTCGGTCAACTCCATCGGTGGCCCCGACAGCTTTTAAGTCAAGGGTTGTTTGGTGTTTTCCCTATGCGTTGGACCCCTAAACTACGTCGTTTTAGTCAGTTTTAGCCTAGTAACTTAATTATAACTTACCCTGGTCAACTCATTCCCAAAAATTCATCTAGTTGAATGAAAAGAAGGAGAAAGAGTCGGCCAACACTCTCCAAGAACGCAACAAGGTTTCCTCTAGTTCCAACCCCAAAATCAAAATATTTCTCAGTGAAATTCGTCACCAGGTATGTGGGATTTCACTAGTGGGTTCCTTTCACCCATTAGGTCCCTAGAATTCAGTTAGATTCTTGATTCCCTTTATCATGTTTAGACCTAGGGTTTCTAGAACTTCAAAATATTGTTGTGATTTAGTTGTTAGACTAATCCAAATCAGATTATCATGTTTTCATGGAATTGTTGCTTAGTTCTTTCATGAAACTCAGAATCCTAGTTGTGTAGATTTGTTTAGTTCATGAATTACACTTGCTAGATCAGTTTATTTAGATATACATGCCTCAGTTAAGAATGTTTCATTATCAATATATTAATATTGCATTTTCAGTTAGCATGTCAGTATTTTGAGCTATTCAGTATTACAGAAATTCAATTATAATATGTTACTTACATAATCAGTTGGGAGTAGGCTTAATACCGAGTGGACTGAGGGTCAGTCACCCTCATAGTCCCAGAACTATGTGCCCCCATAGGGTAAGTTCCCTATGTGGGCAACATTTTAGTGATCATGTCAGTCATGCCTTAATACCCTTGGCAAGGTATATTGCGTCCTTTCAATGGGGCGATACATCGGACTCCACGAATAACTCTCGTGGTTTTATGTCGATTAACAGTATCTCCCACAGTCAGATTCTAGTGCATTGACCAGGCTATCATTTATAGTTCAGTATTCAGTCTCAGCATGTCATGTACTTGGTCATTGCATTCAGTTAGTTAGTATTCAGTAAATTTCAGTATTTACTTCATGTTCAGATTATATCATTGCTCTTATTGCTTTGTTCAGTTATGTATATATTTTTCAGTTTTATCCTAACATGTATGCTTAGTACCTTTCAAGTACTGACGCATACTCTGCGCTACATCTTCTCGTGATGTAGGTTCAGGTCCTCAACATTCAGATCACACATAGATCAGTTCCCAATCTCCAATTTAGAAGCATCAGTGGTGAGTCCTCATTCTTCGAGGACAATTGACATGTTATCTTCTTATTTTCAATTTTTCAGTTTTGGTTTTGCTAGAAGTTAGTTGGGGGCATGTCCCAGAAGCTCTAGTTAGTTAGAGGATTTTATTCAGACATAGTTAGATTTAGTTTTAGTTTCGAGTTTGATCTCTCAGTTGTTATTGAACTCTCTGTTTGATATATTTAGATTTAGAATGGGTATCCCCCATCATTTCCCTTTATGTCATGTTTAAGCTTCCGCACAATATTTCTTATCTCAGTTTATCTTAGTATGCTTATGATATGTCAGCAGGGTTAGCTTGGGGTCACTCGTGATCCTAAGTCTCATGTTTACGTCCTAGAGGTAGCCTTGGTGAACGACACTATTAGATTACTTGTTTAATTCATTAATGATATAAGTTTAATTCACTCTATAGATTGTCTAGTCTTTCATTAGTTACATTTTTATTCATGGTTAATTTTATCTTCTAATTCAACTTTAATATTTTTGTAATACACTTTCAAATACAAGTTAATTCATTTTGCAGTTTATTGGTTGATTTGTCAGGATTGAATTACCTGTTTAATTCATTATTGATACATGTTTTATTCAGTTTACATATTACAGAATGCTCTTTCATTTGCTACATTTTGCATTCATATTTAATTCTCTTTTAATTCAACTTTAATATATGTGTAATACATTTTAATTCAAGTTTAATTCATTTGATAGTTCATTATGTTTCTTCATTTGTTACGATTAGATTACTTGTCTAATTAATTATTCATACAAGTTTTATTCAATCTATGAATCATTGACTGCTCATTCGTTTGCTACATTTTGCATTCGTATTTATTTCTCTTCTAATTCAATTTTAATATGTGTGTAATACATTTTTAATTCATTTTGTAGTTTATTGGTGATACTTCGAAAAAAACATGACTAATCTGATCGTACTGCTTTACTTCAATATATCAGACATGTATAATACATATGTTATTCATTAAGAACATGAGCTCATGAATTATAGTGATTGGCAACTTAATTTCTAGGGACAAATAGAGAAAGAATGGGCTCAAGAATTCATTCTCCCTTTTAGAGGCATAACAAACTGAATGTGTGACTGAAGATTGTGGATCTTTCAATTGTAGTTTTAAAAAATTGACACCTTGCACAAGGAGGAAAAAAAAAAAGAGAAAGAGGGGAGAGAGAAAAAGGAGAAAGAGGCTAGACAAAAAATAGAAATCTAATAAAATACTACATAGTATTGTTATATATTGCTATAAAAAGGTAATAATTAGAGAGTATATTTAAAATAAGTAATTATTTTTTAAAAAGGATCCACCCACCTAATTATTCCTTAAAGGTATTTGAATCTTCTTTCCAACGCCACCAATTTTGCATCAATCCGAGTTTCTACTCAAAGGTTATGACCATTTTAGTAACCTGATACAGTGTAGTGACGAATTAGCCGACAGAAAAACATTAAAAAGGGTCGTTTTTGTCTTTTTACCTCTAAGAAAACCCTACATGAATTTCTTGACTAATTAAAGGCTCAAAACAATCATATTTTCATCTCTTAATCCCCTATTCTCTTCTCTCTCAAAACCTAAGGCAAAACCCTAATGAAAAATCAAAGTAGAAGACTACATTCAAGATTCTTTTTCAAGGTAAGTTTTTCTCCAAGAATTTCATTCTTCCAACTCAAATTCCTCCATGCAATTATGAATCAATGAAAATCATAATTCTTGGACATAGAGATTCCAAGAAACTAATTCAAGAATCTCAAGAAAGGTTTTCTTGATTGTTCTCCTTCAAGCTAGGGTTTCAAGGCTTCTATTTAGTTCTTTTTCAAGATTCTTCAAGAACCTTGTTCTTTTAGATATGTAAGACTATCATAGTGTTGGACTAGTTCATCATCATACCCTACATCTACTTTCAAATTAGTAAAAGAGTAATCTAGGATTCTATCCCTAGATTTGAGTATTCATGAGATAAGTTGATTTTGAGTTCTTGAGTTCCTATTTCTTTTTAAAATTCTATTACTAATTATTGAATTGCTATATGTTATGCATTAAGATTCTTGAGTTGATTCGTTCATGTCTATATTTCAACATGAACCCTATGAATTGAGTATTTTTTAGATAAGTAGAATCGTTGAGTTCTGAGTTTTTGAGTTCTGAGTACTGAGTTTCCATATTACCATTAAGGTCCCTGAGTTAACGTTGAGTCGTTCATGTTCATAATTCCACATGAACCCTATGAATTGAGTTATAAATCTTGAGAAGCTTTTTAAAGCCAACACTTGAGTTTTAAACTATATTTTAAGGAAGTAAAGACGAGTTTTTGAGAAAGAGTTTGTAAAACATGATTAGTATGACATCAATGTCTAGCCAGTATGGTATTTAGTTATGCCATCAATGTTTATGCAGTATGACTTCCCGAGTCATCAATGATCATATCACAATATGGTTTTGATATATTTTTGAGAAAGAGTTTTCAAATATGAATTGAGTAAAAGTATAAGGGAACTAAGTATTCCCAAAGGTATCAGTTTTTACATTGATAAAGATAAACTTTGATTTCTAAATGAGTTATGAGTTCAAAGATATTTCAAGAGCAAATACCTCTTTTAAGAGGATAGATTGAGAAATTATCTCAAACTAGAGGAAGAGTATGCTTTAAACATTGAGCATGAGTATATATGATTGGGAGTAGTATCGAGCACCGATTGGGTTAGAGTCTTTTATGATTTGAAAGTCCTATAAACTACGTAGCCAACGTAGGATAGGATATTAATGGTAGTCATGCACCCAGTAAGTTATTAATGGTGAGTTTTTTTCCTTATAGGTAGACTAAGAAGTAATGAGTTTGTGAAGATTTTTATGATAGAAGGTAGAGTAATAGTTACTAGTAAGGATAAGTTAGAGTATACTTTAACTAGAAAGAAGTTTATGATGAGGTGTCAATGCATTAGTATCGGTCAAGTATAATGGTTCAATAAAAGAGCCGAGTATTCGTGATGTGATAGGTTTTATCTAGGCTTATGATTTTTAAAAGGAGAGCCCTATGGTATTCAGAGTATTATAGAACTAATTAAGTAATGATGTATAGTAAGTGGTAAATAGTACTTAAGTCGTGAAAGAAATTGTCGATAATATGTAAATAGGTAGAATGAACATAGAGACTGACTAGTTGTCATGAAGTCTTAGTGGACGAGTATTTCTTAATTTTATCTATTAGTAATGAGTTAATATAGTATGTAGTATGTGAGCAATTATATTGATATTCGTGCTTAGTATTAGTATATTATGTGAGGAATTATATTGATATTCATGTTTAGTAATAGACACTACGCTTGAATTTGAGGTGAGTGTCATGGTCAAAAAGATGGCAACACCAAGGTTATAATGTTAGTTTTGAGATCTGATATGGTAGACTTGACATAGAGTAGGTGAGGAATTAAGATGTTAGCTATAATGAATATGAGTGGTACAAGAGTGAGATTCTTAATTTTAGATGAGAGAAATGAAGTATGACTAAGTCACTAGATTAACAAGAATTTTAAGAGGTGTACCCGAGATCGTATGTAGTCAGATGAGGTTCTTATCAAATTTAGAGTTTTCATGTGTGCCTAGATAGTATATTTGAGCTATCAATATAGAATAGGCTGATATAAGCATTATTTTTCTTTAAAAATTAGATGAATCGACATTATAAGCTAACGAGAAGAGGTTAAGAGAAGCATCTTAAAAAGAAGTCTTAGAAGGAATCTTAGTACCTAATATATATATATTGATTTAGTATCAGTTAAGCAAAATTATCAGACTAAATGATATTAATACAATATATGATACTGATTTAGTATTAATTAAGCAAAATTAGTTGGAGTATATAGTGTAATTATTTAGTTGGGATAAAAATATAATTGGTTACATATTTGTAATTATTTTGCTTAGTTCCCCAAAAATATTAAAATGGGGTGAGTTCATTGCAGAAATTTTAAAGCTGCAGGACCTATCTGTAACCTTTCCAAATGTCATGTGGTCCAAATGAATAGTTCATAATACAGCACTGTAACTGGCTCTGGTGGCGCTCAACTGTGGTATCTGTCCTGCCGTTTCCCGGAAAAGTCATCGGAGTTTATCAGGACAGTAAACACTAGAGGTATATTCGTGTTTCAATGTTACAGAGGCGGTTGATTTGCTCGAGGATTTCGAATACCGTTGTCCAATCAAACCCCGGACATAGCCAGAGCAAATGGAATGTAAAGCAAGTTACAAAATCCAACTTCTCAGCGGCACTAGAAGAGATAAGCAATTGCATTTCCGACTCTGATTTCATTGCTGTCTCAATGAAGAATACCGGAGCCTACTCTGCACCCTGGCAACGTATTATCCCTATTGACACCGCCCACACCGCCTATCTTAAAGCCAAATACGCCGCCGAACGGTTTCAGGTCCTTCAGTTCGCCGTTTGCCCCTTTTCCATAAAGGGTTCCAAGCTCATCGTGCACCCGTGCGTCACCTTCAACTTACTCATTTAATTCTTAATTTCAATTCTTAAGATTGTGTTGTGTATAAATTTCAACTAATGTTCTGTTCAATCACAAGTCTTGGGTTCAATGTTTAGATGGTTTAAAATTGTATATTAAAAAGCTATTCGGTTTGCTCAAGTGTGTAAAGTATCTTCTTCTATTGAAGAAGTACCTAGTTTTATGAGGCAGGATATTGGAGCTGCACGGCAGGGTTGGTTCTAATTTTTTTAATTGTCAAATATGTTTCTAATGCTCAAATTCTTACTGAAAATGTGGTGTTCACTCTTTCTTGTGTTAGTTTGGTGCTGATGTAAGTGGCAATTTCAGATGAAGGATTAGTTGCTATATTTCTAATTAATCATTTTGTCTGAGAAAGGGAAACATGAGACATGAATGACAAGTGTTTCATGCTTTTTGTGCAGATACAACTTTCATTTGTTCCCTCGTGATGAGTTAAAAATAGGGATGCCTTCTTATAGTTTCTCTTGTCAATCATCATACTTGACCTCTATGGCTCAAGAAGGTTTTGATTTCAATGCCTGCATATATGATGGTAAGCTGAGCTGGACTGGTTTGAAATGTAACTCATAACTGACATGTTTCTGTTATTTATTTTGATGGTTAATCTATTATTAGCATCCTTAGGTTACCTGCCAAAAACAAATGTTCAGTGGCTTTAGCAATGACCAAAGCACCTATACCCAACATCCGTTATTGGAATATAGATATGTATGGCAAGGAAAAATCTCTCTAGTTTCTGCTCCAGCTGCCTCATTCTCTATGTAATCACGTGCAAAGAACAAGTAGCAGATGCTAATAATGAAAGGAAATATCTTTGCTCAAGTTCTAGAATTGAAGTGCCTTGAAACATAATTCTTCTACCTCAATCATTTTGTTTTGAATCTTAACAGTTTTATTTGACAGCTGAGAATTTTTTTTTTAATTTAAAAAGAACAGTTCTATTTTTACACTTTCTATAGTAGATGCTATAGTTTTCTCTTGCATACCTTTAGCTGGCTGAGTAGCTTTTGCCTGAAAGCCGAAGTAACCTTCCTGCACCTTACCTTTCTTGTTTTGACAGGCATATCATATTTATCCAAATCACAAGAATCAGCTGCAGTAGATAGAATTGGAAATGCATCACCTATAAGCTGTACAGTTCAAACTCCATCAGGATATACAGTTGCTGATTCTGTATTTGCAGAAAGGATCAAATCTCGAGTTAAGAATTGGATAACTGCTTGCAAAGACACAAACAAGAAGCCTGAAGGTGAGCAGAATTATCTTTGTCAATTCAACTCTTCTTTGCTCTCTTTTTTATACTTGTGACGTCTTGCAGATGCTCTAATCAGTTCCTTGAGAAAAATTGTCTCGGGAGATGACGTATATGGATCGAGACCTTGCTTGAGCATAGATGTCTGCAGTGAACGTCAAGTGCGTCTTGTGATGGAGGTGTCTATCTTTTCTTTCTTACCTTTTGAATTGTGCTCTTGAATTTTCATAGAAACAAAACAAAAAATAAAAAGCCGAAGCTAAAGACGCTGTTTATGGTAGCATACAATGTTCCAAATTTGATTATGTGCTGAAGAATGATGCCTATAGAATTTAATTGTTATCAATGTTAAAGGTCCTGTATATCCCATTACATGGAATAAAAAATCACTTAATTTGTTCTAGCTGATATTTATTAAACTTTTCTGTTGGGCCAGACACTGAAGAATTTTGTTGACGTCATACCTTTGCTAAACCCAGCAAAGGGAGGAACAATAAGGCCTGTTCGAGTTGTTTTGACAAGTTCAGAAGAAGACAGGATTTTTTTACAGGTAATAAACTAGCTTACGAACTTTGGTTTAGCTGCTTGTTGATGATTATCTTCTCCTTCTATGAATATTGCTTTGTACTCCCAGAAGGAACTTCAAAATGAGGAGAAGGAGCATAATAAATGCCTCCGTGGCTTTCGAGAGGTGATCGATTTGATTTCCGCTTCTCAGAAACCTGTTGTTGCCCACAACTCTCTTAATGGTCAATCTCTATGTGGAAATTTTTTGCTCATGTTAGAATGTGGTGACCATGCTTGTTATGTTATTTAAACATTTTGCATTTTATTTGGCAGATTTTACTTTCGTTCATTCCAAGTTCTTAGCTGCATTGCCATCAACGCTGGAAGAATTCAGAAGTTCATTATGTTTGGTCTTCCCGAATGTACTTGATGTCAACCATCTTATGAAGGAAATCAGCCCTCAGACAAAAGTGAACAATTTGCCTGCATGTATCTCATATTTGAAACAACGGTTTTTTGCCCCTATTGATATAGAGATACCTAACCAAGGCAAGTACCCCTGATATCATGAGGCGCATGTTAGATAACGTATTTCCAGCTTTCGTTACAATGTGGTTATGCTTAATAACTTGTGGGTCGTTTGGTTGCAGATCACAGAGGAGTTATCCATCTATTAAAACTAGCATAACTTTATATTCCTTTCATTTCAATTTGTTTGTCCTATTTTGACTTGACATGGAGTTTAAAAAAAGTAAAGAAGTCTTTTGAATCTTGTGGTTTTAAATTAAAGATATGTCAAATGTATTAAATTGCCCTTTAATCTTGGGGTCTTAAACATGCTATGTGGAAAGTTGGAACTAAAGATTTGCCATAAAAGAAAAGAGTCATTCTTTTTTAAACATACTAGAAAAGAAAATAAGAACAAACAAATTAAAATGGGGGGACTACTAGTATATCATTTGGTTACAAAAGCAGGGCAAAATAATCTCCACATAGAGTCTAGCATAAGTTACAATGTAAGGTTGGTGTCTTTCTTTTCCACATCAAACATAGCATTGCTAATACATGTTTGGTTCATATTTTTCTTTTCCACATACCTAATGCATGCATAATTTATGAGGGAATCTATGTATTATTTATGTAAGGTAGAATATAGAATAACTAATATATGAATAACCGAATCCTGCATAACTATTTTGACATGATTAATCCTTGCATTACTAATACCTACAGAATTTATCCCTGTGTATCTCTAAGTAGATACCAAACGCTCCCTTACAACATGTGGCCTGCTGGGAAGTGGCAATATCCCTGTGAAGTTTTCCATCTTGATATTTTATTGCAACACTTCTGTGTTCACTACCTACTCCGTCCCCCAACTTTTAGATCTTTTAATTATGTTGCTGGCCAAGAAAAAAATTATATATTGCTGACTGGACTAGATTTTTTTTTTTTTGAGTCAAGAGTTTTTCAGAAACAACCTCTCTACCCCACAAAGGTAGGGGTAAGGTCTACGTACATCTTATCCTCATCAGACTCCACTTGTGGGAATTCTCCCCAGACCTCACTTGTGGGATTACATTGGCTATGTTGTTGTTGTACTGGACTAGATTTTTTCTGGCTTTGCATGCAAATTTTGATTGATTTCTCTTATAATTGCTTAAATTAATTCTAACCGGTGTGAAATTAATAACAGCTGAGGTGAATGAAGTGAAGACTCTTGGACATGATGCTGTGAAGATAAGCCAATTGTTCGCAAAGCTGTGCTCCATATTGAAAATTGCTCCAAGAACTCCTGAAGCTGCTGAGGGCCATTTGCCTGATGCAATTGAATGCTACACAAACTCGTACTGCCCTTGCTTTACCAGGTCTCATGGTCCCGCTGATGAAGATGTTAGTGTGAGGACTGACAATACTAGAAAGATCAGTAGTAAAAATCTAGTTTTCCTATGGGGATTCAGGGATGTGACATCTGCAGGAAAGCTGAAGAGCCTCCTATGTGGTTCACATGAAGTTTTCCATGAGTTTGATGTTAGGATGGTGGATAAAAGTTGTGCAGTGGTTGCTTTCAGGAATCCTGGTTTTGCGGAAGTCATGTTGCAGCTAATGGACTCTAGAGGAATTTGCACTAATATCCTGAAGGAGATGCTGGCAGACGGCCTGACAGCTGCAGGTTATGAGAGCTACCAGAAAGTCTGTGAGTTGGGTCTATGGGAAGCAGATTTAGCAAGTTCCATGGGAAAGGCTTTGGAAAAAACTGAGAGCTTCTCAGAAGCACAGTCGAAAGAGCTGTCAGGGATGTGTTGGAATGATGATGAAATGATTAACCTGGATGACCTTTAAGATGCTTCATAAATCTGAATCATATATACCATTACCAAAGCCAAGACTGACTGATTTTAGTATGCCGGCTTTCATCATGTATGTTTTGTTGATTGTCCTAGTTGCTGCCATTGAAGATGTATGCAGGAATGAAATTGATAGTTGATGCATCAAATGGAGAGAGTGGCTTTTTGGTGGCTATCATGGCAAACTAAGCCATTGTATATAAGTTGACATGTTCTCTTGGATTTATGGCATTTGCTTCTAAAGAAAATTACCTTTTAGCTGACAAGGAGATCGCGTCCTGTGTTTTTTTGGACAATGAGATCAGAGGATAGCTGGTTTCCGGAGGATACTGAAGTAGAGTGGCATTATTTGGTATATCGAAACGAAGAGATAATATTTGATATGGTCACTTAGCTAAGGGTAGTTAAATTCTAGACCCCTAATATTGTTACCATGTTTGCAAGAAATTGGTTCACCCTCATTCTTGTATCATGAACTTTTCTGCTAACGTGAGGTTGCTTTGAAGACTTTAATGTTTGTACTAACTCCACCCTTAAACTATGCTCCTAATTCAATGGCAAATATGGAGTGTGCATTGATCCAACCATTTTGGAATTCTATCATATTGTCAAGTTTGTTCCAATTGCATATCATTTTATGTCAAGAGGGGGGACATATAACATTTTGTAACTATCATTTCTTTGGTGACACTAAAATTATATGGGTCAAATATATATTTATCAAGACTCTTTTGTTTTAGAAAATTTTATGTGCATAATTGAAATTCTTTTACTGTCCATAAAAATTTATGTGCATAATTGAAATTTGCAGGAAAAAAAGTTTCCTACGGATTTTCATACTAATCCCCAGGAAAATTCTCATGTAATTCACACTTTTCTTGTAGTTATGTTGCTACTTGAACACTTTAATCTTATTCTTAAATTATCACAAGTCATCATATTAGTCTCATATGAATTCTTCATGTGTTTTCCCCTTTTAGGGGATTAGGATCATAGTTATGGCCTTGTCCTTATTTTTATTTGTCCTAGTAAGTAATGATAGCCTTAATCTCCTAATCATGCGAGGTGGTGATGGTTATAGGTGCACAGCTTGATTGACCCCTACTCAATCTTGAGAAGCGATGACATTCCAAGTGGTATAACTTAAGTATGCTTGGCATGGAAGCTATAGTAAATCTTGAGAAGCGATGACATTCCAAGTATGTACAAAGATTTTTCCCATCATGGCAAGAATCTTAAATGACCTCTCCTATTTATGAATTAAATTTATTTGCATGCCTCATAGTGTCTTGAACTGTCTCGGGCTAAACTTAACCATGATCATATCCCCAACTTCATAGTTTGTGGGTACCTCTTATGGTACATGGTGACACCCAATTTTGGCTTCCTACAATTATTTAACAAAAGTTTTAATAATAATAATAATAATAATAATAATAATTATAATAATAAAAATAATAATAGAATATATATATGTTATGAAATTTTTGTAGGAATACGAAAAGATTTTTTAATTATTTATTTTATTTAATAAATTTATTTCATAAATACTATTTTTTATGAAAAAAAATTAAATATATTATATAAATATTACTACTTACTCTCTCATTTTTAAATTTCATGTCAAATAATTTTTTTTCATAAATACTATTTTTTATTTAAAAAAAATTAAATATATTATATAAATATTACTACTTACTCTCTCATTTTTAAATTTCACGTAAAATAATTTTTTTTCTTAAGGGTTAACTCAATTTTTCTGATTAAATATAATTTCTATTATTGCGATAAATATTTTTCGACATTTTTTTAAAGTTAGGAAAGCTTAATTAATTAATAAGTTACTAATTTATATTAATTTTATTTTTAGAATGACTAATTTTATCAAATAAGCTAGTCTTGCAAAATAATTATTTTTAATTTAATAAATTATGGCTATCTAATAAGGAAGGTGTTATAATTCAAACGGACCCAATTTGAGTAAAAAATTTGGCAATCCAAGTCTTTTTAATTCAGCCAATCTGTGTGCGCCACGTAAGAAGCACATGGATTGTGCCTTTTCAGCTTAAATCTTGACCATCCAATTTAATCCAACGACGTTAATTAATTCATATTTTATATATATATAAATATAATTATTATTATTAATTATTTTAAACCCTTTATTTTATTAACCATCCGATCAAATGATCAGACTGCCGAGATCAAACCAAAGATTTTCCTAAACCCAAAAAGACCCCAGCACCTACAGCCTTTCTCCTTCCCCAGAACGTCTTCTCCATAGATGCCCAGGCGCCGCCCACGCTCTTTGCTCAGACCCCTACGCTAGCTGCGTCTTCTCCACAGACGCCTATGGCCGCCCCAAGCTCCTCTCCTATCACCGCCCCACGTGCTCCCCCATCCCCTTTGTTAGAGAAACGGCTCTAGGCCGTCGAAAAAAAGCCCCATCAGTCACTCAATCCTCTCAAATCGACCTGAAAAGGTCGATTTTTGAGAGATTTTTCTTCTCCTTCATGATTTCTTTGTTGTTTCCTCTGAGAGTTGCGTTTCTAGGAATTCAAATTTTGAATTCCTGAAGCCCAAATCGACTATAAAAGGATGGACTTTGGGTCTAAAAAAAAGGGCATCCAGTAACAAGCAAGAAAATCCAATAACAAACAGACAAAGGGGACAAAAGCAACTTCAAGCATTAGATTTCAGAAAAATTCTATCTTCTTTTGTCTTTTCTGTTTTCAGTGTTAAATTCGAGTTGGAGGAAGTCCTAAGTTGAATCTTGACGTCAAAGCTCTAATTTGTTGCTCAACATAAGGTAAAAAAAAATTCGAATCTTTATTTAGTTTTTTTTTAGTTAATATGCTTATTTACCGATAACATTAGATTTAGTTTTCTCTTTCGTCAATATTATTTACTCCAGTGTCGTTTTCGCTTCTTGTATATGGTATTGTTTCTGTGAATATGTGTATCGATGTTGTTGGGTTTGAACCCTGTAAGAATTGTGGCTTGTGTATTACTTCATATATACTTAGCCATAACTTCACATAGTTTTATGTTATTGCTTGTAAAATCGAGCTTTATTAGTTTCCTTGTCTAGCATGAAATAATTATATTTTTTTATTATTGTTTTCGGAATGATATGAATTGTTCTTCTAGCATAACTTTAATCTCTTGATGTCTTGATCTCATCCTGTTTTTCTTTGTTTAAAATCTTATGTTGTGTTAGCCTAAGTTTCAAAACTTAAGACTTGCGATCATTTCAAACTTATAGCTAATGAAGTTTTAATAGTTTTTGAGCTTAGAAGTGGATCGTGCTTATTTGCATTTATCTATATATTTTCTAATGTGGTATAAATTTTAGTTGAATGTGCTGAAAGATTTAATCGATTCAGGGCTGCTCGTTTTATTCCTCTTTAGAGTCATTTTTATCTACATGAAGCTATAACTTTGCTGCTTGTTAAGCCATAGAAATCCGCATCTTATTGTGTGGTTAGTATAAATTAATTCAAGTTAAATCGGCTTAGAAAACATAACACCTGTCCAGGTTACTAATTCTGAGTTCTACATATGAATTTCGCAAAATGTTTAGCTATCTTGATTCGTGTTGCTCTCTGCCTATGTTGGTTGTTTGGAATTTTTGAAGCCTAAGGTGCAGTATTTACCTCTTGAGAGATCTGCATACATAGCTTCAAATTAAGCTAACTTTGGATTAGTTATTCACTAAAATGATCAAATTCAAGAGCCTTACACTTGCTGTTTTTTTTCTTTCTATATTATCTGATGTTATTTTGCATTATAGTAGTGGTGTAAATCGTTCTATTACCATGGGAGCTCTTATTTCACACAAGTATGAATTGCACTTTGGTTAATCTTTTTTCATAAAGAGCTTGTGAACCAGGTTCTGCTTTTTCATAATAAGAAGAACAGTAGCACTACATCTTTTACAAAAATATTTTAGCTGTTGTCTATTAGGAAGTGCTTATTGGTTAATTCTAATCTTTTATGCTTAAGGTTGATCAATGTCTATTCTATACATATACTCAAGCAGACCCTGATAGCATATTAGTTCGAATAAGTTACATGAAGTACGAAATCTATTTTTTTAAGCATGATCAGCAACCAATTGTGGAATCATTGTAAAACTCACACATCGATATAGCTATCCAACTGTTTTGTGTGCTCACTTGAAGGGTATTTTAAAGTCGATCAGCAACTCCCTAGATTAATTAAATTTTGGTATACTAATTGCTTAAATGTCATCAAGAAACTGTCAGGATAGTATCATGATGATGTTGTTGTTTCTGAGTATATTTTCTAGTATGTCTATGAATACATGATTCTTATTTTTTATGTCTTCTGATAAATCTAAAGTCCACTTGCTAATTCTACTTCTTCTTTTTTTGTCACATGTACACTCGGGAGCGCGTTTGGAGTTAGTATATAACTCCATCTCTGTCCAAATCAGAGAAGCGACTGATAGCCACAAAACCTCATGTCTAGCAGCCTTTATCGCGTCAAATAGTGTCCATCGCTTCCTCTTTGCTCCAAAGCTTCATATTTTCTTACATATACAATCACTTATAGTGTTGTCTTTCAACTAACATCTTACACATTAGTATTTCACTTTTATATAAGCTTACTTTTATTTTGTTTGAGTTTATACGAATCAACCTAGAACGATGGTAAGACGTAGCTGCCCACCTCACTTCCCTTTAGATATTGGATTCATTATAGTTATTTAGCTTATAATAATATTTTCCAACTAAGTTTTATTTGTTACTTGACGTACTTTGCAGTTAAGAAAGCATATCTTTTCAAAGAAGGGAACTAGGGAACAACCTTTTCAAAATGTTAAATTCCTATTTTCATATTTGTGTTTGATAAGTGTTTAAAGTGCAGAATTTAGTAGCCTATAGTGCAGATTTTGGTAGTCTAAAGTGCAGCAGACTTTAGTAGCCTATAATGCAGATTTTGGTAGTCTAAAGTGTAGCAGACTTTAGTAGCCTAAAGTGCAAATTTTGGAGGTTCAAAGTGTGGATTTTAAAGTTGGGAGAAATGCAAATTTTAAGATTAAAGATATCACTTTCTTGAGAGTTTGAGAGTGGTATATCAATTCACAAAAATGCAGCGTTTTGAGCTCAAAAAGTGTAACATTTTGAGCTCAAAAGGGTGCAGAATTTGAGCTCAAAATGTGCATGATTTGAGTGTAAAGGTGTAGGTTTTTGAGGCCCAAAACTAGGGCTGGCAGGGGGACCTGATCGGCCCGCCCCGGCCTGCGATCGGTTCGAGAACCGGCTCGCCGGACCTGGTCCCGTAAGTTCTCACGGGTTGGGAGGGGTTCGGGATAGGGGACCGGTTAGGGGCCGATTCACCCTTTGGTCCCATTCAAATCGGCTCGGCTGAATCGGCCCGGTTGAACCATCCCGATTTCGCGGGATCCCCTCAATTTTTTTTAATTTTTTTGTTTTAAAATTATATCCGTTGGGGCAATGTCTAGTGGGCCCCCCCAACGGATTTATTTACCTTTTTCACTTCCCTAACACCCCCTACCACCCCCTTACTTTTAATACTTTAATTTAAACCCTCAAGTTATCATAAATACACTTTAACCCATTTTAATATTATAAATATACCTCTATCCCTTATTATTTCTTACAAAATCATCTATTCTCTCATCTATTTTCTATATCCTCTCAATCTTAACTCTTAAGTCTTAATTTTTAATTCCATTTAAGTCTCATATTATATCATAATACATATATTTTAATTCTAAATTTTCATATTATATCATAATATATATAATTCTCATATTTGCTATCAATTACTGGAGTTCCAAATTACAAGTTACAACAAACTACAAGCTTCAAGAATCGGTTATAACGTCTGCTATTAACGCAGACGTTTGGTACATTCGTTTCATAATATTTATTTTTATTTTACGTCATTAATTTTTGTGTTATTATTATTTTTATATTACACTTTACATATAATTAAATATGAGTTCTAGCAAAAAAAAATACCGGTAAAGGAAAAGAGAAAGAACCAAGTGGCATTAGTAAATTATTTAATTTTAATAAAAAAAGTAGTAAGAAAAAAAAAAAAGAGTAAATGTGATGGTACTTCTTCTAAATCAATGTCTAGAGTTAGATTTAATACAAATAATTCTACTTATGTTGATGATACTTCTTATGATATTGATTCAAATGCTCAACTCGATCATGAAATTTTACAACAAATTTATGGTGATATTAATCCTTATCTTGATGAAAATTCAGGTGAAGAAGTAGAAGTTGGTTCAGGAGAAGAGGAATTAGAAGATACACCTACTAGTCCGGTGACAGAAGTTCCAAATGAAACTACAAATTCAACGGAGCAAAATTGTGGACGCCCACCCCTTATACCTCCTACAAGGGAGAGGGTGAAGTATCAACGCTCTAAAACTTCTGTTGTGTGGCAATTTATGACTTTAGATAAGGAAAACTCTATTACTATTTGTAATAAGTGTAAGCAACCTTTTAAACATAAACAAGGTGGAGGTCAAGGTGGGACGGGGGGCTTAAATAGACATTATTGGTTATCTTGTGTGCCGATTCAATATAAAGAAGCTAAATCATTAGCCAATAGAAAAAAAGGAATTCAAGTTAATGATTTTGATATTAATGTTAATGAATCGGTAGGGGCTTCTAGCATGGTTCAAGGAACATTAGATCCTTCTAACCCCGGTGATCCACTAAAACAACATAAATATAATAAGGAAAGAGATTGCAAAAATTTAGCTAAAATGGTTTCTATTTGTGGTTTTCTTTATAGTTTTCCTTCACATCCCGATTTTATTGAATATATTCAACAAACTTATAATTCTACTTATAGAGGTTTTTCAAGAAATACTGTTAAATATGATGTTTTTGTATATCAAGGTAAACATTATCAATATCTTCGTTGTATATTTAACATATTAGATTGTAGAGTATCTATAACTTTGGAAATGGGTCGTAGTGTTAATGGACGTGATTATTTAATTGTTACAGCACATTGGATTGATCATAACTGAAATTTGCAAAAAAGAATCTTAAGTTATAAAAAATGTGTAGAGAAAAAAACTAGTGCATATTTAGCTTCAAATATTTTGAGTGTTCTAGATTATTACATGCTTATAGGTAAAGTAATGTCTGTCGCGTTAGATAATGCATCTAATAATATAAACGCTGCTAGTATGTTAAAAACTAGATTATGTCCAATTGATGATAATTCTTTTCATGTTAGATGTGTTGCACATGTATTAAATTTAGTTGTACAAGATGGTATTTCATTATTTAAATGTGGTTGTATGAAAATTGAATATGTTGTTGCCTGGATTTTTTATGCTCAAAGAACTGCTAGAATTAGGGAATTTAATGAGCGTTGTATACTATGTGATTTGCTACCAAGAAAAATTTCAAGACATATTAAAACAAGGTGGAATTCTTTTTACGAAATGTTTTCAGTTGCTTACGAATATAAAAGACCCATACAAATGCTGTTTAATGCTCATAATGTTGACCCATTAGAGAGAATTTGTGAAGAAGATTGGGAAGAAACTAATGAACTATTAGAATTTTTAACACTTTTTTATGATGCTACAGTCATGTTTTCTAGAATTTATTATCTTACTATTTCATCAGTATTAATAAATATTTGTGCTATTTCAATTCAATTTTCTAAATACAAAAAAATTGAAAAATTTAGAGTTGCAATTGAAGGTATGATTGAAAAATTTTAAAAATATTTTTTTCCTATTCCTCAAATTTTTTTAACTGCTACTTTACTTCATCCTGACTATAAATTACGAGGTGTGCAGGGACTTGTTGACATTTTTTATGATACTTTAGAAATTTTATCAGAAAAAAATCCAACTTGTGAAATGTGTAAGTCTAGCATAAAAGTAAAAGGAAAATTTTTGTATGAAAAATATATAACTACAGGAAATACTCAAGGAGAAGTTGGTCAAACTTCTAATCTTCAGTGTAAAGCTCGAATTTCAAGTTATATGCGAGGTTTTCTTGGTCTTAATTCTACTAACCGTGATGATTTTGAAGAATATCTTAATCAATCTTTAGAAACAGTGAAAGACGGAGATGGCAATGAAGATTTATTAGCATGGTGAAGGAGGCGGAGCATTGCATTTCCAATTTTGAACAAAATGGTTCGTGATGTTTTAGCTATTCAAGCTTCATCAGTTGTATCAGAGGTTGCTTTTAGTGCGGCAAGGTTTCAACTTGCCGATCATAGACATTCATTGGCGGAAGAAAGTTTGGAAACATCAGTTTTATTTAGAGACTGGGTCAACGCCGAGAGGAGGAATCATAATTTGCCAAGGTTAAGTTCCAAACAAGAAGCTTGGATTAATGCGGTAATTGGATCTAGTGATGATGAATTAGAGTCACAAGAGTTTCTAGCAAGTTTGCCAACATCGGAGGATGTTACCGTCGATACGATACGACAATTAGAATTGAATTTTAAAGGAGAATACAAATATTAGATTACATCCGAGAACTAATTGAAACAGAACCCTTCCTAGAAGGTCGCTGCATAAATTAGTTACTCATCTAATATTTGTAACAAATATTAGTTTTACATATGAGAATTTATTGAAACCGAACCCTTCCTAGAAGGTGGCTGCGTAGATTAGTTACTCCACTAATATTTGTAAATTGTAACTTCTAAGTTCTAAGTTGCAATTAGATTTTATTGAATAAATTTGAAGGCTTTATTCAAGTCTTTTTTATATAACTATTGTCTTGCATTTTAATTTTAACTTTAAAATACTTAATTTAAAAATTGAAATTTGAGATTTGAAATTTCAAGTTAAATTCTTTGAAAATATTTTAAATACAAATTTGAACTTCTCAAATTTGAAACTTGAAACTTGAAATTTGAAAACTTAAGCATCTTTTATTAGCTAAAAATGTTATTGAAAACTAATTAAATAAATAAACTAAAAAAGCTATTCAATAACATATAATTTCAATACAAATAAATAAACATTTGAAAAAAATAAAAATCCCACGTCCCATCCCATCCCGTCCCATCCCGTATATATAGTGGGACGGGATGGGACGAATTTTTATCCCCCTAATCCCGGTCCCCCCAAAATCCCGACCAAGGAGTCCCCTATCCCATCCCGTCCCCCTTCATCCCGTCCCCCAGTCCCTGTCCCCGTCCCCATCCCCGTCCCCGTCCCGTCCCCGTCCCCGTCCCCTTGCCAGCCCTATAAGAGACATAAACATTACATAAGCCACATCATCACATTAAAACTAACATCTAAGACAACTCTAAGTCATACTTATGCAATGTGCAAGTAGCATCCATACTACTACTTACACTAAGTACTCCTTTGAAGTCACCATAGACAAGGCACATTTGTTGCTTCCAATTGCACACGCAAGTGTACGCGGTTGCACAAGTAATATAGTGGCTCAAAAATGTACCGGATTATCGAACACAAAGGACTTGTCAATTAATTATTCTTACTTTATTATAGTAATTCTAATTATTTATTTAAGGGGAGTATTTCAAAAGATGAATATATTAACTAAACTAAAAATAAATAAAAAATAACTAAAAAGCAATTAACCAAGAAAAAATAGATGTTTACACAATTAATGAATGAATCGATCTAGGATTATAATTTAACTAACAATCATGTTTAGCATAAATTTCATCAACTTATTTGCTTATCTAGTTATTGATTCACAGGGTTAAATGTATGATCATGGTCTCCCGACCTCTAATCGCCTACGATAAATAACACCCTAACTACATCGTTGAGCGGGGATAGGATGGATTAAGTACCGAGCATTACAATTTCTTCCTGTATAGTGACCAAGCATGGTTTCTAGGTATATCCCTATCCTAGATACAAATTAACCCTAATTATTAAGAGAAAATCATGCTCCTTATATTCCACGTTCTATCCTCTTATTCCTCTTTTGAGTTCAATTCAGACAATACGTTTATTTTAATGGTGATCAAGTATTAAAATAGTAATCACAAGAATATAAGAACAACTAATATGATAAACAAATTATGCCGAATCAAAATCACTAAACAATCATATTGTAAGTAAATATAATCCAAGAACAAGAAGTTTAACTCTACATAGACATAGAGCAATTACAACCTATCGTTCAAAGAAAAAATATAAAATAAATAAAAGAGAAAGAAAAGATAAAACCCTAAATCAAAAGTTATTTTCTACATTCATCCTCCTCCTTCTAGTAATTATTGTTATGGACTATTTATAGATATAGGAAACCTCTGAATAAAATAATTGAGTCCAAAACAAATTAGAAACCCAAAACCTAAAAGGATTCCGCGTGAAGCAGTTTGTGCATATTTTCGCCGCTTCAGTTGTGTGTCTGCAAATGTTTACACGTGGCAGCAGTATGTTTTCAATTCAAATTTTGATTCTTTGAAACTTTTATATAATATATATTATTATATTCAATTTAATCCATTAAGTTGTCTGCTTAATTTTCTTCTTTAACCTTCCATATTTAATTTGGTTTAGCTCCAAATTTCTTTATCTTTACACCAATTTAATCTTACAAATAAAATATACTAATATGCACAATTCATAAAATTCATGCTCAAAAAGGAAAAATATAAATAATAAATGTGAGGCAAATAATAATTAAAAATATGTATTTTGACCTCACAACAACACCCCACACTTAAACGTTTGTTCGTCCTCGAGCGAACATTAAAGTTCATTTGAAATAAATCATTGCTACAAACACTTAGGCCATATACCAATTTCAAAACATCAAGTACACTTCTCAATTATTATGCAAGATATCCATATAACAACAAACCTCTAACCTCCTAACCTCAAAAAAGAACTCTGAACTCATTAAATTTAAGCTTGCTCACATATTCTCATCAAAAAAAGTTAATAAAATCACCTATCCATCATGAAACAAGTGTCCTCGCAAGAAGAAAAAATCCACACACTCAATTCAAAAGATTAAATATAAATTAAGAATTTAGCATCAAAGAACTACTCACACTTAGAAATAAAATTCACATGTATGCACAAAAAACCTTAGTCTTGCCCATTATGTACATCTCCACTAATTAAGCATGCTTGAATAGAATCAAATAGGACTTTAATGGTTTGTAATGTAGGCTAGGGGACGGGTAGGAAACTATATAATAGTGACTTACACTTCTTAAGCACTTTGCAATTTTAGACTTCATCACCCATTATTTTCTTTTCTTTATTTTTAGCCCTCTCTTCAACAATTATTTCACAAGTAATTCTCATCATCTCAAGAATGTTTCAATCATTTTTTATTTTTTTTTTAAAGTTTTCCTTCATAATAGCCACCCTCAACTTACGTATTTTACATGCGTTAAGGTGCACGAAGTCCTTGGAAGGACCAGGGCCATCTTTTGTTCATCTTTATTTTCACATCACATTCTTCCAAAGAGGGCTTTTAAGCACTTTGTAGCTATCATTGATTACCTTTTTACTCAATCATCCCTTTTTCTTCATAATTAGCAATTAGAATAAGTCTATGATATAATGCTCAAGGAACCGAGGTGCAAAAACTAGGGATTCAACAAAATAGTTTAGGGCAAAATATGGCTACCAACAAAAGGTTACAGGCTCAAAAGGGCTAACTAGTGATATAATATTTGAAAATGCTAAAATTTACCAGAAAAAATTAAAGAAAGCCTATTATTATCTCCTAAACAAAGCAACACTTTTTATTTCGCTTCAATAACATGTAGGACAAGTTTTAGACTGAGATGCAAAACATGAAATAAACAAAATCTTACCACACATGGCACAAGTATCAATCAAGATGGATCAATTTCACTTCTAAGAGAGACGTGATCATAACAAACTACAAAATAAAATAATCTATATACACTACAAGAAAAGGGCCTTTTAAGGACCAACATTTTGGGATGAGTTAAAAATCTGGCCTCTAAAAACATATGTTTGGAGATGGTATTTATTTTTGGTCCCTATATTTGAATTTTAGTTTTTCTATTAGCGAAGGGAAGAAATCTAGTCCATAAAATAATCATTATCTAGTCCCTAATGATCTTAATAAGTGGACAAATCATCACCACTCCACTTTCTTCTTTGAAAAAAATAGAATTTTTTTTTTAAAACACAATAAAATTGATCAAGGTAAAAAAAAAGATCTTTCACCTCTCTTACTAAGATCCCCAATCTATTATCTCTCAAACTCTAAGCTTTAGACTTAGCCTTTTCAAACCCATGAAACTTGAGAACTTGATCTACGACTACTTGGCTTGATGATCTCGTTGGCTCTGCCCGATTTTCGGTGGATTTGCCATTCTAGTAGCGGATTATTTTCAGCCGGGCTCGACCCACAAAGAACGCATCTACAAGTAATTACGAAGGTTCAATTCTATGGTTTTGTTCTTTTTTTGTATGCTATTTGTTTTTCGGTATGAAATTTTGGTTTATTTTGCAAGCTCTTCTCGTTGTCCTCTTTCTATTTCTCAAGAATTGAAATGTCACTCACAAAGCCGATTCATTGTTTACAGTGAAATCATTTCTAGTATCTAATGAAGAAATCATGGTGGTAAGTGTTTTAATAAATTTTGAAAAATCAGATTCGTCGGTTGTTAGTTCGAATATAAATTTTGGTCTGAATATTCCTAGAAATCTAATTCACGGGTATTTTTAATTATTTTTGGGGTCATGGTTAATGGAGCAATGTACTACTATTTTTGAGTTTAGATTCAATACATTAGTGTGATTTTCTTATATATAGATTGCAATCGTTCAATTTTTTTTAATATATGATTTTTTTTATTCGGTTCCAGTATGACTATCTTGTTATGATTTAACTCTAGTAACAAGTCCCTGCCTTATCTCATCCTAGCAGTTAAGGTAACAATTTTGGGCTTCATTGTTTCTTGCTTCTTTTTCTGTTATATTAATTTTATTTTTGCCCTTTCTCTTTTTTTGATTTTGAATTTCTGACCGTTGAACTTGAGAAGTTATGCTTCTTTTCTTTTTCTTGAATGTCCTTATTTTGAAACATCAGTGCTTGTATTTTAGCATGCAGACTGAATGTTTTCTTTTGGGATATTCTTTATTGTCAAGTGATGTTGTCTACTTCTCACCTCATAGCATGCTAAGTGCTTAAAACCTATACATGATTCATGATTTAGCATTAGAGACCATGATAGTTTGAATGTCAAATACCTTACATAAAGTTAAACATTCTTGTGCAAACCTTTGGCTTTCAGCTCAAATTTTAAAGAAGACATTCATGGTTAGCTTATATTAGGGAGCCCCCATAAATATGAAAAGGGAATAAAATGTATTTGCTGGATAGTATTTTTACCTTTTTCTATGTAGTAGGAAAAGTACTAAGTTCTAAAGATAGTTCACAATGGTATTCTTCACTTTGGCTAAAGTTAGATCTTGCATGACCTCTTTGACCTTTAGGTTCCTGTCTATGTTGTAGTTAAAAATAAACACTTTCAGCATGCATTATTGCTCTTTGAATGATTTTCAGAATGTTATATTTGTTTATTTGAATGTGATTGAATGTTTATCCATTAACATGTTATAATTACTTGCTTCTTCTATGGATATGTGAAACATGATTGCATATATAAAATTTAATGGAAGAATATTAGATATGTGTCTTACTTTCATGTGAAGTTTTATTTTTTTTTCTCTTTCTATTTTTAGGGATACAACTCGTTTCTCTTCGGTTGGATTCAACATCTTACTCAAGAAACATCATTCTTTTAAGAGTATTTTCATGTAAGTATTTCTAGCTTGTAAGATAAAGTTATAGAGTTTTCTCATATTAATAGAGAGGTAAATGTAATACATGTGGTAAATAGTAACCCAGTTATAAATGTTTATGTTGTTATCAAGTCGTTTCAACAATTATTTGTATTCTCTTAATGTTTTAGATGTCGTAATTTGTTATAAATTAAAATGATGTGATCTCCAAGCTTGTTAGTGAGCTAATAACATCGTGTCTATGTAGGTTATTTATTCCAAATCTAGGTACTAAATGTTTTTAGGCCATTGATACCCACTATAGTTATCAATGCCTTCTTGTATCTCTTTTATTATGATTAGTTGAATTTTTCCAATCTAAAATTAACATATTTGTTTGTGCATAAGTACCTTGAATCAATGTCTCAAAAGAAATTGTCCAATGCAGATCACATGTTAGAGTTAGTTTGGTGGTTGTTGGTGGTTTCCAAGGGGAGCTTATCTATAAGGTAAGATACTGTAATTGATTGATTATAGGGTGCTAAGTCTTTTAGTCTGCATATCTTATACTCCTCAATTTCCTTCATATTATATGGTTGGACATTGGAGGGAGTTTTTTTCTTCTTCATATTATATAGTGTTTGAAGGAAATATTTAAGTAATAGATAAACAATTTGTTTGATGGAGGAAGTCTCACATTATTGAAGTTTAAAGTTGCATTGTAGATGTATTTGAATTATTGAAATTTGTGAAAATTGAACACATAATATTCTTAGAAGAAATCTGCAGTAACCTGAATTCAGAACCCAAGGTTATGGCTAGTAGTTAATGAAGTGGGTTGAGAACCCTCTTAGGTTCAAATCTGAACAAAGACATAGATACCTGAAACCTATTGCTTGCGGGTATCCGTTGAAAATAGTTGAGGTGTGCAAAAGCTAATGGTTGTAAAAAAAAAGAACTCTGGCATAGTTTGGAATATCCTAGATATATGATTAACTTGGAACTAAGGGGGATTCTCTTATATGTGTGGACATGAACTGAGATGGATATATCCTGTATGGTTTTACTTCCCAGGCATTTCCATGTGTTTCCATGTGTGATGAAAAAACAAATAGAGGCTAAGATGACATCTAATGTATAATTTTCTAAAAGTTAAATAAAGTTCATAACTCTTTACTTTGTCCATTGGAAGGATGAGTTTTACACTTGATTACTTATTCTATCAGATATCTTCTCTCTGCTGCCATAACTGTTAATGTGAGTATTGAATTTTAATTTCTTCTTTTTAGTTTAATGAAATTTGGTTATGCTCATGGACTCTCTACACTCACAGTTCTCTCATCTCTGTTTCAATGTAGAACCTCGTTTTTTGCTTGATGATAAAATACTACTTGTTCTTTGTGGTGAAAATCTATACTTGAAGAATTTAGAGTTCTTTGCTTAGGTGAGTAAAAAATTATTTAATCATATTTTGGTTTATCTTCATATTTTTCTATGGTTAATGTATGTTATGTTTTATACAGGTTTTGATGTTTGAAGATATAAGTTTTAAAGAACTCGTACATGCTATACAAATTTGATTATCATTTGCCAAGAGTTTTAGGAAAAGCATTACAATACATGCTAGGGCTGTTAGATTTGCATTGTGTAAACAAATATGACTTTTGTATCATGGCTTTTGTCGATTGGGATGTAATACATTTTTTTTATAATATATGGAAAGTTATCTTTCTTTATTTTTATATGTATTTCATTTTCTATAATGTATTGATACTATTTTTGAGAATTGGTCAAAGAAAATTATGCATTTAGTTAGGGATCATATTTATGGTCCATAAAAAATGCAATATATGGACTATTGTTTTAAGACCAATAGAAATTGGTCGCTAAAAGCATATTGGGACCAAAAGAGCTGACCTAGTTAATCTTTATGGGACCAAAAAAATGGTCGGGAATACAATTTTAGAGACCGATTTTCTAGTAGTCGCAAAACACTTTTAGGACCCGCTATAAAGTCTCGTCGCAATTGAATTTTAGCGAGGAAGCCTATTAGGACGGGTGGCGACCAGATTATTTTGGTCCTTAATGACCTTTAAGGACGGGAAATAGACTTTTAAGGACCAAAATTCCCTTCGTTAGAAGCCCTTTTTCTTGTAGTGATACAAAGTCACAACCATGAACCTAAATGTCAAAGAGTTTGCAATTTCATTATCAATCAAGCATTCACAAGAAAGTACTACTCAAAATTAGGCCCAAATAGTAAATATCACACAAATCAAAAGGGCCTTTTCTTTTCTCTCCAAAAGATAATAAAAATAAAATTTACTTCCTAAAAAAATAAAAGACACTCAGTTCAAAGGGACTATCCTCAGGAAAAGAACCGAAAACAAAAGCCAAGGAACCCATCCTAAAAAAGAAGACTCGATAAAATAGTAAAAACTAGAAATTCATTCCCCCATCCCACACTTAAAACATGATACTGTCTCCAGTGCAACAACATAAGCTAATGAGTGAAAGAAAGATTTTTTTTTGTTGGGCTAAGTGTGCTCCTACTCACGGAAAAAAAACTTTTTTTATATTTTTTTTTAACTATTTTTTTGGTACCAGGTACACGACGCAGACTAGATAAGGACTTCACTGTCCATTTTTTTTTTAAACAAATCTAAAGCACACTTCACCCTAACCAAAATATGCGGAAGAATCCCCACCCCACACTTGAAAAGATGCTATGTCCCCAAAACATCAATTAAAATTTTAAAACAAGGGTTAGGAAAACTCCCTAGGCCTTTAAGCCTAGCTAGTAACATGTTCTCTCAATATTTTTTTCCAAGGCTTGTACGCACCCCACTCTTAATCCCCAACATGCTTCTTTGCTTCGAATTCTTGGGTACTCAGATTTTTCTTGATCTGCAAAAACAACATAAAAAAAAGTGACACTAATAAAATAAAATAAAGGGTTTTTTTTTTGTTTTTATAAAATCTTAAATAAATAAAATAAAAAGTTTAAACTAAAAAAATAACTATTTTTGAAGTCCCCGGCAGCGACGCCAAATACTTGTTGCTTCCAATTGCACACATAAGTGTACGCGATCGCACACTCACTAGTTAGGCTCTAGTTTCACTTATTCATTTTACAGTTCATTACATTGTGGCTCCTTGTTTTAATTGAAAATGGTTTCTGGACCCTTCTAAAAAAAATTGCCACCCTTCTTGATTGTGTTTGAATGTGGTTGTTATTGTGCAAAGTTGAGTATCGGTTATGATCAATACTGATGACTTGAATTGTTCTCTCAATCGACCAAACATGAATGTGCGGCTACGATGAGGCCAAATGAAGTTACATAGAAAATATGTGAACTTTTTGCATCTCGTTGTGACTAGCCGATTATCTAATTGAGTCTCTTGTGATGGACATTGCACACTAGCGAAAGTGTGGAGTCTTGTTTGATATTGGTGGCAATGCCTTGTGTGATAAGCTTACTATGAACCTTGTGTGATGACACCTAGAATTTGGCCCGTTGGTCCGATTGACTAAGTGACACATGCTCTTTAAATGATCTTAGGCAACAATTTTAAAGAGTGAAACAATTTGACATTATACCTCTTTTGTGGCCTACCTTGTGAGCGTGTGAACCCTGCTTGAACACCCTTTGAGCCTTAGCCTTTTTCTTGGAAGAAACTTGATGAAAATGAGACCTCTCTTTATCCCTTCACCCATAATCCTCATGAACTGTGGTTTATTTGAATAGCCAACTTAGGCCAAAAGCCTAAGTTGGGGGTGTGGTGAAAAGAGAAGGTAAATCAAGAAGTGCAAAGAAGTCCCCCTTGACTCATGGTTTTGAGAAAGATGGAACCCCTCCATACAAAAAAAAGAGAGAAAAAAAAAAGAAAAATGAAAAAGAAAAAGAATAAAAAAGTTATGGAATAAAGTTGTGAAAGTTGCAAAACAAATGGGGTGTCCGGTATTCCATGGAAAGTGAATAATGGGGTAAATTGTGAGCACGAATGAGAATGATGAGGAAAAGGAAAAGAAGTGTTATTCACACCACATTTCATGAGGATGGAAACCACTGAGCCTAAATTACCATACATTTACACTCAACCCCGTTACAAGCCTTGAAAAGACTTTTTTTTTTATATCTTGAGTGAGCTGAAACAAGTGTTGATTGGAAAATAAGGGCAAACCTATGGGTGAAGTCATGCATGTGTTCATCTTTGTGAGTGTGAAAGTTGTTGTGATTCCAGAGCTATAAATTGTTGAACAAAGTGTGTGTGCATATGGAATCATCTTTGTGTGAGGGCATTTGAGTACCTTTGTTGAGCTTGAACTTGCATTTGAACAAGTATTGTGAACTTGAGAACCTTTGATAATGGTGAGTCACAACTTGAGTCTTTGAGTGCACAATTGATCCTTGCATGAGTAAGTTGAGTCTTGTTGTATGCATTCATGATTGAGTCTTGTGTAGCACTGTTTAAGACATCCTTTTTGAACTGTTGAACTCGAGTTTTACTTGAGGACAAGCAAAAGTTTAAGTTGGGGGTGTTGATGAGTTCGAGATTTGGACTCATTTAAGGCTTTGTTTATAATGATTTAGTGTTCTCAAATGCTAATTTTGTTCTAATAACTGATGTAAAATCCTTGATTTCCAGGTATTTGGATTGAGGAACAAAGCAGGGACACTAATTTGGAAAAAGGAACAAAGTGAGCTGAAAGGAAGAAAAAAGAGCCTGGTGTTTGCCAAGTCCATTTGGCAAGTCGCTGAATGGACATTTGACCACCTAAAGTTCTAGTGTGCCAAGACCTGAAGGAGAAAATCAAGTTGGCGAGAGAAAGGAGCAGTTGGCGGATCGCCGAGTGATTCCGCGAAGCAGAGTTAGATCGCCCAAAGTTACAGACCTGAAGGATGCTGAAGACCAAGGCAAAAAGGCGATGAAATTGACTAAAGGGAGCATCACCCAGTGGATCGGCGATCCCGACTTACTGCGCTGAATGGCTCTTCATAGCATATTTTTGGCAATTATAAATACGTTTTTGAAAATTTAGTTTTAGAATGGATCTTTAATCTTTTTATCAGATTATCATTGAACATTGAATTTTGAGTATTGAGACAAGTTTTCCTTAGCTTTGAAGAATTGAGGTTTGTCACTTTTGAGAAATTGGAAGTGGGTTTTTGAGATTCTTCAATTTGGACCTTTGTAAAGACGAAATTAGTCGTACCCAGTTGCTGGAAACACAATTTGGTAACAATTTTTATCTTTTTATGATGTTTAGCTAAAATCCCAATTATTGGGGTGTGATTATGTGATTATGTGATTATGGGCTGATTTAGTTTATGGGTATTGCTAATTGTTAGTTTAAATGCTATTTAGAAGTGATTTCAATCATTAATTGTGATTTAATTTAAGAATTGTAGTTGCAAATACAGTTCTACCTTAGTGTTTTTGTCTTGCTCGAGAGAGAGGTTTTAAAACCAAGATTATTGATTGATGGTCTGTAGGTATTGGGTTGTCATGGGTTCAGCTTGAGAGAGGTTTTAAAGCGTTGTAACCAGTTGAAGGAAAACTTCCCGATCCAATCCTTCGTAACTTCGGTGGAAACAAGTGATGCACTTACCACTGGGGAATCCAAGGAAATGACACATAAGATTGTTATGGTGTAAAGAACCAAATCGAGTCTTTGATCAAGAGAGGAGTAATCAAATGTACTCTGGTGCCTCCCAATGTGGACAACAACCCCTTGCCAAACCATGAGAATCGGGAAGTCAAGATAGTCACTCTAGATGGAGAATATGGGGGCCCTAACTGTCCAAACATAGATGAACCAAATGCCATGACATCTTCGGTGTAACCTGTTATCACTATTAAACTAAGGGAACCTCTAACTGTCCAAACATATCTCCCAACAGTTGTAGTGACCACTCTAATTGCTAGAAAGCCTAAATATGACACCAAAGCAGTCCCATGGGACTATCAAGCACGTGCCAAGGGCAACAAATCGACATTGTCGTGGCTCAAGGGATGACTAGGTTTGGGAGGTGCTATGCTCCAGAGGATCTAAATCAAAGAGTTCTTGGAAAAGAACAGAATCTAAAGAAGAATGTTACCAATGCTGAAGCCACAGAATTTTGGAAGAAGATACAGCCTAAAGACTATTCAGTCGAAGAGAAACTGAAGAAGATGCCATCCCACATATCCATTTTGTCTCTGCTTATGAGTTCTAAAGCTCATAGGAATGCTTTGATGGAAGTGTTAGATGGAGTGAACATTCTAAAAGAGACCACCAGTGAAACCTTAGCTTCAACGATTGGAAGAATAATGGAAGCTAACAATATTTCTTTCCATGATGATGAGTTGCCTGCATAAAGGGTTGGGCACAACAAACCGCTTCATATCGCAGTCAATTGTTGTGATAAGATTGTGACTCGAGTTCTAATTGATGGTGGTTCTGGATGCAACATCTGTCCTTTTACCACTTTGAGGGATTTAAGTGTTAACATGGGAGAAATAAGGGAAAGTCGTGTGAAAGTTAGAGCTTTTGATGGAGTGTAAAGAAGTGTCATTGGAGAGATCTATCTCACATTGTAGGTGGGTCGGCTGAATTCCCCATCCTATTTCAAGTGATGGATGTATCATCCAACTACAACCTGTTGTTGGGAAAACCATGGGTTCACATGGCAAGAGCAGTTCCTTCCACTCTTCACCAATGTGTAAAGTTTGAGTGGGGTCGCACAGAAGTTACCATCCACGGAGAGCTCAGTCACCCCATCTTTTATGTTAATTCTATCCCAGTCGCTGGCGAGTTAGATGGGGCCTCTTTTCACACTTTGGAAATTATGCAAGTTGTAAGGGTCAGTGAGGAAGCAAAGTCAGATGATACAAAATTGTTAAGTGCAGCAAAAATGGTTGCATCAGAGATGTTGAAGTATGGGTATCAGCCAAAGAGTGGACTTGGACCAAAGTCCAATGGCATAGTTAAGCCGATCCAACTGAAGCATCATAGAGGCACCAACGACTCGAATATGAGCCTGCCTCAGGAAGAGTTCACCAGGGGCAAAGCAATACAATCTTTGTACTAGAAAAAAGCTTTGATTCCAGATCAAGCTAGTGATGATCATATCGTAGAAGGAATAGGCAATCTGTTCGTGGCCATGGCTGGAGAAGAGGAAGAGATAAATCTTAGCAAATTGACCATTCGTGATGCCGAACCTGGAGAAATCTTGTAGAACTAGACCATTAGCCCATCATTGTTTCAACTAGAGTCCTGTGTGGAAAAGTAGTCTTAATTTTAAAATTCTCATGATTAAATTTAGGCTTGAATCATGCCTAATCTTTTGTTGCTTGCCTCTTCTAAAAGCTAGAATGCTTTGAAATAAAAAGTCTTTATTTTTAAAAAATTCTCGTTATTTTAAATATCTATTTATTTTTACTTACCTTTGCACTTTTGAGCGCTCATATTAATAAAAATCTTCGTTCAACGGTTATGACATGTAACGAATCTACCGAGCAAGGTGAAAGTGATGAACAAGATCACGAAGAGTATGATAAGAGCATGATGCCTGAAAATCTACCACATGTGATTGAACAAGTTGAAAGTCAGAAAAAACCCAACATGGATGAAATAGAGGCGGTCAACCTAGGAAATGAGGAAATCATTAAGGAAACACGAGTCAACATACATTTGGAGGTTGAAAGAAAACAAGAGTTAATAGAGTTGCTTAAGCAGTACGTCGACGTATTTCCTTGGTCTTATGATGACATGCCAGGATTAAGCACTGATATTGTCTCGCACAAATTACCAACTAATCTCATTTGTCTACCCATTAAGCAAAAGACAAGAAAATTCAAGCCAGATTTGAGATTAAGGATCAAGGAGAAAGTAACTAAGCAAATTGAGGCGAACGTTGTGAGGGTTACAAATTACCCCACATGGTTAGCCAATATTGTGCCTGTGCCAAAAAAGGATGGAAAGATCAGAATATATGTGGACTATCAAGATCTCAACAGGGCTAATCCTAAGGATGATTTACCTCTTCCAAATATTCATATACTCATCGATAATTGTGCAAAAGATGAGTTGCAATCATTTGTCGATTGCTTTGCAGGATATCACCAAATCCTAATGGATGAAGATAATGCAGAAAAGACAGTGTTTATCCCTCCATGGGGAGTGTATTGCTACAAGGTAATGCCATTTGGTCTCAAAAATGCCGGTGCAACCTATATGAGGGCCATGAGATATAATCCATAAGGAAATTGAAGTGTATGTAGATGATGTTGTTATCAAATCCAAAAGAAGTTCAGACCACCTGGATGACTTACGAAAGTTCTTTGAGAGGTTGCAAAAGTATAATCTGAAGTTGAATCCAACAAAGTGTGCATTTGGAGTACCCGCGGGAAAACTATTAGGATTCATCGTTAGCAGGAAGGACATAGAGTTGGATCCATCAAAGATAAAGGCAATCCAAGAGCTACCTCCACCCAAGACCAGGAAGGACATGATGGGTATCTTGGGAAGACTAAATTACATCAATCGGTTCATAGCTCAATCCACAGTGATCTGTGAACCCATATTCAAGTTACTAAAAAAGGATGCTACCACGAAATGGATAGAGGAATTCCAAAAGGATTTTGATAGAATCAAAGACTACTTGTCCAACCCACTAGTATTGGTCCCACCAGAGCCCGTAAAGCCTTTTTTATTATACCTATTTGTCATGGATAATGCATTTGGATGTGTATTGGGGCAGAATGATGAGACATATAGAAGAGAGTAAGCCATTTACTATTTGAGCAAGAAGTTCACACCATACGAGGAAAGATACACCTTGTTGGAATGAACATATTGCGCTTTAACTTGGATCGCACAAAAATTTAGGCACTACCTATCTGCATACACCACGTACTTGATCTCAAGAATGGATCCACTCAAGTACATCTTTCAGAAACCAATGCCTACAGGTAAACTGGCGAAGTGGAAAATTTTCTTGAGCAAGTTTGATATTGTGTACGTGACATATAAGGCCATCAAAAGACAAGCCCTGGTTGATCACCTCACAGAAAACTCGGTGGACCAGGATTACAAGCCGGTCACGACCTACTTCCCTGATAAAGAGGTTTTGTTTGTAGGAAAAGACATATCAGGGTCGTATGATGGATGTGGGATGTTCTTTGATGGAGCATCAAACTCTATTGGAGTTGGAATAGGAGCAGTCTTAATTTCGAAAACAGGTCAGTATTACCCAATCTTAGCAAAGATTAGGTTTTACTGTACCAATAACATTGCAGAGTATGAAGCTTGTATTATCGAACTCAGGATGGCCATAGACATGAACATCAAAGAACTCTTAGTGATTGGAGATTCTAACTTATTAGTTCATCAGGTGCAAGGAGAATGGACCACTAAAAATGTCAAGATCCTGCCTTATTTGCATTACATAAAAGAGATGAGTAGGTTTTTCACAAGGATTGAATTCAAGCATGTCCCTCGAGCTCAAAATGAGTTTGTCGATGCTTTGGGAACATTGTCCTCGATGATTCAATACCCAAACACAGATAATACAGCCAACCTCAACAACGATCTTCTGAGGGAAACTTGTGAAAGGTTCAAAATTGCTCATCGAAATTCCATGGTTTACCTGCCACATATGAATGAAGTAGTTGAGGCTGCAAATAAGAATATTAAGAAGATTTTAAGGAAAATAGTGGACAGTCACAGCAATGGCATGAGAAACTACCATATGCTCTATGGGTTATCGCACCACAATCAGAACATCAACTGGGGCAACTCCTTATATGTTGGTTTATGGTTCAGAGGCAGTAATGCCTGTTGAGGTGGAAATACCATCTTTAAGGATTATCCAAGAGTTGGTCTGGATGATGCATAATGGATACGTAGCAGGCATGAACAATTTATGCTCATCGATGAAAAGAAGATGGACGCAGTTTGTCATGGCCAACTCTATCAGAAAATAATGACCAAAGCATTCAACAAGAAAACCAAAGCTCGACAGTTCACACCGGGGCAGCTAGTATTGAAGAAGATCTTTCCTCACCAAAGAAGAAGTCAAAGGGAAATTTGCACCAAAATGTCAAGGACCCTACATGGTTCATAGAGTACTCTCTGGAGAAGCAGTAATCTTAGCAGAAATGGACGGCAGAGTGAGCACAAAGCCAATCAATTCACACGCTATCAAGAAATACTGCATCTGAAGACCTCAAGATTAGTGCTTATTTCTTGTACTTTTGTATTTTTGAATGTAACAGTACTACATCTAGACCTGACTTCCCACGGCGGGGTACGTAGGCAACCCACATCGGATCCGGTCTCCCTTAGAAAACCCAAAATTATCATTTCCATGTATTTAGAACTACGCTCGACCTGAATTCCCTAGCTAGAATACGTAGGCAATCCTTGGCGGATTCGGTCCCTTGCATTTTTTTCTCTTATGTATTGTATTTGAACTACGTCATTATAACACCCCGGAAACTAGTAAGTTGAACTAGTGTGTTCTAGAGCTTTTCGTAAGAGTTTTGGAGTGTGGTATGAGGATTAAAAGACATATAAATGACTCCCGTTCTTAGAATGGAGGTTAAAGGTTTAGGGCGTCAAGGTACGACCCCCCAAGGACCACCCAAAGGGTCCTCGAGGAGGACCTCAAAACAGCCCTAAAATCTGTCAAAAATAGTTCACCTACGAATGCTATCAACTGGTCGTAGATGGACCCACGCCCCGTAGGTTGGGGTCGTGGGTCAAGGCCTGCACAGGCTTGCAAATGTTGAGTTGTAGACCTCACCTACGGAGGTGCAGCACGTCTAGTAGATCCACCCACGGTCCGTGGGTGGAAGGGCGTAGGTCAAGGTAGATTTTTAGAGTTTAGTTTTAAGTGAGGTGTTTGGGGGATTAATTTAGTAATTAATTAGGGGTTAAGGAAGGTCATTTATTTAGTTAATTAACCACCTATAAATACCTAATAGACCCCTAAACTAATTCATTTAACTAATTCATCTAAGAACCCCAAAATTCTCTACAAAAATCCTCTCTCTAGAACCGAATAATAATAATAATAATAATAATAATAATAATAATAATAATAATAATAATAATAATAAGAAGAAGAAGAAGAAGAAGAAGAAGAAGAAGAAGAAGAAGAAGAAGAAAAAGAAGAAAGGAAGTTGGGGCAGCAACCTAGGTCAATTTTCCTCCATTGATTCAAGCTTGATTAAGGCTTTGAAAAGAGGTATTTTAGCTTAATTATATATGGGTTCTTCCACCCATAGAGACCCCTAGGTTTTCCCCCAATTGTGAAGTCAAAAACCCAATCTAGCTAGGGTTTCCTTCTACATTGTGGGTAGGGTTTAGGTATGATTCTAATCTAGTGGATAATACCTAATTATGATTGTATTAACATTGAATTATGATATTATGATGAATTCATATGATTTTTATGGTTAACCCTAGTCTATAGTATGAATGTGATATTTTGTGGGTTTATGCCATTAGAGGTGAAATTAAAGGTTCATATGTGATCTTCTTAAACCTATGTCATGGGTAGTAAATGTTTGAAGGTTAGGAATACCTAGACATTAATTGAACTAGACTCTATACTACATGATTGATCTTGACTTGTAAAGTTGGAATTGAACCTTTAGGATGAATTGTGGCTAAAATCACCTAGTAATGAAGAAAGTGATTGAATGCCTTGTAATCTAGGTTCATAACATGTTTCTATGATGTAGAATTATTGAGACTGAAGACTCATAGTTGTGAATGTTGATCACTAGGGCTTTACAGCGAAGCTAATATGATTAGCTATAGATGTTAAGGCTCTGAGAGTAAAACCTACATATGAATAGAAGGCAAATGAATAGAATTGTGATGAAAGATCCTTATCTACCTAATTCACCTTATGAATGATAGATGGTAGGAAGTGGTGGAATAACTTGAGTTATGTTGATGTTCATGTCTAATGTAGTAATTCTAGACATGTTAATGTGATATGAGTTTTGACACTAAGAGGGAAAGATTCGATATGATGCATATTTGTATGAATCTATGTACATGTCTTATGAATACTTTGAGAGTAAAGTATTAAGGATTGGGTTGTTGTTGTGGGCTGTTTGGAAGATAATTCTCATGCACTCATAATGAACTTAATGTGAAAGGTGCTCTCACATAGTAATGGTTCTAATGTTGAAGGGAGTATCTCACCTAATTAAACCTAAGGCTAAAGAGCCTTCATACCTAGGTCGTGGATGGTGATAGTTGTTCACACATGGTCTAAAAGAGGAATTAGCATGGATTGGTTGTAAAGTACATCTTTCCATAAACTTGAATCAAAGTAGAGACTTAATAATTATCTTGTGGGATTCAGGCCTAGCACCAAGTGGATATTGAAATGAGATGGAAGTTCCCGCCTAGTTGAGTTTGGGCTTCTAACAAGGGATCTCTCACCTAGAAGAGTACGAATTTCCCAAAGTGTGTCTCATGTGATGGAAGCTTTCACCTAGTGAAGTTTTGGGTTTCTAGTAGCAATCGCCGTATCCCATAACTACGTGCCCCGTAGGAAACTTAGCTAGTGGATCCAACTATGCTAACAAATCGGTCCTACCTTAGGCAAGCGAACCAACCCTTGATGGTGTGGGTAACACCATGAGAGTTCATGCGATAGTTCATAGGTTCTGATGTCGGTTAAGGGTATATGCCAATTAAACAAGATTGGTAATGAACTAAGATTGTGCTCAATGTAGCATTTCCTAGAGTTCAAACCTCATAGGCAAAGATTATGCATAATGTAGCATCTCTTAGAGCCCAATACAAGTAATGATCTAAGATTGTACTTGAAGGAGCATCTCCTAGAAATCCAACTAAATAACCTAAGATTATGCTTGTGGAAGCACCTCCTAGAGTTCAACCTTAGTGAACTAAGATTGTGCTTTAAGTAGCATCTCCAAGAATTCAATCTTGATGAACTAAGATGTACTTAATGTAGTATATCCTAGTGTTCAAAACAATGAGGATCTAAGGTAAGCTTAGTGAAGTACCTCATAGTGTTCAAGAGTATAAATAGACTTAGACATGATTAAGGTAGTATCTCATAGGGTCCAACCTAATAATGAACTAAGATTATACTTTAAGTAGCATCTCCAAGAGTTCAAACTTGATGAACTAAGATGTACCTAGTATAGTATCTCTTAGGGTTCAAAACAAGCAGGAACTAAGATACTTAGTAAAGTGTCTCCTAGAGTTCCCATTCTTTTAAAAGGGCCTAGTCTCTAATTAAGGAACATGAGTATGATGACCAAAAAAAGTACTTAGTATGAGTCGTAGTATGGGATGCCATTCATACATTGCACAAGTATGACTAAAGGTTTCTTAATTAGTGTTGTCTTACATGAGTTATGCTTGATGGATTGTTGCTATAGTTTCCTTCCAAGATGTGATTGACCTAAGATGATAGTTCACTTGTCTACATGAGGTAAGCTAATAATGAGACCAAAGAAGGGTAATTATGACTAGGATGACTTCAAGGTTATGCTTAGTGTGGAGGGTATTATGGGATGCCTTTCATGCATTGCGCAAGTGTGCCTTGAGGTTACTTAGAAGTATCGTTCCCTTATGGTAGAAAAGCATAAGACTTAACCATGCATATAGGTTATGACTAAGATGACCAAAAAGGGATACTTGGCTTGGGTGGTATGATGGGATGCTATTCATGCATTGCACATGTATGCTTTTGAGGTTACTTGAAAATGGTTCTATTATGGTATGGATGACTAAGAGTCAAATAATGCTTGTATGATGCTTATGTTGGAGACTTTGCTTATTATGATTATGACTTATCTCCTATGTTCATTAACTATGCCTTATGTTGACTTATGATTATATGATGCTTCTATTGGAGATTTTGCTATGACGATGTAATTATCTCTTATGCTTATGTCTTATGTTGACTAACCATTTTGAGATGCTCTTATGTTGTTGTGCTAGCTATCATACTTGGTACATTTTGTACTAGCGCATACTTTGCCTACATTCCAATCAAATGTAGGGTTTGGAGACTTGAGTGCTATCTTAAAGCTAGGTTTCCTAAGGAGATAAGGAATTGAAGATCTTGGTGAGTCCTCATAACTTTGAGGTCAAAATCCACCTTTACCTTTATGTCTTTATTTCATGTTTTGAGACTATTGTATGGACTGTGTCCCAAGAGTTTATTTCAAAGTTGTGTTAAATGGTTTGAGACGAAGTATAGAAAGTCCTCTGCTTGCTTTTATGAAATAGCTTAGAAAAGTTTTAAATTTTCCTGTATTTTTCTATTACCTATGTTTATGATATGCTAAGAGTTTTTATGAGACCCCTTCGGGGTCAAGTACACTATGTCACGTCTAGGGTGTACCCTTGCGTCATGACAAACTTGGTTATCAGAGCACAAGGTTTAGAATGGTTTTAGAATTGTCTCAAACCACGTCTAGTAGGGTCTTGTTCATAAATCTGAAGCGCACCACATTTATGAATAGGAGGCTATTGTATGTTTAGGAAATATCACGTCTTCATTCTCTAAGTCGTGCCGTAGAGTTTGGTTTTAGTTGGCCCTTCTTCTAATTCGTGCCCATTGTTTTTCAGGGTATGGATAATACAAGGGAAAATGCTAGGAGAGGTGAGGAAGGAAATGAGGAGCAAGTGGTTCCTCCCCCAGGTCCTCAAGATGTTCAAGTCCCTTAAGCTCCTACTGATGCGGGGGCTATGAAAAATATGGAAATAAGGTCGACTCTCCAAGTATTGACCATAGCTGTGACGGCCCAAGTCAATAGGGATACAAGGACTCATGTGAACCCCAATGTGAGTACAACTGCTTCAAGGATAATGGATTTCACAGGAATGAACCCTCCTATGTTCTTTGGTTCCAAAGTGGAGGAAGACCCACAATGGTTTATTGATGAGATCTATAAGGTGCTTGATGCTATGGGAGTGTCTCCACAAGATATGGCGGAATTAGCCACCTACCAATTCAAGGATGTGGCTCAATATGGTATGAGCAATGGAAGGGTGAGACACCCGTAGGAGCAGGCCCGGTAGATTGGGAATTGTTCAAGTCGGTCTTTCTTGATAGGTTCTTCCCCCTAGAGTTGAGGGAATGAAAGATGCAAGAATTCATCAACCTTCGCCAAGGAGGTATGAGTGTGAAGGAGTATGGCCTTATGTTCACCCAATTGTCTAAGTATGCTCCAACCTTGGTGGCGGACTCTAGGGCCAAGATAAACAAATTTGATATGGGGGTATCCGACTTGGTAGTCAATGAATGTGGTTCGGCAATGCTCATCCCAAGTATGAATATTTCACGTCTTATGGTTTATGCCGAACAAATTGAGGAACAAAAGCTCAAGCAAGGGAATAGAGAGATAAAAAGGGCTAGGGCCGATGATGGGGATTTCTCCAATGCTAGATCAGATGGATATGGTCAACCTAGGACCCAACAAAAACTTTCCAACCAAAAGAGGGTGTCTAAACCTAAGCCCCAAAGAGGGAGTAATAGTGAATCCGTGTTGCTTAAGCCTACCTTCACCAAGTGTGGAAGAAAGCATTACGGTGAGTATCTAGCCGAAAAGAAGGGGTGTTATGGTTGTAGTGATGAGGGTCACAAGAAGAGAGATTGTCCAATCCTTAGGGCTAGAGGGAGAGAGGCCAAGCAAGCTTCTCTTAGGGGCCTAGATCCCAATGCTAAGCCTAGGTTCTAATTTCTCCAATCCAGTGGTGATCAAGAGTGAACTTCTTATGTGGCTACCGGTATGTTTTCAAGCTTTATTTGATTTCAGTATTGTTTGGTCTTTTGTGGCTTGATATGCTAGACTTTAAAGTTGTCTTTAGTATGAATGATGTTTAGAAGGGTTTGTATAGGCTTACTCCCAAAGGGGAGATAGTGTGCCTATCTAGTAGAGTTATTGTGTATTTATGTGATGCCATGATTTCCTAAGATGCATGTTCATGAAAATGCTTAGTGTTGTTAGAAATGACTTATATGCATTGCTTTCCTCATGTTGTAATGTATTTGAGTAAATTAGCATATAGACTTCATGAGATGATTATATGAGCATGTCTTAGTTTGGAGTTAAAAGATTTCTTCTTGAATAAATGTTTTTTTAAGAAGAAATTTGCATTAGGCTCCATAAGTGTGTGTTGAGCATGCTTTAGCTAGGAGATGTTAGTTCCTCCTTGAAAATGAGTAGATATAGAGCTTCATGCATTTTGGGCTGGTGGAAGTAGTTCCTACTCCCTTGTGTTGCATTGAATGTGTTTAGCTTGAAATTGAAGTTTCTCCCTTGGTTGTGTGCATTTATATGCAGCGCATGCATGATGAGCTATTAGCTTAGAGTTGTGACTTTAAGAAGTGTTTAGAATCGTCATTCGAGGATGAATGATCCCAAGGGGGAGATATTGTAACACCTCGGAAACTAGTAAGTTGAACTAGTGAGTTCTAGAGCTTTTTGTAAGAGTTTTGGAGTGTGGTATGAGGATTAAAAGACATATAAATGACTCCCATACTTAGAATGGAGGTTTAAGGGTTAGGGCGTCAAGGTATGACCCCACAAGGATCACCCAAGGGGTCCTCGAGGAAGACCTCAAAACAGCCCTAAAAGTTGTCAAAAATAGGTCACCTATGGATGCCATCTACTGGCCGTAGATGGACCCACGCCCCGTAGGTTGGGGTCGTGGGTCAAGGCCTGCACAGGCCTGAAAATCCTACGGAGGTCCAGCATGTCCAGTAGATCCACCCACGGTGCGTTGGTGGAGGGGCGTAGGTCAAGGCAAATTTTTACAGTTTAGTTTTAAGTGAGGTGTTTGAGGGTTAAATTAGTAATTAATTAAGGGTAAAGGAAGGTAATTTATTTAGTTAATTAACCACCTATAAATACCTAATAGACCCCTAAAGTAAGTCATTTAACTAATTCATCTAAGAACCCCAAATTCTCTCCAAAAATCCTCTCTCTAGAAGTGAAGAAGAAGAAGAAGAAAGGAAGTTGGGGCAGCAACCTAGGCCTATTTTCCTCCATTGATTCAAGCTTGATTAGGGCTTTGAAAAGAGGTATTTTAGATTAATTATATATGGGTTCTTCCACCCATAGAGCCCCCTAGGTTTTCCCCCAATTGTGAAGTCAAAAACCCAATCTAGCTAGGGTTTCCTTTACATTGTGGGTAGGGTTTAGGTATGATTCCAATCTAGTAGATAATACCTAATTATGATTGTATTAACATTTAATTATGATATTATGATGAATTCATGGGATATTTATGGTTAACCCTAGTCTATTTTATGAATGTGATATTTTGTGGGTTTATGCCATTAGAGGTGAAATTGAAGGTTCATAGGTGATCTTCTTAAACCTATGTCATGGGTAGTAATTGTTCAAGGTTAGGAATACCTAGACATGAATTGAACTAGACTCTATACTACATGATTGATCTTGACATGTAAAGTTGAATTGAACCTTTAGGATGAATTGTGGCTAGAATCACCTAGTAATGAAGAAAGTGATTGAATGCCTTGTAATCTAGGTTCATAACATGTTTCTATGATGTAGAATTATTGAGAATGAAGACACATAGTTGTGAATTTTGATCACTAGCGCTTTAGAGTGAAGCTAATATGATTAACTATAGATGCTAAGGCTTTGGGAGTAAAACCTACATATGAATAGAAGGCAAATGAATAGAATTGTGCTTAAAGATCCTTATCTACCTAATTCACCTTATGAAATATAGATGATAGTAAGTGGTGGAATCAATTGAGTTATGCTGATGCTCATGTCTAATGTAGTAATTCTAGACATGTTAATGTGATATGAGCTTTGACCTTAAGAGGGAAAGATGTGATATGATGCATGTTTGTATGAATCTATGTACATGTCTTATGAACACTTTGAGAATAAAGTATTAAGGATTGGGTTGTTGTTGTGGGCTGTTTGGAAGATAATTCTCATGCACTCATAATGAACTTAATGTGGAAGGTGCTCTCACATAGTAATGGTTCTAAGGTTGAAGGGCTTATCTCACCTAATTGAACCTAAGGCTAAAGAGCCTTCATACCTAGATCATGGATGGTGATAGTTGTACACACATGGACTAAAAGAGGTATTAGCATGGATTGGTTGTCAAGTACATCTTTCCATAAACTTGAGTCAAAGTAGAGACTTAATAATTATCTTGTGGGATTCAGGCCTAGCACCGAGTGGATATTGAAATGAGATGGAAGTTCCCACCTAATTAAGTTTCGGCTTCTATGGAGGCTCCCACCTAGTTGAGTTTGGGCTTCCAACATGGGATCTCTCACCTAGTAGAGTCTGCATTTCCCAAAGTGTGTCTTATGAGATGAAATCCTTTACCTTCTGAGGTTTTAGGTTTCTAGTAGCAATCTTTGTATTCCATAACTACGTGCCTCGTAGGAAAGTTAACTAGTGGATCCAACTACTCTAACAAACCGGTCCTACCTTAGGCAAGTGGACCAACCCTTGATGGTGTGGGTAACACCATGAGAGTTTATGATAGTGAACTAAGATTGTGCTTTAAGTAGCATCTCCAAGAGTTCAAGTTTGATGAACTAAGATGTACTTAATGTAGTATATCCTAGGGTTCGAAATAATGAAGAACTAAGGTAAGCTTAGTGAAGTTCCTCATAGTGTTCAAGAGTATAAATAGACTTAGACATGATTAAGGTAGTAGCTCATAGGGTCCAACCTAATAATGAACTAAGATTATGCTTTAAGTAGCATTTCCAAGAGTTCAAACTTGATGAACTAAGATGTACCTAGTATAGTATCTCTTAGGGTTCAAAACAAAGAGGAACTAAGATAGACTTAGTAAAGTGTCTCCTAGAGTTCCCATGCTTTCAAATGGGGCTAGTCTCTGATAAAAGAACATGAGTATGATGACCAAAAGAAGTACTTAGTATGAGTCGTAGTATGGGATGCCATTCATATATTGCACAAATATGACTAAAGGTTGCGTAATTAGTGTTGTCTTACATGAGTTATGCTTGGTGGATTGTTGATATAGTTTCCTTCCATGATGTGATTGACCTAAGGTAATAGTTCCCTTATCCACATAAGGTAAGCTAATACAGAGACCAAAGAAGGGTAATTATGGCTAGTATGACTTCAAGGTTACGCTTAGTGTGGAGGGTATTATGGGATGCATTTCATGCATTGAACAAGAGTGCCTTGAGGTTACTTAGAAGTATAGTTCCCTCATGGTACAAAAGCTTAAGACTTGACCATGCATATAGGTTATGATTAAGATGACCAAAAAGGATACTTGGCTTGGGTGTTATTATGGGATGCTATTCATGCATTGCACATGTATGCTTTTGAGGTTACTTGAGAATGGTTCTTTTACGGTATGGATGGCTAAGAGTCAAATGAGAATGGTTCTTTTATGATGCTTATGTTGGAGACTTTGCTTATTATGATTATGACTTATCTCCTATGCTCATTAACTATGTCTTATGTTGACTTATGATTATATGATGCTTATGTTGGAGATTATGCTATGACGATGTAATTATCTCTTATGCTTATGTCTTATACTGACTAACCATTTTGAGATGCTCTTATGTTGTTGTGCTAGCTATCATACTTGGTACATTTTGTACTAACACATACTTTGCTTACATTCTAATCAAATGTAGGGTTTGGAGACTTGAGTGCTATCTTAAAGATAGGTTTCCGAAGGAGATAAGGAGTTAAAGATCTTGGTGTGTCCTCATAGCTTCGAGGACAAAATCCACCTTTACCTTTATGTCTTTATTTCATGTTTTGAGACTATTGTATGGGCTGTATCCGTAGAGTTTATTCCAAAGTTGTGTTAAATGGTTTGAGACAAAGTATAAAAAGTCTTTCGCTTGCTTTTATGAAAATAACTTCGATTGTAAAAAGTTTTAAATTTTCCCGTATTTTTCTATTACCTATGTTTATGATATACTAAGGGCTTATATGAGACCCCTTTGGGGTCAAGTACGCCATGTTACGTCTAGGGTGTAACCCTGGGTCGTGACAGTCATGACCTTATTCCGCTTGGATACATAGGCATCCTAAGTCAGGCCCGGTCATTCCATTTTATATTTTCCCCTTTTCATATTGTATTTGAGCTATGTCCTAACCTGATTCCATTTGGATACGTAGGCAGCTTGAGTCAAGCTCGGTCATTGCATTACATACTTCTATTTATCCCACTTGTATTTGAACTATGTTACGACTTGATTCCGCTTGGATACGTAGGCAGCCTGAGTCAGGCTCAGTCATTGCATTACATTTTTCTTACTTTTCTTTCATATTTTTCAGTCTTCTATTGTAATCGAACTACGTTATGACCTAATTCCATTTGGATACGTAGGCAGCTTGAGTCAAGCTTGGTCATTGCATTACATACTTCTATTTCTTCCACTTGTATTCTAACTACGTTATGATTTGATTCCTACTTTGGGGATACGTAGGCAGCCTGAGTCAGGCTCGATCAATGCACTGCATAATTTCCTTTTTTTTGTTACCCATAGGAAACAAGTCCTCATAGTTAGTGTAACCTCAAAATATAAAGAATCTAGATCGTCATTGTGTCTGCAAAAGGGCTAAGGAAGCTTCATCAGAAGGGTAGAAGCTACAAGAAGACTATGTTGGATATAGTCAACAAAATGGAAAGCTCAATGTACTTTGGAACATGTCATAATCTGAAAATGCTGGAGAATTACTATATATATACGTAATATACTTATTTGCCAGAAATAAAAATAACAAGCTAATTCTTTTCAAAAGATTTTTCTACTCTTCCACCTGCCAAGTCTCTAGGTTAAGGAACTATGTGCGGGATAAAGAAGGTGCCGAAGGATTCCAGTGACGAGCTTCAGTCCGCGAGTCGACACAAATCAACACCCTCTCCCAAACTAAAATTTTTCTTTGAGTGCAAGAACACAGGAATCAAGAAAGATAACATCAAATCTCGGGGAATGACCAGAAACGCCATTCGACTTCTCAGAATCATAAGCCAAAATACTTTTTCCCTATTTTATTTCCCGAAAGTACTTCAATTAGCATCTTTTATCTAAAAAATATTCCATTTAAATCTTTGCAGGTACGCTCAAGATCCAGATCAAATACTGAAGAGAGGGACCCCTCGTCAGAAAATAGAATAGTTAGCTTTCTGTCAAAATAACTCCACCAACTGGAGCTTGTAATCTAACCTCATCAATAACTCTACCGATCGGAGGTTGTACATAGCAAACATCGACAAACTCCGCCAATTGGAGGCTATACATAGTAAACATCAATCAAATTCCGCCAATCGCAACCTATATATAAGCAAAAGAAGAAACACTCCGCCAATCGAAGACTAACACTGTAGCGACGTTACCGAAGCTCCACCGACCGGGGGGATGAAAGCATAGCGACACTGTCATACACTAACAATAATATGTTACATTACAAGCTTTACACAGCCGGATACAGGATTTTACATTACAACAGCCCCGCCAAGCGGAGGTCTACATACAAGCTTTACACAGCCGAATACAGGCTTTTACATTACAACAACCCCTCCAGTCGAGGGCCTTTACATTACAAGTTACTTTACCTACATCACATTCACAATACAAAAAGAGACATCAACAATCATTTGAACATCTACACTCTACTCTTTACATTACTATTTCAATTTATAACTTTTGAACCACAACATGTACTTTTCACCCTTTTACATGTTTTGCATGACAACGTATTACAACGAGGAACTTCCTCTAAGCAGCAAACTAGGGCAAGTTAGTGCAATGTCAAGCATCACTAGCTACGTCAAGGATTCACTTTCAAAACTCAACTCGACTCAATTTTCAGAAATTTAGATTTAAATACTACTTATAACGCTCTCATGTCTCAGTTCATTACAACTTGACACTGGGGCAGTCTTTTAAAAAATTCATCTCTCTACCATGAGTCTTCAATAGAAATTGCTATGGAGCATTTCTCATTCAAGTTTCTTTAGGACTATAGCCCATCCCTCTATTCGTGTTAATCCCTTCATACCTGCAAATTTTAATCAAATTTTGCTATGTTTCTACACTCTCGAACTACATATGGCCTGATTTCTCATGAAACCTGAGATATGTAGGCAGCTCAGAAGCCAGAGTTCGGCCATAACTCCATAAACATTCCTTTCCAAGTTTTGCTCAAGGTGTATTTTGGTGGTCGCCTAAAATCGGATTGTGTCAATATTTCTTTTTCCACCTCTTCTTTACTCTCCACCATGGACAAAGAAAGGGACAAGTTGTTGACACCCAATTTTGGCTCCCCACAATTATTTAACTGAAGTTTTAATAGTAATAATAATAATAATAATAATAATAATAATAATAATAATAATAATAATAATAATAATAATATATATGTTATGAAATTTTTGTAGGAATACGAAAAGATTTTTTAATTATTTATTTTATTTCATAAATACTATTTTTTATTTTAAAAAATAAATATATTATATAAATATTACTACTTAGTTTCTCATTTTTAAATTTCACGTCAAATAAATATTTTTTCTTAAGGGTTAACTCGATTTTTCTAATTAAATATGATTTCTATTATTGCGATAAATATTTTTTGACATTTTTTTAAAGTTAGGTAAGCTTAATTAATTAATAAGTTAGTAATTTATATTAACTTTATTTGTAGAATGACTAATTTTATCAAATAAGCTAGTCTTGCAAAATAATTATTTTTAATTTAATAAATTATGACTATCTAATAAGGAAGGTGTTATAATTTAAATGGACCCAATTTGAGTAAAAAAATTGGTAATCCAAGTCTTTTTAATTCAGTCAATCTGTGTGTGCCACGTAGGAACCACATGGATTGTGCTTTTTCAGCTTAAATCTTGACCATCTGATTTAATCCAACGGCTTTAAGTAATTCATATTTTGTTAATATATATATATATATATATATATATTATTATTATTAATTATTTTAAACACTTTATTTTATTAACCGTTCGATCAAACGATCGGAGGGCTGAAATCAAACCAAATATTTTCCTAAACCAAAGAAGACCCCAGCACCTACAACCTTTCTCCTTCCCCAGAATGTCTTCTCCATAGATGCCTAGGCACCGCCCACGCTCCTTGCTCAAACCCCTACGCTAACTGCGTCTTCTCCACAGATGCCTATGGCTGCCCCAGGCTCCTCTCCCATCACCGCCCCACGTGCTCCCCCATCCCCTTCAACAGAGAAACGACTCTACACCGCCGGAAAAATGCCCCATCAGTCACTCAATCCTCTCAAATCGACCTGAAAGGTCCATTTTTGAGAGATTTTTCTTCTCCTTCATGATTTCTTTGTTGTTTCCTCTGAGAGTTGCGTTTCCAAGAATTCAAAATTTGAATTCTTGGAGCCCAAATCGACTATAAATGGATGGACTTCGGGTCTAAAAAAAAGGACATCCAGGAACGAGCAAGAAAATCCAATAACAAATAGAAAAAGGGGACAAAAGTGACTTCAAGCATTAGATTTCAAAAAAATTCTATCTTCTTTTGTGTTTTCCATTTTCGGTGTTAAATTCGAGTTGGAGGAAGTCCTAAGTTGAATCTAGACGTCAAAGCTCTAGTTTGTTTCTCAACATAAGGTAAAAAAAATCAAATCTTTATTCAGTTTTTTTAGTTAATATGTTTATTTACCGATAAAATTAGATTTAGTTTTCTCTTTTGTCAGTATTATTTTCTCCAGTGTCGTTTTCGCTTCTTGTATATGGTATTGTTTCTGTTAATATGTGTATCAGTGTTGTTAGGTTTGAACCCTATAAGAATTGTCACTTGTGTATTACTTCATATATACTTAGCCACAACTTCACATAGTTTTATGTTATTTCTTGTAAAATCGAGCCTTATTAGTTTTCTTGTCTAGCATGAAATAGTTATATTTTTTTATTACTGTTTTCGGAATGATATGAATTGTTCTTCTAGCATAACTTTAATTTCCTAACGTCTTGATCTCATCTTGTTTTTCTTCATTTAAAATCTTATGTTGTGTTAGCCTAAGTTTCAAAACTTAAGACTTGCGATCATTTCGAACTTATAGCTGATGAAGTTTTAAGAGTTTTTGAGCTTAGAAATGGATATTGCTTATTTGCATTTATCTATATATTTTCTAATGTTGTATAAACTTTAGTTGAATGTGCTGAAAGATTTAATCGATTCAAGGCTACTCGTTTTGTTCCTCTTTAGAGTAATTTTTATCTACAAGATGCTATAACTTTGCTGCTTGTTAAGCCATAGAAATTTGTATCTTCTTGTGTGGTTAATATAAATTCGAGTTAAATCGGCTTAGAAAACATAATGCCTTCCCAAGTTACTGATTCTGAGTTCTACATATGAATTTCGTGAAATGTATAGCTATCTTGATTTGTGTTGCTCTTTGCCTATGTTGGTTGTTTGGAATTTTTGAAGCCTAAGGTGCATTATTTACCTCCTAAGAAAATCTGCATACATAGCTTCAAATTAAGCTAACTTTGGATTAATTTTTTTACTTTCTTTCTTATCTGATGTTATTTTGCGTTATAGTAGTGGTGTAACTCATTCTATTGCCATGAGAACTCTTATTTCACACAAGTATGGATTGCACTTTAGTTAATCTTTTTTCATAAAGATCTTGTGAACTAGGTTTTGTTGCTTTCATGATAAGTAGAACAGTAGCACTACATCTTTGACAAAAATATTTTAGTTGTTGTCTATTAGGAAGTGCTTAGTGGTTAATTCTAATCTTTTATGTTTAAGGTTGATCAATGTCAATTCTGTACATGTATTCAAGCAGCCCCTGATCGCATATTCGCTCGAATAAGTTACATGAAGTACAAAATCTATTTTTTAAGCATGATCAGCAACCAATTGCAGAATCATTGTAAAACTCGCACATCGATATAGATATCCAACTGTTTTTGTATGCTCACTTGAAGGGTATTTTAAAGTCGATCATCAACTCTCTAGAGTTTGGTATACTAATTGCTTAAATGTCATCAAGAAACTGCTAGGATAGTGTCATGTTGATGTTGCTATTTTTGAGTATATTTTCTAGTATGCCTATGACTACATGATTCTTATTTTTTATATCTTCTGATAAATCTAAAGTCCACTTGCTAATTCTACTTCTTCTTTGTTTGTCACATGTACACTCGGGAGCACGTTTAAAGTTAGTATATAACTACATCTCTGTCCAAATTAGAGAAGCGACTGATAGCCGCTTAAGCTCGTGTCTAGCAGCCTTTATCGCATCAAATAGTGTCCATCGCTTCCTCTTTGCTCTAAAGTTTCATATTTTATTACATATACAAACACTTATAGTGTTGTCTTTCAACTAACATCTTATACATTAGTATTTCACTCTTATATAAGCTTGCTTTTATTTTGTTTGAGTTTGTACGAATCAGCTTAGAACGATGGTAAGATGTAGCTACCCACTTCACTTCTGTTGGGTATATAGTAAGAGTTAATGGGAAATGGAGGGAAGATGAAAAGAGAGGAACTTGAAAAGTTCTTTTGTGCTTTAGTAAAAAGACATTTCTCCCTCATTGGTGGTGGAAAGAAAAATAGAAGGGATTAAATAAATAAACACTTTTATTAGTTCTTAAAAGGGTTGGAAAGAGGGACCCCCCTCGTGCCGTCATCGTCGCTCACTCGGCTCGGCTTCGCCTTTGGCTTTGGCTTTGGAAAATAATCGATCGAGAGATTATTTTTGGACAAAGTTTATTTTAACTACTTAATTAATTATTTATTTATTTAATTAAATTTAATTAAATGGCCAAAATGTTTCAATTATTTAGTTAATTAATCGAAATGTTCCGACCTGACTCGGATCCGCGCGACCCGAAAGGTTGCAACTTTCAAGAACAGCCATGACCGTTTGAAAGGTTGCAAACTTTCAGGAATAGTTGTGTGGTTTCTGAAAGGTTGCAACCTTTCGGAACCAATGCATCTTGGTCTGCAGAAATTTACCAGTGAAGAAACTCATGTGCCTGCTGCTGAAATGCCAAACAGAGAAAAATTCATGATTATTGAAGCATGGAAACAGGCAGACTTCCTATGTAAGGGCTACATTCTTAGTGCTTTAGAGGATGACTTATATAATGTCTATAGTGAAATGACAACTTCGAAAGAATTGTGGGATGCACTTGAGAAGAAATATAAGACATAAGATATATGTTTGAAAAAGTTTGTGGTCGTAAAGTTTTTAGACTATAAATGTAAGATAGTAAAATTGTTGGATCACAAGTGCAGAAACTTCAACTTATTTTCCATGATCTGATTGTTGAGGATATGGTAGTAAATGAAGCTTTTCAAGTGGCTGCAATGATCGAGAAGTTACCTCCTTTGTGGAACGACGTCAAGAATTATCTAAAGCACAAACGTAAGGAAATGAAGCTTGAAGATCTTGTGATTCACCTCAAGATTGAGGAACGTAACAAAACTGCCAAACAAAAGTCTCGTAATAGTTCAACAATAATTGGAGTTAATATTGTTGAAGAAGCTCCTACCAAAGGCAAGAAGAGAAAGAAGTCTAACGGATAGAAGTCAGAATAGGACAAGAAGAAATTCAAGGGCAACTGTTACAATTGTGGTAAGGGTAATCATAAGTCTTCTGACTGTAGTGCTTCAAGAAAGGACAAAGACAAAGGCAAGAGTCAAGAAAACATCATGGAAGAGATAAAAGATGCAGATGACCTCTGTGCAATGATCTCGGAGTGTAACTTAGTTGTAAATTCCAAGGAGTGGTTTCTCGACTCATGTGCCACTTGACATATTTGCTCTACGAAAGAAGCCTTTGCAACGTACACTCCTGCTAAGTTCGAAGAAGATTTGTTCATGGGGAACACAGCAACAGCAAGGATTGCAGGAAGTGGGAAAGTAATGTTGAAAATGACATCTGGCAATGTGTTGACTTTGAACAACGTTCTGCATGTTCCTACTATTAGGAAGAATTTAGTTTCTACTGCACTGCTCGTTAAGAACGGGTTTAAGTATCCTAGTTAGTGACAAAGTTGCAATAAGTAAGAATGAGATGTTCTTAGGAAAGGGCTACCTCAATGAGGCCCTCTTCAAACTGAATGTAATGGTTGTTGACAGTATTAATAATAATTTTGCTTCTGTTTACTTATTGGAGTCAAATGACTTATGGCATGCCCGTTTAGGACATGTAAATTACAAAGCCTTGCGAAAATTGATTACTTTAGAAGTATTGCCTGATTTCAAATGCAATAAATCGAAATGCGAAATTTGTGTGGAAAGTAAGTTTGTTAAACATCCTTACAAGTCTGTTGACAGGAATTCAAAACCTTTAGACTTAATTCACACAGATATATGCGATATGAAGTCGACACCATCTCGTGGTGAGAAAAAGTATTTTATAACTTTTATGGACGATTGCACTCGATTTTGTTATGTATATTTGCTTAATAGTAAGGATGAAGCAATTAATGCATTTAAGCAATACAAAAATGAAGTGGAGAATCAATTGAATCTAAAGATAAAAATGATTCAGAGTGATAGTGGTGGAGAATACGAATCTCCTTTTGCAGAGATATGTTTGGAATATGGTATTATTCATCAAACTACTGCACCCTACCACAATCAAATGGTTTGGCGGAATGGAAGAGCAGAACATTAAAGGAAATAATGAATGCCTTGATAATCAGTTCTGGTTCACCACGAAACCTGTTGAGGGAAGCCATCCTTACGGCTAACAAGATACTCAATAGGGTACCCTGTAGGAAATCACAATCGATTCAATATGAGTTATGGAAATGAAGGAACCCCAACTTGAAATATTTCAAAGTGTGGGGGTGTCTAGCCAAGGTAGAGGTTCCTTTACCCAAGAGGGCTAAAATTGGACCCAAAATAGTGGATTGTGTATTTATGGGATATGTTGTGAATAGTAAAGCCTGTCGGTTTTTGGTTCACAAATCTGATAATCCTAAAATTTATGTGAATATGGTAATTGAGTCAGATAACAATGAGTTCTTTGAACACATTTATCTGTATAAAACTGAATATGAGTCGACAAGTGAAAGACCTAAACGACCACGGGAAGAATCAACAGAAAATACAGTACCTAATGATCGGATCCTAGGCGTAGTAATCGCCAACGAAAATACACTTCTTTCGGACTAGATTTTGTGGCATTCTTGCTTGAAAATGAGCCTCCAACATTTAAAACAGTTATGTCTTCGTCTGAGTCAATCTATTGGAAAGAAGCAGTCAATAGTAAGATCGAATCAATTTTAAGTAATCATACTTAGGAATTGGCTGATCTTCCTCCAGGAAATAAACCATTAGGATCAAAGTGGATCTTTAAAAGAAAAATGAAAGCCGATGGGACTATTGACAAATATAAGGCTAGACTTGTAGTCAAAGGATACAGACAAAAGGAAGGTCTAGACTACTTTGATACATACTGTCCAGTAACAAGGATAACATCAATTAGGATGTTAATAGCACTAGCGGCAGTGCATGATCTTAAAATCCACCAGATGGATGTAAAGACAGCCTTCTTAAATGGAGAGTTGGATGAAGAAATTTACATGGAACAACCTGAAGGGTTTGTGGTTCCTGTTAAAAAAAAGAGTGTGCAGACTTGTGACGTCGTTTTATAGGCTCAAGCAAGAACCCAAACAATGGCATGCTAAATTTGACCAAACAATGTTGGCAAATGGATTCAAGATTAACGAATGTGATAAGTGTGTTTACATTAAAAATGTTCTAGATCATGAAGTCATTGTTTGTCTGTATGTTGATGACATGTTAATAATGAGTAAAGATATTGACGATATAAATGCTACTAAGCGCATACTGTCCAGCAAGTTCGATATAAAGAACTTAGGAGTTGTTGATTTGATCATAGGGATCAGGATTCTCAAAACTCCTCAGGGACTAGCATTATCTCAATCTCATTATATTGAAAGAGTATTAGATAAGTTCAAATACTTGAATTTCAATGTTGTCAAAACTCCAATTGATTTAAGCTTTACATTTCAAAGGAATGAAGGTGAACATGACTCTCAATTGGAATATACCAGAGTATTAGAAAGTTTGATGTATATTATGAATTGTACGCGACCAGATATAGCATGTGCTATTAGCAAACTGAGTCGGTTCACTAGTAATCCTAATCAAACTCACTGGATGGCAATGAAACATGTGTTGGGTTATCTGAAGCATACACAACACTATGCTTTGCATTATAATAAATATTTTGTCGTGATTGAAGGATATAGTGATGCAAATTGGATCACCAGGTCAAATGAAGTAAAATCCACAAGTGGTTATGTGTTTACACCTAGTGGAGGAGCAGTCTCTTGGAAATAGCCTAAATAGACATGTATCACTCGCTCCACAATGGAATCTAATATTTATTGTTTTAGATAAGGCCGGTGAAGAAGCTGAATAGCTCTAGAATTTCCTACAAGATATTCCATTATGGCCCAAACCTGTGGGACCTATTAGCATACATTGTGATAGTCAAGCAACAATAGGTAGGGCAGGGAGCATCATGTACAATGGGAAGTCTCGTCATATACGACGGAGACATAACACTGTAAGACAACTACTCTCTAGTGGAATTATCACAATTGACTATGTGAAGTCAAGCGATAATGTGTTAGATCCACTAACAAAAGGCCTAGTGAGAGAGGCAGTTGAAATATCATCTAAGAGTATGGGTTTATGGCTTAGGATAAATCAGCATGGCGGTAACTCGATCTAGCATACTGGAGATCCCAAGAGCTAGATTCAAGGAGAAAAACAAAGTTGTGACTGACAGTTCGACATTGTCAATAAACTCAATCCATTCTCATGATGAAGATAATGTTTAGGAACAAGGTTAAGACCTTAAGGCTTGTTAATGAATTAATAAAGCTTAAAGTTTTTAATGATTTTCTAAGTTTGGTAGATTTGACCAAATAGTGTATCTACGCGATGACACAATTAGAAATCACCTATGTGAGTGTGAAGTGTAAGCCGCTTTGAAGAGAATTTTGTTGTCAAAAGCCTATTCTCTATACACTCCTGAAACCAGGAGGTGTTCATGGCTGAAACGAACACAATCATAAGAACCATAAACGGTAAAAGGTTAATTGTGTGACATATGGTTGTCTAGGTATACACCAAAGCTCGATGATTCAAAGATATCGCATCTACTGATTGATCGAGTATATCCGACATATGTTGACTATGGAAAGTCCAAGGGGAAACCTACTTATCCATATGCAATTGATCCTTGCTTGTATGCGCATCCGTGCATTCCTTATGTTATAACCATTCCCCATTCATGTGGGGGATTGTTGGGTATATAGCAAGAGTTAATGGAAAATGGAGGGAATATGAAAAGAGAGGAACTTGAAAAGTTCTCTTATGCTTTAGTAAAAAGACATTTCTCCCTCATTAGTGGTGAAAAGAAAAATAGAAGGGTTTAAATAAAGAAACACTTCTATTAGTTGTTAAAAGGGTTGGAAAAAGGGACCCCCCCTTCCGCCGTCATCATCGTCGCTCGCTCGGCTCGGCTTCGGCTTTGGAAAATGATCGATCGAGAGATTATTTTTTGGACAAATTTTGTTTTAATTATTTAATTAATTATTTATTAAATTAAATTAAATTAAATGGCCAAAACGTTTCAATTATTTAGTTAATTAACCGAAACTTTTTGACCTGACTCGGATCCGCACGACCCATTTTATTAGCGTCCACGGTCATTCAATAGTAATATAACCCAACTAGTGAGTTGGGGTCGAGTCCCAAGGGAGCGGTTTGTAATCGAGAATCAACAGAAAAGCAAAAATGTGCTCAAGTTAATCATAGCTATAAACATTTACGAAGAAAAACATGATAAATTAAAGGGTGACACAAGTAACAATTATCAAAGAGGCTATTGATAGTAACTCGCTATTGATAGTAACTCACTAAAATGCACAACCGGGTAAATGATATTGATAGTAACTCGCTGCAAATTTGTAACTAGGCTAGACTTTAGTGGGGGTAAATTTTCTCTCGAACAATTTACCCCGAATCAAATTGGTTTCTCTCAAACACCGATAAGCAGCAATGAAGCACAGCCTTTGCCTTAGTCCATTCACTCTCTCAAGCTAAATGTGTTGGAGAGGGTTTAGGATTCACTCTCTCGAGATGAACCCACGACAATCCAATTACCACAGACTATCGATTCAACAGTTTTTGTTTTAAAACTTCTCACTCGAGCAAGTAAAAAACACAAAGATAAAATTTTATTTGCAACTACAATCCCATTTAATTCAAACACAACAACTGAACGAAATCACCTCTAAACAACGAATAAACAATCAATTAGCAATACCCAACAGTAAATTCAACCCATATTCACAAAATCACACCCCAAGAATTGGGGTTTTAGATAGACATAGTAAAGAGATAGAAATTGATACCGAAAAGTGTTTTCATCAAATGGGTACGATAAATATTGTCTTTACACACGTCAAGGATAAAGAATCTTCAATACCCATTTCCAATTGCTTAGAAAATGGAAATCTTCAACTCTTAAAAGTTAAGGAAAATTGTCTCCCAAAACTAAGTTCTAAAACTGAGTAATTCTAAAAACTGGTTTCTGAAATGTAAAACTTGATGCTAAACTAAAAAATTCAAACAGGAATTTATAGTTGTCAAAAAGTGTGATGCGTAGGATCAATAGGCGCAGTTAGTTGGGATCGCCGATCCACTCAATGATCCACCTTTTGGTTTGGTTTATTGCCTTTCTTCATTGTCCTTCAGCAACTTCAAGCTCTGTAACTTTGGCAATGGAATACTGCATCGCAGAATCGATCAGCGACTCGCTGACTGATCCTTTCTATCACCTATTTGATTTTGTCCTTCAAGGCTTGGCACATTAGAACATTGGGCGAGACCAAGGCCATTCGGCGACTCGCCCAATGGTTTAGGCAATACTCAGGCCTTCTTTTCTTTGTTCTTTCAGCTGCCTTGTTCCTTTTTGCTCCATAGTGTCCATGTTTTATCCGTAAGTTCAAATACCTGAAATTTAAGGATTTACATCAGTTATTGCGACAAAATATGCATTTGAGGACACTAAATCCATTAAAATAAACCCCTAAAAGAGTCCAAATTGTGGGCTCATTAACACCCCCAACTTAAACTTTTGGTTGTGCTCAAGTAAAACTCAAGTTTAGCAGTTCAAAAAGGATGTCTCGAATAGTGCTACACAAGATTCAATCGTGAATGAACACAAAAAGTCTCAACTTACTCATGCAAGAATCAATTGTGCACTCAAAGTTTCAAGTTGTGACTCACCATTATCAAAGAATCTCAAGCTCACTAAACATGTTTCAAATGCAAGTTCAAGCTCAACAAAGGTATTCAAATGCCCTCACAAAACGAATGATTCCATATTCACTCAAAGGTTCAATCACTTAAAGTTTCGGAATCAAGATCAACACTCACACTCATAAAGATAAACACAATGCATGATTTCACTCATAGGTTTGCCCTTATTTTCCAATCGAATTTTGCTTCAGGTCATTCTAGATCAAAAAGGTCCTTTTCAAGGCTTGTAATGGGGTTGAGTGTAATGGTATGGTCATTTAGGCTTATAGGCTGAAAATCTTCATGAAATGTGATTTGAACAACACCTTCTTTCCTTCTCTTTATCAATTTCATTCAAGCTCAAAAGTCACATCTTATTCATCTTCCATGAGTCATTGGAAACCCCTTTTTCTTTGTATTTCCATAACTTTATTTTATGACTTTTTCTGTCTTTTTCTTTTTCAATCTTTTCTTCTCTTTTTTTTTATATGGAGGGGTTCCATTTTTCTCAAAACATGGGAATAAGGGACTTCTTTCCATTTACTTGATTTGCCTTCTCTTTTCACCACACCCCCAACTTAGGCTTTTGGCCTAAGTTGGCTATTCAAACAAACCACATATCATGAGGATTATAGGTAATTGGCCAATAAAAGATAGCAATGTTATCAATTTTCTTTCAAGAAAAGGTTAGGGTTCAAAGGGTGCTCAAAAGAGGTTCACACACTCATAAGGTAGGCCACAAAAGAGGTATATGTCAAATTGGTTCACACTCTTTAAAGTTGCCTAAGATCATCTCAAGAAATTGCATCACTTAGTCAATCGGACCAACGGGGCAAATTCTAGGTGTCATCACACATGGTTTACGGTAAGCTCATCACACAAGGCATTGTCACCAAAGTCAAATAAGACTCCACACTTTCCCTAGTATGCAATGATCATCACAAGAGACTCAATTCGATACTTGGCTAGTCACAACGAGATGCAAGAAGTTCACATATTGTCTATGCAACTTCAATTGGCCTCGTTGTAGCCGCGCATTCATTTTTGTTCAATTATGAGCACTATTCAAGTCATCGGTATTGATCAAAATTGATACTCAAATTTGCAAGAGAACAGCCCATTCAACACTTACAAGAGGTGGAAAAAATTTTTGGAAGGGTCAAAAATCATTTTCAATTAAAAGCAAGGAGCTACAAGCTCAAACCTTCCACAAAAAGCAGTGTATAACACAATTTAAGCTCAAAGCCCAACATATAAAAAAAAAATTAAGATGCACAAAGGTGGGCCTCACCCCACCATAACCAAAATTCATGTGTCCTCAAATGCAAACGAAAATATCTTAAAGTAAAATAAAGTAAGACAGAGAGGGAGGTAAAGAGGGGATCTTGTCTACGCAGTCGCTCCATCTATATGGGCATCAGTGCTCGGCGCATTTGTCTGGTCTCGGGTCTCAATACCCGGAGTCACCTCAGCAAGAACAGTTATAGCACTAGGAGTAGCCAAGGAAGTCTCGGTAAGTGATGTCTGGATCACCGACTGCATACTCGTCCCCGCAAGATCCAGTAAGTCTCCATATATGCTCTCCTCCTGTATTTGTATCTGCTCCTCGTCGGTCTCAGCATTCGACTCACTCACTGCAATCTCATCACAGTGTACATCACTGGTGGTAGCCAGAGAAATCTCAGGAGCATGTATATCAGTAGCATCTTTCAGTAATGAAGTAAAGTCGGTAGACTTCAGATAGTCTACGTCCTTCCTTAAGTCTGCTACCTTGGCTTGCAACGTCGTAACCTCGGAGGTCTCCCCTTGTCTGCTCTCACAAGCTGTGACTCTCACAGCCAACTCATCATCAGAAGTTTGGAGGGGGGTAAGTGCAGCAAGAATGGCACTCTCGATCATTTCTGAGATAGATCTCTCAAATCGGGTCGCCCTCACATCAGTTGAATGGGCCAAGTGCCCCATCTTCAAGATCATGGCCTGAGTGATCTTGGTAGGCTGGGAGGAGAAGGAAACACCTAGGATCGTGTGTACTCAACCTCAATACGCCAGATGTCAGTGGAGGAAGAAGGGGTAACCTCAATATATCTTGCATCATCCCTGGGTACTCCAGCACGTCGGCACAACTCAGTGATCAGGACCGGGAATGGCAGAGAAGTCTGCCTCTGCTTGGCTCTCATGGCCATTACTGTGAATATGGGCTAAAATGAACAATCGGGTAAATGCTATTGATAGCAACTCGCTGCAAATTTGTAACTAGGCTAGACTTTAGTGGGGGTAAATTTTCTCTCGAACAATTTACCCCGAATCAAATCAGTTTCTCTCGAGCACCAATAAGCGGCAATGAAGAATAGCATTCACCTTAGTCCATTCACTCTCTCAAGCTGAATGTGTGTGAGAGGGTTTAGGATTCACTCTCTCAAGCTGAACCCACGACAACCCAATAACCACAAACTATTGATTCAGTAGTTTTGGCTTTAAAACTTCTCTCTCGAGCAAGTCAAAAACACGAAGATAAAATTGTATTTGCAACTACAACCCCATTTAATTCAAACACAACTACCGAAAAAAATCACCTCTAAACAACGAATAAACAATCAATTAGCAATACCTAGCAGTAAACTCAACCCATATTCACAAAATCACAGCCCAAGAATTGGGGTTTTAGCTAGACATAGTAAAGAGATATAAATCGATAATGAAAAGTGTTTCCATTAAATGGGTACGATAAATATTATCTTTACACACGTCAAGGATGAAGAATCTTCAATACCCACTTCCAATTCCTTAGAAAATGGAAATCTTCAACTCTTCAAAGATAAGGAAAATTGTCTCTCAAAAACTAAGTTCTGAAATTGAGTAATTCTAAAAACTAGTCTCTGAAATGTAAAACTTGATACTAAACTAAAAAATTCAAACAGGTATTTATAGTTGTCAAAAAATGTGTTGCGAAGGATCACTCGGCGCAGTTAGTCAGGATCGTCGATCCACTCAGTGATCTGCCCTTTGGTCTGGTTTATCGCCTTTCTCCATTGTCCTTCAGCAACTTCAAGCTTTGTAACTTTGGGCGATAGAGTACTGCATCGTGGAATCGTTCGATGACTCGCCGACTACTCCTTTCTATCGCCTATTTGATTTTGTCCTTCAAGGCTTGGCACACTGGAACATTGGGCGAGATCAAGGCCATTCGGTGACTCTCCCAATGGTTTAGGCGATCCTTAGGCCTTCTTTTCTTCGTTCTTTTAGTTGCCTTGTTCCTTTTTGGTCCATAGTGTTCATGCTTTGTCCCTAAGTTCAAATACCTGAAATTCAAGGATTTACATCAGTTGTTAGGACAAAATATGCATTTGAGGACACTAATACATTAAAACAAAGCCCTAAAAGAGTCCAAATCGTGGACTCATCAACCGTTTGAAAGGTTGCAAACTTTCTGGAATGGTCATGTGGTTTCTGAAAGGTTGTAACCTTTCGGAACCAGTGCATCTTGGCTATAAATACCACTGATTCTTTAGATTTTTTACGAACAAAAAATTTTGAATTCTTCTTTTTCTTCTGCACAAATATTTTTCATGTACTTTACTGTCGTTGAGTGGCTCGCTGACACCAGAGTTTTGGGTATGAATACACTGGTGATTGAGATCATTCTATCCTGGGAGGACATATTTCAAATCAAACCTCGGATAGTAGAGGGGAATAATTTCCTTAAGGGGACACTGTGTATTCAGTGGGCTTGATCTTCTTCCTATTCTATTTTTCTAGATTCTAATACGTTTTTACAGATTATTGGGTACCACGATTGAAGATAATGGATAGGTCCACTACATGCAACTTAACCATTTCCCTCAAGTACAACTTAGCATAATCTTTCACTGAATAGGAAACCTTGACAGGAAATGAAATGAGCTGACTTCGTCATATGATCTAAAATAACCCAAATTGAGTCATATTGTTGCCAGGTGCGGGGTAAACCAACAATAAAGTCATACTCAAATCTTCTCACTTCCAAATAAGATTACTAATATCTTGGGACAAACCTCCCAACTTTTGATGATCAACTTTCACTTGTTGACAATTAGGACACTTAGCTACAAATTCTGTAATATCTTTCTTCATCTCATTCCACCAATAGACCTCCCGCAAGTCACGGTACATCTTAGTGGCTCTCAAATGAATTTAATATCAATAACTATGGGCTTCTGATAAGATTTTCTCTCTCAAGTCATCGACATTCGGAACACACAACTGACCATATATTGAAGCACATCACTTCCCCCTTGGGAGAAAACCTCAATGGACTTCTTAAGAATCGTTTCTTTCAATCAACCAAAATTGGATCAAAACCTTACTTTGCTTTTACATTTGATACAAATGACGATTCTAAATAATTATGAACAATAACACCGCCTTCCATAGAATTCACCAACCGAACTCCTAATCGGGCCAATCTATGAATATCACGAACCAACTCCTTGTTATCTTCCTCACATGATCAACATTACCCATTGATAGTCAACTAAGAGCATCCTCCACCACATTCGCCTTAGTGGGGTGATAGAGAACACTTATGTCGTAATCCTTTAAGAGTTCTAGCCATATATGTTGGCAAAGATTTTGATCATTTTGCTTGAACACATATTGCAAACTCTTATGGTATGTAAAGACATCAACATGAACACCATATAAGTAATGCCTCCAATTATTTAAGACAAAAAAAAACCATTGTTATCTCCAAACCATGGGTAGGATAGTTCTTTCCATGAGTCTTAAGTTGCATTAAAGCGTAAGCAATGACTTTCTCATTTTGCATAAGAACACATCCTAATCCAATTCTTGAAGCATAATAATACACAACGAACCCATTGAACCCTTCTAGTAAAGTCAACACCAGAGTAGAGGTAAGTCTATCTTTCAATTCTTGGAAACTCTTTCCACACGCTTCCGACCATACGAACTTAACTTTCTTTTGGGTCAATGCAGTCAATGGAGAGGAAATCGATGAAAACCCTTCCATAAACCTTCTATAATAACCAACCAAACTCAAGAATCTTCAAATATCCGAAGGGGATAGAGGTCTAGGCCAACTCTTAACCGCATCCATCTTCTTAGGATCTACCTCAATAACCTTACCGAAAACAATGTGACCAAGAAAAGCCACGAATCTCAACCAAAACTCGCATTTACCAAACTTTGAAAAGAGGTGTTGGTCCTTGAGGACTTGCAACACAATCCTCAAATGATCGGCATGCTCGTCCTCACTCCTTGAGTAGATCAAGATGTCGTCAATATACATTTTCACGAACATGTCTAGATATTGTCTAAACACTTTATTTATCAAGTCCATAAATGCGGCCGAAGAATTAGTCAAACTTAATTGCATTACCAAAAACTTATAATGACCATATCATCTTCAAAAAACTGTCTTCCGAATGTCATCTTCTTCACGATAAATCAGTGATAACCCGACCGTAGGTCGATCTTAGAGAAGTAACTCACTCCTTAGAGTTGATCAAATAAATCATCTATCCTTGGAAGAAGATATTTATTCTTAATGGTGACCTTGTCCAATTTTCGGTAATCAATACACATGTGAAGCGAACCATCCTTCTTACGAACAAACAAAATTGGAGCACCCCATAAAGAGATACTTGGTTAGATGAAACCATTATGTAACAAATCTTTCAATTACTATTTCAATTCTTTAAGTTTTGTCGGAGAGATTTGGTAAGGAAGAATAGAGATAGGTTGTGTATCAGGGAGAATGTCAATTCCGAAGTCTATTTTCCTTTTGGGCGGAACACTGGACAAATCATTAGAAAACACTTCTGCAAACTCATTTACAATGGGGACCGACTCAAGAGTAGGGGTTTCGGAATCCGTATCCCTAACCCAAACAAGATGATATATATGCAACCCTTAGAAATCATTTTTCTAGCTTTTAACACAAGAAACAAACTTACCTTTAGGCATAGATTTCTGCCTTTCCACTCTAGGACAGGCTTATTTGCAAACTAAAACTTCACCACTCAGATTCTACAATCAATAGAAGCATAACAAGAATTGAGCCGATCCATACCCAAAATAGCATCAAAATTGAGCATATCAACCTCTGCAAGATTAACAAGAATGACTCAATGAGATAAGGAGATGAGACAATTTCTATAGATTTTCTTAGCCATGATAGATTCACAAATGGGAGTAGAGACAGAAAAAGGATTTAACGACACATCCGGAGAAACGTCAAACATCATAGCCACATATGGCATCCTTTCCCTTTTCAACCCTAGATGGAAAATCTCTCAAGCGATGACCACTCTTGCCATAACCAAAACAATTATCAGTGACCATCAAACATTTTCCCGATGGACTATTGCCACACTTTTGGCATGTGGGAACTGTAGGTCGATTCTCTCCTTGAGGCTTAGGGTTAGACACCCTCTCTTTCTTAAAATTAGTAGTCGGCGCATTGGAGGAACCTTGACCAGAAAACCTTTGTTGGAACTTAGAACAACCATGTCTATCGAACCCTGAATGTGAAAAGTCACCATCACCGATCTTTGCCCTCTTTGCTTTCCTAGACCTTTCCTTAAGTTTCTCCTCTTCAATTTGTTGAGCATGAATCATTAGACAAGAAATATACATTTCCTTAATGAGCATGGTGGTACGACATTCCTTAACCACCATTTTGGACACACCCGAAATAAATTTACTAATCCTTGTCGTAAAGTCGGCAACTATAGAAGGAGCATATTTGGACAATTGCATGAACTTCAAGGCATTTCCTTGACAAAGGTTGATGAATTAAAATACCATTTCCTCCCTCATCTCAATAGAAAAAAACCTATCAAGGAAAGCAACCTTAAACTTCTCTCAATCAGGAGGACCCGCATAAACCGCCCTCTCTTCCTTCCATTGGTTGAACCAAACTTTAGCAACACCCTTAAGTTGATAAGTGACCAATTCCTCCATTTCCACCGGTGTCACACCCATGATCATCAAAACCTTGTATACCTCATCAAGGAACTCTTGAGCATCTTCCTCAACCCTAGAACCATGAATCCAAGGATTAATTAATGCTAGTGAAGTCACTCACTCTAGTTGTCATCATACCCACGTTTGGGTTCACATGGACCACAACCTCCCTATTGGCTTGGGTCATCATGGCTTGAGCTAATACTTGAAAAGCGACTCGAAACTCTATATTAATCACGTGTTCAACCAAAGGGTCGGTCGTAACTTGAGGAGCTTCTTGAGAAGATTGAGGATCTTAGTTCCACATTCTCATTTGCATTCCTCCTAACATAAGCTCTTCAAGGGGCCATATCCTGAAAAGGATCGGATAAAAATTATGAGAGAGACATATAGAGTTACACTCTATCGCATGATTTTAGAATAATGAAAAAAGTGAAATATCCTAAACATCTTATAGCCTCCTATTCATAAATGTGGCGTGCTTCACACTCATGAACAAGACTCTACTCGACATGGCTTATGAGATATCCTAGGACCTTTCTAAACCGTGTGTTGTGAATACCAAGTTTGTCACAATCCAAAGTGTACCCTAGGCATAACATGGCATATAGAACCCTGAGAGGCCCTACACAAGACAATTAGCATACTTCATACAAGATAATAGAAAAAAAATTAAAGGTAGCATTTCATGTATCAAGAGTTTGACAAAGCGAAAGTCTATGATAAGTCTCAAAGCCATCTAATACATCATAAGGAAAGTGATTAGGACGTAACTCATACATCACATACAAATTCGTAAAAATATAAATAACACAAAGCTATAAAGTATCTCGTTTCTTGGATAATAAGGACTCACCAATCAACTTAAAGTGCCCGATCTATGTCTAGCCACAAGTGTGCGAGGTACGAACGTCTGACCCTACATTAATGAGATAATGTAGGCACAAGTATGCATTATTACATGAAATGTACTAAGTATGGGCAATACACATAAACATGGACATAATAGCATGAATGGTTTAAAACATGTAGACATGATTAATATTTGGACATTTTCAACATAAGGAAGTAAAACATGAAAATCATAGGATATAGTCAATGATTTTGAAATAAAGGACATAAGAAAAGCTTTGACGAAAACATGGTCATTTTGTGGGATCTTAGCTTTAACCGACAATAAGACCATGAGAGATATATTAATTTGATATATCCCTCGTATCAAAAAAAGGGGAATCTACTTGTCAAGGTAGAATCCGTACATATCATCATTTACTAAAGTGGATCCACTAGCTAGGTCATATAAGGCAATCCTACAGGGCACGTAGTTTGGGACTAGATGTTGCTACCAGAGACTACCCTATTTGAGCCTCCACATCAAAGCCCTCTCGGTGTTAAGTCTAAGTCCCAACGGAATAGATAAAAGTCAAATATAAACTTAACATAGAAAAGACAATGATCAATACCAATCCACATCTTTCAAGATCAAAACATAGAATAGCTTCTTAAACATAATTCAACAAACATGAGAAAATCTTTCACCAATGTGAATTCATATGTGAGAAATATCTTTCACAATCATGATCATAATAACTTGTGAGAAAAACTTTCACAATAACCTTGATACTTTCATTTTTAGTCATCCTCAATTCATTCACAATGATTTTATAAAAACATGTATATAGGTTCATGAGTTCGTCATAGATTCATAGTTAAAAATCATAATTTAGGCATGGATCAACATAATTTTAACTAAATACCATGTTATAACATTGAATCATGCATTAGAAGACTGATTTAGCAATAATCAATCACAATTGAATGAAACCCATAAGGATTGAATTAAAACCCTAACTTAAACAATTGAATTTGAGATTGAAAATTGAAAAACCTTGGGGTCCCCATAGAAGAATAGATTCCATGGGTGAATACCCACATACCTTGATACTTTAAGCCCAAAAATAATGGAGGATTGGAGACTTGGATAAACCCTAGCTCTTCTTCTTCTTCCTTAGTGATATACCGTGAGATTATGGTATTTCTAATACATTTAACTTACAAGTTGTGTGTGTCTAGGGCCTTATCGTATTGGTTTTTATGTGTTTTATTATGTTTTTGCAGGAAAGATGTTCAGGCGTAGAAGTATGGAGACAACTGATCAAAGTGTAGAAAAAGAGCCTTCACGGAGACGATCTATGGACCGTAGGTCCATTGACGGTCCGTAGGTGATGATCGTAGATCAGCAGCCAAGGGACGGATGACAAATTAGGGAAATCTAACCAAGTGTGGAACCACGGTGTCAATTGACGGTCCGTAGATCGGTCTACGGACCGTACTGGTCAAACCGTAGAAGGAGACTGCGAAGGTTTCAGTACCTGATTTTTGAAGATGCTAAGTATGGAGCTACGGAGGGGATTGACGGACCGTACTGCCAGTCCGTTGTTTACTTCAGAGAGGCTGATGTTTGAGAGCTGAAATATTTTCTTAAGTCCTGGCTGACGGAAGGGACTTATGGACCGTAGATCCATCGACGGTCTGTAAGTCAGTCTCGTGGATTGAAGACACGTACCTGAACAGACTTTCCTTAAATTGTTTCCTTTTTAAATTAGGATTTGTTTTTCTATAAATAGGGCATGTAAACCTCGTTTTTAGGAGCTAGACATTAATATTCTAGTTTTATTTTGTGACTTGGAGATTGAATTACAATCTTAGCAATTATTAATTTTACAAGTTCGTTTTGAAGATTTTTGGCTTTGCAACTCAAATTGAATTTCTGGGTTTATTATTCTCTTTACGTAAGTTAATGATTTCTTTATCTAAAATTATGAATTGTGTTCTTACTAATATGAGTAACTAAATTTACAACTAGGGTTGTGGGAACCATGAGCAATTAACAAAATATGAATAGTAAATAAGTAATTCGTGAATAGTGTTTTGCATGCATTGATAATTCTTTCGTTTAGAATTCTTTTTAACGGTGGCCAATGTTAGAACTCGCCTTGTTGCTACTTGCCGGATCAAGGAGGTAATCAACAAGAAAAGAATTATCAACATAGATTTAGTATGATACTATCTAATAGACTAGTGTCGATTGGTGCAAAGTAATAACTAAGCCAAACATCGATTATGATGTCTAATATGAGGTAAAGGTAAGGGTTAGTAAATTATACACACGTAGCCAGATCAAGGTGCGGGGTGAAATTCTCTAGATCCTGGATCAAGGATTTAGAGATACCTAACTTATCACTTTGCATGTAATACACTAGGAAAGGATTGTTGTTACTAGGATTATTGCGTTATGAGCTTGTGGGGAACACGTATGCCCTAGTTATTTCTCTTATCTTGATAACAACCAAAAATTGAGTTTTGTTTGCTTACTGATTTCTTACTGAATTCTTATTATTTGTTTCATACAAACAAACCCCTCCTTTTAATTACTTGTTTCTGGAAGTTCTTTGACTAACTGAATATAATTGTCGGTTAAAGTAAAGTCTAAACCATTTCTCCTCGTGGGATCGATCCCAACCTACAAGTTGGGTTCTCTACTTGATAACGATCGCTTATACTTCTGTAGGGAAGTGTAATTTGAGCGTATGAAATTTTGGCGTCACTGCCAGGGAAATTTTGGCTTTTAGATTTATTTTAACTACATTATTGAACGTTAGTCAAATATTTCCGTATTTTACTTTTTCTCTTTGTTTTTGTCTCTCTCAGGTTCTACCTCTAGTGTATGCCAAGTACACGGAGTTAGGGTGAACCACTTACTCCTTACAATCCAGAGCTAAACCGTACTTTACGAAGAATGAATAACCCAAGAGGTCCAATTAATCCTATCGAAGGAGATCTGGATAATGCAGATGAATTACAACAACAGAGGGTAGTAGGTGGGGACAATCAGGCTCCACCTGAAAATCGATTAGGAGATCCGCTGAGGGCGCAAGATCCACTAGGCCCACGACAATATGACAACTATTGGGGCAACTTGAACATAAAAAACTCTGATGGACCCATTGTCCTACCTCCTTTACCTCCGGGGCACACATTTGTGGTGACTAGCAGTTTGATGCAGATGCTTACAGCAAGAGGCTTATTCTCAGGATTGCCATCGGAGGACCCACATGCTCACCTAGCCAAGCTAAGGGTAGTTTGCAAGAGTTGTGTAGGTAGACCAAACCTAGATATGGACGTCATTGGTTTACGAGTGTTTCCTCTGTCACTCACAGGCGATGCTGCAGTATGGTTCACTGAGCTTTCTTATAACTCAATATTTACATGGGACCAATTGGCGGAGGTGTTCAAAGCGAAGTACTATCCAGTGTCCAAGAAGCTCAATCACAGAGACAGGGTCAACAATTTTGTAGCATTACCTGGAGAGTCTGTGAGCAGCTCTTGGGATAGATTCACTGCATTCATTAGAAGTGTTCCAAATCACCGTATTGATGATGAGTCGCTGAAAAAGTACTTCTATCGAGGACAGAATGATAACAATAAAGCAGTCCTTGACACTATTGCTGGGGGTTCATATGGTGATTGTACATATGCACAGATTTCTGAAATATTGGAGAGAATCTCTCGCAACAATAAAGCATGGAGCACTAGGAGCAGATACTGGGAGAAACACATTTGCCGTTCATAATGCAACTGTCAACTCTGCAGATGATATTCGTGAGGAGATGGCTCAGATGAGGACAGAGTTGGGGTTGGTACTGAAGCATGTGAGCGGAGGAGCAGAAAAGGTAAATGTTGTGAACTACTTGACAAGAACTCCACCACCAGTTGAGGAGTGTTACTATGAAGAGGACACTTATGCGGTGAATGATCAGACGGGGGTTTTTCGACCAAATGCCCAAGGATCCAACACGGAAAATTGGCGCCAAGGTCAAGGAAACCAAGGTCGAAACTATGGAAATTACAACCGAGAGGGTCATTATGTCTGGGATGGAAACTTCAATCACGACAACAACTACAACAGGAACAATTATGGAAACAGAAACAATCGGGTTGGACCCTATGTTCCCCCTCAAAATCAGGAATCCGGTGCTAGAGAAGCTGGAGGTAATTTGGCGCGGATTGAAGATATGATGCAGAAGATGATGAGAAGGTTTGATGCAACTGATGAGAATGTGAAGGAGATGAGAAATGACTTATCTGGCATAGGTCAAAAGGTTGATGCCCATGCAGTGTCAATAAAGCATCTAGAGCAGCAGATGACTCAGTTATCTACTATAGTGAACCCACATCAACCTGGCACTCTTCTTAGCAACACTATCCAAAATCCCAAGAATGATGGTCATTGTATGGCAATTACTACTCGAGGAGGTAAGCAAATCATAGATCCACCTATGCCGTCTGTGGTGGATACTGAGATTAGAAAAGCAGATAATGCGGTGAAAGTTAGAGAGGAGTCTGAGACTGCGACAGAACAAGAAGTTGAGATACCTCAGAAAGTGGTCCCCATACCTAGACCGCCACCACCTTTTCCACAGAGGTTGGTAAAGAAGGCTGAAGATGGTAAATATCACAGATTTATCACTATGTTGAAGCAGCTTTCTATCAATGTTCCTTTGATAGAAGCATTGGAGCAAATGCCTGGGTATGCCAAGTTTATGAAAGATATGGTGACAAAGAAAAGGTCTGTGAGTTTTGAAGATGACGACAGATTCGGGATTGTAGTGCTATTGCTACAAGATCTCTGGTGCAAAAAAAGGAAGATCCTGGTGCTTTCACGATCCCATGTACTATAGGGTTGCTACACTTTGCTAAGGCATTGTGTGATCTTGGTGCTAGCATCAATCTCATGCCTTTGTCTATTTACAAGAAGTTGGGTTTGGGAGATCCAAAGCCCACTGCAATGTGATTATTAATGGCTGATCGGACTGTGAAGAGGCCCATAGGTGTGCTCCATGATGTGCTAGTGAAAGTAGAGTCCTTCATCTTTCCAGCGGATTTTGTGATTCTTGACTGTGAGGTCGATTTTGAGGTTCCTATCATCCTTGGGAGACCATTTCTTGCTACAGGGCATGCGTTGGTTGATATGGAAAAGGGACAGATAAAGTTCAGATTGAACAATGAAGAAGCGACTTTCAATATCTGTAGGTCCATGAAGCAGAATGGTGAGCTTCAAATAGTATCTGCTATCACCTACAGAGTTGAGAGTGGGTCAGAAGTACAGATTGAAGAGCGACTAGGTGTTGAGGCACTCGCAGCGGTCATGATGAATTTTGATAGTGATGGTATTGAAAAATATAATGAGATGGTGGCTGCACTTGATAAGCATGAATACCGGTCCAAACCAAAGAAGTATGAGCTAGACATGAAGAATCGCGAGTCCCCACCCACAAGACCATCTATTGAGGAGGCACCAAAATTGGAGCTTAAGGCTCTACCACCGTACTTGAGGTATGTATACTTAGGTGAAGAGAATACTTTGCCGGTCATCATTGCAGCAGATTTGAATTCAAGGCAAGAAGAGTGTTTGGTGATTGTATTAAAGAGGTTTAAGCGAGCTATTGGGTGGACTATTGCAGATATTATTGGGATTCTCCCTGGTATTTGCTCTCACAAAATCCAACTCATGCCAGAGCATAAGCCCAATATTGAGCACCAAAGAAGATTAAATCCACCTATGCAAGAGGTAATTAAAAAGGAGATCATAAAGTGGCTGGATGCAGGAGTCATCTATCCCATTGCGAGATAGTAGTTGGGTCTGTCCTGTGCAGTGTGTGCCTAAGAAGGGAGGTATGACCATTGTTCCAAATGAAAAGAATGAGCTTGTTCCAATGAGGCCCGTTACTGGATGGAGAGTTTGCATGGATTATCGGAAGTTGAATGCATGGACTAAAAAAAATCACTTTCCCATGTCATTCATGGACCAGATGTTGGATAGACTTGCAGGAAAGGGTTAGTATTGCTTTCTTGATGGGTATTCTGTTTACAATCAAATTTTTATAGCTCCAGAAGACCACCTTCACTTGTCCATAAGGGACTTTTGTTTTCAAACGGATGCCTTTTGGGTTGTGTAATGCTCCAGCAACCTTCCATCGGTGTATGATGTCGATATTTTCAGATATGGTGGAGGATGCTATTGAAGTGTTCATGGATGATTTTTTAGTTGTAGGTGATTCCTTTGACCATTGTCTAGATAATCTGGCTGAGGTACTTAAAAGATGTGAAGACTGCAACTTGGTGCTGAATTGGGAGAAATGTCATTTCATGGTGAAAGAAGGTATAGTGTTAGGTCATCGCATTTCTAAGAAAGGTATTGAGGTTGATAGAGCTAAAGTTGAGGTAATAGAAAAGCTTCCACCACCTATCTCTGTAAAAGGTGTTAGAAGTTTTCTTGGGCATGCAGGTTTTTATAGAAGATTCATCAAAAACTTCTCCAAAATTGCACATCCGTTATGCAAATTGCTTGAGAAGGAGTGTAAGTTCTATTTTAATGATGTCTGTCTTAGAGCATTTGAAGAGTTGAAGATAAAGTTGGTTACAGCACCAAACATTATTTCACCGGATTGGGGACAACCGTTCGAGGTAATGTGCGATGCGAATGGACTGGCTCTTGGCGTAGTATTGGGTCAAAGGCGAGAGAAAATTCTTCACCCTATTTACTATGCCAGTAAAGCTCTAAATATGGCTCAGAAGAACTATACCGTGACGAACTTAACTTCTTACGGTGGTTTATGCATTCGAGAAATTTCGATCATACTTGCTTGGTACTAAGGTCATAGTGCATACGGACCATTACGCATTGCGGTATTTGATGGCGAAAAAGGATGCAAAACCGAGATTGATTAGATGGGTATTACTTGCTACAAGAGTTTGATTTTGTGGTAAAAGACGAAAGGGGACCGAAAATCAAGTCGCCGACCACTTGTCGAGATTAGAGGAAGAGGCTATGCTAAAGCTTGGAGATAGGGCTGAAATCAATGATGCTTTTCCGGATGAAAAGGTATTGGCCGCTTCTCATGATTTGATTCCTTGGTTCGCCGACTTTGCTAATTATTTGGCAAGCGACATTGTGCCCCCGATTTGTCTTTTCACCAAAGAAGAAAATTTATGCATGATGTGAAGAGATTCTTTTGGGATGAACCTTACTTGTATCGTAGTTGTGCCGATGGGATTATTCATCGATGTGCCACGAGGTTGAGATGTTGAGTGTACTTGAAGCATGCCATTCATCACCTGTTGGTGGGCACCATAGTGGTATTCGGACTGCACATAAGATTTTGCAATATGGGTACTATTGGCCCACCATTCACCAAGATGCTCATGACTTCGCCAAATCTTGTGATCGTTGCCAAAGAGAAGGAGGAATTTCAAAGAGGCAAGAGCTCCCGATGAATCCTATATTGGTGATAGAGTTGTTTGATGTATGGGGCATTGATTTTATGGGTCCATTTGTGAGTTCATATGGGATGAAGTATATTCTTGTTGCGGTTGATTATGTATCGAAATGGGTAGAAGCAGTTGCACTCTCCAACAATGAAGGTAAAAGTGTCACTGCATTCTTGAAAAAGAATATTTTCTCCAGATTTGGTACACCGAGGGCCATAATTAGCGATGGAGGTTCTCACTTCTATAATAGGTTATTTAAGGCACTACTTGAGAAATATGGTGTCCGTCACAATGTAGCCACTCCTTACCATCCACAGACCAGTGGTCAAGTTGAAGTATCCAACAGAGAAATCAAACAGATATTGGCAAAGACTGTGAATGCTAATAGAACGGATTGGTCAAGGAAGCTTGACGATGCTCTATGGGCATATCGTACTGCATACAAGACCCCCATAGGTATGTCTCCTTACCAACTTGTATATGGGAAGTCTTGTCATCTACCAAGAGAGCTAGAGCATAAGGCTCAGGGCAATGAAGAAGTTAAATTTGGATTGGAGCGCCGCATCTAACCAAAGGATGAATGACTTGAATATGCTCGATGAGTTTTGCCTACAAGCTTATGAAAGTTCAGCCTTGTACAAAGAAAAGATGAAGAGGTATCATGACCAAACAATTGAAAAGCGAGAATTTGTGGTTGGTGATCTTGTGCTGCTATTCAACTCTAGGCTGCGCTTGTTTCCAGGCAAACTCAAGTCCAAGTGGACAGGGCCATTTTTGCTCACAAAAGTGCTCTCGCATGGAGCGGTTGAGCTTGAGAAAAAGGATGGAACAAGGTTCGTGGTGAACGGGCAAAGGATTAAGATCTATCTGGGAAATGCTGAAACTGTGCAAGAAGTGATTGAGGCCTACAATCTTGATGAAGTCTGAGTAATTAAGACACATGCGTTGTGCCGCGACGTTAAATCAAGCGCTGCTTGGGAGGCAACCCAAGACGTACAATCTAGCCAATGATAGGGTTAAATTTTCCAATTAGTAGTTTAGTTTTCTCTGATTACTTGCATTTTTGTATTAATTTAGTTCTTAGTGTTGGCTAAAATTAGTATAGGGTCCATGTCTAAAAAGTGTCAAGAAAATGTAAAAAAATAATAGCTTAATAGTTGCTACATGTGCAGGTACACCACATAATGAATCTGCAGAAATTGATCTGGTGCAGAGGTCTACGGATCCCATCGACGGTCCGTCGATTGATCCACGGACCGTCAATGGTGTCCGTAGATCCAAGGTAAGTCCCTAAATTTTTTCCAACTATAGTAGTGATCTACGGTCCTCATCTACGGACCGTGGATAGACTCACGGACCGTAGACGGGGTCTCGTGAGTCCAAACCCTAAGGCCGTCGGCACCCGACCTGCACTCTATTTAAATAACCCCTTGTTTTAAAAATCATTCCCATTCCCTCCATTTACTCCCATAACCGTTTCCCCCACCTTTTCAACTCCCTAATTCACTCTATAACTCCCATACATCACACTCCTTTCCATATATTACCAAAATCCCTTCAATTTAGTTTACTCCCCATTCCATATTTCACTCTTAAAGGTCCGGTGTTGGGTTAGTAGCAATAGCGGTGTTTCAATTGTCGTGCTAAGAAGTGTCATCACACAATCCCCCACTCCTCATTGCTTGCAAGGTAATGAATTTGCCCCTCACTCTGAATTTCGATTCATAGCCTGAATTTAGGAAGTCGGGAATTTGGTCTTAACTTAGGGTTATTGTTTGATGTAACTACATGATAAATTTACAATTTACAATACCCTTGGAATGATAGATAGTGATTGTGTAGTTTGATTGTATGTGATTGTAAGCCTTTATGTAAGTTTCGACTTAGGATTCCAGAAATTATCTAAATTATGTGTTAAAATAACCAATCAGAATCATAAGAATGAAGAACTAGCATAATTGAGTGTTGAAATGCATGATGAGGCCTGTTAATGTTGAAATTTAGGACCATATATGTCTAATTAGTAAGATAGGGTAAAATCTGGGCACAAATGGCATCCACGATACCCCATCTACGGATCGTAAACCCACCTACGGACCGTAGATGAGGTTCATCACTGGATGCATACGCAAGAATAGCCAAGTGTAAAACCACAGAAGTGGACTACGATCCGTAGATCGATCTACGAACCGTTTTGCACATCCGTGGTTTCCATTTGCAACCTATATTTCTGGTCCCCTGATCCACGGCAGAGTTCCACGGGCCGTAGATCAGTCTACGGACCGTAGGTACCCTCTATGGATGACCACCGTAGCCTGTTTTTGCAAAAAAAATAATTAATTTGTTATTGCTTGTTTATAGTTTTTTTACTTTTTCTTAGCATAGTTTTGGTTAGTTTTGGGCACTAATATCATTCCCGCAGGTACAATGACACCCAAGAAGATGGTCACCTACTCCAAAAGGGGCAAGTCCAAATCTGTTTCCCCTAGTTTCCGATTGATTGATGAGGACACAGACACCGACACTGATCCAGCATATGTGCCTCTCAACACTAGGACTTCTCGCGCCAGAGGCACACCCCGAAAGGTGCTTCCCGACGTAGTCATTGTCTCCCAGTCTGATGAGGAGCACACACTGATCGGGTCACCAATCAGGCCGCTTCCCAGTTCAGAGAAGTCTGCATCAGGATCTGGATCTGACCATGCTTCAGGCTCCAAGTCTGCCCATTCTTCACGATCCGAGTCTTCCCAGGCTACAGGGTCTAATGCCAAATCTTCCACCGGGTCGGGAGAAAATGACCAAGCAGCCTCATCTGACGAGGCTACTAGTTCGGAGTCCATACCCGCACCCCCAAATAATGTTCCCACTCCTGTAGCCGGCGAGCTAAATAGGTGGTGTGTCGAGGGCCAATGGCAAATATACCGGGATGCCAAGATGGTCAATGAAAAATAGAAAATGGCCCGACTGATCACAGAGGAGCGGAGAGTTCTCACAGGGAGCTTGCACACTGTTCCAGACATTCACCGACTGTTCAACCTTCACAAGTGTGACTGGATGTCTCATGACCCAGGGACGTACAGCGAGGAGATTGTGCGGGAGTTTTATGCTTCCTATGTTGCCACTCTCCGGGGCTCCATTTCTAAGAGGTCGAAGACCTTAGCTCAGGATCCGCTAACTTCCACATTGGTTTGAGGGTGCCCGATGGACATATCACCTGCCATGATCAAACGATTTCTCTATGGTCCTACTGCAAGTCACTCTAGGTCCCTCAATACAGCAGAGTTTGACTACATATGGGACATTATGCGGAGTGGTGCCTTCCAGAGGAATTCTGAGCAGTGAGAGGCTGTGATACTATGGTTGGCCAGATATATTGCTGCAGATGGCGAGCGTGCAGAATGGGTCGCTGCTCCACGTTTGGGCATCCGGAAGGCGACATTATCTTTTGTGGCCAAGTTCTTTTGGTTACTGGTACGTAACAGGGTGTCGCCGACAAAAGCTGATAATCAAGTAACGTGGGACAGAGTAATCATGGTAGCGACATTGGTAGCAGGAGTAGAGATCGACTTTGCCCGCATGTTGCTGGCAGAGATACACGAGAGGGCATTCAGGACCTCCACTACTTACCCCTTTCCATGCCTTATTTTTCAGTTGTGCAGGGACTCTGGAGTGCCGATCTGGCATTATGACAGGCTAGTCCACCCTACAGGCGCATTGGACATCGGTCTCATTCGAGATGAGGCGAATGTAGCAGCACCTCGCAGAGAGCCTCAGGTTGAGGTACCTCCTTTAGGTACCGACCTTGTAGACACAGTGGGGCAGGCACAGGGCGATGACCTCAGCGCCCCCGATCACTGTCCCAGGCTCCTCTTCTCAGGCATCTAGCATGGCCCCGAGCTTTTCCCGTTCCACACCGCAGTTGGGCGTTGTTGTTGTTCCCTTGGCCAGAGTACAGAAGTTAGAGGCTCAGATGGCCACACTGCTACCTCACATCCAGCCATGGATGCAAAAGTCGATCGCCGAGTCCGAGGCTAGAGTGGAGCACAGGATGGAGGATATGATGGACCGTAAGGTCCAGGCAGTGAATAATCGCCTAGATGCCTTCGAATTGAGAGTCCTCGAGCGACCAGCCCCGTCCATAGACCTATCTCTGGCTGATGATACAGTGTTAGATGCCCTATTCAGTGGGACCGCTGAGGAGGGACTTGCACTTACACAGGCCAAAGGCAAGCGGCATCGCTCTCACCGCACTGAGGAGGAGAAAGCCCTCAAAAGGCAGCGTAGGTTGGAGAAGGAGGCTAGGAGGGCGTCGATAGTAGATGAAGAGTTGCGCCAGTAGAGGGAGCGTGAGAGAGTAGCAGGGGCGTCCAGCTCTACCCCAGTTGTAGCGGCCCAACCTGTTTTGGGAGACGCAGAGAGATTGCTAGAGAGCACTACTGAGGGTGCTGATGTGGGCACTACTGAGGGTGCACCCAATGGTGTTCCAGCGGGTTTCGGGCAACCGAACCCCCCTACTTGTTGATGATTCGCCGGCGCTTTGCGCCACAGGTTTGCTTTGCCCAATCTATTTTCTTTTACTATTTCTATATGCGTTGGGGACAACTGCATCTATTTTTTGTTGAGGGTGGGGCAAATGGATTGTGAGTGATAGGGTGAAATCTGAATAACCCAACTCATAAATCCTCCCTTGGGGTTTTCTTGCCTGTGTTCTTTTTCCCCAAAGGACTGTTTAATTTCTGTTGAACCGGCATGTCTTAGGATTGTATGTGTAGAAGCATGATACAAAATGAAGCATGATGGCTTATTAAAAATGATACCCATCAGATTTTGGGATGTATGCCAGATGTTGTAGGCTACGATTAGTTGATTCTGAGTATGACATAATAAATCAACTTGATGGCATGACTTAAGCTGAAACTTGAACTAAGTAATCTAATAATCTGATAATAAAACTATGTGCCAAGAGTGGGTGAGAATCGTTGTGTTCAAACAGTTTTTGTGCAAAGCTAGAACTTGCCCGGTTAGTCTTGCTAAGACAACTCAATCTAGAGATTAGGAAGTGATCATAGGCCATTGTTCTGAAAAGTCAGCAAATTGCCTAGAAGGATTCAACCAAATGAAATAATTGTTCCCTTTGATCCAGCTTTGAGCCTAAAATAAACCATTTCTTTCTAAAACCTCAAACTCACCTTCCCATAATCTAATACGTTGGCCCTGGTCCCTCCTTGGACATGTGCACTTCGACTTAGGCCAAAAGCCTAAGTTGAGGGTGGCTAATGCAAAAGTAACTTCAAATCTTGGCCCTGACACTACATCGGGTATTGTGCACCTCAACTAATGAAAAATCTATAAGTTGAGGGTGGCTATGAAAGAAGATAATGAGAGAAATGGGTATGAAAAGAGTGAGGTAAAGAAGAGAGAAAACGTGTGGAAAGGATGTGATTGGTTGAAAGCTAAATATAAAAAAAATAAAAAATAAAGCGTTACAAATTCTGAATTCATATCCTTGGTTGAAGAAAATCAAGCGAAAAAAGGTAAAACTGTATGATGCCAGAAATAGGGCAAAGAGAGGTTAAAAGCCAAAGTGTAATGTCAAGGAGGGCAGAAAGTCACTAATCAGTACCCAAATGTACCACACCTGACCCTGAGCCTACGTTACAAGCCAATAAAGTCCTATAGTGATCCTAGAATCTAGTTTGGAGAGTCTAAGCGGTGAAAATAAGGGCAAGCTTATGGCATAAAGCACTAACGTATTTGAAATTACTTCTGAGCGTGAGTGTTGAATAAACCCTTACACCATAAATGACATTCAATTTTATGTGAAAAAGGGATTTCGTTTGAAGTAAGGGCACTAGTTACATTGTCGGAAAGTTGGTATCTTGGTGATAGTAATAAGGTGCAGGTTGTATGTCAGTTGGTCGATCTGTGTCATAGTTTGATCTGCATTGATTAGCTTGTCGAGTCAAAAAGAACGAAGTTGCATCTAAAATGTAAGGGGGGTAGAGAGCCACGTGATTGTTTGGGCTTGAAATGTTTGCTTCTATACAAGAGTCGTTTAGAGTTGTATTGTGTCGCTTGAGGACAAACAACGAATTTAAGTTGAAGGTGTTGATATACCGTGAGTTTACGGTATTTATAATACATTTAACTTACAAGTTGTGTGTGTCTAGGGCCTTATCGTATTGGTTTTTATGTGTTTTATTATGTTTTTGCAGGAAAGATGTTCAGGCGTAGAAGTATGGAGACAACTGATCAAAGTGCAGAAAAAGAGCCTTCACGGAGACGATCTACGAATTGTAGGTCCATTGACGGTCCGTAGGTGATGATCGTAGATCAGCAGCCAAGGGACGGATGACAAATTAGGGAAATTTGACCAAGTGTGGAACCACGGTGTCAATTGACGGTCCGTAGATCGGTCTACGGACCGTACTGGTCAAACCGTAGAAGGAGACTACGAGGGTTTCAGTACCTGATTTTTGAAGATGCTAAGTATGGAGCTACGGAGGGGATTGACGGACCGTAGATCAATCTACGGACCGTACTGCCAGTCCGTCGTTTGCTTTAGAGAGGCTGATGTTTGAGAGCTGAAATATTTTCTAAGTCCTGGCTAACGGAAGGGACTTACGGACCATAGATCCATCGACGGTCCATAAGTCAGTCTCGTGGATTGAAGACGCGTACCTGAACAAACTTTCCTTAAATTGTTTCCTTTTTAAATTAGGATTTGTTTTTCTATAAATAGGGCATGTAAACCTCGTTTTTAGGAGCTAGACATTAATATTCTAGTTCTATTTTGTGACTTGGAGATTGAATTACAATCTTAGCAATTATTAATTTTACAAGTTCGTTTTGAAGATTTTTGGCTTTGCAACTCAAGTTGAATTTCTGGGTTTATTATTCTCTTTACGTAAGTTAATGATTTCTTTATCTAAAATTATGAATTGTGTTCTTACTAATATGAGTAACTAAATCCACAACTAGGGTTGTGGGAACCATGAGCGATTAACAAAATATGAATAGTAAATAAGCAATTTGTGAATAGTGTTTTGCATGCATTGATAATTCTTTCGTTTAGAATTCTTTTTAACGGTGGCCAACGTTAGAACTCGCCTTGTTGCTACTTGCCGGATCAAGGAGGTAATCAACAAGAAAAGAATTATCAACATAGATTTAGTATGATACTATCTAATAGACAAGTGTCGATTGGTGCAAAGTAATAACTAAGCCAAACATCGATTATGATGTCTAATATGAGGTAAAGGTAAGGGTTAGTAAATTATACACACGTAGCCGGATCAAGGTGCGGGGTGAAATTCTCTAGATGCCGGATCAAGGATTTAGAGATACCTAACTTATCACTTTGCATGTAATACACTAGGAAAGGATTGTCGTTACTAGGATTATTGCGTTATGAGCTTGTGGGGAACACGTATGCCCTAGTTATTTCTCTTATCTTGATAACAACCAAAAATTGAGTTTTGTTTGCTTACTTTTCTTACTTGAATTCTTATTATTTGTTTCATACAAACAAACCCCCCCTTTTAATTACTTGTTTCTGGAAGTTCTTTGACTAACTGAATATAATTGTCGGTTAAAGTAAAGTCTAAACCATTTTTCCTCGTGGGATCGATCCCAACCTACAAGTTGGGTTCTCTACTTGATAACAATCGCTTATACTTCTGTAGGAAAGTGTAATTTGAGCGTATCACTTAGCATTGTGAGGATTTGGGGAGGATGAGTTTGATTAGGTTTAGGGGATTTAGGAGAATGAATTGAAAATGGGTAATTTGGGGCTTAAAATCTTTATATAAGGCTTATGATAGAAGGCAAAACGATATAATATTAGATTATAACAATTAGGAAAAGATCCAAATGCCCCTTAAAAATAAATGTCGACTTGACCTACGGACTATAGAACTTTCTAAGGTCTGTACTGGTCAACGTCGACCAAGTACTGGGACCATGAAATCACCTATCTTTTGACGGAACACTTCTACGACTCATAGGTCTTCCTACGGTCCATAGACACCAACCGTAGAAACCACCTTTGACCTTCAAAATTCCACTAAGTCTGGACTCACCTATGAGATCTATCTACAACTCATATAAAGAATGACAGACCGTCCTTGTGAACCGTAAAAAGGGTATCGGGACTTGCTTTTAGAAAATTATTTTCCCTCTTCCTACGATTGTCATCTACAACCCGTAGAAACTTCTATGGTTCGTAGATGAGACCCATAGACACAGCCTGCAACCCAAAAAAATTATTTTCTTTCTTTTTCCAAATTTTGAGGTGTTACAATTTTTCTATGTATGAAGTAGCTAGTGGCCACATTGTTGATCTTAACTAGGAGTGGCAAACGAGCGGGTTGAGTCAAATACCGATTGAAAATGAGTTAAAATATTCGACTCAACTCATATTTAAATGAGTAAGAATGAGTTACTCAATGGATAATATGAGTAAATATGAAAATTCATATTATAGTAGGGATCCTATCCAACAAAAAGACATTGGAAGTTGTTAAGCATATATTTAGATATCTTCAAGGAACAATTGATCTAAAATTAATTTATTAAAATGCAACCAAGTCAAATATAATTGATTATGCAAATGCGAGGTGTTTGTCTGACCCACATAAAGTCTTATCTTAGACAAGATATCTATTCAGATATGGAGGTATAATTATATAACAGTGTTCGATGAAACAAACAATAGTTGTCACTTCTTCAAATCATGTAGAGATAATAATCATTCATGAAGCCGACTGAGAGTGTATATGATTGAGATCAATGACTCAACATATTTTATAATTATGTGGTCATTTTGTGCAAATAAAAATTTCAACAATATTGTATGAAGATAATATTGCTTGTATAGCTCAATTTGAAGAAATGATACATCAAAGGAGACCAAACAAAGCATATTTCACCTAAGTTCTTTTTTCACACATAATCTTCAACAAAATGGTGGGATAAATGTTCAACAGATTATTTAAGTGATAATCTTATAGATTTATTCATTAAGACATTGCTAACTTCAACATTTGATAAGCTATGATATAAGATTGAACTGCCTCACCTCTGAGATATCAAATAAAGTCATCATTAGGGGGGTAAAATACGTGATGTACACTTTTTTTCTTAGCCATAGTTATGTCCCATTAAAGTTTTCTAATAAGATTTTTAATGAGGTAACACTCAAGACGTATTACAAGATATGTGTACTTTTTTTCCTTTATTCAGCTTTATTTCTACTCAATTTTTCCTAATAAAGTTTTAACGATACAAATTATTATATAAACATCCAAGTGGAAATGTTATGAATCCATTCAATTGTATGTGGAAGTTTCATTCAATTACCTCCTTAACATACATGTATCTATTTAAAGTATTTCTTAAAGATTGTACTAACACATTTCATAAAGGTGATAAACGTAGGATTTGTATTTCCTATAAAAGAGTATTTGTCATCCTTGTGAAAGACACACTTAACGAGAATGTTAGACTCTCTACATTCTACTGTCTATTTAATTCCTCTCATTTTACAACATTTAGGGTTTGTTTGGAAAGTCACTCGATAATTAGAATTGGTGTAATTACTAGGGTAATAATTATTAGCATGTCTGTTTGCCACAATGTAATTACACATGTATTGTTTGGATGCCCAATTGCAATCATAAGATTATATTAATTTTTAAAATAAAAATTAATTATTTAAAATTTATATTAGACAAATAAGAAACTTTATAGATGATATTAAATTAAATATTTAAGATACATATTATCTTTTGAAAATATATTAATTAATAAGCATATGTTTTTAACTAATATTATGAAAAAATAATTGATTTATATTGTTCAAATTACTATATTTCAATTGAATTAATCATAAAAACTAAAAGTACATGATTTCTATGAACATCATGAAATGCATGTTTGGTAAAAAGATTAACATTATAAATAAAATGTCATAAATTATTAAAATATTTGAAAAAAAGATAATCAATCAAGTCCTGTCTAATTAAAAAATAAATGACTTGCAGTGTGGAGCCACAAGTCAATACTACTAAACACATTAAACTAAAAAAATATAACATAAGTTCTAATTTAAAACAAAAAAAATTACCATAATACTATTATGTCAAATTTCAATATAACATAAGTTCTAAATTTAAAACAAGAATTTTACCACAATACTCTTATGTCAAATTTCAATATAACATATATAATTATGATTTAAAGAAAAGAAAAACGTAAGTCCATAACCTTAGCAATGAATTCTACTCTAATTTAAAAATTAGAATACTAACAAAATTATGCTAATGAAAGAAATAAACATGACATAAAAAATAGATAATACAAAAAATTGCATGGAATCACATGAATTAAAAGGTTGAGAATGATAAGTAAATGAAACATAGACAAGGTGATGTGACACCCCTCTATGGCCTCCATTTATATTTATTTTTTATTTCCTTTTTTTGAGATTTTTTTCTTAATTCTTTTCATTAAATATTTTATTTATTAAATTAAAAAAACCAATCATATTTACTATTCTAATTATATCTAATGAGTTACAAAAAACTTCCATCTATTCATATTCTCTACTTAAATAACATGTCTCTTCAACTTATTCTTATGGATTATCAAATCTATAAATTACAATCATCCATGGAGATGTTGAATATTCATTTTTCATTGTCTCATTCTTTCTTTCTATTAGTGCATTTTTTTTCTCATTCTTTCTTTCTATTAGTGTAGTTTTTTTTTCTCATTCTTTCTTTCTTAATAGTGTAGTTTTTTTTCTCTTTTTTTTTAAGAATAAATTATTCTTCATCTTTGTCATAAGAAATCATTGAAAAAACAGTAACATGATATGTTCTTCACTTTGATGAAGATCAAAAATATATTCTTCAAAAATTCATTATAAAGAAATGGTCACATTAATTTAGTACAAGATCATCAAAATGAAGAAGGAAGTTTAATTATGTTGAAAGATTCATTAAGAGAGATGATCATATTAGTATAAAGTTTGAATGTTTCTAATATTTTAAAGATTCATTAATGTATTGTTTTGATTTCAATATTCTAAAAATTTGTCATGCTTGAAAGGTATATTATCTATCGTACATTTCTCATAGCTATTACATATTGTTGTACTTAAAAATCTATATATAATATAAGCTAGATGTTAGAGAAGTGAAGTTGCACCTCTCTTTGGCCAAAGATTCTATTTATCTTTTTTCCTCAATTTTTTTTTTTTTGACAATTTTTCATATTTTTCTACTTATTATTGTATAAAAGTAAATATATCAATTACTACTCCTCTATTTATTGTTATACTTAAATGTCTGAAAAATTATTTACACTCATTATTATTCTTTGTTACAAAAAATTAAAAGTCTCAATATTTACTACTTTAATATTTCAAGATATTTGTCTCTTTTTTTATTGTATTTTTTTTTTCCTCTTTCAATTTTATAAAACACAATTCTCAATATTTTCTACTTTAATATTTCAATATATTTGTCTCTTTTTTTATTGTATTTTTTCCCTCTTTCAATTTTGTTAAACACAATGGAGTAATACAAAAAGAGAAGAAGTTTATTTGCTTGCTTTCCTAATAAAACTTAAACACCCAACAAATGTTGAATAGTACATGAGTTTTTTTTTTTGTCTTCATTATTTTATTTTTTTCTTTCTTTTATTTATTTTAAAATTCTTATCTCCATAACTTATACCTAATTGAACTTTTACTTTAATTAATATTATTAACTCTTTTCTTTAAATTTTATATTCATAACCCCTAACTATTTAATTTCAAAATTTAAGATACCTTATGATATTAATTTCTTTAATTTTGTCTATATAAATTAATATATTTCGTTTCATTAGATTCCTACTCAAGATTATTATTTTTATTCCATATTTAAAATAGTGATATTCTATATTATTGTTGTAATATCAGATTTATACTTTAGTTTGACTCTATGAAAAAACTCTTGGGTATGGATAGAAGAGGCGCCTGATAAAAGCTCAAAAATAATTGCATTGATTATTTGATTTTTTATCATCATTGTTTTTGTGATTAAGGACTTGACAAAATTGTGTGTTATTTTTCTCTTTTTATTTACTTTTTCATATGTTCTCTCTATATTTCTTTTATTTAGGTTTTATAAATTTTTTAATTGTAGTAAATTACATTTTCATTTAGGCTCAAATTAGTTATTTGTAACTTTGTCAGAACACAACTAATTACGCCAACAGACATTCAAATTTTATTACTCATGGCTCAAAAGAAATGCATATTAAATATTGAAATACACAATTCTTAGGCATTTCTTATGGTGAAGAACCATTTAAATTTGTTCATTTCTTCTACTTCTAAAGAATTACCAGAATAATATAAGATATAAACGAAAAATTAGCAATAGAGGTTTATTTGGATGATAATGAAAAATAGAGAAAAATAATTATTTAGACAATGATGAATAAGAGAAAAACAAGGATAAAGAAATGATCAAATATCAAAGAAGAAATGAAATAGAAATATTTATCTCTTTTTCCTCCTATTTTTAGTTTCATCATTTATTTTTTCGAATTAAAGGAAGATTCATCGAATAGTAAATTTATCATTTGACAAAAATAAGAAAAAAAATCAAGTCCTTAAATATGTTTTCCAAATTTTATGTATTAACATCATAATATATGTATTATTTTTCATAATAAATTAGTCTTTTCATTTTGAAAAATATTTGACGATAAAAATGTAATTCACTTAAGCTCTAATTCTACAAAAATATTTGTATTGTGATTTCATTTTTCTTATTTCTATAATTGATTTTTTATTTCTTGTATCATAATTTAAAAAATAAATAAATTTACATATATATTTTTTAACTGGGCAAAGCACGGCCAAATTCGCTAGTTAAAAAGAAAGAAAGAAAGAAATAAAGTACATATTTTTTTAATTTCAACACTTGTTTATATCTTTTCCTCGTTTCTCTGCAGTTTGTTCTCTATCCTTGCAGTTCGCTGATCAAGTGTTCAATATTTGCACACTGACACAAAAAAGCAATCTGAAAAGACTTAACTCGTGCCGCAGGAAATCCACAAAAATGGCAGCAATGGCCTACAAACTTACTATAAACTCTAATCTCAATACCAATGGCCTACAATCACCTCCTCCAAACAAGCTACACTCACATCTTTTACCCTCAAATAAAAAAATTTGTGGCCGCAGGATCCTTGCAAGTCCACCTCTATCATTGATTCGAAGTAAAAAAAGTTGGCATGGATCACTTCGACTTTCGAATTTGAGTCAGTCTTCCGCGTCTAACTCCTTCGATGTTGTCATAGTTGGTGCCGGAATCATTGGATTGACCATCGCACGCCACTTGCTCCTTGCCTCAGATCTCTCCGTCGCCCTAGTTGATGCAGCTGTTCCTTGCTCTGGCGCAACAGGAGCAGGTAAAACTTTATTGAACATCTTATACATTGACGACCAGACGACAATGTTTTGAATATTGGAATGATATGGGCCAAATACTGCAAAATGGATATTGAGGATTTATATGCTGACTCAACTAGCTTGGAGATGGAGAAGTAGTAGTGGTTGTAGTTGTTGTTGGATAGCCGAAGCCTACTAGTTTGGGTTCAAGGTTTAGTATAGTTGATATATTCATATGCATACCTTCTTGGACTAAATGCTGTATATATTAACTTAGTACGCTGTCAATCATGAGTTTATTGAAATTACTGACCTATATCTGATTGAAGATAGATTAGTCACAAAGATCAACTAAATAAGTATGTCAATGGTCTGTCAAACACTTAAGTGGAAGAGTTAATTTGTTTCTATAATAAGTATTAGAAGTGTTCATGTAAACCCTTATTCCCCCACCTGAGAATTTTGGAGAACATCTCTATCTGCTAGCATTCCTATTGTTCCCAGTGACTTGACTGATTGATTGTGGATTTTCTGTACTGTTTCTCATTTGAGCTGGTTCTAGGTCAAGGATACATATGGAAGGCACACAAATCACCCGGTACTGAGAAATGGGAGTTAATGATGCGAGGCCATCAATTATGGGAGAGCCTAGCCAAGAGCATTCAACTTCAAGGGATGGATCCTTTAGAGGTACTTGGCTGGAAGAAGACAGGTGATTTATATCCTTCTGAATATCTGCTTTCAGTCATTCTGCTGCCGATATCTTAAATCAACTTACATCCCTGGGTGCTTCTTTATGACTTAGGAATGGGCCGACCTTTATCATATTATATGTCTTATTTTCTGTTCTATCTTGTTTATGTGTTTGATTCCCGCGAAGTGGTGGTTACCTAGAAGCTTATGCAATATAAATATAAGGAGAGTATCTCAATCGAAAGTGGATATGATTCTGACCAATGAGGTTTTTAGCTCTACAAAGCAGCCTAAGGGGTTAGAATAGGATGGAGCAATGGTGAATTATCACATTGTTTTCCTGTCTTTTTAGAAAAAAACATTTTCAACACTGAGGAGGTATGCTCCTCCTTAATGATATACATACTCAATTGTAATTATTTTTCTTTTTTTCTGGAAAATTCATTTCCAAATGACAAAAGGTGTTATATTTTAGAACATCAGTGATCAGTCTGGAAGTGTTCAGGTTTGAGACTGTTCTGGTAAATGTCAAAGTAAGGCACCTCATATTTGTTTAGTCCTTCTCTTTTTAATAGACTTTTTTGGCAACAGAGACCCCAAACATTCTTTCAGTCTGTTCAAATTGTTAGTGTTAGATTCTTTGTGAATATTCTAGAATATGTGGAATCGTAGTAGGTAGCTTAATTTATTCCTGTTGAATTTGGTGTTGATTTCCTTTTCTTTTTAGGACATGTAGTTATTTAAATCCCAATAGCTTGACTGCTCGAGGAATAATCAAGCTGAGTTTCTCTCATTTTGTTTCTTCTGTTTCATAGTTAGATTGTCCCACACTGGTTGAAGAAATGAGTTGTTGTCTCCTTATTTAGTCTTGAGAACTTTTCATTTCAAGAGCTAACTTTTCAGATTGATTGAGGCCCAAGGTCCATTTTCTTAACATGGGAGTGCCATATTAGAGCCAAACCCATCCCTGTTCTTGGTTTACCCAATGCTGGGACCCCATGTGATGTCATTCACGCTTTAGTTGATAGGCCTGAAGGGCGGGGTGGGGGGTTGGATCATTGTCCCACTTTAGTTGAGGGAATAGGTTGTATATCCTTATATGCTCTTGGGAAATTCTCATCACATGAGCTAAGTTTTGGTGAGGTATGCCTAAGGTCTATTTTTTTTACCATAAACAATGTGGATTTTCTCCATAGTGTCCATTGAAGGCAACTTTCCATTTCCCTTTTTCTGTAAAACGCAATTTAGAAAGTAAATCTTATTGATATCTCCTCAGTTAAAGGGAGGGTGTGTTTTTTTCTCTTCTCTTGTCCATGTGATCCCTTATACCTATTTCACGTGCACAGGCTAAGGAAAAACCTTTGTTCTGTAATAATCATTACTATTCCACTCCATCATATTAAAGATTTTAGGGGAAACCACCGAGTGAAGTTCTTGTTATCTGATAGGAAGCCTTTTAGTAAGTAAAACAACAGATGAGTCAGCAATATTAAAAAGGAGGGTGGAGGAGCTATCACAGGAGGGATTGAGAGCTGAGTTCTTGTCTTCCAATGACTTGCTATCAGAAGAACCGGAACTTGTGCTTGAGAAGGAAGGTGGGGCGGCTTTTTTCCCAGATGATTACCAATTAGACGCTCATCGTACTGTTGCATTTATTGAGAAGGTTTGTTCCCTTTCCTTCTTTCTATCTTTCTTCCTTTCTCTTCCACTTTGGTTCATTCTTTAGGAATAAGCTTTCATGCTATCTTACAATTCCTATATATCCTCACATTGATAATTACTTAAGTTATTGATCATTGTCCAGGGTAACAGACATTTTGCTGTGGAAGGGAGATATGCTGAATTTTATCATGAACCAGCTATTGGATTAGTTAGGTTTGACAGTTTCCATATTTACTGATATTTGAACTCTCCCTGGTCAGTATGGTCACTATTAATAAATTTAATAAATTCAGACATGGAAATAGCTGCGAGGTTGGAGCTATTCAAACTTCCAAGAATACATTGCACAGTAAGAAGGCTGTTGTGGTTGCAGCAGGTTGTTGGACTGGGTCTTTGATGCACGACCTGATTAAGCAACCAGATATTGAACTCAACCTTCCTATAAAGCCTCGAAAGGTTTTGGATAAGATGTAACATGCCCATTGAATTATTTACTTTGTTGCATTTGTTTTGTTATCTTATTTTCTTATTGAAGATCTAATAAAGGGTTAAAAGAAAAGTAGATTTAAATAATTTTCAAAGAAAACCATATTATTATTTGTTGACTTTTTATAGATGCACAAGTTCTAGCCATCTATCCCATAGCTACAACCAATTGGCACATCAGATGGAGGAGGGGATGCATGGAAGTGAACTAGGGTGAAATACACCCATTCACATGCTGATGCTCATATGCCAGCCAAACCAGACCATTACTGTTATATCTTATTTCTTTCTCATGGCACTCTGTCATTGTTTACATCATTGTCACTATATTATTAGGAACTTCATTTTCTTCTCCTGTCGATTGGGTGAGGGTGGGGGGTTGAATTGGGAGAGTCATATCTGATTTGGTTCTTCACATGCATATGCTAGTCTGTAGCCACCATTTCTTACTCATCCCTCTCTGTTAGTGCTTCAGACCATTTCTTTAAGTTCAGCTGATGCCTTGTTTTGCCTAATTTAGTTCAGGTCCTGGATAGTAGGCAACATTAATTCATATGATATTTAAAAGTAAACATGTGAGTATTTGTGGGTATGTAACTGGATGCTCACCTGGTACTAGTATGAACTATACGTTCTTGTTAACTTTTGTTTGATCCCTGCCTCCCCCCTTCTGTGGTACAGTTTCTTGTTAATTCATATATCCATTAATTCTATGGAGGGGTTTCTACATAACCCAACTTACAAACTAATTCTGGAAACAAAAAGGAAGAGTATGAAAAGAGAGAAGAGAAATGAAATCAAAAGTTGCTCCATGACTTCTTATCTCAGCGCATGGAATCTGTATTAATCCACTCCTTTATCCCTTTAGCTGGTTATTAACTTCAAATAAGATATTGTTTTACAAGCTCAAGATACAAACACTCAGCAGTTAGAAGAATTTGAAGCTCTTAATGGTCTGTCTGTCTGTCTAAATCAGCCTTAAAAGAATCCAAGATTCTCAATTGTGTCTGGATGTACATTATTTTCAAGAGTTCCCTTCTAAACCTATCCACCTCAATTAGGGAAGTCATTAAGTGAATATCAATATAGAAAAGGTGAAAACCGACGGCCAGAAGAGAAGCATGTAATGCATGATGGCAATTTGATTAATCTTTCTATGTATGGATCTACCTCCCTGTCATAAATTTTTCGCATGAGACCTTTTCTTGTGCCTACTTTTCAATAGATTCAACCTTATATATTTGATATTAATTTACTAGTGAAGCTAAATTTTGCCTCTGTAAACAGGGTCACCTGCTTGTGATAGAGAATTTCAAGTCGTTCAAGCTGAATCATGGAATTATGGAGGCAGGGTATACCAAGCATCAGTCGGCAACCCTTAAAGCTACTGCATCTGATTCAGGGCCTGTCTATAATGCACAAGATTTGTCTGTTTCAATGACGGCAACCATGGATGCGTCAGGCAATCTCGTCCTTGGTAAACTATATCCTGTTGTTGAATTATGTAATCGTCCTCTGTTTTACCCACAACCAGTATGTCTAACCCAATTCAGCTAGATGTGGGTAGCTCCAAGCACCATAGCACCCTTTTTCCTCCCTTGTAATGCAAAATATTAAGGGGTCATTTGGTGTGAGGAATAAGAATAAATAGTCCGATAAAAAAATAGTCCAGGGATAAAATTTTGGTGTCTTGTTTGGTTGCCAAGTTTGGGATAACTTATCCCACCATTTATACCATCGTGATGGGATAAGTTATCGCTTATACATGGTGGGATAACTTATCCCATGGTAGCTAATCCCGAGATAATTAATCTTGGGATAACTTGTTCCCAACCAAACAACATTCTTTTTTTTTTTTTATGAAGAAAAGGATTTCATGAAAGAGCATCAGGGTGATGCTAATGACAAAAGTGTACAAAGAAAGAGAGTTAGTTCCCTTACATGAGTAAGCTTGGATCAAAGAGCTAACAAGATCCCAAAAACTGTCAACACTATTAGCAGGAGACAATAAGTTCCAACTAAACAGATTGACTAGGCATTTAGTTTTTAGAGTATAGCTTAGAGTTGAGATCCCATCAGAGCATCTGCGATTTCTTTCATTCAAGACGCACCAAAATATTACTGCTGGAATCATTTTCCAGTTCTTCTTGATGGCTTTATCAACTTTCCAAAAATTCCAACTAGACTAGGCTGCCTTGATATGAGGAAAGACCCAGTGTAGACCAAACATAGCGAGGAAACAGTTTCAGATGCCTGCTACAAAGGGGGATTGCAAAACAAATGTGGTTGACACTTTCAGATGATGGCACAAATGGCATCCACTGACCAGAACTATTTTCTTCTTGTTACTTGTTTTTTGTTTCTTTTTCCAAGTTCATGTGTTAGTTGTTGCAATTGGTCTTATTTCTTTTCTTTTTTCTGTCAGTATAAGATTATTTTCTTACGATAAAGGACTGTTGATAGCCAAATCAATGCACTATCTCTAAGGAAACTGGTTATAATGCTGGAAAGAATGTCTACCTACTGTGGATGATCCTTATGTAGACATCTACTGTTTAAATTGCCTCATCTAAATATTTAAACTATTAAATAGGGCAAACTTATCTTTTTGTTGGGCCAAGTACGTGGAAATATATTAGTACGAGTGATAGTGAGATTGAACTCAAAGACCACTTGAATTGTATAAACTATATTATCTAAAAGCTTAAGTTGCTAAAGATGTGACAATAACAACGAAGCCTCATCCCCATACAAGTCAGGTTCGGCTCACTGACAATGTTTACTAATTTAAGCTCAACTTGTGTCATTATCATACCAAAAACTAAAAGTGGAAAATAAGTATGTAATTAGTTACAATTATTATTATTATTATTGTGAAAAGTTCTCTATAGTTTTACTGACATAAAAATCCACAATAAGGTCAAATACTCCTACAAATGCAATAGGTTCAAAATCAATGTACTATCAAGGCTAAAACCTATTCCCATTAGTAGATATCACCTATATGGATATTTTCCTCTGGTGTGTTCTATCTTTAGCTCTATGTTGCTCGGTCTCTTCAAAAATGTCAAGGGGTGTGTGTCGGATTCGCCAAAAGTAGTGCATATTTGGAGAATCCGACACAAGTGCGGCATCGAAAATGAAGAGTCCACGCAACTTAGCTTTAGCTAAGCTTACATTTGCTAAAGAGGTGGCACTTTATTTTATTTATTTGTTTTAGGTCTACAACTTGTATTTTTAACATAGATCTTTGCCTAATTTCTCATATATTATTTGAAGGTATGGTAAATCCAACTAGGATATATCTCTCGTTGCATGTCTTGGCTAACTTCTCGGATATACTATTCATGATATCTAGAGCCGTTTAGACAACTTTTTCCAAAGTTGTTTAAAAACATATTTTCGGGGATAACTTTGTGCAAAAGAAAATTCTGTTTGAATAGTCGTAGTTCATTGAGGATTTGTGAGTCTTTTGTGAGTGGAAGAAGAGCTTTTAAATGGAAATATACCTTCAAAGCTTCTCTCCATTGAATTTTTTTTTCTAAAATAACTTTCCGCTAAAACTCCTTTAAAAAGCTAAACAGACGTGCTTTCTCGGAAAAAGGATCAATCTTTCAAGCTGTGTAACTTTGGTAGCTGCAGGCACTTGTCCCATTGTATGGTATCTGGTAGTCTATTTATATTAAATAAAATTGTAATGGAAGGAAAAGGAAATATCCATTTTGTGCTACCTTTTATGTCATCTTCATAACTTGGTGAAAATTTGTAATCAATTAATCACATGGCTTGACAGCTAGGCTTTCTTTCTGTTCATCATTTTTTTTTTTTTTATAAATCCGAATCCTTGAAGGTAAGTGTGGTTTATATAAATCTTCACTCATGTCTATTCACCAAGATCTTTTCTTGCAGGGAGTAGCCGACAACTTGTTGGGTTTAACACAGAGGTAGATGAATCTGTCATCAACCACATATGGAAGCGGGTTGGAGAGTTCATACCTGCTTTAAGACATGAGTCTCTTGAAGATTTGCGTCAAAGCAGAGAAGTTAGAGTAGGACTGAGACCTTACAGTAAGTGAAATCCAGAAACTTGTCTTGTAGCAATCATGTCTGAACTCCTAAAATAATGCCAAAGTTGCAAGCATGCTCATGCGCTTGACTATTTTTTGATTTAGTTCCTGATGGAAAGCCTGTCATTGGGCTTGTTCCTGGATTTTCAAACGTCTTTCTTGCTGCGGGGCATGAAGGAGAAGGACTGTCGCTGGTATTTTTCTCTGATCTGCTTCTGCAGATAAACTGAAAGACATCATTTTCTTATAAAAATTGTTCCATTAATTTTAATTTGAAGTCAGCTGTTCTTGCTGACTTTCCGAGTTCTTATATTCTTCTAAGTTGATTTGTGGGCAATCCTTTCTCTTACCAGGCTCTAGGAACAGCTGAAATGATTGCTGATATGGTGTTGGGAAATCCTTCTATAGTAGATGCAGCACCTTTTGCTCTGCTAGGCCGGTGCTTCCACTAAATAGTGAGCCCAATGCCATGATTGAGCATTAATAAAGCCGAAATTTGAATGCCCTCCACCCTGAAGGTCACATCACATTCTTATGTTACTGCTACATGATGTTGCATTTTGGTTATAGCTTTTCGTTCTATCATTTCAGTGCAATAACTGAATAATGGGAAATTACAACTGTTTATACTGGCATGTGGATTTCTCAACAGAGAATGTAGCAATGATAAGTTGATGAATTGGCTCTAGGATGCAATTCACAGGTTTTGAATGAACAGAGATGTAGCTTCTATAGATAGAGACAAGCTAGAGCTGTTCCAGCAGAAGATTCATCTTCCCAGCTCTCCAACCACATGGCTCTTATGTAAAACTAAAATAGCAAAATGCTTTTGCTGTGGTTGATTTCCTTATGGATTTAGTGCTTGCAATGCTTCACTTTGAGTTCTATCTGTTCTAGCTCATGCATATGTGCATTTGGGCTCATTTGCTTAGGAATATTTTGCTTGTTGTTGTGTGTGGAGTGGGGTGGGGGTCGGGGTGGAGAGCTGAATTTGTGCAGTTCAGTTGGTTCAGGTTGATCCTAGCTTTATGGGTCAATTTCGGCAAAACCCAAGTTGACCCATCTATGAATATATTTTTAGCCAAACCACTCAAGCCTGAGGAGTTGAGCAGGTTACACTTTTGTGAGATAATTTTACCCTTGATTTAGAGGGTGTTTGGATTGGCTTAAAAGTTGGTCAAACCTACTTTTAAGTCAGTTTTTGACTTCTGGAAGTGTTGAGCAAATATAAAAAATAACTTAAAATAAGTCAAAAATGACTTAAAATAAGTTAGGAAGTGTTTGGCAAGGTCAAAAAATGACTTTAAATAAGTCAAAAACCAAAAGTAGGTCTCCCCCTACTTTTTATTTTTTAACTTAAAAGTCATTTCAATTTGACTTCTTATTTTTGACTTAAGAGCTACTTTTTAGCTAAAGACTCATCTTTCAAGCTGTCCAATCCTGTAACCTTATTCTGTATAAAATAAAAAGAAAAATGTTCTTCATGTGGTTGTGTTTCTCACGGATAAAATGCTCTCAATGTTTATTTGGAGTTTAAGATTTTTTATTTCACTTTAATTTGTCAAAATAGTACTTGCTGTGTGAACTATAAGCATTAGGAGATGGTTAAGGCTCTTCCGTCTGTTCTTTATTATTTTTTGTAAGTATTTACACTTTCTTATACAAGAGGCTTTACATGGGTTATGTTGATGTTGTACTTATACTAGAGGCCTTATTAGACACTCATCGATAGAGTATTTTATAATAGTGATTCACATGGATATGCTATTAGGTATCCCTATAGCTGTGATACCCTGACATGATTTAACATTGGAGACCGCAGGGCGCAGAAGCTTGTATGGTATATTGGAGGGGCCTTGTCTGTTCTTAAGTTTGGGATCTGCATTTCTTTCCACTATCCTTTTATCCACTTCGTTCAGTTCCTCGGCAAATTGCTCAAACCTTTGCTTTACCCATACATCATCTATCCAATTTGGAGATCGTTGTTGACCCAAGTACACTTCATCAGATGTAGGCGCCGAGAGTACCTCTAATAGTGCCATATATAGGGTGATTTCAGACTTGTTGGGTAACATCTTGAGGAAGAACTTATCTGGGTCATGGAGAAACTCTGCAAACTCTTTTGTCCCTTCCATTGGGATGAAGTTCTGACATTTGATTGGGCGATTTAGTGGATGACCCACGTATTCATATTGTCCAAAGTTAACTGAAGCATGAAGACCTGAAGATATCCATATAAGGGTTGTGAGAGCCTCTACTAGGTCAGAGAGAGTAGTCATTGGGTACCACCATGTTTCATTACACTTGTCTCCATGGCCAATTTTCTTAATCTCCGACCACCATTCTTGGTCTCATGGTCCGATCTCAGGGAATTATCCTCCTTGTAAAAATGTAGACAATAGTCATTTACCCATCTCTTGGTTGCTACCCAAATTTCTAGTCCATCTGTACCATATGGATAATCTTCAAAGAGAAGCTGAACGCCAGCCAGGCAATCTGGGTTATGGAAAGCCATACCTCTGCGAGTTTTGTTAATGTGTTATTTTGTAGTAGTAATAGTAGCTATAATGTACATAAGCAGATTTAGGGGTGATGGAGAAAAATGTTTTCAATTATTTATTTTATCCAAAAAAAAAAGGAGGAAAATGTTTTCATATCTACTTTGGGAATCATTCTGGATCATTTGCCATGTATGCTTTAATGTAGAATTAGGTGAAATATGGTACTAATATACAAGGTGGAAGATAGCGTATGAAGATAGTGTTTTCTAGTGATAGTTCTGAGTATGAAAAGTTAGTAATAGTGTCTAGTTGTTGGCCTCAAGCATGGATTTGGAGTAAGAATTGGGATATCTCTAAAAGATGATGAAGTAAGAACTGGGGGTATCTTTAAAAGATGATGACTTCCATTAGAGGTGGGACATCACTAAAAAGCTATGTTGCTCGGACTCTTCTAAAATGTCAATGGGTGCGTGTCAGATTCGTCAAAAGTAGTGTATTTTTGGAGAATCCGACACTGGTGCGGCATTGAAAGTGAAGAGTCCGTGCAACTTAGCTAAAAAGACGACGATTTTCACCTATAAGTGGAAAAAGTAGTTCTCTTTCTTTTGATGGAAATTTTTTCTTGGAGAAAGCATTTTCAACAATTTGAGATGACTAACATTGAAAAATAATTTCATGAAGACACATATTCCGTATACCAAACAATTTGTTAGGTCCAGTTCATATCTCCTGCTAGCATACCTTTTCAGTAAATCACCAGGGAGGCTTTGTTCATCAAATCTCCATTCCTTATAAAGTGAAGAAGATAGCTCCATAGAGACTTCACCAGAATAAAGGGTCTTCTCAATGATTCCTCCACCTTTTAAGACAGTACTTTGAGCCAATGCATTAATATGCATAGTGTCCTTGAAGTGAGGATCCAATAACCTGTGAATCGGGTGCATAACACTCAACTGCCTTCTGGTGGCAATAATGAATGGCTCTACAACAGCATGAGATTTTAGCCTACAATTTCATATACCCATGAATAATGGAAGTAGTCAAATTTGGAAATTCAATGACATGGCAATTGCTACACGATTTTTAGTAATTTTACCAATGGCTGATTAGCTGATGATAACCAGAATCATTTACTCCCACATGAGCTTTAGCAAACTGCCATAAGGCTGCCTCTGATCCATTGCCCCCTGGACGAAATACCCTGTGAATCTCAGTGCCAGGTGAAAGCCCTGGTAAACTTAGTTCTATAGCAAGTGGCTTTAGCGTGGCATCGTCCTTTAAGAATAGTAGAGTCCTGGACGCATAGGCACACACACCATTTTTGTTTATTTTTCCTAAAAATGGCATGAGATAGTTGTGGTGGTCCAAGATGAAAATCCTCCATTGGTTCATTGCCTGCAAAATTGAACTGAACTTTTTATGAAATTTTCTATGTTTGTTGAAGCTCTTTCCAGCAACATTCATGGATATTATCTTTTCCTCCATCGTGGTCTTTGGATGATGTGTCATGGGTATACTCTATGCTAAATTCCTTCAAAATGACCGTGTAATTAGTCTAAACATACTTACTTCTTGAAGAGTGAGGCCATCAAGGTTATGTTCTATGTGTGATCGTCTTATTGAACTCCATATTCCATTCTTGCTTTTTGGTGGAAAAGCCTGTGATGTCAAAACACATCCAACAAGATTTGAAACTTATAACACACTGTTACTGAGATACAACCAAGAGTAATTTTAAAACATAGTCAAAAGTAGGGTAAGTTTGGACTCATTTTCTCAAAGAAAATTTGTGTACCCCAACCCCCTCATGTTGGAACTCCATTAATGGAAGGGGAAATATGAGACGATTTGCTAATGGTAAGGATATGAATGGGCCACAAGTTTTGTCAGAGTACAATCTTGAGCAAATTTCGATAGTACAAGGGGATTAGTCAAACACAATCTATTAATCAAATACTAGAAACAACACTTCTGAAATCTTCTTCTTTGGTTAATATAAGATGTGGACTCCTAAATAGGTATGTGTTGTTTTATAATTATCCATCTAATCCTCTTATTTCTCATAAGGGAGAATACATAAAGACTCCCTTAAACTACTCCATGATTTATTTATTTTTTAAAAACACTTAATTTTGCCGAGGGCCTATGTACCTTCTATAGTTGTTCAAAGTGGTATTTCTACCCCTTTCCAATCCATGTGGAATTTGCAGTGCTTGCACAACCGTTCAGTGTGCGTGAAAAGCTCCTAAATTATTGTAATTTACAATTTCTTATATTTTTCAACTCCTCATTTCCTTTTTCTCTTCTCCCACCGAACACCTCCACCTAGCCTACCACCAGTGTAGCACCAACAAAATCCACTCCTCCAACTCCTTCTGGTTTTCCTCATCAGATTACCACCCCCAACTGCTTCATCCCCCCCATCCCCGCGCCGCCCCCAAGTTTCATCTCCATCACCTTCCATAACTTCACATGTTCCACCAAATTGTCACTAAAATTCATGTTTTCAACGAAATCTATCGAACATGTGCTCGTTCGAAACTGTTTTGACCTCTCTATTGGAAATCTCAGGTTTCTGATGGGAACGTCCGTCAGTAAAATATATTAAGGATATGCAATCAAAATATCATCTCTTTGAAACTCCACAAATTCTTATCTTTTCATCTCTTCTTTTGTATTTTTTTCCCCTTTGCTAATTTTTTGATTTTTGTAACTTGTCAATACTAAATCAAGACACTATGAGAAGGAAGCAAATGAAGCAAATTTACAGACAACATGCTTTTCTGGTTCTTCCTCTAACACCACTCGATCATCAACCAAACTCTTACATGACATTTATAGGAAATTCATGCCATCTAAGATATGGGAAATAATAATAATCAGGTTTTGGGGTGCCTCTCTTAGTGAATAAAGAATAAAGGATGAATAAAGGATGAAGAAGAAATTGGTTTTGGCGGAGGGACGTCTGATATAAAAAAGTAGTAGTGGTGGTAGTAACTGCCGGAATCTGGGGGATAAGATAAGAAAAAATATGAATAAAAAGAAAAATATGATAAAGGGGTCTTTTTTTATGAAGTCTGATATATACTAGATGGGAATACAGGAGGTATATCGCTATTGCTGCATACTAGTTGGGCATAGGTTTTAGTCTTGTTAGTGGACTTGTAATATTATTGTTATTATTACTATATATATATATATATATATATATATATATATAAACTTATTTTTCACGTTTATTTTAATTGGTAGGATGATAACATGAGTTGAGCTTAAATGGAGAAGTGGAGATTCATTTAGCTGACTCTACTTGTTTGGGACTGAGGGGGAGTGTTCTTGTTGTTTGCCAGTGGGTGTACCACAGTATACCGAAAATTTGGTTGTTTCGTTTGTGTGGTAATAGGTTCATTTCGAACAAGTCTGAGGATTGAGGGTTTTGGGGTGGGCAGTCGGTGCATAGGACTGTTGCAAAGTTTAGATGTTTTTTTGAATATGAGACTAGCTTAGGGAGATCTTTATGTGTTCTCCCTTCTCATAAAATTCATTCATTATCATCATGAGAAACCACATATCGTTAGTATTAGATCTATATTTGCATTCCCTAGTAAGAAAATATGAAGCTTCTGGTTACGCTTATCATAATTCTGTTAAGAATACACATCATACCTGCAAACACTGAATTACAGTTGCATTAATTCCTGCAAGCATCTGGCGCCCAAACTCCTCATCATCCTTCCACGCCAAGTCGTTCCCTGTGCATGAAATAATCCAGACATGAAACAAAACTTGTCTTGGAGAAGGAAAGATTCAATAACCTTATATTCATAAAACCAGCATCACCTGCAAATAACTGAGGCATTGGAAACTTTGTAGTATAATCTTTGATTCCTTGTCCAATCTCCTTCCAAATCTCTTTTGGTAGATGAGCTTCCAATTTCTTTATCATCCATTCTTCCACCCCTTGGCTTTTCTTCCCCGAAAATAGCTCTTTGATCTCATTGAATGACTTGAATTGGTTGGTTTCTTCTCTTGACACAGATCCCCCCTGAGAAACTACAAAGTGCAAAGTTGCCTGGATCACTTTCTTCGCAAACTCTGATTGTATCTGGGGGCTAAATCTTTCATCCGGAGGGATGCAGCTGTCTATCTTGAACATCATCCCCTTCACATTTTCTGTTTGAAGAGTAACAGTTTAAGAAGAAGAATAACACAGTCCGTATGATTTCTGTGACCAGAAAGTTATATTAGAAGGGAGAAAATTTCTTACCTGAGTGAATATGTGGTTCACCAGTTTTTCCTCTCCTTGGATATGGATAGTGAATTGAACCTCCTAAAATAGGTCTTTCCCCTCGCTGAGGATCACTGAGATCGTTATAGAAATCATAGTCATAAGCCTGATGCCATTCTCTAATTCTCCCTGCAGTTCCATATCCTCTCAATGTATCAAGTTCTTGTTTCCTCAGTTGCAGCAGACCATTTGGTGTTTGGCTTGGAAGATAACACTAAAAATCATAAGATGGTCAAAGACGCTACATATCTGTTGCTGAAAGATACTACATGTTATGAGAAATGCTTTACTCACAGTATTTGAGAAGAAAATCCTTTCCTTTTGCATTAAATGATTGGGATATATCCAAGAATTGCATTCAAAATGAACCGTTTGTTTGAATTCAACTTGGAGAGATAGTGATTGAAGAAAAAACTTGTCTTTGTGTTGGTTCCAGATGACAAAAGCTCCTGGAAATCCAAAATCTCGGTCAGCCTCAAATGTCAATTCATACTTAATACATGTGTTGCCATTAAGCTTGTTGTGGATACGTTTCCCATGATTCAGATGCACTTCTTGACTCAGCTTTCCTTCCCCCGTACCTATCCAAATGGAAGAAGGAACAGAAGCAAGTCTATCGTAAGTGATAGCAAAAACTAGTTGTCATAGTTGTACACACACACACACACACACACACACACACACATATATATATATATCAAGTTAGCTCACTTGAGTCATTCAGACTATATAATTGAATACGAATAGGTTTTGCAAGGCCTGACTTTGCATGAGTATGTTGAATAATGATTTCTCCTTTAATGGACTCTGCATGTTTCTTGCTTTCAGACAATTGAGCCTTGACACTTCCTTGAAACTTATTCAAGCAATCAATCATCCTTGAACGTTGTCTCGTGTGTACCATGGCTGGTGTCCAAATAGTATCTGAAATTTTCTGATCATCCACTTTATAAATGTGATACAGAGAAAGGTAATGTGAGGAGATGAATTTACAAGATGCAGAAAGATGGTCATAACTTGAGTTTTTAGCATTGCATCAGATTCATTGCCTTGCTTTGAGGTTTTCTTGCTAGTGCTCCACCAGATTCTTATATGCTAAAGCACTAAAACTTATTTTACTAGAGGTATGCCTTTGAGTCCTACCAAGTTCCCATTTCTGTGGGTTCAACATATAATAATATACATACATTTCAATTTTTTTTTAATTAGTCTAGTGTTAAAGAATTTATAGGCCTCTGCATATAATGGATTGTGGGAGTAGAATGAGTACAATAGGATAAAACATATTTCATGTTAAGTATTTAAAGAGCCTATTGTTAGTTCAAAATTAAATCTTTACTATTTTATCACAAGAAATATAAAATAAAGTATTCAAAATCAGTTTCTACTGTTAACTTGACTAAGCAAATGTGCCGCGCGTTGCGTGGATTTTAAAATATAATAATATTTTAATTTAAACTAACTAAAATGAATTATTATTGAGTAATAGAAGTGTTTTTGTAATCATATATAATTATTAGGGAATTTATCTACGTTTCGCGCAAAATAAAAAAAAAATACACCACCCGTTTGGTCATAAGAAATTATAAATTAAACTTCTTTCTGAAAGTTTTTACTTTATTTGAATATTAATTTGACCATGAAAATTCGAATTGAACTTTATTTATATCTTGTTTTAAGCAAATACAAAAAAATTATGTATAAAAATAACTTTTTGACAGACTTTTGACTATATTTTTGTCCACCCAAGTTATTTATATATTTAGCCTTTCCTATTCAAGAAATATTTAAATGAAAACATGATATCAAAAATTTCTCAAAAAAACACACTTTATTGTATCACTCAAAAGAATAGAAACTAAACAAACTTTCATCAGTTTTCTACTCATACTCACCACTCTAATATTTTGGATTCATGAATTGAAGATGTTTCAGGAAATGTTACTATTCATTTGAGTGCAGGTGTAAATATAGCAATTTTCAAATTATTTTATTAAGTTATGAAAATTTTTAAATTTTCAAAACACATAATACACAAAGTACTACTACAACGAAAATAATATGTTCAATCTATTTGAGAATTTTTAGAAAAGACAATGAAAAAAATATACATGCTTCATTAACTTGGTATATAAGATAGTAATCCAAATTAATAGAGGAATTGTATGACGTATTAATAAAATAAATTGAATTGAATTATCATGTTGAAAAAATTCAAAACGAACATGAAAAAAAAGAGATGCTATAAAAATTAAAAGCCACTTCATAAGACCATTTATTACATTTTCTTAAACATAAATTTATGTTAACATATTTATTGAATTTCAATTAACATTACAAGTTCATATGAGTTACAATCTTTTCACCTCACCCATTTTCTCGTATTCCTCATAAATTTACATTGAACATTCTATTATAAATATTAAGTGCCAATGTTTTTGAATGAATACTAAATCATGTTTCAATCTTCAATTTTTTTTTTATCATGTGTCCAATTTATTTCACAATTAAAGTGTTAAATGAAAGAAGGGTGCAAATAATATTTTATTTCATAAAGAGGCATCATATCATCTTGTCTATTCCTATCTATATAAAATTATGTGTTAACTTAAAAATAACTAAAAATTGTCAATGCATACATTTGGCCCTATTAATTAATTAAGAATGTGTTGGCATAACCTTTCGAATACAAGTCAAGCTTTAAGACGATGATGATTTGAATGGTGGTAGAATTGTCATTATTTTTGTCTTGACAATTATCTTTTCTTCCTGAAATCATTCGTCTTTTGATCTTTTTTGTATTGTTAGGTTTTTTCCTTCCTCTTTTTGAAAATTGAATGAAAAAAATTAAGATTTTTTATTGAAAAAAAAATGTGTTTAAGTATTATGAATGAACACATGGAAAGAAATCAAGAATTTTTTTAGAAAATGATATTATGAGATTAATATAATATAAATTTATATCACTCATATCATTCGATGAAAATTTATAAAGTCAAAAGAATTGATGAAAAATAATTATAGATGATGAAAAATTACAAAGAAATTATTTAAGAAAAAAAATAAAGGCAAAGGAAGAGCACACAAAAGTTATTACATGAGGAAAACTCACACATCAAAGTCTCAATTCAACATAGGAAACAATCACCTACTCAAAGTTATTGCATTTGGAAGTATAAATACATATCAAAATTCAAAATCTTAAATCAAAAGTATAAAATAATCATGCATTTATATTGAATAAAAAAAAGAAAAAGGCAAAGAATAAAATGTTTTTTATACCTTAACATAGGTTTACTTTTCCTGTCCATAGCATTGGACATAAAGATAATTTAAACCATTATCAATGTTTTCTTCAACTAAATGAATCAAAGACAAACTGAAAGAAGAAAATAAAAAATAAAGTACTTGAAAAGTATTATATTTTTTAAACTCCGAAACATTTTTCACACTTTGCATATTTATACTACTTATAGAACAACTAAAAAAGAAAGAAGTGGGGACAAATTATTACCTTGAAAATGCAATTTCATAACCAAAATAATATTTAATAGCAGAAGTCAGATTTTTGTCTCTTTGAATTCGTTTGTAACTAATCTCATACTTATTGGGAGACAATGAATTTTCATCATATATAATTACATTGAACAGTTACAAAGTATTAATACATCTTTTCTAGACTAGAAGGTAAATGCAATTAGACGTGACTATTCAAGAATAAAAACATATTTCAAATTAAGCTAAAGAAGTAATAATATAGGTAAGAAAATAGACAAAAAAATGTACCCTTTGGGGTGGCCCAGTGGTTTGGACTTGGGACTTCCATGTTGGAGGTCTCAAGTTCGAAATCCCTTGCCAGCAATAGCATGGGGTTTGTCTTCTGGGTCGAGCTCGTCGTACCGGGCATGCCTAGTGCGGGTTACCTCTCCTATGTGGTTTGCGAGCTATTGCATAGGAGTGGGGGTTTTATGTTGTGCGCACCCAAATGGTAGCAGCTGCGGGTTTCCCTTGTCATAAAAAAAAAAAAAATAGACAAAAAATGTAGAGTGATAAGATATAAAAGTTTTCTTATTCTTCCAAGTATATTCAAGTGTTTCTTAAATCTTCAAGTGCATAACATAATCTTCAAGACCTCTATTTATATTGTTACATAAAGACATATAAAGGATAACAATAAACATGACATTAGTTCTTGAGAATGTGGGGAAGATTAAGGGGTGTGGACAATAAAAAAGGAGGTGGTGGAGGTGTGAGTTTATTACACATAATGGTGGAATTACATCTTGAAATTATGGACATCTACGTTAATATAACATATTTACAATAAAACAGATTATTCAACAATTATATAAATATTAACTACATTAAAAATGAGGAGAAAAACTATCAAATGCCAAAAAAAGAGGAGAAAAAAGATAAATAGGAATGAAGATCATAGATATGCATCACATCACCTTGTCTACATTTAGCTTTATGATATATATATAGATTAAATAATCAAATAAATGGAGGAATAATAATTGTCATTTTCTTTTTTATATAATAAGAAAATACCCACAAGGAAAAAAAAACTTATGAGACTTTTAATTTTTCAAATTATGGAAATTGAGTGGAGTAGTAAATTTTTAGACATTCAATTTTGTACATTAAACAATAAAATAAATGGAGTAGTAATTATCATTTTTCTTTTTTATATAATATAAAAAAAAAATTGGCATGTGAAGAGTCTTTGATATACATAAATGTTTCTTCATTAATATAATATTCATTTATAATAAATTAATAATACTTTCACAATAAATTAAATATTTTAAATATGAAAAAGGGACAAAAAAAGGAAAAAGAAAAAGAAAAATGGGAATGGAGATCATAGAGAGGTGCCACATCACCTTCTCTATGTTTCTCCTATATATATATATATATATATATATATATATATATATATATATATATTATTTTATATCTATATATCTAACAAAATTTTATCCTAATCTATGTGCAATGAGAATATATACTACAAAGACATCAAACATTATTCTAACAATTTCTCCTTCGTATAATGAAGATTAATAGCATATAAGACGTGTGTTGAATTGAAATTTATGCTAATTAATTAAATTTTAAATTCACAGATCAATCTAATACCTAGTATTAAAAATATTAACTCTACTTTTAATATAATTTACAAAGCATGTTGCAACCTCTTTAGCACATTCCTCTCTTGTTCAATCCTGCAAAATAAGATGATATTCATTTAATCAAATATAATTTCATAAAATAAGAATTTAAAAAAAATGAATTTCAATGATCAATAAAAAAATTATAATCAAATTAATATGTACGACATAAAAATAAACTATCTTTTAATGCAAAGAAAACTTTGAGAGATGAAAAAATGGGCCATTACTTTGATTTACTATAAATCTTTTTTTATTTTATAGATTTTTGGATTTGTTTAGCCTTTTTAAAATATGTTGTAGGTTTTATACTTTAGTAATATATAACTTAATACTGAAAGCTAATTTTAGGATTCTGTTTTAACATATCAACTTAGTATTTAGATTATTAGAAACATATCAACACAAAAATAAAAAATAAAAATATTTACAAAATCAAAATTTTCAGAATATTTAACTTTGTAAATTTTTTAGGAATCACACAGTGTATGAAGCAAATTACATTCTATTTCTATCCTTTTTTAATTTACAAAAATCCCTCAAAATAATGCATCTAGATACATAGCAAACTACCCGACTACATTAAATATAATATGTCTGTTAAGATTTAAAAGAATATTAAACGTAAAATTAAATGTTAGTTCCCCAAATCACGCAAGTCAAATTAATATCAATCTCTCCCAAATCCTAACAGCTTCAAACAATTCAAATTTAAAATTTTCTTCTCTCATATCTCTCCCAAATCGTAATAGATTAAAGAAAAGTAAAAAACAATAGCTGATACATGATTAATATGTCTATTTTGTTGAGACATTCAGGCATTTGGGAAAGCGAGATGAGTTATGAGCGATACAAAAATGATGGAATAATTGTTGGACAAACAGTCTCATCAACTTGGAGAATGCTAGTTGTCCCCATGGAAACTGTCCATACCTCCCATCTTTAACCATTATGAAATCATGCTATTTGTCCCCATGGAAACTGTCCGTACCTCCCATCTTCAACCTTTATGAAATTGTCAATAGATTTCGGTGTATCACCAAGTTGCGAAAACATGAATATGTGGATAAAGTATAGAATTGCCATTTGAACGGCATCCTGATTGTTATGCCATTCACCTATCTAATATTGTTGAATCAACATCCTTCCTTACACTTGTTTTGCACTAGGGAAGTACCTTTTAAAAAACCTGCTCGTAGTGAATTCTGAATATCTAGAATAGTGTTTTTGACAGTGAAAGGCGACAAAAGACAACAAGAACCTGCCTCGCCACGAGGCGAGGGGATCAGCTTTTTGAATTGAGGCACCAATTAATACCATTTTTTTTTAATTACATATATAAATATCCAAAATCTTAATAGCAATAACATATATTAGCAAATATTTCAATTCAAAAACTAATAGTAGATACTAAAAGACTAGAACTTGAATGACTCAATAATTCATAAGACAATTGACAAGCAATACTAGAACTCTAAAAGTCTATTCTTCTACAAGATTATCCAAATATTGAATATCAACATTCTCTTCATCATGATTATATTGCTCACTAGTCACTATCATTGAAAACATAGCACTCAACTACTCACTACAACTGAAAAACATAATAGAGCAGAAGAAGAAAAGAAGAGAAGAACTAGAAGAGAAGAAGAGAAGAAGAAGAAAAGAACTGAAGAAGAAAAAAGTCTCGTACTTGAGCTGAGCAGCAGTCGCGAAAAAGGTCTCGAAGGGGTCGCGACTCGCGAAAAACTAAGGAGAAGAGGAGCACAGGTTTTGCGAAGGTGAAGGTTTGCAAAAATACCCCCAATTTTTTTTAATCTTGGCTTTTAATTATTAAATCAGACATTTTTAAAAAATGATTAAAAAGCGAAGCCAGTTGCCTCGCCATGTCGCCATAGCTCACCATTTTTAAATTGCTTCGCCTCGCTGGAGATAGGTGATGGTGCCTTGCCTCGCCTTGTCGCCAGAGGTGAAAGGTGAGCACCTTAAACAACACTGATCTAAAATCATCATAATTGCCTTGCATTTCAGTCTGGTTATGATGACAAATTCTTTGATACTAAAATGCAATATTCCCATTTGCATGACGAATGTGAAGCTCATTGGTGTTGTCCTGCTCCAACTCAAGAAGCAACAAACACTTTGTAATTTGACCTTGATAGCTACAATTAGGGATGTTGAGGTATTGACCCAAATATAATTTTTTTTGAATAACTCAATACCTTCAACCCCTATGGACAACTTTAAATCATTTACAAAACTCATGTTGTAAGTAGAACTAAACCTTAATGAGTAGGCTAAAATTTATTTTATAACGTATTTCATAGACTGCATTGAAAAAAATATGAACAATAAAATAATAAAATATACTTGATACATACTGACTAAGACCACTTTGCGACTAAAATGTATCATATATATGTATCTTCTGATACACATGCCTCCAAATCACAGTATAATATTCATGATACATTTTATAACTTGATACAATGTAAGTGATACATTAATGTATAATTTATGTATCAATTACTTCTGTATTGAACATTATAACAATTACTCAAAGATTGAACAAAATTAGGGTTTTATATATCAATACAATAAATTTAAATCATGATACATTGCATTATGAAGGTATTATTGTATGAGTAATGTATCAGAACATTGAAACTACTAAAAAGGATATATTAAAAATTAAAATAAAGTAAATACACCGAAAATCTATACCTTAGTTAGCGTAGGGCGAGAAATTATAAATCCAACTTTTCTAACCTTTTTTTTGAGGATTTTTTTGATAGTCACTTTAGAGGACGAAGGTACATCCTTCTTCTCCTTCTCCTTCTCCATGCTCTGATTCGTCATTGATAATGGATCGTGCAACCGTTTGGATATGTTTTCAGTCAAATCATCATCGTCAGAATCATAAACACGATCAACATTAGGTAAGGCTAACTGGGTAGTCCCAATACTAACAGGTGTATCATCCATATGTATCAGAACTTTGTAGATGAAAAATAATAATTAAAAAATTGAACAAAAAAAAAAGAACGGTAAGTTGAAGAAGAAGAAAAAGTACCTATTGAGAAAGTTGAAATCGATTGATCGGAGAGAACAAATTTAAAATTAAAAAATGTAATGAATGAAGTAACTGCCGAGATTGAGGGAGTGAAAATAGGAAGAGATTGATGGAGTGAAAATAGGAAAGAGAAAAACGTGTATGTGGGAGTTGAAGAGTTATGTATCCGGATGAGTGATTTTAGAGGAAAAAGACAAATTTTTGTAATATTTTGGAATGGTAGGGAATAATAAAAAATATGGTAAAAAAGGATGAGTAGTTAGAATTTTTTCCTTTTTTCTAACAATTGCTTCATTGTTTTGTAGCATTGTTGAATTGTAAAATTTAAAGAAAAATGATCTAACTACATATCCTTTTTGTCATATTTTCTATTATTCCCTTCTATTTCAAAATATTACAAAAATTCATCTTTTTCCTCTAAAATCACACCCATCTGGATACATAACTTCTTAACTCCACATCTACGTTTTTCTCTTCCTATTTACACTCCATCAATCCTTTTCTATTTTCACTCCCTCAATCACAATAGTTACTTCATTTGTTACATTTTTGAATTTCAAATTTGTTATTTCTCCGGTCAATTGATTTCAACTTCTTCAATATGTAGTTTTTCTTCTTCTCCAACTTACAGTTCTTCGTTTAATTCTATATTTTTTTATTCTTCATTTACAAAGTCCTGATACATATCCAGTTAGCTTCACCTAATGTTGATCGTGTTTATGATTCTGACGAGATGATTGGATTGAAAACAAACCCAAACGATTCTACGATCCATTATCAATGACGAATCAAAATGTGGAGAAGACGAAGTCGAAAAAGGAGGTAATCTTCGTCTTTTAAAGTGATTGTGGAACCCCCCCCCCCCTCCCCCTCCCCAAAAAAAAAGGTATAAAAATTGAATTCGTAATTTCCCGCCTTACGCTACCTAAGGTATAGATTTTGTTTCAATGTTCTAATACAATTTTCATACAATAATATCTTCATAATGCAATGTATCACAATTTAAATTTACTGTGTTGATACATAAAATTCTATTTTTGTTTAATCTTTGAATAGTTGTTAGAATGTTCTATACAAAAGTAATTGATACATAAATTATACCTTAATGTATTACTTACATTGTATCAAGTTATAAAATGTATCATGAATACTGTACTGTAATTTGGAGGCATGTGTATCAGATAAAAACACATGATGTACTTGATACATAAATAAAGCATAATCTGTCATTTACATTATATCAAGTTATAATGAGCACCAGATACAAATATATGATATATTTACATTATATCAAGTTGTAATCTGTATAAGATACAAATTTGGATCCATATGTATAAGATACACATATATGATACATTGTAGTTGTAAAGGTGTCTTAGTCAGTATGTATCAAGAACATAAATTTATTATTTTTAATTGTTCATATTTTTTCAATGATGTCTATGGAATACGTTATAAAACAAATTTCAACCCACTCATTAAAGTTTGATGCCACTTACAACATGAGTTTTGTAGATGATTTCAAGTTGTCCATAGAAGTTGAATGTATTGAGTTATTCAAAATAAATATATTTAGGTCATACCTCAATATCTCTAATTGTAACTATCAAGGCCAAATCACAAAGTGTCTGTTGCCTTTTGAGTTGGAGCAGGACAACACCAATAAGCTTCACATTGGTCATGCAAATGAGAATATTTTACATTTTAGTATTAAAGAGTATGCCGTCATAACCGGGCTAAAATGCACATGCAATTCTAATAATTTTAGATATTTGAAATTCACTCCGAGCAAGTTGTTTGAAAGGTACTTTCCTGGTGCAAAAACAAGTGTAAGCAAATGATGTTTGGTTCAATGATTTCAGATGGGCGAATCAGATAACAACCAAGATGCCGTTCAAATGACAGTTCTATACTTTATCCACATATTCGTGTTTTCGCAACTTGGTAATACACCGATATCTATTGACGATTTCATAATGGTTGAAGATGGGAGGTATGCACAGTTTCCAGGGGACAAATGGCAGTCTTCAAGTTGATGAAACATTGAGGCAAGAGTTCACATTGACTAAATGGATGTATCAATTAGTTGGCATGCCCTATGCACTCAATGTATGAACTTACGAATGTGATTCTGAAATTAATGAAGAAATAGCGATCAAAGAGGAAAATTATATTTCAAGGATATGCAACTGGCAAGTCATGGTTGTCACACAATAATTTGAAATATTTATGACTAGCATTTTTATCAAATGTAAGGTTCATATTTGTTGTTTTAAATTGGAATAAAGTCTTTATTGTTGTAAAACTAAAGCAAATAAGACAAGAAATATAGTAGATGAAAGCAACAGAAATAGGGTGTCACAACCCAAGCTGCCCCCGAGACGCGGACACGGGATCAAGGACCACAAGTGATCCCAAGCTAATCCTACTGGCATGATCATGAGCATACTAAAGAAAATAAACTAATGCGGAAGCTAAATTATAAATAAATCTGAAAAGATGGGGAATACCCATATACTATAACTGAATATATCAAATCTGAGAGTTTAATACAAAGAAGTTATTAACTCAATACTATGCTGAATCTAACTATATCTGAAATAAGCCTCTAAACTGACTAGAAATGTTGGGACATGCCCCAACTAGGTCTAGTAAAACTGAAACTAAAGACTAAAAGCGATAAAGATAAACATGTCACTAGTCCTCGAATGAGGACTCACCACCGATCTTCTTTGAACTGAAGATCGGGAATCGATCTAAGCGTGATCTGGATGCTGAGAACCTGAACCTACATCACGAGAAGATGTAGCGCACGTATGCATCAGTACTTGAAAGGTACTGAACATGCAGAATAGAGTAAAGCTGAAATAACATGTAACTGGACAAAGCAATAAAGCAATGAAATAATCTGAACATGATATAGATACTGAATACTGAGCTAACTGAATGCAATGACCAATTTATAACATCTTTGACCGAATCTTGAATATACTGATAAATGGTCAATGCAATAGAATCTGACTGAACTGTGGGAGCTACTAATAACCGATATAAAACTGCATGAGCTAAATGTGGAGTCCGATGTATACGCCCCATCGAGAGGACCCAATATACCCTGCCAGAGGTATAGAGGCATGCTAGCGTGATCACTAAACTGATGTTTCCCACAGAGGGGACTTACACCTACGTGGCTCTTAGTTCTAGGACTATATGGGTACACTGAACCCTAGTCCAACTCGGTATTATGCTACTCCCAATGAATTAAGTGGTTAACTAGTTATGACTGAATTTCTGTAAATGCTGGATAGCTCAAAACTGAACATGCAATAATTAATTTGATAATGATGCATTCATAAACCGAGGCATGTAAAACTGAATACTGAAATATCTGACCTAGCATGTGTAATTCAAGAACTAAAGAATTACATAGCTAGGGTTCTGAAATTCATGCGATAAACTGAGCAATAACATGATAATCTGATTTGGAACATTTTAAATAACTAATTCATGATGATCTCGTTTGTAATTCTAGAAACCCTAGGTTTGTTCATAATCGTGGAATCAAGAATCTGACTGAATTCTAGGGACCTAATGGGTGAAAGGAACCCACTAGTGAAATCCCACATACCTGGTGACGAATTCCACGGAGAAATCTTTTGATTTCGAGGCTGAAACTGATGGAACCTTGCTGCATTCTTAAACTAGGGTTCTTGACCTTTTTCTCCTTTTAGTGTTCTAATTTTCTAAGTTTTGATTAAATGTTTTGACTAAGGTAAGTTCTAGTTATATTTCTAGGCTTAAACTGACTAAAATCTCATGATTTAGGGTTTAAACGACGTATCTTAGGGCTTAAACGAAATAGGAAAAGACCAAAAGACCCCTGACTTAACTGCTGTCGAAGTGATCGACGGATTGGACTGACGGGCCGTCATCAATCGACGGTCCGTCGATTGGAACCATCGGTCGAGTCTTCCCGACATGGCTTCACTAAAACGGGCATAACTTTTTACTCGGAGGTCAGATTTTAGCAAACTTGGTGGAGTTGGAAAGATAATTCAATCATCTATCATATAATAGGTCATGGGGCACCTAATTCCTTTTGTACTAAAAGTTATGGCCATATGAAGTTGATCCATCAACAATTTTCAGCTAACTGGCTGCTGATCCTCATCTACGGTCAGTCCTACGAACCTGGATCAAATGACGGTCCATGCTGATCGACCATAGTTCACGTCAGAGGCTGGGTAGAGGAGGTCTCAATCCACGGACACAGACCACGGACCGTGGTCTAATCTACGGACCGTGGGCTTGTCCGTGAGTCGGGACTTAGCCAAATTTATGAGCTGGGTCTGGGAGGGGTTGCAGTGGTGAACCACGGACCACCAACATGGGCCGTGATCTGACCTATGGTCCATGGGTTGCACTTGCAACTTCTCAAAATCTGCATTTTTGGTCTATTTTGGATTCGGGTTGTTACATATAGAGACAAGATATTCGAGTTTTTAAAAATTATTTTAAGTCTTCAAGTGTATACAATATGAACCCTTATGTCTCTATTTATAGTGTAACATTGAGGCTTACAAAAGGTTAGTCATAAACATGAAATTAACATGAATATAATGGAGGAGGTTATGGAAGTGAAAGGTTACAAGAATAATGGTTATAAAGTTGGAGGTTATGGAGGTTATGGTTATCTTCATAATGGAGGAAAGTAATGAAGATACTGGGTGAGAGTAACTACTTGGTGTAATGGACATTCACACTATAATATTTTATAACACTCCCCCTTGGATGTCCATAGATAATATGCCTCGTTGAAACCTTACTAGGAAAAATCCTATGAGAAAAAAATCCTAGTGAAGGAAAAAGTGTATACATATCTTTTAATACGCTTTGAATGTTGCCTCGTTAAAAACCTTACCAGGAAAACCCAATTAGGATAAAACCATGGTTAAGGAAAAGAGTACAACACATATTTTTCTACCCCCCCTCCCCCCCCCCCCCCAAAAAAAAACTTTACTTGATATCTCGGAGACTATGCAATCCAATCTTATATAAAAAATTCTCAAATATTGATGTTGGCAATCCTTAGTGAATAAGTTTACAAGATTATCACTTGAATGGGTCTTTGAACGTTTATCTCACCATTTTGTTGAAGATCATGTGTGAAAAAGACTTTTGGTGAAATATGTTTTGTCCAATCTCCTTTGATTGTATCATTCCTTCAATTGAGTTATATATTATTTTTGTATATGGTGGCTGAAATATCCTTTTCAAAAGAAAATAACATATTTTCAGAATATGATAGATCATGATTCCAACCAAACACTCTCGACCTAATTCATAGATCAATATTATTTCTGCATGATTTGAAGAAGTGGTTACTAATTTGATTCTTTGAATGCCAAGATATTGTTGTGTCTCCATATGTAAATAAATAATCCATTTGCAATCGAGCTTTATGCGGATCAAATAAATATTTTGCATCTACATAATCAAATCATTTCTGACTCGGAGATTGAGCATTTCAATTTTATTGAAGCTCTTCTTTTCTTCTGAAAGAAAATCACACATCTTCTATGTGTTGAGTCACTTGCTTTGTTAGTCTCTCGTCATAACTTGAATGATACTATGACAATACCTTCACATAACTTTCATTATGTATATAAAATAATCTTCTAGCATTTGCATAACCAGCAATCTGTAAGTGCACCTATTACACTAATACATGGCATTTTAAATCATTTTCATGAGATCAAAAAGATTCTTTCTCTGCATTAAGCAGTCTCAGAACCATTGGGTACTCAATGAAATTTCTTTAAGACCTTTTAAATCCTTCAAGGATTTTCATATAACCTTCATTGTCTAGTTAGACATAATAATCATTCATTATACATATTCAAGTATTTTATCTATTTCTAGACAGAAACAAGTTTCATTGCATCCACCATTGGAGTATATATCTCTATTTAATAATGTTAGGATGTTTGCGAAAATTCGTTATGCCCCGAGGCACAAACCACACTTTATATCTTATGGTTATACTTTCACACAATGATTCATTTGTACCATACTGACATTATATTTTGATCCATGAACTATAAGGTCAAAAACATCACTTTTCTAAGTGAAACAAAATATACTTGAATAGTGCCAATCATTTATCTGTCCACACTATATGACAGATTTGAATTTAAGATCATGGTAACCGTTTATAGCATTGAGTGCTACTTCATATGAAAGATACCGTCGACGGTCATTTTGATATCGATTTCAATACGACATAACTTATCGAGATCTCTTCATTTTTCATCATTTTCAGGTACTTGAAACTTTGCCAAGGTTTTATGAAGTGTTATGTCATAGTCCTTTTTCAAAGCACTTACCTCATTATCATGACCATTTTGATAATTTGCTCATCTCCTTCCTCAAGGAGTTTTACGTTTGGAATCGATTGGTCTATCACGCTTCTGGCGTACCATAGACTCTTTCCTTCAAGGACTATTTATTGGAGCATTTTCAGCTTAATTAAAATATTGAGTTAGCAAATACATCTGTCAAATTATTTGCAACATTTTGCAAATGAGTTCACATATTTTTTTAACGAGGATCTAGATAATTCATCTACACATAATTTTTAGCTTCTAAACAGATCTCCCCCTAATGTTAGGAAATCTAACATTTTTCCCCAACCTCATTTGGGGATCCATCTTTGTGCGTGGTGGAGCAATAAAATCATATGTGCACACATAAAAAAAATTTAGATGGAAATTATTTGGTTCAGGACCCTGAACCAATTGTGATGGAAGAGCCTTGTTGGCTTGATGCATACACGTTAAATAAACTCATCTAATACCAAATTTTATTTGAGAGATTTGTTCTCATAATCAATGGTCTAGCTATAATTGGATGCAAACAATTTCTGCTAAACCAACCAGTATTATCAACATAATTTTATAGTTTGGAACTGTGCTCTTAATTTAACAATTTGAGCAAACAACCTTACCAAAACCAATTTGTAAGTTGATACAAATGCACATGTGACCATACCATAGATGCATCTATTAAATCATAATAGTAAGCGGTCCACATGGTAGGTGAACGGGCCCATATTCACCTTTTTATATGTTCCAAATAATTTCAGTGGATACAATCCCAACCTTAGCTGGTACAATGATCATTTTATCATGAGAACAAGCAACACATGAGAATTCTGGAAGAATCTTTTATTTCTTGAACATATAACCACATGAATTATCAATTCTTTTGCATCACATTTGAACCGAAATGGTCAATCGGTTATGCCAACTGATATTTATTCTAGCAAACTTCTAGTTTCCTTTTGCATGTGATTCCATCATCATGCCTATATTTGTATACAACAAACAAGAGAAAGGTGAGTAACCTTTTATGTAAATATTCATAACCCGCTTTGATTGTAGTAATCTGAAGATATTTAATCTTTCAATAATTTACAGTCTCAATATATATTTTTTTTCAATTCCTTCGAAACTTAAAATGTTTCTTTTGAGACTTACTACAACCTCAATATTATGAACTATTTTCATTTTTGAATAGTAACAAATTAGTTTTTCTGAAACTCTTAATTAAGTTTGTGTACTGCCACAAATTTCACAACACCATTCTTATGGTGACCATCTCCTTCAAGTAGAAAATTATTATTATTGTCATGGTTAAAATTATTACATGCAAGACTTATTTTTTGACAACTAATGACAAATTTGTGTTGCCACACAACAACATTTATTTTGGTCATGACCACAACCTTTATAGAAAATAATTATTTCTTTCTTTTGTCCTCCAATAGTTCATAATAAAACATCCACAATATTTGTGTAGTACTTAAAGTATATGACTAAATGACCATTTATGTCAAAATATCTCTTTTCAATCTCTCAAACCTCCCATAGAGGTGAGATGTGACATTTATCCAACAATACATGAACATGTTCTTATCCATAAGAACACAAGTCACAGTTTCTTTATGAAATGGACCATAACCATTTGAACATGCTCAATAAGTTTTTATTAGAAACTCATTGTCATGCTTTCACATTTATCAAATTTATGTGACTCACCTCAACATCACTTTAAGAGGTCAAATGTACTATCACTTTGTATTCCTTTATTTTGATGGAGGATTTACAAAACTTTTAAAATTGGGTTGCACCAAAAACAATGTGGCCAATAACTTTTTATACCACTTTAATGGATAAAAATTACCTTCATATTTTGAAGGATCATCTTAAGAACCCATACCGTTCTTCCTTTTAATTACCATAATGATGACCATCAACATTTTACCACGCCCATATTCATATAGTAAATCACTTGTCATTTTTCATACTTATTATACACTGCTACCACATTCACATAAGAGAATGGAGCAAATCAATTGGGTGAATTTCATGACTTTTCACCAAAAGTTCATCATTATGCCTTAGTCATTATCATATTATCACTATAGTGCATTAAGACTTAAACCCAACATATTATTATCATGATGCACCAATACTTTAACTCGTTGTCTTACCCACTTGGTGCGATGAAACTCGATTTCATCATCTTACGGTCAATCATTGTCTTAATAAACTAAAGCATTACCAAAAAAAATAAATATCGAAACCCATAAATATAATCTGAATTTGACTTAAAACATAAGAAGAATGAAAAAAAAAATCAATTATTAGAACAACATGTTAGAATCATGTAAAAGTCCCAAGTTAAAATGAATTAAAACCTTTTAACATTCCTTCTCAATATTGTTACGAAGATTTAACATAATTTACTAACCATTTTAAAATAATCACAAAATAAACTTTGTTAGTACAAATAATATATTAATAACTCAACAAGTAAATGTTTAGATAAAGAAAAATAAAGAGGTACAAAAGTAATCAATACTGATAATCCAATCAATATGTATATGCCACATAACTCAATAACTTATCTTTTAATAAAACAAGATCATAAAGAACAATTTCTTTCCAAATTATTAACTTACAAAACTAATTTTACTTTTTAAATATATAAGTGATCAAATTAGAAGTTTGCTCAAAGTAAAAGCAACTTGCTGGACTCATATGATTTTGAGATGGTAAGAAAACTAATGATGCATAATCAAAAGTAAAATATAAAATAGATTATATAGTAATTTACCTTGTTTCCGAGAGAAAAATAAACACAAATATTTTTACCTTCTTTATATTTACTTTGCTTCAATCCTTCAATAGTAGAACAATCGTGCTGATAACGTGTTGCAAAACTAAATCAAAATAAGACAAGAAATATAGAAGATGAAAGCAATAGAAATAGAGAGACAAGAGATAAGAGTTTTTCTTATTATTCCAAGTCTTCAAGTGTATACAATATGAACCCTTATGCCTCTATTTATAGTGTAGCATAGAGGCATATAAAATGTTAGTCATAAACATGACATTAACATGAATATAATGGAGGAGGTTATGGAAGTGAGGGTTACAAGAATAATGGTTATAAAGTTGGAGGTTATGGATGTTATGTTTATCTTCATAATGGAGGAAAGTAACGAAGATAATGGGTGAGAGTAACTTCTTGGTGTAATGGATGTCCATACTATAATATTTTATAACAATGTTTTATTAGTTCTACAATTTCCATGTTGCAAAATTTTATGTTCCTAATAATGATAATATTTCCTTCACTTGATGATCACTACAAGAAAAACAGTTTCTAAGGAAGGGAAATATGGTCCTAGAATGTCCAAATCCGGTCCCAAATTGTCTTTTGAGACGGGAAAAGGCTGGTCGCCACCCGTCCTAAAATGCTTCTTCGCTAAAGGTTAATTGGGACGGGTACCATTAACTGGTCGCTAAATGTGTTTAGGGACGGAATCAAAGCTGGTCACCAAAGTACTTTTAAAGACTACATATCTCGTCCCAAATAGATGATTTTCTTCCTTAAAAACTAGTCATTTTCTGGTCACTAAACCCTTTAGAGACTAGCAACTAACTCGTCCTAGATTACTCTTTAGGGACGATCAACTACCCCATCCTAGATTACTTTTTATTGACAAGCAACCACATCGTCCTAGATTGTTTTTCGAGACAAGCAACACCTCGTCCTAGATGAGCCTCTAGGGGCAAGAAGTTTTCTCATCCTAGATGAAACTTTTAGAGACAAGAAACTATCTCGTCTTAGATGAACTTTTAGAGACGAGCAAAATTTTTGGTCTCTAATTGTCCACCATTGATTCTTGATCCTCATTTCACAAAAGTATTATAAGTTCTACCAATAAATATAAGATTGCTATGGTAAATCTCCATAGAAAAGGCTGATATAAATATAAAAATAGGTAAACATCACATGGTGTTAGTTTCAATATTTGTTTGACAAAAAAAAGCTTAGCAAATTAACAATATCCCGAGCTAGACTATGATTTCACGTCTTGCACAACTTTCCTAGCAAAATAATAATGGTCGTGTGCATCTTCTAAACTTGCATCTTGACTTGACCTTCATTCTTCACAAAAGAACTCTAAAATTAACCAAGGGATATCCAGAATATCAACAAGCCGCAACAACATAAGAAAAATTGATTAAGAAAACTTTGATGAGATGCATTCACCAAGAATCCAAATCTATACCGAAAGCACAAATTCAAAGTGACATAAGCTAGCACAAATGGAGAAATTCTCCACCAAGAAGATTTATATTAGGTTTTAGGGGAAAGAAGTTGTTGCGGAGTAACTAAACAAGCATGATGTATATCATTGTTTCAGCTATAAACCAACGAAGTTATTATTGTAGCAGGGGAAACAAACAAGTTATCACTTTTTTCTTCTCATCATTAATCCTTGTAGAAGCCAAACAATCTCAAACTGTGTGCCTGCAATTGTACGTATAGAAAATTAAAAAATAGAGATAAAGAAGGCAATGATCTGTTAAGCAATTCTAATGATACAGGTTTAGCTAGTTACTTGATCCTTTAAACCAGATCAAGGTGCAACTCAAATCTCTGTTTTGCTGGACTTTATGCCGAGAGATTACGTATATGGATGGAAAATATGATGTACAACAACAAAAGATATAAAAAAATTATCTTAATAACCCCGAGAGTGATGTCAAAGTTCTTCTTGCATCGATAAAGGCCTATTCATGAAGGATAAGTCTTATAGGGGGCGAGACATTTTGTATATGGCTAGGATGTTGTTACTTGTGAGACTACAATGCGTTGTTACTTCTTTCCCCGCCATTTATATCTTGTATTCTTATTCTTAGTGGACAAAGCAGAACTTATATATGGTTGAGTGTATATATGAGTCGAGAGATTCTGTATATGGTCGAGTATAATGGTTCTATAACTTATATACGCTAGCACACAAGAAGCAACAATTTCCAAGACATCTAAAAGGCTAAAACTGAATGCGTATCGGTTTTTCAATTTTTGTCTAGAGAAGAAACGACGCAAACATTAAAATAACTCGGAACAATCTGAAGCATTTCAAATGTGGTAGCTATTACTACGGTTGTAGTCAAGCTAAACGGCTAAAACTCAATGCAAATCGGTTTCCAATTTCTGTCTAGAAAGAAACGACACAAACATGAAAATATCTCGAAACATATGTATAAAACAACTCTGTTTTATCAACAAAATCAGCACTATCCCAGCTTATGTATAAAGATTCATATATAGAATTATTGAATGTCTCATCCACTTCTTGTTAAATGTTAGGAAGAATCAACCTAACTTATGCAAGAAGGGAGTTGGTCACGATTTTTGTCCTGCCAAAGAAAAGTGATAAAACTCACTAAACAAAACTAACTTATATAGGTGATCAAACAACCACCAGCTAAGAGAAAAAAATCACCAACAAAGAACCTCGGAAGTGAAGAAATTCCTTTAAACACGATCAATCATCTAAGAGTTTAGCTATACACTAAATGCTTAAACGAATGCAAATAGAAATTCTTAAACGTTTTATTTAGGAAAATTATTTTTCGATAATACATGCTGATAAATAATCTTTCTAATAGGCTTGCTACCAATGTGATGAAACATCTTTAACATAGCTCAATTTTCTGCATTTCTATTGCTCCTCGCCTGTATTGGTATGTTAAAAAGCCATATCTAAGAAATATTACCAAGTTTAGAGATAGTTTCACATCTAAATATCACGATGAGTTACAAAATGGATACTTGAAATATATAGGCTATTAGATCTCTAGGTATACCGGAAACTTTCAAAGAAAAATGTTCCTTAACTAACCACTCTCATTCCTTCTTTTCTACTCCCTTTGGAATATTATTAAGAGCCTGAACAATTGGCTTATTCTTCACATAAGTAGCATGCAAGTATCCTCTCCATTTGTTCCATAACTCATTCATCCATCCAAATATATGATCACGATGATCATTGAAGTCAACACTCTCAAATTTATCCTACAAAAGGAGAGTGAATATTGTGCGTCAACTATACAAAAGCTATGTATAAAATTGAGAAAAGAAAATATGTGCAACAATGGTTAATATTGGAAATATAAGAATAGTAAGTTCTGATTCATCAAGTTAAACACCGGATGGTAGTTACACCAGTGTATCTTCTTAGTAGATATCCTTCTTTTTATCTTTTTGGTTAGTTGATTAGATTCATGTAATAATTAACGAGCACAAAAAAGCTGAATATAAACATAATGATGATGTAATTCGTAAATGTACCTCAATAGTTGCCCACATGTGATCCAACTTTTGTTGCTTAATGTCCCTCCACGATGGTACTCCCAATGGACACATATTACAATCATGAATTATTTTTCCCAGGTGCCTTGAAAACAGTGCTATTTGTTCCAACTTTCTATTATTGTAAAATGTTACTTTCAGCCTCTTTCCAGCTTCAAGTGATGCAACTTCTTTACACTTGTTGCTCCTCGCACTCTTTTTACATTTCTAGGATTAGATGATCCTATAGTTTTATAATTTAGTAAGAACTGTAGCAACAAAATTTAGTTCAAAAGATTGATAGTGAATGGATTTGTAAATTGTCATACATGTTTCAGTTGTTTGGGAGACTTGCATAACTTGATAAGTAGAACAAAGGGATTTGGTTTCCGTGTTCTCTTTCTCAAGGACCCAAAGAGAAGTGTCATTGTATCTACCTTCTATATATGGAATCACATGAAGTATAATTATAAGAAGTCGCTTGCATCTTTAACCTTCTAAAAGTTAATTACAATATGTTTTTATAACTTTTTTGATAAATTTGTTGTGATTGAGTTTGATAGGAATGCCCGAATATATGGTGCAACTATAAGAATGTATCTCTTGAAAGATATCAAGTTTGGTAAGTTTGAAACTCAAATGGAATTATCACTATTTCTACCTTCTATGTACAGCACCACATGAGGTAATTTGTATCAATTATGTTGCTTCATACATCTTTTGTGAGTTCGAGTTAATTTTATTGTAAGAAAATACAATCGATTCCTTAGACACACACACAACACTAAAATATGATCCATTTACAGTAGAAAATAATTCAATGGTGCCTTTTGCAATTACTAATTTATTTTAGTTAGATAGAAATCTTTTTAAGAATTAGTTGCACGTTCCTATATATTTGGATCGGATTTAATAACTGAAGACACTTTACGGCGTGCTTTGTTAGTATTAAAAGGTAAGCATTCGTTCACTTGTAATTCCGAATAGATTTCTTGAGTCAAATAAAAATTCCTATATCTTCTCTCCGAACATTGTCTTAATGCATAACCCGTGAGTGCCTCTATTTAAGAGTAGTTCACTGTTTTGTTTCTATAGGAACGTTTGTTTCTCTTAGGATTGATCAACTTCGTTTTGGGATCTTATCATGCCACACACTTTAACTTAATGTGCAGCACCACAAGAAGTCATTTACATTAGTTGTTTCAACCTTTAAAGAATTCAAGTTTCATCGGATGCAAACGAAGTTTTAAAGAATCAAAGTTTCATATGCAAATGAAGCTATCACTCTTTCAACCTTTAATGTGCAAAGACCACGGAAGTCATTTATATTAGTTCTATTGCTTTTGACATAGTTCATCAACTTCAGCCCAATCGAAACTGTAACTTAATTATTTAAGGACTGATCCCCTTCTTTTTTGGATCATATCACACTACAAAACTTAATGTTCTTTAAGAAAATGATCAGCAACTAGCCTAACAGAACAAAAGTTCAAAAAAGAAGAGATATAACTCGAACAATACAAACAACAAACTGACTTCACAGATGAAATCAACAAGTAGTGTAACTCGAAAAAATCAAATATAGAGAAGAAAAAAATTCAGGTCCTAAAAGAAGAGGCTTACATGAAACATAAACAAATCGAGAACAACTAGTGATTCAATTTTACAAGAACGGAAAAAATATGGTGCTACTGCTAGAACATATCTTCTTGAAAATCTCGAGTTTTCCAAGTTTTGAATCCTATATGAGGAAAAGAGGATGCATAGCCGAGATACAAGTAGACAGAAATCGAGAGAACCGTATAGAAAAAGATGAAAGAATGCTTTAAATGAAAATGTAACTTAATGTGCAGCACCACAGAAGTCATTTACATTAGTTCTTTCAGTCTTTCAACCTTTAAAGAGTCCAAGTTTCATCGATGCAAACGAAGCTTTAAAGAATCCAAGTTTCGAGATGCAAATGAAGCTCTAAAGAATCAATGTTTCGATGCAAACAAAGCTATCACTCTTTCAACCTTTAATGTGCGGCACCACGGGAAGTCATTTATATTAGTTCTATTGCTTTTGACATAGTTCATCAACTTCGAGACTCAAAAAAAAACGTAACTTAATTCTTTAAGGACTGATCCTCTTTATTTTTGGGATTATATCACACTACAAAACTTAATGTTCTTTAAGAAAACGATCGGCAGCTAGTCTAACGTAACAATAGTTCAAAAACGAAGAGATATAAATCGAACAATACAAACAACAAACCGACTTCACGAGATGAAATCAAACAAGTAGTGTAACTCAAACAAATCAAATATATAGAAGAAGAAAAATCGGGTCCCAAAAGAGGAGGCTTACGTGAAACTTGAACAAATAGATAACAACTAGTGATTCGGTTTTACAAGAATGGAAAGAAATATGATGGTACTTTTTAGAACATATCTTCTTGAAAATCTCGAGTTTTCCAAGTTTTGAAACCTAAATGAAACTATCGTTGTTTCTACCTACTATGTACATCATATACAAGAGGTAATTTACGTAAGTTCTATGTCATACTTCATCTTTCATTAGCTCGAATGAATTTCATCGTAAAAATATGATCAATTCTTTAGGCACACACTATACACTATGTTATAGGAAGAAAACAATCAACAATTCAAATTTTGAGCAGAAAAAAAAAACTTGCAAAAGAGGATGCGTAGCTGAGATACAAGTAGAGAGAAATCAGAGAACTAGCTAGAAGAAGATGAAAGAATGCTTTAAACGAAACGTAACTTAATGTGCAGCACCACGGAAGTCATTTACATTAGTTCTTTCAACCTTTAAACCTTTAAAGAGTCCAAGTTTTCATCGGATGCAAACGAAGCTTTAAAGAACCCAAGTTTCGGATGCAAACGAAGTTATCACTCTTTCAAACTTTAATGTGCAGCACCATATGCGGTAATTTACATTAGTTCTATGGCATTTTACATAGTTCATCGGCTTCGACCCAAACGAAACTGTAACGTAATTCATTAAGGACTGACCCCCTTCATTTTTTGGATCATATCACACTACAAAACTTAATGTTCTTTAAGAAAATAATCGGCGGCTAGTCTAACGTAACAAGAGTTTAAAAAAAAAGAGATATAACTCGAACAATACAAAAAACTAATCGACTTCACGATGAAAATCAAATCAACTCATAGAAGTGGAGGAATACCTGAGATTCGAGTGAATAAAAGATAGTGATTGAGTGAAGATCAGCTGCTGCGCGCATACCTCTGCTTTCTCGTTCGAGAAAACACAGACTGTATTGCGTTTCTTGCTAGGTAGACCAGGTGCGTTTCCGAAAATCGTTGTAAGGGAAGATTGTTGTTAGGGAAGATCGTTGCTAGGGTTTTTGATTTGACGATCACTTTTTTTCTTTTACTTTTAGAATTTTGATGGATCAGTATTATTGATCTTTTAGGCGCCTAATTTTGGTGAAAAAAGATGAACTTTTTTTTTACATTTCAGTTCCCACCTTTCAATATATATTTCTCAAGACCCCTAAATTTTGATTTGGGACCAGTTACTACTTTTTCTAGAGACCAGATTTAGTACCTTCACAAAAACATACAGAATTAAAGACCGAAATAAAATCTCGTCCCAATACATCTACTTTTAGAGACGGGATTATTGACTCGTCCATAAATATTGGTCTTAAATAAAGCTTTTTCTTGTAGTGGATACATTATGTTTTTATCTGTTAATTTACAATCGTGATTTAGAATGCGTGCACTAATATACAATTAATATTAGAGGAACTGGCGACACTTGATCTGCCTGCAATATTTGGTGTTTCACCTTCTGAACCTTTCACATTGGCTGCCAAGTCCAAGCAAGTGCAATCACAAGAGCTTCCCGAATTTGAAGACTTTGCTATAAAACCTCCGGAGCAGTAGTTAAGACGCATTTCTAGTACATCTTCTACACCCTCACCTAGAGAAGAAAGAATGTCTATCTATCCAAATCGAAGGTGCATGAAGCAAAACAACTAGAACAATAGGCCGTGCCACCAAAACAATCATTTTCAATTTAAGATTCACCACCAACTCCAGCGAGTAATGTATCTGATGTTCCTGCTGCCTCATATGATTCCAAAAAACATTATGTCAATTTAGACATTGAAGAAGTAAAGGAATATATGAAGCAATACGTAAGTATTTCTCGATCAGTTTTATTTCATATCTATCTATTTGTAGTTAAATCTATTTAAATATATTTTTATTAGGTTGACAAAAAATTCGAGGATCTTGAGGTTTTAATCAAATTAAACTATATTGAGTTGTTGAAAGCTGTTCGGTAGCAAAATAATCAAGGTGAAAAGGTAGTAATTTAATTATCATGTTTTTTGTGTTTATTAAGTTGTATTTGTCTTATAGATCTATTTTGCTTCATGAAAAATATTGCCAACACATCTATTCGAAATACCGTGGAAGATTCTGATCAAGAAGGCCATGTTGCTCCTTCATCATTACTGATCAATTTTTTGAACAACCAAGTTCTCCCATTGCAATGGATATTGCCAACAATGATCTCATTAATGTAGTTGCTGTTGAGGTTGAAGACAATTTGCTGCCCCGGAACAGAAAGTTGTAGAGATTATGTTTATGATACATTGCTTCATTCATTGTTTACAATTCATTTAGTATTGATATATGATTTATTAGAGAGTATCAAATATACACTTCTATCATATAAACTTGATTGATATATTGCTACATTCCTTGTAACAATTAGTTAATATTGATACAATAAGTTTATTTTCTAATTGAATAATTCTTGTGTCAGTTTGAATTGTTCATATATTCTCCTTCTCTTGATACTTAAATTTACATATGCTTTATACTTTCTTTAATATGTACTCTTGTATCAGTTACAATTACCGATACATTTCTACATTCATTAATACATTAATTTATTATTAATACATGATTTTAACATTGTATCATTAACAACTGTTTTGATTATTTGAAATTTCACTTAATCTTATAAACATAGGGTGATTGTAACATCCCGCCTTAGAAAGAGCTAAAAATAGAAATAACTAATTTGGAAAGAGCCAAATCTGAAATTTTACAAGTTATGCTTAAATTGTGAGTTTTGGGTCAACTTTAAACGACCATAACTTTCAGTACACAATGAGTTAGGTGGCCCAGAAGATATCAAATGAAAGGTCTTGGAATCTTCTTTCCAACGCCACCGAGTTTGCTAATTTCAAGCTCGTATGAGGGAGATATGCCCGTTTGAAGTCAGGTTGTCCAGTTAAGGAAAGTTACCCGAAAATATGAGGGGTATTTTGATCTTTTCCTTACCCAATTAGAGTAATTCGTTTCTAGTAAGATTTTAGGGGTCTAAAATGATTTGGTTCAGTTTTACAATCCTAATCTACGCTTAGGGTTTTAAAAAAGAGTTCAAGAAGAGAAAACAGGAGAAAGGAGGGAAAATTCAAGGCGTTCATCGAAATTTCTTGCAGAACGGAGGTTGTTTCGCCAAGGGTTTGATACCTAAGAGGTGTGTGAGTTCTCATAGTGTTGGGTTCGTTCACCCACATGCCAATCATGCTATTTTAATGCAATTTCGTTCTCAAAGTTGAAGGATTAGAGTTTTTGATGAGTTTTCTTGAAATTCCATTCGTAATCTTGATTCTTGGGGTTTTGATGAGTTCCTGAGTTGAACGTTGGTGATTAATTTGAGAGTTGTTTTGAGAAGATTATTGTGTACTTTTGTCAGGTATTCGAATCTAAGTGATTGGGGAAGAAACCATTCGATTCTAGGTGAGTTAGGGTCAGAAAACAAGAAAGAAAGTCTTGAGAGTTCTTCCGAGTCTTTTGATAAGTTTTTTGCAAACCTTTTTAAAACTTGTTTTAAGACTTGAACATTTGAGTTTGAGGAAGAGTAGAGTAGTTGAGTTCATTTTCTATAAAATGATACGTGGGAACTAAGTATTCCCAAGAGTAAATGTTTCTACATTTAAGATAAGAGGAAACATCGATTTCCAAAAGAGTTCATGAGCAGTTTTGAGTACTATCTCTTTTAAGAGAATTTTTTTGAGTAATAATATCAAGGTTGAGGAAGAGGAAATGTTTTCTTTAGAACATATGAGCTAAGTTATATGTTGGGAGTAGTATTGAGCACCGATATGTGGGAGAGTTCTAACAACTCACATCTATATAAACCATGTAGCCAATGTGGGTAGAAAGGGTTATACTTTTTAGATGATTCCTTTATTGTTTTTTAGCATAGACTAGTGGATCCACTTAGTTGAGGAGTTCTATACCCTGACAAAGTATAGGACAATTTTGGCAGCGTGGGCGAGACGCTGTATCATTACATAGCTCATAGTGATGGTTGTCAGTTAGAGAATCTTCCAAACAAAGTTTATTTTGTATTTTTACATACAAACTGAGTTATATTGTATTTTTCAATACATTGAGTTGCTATCTACTGTTTTAAAAGCCTTTCTTTATATTTGCATTATTGTTATTGCTTTTATATTAAAATGAGTTGAGTTGAGATGAGGTAAGTTGTTTCTTCAGTTCCAGTTTCAAGCTTATATCATGCTTAGATTTCCCCTTGCATGCTCGTACATTCCATGTACTGACACCATTTAGCCTGCATCTTTTATGAACAGGTAACCAGGATCATCAACCAGCGCTCCGTTGATCCAGTCGAGTTTCAAAGTTATTTAGTGAGCCTCCTTGCTTTCGGAGGATCCCTTATTTATTTTCAATTATGTCAGTTTTGTTAGGATGATCGATGGTCTTGTTCCGACATCCCTCATAGTATTAGAGGCTGCATAGATAGATAGACAGTAGTTCATAAGTCTTTTCATTTTCAGTTGTTTATGTTGAGACTTGAGTTGCCTCTTTGTCCAGTTGAATGTTTCCTTTAAAATATTCTGAGTTTATTATTTGAGTTTATCTTTTGAGATTATTCTATGTTAAGTAAGTCTTCCGCTGAGAGTTGAGCCAGGCCAATTATTGCTACTCAATCATTGAATGCTATCAATGGTCATGAGTTAACTAACATTCACGATTTCTATCGAACAGTTAGCTACCTACTGAAATTTCAGGCAAAGAAATTCTATTGCATGATGATTCAAAGATCCCTATTCCACGAAACAGGATACCATCAAAGATTTTTTAGTCTCGATATTTGACTAATTTCGGGTCTAGTGAGAAAGGCAAACAAAATGGATTCTAATATTCGTCAGAATTTCTCATTTGAAGAATGGAAAAGGGTCATATTTACCCCTGTACTCTTAGAAAATGATCATATTTTCCCTTCATCATACTTTTTTTTTTTTTTTATATATATTTGTCCCTGACATCCAACTTTAAGGTCATATTTATCCTTTATACGTTAAACCTCCATATTCCCACATAATAATACCAATGTGGCGCCTACGTGAATTTTATTTTCACCTAATTAAATCAAATATTATTTAAATAATTTTAACCTACTGCACACATTAAACCCAATCCACTAATCAAAATAAACCTAATTTGATTCTTTCTTAAACTTTCTCTATGGGCGTTTCTAATGGAACAAACGTAGAAAATTATGTACCTCCTCGGACAGATAGACAACAATCAACTTAAGAACTAAAAATAAATTTTAACATTCAATTCAATAATTTTGTTAAGTAAATTATAGCTAACTATTATTTTTAATCTCGACGCACAAAATTAGTTAATTAGCATTTTATTAAACAATAAGTAGAATTTTACAAACATTCTACATGTGATCTGTTTTCTCGATAGTATCAGGTGGTGGAGAAGGTGAAGTGAGGTTCAACAATGGAGATGAAAGATTCAAGTTGGTTTCCAGTGGCTATAGATGGTGAAATGGGGAGAAGATGAAACCAAATTCGAAACAGCTACTAGGAAACTTCTATATCTAAAATATTTAATGCGGTTCGAAAATATATTTATTTGGTGGATCTGCTTTGATGGTTTAAGGGTGATGTTTCAGCTTTTCGGTGGTGGTGGAGATCTAACAATTTCATTCCTCTATACAATTCCATTAACCCATCTCTCCCAAGCAAGCATAAACTCAAACCCCACGATAGTTAAGGGCTTGGTCTTGGGTTAATTTTTGTGGTTAGTTGGTCGAGTTCAATTCTATGTGGGTGGGTTAAAATGATTTGAATAAGATTTAGATTTAATAAGGTAAAACTGAAATCCACGTAGGCACCATATAGATAATATTATGTGGAAATATGAAAACTTAACGGATGAAGGGTAAACATGGCCTTAAAGTTTGATGATAAGGGAAAATATATCAAAAAAGTATGACAAAGGACAAATATTATCCTTTTCTAAGAGTATAGGGATAAATATGACCCTTTCCATTTGAAGAATTTGTTTTTTTTTATCAACCTCCGTCCGATTTAATGGATGAGTACTGTTAGCGGATTGCTAAAGGACTCCTCAGAACACATATCAACAAATAATTTTTATTTTAATATTTCCAAATAGGATTAGATCATTCTATATTTAACTTGAATTGACTAGTAATAATCATTCAGGAAATCAAAAGATGATCATTACAGAGAAAAATCCTTTTTTTTTTTGGTTTGATCAGATGGACTTTATTATGCATTTTCTAAGGATAAAATTATTGAATAAATACTGGACTGATGAGGTATAGTAGGAAATTACACTATCCATGTATCAGATACATGATTGTTATATATCTGATACATAATTATGTTGTATCGGGTACATTTATATGATGCATGTGTAATCATAGATTAGTAGATACATTTAATTTACATGTGTCAGTGAGTTCGCATCATGTTGATTAATTATTGTATTACGTACTTTTTTTCTTATTTATTGTGCATCACATCAATGTAGTTTTTTAATACCTTCTAAAGAAGTCAAAACTTTGATTTCCAAAGCAATACAGATACACACCAATATATTACGTGTTCAAAATATTTATCAACAATGCACACAGAAGGTACTATTGTAGTTCTACTAATGATATTTTTAGTACGCAGGAAGACATGTATCATAATGAGATACACTTTTTAGTACTAAGATACATGGGGCTATTTTTGACCACTTACACACAAATGCCATCGTAGTTGATTTCCTAACCTTTTGCCCACTTTTTTTTTGTTAAAGAATGTCTATTATCACTAGCTGCTGCTGTGGGCAAACCTTTACCACTAGATCAAGTCCCAATCAATAAGTCTAGACCTAGTTATGCTCGTGTTAAGGTGATGGTTGATCTAAACAAGGAATTCCCGAAGGTTGTTTGAATGAACATAGTGAATGAATCTATTGGGGAAGTGAGGTCTAATATGATTGTTATCAAATACGATTATGTTCCCAAATATTTGTTTTGAATGTTAAATACATGGTCATAATAAGGAGGAATGCAGAATGAGTAATTTACCAAATCACAAAGAGGAGGAAAATATACTTCATAAAAATAAGGATCAAGGTACTTGAACCTATTCCTTCTAATTGACATAATGTGCATAGATTCCAAAAAGGTAAAGCTAGAGTTCTTTCAAGTGGTCGGTTGGAGACCCGGGTCAGTGTAATGTAGTGAAAGATTCATTACCCTTTGCAGTTTATGTTCTACTAGCAGTCAAGAATAAGTTTGATGCTCTTATACATAATGAAGAGGAAAGGATTTTTGAAGAGGCTTTACAAGTAGCAAATCCAGTAAATGATAATATTACAGTTCATAACAAAGAGAAGGTAATGGAGAAACCTACTTCAACAAAGGAATGAATCTCTAATTCTTTTGGGCCAACACAATCAAATGGAACTTCATCAGCAGCAGTTCTTATAGTCCTAGTACTACCTATTAAACAAGTTAGAGATAAGGAGAGTCAGCAGTTGGTGGATAGAAAAAGGAATGCAATAAATTAGTGTCTACTATATATTACTCAAACATCTTTAGCATCCAGTAGACAATGTAGTCAACATGAAGGATATACTGATGCTATCAAAATGGCTATTCAAATATGTTGGGTTTTAAAGGTGTGAACAGGAAATGAAGGGTTGTGACTCTCCTGAAGAGTTGTGACCATGCCGAAGGGTTGTGAACTTTATGAAAGGTTGTGTCCTTTCTAAAGGATTGTGACCGTTTGAAAGGTTATGCCTTTTCCAAAGTGTTATGACCTTTCTGAAAGGTTGTCTTCTTTCCAAAGGGTTGTGACCTTTACCCTTTATTGGCTATAAATAGAGAGGTTTTCTCTCATTTTTCTGTATCGAATTCTTCCCTTCTTTTGCATACATTTCTTACAAAACAAAATCGATCGATCGTGTCTGTGTGTGTGATTCTTTGTTGTCATTTTGAGTTCGTTGAAATTATCGAAGTTTGAGGTACCGCTACTTCTTTAATGGTTAATCCGTTTTATCTTGGGAGGAATTAATCTGCAACCTCGGGTACTTGAGGGGATTAATTTCTTAAGGACACACAGTGAGTTCTGTGGACTCGGATAGTTCTTTGTATTTTTCTTTTCATCTTTTATTATTTCTGGTTTGCTAATCTGAATACAGGAGGTAACAAAATATATAAAAGTGAGGGTATAGTTCCTTTGTGTGTTGATTGTGATAATCATGATGATAAAGTGGTAGACACTAATATTAGAGGGAGTACGACAGTAGTACAAGAAGATGATTCCAAAATAATGATCGTGCAAAGAGAATCTCCTAATAAAATTTTACATGATATCATATCGCACAATGAGGAGGAGAAGGTTTTGTTTGAGATTGATTGAAGCAACTGATCATCATGAAAATATAATAATGGTGAAAGCAGAGGAAACTAAAGTCACTGATGATACTTTGGCTTTCATAGCCAAAGATGCTGACTTGTCTCCAAGAATGTTGAAAGCTGCAAGAATAGGTAAAAACTAGGAGATGGTGAAAATATTCAACCCATCAAAATTCAATCAAAGAGAAATAAATCAGTTTTTTATAGATGATGAAGTCCTTTACTTGGAATATAAGGTCGGTGAAGTTACAACAAGCTTTCCAAAGAGTTCAAATGCTATACAAGTGTCATAAATTCTCTTTTACTGCTCTTTTGGAACCTTTTCAAGATAGTAGATGCATCAACAAGTATAGAAGAAGGTTGAGAATGCCAGTAGCTACTTCTAATTTTAATGGAAAAAATATGGATATTCACAAATCATGATTTTTACAGTACGATTATTAGTAATACTGAGCAACAGTTAACTCTTAACATGAAGCATCAAACCTTGCTTTACAATTTTTATATCACTATTGTATATGCTGAGTTTAGTGCAGATCAAAGGTTGGAGTTATGGAATGATATTAATCATGTGGCAGATGTTATCAGTGGGCCTTGGTTAGTTGGGGTGGGGGGTGGGGGTGGGGTTTAATGTGGTAATGAATGTAGAAGAGAAAATAGGGGGTCTTCCCGTGTTAGATGTTGACCATGAAGATTTTGAATGTTGTATTTCTAATTGTGAGTTGATAGAAGTTCCCTTCAAAGGTAGCCCATTCACATGGTGGAATGACAAAGGTGGTTATAACTGTATTTATGAGAGATTAGATAAAACTCTCATTAATCAGGAGATGCAAAATTGGTTGCATCATACAAAAGTGGAACACTTACCAAGAACTTTATTTTTAATTATATAAGTAATTTTTTTAAACCAAATGCCCCATCGGGGTTTATTAACCAAAATAAAAGAGTATTACAGACCAAAACCTAAAAGTGGTTTCGATCTCAATAAAAACAAAAGAAATAATACCTATTGGACTACCTAAGATAAAAAAAAAGGAAATAAACAAAGACATTAGAATGGCAAGAGCTTCAGGAGGTTTCCAAAACCCCATTTCGAGACTTCTTCTTCAATCAGCCACTTAGAAACTCTGTATCCATAGCTTCCTCGACACCACCATATATACCCGTCCGACCTTCATCTTCTACAAACGTTATCATGTCCGGCTTGTAATCACTTGAACGCCAAAATTCTCGCTAACGTCATGATTCGTTACCAATGAAGACTTTTTCAACATGTATGTGGTAGATCTATGCTGGAATGGAAGGTATGTGCCCAAAAGAAAAGAAATGAGATAGCCCATGATTTGAAAAAAACTCGATGATCTATTGCGCCATTTGCCTTATTTTCCTACTTTAATTTTATCTTCTTAACAGATTGAACCCCAAAGGGGTTAATACCACTATTTAAAAAGATGAAATTTTAGATAAAAGATTAGGATAGTTTATTGCGTGATGCATTTCATCTGTGAGTTTAAATGTTGTTTGCTCAATATCATAACATCCTATAACTTGTGTTATATGTTCTCCTTATTCTTAGATTTGACATGTTTTCGATTTCCAATTGAATTATTGTTTGTACCTATTGAGGTGTTTCACTGATGTTGTATAATTGTTTCCTGTTTGTACCTGCAAAATCAAAAGAAATGTTGGAAAAAAATCCGCTAGTGAGTTTCCTTCTCGATATGTATGCATCACTTCCACTTCTGTGTCCATCATCAGTCTCGTAATGTAACCTACATTCAGAGATATTAACCAAGGGGCCTCCCAACTTCCACATAGTATTTTATGAGCCATTAGTGAATCAGTTTCAATGATCAAGGGTACTAGATTATGTTCGACACAGTATTCTATACCCATTCTAATGGCGTTTATTTCTACTTCAATAACTGAAAGTCTCCATCACCCTTGATTCAGCATATATCATCCTTCCTTCTTCATCTCTTAGACAGAAAGCCATTGAACTTTTTCCATCTTTTACAGCTCCATCAGTATTGCACTTTAATTTACCCCTAGGAGGGTGTAGCCATCTCACAAACTTAGTTTGAATCAGTGAAGTATACCCCTCCAGAAACTTCACAATCAATGGACAAACCTTTGGAATGTCTTTTAACGATGGGTATCTGTACCTAGTAAACAAATATACATTTTTGTGAATCTCCAATATCATGATTTGTCTAGACATACCATCACCATGCTTGATCACATTCCCTCTCTTCCAAATTTGCCATATTATAAAAGCAGGAACTGCTTTAAATATTGATTTTAATTTAGTAGCACAGTTAGCCTTCCACCATTCCTCCAAGGTTTGTTTGATATGCACCACCTGAAAATACAGACCTGCAGCCTCATTGAATGACCTCCAAATTTGATATGAGTCAGGACAATCAATAAATAAATGAACAAAGGTCTCTTGTACATTGCCGTTACAACAACTACATATTTTAGAGTTGGTAATTCCTCTTCTAATGAGCACTTCAACAATAGGAATTCTCATAAACTACAACCTTCATAACATGAAAGACGCCTTAAAAGGTAGTCCTTTCACCCATATGTTTAATATTTTCTCTATGGGCTCCTTCCTATTTCTACATAAATCCTATGCTGATTTAAATTTAAATTTTCCGAATTCACTCGGCATCCACCAAGGTTTGTCTCTTTCCTATGAAGGAGTTAGAGTTCCCAAGATTCTATTAACATGATTATTAGTTTTGATGAGTCCACAAATTGGACTCATTTAGGGCTATATTTTAATAGAAATTGTATCCTCAAATTCTTATTTTATCTCAATATCTAATGAAAACCCTTAAGTTTTAGGTATTTGAAGTTTTAAGGAAAGCATCGACACTATGTTGCAAAAAGGAATGAAACAATTGAAAAGAATGAGGAAATGAAGGCATGAGGATCGCCGAGTCCACTTGGTGAGTCACCAAAGCGTCTTACTTCGCCTTTTGTTCCATTGTGCTGAGTCCTGAAGAAAAGGATCAAGTCGGCAGAAACAGGGAGCAGTCGGCGCATCGCCAAGCAGTTTCGCGAGGCAGTACCATGCCGCCCAATGTACCAGAGCATGACGATGCTGAAGGCTGGTGCAAGACGGCGATGAACAACACCAAAGGGTGAATCATCGAGTTGATCGGCGATTCCGACTAACGACGCCGAACGATCCGTTGCAGCACAAATCTGTGATAACTATAAATACTAGTTAGAGTTTTAGTTTTAGAAGGGAACAATTATTATAATTTTTACTTAGAGTCGAGCAATTGTGATAATTTTCATATAGAATAGTACTTTTTGAGGGTTTTGAAGACTTGAAGAAAAACAGGGTTTCATCTCCAAGGATTTGGACTTGGGTCTCTTAGATTCTTAATTCTTGGCCTGTAACAAGACTTAAATCTTCATACCCATTTGAATGCAAGCTCATTTAGGTATAAATTTTTGTCTCTTGATGTGTGGCTAAAAACCCCAATTCTTGGGGTGTGATTTAGCGAATATGGGTTAAGATAATTGTTGGGTCTTGCTTGCTGATAGTTTAATCGTAGTTTAATTGTGATTTCGTTTAGTGGTTATGGATAAATTTAATGAATTTGTAGTTTCAAATGAAAGTTTATTTATGTGTTTTCGGCTTGCTCGAGAGAGAGGTCGTAAAACTAAGATCACTAGATTGATGGCCAGTGTGAGTGGGTCGACATGAGGTTCAGATCAAGAGAGTGAACCCTAGTCCCATGTCCACACACTCAGCTCGAGAGAGTGAACCCTAGTCCCATGTCCACACACTCAGTTCGAGAGAGTGAACCCTAGTCCCATGTCCACACACTTAGCTCGAGAGAGTGAGTGGGTTAAGGTGTAGGCTGGTCTTCATGCGACAAGTGGGTGTTCTAGAGGAACACATTTGAAACAGGGTAAGTTGCTCGAGAGAGAGATTATCCCCCTTAAAGCTTAGCCTAGTCACAATTACTCTATGAATATTCTATTGAAAGCATGCACCCAATAATCTAGCTTAAGCCGTATTCCCGTCACATCCCAAGGATCCCCTCTTATATCTTAGAAACCCTTGTTTATTTTGTTGTTTTTTTACTTACTAGTGACAAAACCCCACATTGTTAATTGACATGTTTGTGTCCCCCCTTTAATTTACAATGTTTTTACTCGTTAATGTCTTTAGCTATGACTAGTTAGAACTAAATTTTATTTTTCTATAAATTCTCAAAACTACTCTCTTGGGACGATCCCAACCCTTGGTTGGGTTACTAAACTATTATATGATCGTAGACACTTGCATCAGAAGTTGTGTCTTGATTACGCAAACATCAAGTTTCCTCAGCAAGATTATGTTGTAATATTGTCTGATCCTATTAATCCTCATTCAAAAGCTGATTAACAAATTCCACCTGACTTTAATCATGATTATGATTCAGGTGATAGTGTAGGGCTCCCAATTGAGTTCAATTATCATACCATACCTTAGCATGTCCTTCCTTTGGTTTCCATCATATCTTATGATCAAAGTAGTCCCTTGCCAATAGCATATTCTTCCATACTTGAGATCCACCTCTCCATTCTACTGTTTGTGGCATGTGCTTCTTACAATATTTATTCCATATATAGTTAGACCACATTGTACTAGTTATTCTAAATTTCCACCATAACTTGGCAAATAAAGCCTTAGAGAGGTCAAATAAAGACCTAAATCCTAATCCTCCTTCTTCTTTAGGCATACGTATATCCTTCCATGCTATCCAGTGGGTAGATCTTCCCTCCTCTTTGAAGTTCCACATGATTTTAGCAAGCATTCTATGAATATCACGTATTACACACTTTTGGGGGTTCAGGACACATAAAAGATAAGTAGGGATGCTCTGAAGCACACTATTTAATATAATTGTTTTACCCCCAAAAGTCAAAAGCTTTTCATTCCACAACTGTAACTTGTCTTGAATCTTCTTAATTAAAATCATGAAATGTACCTTCTTCTTCTTAACGTGACCATAGGGCAGCCTAGGTATGTCAAAAGAAATAAACCTCTTGATAAACAAGTGATCTCCTCCACCAACTGTGTGGAAGTGTGCGCTACCTTATTATGAACATAATATGAGCTCTTATCTTTATGATCAACTATCCTGATTGTTCCTCATATTTTCTCAAAACTCCCATTATAAGCTTTAACAATTTTTTGTTTGCAGCTCCAAAAATAATTGTATCATTTTCATAAGACAGATGATTCAATTTATCACTCCATTTAGGTAATTTATAGCTTTTATAATCATATCTCTCAAATAATTGATTCACAGCTCTAGATAACACTTCTGTAGACAATATAAAAAAGCAGGTGATAATGAGTCTCCTTTCTTGACCCCTCTTGTAGAGTGGAAAAATCCATGAGCCTTCCCATTAATAATAACTATCTACCAATTATTAGCAATAAGTCTCCAAATCATGTCTAGAATTTCAGCATCAAAACCCATCTTGTCCAAGACTTTGATTAGAAAATTCCACTCTACTTTGTCATATGCTTTTGCCATGTCCAATTTGATAACCACATTATCAGGCCTACCCCGTAGCCTTATGTAAGATATGACCTCCTGAGCCAACAACACCTTTTCAGTTATATTCCTCCCTTTAACAAAGCCAAATTGATTTTGTGATATCAGTTTAGGTAGATAACCTTCAATCCTATCATGAACCAGACTGGAAATGATCTTATTTAAGAAGTTACTCAGACTAATTGGTCTAAGATATGAGAAGGACTAGGTAATATTCTTTTTGGGTAGTAGAACCAAATTGTGTGAGTAATAAATTTTGGTAGGGAAACACCCTAGAAAAAGGCATGCACAATCTGTATCATATCATATCAGGGCCTACAATATCACAACATGTCTGAAAGAAACATCCAGTAAAACCACCAGGACCACATACACTATCTACATTTAATTTAAATGCCAACTTTTCAATTTCTTCTGCATTAGGTAGAGCGTTGAGAAACTCATTATCTTCAAGGGATTGTTGGATACCATGTAATAGAATCATTTCCTCTTCTATATCTCCACTAGTGAATTGCTTTTCAAAAAAGCAAACTCCTTCCCTTATGAGCTCATCATTAGAATCTGTCTATGTGCCATCTTCCTTGAGGATTCTTTTCGGTGTAAGCCTTTTATATCTTCCCCTAACAAGTCCATGGAGTAATCAAGTATTTCTATCTCCTTATTCAAACCATTGTACACTAGTCTTTTGCCTCCAAAATTCTTCTTCATAATGAAGATAAAGCTTTAATTCGGCATGTGCTCTTTGCAATATTGATCTATTAACGGGTGAAGGGTCTTCTTGGAATAGTGTCTCTTTAATCTTCACAATCTCCTCTCTAATAGTCAATTTCTTAATGATTTCTCCAACAATCTCTCTGCTACATAAGGTCAAAGCCTTCTTGGTCCTTTTCTGTTTCTGCTTCAGTCGAATGAAAGTATCATCTTAGTTTTTAGCCACCCAATTTTGTTGAACAACATTTTTGAAGTCTTCTTTTTCAGTCCAAAACTTTAAGAACTTGAAAGGCTTTGCAATAGGAATATTGCCCACACCACAAGTAAGGAGTAAGAGGGCATGGCAGGCCTTTTCCTAGCTAGGTCTTGTAGTTCATTGTTGCCATAAATCTCCAATAATGAATCATTAACTACAACCCTATCTAATCTCTTGAAAATACAAGTCTCATCTACTCTGCCATTCCACCAAGTAAAAGGATTTCTTGAGAAATAAACATTACAAATCACATGAGTTAAGATATAATACAACGTCCTCATATTCATGTGGATAAACACCAAGTTTTTCTTCATCTCTGAGGATCACATTAAAGTCACTACTCACCAACTAAGGCATATTGAATTGTTGGTTGATTGAAGACAAATCTCCCCATAGACTTAGTCTCTCAATATTAGAGCATTTAGCATACACTATAGTTGCTAATATTTGATTTCCATCTTCTAATGTGAGTTGTAAAGTTAATTGTTGATCGGAATCTGCTACTACACCCACTTGAATATGATGATTGACAAACACCCAAATCTTCCCATTAGTATTTTAATTAGCATATGGCATTCCAATTCTTCTTTTGTATCTTTGAAGTGGTTTTGTACTTTGAAATGGTTTCATCAAAGCAATCATCACAAATTTGTGATGTCTATGAAGCATTTGTACCCTATGAAAGGTCTATTGTGTTCTTACAGACCTAATATTCCAAAATAAAGCTTTGTAACTCATTTGGACATTGATTTTACCCCCTTCCTAGTTTGAATTCTAGTAGGCACAGAGCTATTAATATATTTTTTCTCCTTGTCTTTCCTTAATTATGAGGACAATTTTGGTGATAGCCCAGCCTCCTTACCAATGTTCCGCATATTGGAGTCTTCTTCTTCTTCTTCTTCTATGTCGACTTTTGTCATGATTATAGGTTCCTTATTCAGGCAATAATGTGCAATCAATTCATGCAACCTTTCCATTGGGGCTATTTTTTAGGAATGACTGGAACTAATGTTGAGTCATTTGCACACAACTCCAGGTGAAGGTTGATAACTTCCAAATATACTTCTTGAAAAGAAATATAAACGGTCGTATGCAATATATTTAACCAACTATAAGTCGGGGTTGATCCCATATAGAATATGAAAGAATATTGTCAATAGAAAATATTTAACTCGATAGTCGTTATTTAAAAAAGGGGGGATTTAAATTGAAATAAAACTAAGAAGAATAAAATAGCTTTGAACTAAGAATTTATTTAAATTCAGATTATTAGAAATAACTAGGAATGTGTTCCCCATGATTTCATAAAATAGCAAGAATATTGAACTAGTGATCTATTTCAATTTTTAGCATTCAAGATTGGTAAGTTAGGCGTAAGATCCCATACTTTTTCTCTAATCGTGCATAATATATGTAGTGTAGTATGGCATGGTTATATGAGGTGTATATGACTTTGTATCCTACATTGGAGATTAAGATTGCAAGTAGGTGGCAATATCAAGAACCTAAACTAAAGTGTTAGGTCAAAGGGACCCCTCAAACAAAGTTCATGATAAAAGAAATGACTCGGGTAGAACTTCACCTATTTGAAAGGTTTAACTTGTCCCATACCTCGTCGATAAGCCTATGAGTGTAAAATATGATAAGAATAGTGTGTTATGAGGTATTATAATAGCACAAGGGTCGTATGCTAAGTTTGGAAGTCAAGAAAATTAGTGAAACTAAAGTCGGCAAAAGTTATCGAAGTTTCTCTAATAATATTTTCTTAACTTTGGGTCAAATGTCTTGGATGTTTTCTCCCAATATACAAAGAGTTAGAAGTCCTATCACCCATTAAATCGAAGGCCTACAAGTCTAGTTTGCAACGCATAAAAAACCGTATCCAACCGACATCAGAGTAAAAATTTATGAGGGTTTTACTACGGACTGCAGGGGCAGAATCCGGGTCGAGTCAAAAAAGTGGTATGTCGGCTTACTCAACGTTTTAAGCCATGAAAACATTTCATTTTACTTCCAAACCAGAAAGAAAGCTTAATATAGGGTTCCTATGGAGTACCTGCATGATGAAAGTCAGTTTTTGACGATTTTTACCATTAAAAATTGCCCCCGTGCTTAGAAACGTGATCTCTACACGTGGCAATCGTTTTCCCCTTCTATTAGCTGCGTTTGGAGCATTTTTTTGAAGTTATAAATTTGTAGTTATTGTTGTTTCTTCAGGTTTACACTTGGTTAATTGAGGTAATCATCTCGGGACTCTTTTATGATTGTTTTTATGAAGTTCTATGGACATTTCGTCAAGTTGAGGCCATTTGGCAAATCTACCGATTTAAGAACAATTATGAACTATTTATAGGTGTGTACCAGATGTGTATATATAGTGTTTGTGAAGTTTAGGATGTAAGGAACAACTTTCGTGAAGAAGCTACGGCCATTCGAGTGTTCATTGAAAAGGTATGTTAAGGCGAAACGAAGTCCCTCATTTTAGCACCACTCCTAGGAAATTCCTAAAACGCCAAATGTGATATGTTGTTATTCTCTTGCTAGAAAGACCTTCAGTGAAAGGCATTGGGAACTCAACTGAATTATTTTCATGATTATGTTATTTTGATATTTCACTCGTTCGGATAAATAGAGTGTTCGACATCTACTAGTCATTTTATCAGTTTCCTTGATTATATGTCCGCACGTATGAATTCGTATTCTTCCTTGGGTGATGTGAATTAAAATGTCACACGAGACCCTTGTTCCTTGTGATCAGCCCTCTTTCTCCATTAAGAGTATTATTAAAGAAAAACTTTAAAGTAGCTCATGACCTTCAAAACTCTCAAATATAATTTAAATGTAAACTATTAGAACGCTTGGTTTTTGAAATATTTCTTTTATAAATTATCTAGGAACCAAGTTAGGGACTAAGTAAGTCACCTTAAACTTGTTATGAATATCATCAAGGTTAGGTCATCCTTCTAAAATCCGAGTTAAATTTTCAAGCTTATTTGGAAGAACATATCAAGTTCCATGAGATTGTTATATGTTATACGAAAGTTATTATGGGGTTATGAGAACAAGACTATAAACGGGCCAAGATTGGCAACATGACAACAGTAACTCATAGGTGTTATAAATCCATGACATGACATGCTATGCATTCTACTCCCGAGCTATAATCGAGAGGTATGGGGCCTATTGCCTTTATTTATACGTATGAGACACAGATGGCCACAAGTTGGCGAATATGATGCTGTTCGCTACCGAAAAGCATCACCATTGCTAGCATTTGGTTAGGTATGTCATGCATTTGCATCTATATATATATATATATATATATATATATGTATGTATGTATTCACGACATACGATTATATGAGCATACCATGCATATTTAAGTAGTAGGGGGCAAAAGGTCAACCATGGAGATTATTTGGGTTTCAGTTTCAAGTAGTATCTCTATTACCCTTTTACAGTAAATGTTTATGATTTTACATTTCACTTTACATACCAACACCTTTTTATTCGTACTGACGTCCCTTTACCTGGGGACGTTGTTTTTTGTTTTGTGCTAGCAGGTACAGGCATGGACTCTAATCGACCCACCCGCTAGGATTCAGATTCAACTGTGAGTTGGTATGCTCTATCTTATCCTGGGTCTATCAGAGGATGTTTACTTTTGTTGTACAATTTGGGTATAGTTGGGGCCTTGTCCCGACAGTGATTATGTCACTCATAGAGGCTATTGTGGACACAATATTATGGGTTTTCTTTTTGTATGTTTCAACCTCCAGTCAATAGTCTTGGCATGTATATATAGGTGTGTGTGTAAGTAGGTATGTTTTCGGTTGTGCCCTCGTCGACTAGATAGTACTTATTTTTTTTTCAGTTTGTCTACCATTGTTTGTATAGTTATTCTCTTTCAGGTCATGACCTCTGGGTCTAGGCTTTACTTTTTAGAGGTTGTACTGCCCAATCTTTTTGCCTCACAAGTTTGGTTTAGCTAGTATGTTTCAGTGGGTAACTCGATGAATTCGGGTATTGAGTGCCAGTTATTCCCCCTATTTTGAGGCGTGACAAACTTGGTATCAGAGTAGGTTGTATCCCGGGGTTTCCACAAGCTGTGTCTAGTAGAGTCTTGTTTATGTGTGTGTTGTGCACCACACTTATAATATAGAGGGTATAGGACATTTATGAATGGTTACATTTCATTAAACTGATAGATCGTGCTATAGTGCAAAAGTATTTGAACATTTGAAATCGAAGTCGTGCTTTATGTTTCTTATTTAATAGGCTACACTCGCTCCGGATAAGGCATATCGAGAGATAGGTATGGATCCAAGGGAAGGTACTAGCTGTTCCCCACCGGGTCAAAGAGATAGATTTCCCTTAGAGGCACAGGGTGGATCTCCAGTACCCCTAGTACCAGCCTCCCTGACACCTATTGAAGCCCGAGGAGATGCAGTACCCCCACTCTTACTAGTTCCATTGGTACCTGATGAAGCTACGGACATAAGACCTCTAGTACCTATTGTTCCTCCACCAGAGATCTCTGGTGAGTAGGGGATGAGAGAGGTAGTTCAGTTGCTGACTAGGATGGTTTCTATTCATGAGCGACAACTGGAGTCAGGAGTAGATATTCAGAGAGATCGGTCGAAAAGTTCAAAGGTACGAGAGTTTCTTTATTTGGCCCCTCCGTTATTTACAAGATCTAGTCTTACTGAGGATCCCTAGGACTTTATAGACCATATATATAGCGTATTGAGGGTGATGCATGCCTCCGTCACAGAGACTGTGGAGTTGGCTTCTTTTCGGCTACGTGATGTAGCCATCCTTTGGTATGAGGCATGGGAGAGGTCTAGAGAACCTGATGCTTCGCCATCAGAGTGGTAGGACTTCTCTGAGGAATTCCTTGCCCACTATTTGCCATGTGAAGTTCGAGAGGCCCGTCTTGACCAGTTTATCAATCTGAAGCAAGGCACCATGAGTGTGAGGGATTATAGCCATATGTTTAATTCTTTGGCAAGATATGCACCAGATATTGTATGTACCATGAGAGCCAAAGTTCATCGTTATGTTGATGGTTTGGTAGATCATTTGATCAGAAATTATAGGGTCGCATCCCTATCAGATGAGGTAGATATTTCCCACACACAGGCTTTCGCTCATATTATAGAAGACCTTTCTAAACAGATTCATGATACCCACAGGGATAGGGAGCAGAGTAAGAGGACCCATACTATAGGGTCTTATATGGAGCCACATGGTGATTTTAGGCACCCTTTCCATCGATATCCACCTCTGCTAGCAGGTAGTGTCTCACCACAAGTGCAGGGACCGCAGTTTGATCGTTATAGTCAGTCAGGACCAGGTCAGAGCTTAGTCCAACCTGAAGGTCATCGACACGATCATTCCGTACAGGTAAGACATCCCATTCCTCATTGTACATAGTGCGGTAAGCCACACACTGGGAAGTGTAGACAAGGTTCAGGTGTATGTTATCATTGTGGGTGGACAAGACATTTTATTAGGTGGTGCACGAGATTGAGCAGAGGTGATCTAGCTCAGCCTTTAGGATCCACAACAACATCTTCACCCTCAGTCCGTGCCCCACGACCAAGACCATAGTCTACTCAGGGTTGTGGTAGAGGGAGAGGTGAATGAGATACAGGTTCAAGCGGTGGTTAGAATCGCTTTTATGTACTCACAGAATGACAAGATTCAGAGGCATCCCCTAATGTTGCTACAGGTATATTGACGATATCTTCTCAAGCTATTTACACATTAATAGACCTTGGCTCTACATTTTCATGTATCACTCCATTTATTGCTAATAAGATTGACATGAAATCTGAGTTGTTGCCACAACTAGTTGAGGTGTCTACACCGATTGGCGATTCTATTTTAGCTAGTCATGTCTATCGGGGTTGTACGGTATTAATTAATGATAGTCCAACCTCCACTGATTTAGTTGAGTTGATTATGCTAGATTTTGATGTTATCATGGGTATGGATTGGTTGGCAGCTTGCTATGCTAATATTGATTGTCGGGCAAAGATAGTTTGATTTTACTTTCTAGGTGAGCTAGTCCTTGAGTGGAAGAGTAATGCAGCCACACCTAAGGGTAAGTTTATTTCATACCTTAGGGCTTAGAAGTTGATTGCTAAAGGTTGCATATACCATATGGTTTATGTACAAGATATCGATAAGGAGCCCATGACTCTTCAGTCAATTCCTATCATGAATGAATTTCCAATGGTATTCCCTAATGATCTACTAGGAATTCCCCCAGAAAGGGAAATTGATTTCGCTATAGACTTGTTTCCTGATACGTAACCTATATCGATTTCTCCCTATAGAATGGCACCTGCAGAACTAAGAGAATTGAAGGAACAACTAAAGGACTTGCTCGATAAAGGCTTTATTAGGCCAAGTACTTCCCCATGGGGTGCCCCAGTGCTCTTTGTTCGAAAGAAAGATGGATCCTTGCGGATGTGTATTGACTATAGACAACTAAATAAAGTCACTATAAAGAATAAATATCCTCTTCCATGGATTGATGACTTATTCGATCAATTACAAGGTGCCAAATGCTTTTCCAAGATTGACTTGCGGTCTGGTTACCATCAATTGCGAGTCAGGGAATTGATATCCCATAAATAACATTTAGGACGAGGTATGGCCATTTTGAGTTACTTGTCATGTCTTTTGGGCTTACAAATGCCCCAACAACTTTTATGGATCTTATGAATTGGGTCTTCAAACCATTCTTGGATGAATTTGTGATTGTGTTTGTTGATGAGATTCTTATATATTCACGGTAGGAAGTAGAGCATGCAGACCACTTGCGAGCTATATTGCAGACTATCCAAGATTGTAGGTTGTATGCTAAATTTTCTAAATGTGAATTTTGGCTTACCTTAGTAGCTTTTCTTGGTCATGTTATTACAAGTGAGGGCATTAAGGTTGATGGACAAAATATTGAAGTAGTGATGACTTGGCCGAGGCCCTTGAATGCAATGGAGGTTCGCAGCTTTTTAGGCTTGGCGGGGTATTACCGAAGGTTTGTGGAGGGATTCCCTTTTATTTCTACACCACTAACAAAATTGACACATAAGGAAACAAAGTTTCAGTGGACTGAGGCATGCGAGCAGAGCTTTCATGAACTAAAAAAAAGTCTTACCACTGCATCTGCCCTAACTCTTCCAGATGGTAATGAGGGCTATGTTGTTTATTATGATGCCTCAAGAATTGACCTAGGTTGTGTTCTTATGCAGCATGGTAAGGTTATTGCATACGCCTTTAGACAGTTGCGGAAGCATGAGTAGAATTATCCTACACACGATCTTGAGTTGGCTGCAGTTGTCTTTTCCCTAAAAATTTGGCGACATTATCTATATGGGGTTTATATAGGTGTGTTCACCGATCACCAGAGCCTTCAATATTTACTTAAGCATAGGGAGTTGAACCTATGACAAAGGAGATGGCTAGAATTATTAAAGAACTACGATATTGACATTTTATATCATCCCGACAAAGCTAATGTTATTGCTGATGCACTCATCCGAAAGTCCATGGGTAGTCTAAGTCATGTTAAAGCTAATAAGGCTGGAATTACAAAAGACATATGCCAGCTAGTTAATTTGCAAGTATGCTTGGTAGATGCAGGAGGCAGAGGTGTTGTCGTTAAGAATATGGCAGAATCTTCCTTTGTGACTGAAGTGAAAATGTGGCAAAATGAAGATCCTGAGCTTAGGAAATTGAGGGAAAAGATTCCACAGCATCAACACCCCTTATTTGAGCTAACTAGAGATGGAGTCCTTAAATACCAAGGTCGCATATGTGTACCGGCAGTTGGGAAGCTCTGTACAAATATTCTTTTAGAGGCCCATTATTCTACATATGCATCTCACCCTGGAGCGACGAAGATGTATCAGGACTTTCGACAGATCTATTAGTGGAATGGCATGAAAAAAGATATTGCGGAGATGGTAGCTGAATGTCCCAACTGTCAACAAGTTAAAGCAAAGCATCAGAGGCCTGGAGGCCTAACCTAGTATATTGAGCTTCCATTATGAAAATGGGTTATGATAAATATGGACTTCATCACTGGTTTGCCTCGCACTCCACGAAGGTTTGATTCCATTTGGGTAATTATCAATTGGATGACAAAATCTGCTCATTTCTTTCCAATTAGGACGACATATTCAGCTGAAGATTATGCTAGGCTTTACATTCAGAAGATTGTTCGCCTTCACAGAGTTCCATTATCTATTATCTCAGATCGAGGAGCTCAATTTACAACATATTTTTGGAGATCGTTTCAGAAAGGTCTAAGCACTCAGGTAAATCTTAGCACCGCTTTTCATCCACAAACTGATGGACAGGCAGAACGTACTATTCAGGCGGTTGAGGATATGTTACGTGCTTTTGTGTTGGATTTTAAAGAAAGCTGGGATCAACATATACCTTTTATCGAGTTCACTTATAATAATATCTTTCAAGCTAGTATTCAGATGGCCCTTTACGAAGCACTATACAGGCGGAAGTGTAGGTCCCCAATCGGTTGGTTTGAGCTCGGAGAAGCAGATTTGCTAGATCCCAATCTAGTCCAACAAGTGATTGAAAAGGTTAATCTTATTAGAGATCGGCTTCATACAAAACAGCGTTGACAGAAGTCTTATGCAGATGTTCACTGACAGAACTTAGAGTTTGAGGTAGAAGATTGGGTTTTCCTGAAAGTATTGCCTATGAAGGGCATCATGCGATTCAGAAAGAAAGGGAAGCTCAGTCCTAGGTACGTTGGATCATATAAGATTATTCGGAATATCAGTATGGTTGCATATGATCTTGATTTGCCTTCAGAATTGGAAGCAGCTCATCCTGTATTTCATGTGTCTCTGTTGCGGAAGTGCATTGGAGATCCTTCACGAATTATGCCCATTGAAAATATTTGTATCGCTGAGGATTTATCTTATGTAGAGGTACCAATAGAGATTTTAGATGGCAAGTAAGAAAGCTTCGAAATAAAGATGTAGCTTCCGTGAAAGTGTTATGGAGAAATAACAACGTTGAGGAAATGACTTGGGAAGCAGAAGAGGAAATGAGGAAGGAGTACCCCCAATTGTTTACGACTTAAGGTGAGTCACATTTCATTATTGGCAATTATTTCTTCACAACGACTTAGTTAGATTTTAAGTAGCTTGAAGGTGAAATTTATATGTCTTCTTACGAGATAGCTATGCAAAGCTTAGTAGTTAAAATTTTCATAATTTAACTTCAGGTTTGCAACTGTAACAAATATAGACTCGCAAATAAAGTACTGTGAGAAAAAAAAGAAAATACAACCAAGGAATTATTTAGATCCATTCGCGGGCCATTGTTCATAAGGGGGGAGAATGTAAGATCCTGTATTTTTTCTCTAATTGTGCATAATATATGTGGCGCAGTATGGCATGGTTATATGAGGTGTATATGACTTTGTATCGTACATTGGAGATTAAGATTGGAAGCAGGTGGAAATATCAAAGAACTAAACTAAATTTTTAGGTCAAAGGGACCCCTCAAACAAAGTTCATGATAAAAGAAATGACTCGGGTAGAACTTCACCTATTTGAAATGTTTAACTTGTCCCATATCTTGTGGATAAGCCTATGAGTGTAAAACATTCTAAGAATAGTGTGTTATGAGGTGTTATAATAGCACAAGGGTCGTATGTTAAGTTTGGAAGTCAAGAAAATTAGTGAAACTAAAGTCGGCAAAAGTTATCGAAGTTTCTCTAATAATATTTTCTTATCTTTGGGTCAAATGTCTTAGATGTTTTCTCCCAATATACAAAGAGTTAGAAGTCCTATCACCCATTAAATCGAAGGGCTACGAGTCTAGTTTGTAAGCACAAAATCCTGTATCCAACCGACATCGGAGTAAAAAGTTATGAGGGTTTTACTACGGATTGCCAGGGCAGAATTTGGGTCAGGTAAAAAAAGTGGTATGTCGGCTTACTCAACGTTTTAAGCCATGAAAACATTTCATTTTACTTCCAAACCAGAAAAAAATCTTAAGAGTGGGTTCCTATGGAGTACTTGCATGATGAGGTCAATATTTGACGATTTCTACCACTAAAGATTACTCCCATGCCTAGAAACGTGATCTCTACACGTGGCAATCGTTTTCCCCTTCTATTAGCGGCATTTGGAGCAAGTTTTTGAAGATATAAATTTGTAGTTATTATTGTTTCTTCAAGGTTTACACTTGGTTAACTAAGGTAATCATCTCAGGACTCTTTTATGATTGTTTTTATGAAGTTCTACGGACATTTGACAAATCTGCCAATTAAGAACAATTATGAACTGTTTATAGGTGTGCACCAGCTGTGTATATATAGTGTTTGCGAAGTTTGGGACGTAAGGAACAACTTTCATGAAGAAGCTATGGCTATTCGAGTGTTCATTGAAAATGTATGTTCAGGCGAAACTACGTCCCTCATTTTAGCACCACTCCTAGGAAATTCCTAAAACGCCGAATGTGATATTTGCTATTCTCTTGCTAGAAAGACCTTCAGTGAAATGCATTGGGATCTCAGCTGAATTATTTTCATGATTATGTTATTTTGATATTTTACTCGTTCGGATAAATAGAGTGTTCGACATCTACACGTCATTTTATCAGTTTCCTTGATTATATGTCCGCACGTATGAATTCGTATTCTTCCTTGGGTGATGTGAATTAAAATGTCACGCGAGACCCTTACTACTTGTGACCAGCCCTCTTTCTCCACTAAGGTTATTATTAAAGAAAAACTTTATAGTAGCTCATGATGTTCAAAACTCTCAAATATATTTTAAATGTAAACTATTAGAACACTTTGTTTTTGAAATATTTCTTTTATAAATTATCTAGGAACCAAGTTAGGAGCTAAGTAAGTCACCTTAAACTTGTTATGAATATCATCAAGGTTAGGTCATCCTTCTAAAATTCGAGTTAACTTTTCAAGCTTATTTGGAAGAACATATCAAGTTCCATGAGATTGTTATATGTTATACGAAAGTTATTATGGGGTTATGAGAACAAGAATTACAAACGGGCCAAGATTGGCAACATGACAACAATAACTCATAGATGTTATAAATCCATGACATAAAATGCTATGCATTCTACTCCCGAGCTATAATCGGGAGGTATGGGGCCTATTGACTATATTTATACATATGAGACACAGACAGCCACAAGTTGGCGAATATGATGCCGGTTTGCTACCGGAAAGCACGACCATTGCTAGCATTTGGTTGAGTATGTCATGCATTTGCATCTATATATATATATATATATATATATGTATGTATGTATGTATTCATGACATACAATTATATGACCATACCATGCATATTTAAGTAGTAAGGGGCTAAAGGTCAGCTATGGAGATTATTTGGGTTTCAGTTTCAGGTGGTATCTCTATTACCCTTTTACAGTAAATGTTTATGATTTTACTTTTTGCTTTACATACCAGTACATTTTTATTCGTATTGACGTCCCTTTGCCTGGGGACGGTTCTTTTTGTTTTTTGCGAGCAGGTACAGGCAGGGACTCTAATCGACTCACCCGCTAGGATTCAGGTTCAACTGTGAATTGGTAAGCTCCATCTTTTTGCTTTGGCTGTCCGAGGATGTTTACTTTTGTTGTATAATTTGGGTATAGTCGGGGCCTTGTCCTGACAGTGCTTATGTCACTCATAGAGGCTATTGTGGACACAATATTCTGGGTTTTCTTTTTGTGTGTTTCAACCTCCAGCCAATAGTCTTGGCATGTATATATAGGTTTGTGTGTAGGTAGGTATGTTTTCGATTGTGGCCTCGTCGGCTAGATAATACATCTTTTTTTTCGGTTTGTTTACCATTGTTTGTATGATTATTCTCTTTCAGGTCATGACCTCTGGGTCCAGGCTTTACTTTTTAGAGGTTCTGCTGCCCAATCTTTTTGCCTCACAAGTTTGGTTTAGCTAGTATGTTTCAGTGGGTAACTCGATGTATTAAGGTATCGAATGCCAGTTACGCCCTCTATTTCGGGGCGTGACATTAGGTATCCCTAAGTGATTGGTCCTCCAAATAGGGAATTTACTACACACCTTGGTCCAGCTACGAGTGTATATTTTACTAACCATTACCTTTACCTCAGATTAGACATTACATCAATGTATGACTTAGTTTTCACTCTCGCACTAATTAACATTAGACTATTAGATATCATCCACTAAATCTCTGTTATTTAATCTTTTTCTCATTCAGTACTTCCTTGGTCCGGCAAGTAGGAACGAGGCGAGTTCTAACGTTGGCCACCGTTAAAAAGACTTCTAAACGAAAGGATTAACAATACATGCATAAAAATCATTCAAGAATCACGTTGTACATAAACTTACTTTAATAATTTATCATGGTTCCCACAACCCTAGTTATGAAATTTAACTACTCATTATCTCAAAAACAAAATCAAAATTTATTAAAATAAATATGCTTGTGTTAATCATAAAAATTTAAGAACAATAACTAAGCTATCTTTTATTTAGAACAAATACAAATAAATAATAAAGGAGAAGAAAGAATAAACCACAATTCTCGGACCTCCACGACAGCTCTTCCAAAGTTCCTAAGCTAAAAAAAAATTATATTGTATATTGTTTCTTGGTTCTTGGCTCCCCCTGAAATAATTATTTCTATGGACTATTTATAGATATAGAAAACCCTAAATAAAAGAATTGAGTCCAAATTAAATTAAGAATCCAAATCGAAAAGGAATTGGATTCTTTTTTTTTCGTCGCGTGAGCTGTCCGTGTAGAACAGTACTGCCTCAAATTATTTGTTTTATTGTGATGCATCAATTGGCCAGTGGCTTTAGAGATTGCCACGTGGCAATGAAATAACAACATCACTTTGGTTTCTTCACTTTGCGCTACAATTCTTGCATATTGAAATATTAATATAATATTTAATTTAATCCATTAAGCTGCTTGCTTGATTTCCTTTTTTAACCTTTCATTTTAATTCGTTTTAGCTTTAAATTATTTATTTTTTCACCAATTTAATCCTATAAATGAAATACACAATTTAGCACGATTCATAAAATTTATGCTCAAAAAAGAAAATATAAATAATAAATGTGCGATAGATAATAATTAAAAATATATATTTTTAGCCTCACATCCAAGGTGAGGCCCATCTAGTGCGTTTTTAGTCTATAAAGGTTCATGATATTCAGTACCTTCCAACTCTTTGAACAAAGTCATCTCCTTTCCACTTTCATGTCCATGGGTAGCTATAGGTAGTAGATCTCTCATCTGACTGGTTGCGTTGCTCCCACTTCTCTGTGATTTATTATCTATGCTCTTTGACTCTTATTCTTCAACTTCTTTGTTATGTTGACTTTTTCTTGCTACCTTGCTCAAGTGAACAAAATGTGACTCCTCCAGCTCTCCTGTTTGCCCCTGTGCGTAAATATATTTGCCTTCTTCCATTATATCTGATAAAATCTCCTCCTCTTTATTGCTTTGCCCTTCAGCCTTGTGTTCTATTGTGTTTATCAATATTTCTGATTGAGTTTCTTCTGATTTTGCAGGGATCTTCTCCCCTTGTTTATCAGCATCATTATATTCCCCTTCCTGGCTTCCCATATCTCCTTGTGTAATTTCTGTTTTCATTATGTCTATCTATTTTTAAGCCTTATGTATAACATTTGTAGCAGTAAAGTGTTGAATATCTTCTATCATATGTTCTGCCATTATTGCATTGTGTGTACTACTCTTCTCATCTTGATGTTTATTTTTTTAGAACCTCAAACTTATTACATGTGCAAACTTCTTCATCTTCACCTTTCGATTATTCACTTCCTGTCTTGGGGTTATTTTATTAGTAAGAAGATACTTCTTAAACTACTCACCCACCTTTATTAGCTCTGCCTCTGGTTGTGAGTTCTCAACACTCTTTTCATTATCTTCATGCCCTACCTCCTACTTGCGAGCCCTGAGTTCTGGATGCAGAACCCTAAACATTCTTGCTCTGTATGCCCTTGTAGCTTACACTGCTTACAATATTTTGGTACCATCGCATATTAAATCCGAATTTTCTCCACCCTAGAAGTTCTAGTCTCCACATTCACCACTTCCATCTCTACAACCTTGGGCAGATTAGCCAGCAAGTCTACCTGCACCTTGACCCTAGCACAACTAGGTATAGTCTTCTTGATCATCGCCATGTCCAATTGTAAAGGGTTTCCTACTGCTGACGCTAATAAAAAAATGGATTCCTTAACAAAGAGAGTTGGTTTAAAATCTAGAAAGGAAATCCAAACCATCGCCTGAGTTGTTTCTTCCTCAATCTTAAACACAACATCAGTGTTTTAAAAGGCGGGGGCGTGAGGCGAGGCGTTTTATACAATACGGGGCGAGGTGTAGGTCCTGAGGTATGGGGAGTAAATCCCATGGATCTACGGGACATAGTCTCATGTATATTCAATTTTATAGTTTTATTACTAATAAAATAAGCAAAAGTAAACCTTTTAATGATTTTACAAATAAATTTTTATAAATAACCTATAATATATAGAAATTATATTATGATTTTTATTTGAGATAAGTATTAATAATTAATAATGAAGAAGAAGGTATTATAATTACTATTTGAGAAATATCATTACATCAATAATAATAAAAATATGATTTAAAGCAAAAAAAGTTAAAAAATAAATTTAAAACGTCGGGGACTACGTTTTTCGCCCAAGACTTACGTTTTTATGCTCGAGGCTTACACCTCAAATTTTAAAACTTATGTCTTATGAATCTACTTCTTTAATTTACGTTCCAAAGCATTTTTTGTACACCCCACCCCGAGACTCGCCCCAAAAACATTTTTGAAAACATTGATTAAAGGTCGCATCATATAAGAGTAAACATCCTTTGATAGTAAATCGTAATTACGTTTAGACATCATATTGATGAAATCTTCATGCCTAGAGAATCTCATTAATATGTGCCTATTCCGTAATAAACCAATTTTACACTCCCCTTTCATGGTGCATTGCTTAGGAATTTGAGTGCGAAGCTCATATATATCCGACCATCCATACAAAAAATTTCCAATTACGGCATATTGAAGATTCTCAATAATATAGAATCTATGCACTTCTTTTTCCTTCCATACCACTCATGGGATTCCTTCATTATAACTGAATTTTTTTTATCAGAATAGGTTTCACTGATGGTGAGAGACTAGATGATCCTTATTGATCATATCAACATATTTTATTGGTAAAACCTCCTTACCTTTCTTCTCGTTAGGCAAGACAGTACTAGTTATAATCGAACTATTATTCCCGTGAGCTCTGGGATGCTTTAGAATAGGGAAAATCTTTTCGGATAACAGAAAACACGCCGGATTAGCACTAAAAGAAGCCTGTCCAAAGGTCATGTTGGCCATTCCAGTGGGATTATTCAAGAGAGCTTATGGTTTTAGTATGAGAGAGAATAGAGCGGTCATTCATGACTTACCAAGAACTGGATCTCATCATTCTCCATTTTTAGTCTTTTGTGAAGAAGATGATATAAGATATAACAAACCATGCAGGTTCCTAAAATTCTGGATAGAGCATGACAATTTTCAAGAGATTGTTAGACAAAATGGGTCTCCAATAATTTTGAGAATCCTTTTATTTCTTTTAAGAAGAATATCAAGAGGGTCATGTCTTCTTTGACCAAATGGAGCAAAGTTACATTTATTGATATTTTCAAGCAACTTATTATCATAGAGGATATAGTTAGAATCAAAGAGAAGCTATTTGAAGAAGCCAAATCCCTTAAATAGATTAGTGTTACAAAGGGCCCAAGTTGAACTTAAAAATATCTTCATTATGAGGAAATCTTTTGGCAACAAAAGGGTTGTTATGAATTGTTCGAAAATGGGGATAGAAATACAAAATTGTTTCACTATCTAGTAAATGGCAGAAGGAAGAGACACAATCTGAAGAGAATCCTAAATTCCCACATGATCTGGATAGAAGAAGAAGGGGATATAGCTATTGAAGACATTGATTACTATCATAAACAATTTACCCAAGAGAGGTATGCCACTTATTTCTCTTTATTGAGACATATTCCTAATTTTGTTTGCTGATGAGAATGCATTATTATGTAAAGTTCTAGGGTTAAAGGAGGTAAACAAGGTTGTTTTTAGCTTGAATGGTGATATTGCTAGTAGTCCTAATGGTTTGATAGAGATATTTTACCAATCTTGTTGGAAATGATGTATTAACAATGGTACAAGACTTTTTCCAAGGTAACTATTTGCCAAAGTCCATTACTCACACTAGTCTAGTACTCTTACCTAAGAAAGAAAATCCTCAATCTTTATTGAATTTGTGACCTATTACTTTGAGTAATTTCATCAACAAGATCTTGTCCAGAATAACTCATGACAAACTATAAGTTGATTTCAAATAACCAATCTGGTTTTGTAAAAGGTAGAAACATCATTGAAAATTTTCTATTGACTCATGAGATTGTTAAAGATATCAGGAAGAGGGGTAAGCCTGCTAATGTTATCATTAAACTCGATATGACTAAAGCTTATGACAGGTCTCTTGGTTTTCCTAATGAAAGTTCTAAGGAAAATGGGGTTCTGTGATATAATTGTTGATTTTTGAGTTAATGGTCAATCTCAGGGCTTCTCTCATTCTACTAGAGGGGCAAACAAGGAGACCCCATTTCTCCTGCTCTATTTATTCTCTTAGCAGAGGCTTTATCTAGGGCTTTGAATGCCTTGTTTGATGATGTGTTGTTTGTTGGTTTTGGTCTACCAAAGTAGAGTGCAAAAATTAATCATCTTACGTATGCTGATGACACTACTATCTTTGCTTCTGCCAACAAATCTTCATTAAAGAACATTGCATCAATTTTTGCAGGATTATGAAGCTCAATTAGGTCAAAAAGTTAATATAGAAAAATCTCATTCTTTATTCATTAGAGTGTTGTTGTAGATTTGGAAAGAGTGGTAGAAGATTGCATAGGAATATCTATGGGTCATTTTCCTTTCAAATATCTTTGTTGTCCCATTACTCATGCTAGAATTAGGATGAAGCATTATGTAGATCTTATAAAAGGGTGAAAGATAAATTTCATGATTGGAAAGGCAATATGTTATCCTTTGTGGGTAAGAAAGTTTTAATTACTAGTGTATTGTAGAGCATTCCTATTCATGTACTATCTGCCATAGCCCCTCCCAAGGGTGCTTTGAAAGATCTTCATAGAATTTTTGCCAAATTATTATGGAGTAAGAACAATACTGGTAGGATTAAGCACTGGGCTTCTTGGGATAAGGTCTGTTTACCAAATATTGAAGGGGGTTTGGGTTTTAGATCAGTGAGTGATGTTTCTCAAGCTATTCTTGCTAAACTTTGGTGGAAATTTAGAACTCAAAGGTCACTATGGGTAGACTTCATGTGGAATAAGTATTGCAAGAAGAAAATACCTACAATTGTGAAATGGAAAGGTGGTTCACAAGTGTGGAAGCATATGTTGGAGAACAAAGGCACTGTTGAACAAAACTTGTGGTGGAAACCTAAATGAGTATCTTCTAGTGTATGTTTTGATAATTAAACAAATGTGGGTCCGTTATATCTCCAACCTACTGAATTACAAGAGTGTCATTCATTGACTAATATTGATATATTTTTTAAAGAAGATGGATTAGATTATAAACTTATGTAGAATGTTATGCCTAGTAATATTGTTGAGCACATTAGATTGACTATGGGAAACAACAAGCTTTCTGAGGCAATAGATAAACGTTGATGGACAAAATCAAGTGCTGAAAAGTTCACAGTTAAATTTACATGGGAAGCTCTCATAAGTAGGTCTATCCCTAATGATGATTTTACAAAGTTGTGGGTGAAGGGACTTCCTTTTACAATCTCATTTTTTAGTTGGAGGGCCTAGACACATAGAGTTCCTATGGCTGTTATCATGTCCTCATGGAACTCTAATATTTCACATCTATGTTAGTGTTGTAGCATCCCTATGAGGGAGACTGTCACGCCCCAAAGCTACCCCCAGGATGCGGACACAGGACCTACGATCACGAGTGACCCTAAGCTAACCCTACTGGCATATCATAAGCATACTTGAAGATAAACTAAATCAATATATAATGTGCAGAAGCTAATCATAAAATAATCTGAAATGAGGGGGAATACCTATACTAAATCTGAATATATTAATACTGAGAGTTTAACAACAACTAAAAAGTCAAACTCAAATACTAAAGCTGATTCTAACCTTGTTTGAAATATAACCTCTACTGACTAGAAATGCTGGGACATGCCCTAGCTAGATCTAGAAAATACTAAAAACTAAAGACTAAAAAGCAAAGGAAGATAATCATGTTAATCGTCCTCAAAGAATGAGGACTCACTACTGATGCTGCTAAACTGAAGATCGAAAACCGATCTATGTGTGATCTGGAAGCTGAGAACCTGAACCTACATCACGAGAAGATGTAGCGCAGAGTATGCGTTAGTACTTGAAAGGTATTGAGCATGTAGGACAGAGTAAAGTTGAACAATAAATATAACTGAACCAAATAATATATCTGAGCAATAATAAGAGATAAGGATGATACTAAATTAAGAATACTTAACATGAAATGAATGAATGCAATGAAAAAGTTTATAACATGCTAAAACTGATTACTGAACTGTGACTGATAACATGGTCAATGCAATAGAATCTGAATGTAAAGGAACTAATAATAACCAACATAAATCCACATGAGCTAAATATGGAGTCTGATGTATACGCTCCATCGAGAGGACCCAATATATCCTGCTAGAGGTATAGAGGCATGACTGGCGTGATCACTAAAATGATGCCCACAGAGAGGACTTACAACCTATGAGGCACGTGTTTTTGGGACTTGAGGGTGACTGACCTTAGTCCACTCAATATTTTGCTACTCCCAATTGATTATGCAATTAACTATTTATGACTGAATTTATGTAATACTGGATAGCTCAAAATACTGACGTGATAATTGAAAATGCGACATTAATGTACTGATAATGAAACATTTAAATATGAGAAATGTATATCTGTAATATCTGACCTAGCATGTGTAATTCATGAACTAAAAGAACTACATAGCTAGGGTTCTAAATTCATGAAGGAATCTACGCAAAACAATACTAAAATCATGGTAATGTGATAAGGAACATTAAAGTAACTCATTCATAATGATGTGCTGAAATTCTAGAAACCCTAGGTCTAGATAATATTAAGGGAATCAAGAATTTGACTGAATTATAGGGACCTAATGGGTGAAAGGAACCCACTAGTGAAATCCCACATACATGGTGAGGAAATTCATGGAGAAATCTTTCGATTTCGGGGTTGAAATTGATGAAAACTCATTGCGTTCTTGAATAGGGCTGCTCATCTTTCTCTTCTAGTTTGCTCTAAGTTAGATGAGTTTTTGGGTAATAATTGATTCGGTTAGGTTCTAATTAGATTACTAGGCTAAAACTAACCAAAAACCACATAGTTTAGGGGTTAAACGATGTAGTTTAGGGGTCTAACACATAAGGAAAATACCAAGCAACCCCTGACTTAAAATCTGTTGAAGCTGGCCACGGGCTGACTGATGATTCATGGAATGACCCACGGTCCATCCTGTCAATCGTGGATTGGCTTCAGAGGCTTGGTTCTGGGCTTCAATCCACGGGCCAGGACCACAGGCCGTGTTTTGATATATGGTCCGTGAGTCCGGCCATGGGTCGACACTTAAGCAATTTCTAAGGCCGTTTTCTGGGGAGGGTTTCTATGGGTGCCACCATGGCCCATTGTCTGGACCACGACTCTTGAAGGGTCCTGTGGTCTGACGTGTAGGCCATGCCGTCTTTGCCTATCGACCACGACTTGACAGCATGGTCTATGATATGGTCCACGGCCCATGAAGGGCCCGTGGTCCACCACCTCTAGACTAGTGTGAGTCCACAAATAGGTCAGCGGACCGTGGTCCCTTTAACGGTCCATGAACCCTATCGTGATTCACCTGCTGCTACTGGTTTTCTGCTGAATTTTCTAAGTCTGAGTTCTAAGGTGTTACAATACCTCCCCCTTGGGAACACTAATCCTCAAATGAAGTCTAAACTAGCTGGATAAGGAGGGAAAGTGATGCAAACCCTGCCACTAATTTCTAGAACTGATTTCTGATTGAACTAAGTTCCAATAACATGCAAATACGCTGAAAATGCAAGTACAAATTGAAGGTACATGATACTAAGACCGAAGCTATGCATGAATGACTGAAAGCCTGAAGAGGAACTATTACCTCAAGCTGGAATGGAATCAGAAGGAAAGAGATGAGGATACTTGGCCTTTATGGCTGCTTCTACTTCCCAAGTAGCTCGCTCTACAGACTGACTCCTCCATGAAACCTTTATTGACGTGACTTCTTTGTTTCTCAACCTTCGGACCTGACGATGAAGAATCTCAATTGGTACCTCTTCATAGGTGAGACTATTCTTCACAACCACACTTTTTAAAGGTACAATAGATGCTGGATCACTCACACACTTCTTCAACAACAAAATGTGAAAAATCAGAGGCACTGCTGCTAGTTCTGCTGGCAACTCTAACTCATAAGCCACTTTACCAACTCTTTTCAAGATTTTGTAAGGGCCTACATATCTAGGACTATGCTTCCTTTTCTTGCCAAATGTCATCACCCCTTCATAGGTGACACTTTCAGAAAAACCCAATCATCAACTTGAAACTTTAAGTGCCTTCTCCTTACATATGCATAGGACTTCTGGTGACTCTGGGCTATCTTAAGTCTATCTCTAATGAGCTGCATGATTAACGTTATCAAGGACACTTAATTCAGTTCTAAGCGTCTACGATCGTTAGTCAGTATAATAACCCAACTAAATGAGTTGGGGTCAAATCCCATAGGGAGTGGTTCGTGTTTAAGATTCAAGAGTAAGGTATGAATATGCTCAAGTCAATCATAGGAAGAGATATTTACGAATAAAAATATAATTCAAATTAGGGGTGACACGAATGTCAAATAACATGGGGGGTTTGATTGCAATTATCAACTACAACAGTAGCAAATAATACGAATTAACAGATATTGAGACAGGTTCTTGGATGTGATTTGATTATAGGCTAATGTAGACAAATTGGTAATTACAACTATTAGAAAATAGCTGTATATCAGTGAATAGGCATTGATTATAGAGGAGGTAAACTTTCTCTCGAATAATTTATCCTGAATCAAGTTGGTTTCTCTCGAACACCAACAAGCAAGCAAAATAAGAATAGCCTACGCCGTAGTCCATTCACTCTTGAGCTGAATATGTGGAAAAGAGTTTAGGATTCACTCTCTCAAGCTGAACCCATGACAACCCAATACCCATACACCATCAATAGATAATCTTGGTTTCAAAACCTCTCTCTCGTGCAAGCCAAAAATATGAAGGTAGAACTGAATTTGTAACTACAATCCTTTAATTTAAACCATAATTAATGATTGAAATCACTTCTAAATAACATTTAAATTAACAATTAGAAATACCCATAAGCTAAATCAATCCATAATCACATAATCACACCCCAATAATTGGGATTTTAGCTAGACATCATAAAAAGATAAAAATCGTTACCAAATTGTATTTCCATCAACTGGGTAAGAGTAATTTCATCTTTACAAAGGTCCAAATTGAAGAATCTCAAAGACCCACTTCCAATTTCTCAAAAATGAAAAACTTCAATTCTTCAAAGCTAAGGAAATCTTGTCTCAATACTCTGATTTCAAACTCAAAATTTTAGCTAATGAATGTTCAAAAAAATTCCTCTTAAACTAGATGTTTAGAAATGTATTTATAGTCGCCAAAAATATGTTGTGAAGGGCCATTCAATGTAGTAAGTCGGGCTTATCGATCAGCTCGGTGATCCGCCCTTTGGTCAGTTCCATTGCCTTTTTTCTTTGCCCTTCAGCATCCTCAAGTTCTGTACCTGTTGGCAATCTAACTCTGCATTGCGAAATCACTCGACGACTCGCAAACTGCTTCTTTTCCTCGCCAATTTGATTTTATCCTTTAGAGCTTGGCATATGATATACCGTGAGTTTACAATATTTTTAATACATTTCACTTAAGAGGTATGTGTCTAGGGCCTTTTTGTATTAGTTTTTATCGTGTTTTGCAGGAAAAATGTTTAGGCGCGGAAGTAAAGAGACAATTGAAAGAAATGCAGAACACGACATCTACGGAGGTGATCTATAGATCGTAGGTCCATTGACGCTCCGTAGATGGTGACCGTAGATCAGCAGGCAAGGCATGGAAGACAACTCAGGGAAATATGACCAAGTGTGGAACCACAATGGCCATTGATGGTCCGTAGATTGATCTATGAACTGTACTGCTGATCCGTAGAATGATACTACGAAGGTTCCAGTACCTGATGTTTGAAGATTCTAAGTGTGGAGCTACAAAGAGGAATTGACGGACCGTAGATCGATCTATGGTCCATACTGGAGTTTTGTCGTTTGCTTCAAATAAGCTAATTTTTGGAAGCTGAAATATTTTCTATGTCCTGGCTGATGGAAGGGACTCATGGACCGTAGATCTATTGACGGTCCGTGAGTCAGTCTCATGAAATGAAGACGTGTGCCTGAATAAACTTTTCGTATTTTGTTTCCCTATTAATTTTAGGACTTATTTGCTATAAATAAGGCATGCAAACCTCATTTTTTGGGGGTTAGATTTTATAACCTTTATTCTAGTTCTTGACTTGGCAGATTAACTTTCAACTTTAGCAATTCTTAATTTCCTAAGTTCGTTTTGAAGGTTTTGGTGTTGCAATTCAAGTTGAATTTCTGGGTTTATTATTCTTCTTACGTAAGTTCATAATTCTTTCATCTAAAACAATGAATTGTGTTCATATTATTATGGGTAACTAAACTCCACAACTAGGGATGTGGGAACCATGAGCGATTAACAAAGTATGAATAATAACTAAGCAATTCTTGAATAGTGTTGTTGCATGCATTGATAATTCTTTAATTTAGAAGTCTTGTTAACGAGTGTACGCGTTAGAACTCTTATTGTTGCTACTTGCCGGACCAAGGAGGTAATCAACAAGAAAAGAATTATCAACATAGATTTAGTGTGATACTATCTAATAGGCTAGTGTCGATTGGTGCGAAGTAATAACTAAGCCAAAAATTGATGTGATGTCTAATATGAGGTAAATGTAAGGGTTAGTAAGTTATACACACGTAGTCGGACCAAGGTGTGGGGTGAAATTCTCTAGATGCCGGACCAATGATTTAGAGATACCTAGCTTATCACTTTGCATGTTGTACACTAGGAAATGATTGCTATTATTAGGATTACTACATTATGAGTTTATGGGGAACACGTATACCCTAGTTAATTCTCTTATCTTGATAACAACCGAAATTGACTTTTGTTTACTGATTACTTACTCACTTCTTACAATTTCTTTCACAAGCCCCCCTTTTAATTACTTGTTTCTGGAAGTAATTTGACTAAACGGATATAATTGTTGGTTAAAGTGAAGTCTAAACCATTTTCCTCATAGGATTGACCCCAACCTACAAGTTGAGTTGTTTAGTTGATAACGATCGCTTATATTTTTTTAGGGAGGTGTAATTTGAACATATCAAATTTTGGTGCTGTTGTCGGGGAAATGTGGCTTTTAGATTTATTTTAACTACATTATTGATCTTTAGTCAAATATTTCATAATTTTAACTTTTTCTTTTTGATTTTGTCTCTCTCAGGTTCTGACTCTAGTATATGCCAAGTACACGGAGCCAGGGTGAACCATTTACTCCCTACGATCCAGAGTTGAACCAAACTTTGGGAAGATTGAACAATCAAAGAGTTCAAGTTAATCCTATCAGAGGCAATCTAGGTGATGAAGTTGAGTTGTAACCTCCGAGGGTAGTTGGTGGAGACAACCAAGTTCTAGCTGAAAATTAATTGGGAGATGCAGTTAGGGTGCATGGTCCACCAGGCCTATAACTGCATGACAACTATAGGGGCACCACCAATATTGCTGACTCTAATAGACCTCTTGTCCTACCCCTTTTGCCTCCGGGGTACACATTTGTAGTGACTAGTAGCTTGATGCAGATGCTTACCGTGAGGGGCTTGTTTCTGGGGTCGCCATCGGAGGACCCACATGCTCACATAGCCAAGCTAAGGGTGGTTTGCAAAAGCTGTATAGGTTGACCAGATTTAGATATGGATGTTATCAGATTGCGAGTGTTCTCTCTATCACTGACAGGCGATGCTGCTGTATGGTTCACTGAGCTCCCTTATAACTCAATCTATACATGGGACCAACTAAAGGATGTGTTCATAGCAAGATATTATCTAATGTCCAAGAAGCTCAATCACAAAGATAAGGTCAATAATTTGGTGGCATACCTAGAGAGTCTGTGTGTAGCTACATATTCACTGTGTAAAAGGTGTTCCGAATCATCGTATTGATTGTAAGTCGCCAAAGGAATATTTCTATCGAGGACAGGATGACAACAATAAAGCAGTGCTTGATACTATAGCTGGAGGATCATATGGTGAGTGCACATATGCTCAGATTGTAGAAAAACTGGAGATGATCTCTCGCAACAATAAAGCATGGAGCACTAGGAGGTCGGATATTGAAAGAAACACTTTTGTTGTTCATACTATAAATAACCAGTCTGCAGATGAGATTCTTGAGAAGATGGGTCAGATGAGGACCGAGTTAGGGTTAGTATTGAAGCATGTGAGTAGAAGTGCGGAAATGGTAAATGCTGTGAATTACTTGACTAGAACACCACCACCAGTTGAAGAGTGTTACTATGAAGAGGATGCTTATGCGGTGAATGATCAGATGGGGGGTTTCTGACCAAATGCCCAAGGATCCAACACCGATAATTGCTGCCAAGGTCAAGGAAACCAAGGTCAGAACTATGGAAATTACAATCGAGAGGGTCAATATGTCCGGGATGGGAACTTCAATCGCGACAACAACTACACCCAGAACAACTATGGCAATAAAAATGATCGAGTTGGACCTTATGTCCCCTTTCAAAATCAAGAATCTGGTACTTGGGAAGCTGGAGGCAATATGATGCGTATTGAAGATATGATGCAGAAGTTGATGAGAAGGTTTGATGCAATTGATGAGAATGTGAAGGAGATGAGAAATGACTTGTCTGGTATTGGTCAAAAAATTGACGCCCATGCAGTGTCAATAAAACATCTAGAGTATCAGATGACTGAGTTGTCTACTACCGTGAACCTACATCAACATGGCACTCTTCCTAGCAACACCATCCAAAATCCAAAGAATGATGGTCGTTGTATGTCAGTTAGTACTCGAGGGGATAAGCAAGCCATTGATCCACCTATGCCGTTTGTGGTTGATGTTGAGATTAGAAAAGAAGATGATGTGGTAGAGGTTAGAGAAGAATCTGAGAATGCGACAGAGAAAGAAGAAGATATATCTCAGAAAGTGGTCCCCATACCTAGACCTCCACCACCTTTTCCGCAGAGGTTAGTGAAGTACACTGAAGACGGTAAATATCGCCAGTTTATTACTATGTTGAAGTAGCTTTCCATCAACGTTCCATTTATAGAAGCTTTAGAGCATATGCCTGGGTATGCGAAGTTTATGAAAGATGTGGTGACAAAGAAAATGTCTGTGAGTTTTGAAGATGATGATATATTGTAGCATTGTAGTGCTATTACTACAAGGTCTCTTGTGCAGAAGAAGGAAGATCCCGGTGCTTTAACGATTCCATGTACTATAGGGTTGTTACATTTTGCTAAGGCATTGTGTGATCTTGGTGCCAGCATTAACCTCATGCCATTGTCTATTAATAAGAAGTTGGGTCTAGGGGATCTAAATCCTACTATGATGCAGTTACTTATGGCCGATCGAACCGTGAAAAGGCCCATTGGTGTACTCCAAGATTTGCTAGTGAAAGTGGATTCATTCATCTTTTAGGCGGATTTTGTGATTCTTGACTGTGACGTTGATTTTGAGGTTCCCATCATCCTTGGGAGACCATTCCTTGCCATAGGGCGTGCATTGGTTGATATAGAGAAGGGGTAAATGAAGTTCAGACTAAATAATGAAAAAGCAACTTTCAATAGTTGTAGGTCCATGAAGTAGAGTAGTGAACTCCAAACAGTATCTGCTATAATTTACAGAGTTGAGAGTGGAATAGAGGTGCAAATTGAAGAGCGACTCGGTGTTGAGGCACTAGCAGCAGTGATGATGAATTTCGATAGTGTGGAATTGAAGAGTACGATGAGTTGGTAGCTGCACTAGCAGCACTATAAGTTAAAGCCAAAGAAGTATGAGTTAGACATGAAGAATTGTGAGTCTCCAGCCGCAAGACCATCTGTTGTGGAGGCACCAAAATTGGAGCTTAAGGCTCTACCACTGCATTTGTGGTATGTGTTCTTGGGTAGAGATAATACTTTGCTAGTCATTGTTACGGCAGAATTAAATGTGAGACAAGTAGAGTGCCTGGTGACTGTGTAAAAGAGGTTCAAGCGAGCTATTAGGTGGACTATTGTGGATATTATTGGGATTCCTCCCGGTATTTGTTCCTAGAAAATCCAACTCATGCCAGATCACAAACCTAGTATTGAGCACCAAAGAAGATTAAGTCCGCCTATGCAAGAGGTAGTTAAAAAGGAGATCATCAAGTGGTTGGATTCTTGAGTTAACTATCCTATTGCAGATAGTAGTTAGGTATGTCCTATTTAATCTGTGCCAAAGAAAGGTGGGATTACTATGGTTCCTCTGAGAGAAACGAGCTTGTTCCGATGCGGCCCGTGACTGGATGGAGAGTTTGCATGGACTATTGGAAACTAAATGGTTGGACAGAAAAGGACCATTTCCCTGTGCCATTCATGGATCAAATGATGGATAGACTTGCTGGTAAGGGTTGGTACTATTTTCTTGATAGTTATTCAGGCTACAATCAAATTTCTATAGCTCTAGAGGACCAAGAGAAGACCACCTTCACTTGCCTTTATGGGACTTTTGCCTTCAAACGGATGCCCTTTGGGTTGTGCAATGCTCCAACGACCTTCCAGCGTTGTATGATGTCAATATTTTTTGATATGGTTGAAGACACTATTGAAGTGTTCATGGATGATTTCTCTATGGTAGGTGACTCTTTTGATCGATGTCTGGATCATCTGGCTGAGGTGCTTAAAGGATGTGAAGATTACAATCTGGTGCTAAATTGGGAGAAGTGCCACTTTATGGTAAAAGAAGGGATAGTTCTAGGTCATCAGATTTCTGAGAAGGGCATTGAGGTAGATAAAGCAAAAGATGAGGTAATAGAAAAACTTCCTCCACTTATCTCTGTAAAAGGTGTTAGGAGTTTTCTTAGGCATGAAGGTTTTTATAGGAGGTTCATCAAAGATTTCTCCAAAATTGCACATCCTTTGTGCAAACTGCTCGAAAAGGAGTACAAGTTTGATTTTGATGATGCTTGTCTAAAAGCATTTGGAGAGTTAAAGGAGAAGTTGGTTACTGCACCTATCATTAGTTCATCGGATTGGGGACAACCGTTTGAGGTAATGTGCAATGCGAGTGAAGTGGCGCTTGGTGTAGTATTAGGACAGAGGCGAGAGAAAATTCTCCATCCTATTTACTATGCTAGCAAAGCACTAAATGTGGCCCAGAAGAATTATACTGTGACTGAACAAGAGCTTCTTGCGGTGGTTTTCGCATTCGAAAAATTCTGATCCTACCTGCTTGGTACTAAGGTCGTAGTGCATACCGACCAATCTGCATTGAGGTATTTGATGGCGAAGAAGGATGTAAAACCGAGGCTGATTAGATGGGTATTGTTGCTGTAAGAGATTTATTTTGTGGTAAAAGATAGAAAGCGACGAAAACCAAGTTGCCGACCATATGTCCAGATTGGAGCAAGAGGCTATGCTTAAGTTTGGTGATAGGGATGAAATTAATGATACTTTCCCAGATGAACAGGTATTGGCTACTTCTCATGATTTGATTCCTTAGTTCGCAGACTTTGCTAATTATTTGGCAAGCGATTTGATGTCCCCGGACTTGTATTTTCACCAAAGGAAAAAGTTTATGCATGATGTGAAGAAATTCTTTTGGGATGAGCCCTACTTGTATCGTAGTTGTGCCGATGGGATTATTCGTCGCTGTGTGCCCGAGGTTAAGATGTTGAGTTTACTTGAAGCATGCCATTCATCGCCTGTTGGTAGACATCATAGTGGTATTCGGACCACGCGTAAGATTTTGCAGTTTGGGTACTACTGGCCTACCATCCACCAAGATGCTCATGATTTTGCCAAGTCTTGTGATCATTGCCAAAGAGAAGGAGGAATTTCAAAGAGGCAAGAGCTTCCTATCAATCCTATAGTGGTGATAGAGTTGTTTGATGTATGGGGCATTGATTTTATGGGTCCATTTGTGAGTTCACATGAGATGAAGTATATTCTGGTTGCGGTTGATTATGTATCGAAATGGGTGGAAGCAGTTGCGCTCCCCAACAATGAAGGTAAAAGTGTCACTGCATTTTTGAAAAAGAATATCTTCTCCAGATTTGGTACACCGAGGGCGATTATCAGTGATGGATGCTCCCACTTTTGTAATAAGTTGTTCAAGGCGCTACTTGAGAAATATGGTGTCCGCCACAATATAGCCACTTCTTACCATCCACAGACTAGTGGGCAAGTTGAAGTGTCCAATAGAGAGATCAAACAGATTTTGGCAAATACTGTGAATGCTAATAGAACGGATTGGTCAAGGAAGCTTGATGATGATCTATGGGCCTATCGTACTGCATACAAGACTCCCATAGGTATGTCTCCTTACCAACTTGTATATGGGAAGTCTTGCCATTTACCAGTATAGCTAGAGCATAACGCTTTGTGGTCGATGAAGAAGCTAAATTTGGACTGGGGCGCCACATCTAATCAAAGAATGAATGACTTGAATATGGTTGATGAGTTCCGCTTAAAAGCTTATGAAAGTTTAGCCTTGTACAAAGAGAAGATGAAGATATATCATGATCACAAAATTGAAAAGCGAGAATTTGTTGTGGGTGATCTTGTTCTTCTATTCAACTCTAGGTTGCGCTTGTTTAGGGGCAAACTCAAATCCAAATGGACATGACCATTTTTGCTCACAAAAGTGCTTTCCCATGGAGCGGTTGAGCTTGAGAACAGTGAAGGAACAAGGTTCATGGTTAACGGGCAAAGGATTAAGATCTATCTGGGAAACATAGAAAGTGTACAAGCAGTTGTTAAGGCCTATCATCTCGATGAAGTTTGAGTAATCAAGAGGCTTGCGTTGTGCCGCGACATTAAATCAAGTGCTGCTTGGGAGGCAACCCAAGATATAAAATCTAGCCAACAATAGGTTTTGTTTGCCGTTTAGTAGCTTTCTTTGTTTAGTTGCTTCGCTGTACTCATTTAGATAGTTGTTTTATTTGTGTTTTAGTGTTGGCTAGACATAGCATAGGGTCCGTGTCTAAAAAGTGTCCAGAAAATGTAAAAAGAAAGTGCTGTTGGTTGCTACATGTGCAGGGGCAAAAAGAAAAATCTATAGAAAAAGGTCTGGTGCAGCGTTCTACGGACCCCATCGACGGTTCGTGGTTCATTCCATGGACCGTCAATAGTGTCCGCAAATCCCAGGTAAGGTTTCTGAAATTTTAAGTGCAAGTTTGATCTACGGTTCCCATCTACGGACCGTATATCGACCCACGGACCGTAGATGGGGTCTCGTGGGTCCAAAACCCTAAATGCTGCCTGACCCGACCCGGACCAATCCTATTTAAAATTCCCCAATTTTAAATCATTCCCACCTCCCTCCATTTACCACCAAACCATTTCTACACTTCCAACTTCCTTAAATCACTCTATACCTCCCCTTTAAATCTTCCCTTTCCTCTCCAACTTCCACCAATCCCATAAATTCCCCAATCTCTCTGAATTTTTTTCCAAAACTCTGGTGTTTGGGTTCGGTGCAACTAGGTGATTAGTGCAGTCTTGCAAAACTTCGTGTCATCACGCAATCACCTCACTCCTCGTTGCTTGTAAGGTAATAGGCTTTCCCCTAACTTTGAATTTCGATTCATAGATTGAATATAGAAAGTCGGGAGTCGGGTCTTGACCTTGGGTAATTAGGTGTATGTAATTACATGCTAAAATTTAGGTACTAAAACCCTTAGGACAATAGATTATGATTGTGTTGCCTTGATCGTGTGTTAGACTATCTAAATGCTAGTCTATATGTAAGTTTCGACTTAGGGTTCCAAATCCTGTATGAAATAATTATCAAATTGAGTAATTGGAACCCTTAGAATTATGAACTAGCATGATTAAATGTTGGAATGCATGGCTAGACTAGGATAGTTGAAAATGGTCAAAGATGTGGGCTTGAAAATGATGACTGTCTGAAATCTGGCATAGATGATGTCCACGAGACCCCATCTACGGACTGTAGATCAGGTTCGTGGTTGGATGCACAATTTCACCAAGTGTGAAACCACGGAGGTGGACTATGGTCCGTAGATGAATCTACGGATCATTTTGTACATCTGTGGTTTCCATCTGCGACCAATATTGTTGGTCCTCTAATCCACGAAAGGGTTCCATGAACCATAGATCAGTCTACTGATCGTAGGTCCCCACCGTGGATAACCACTGTAGCTACTATCTAAAATTTTTTGTTGGATCTTTGTGGTTGTTCATTTTTAGTTCTAACATTATCTTGGGTGTGTTTTTAGTTAGTTGTGGTACTAATAACACCTCCACAGGTACTATGGCATCCAAGAAGCTAGTCACCAATACAAAACATGACAAGTCAAAATCTGTTGCCCCTAGTTTTAAGTTAATCGACGAAGATAACGATGTGGAGGCGGATCTAGCATACGTTCCTCCCAACACAAGGACCTTCCTCATTACACCCCGAGTCACTAGAGGCAAACCCGAAAGGTGATTCCCAACGTAGTCACTGTCTCCCAGTCTGATGAGGAGCACACACTGATCGGGTCACCAATTGGGGCTGCTTCTAGTTCAGAGAATGGATCTACGTCCAGCTCCAAGTCTATCCATGCTTCAGGCTCTAAGTTTAGCCATGCTTCAGGGTTCGAGTCTGCCCATGCTGCAGGGGTAATTGCTAAATCAGCCACAGGTTCAGGCGAAAATGAACAAACAACCTCGTCTGATGAGGCCACTAGTTCGGAATTAGTGCCAGTACCACGGAATGATAACCCTACTCTAGTGGCCGGTGAGCCAAATAGATGGTGTGTTGAGGGGCAGTGGTAGATCTATTGTGATGCCAAGATGCTTAACGAGAAGGAGAAGATGGCCCGATTGATCACTGAGGAGCGCAGAGTCCTCACTGGGAGCTTGCATACCATACCAGAGATACACCGGCTGTTCAACCTACACAAGTGTGACTGGATGGCCCAAGCACATAGGACATACAACGAGGAGATTGTATGGGAGTTTTATGCTTCCTATGCTGCCATTCTCCGAGAGTCAATTTCCAAGCGGGTCAAGTCCACAGAACAGGATCCTCTCACTTCCACCATGGTCTGAGGGTGCCCGATAGACATTTCCCGGGCCACTATCAGCCGATTTCTCTATGGTCCTATCACCAGTCACTCTTGGTCACTGAACACAGTAGAGTTTGCTTACCGATGAGACATCGTGCGGGGATGCGCTTTCCAGAGAAATACTGAGCAGCGGGAGGTTGTTATACTTTGGTTGGCTAAATACATTGTTGCAGATGGCGAGCGTGTAAAGTGGGCCACCGCACCACGATTGGGTATTTGAAAGGCCATATTATATTTTGTGGCCAAGTTCTTCTGGTTGTTGGTGCGTAACAGAGTGTCGCCTACAAATGCTGACAACCAACTCACATGGGATAGAGCCGTCATGGTTGCAACATTAGTAGCAGGATTGGAGATTGACTTCGCCTATATGCTGCTGGCAGAGATTCACAAGAGGGCATTCAATACCTCCATTACTTACCTCTTTCCATGTTTGATTTTTCAATTATGCAGGGTCTCTGGAGTATCGATCTGGCACTGTGATAGGTTGATCCACCCTACTGGGACTTTGGATATCGGCCTCATTCGAGATGGGGCAAATATAGAGGCACCTTGCAGAGATCCCCAGGTTGAGGTACCTCTCTTAGGCGCAGATCTTGCAGACGCGGTGGAGCAGGCATAGGGTAGTGACCCTATTATATCAGACCACACCGATACGGTCCCGACCTCTTTTTCTCAGGTAGCTAGTAGGGCTCCTAGCTCATCCAGGACCATACCACTGTCAGGAGCTTCCGTTATCTCGATGGCTAGAGTACATAAATTAGAGGCTTAGATGGCCACACTACTGCACCATATCCAGCCGTGGATGCAAAATTGCATAGCTGAGTCCGAGGCCAGAATGGAGCGAATGATGCAAAGCATGATGGACCAGACCATTAATAAACGCCTCTAATCCTTTGAATTGAGAGTCCTCAAGAGACCGGTCTCGACCACAGATCTATCCTCTCTTCGGACTGAGTTAGCCGGCCTCCGGGTAGACGTTGATGCCATTCTTGCTACCCCTGCAGTTGAGCCTCAGGCTGACCTACTGCTTTGATTGATTATACGATGTTGGATACTTTATTCAGTGGGACTGTCGAGGAGGAGCCCGAGCCTACACATGCCAAAGGCAAGAGGCACCGTTCTAATCGCACTGAGTAGGAAAAAGCCCAAAAGAGACAGCATAGGCTTGAGAAGGAGGCTAAGAAGGCTTTGATCTTACATGAAGAGTTGCACCAACAGAAGGTGTATGAGAGTGCTACAGGGGCATCGAGTTCTGCCCTAGTTGTAGAGGTCCCGCCTGTTGAGAGGGACGATGTGAGCACTACTGAGGGTGCTATGTTGGCTGATGTGGGCACTACTGAGGGTGACCCAAATATTGTTCCGGTGGGCTCTGGGAAACTGGACCCACCTACTTTTTAATGAGTCTTTGGCGCTATGTGCCATAGGTTTGCTTCACCCAATCCATTATCTTTTACTATTTTGTATGCATTGAGGACAATCGCATCTGTTTTTGTTGGGGGTGGGGTAAATGGATTGTGAGTGATAGGGTGAAGTCTGAGTAACCCAATTCATAATCCTCTCTTGGGGTTTTCTTGCCTGCGTTCTTTTTCCTCAAGAGACTATTTAATTTCTGTTGAACCGGCATGTGCTAGGATCGTATGTGTAGAAGCATGAAAAAGAATGAACTATGATGGCTTATAAAACTAATGATACCCGTCCAAATTTTGTGATGTGTGATAGAATTGGTAGGCTAAGTTAAGTTGAATGTGTTGGCTCTGAGTATGACATGATAATGAATCAACTTGATGGCATGAGTTAAGCTAAAACTTGAACTTGGTAATCTGATAATCTGATAATGAAACTATGTGCCAAGAGTATGTGAGAATCGTTGATTGTTCAAACAGTTTTGTGCCAATTTAGAACTTGCCCGATTAGTCATGCTAAGACAATTTACTCTAGAGGCTTAGAAGAGATCATATGCCCTTGTTCTGATAAGTTCACAAATTGCCTAATAGAAGAATCCAACCAAATGAAATAAATGCTCCCTTTGATCGAAATGCTTTTAGCCTAAATTAGACCATTTCTTTCTAAACCCTTAACTCACCTTCCCATAATATACTATGTTGGCCCCAGTCCCTCCTTGGACATGTGCACCTCGACTTAGGCCAAAAGACTAAGTTGAGGGTGGCTAATGTAAAGGGAAACCTCAATCTTGGCCCTGATCCAACATCGGATATTGTGTACCTCAACCAATGGAAAATCCATAAGTTGAGGGTGTCTATGAAAGAGGAAACCGAAAGAAAAATAGGTATGGAAAGAGTTTGATGTTGAAAAAGAGAAAAAGAAAAAGAGAGGAAAGGATATGACTTGTCGAAATTTAAAGAAAAGAATAAAACGCAAGAAAAAGATGAAATTAAAATAAAACAAAATAAAGAGCTACAAAGTCTAAAGTCACATCCATGGTTGAAGAAAATCAAGGGAAAGAAGGTAAAATGGTAGGATGTCAAAAATAGGGTAAAATGAGGTGGAAAGCCTAGTGTAATGTCAAGGAGGGTAGAAAGTCACCAAGAAGTACCCAAATGTACCATACCTGACACTGAACCTACGTTACAAGCCAAGAAAGTCCTATAATGATCCTAGAATCTAGTTTGGAGAGTCTAAGCAGTGAAAATAAGGGCAAACCTATGGAATTGAGCATTAACTGTACTTAAAGTTACCTCTAGGTGTGAGTGTTGAATGAATCCTTATACTCAAATTCATATTCATTGTGTGAAAAAGGGATTTCATTTGAAGTAAGGGCGCTCATTACATTGTTGGAAAGTTGGTACCTTGGTGATAGTGAAACAGTGTATGTTGTGTGTTGGTTGGTCGATCTTTGTCATACTTTGACCCGCATGAATTAGCTTGTCAAGTCTAAAAGAACTAAGTTTGCACCAGAAAAGAGAGTTGGGATAGAGAGCCATGTGATTGCTTGTGCTTAAATTGCTTGCTTCTATACAAATGTCATTTAGAGTCTTAGTGTGTTGCTTGAGGACAAACAACGAATTTAAGTTGAGGGTGTTGATATACCGTGAATTTACGGTATTTTTAATACATTTCACTTAAGAGTTGTGTGTGTCTAGGGTCTTTTTGTATTGGTTTTTATGTGTTTTTATCATGTTTTGCAGGAAAGATGTTTAGGCGCAGAAGTAAAGAGACAACTGAAAGAAATGCAGAACACGGCATCTACAGAGGTGATCTATGGACCGTAGGTCCATTGACGCTCCATAGATGGTGACCGTAGATCAGTAGGCAAGGCATGGAAGACAACTCAGGGAACTCTGACCAAGTGTGGAACCGCGGTGGCCAATGACGGTCCGTAGATTGATCTACGGACCATACTGCTGATCCGTAGAATGATACTGTGAGGGTTCCAGTAGCTGATGTTTGAAGATTCTAAGTGTGGAGCTACAAAGAGGAATTGACGGACCGTAGATCGATCTACGATCCGTACTGGAGTTTCGTCATTTGCTTCAGAGAAGCTGATTTTTGGAAGCTAAAATATTTTCTAAGTCCTGGCTGATGGAAGGGACTTACGGACCGTAGATCCATTGATGGTCTGTGAATCAGTCTCGTGGAATGAAAATGCATGCCTAAACAAACTTTCCTTATTTTATTTCCTTGTTAATTTAGGACTTATTTTCTATAAATAGGGCATGTAAACCTCATTTTTTGGGGGTTAGATTTTATGACTTTCAACTTTAGCAATTCTTAATTTCCTAAGTTCGTTTTGAAGGTTTTGGTGTTGCAATTCAAGTTGAATTTCTGGGTTTATTATTCTTCTTACGTAAGTTCATAATTCTTTCATCTAAAACAATGAATTGTGTTCATATGATTATGGGTAACTAAACTCCACAACTAGGGATGTGAGAACTATGAGCAATTAACAAAGTATAAATAGTAACTAAGCAATTCTCGAATAGTGTTGTTGCATGCATTGATAATTCTTTCGTTTAGAAGTCTTTTTAACGAGTGCACACGTTAGAACTCTCCTTGTTGCTACTTGCCAGACCAAGGAGTTAATCAACAAGAAAAGAATTATCAACATAGATTTAGTGTGATACTATCTAATAGGCTAGGGTCGATTGGTGCGAAGTAATAACTATGCCAAATATCGATGTGATGTCTAATATGAGGTAAAGGTAAGGGTTAATAAGTTATACACACGTAGTCGGACCAAGGTGTGGGGTGAAATTCTCTAGATGCCGGACCAATGATTTAGATATACCTAACTTATCACTTTGCATGTAGTACACTAGGAAAGGATTGCTATTACTAGGATTACTGCGCTATGAGCTTGTGGGGCACACATATACCCTAATGAATTCTCTCATCTTGATAACAACCGAAATTGACTTTTGTTTACTAATTACATATTGGCTTCTTACAATTTGTTTCACAAACCCCCTCCCCTGCCATTTTAATTACTTGTTTCTGGAAGTTATTTGACTAAACGGATATAATTATTGGTTAAAGTGAAGTCTAAACCATTTTCCTCGTGGGATCGACCCTAACCTACAAGTTGGGTTTTTACTTGATAATGATCACCTATGCTTCTTTAGGGAGGTGTAATTTGAGCGTATCAGCACACTAGAACTTTAGGCGAGATGGTGGCTATTCGGTGACTCGCCAAAGGGACTTGGCAATCACCAGTCCTCTATTTGTTCCTTCTTTCAACTCGCTTCGTTCCTTTTTACAAGTTAGTATCCATGCTTTGTTCCTCAATCCAAATACCTGGAAATCAAGTAGTTTACATCAGTTATTGGCACAAAAGAGGCATTTGAGGACACTAAATGTATCCAAATAAAACCCTAAATGAGTCCAAACCGTGGACTTCTCACTGCATTTTCACCATGGCATCATACGCTGAATCTGGCCCTATAAAGGCTGCATCACTTGCTTCAAACCAACCAACTGGAGATCTATATTTACGCCCATATAATGCCTTATAAGGAGCCATTTGAATGCTAGAATAGTAATTATTATTGTAGGCGAACTCTATAAGAGGAAGGTGATCATCCTAACTACCCTTGAAATTGATCACGCAGGCTCTCAACATGTCCTCTAAGGCCTGAATGGTACACTCTGCCTGACCATTTGTCTATGGATGAAATGTTGTGCTAAGATTAACTTGAGTACCAAGACCTTTCTAAAATGAATTCCAAAAGTGATAGGTAAACTGAGAACCTCTATTTGATATGATAGACAAAGGAACCCCATGCAACCTAACTATCTCATTAATGTAAAGCTTGGCGAAGTCCTCCACCGAATTGGTAGTCTTAATAGCCAAAAAGTGTGCTCTGTCAACTATCACCCAAATGGAGTCGTGATGTCTACGAGTACTTGGTAAACTTGTAATGAAGTCCGTGTTGATCACTTTCCACTTTCAAGTAGGAATGTTAATTTCTTGAGTCATACCTCCTAGTTTTTGATGTTCTACCTTCACTTGTTGGCAATTAGGGCACTTAGCCACAAAATCTGCTATATCTATTTTCATGCCATTCTACCAAAAGACTTCCCGTAGATCACGGTACACCTTAGTGGCGCGTGGATGAATAGAATATCTGGAGTTATGGGCTTCTGCAAGAATCTGCTGTCTCAACTCACCCACCTTAGGAACACATAATCGACCTTGATAGCAAATCACACCATCTCCCCCTTGGGTGAAAACCTCAACTCTCTGCTGATGGACTGCACCCTTTAGTTGAAGCAATATCAGATCACTTTCATGATTTTCCTTAACCTCTGCTACCAATGAAGATTTTTCCCCATTCTGAACTGTTACTCCACCATCTGATATGCTCATAAGGCAAACTCACAAGTGAGCAAGCTTGTGAACATCTTTTGCTAGTTCCTTTCTTTCTTCCTCAACATGTGCTACACTACCCATATATAGTCTACTAAGATCATCTGCTACTACATTGGCCTTACCAGGATTGTAATGCACACTCATATCATAATCCATGAGGAATTCAAGCCATCTCCTCTGGCAAAGATTCAACTTTTTCTGGTTGAACAAATACTGAAGACTCTTATGGTCTGTGAACGTATCTACGTGAACACCATACAAGTAATGTCTCCAAATCTTAAGTGCAAACACCACTGCTGCAAGCTCGAGGTCATAAGTTGGATAGTTCTTCTCATGCACCTTAAGTTGTTTAGAAGCATAAGCTATAACCTTACCTCGCTGCATTAACAGACAACTTAGGCCAAATCTGGATGTATCACAATAGATCACTAACCATTTGAACCCTCTGGTAGACTCAAAACCGGAGCTATAGTCAACCTAGTTTTTAGTTCTACGAAGCTTTTCTCATAATCATCTGACTACTGAAACTTAACCTTGTTAGCTTAGTCAATGGAGAGGCTATGGATGAAAATCTTTCCATGAGCCTTCTATAATAACCAGCCAAACCCAAGAAACTTCTGATATCTGTAGGAGAGATAGGTTTAGGCCATTGTTTCACTACTTCTATTTTCTGAGAATCCACTCGGATCCCTTCGCTAGACACAATATGACCAAGGAAAGCAACAAAAACTCACATTTGCTAAACTTAGCTAATAACTGGTGATCTTTGAGAGTTTACAAGACAACCCTCAAACTATTCACATGTTCTTCCTCATTCCTAGAGTAAATGAGGTTATCGTCAATAAAGATGATAATGAACAAGTCCAAATACTGCTTGAACACTCTGTTCATCAAATCCATAAAACTGCAGGAGGATTGGTTAGTCCAAATGACATAACTACAAATTCATAATGACCATACCAAGTTTTGAAGGATGTTTTCGTGATATCAATATCTCTGACTCTAAGCTGATAATAACCGGATGTGAGGTCTGACTTTGAGAAATGACTAGCACCCTGAAGTTGGTCGAACAAGTCATCAATCCTGGGGATATGGTACTTATTTTTGATTGTGACCTTGATCAACTGCCTATAGTCAATGGACATTCTGAGTGAAACATCTTTCTTCTTTACAAACAACACTGGTGCACCCCATGGGGAAATACTAGGTCTGATGAAGCCCTTATCTAAGTCTTTCAATTACTTTTTCAATTCCCTAAGCTTAGTTGGAGCCATTCTATAAGGAGGAATAGAAATAGGGTGGGTGTCTGGAAGGAGATCAATTTCAAAGTTGATTTCCCTTTCGGGAGAAACTCCTAGAAGATCTTCTGGAAACACTTCTGGGAACTCATGAACTACTGGAACTGACTTAAGAGCTGGGGTTTCGGAGCTTGAATCCTTACCTTAAACTAGATGATAGAGATAACCCTTAGAAATCATCTTTCTATCCTTAAGGTAAGAAATGAATCAACCCATAGGCTCTAAGCTACTACCCTTCCATTCTAAGATTGGTTCATTTGGAAACTAAAAACGAATGATCCTAGTTCTACAATTGACTGAGGCATAACATGAATGTAACCAATCCATGCCTAGAAGGATATCAAAATCTACCATTTCTAATTCTACAAGATCTGCTGAGGTGAATTTCAGGGAGACAGTGACATGTATACCCGTCTAGCTATAACTGGGTCACCGACTGGAATAGAGATTGAGAAGGGTTTTGAGAGAATTTCTGGACTAGCATTGAACTTGACTTCTATATAAGGAATTACTAAAGAAATAATAGCCCCTGGGTCTAACAAAGCATAAACATCTAAGTCAAAGACTTGTAACGTACTAGTGACTACATCAAGAGAATATTCCTGATCCTAGTTCATATTTCTCTAAAGTTCAATTCTATAAACTTTTCCAAATCAGGTTAGAAGATACATGCTCGAGATAAATGTGACATTAATGGTGAGAAGCATCATCCACCTTTTAGAAGTTGGCGTAAGATTCAAGAGGAAAATTGTAAGGAAATGCCTAAACAATACCGTGATTGATCATTTAGAAACAAAAGAAGGAACCGGTGAAGAAGATGAAGAGTACAATAACAGAATTACTTGGGTTTATGATTTTGTTATTTTATGAAAACTTATTATAATTGATCTTGAAGGATCCTGTAAATCTGTTGGTTTGTTATTTAATCAACAATTAATCCTTTAATTAAGGAAATAAGTTACACCCCCTTTAATTCAAATTAATAAATTGTGTATTTTAGCTCTAAATATCTTTCCATTAATGATACATGTATCTCGAGGCCAAAATATGGTATAAAATGTAATATTACACGCTATTATAAATTCTAGTAATTAGGTTCTAAAGTAGTGGAATTTATGTAAGATTCCCTTTTTATATTGAATAGTAACACTCCAATTTGTTGTATCATAAATTCATAAGCTTACAGTACAATGGAGTGTAAATTATTATAATAATGGAAAATCTATATATGAAAAAGTATTCCATAGGAACATGAATGTATTCTAAAAAAACTGTCTTACTTCTCTTTGGGACAAGTTCGTTGATTATGACATTCTTGTCCACAACGTCCATAATAGTGTTGGTTGTTATCTTTCATTTGGTTTTTTTTCCTTCTGTTCCTTGATCGTCCAAGAGGTTTTTTTGTATATAGGTTACAACACAGTTTCATCTAAAATATTTTTCAAACTCGATCAATCTTTCTTGTCTAGCGTTGGAATCATTGAAACTTCATATGTGTTTTCTAATACATTCGGTTTGTAGTAATAAGAGCAGTAGGGATGCATATTTGTACCATTATTCCTCTTTAAAACAACAATTGCATGTGCATAAGGTATCTTGTCAAGTTGAAATCTCCCACAATTACATATTTTTGCTCAAGACAAACAATGTATCTTAGTCCAGCTTTATAAACTGAAAAAATAAATTCAGCCGATGCAACAACCTGCAAACATTAAAAAAGTTAGTGATACATGACATGAACTATTTTTTTCTATGTGTTGAAGCAAAGCTGATCAAACAGTCCACTAATACTTTACAGTAGATAAATATTTATATTCAAATTATTTATAAGAAGACTTAAATCAAACAATTGAATCATAACAATTAAGACCCATGCATAATTGGATGAAAAGCTAATCAATTTTGATGAAATTGAATTTGGAGAATTGAGATCTTTTGGGACCTAGTGGATGAATGAAATCCATTTGTGAATTCCCACATACCTTGATGATATAATCCCAAACGAAATGGAGGAAAAATGAAACTTGAAGGTTGAACCCTAGATTTCTCCCTTAAATCTTGAGACGATTTGGAAGGGATGAATTTGGATGGGATTTGGGAATTTGAGGGAATGAGAGGGCCTGGGTAGATTTAGGGGTTGAAAGGTAGTTAAGGGTCTTAGAATAAGGTAAAAACGACATAGTATAGATATTAAATGCATTGAAAAAGACCCAAAAACCCTTTAAAAAAACTATGAGATGGCTTCTATGGTCTGGATCTACGTAGGACATCTACTGTTCGTACTGGCATCTACTGCCTGTACTGGTCAACCATAGAAACCAACTTCAAAAACCCAAACTCGCCTTAATTTCACGAGATCATTCTACAAGTCATCAACTTTCTACGGTCTGTAGACCCCATCCGTAGTAGTTAACTTGAATAAATTTTTTCACAAAGTCTAGATCAGTTCTACGAATGCCATATACGACCCGTCCAAACTCCTACGGCTCCTCCTTTGCTATTAGTGGTCAAACTCCAGAAACTTCCATCTTTCCAAAAATTTAACTCAACCTTATGACTTCATTTTGACGGCCTATAGGACTTCCTACGGTTCTTAGATAGAACTTGTAGTCATTGTCTCAGTGCCAAAATCTGAACCTTTCCTTTCCTTTCAACTTTTCAATATATATGAATTAATAATAATAATAGATCTAAATATATATATCAATACTTTTTAGTTAAATTTCAATTTATAAATAAAAAATGATTTGAATTATGAAATTTTTAGAAAAGAAGAATAAAATTCTTGGGAGAGTTGATTTGGAAACCCTAGCTTCTTCTTCTTAAACTTGAGAGAGAATCAAATGGGATGAATGTGGATGAGATTTGGAGATTTGAGTTAATGGGGGAGTTAGGAAAGTTTTAAAGGTGGAAGGGTAGTGATATGACTTAAAATAAATGTCAAAACGACATAGTATATGCATTAGATGCATAGGAAAATACAAAAATACCCTTAAAACTATTGCTTATTTTTCTAGTGAAACTGAATGTTGGGCAGTTGAAGTGCCCTTGCGGAAACAAATTGGGTAACAAATCTTCTCACAGAACTGCAACTTAAACTTCAAAAAGTCCCAACTATCTATTGTCACAATATAGGTGTGACGTAGTTATGTGCAAATCCTATTTTCACAGTCGCATGAAACACATTGCGGTGGATTTCCATTTTTGTGCGCAATCAAGTTCAGCTCAAGCAAGTTCAATTTGTCCATATACAATCTGAAGACCAACTAGCAGATACTTTAACCAATACCCTTTCCAAATTAGCCTTTGACACACACATGTTCAAGCTAGGTGTTGCTGCACACTGCCTACCTTAAGGGGTGCGTATCAATGATACACTCAAATTACACCTCCCTAAAGAAGCATAAGCGATCGTTATCAAGTAAAGAACCCAACTTGTATGTTGGGGTCAGTCCCACGAGGAATATGGTTTAGACTTAACTTCAACCAACAATTATATTCGTTTAGTCAATGTATTTCCGAAAACAATTAATTAAAGGGGGGAGATTTGTGAAACAAATTCTGGAAATTATGTGAATAATCGGTGAACAAGATTCAAACTTTAGGTGTTATCAAGATGAGAGAGAAACTAGGGTGTATGTGTTCCCCATAAGCTCATAATTACGCGGTAATCCTAGTAATAGTAATATTTTCCTAGTGTATTACATGCAAAGTGATAAGTTAGGTATCTCTAATTCCTTGGTCCGGCTACGTGTGCATAATTTACTAACCCTTATCTTTACCTCATATTAGACATTACATTGATGTATGGCTTAGTTTTCACCCTCGCACCAATCAACATTAGACTATTAGATAGTATCACACTAAATCTATGTTGATAATTCTTTTCTCATTAACTACCTCCTTGGTTCGGCTAGTTGCATCAAGGTGAGTTCTAACGCGTGCACTCATTAAAAAGACTTCTAAACGAAAGAATTATCAATGCATGCAATAACACTATTCAAGAATTACTTAGTTAATCGTTCATGGTTCCCACAACCCTAGTTGTGGATTTAGTTACCCATAGTAGCAAGAATACAATTCATATTTTTAGATGAAGAAATCATGAACTTATGTAATAAGAAGAATAAATCCAAAATCTCAACTTGAATTTCAAAGTTAAGATCTTCAAACGAACTTAGGAAATCAAGAATCGCTAAAGTTGCAAGTTAATCTCCAAAGCCAAAAACTAGGACAAAAGTAATAAAGTCTAACCCCCAAAAATGAGGTTTACATGCCATATATATAGAAAAATAAGTCCTAACTAAGAAGGAAACGAAATAAGGAAATAATGTTTCAGGACACTATTTCGATCGACGATACTAACCTACGGACTGTGGATTGACCTACGGTCCATAGGTCCCTTCCGTTACTCAGGACTTAGGCAAATTTTCAACTTCCAAAACATCATCTCTGAAGCAAACGATGGATCAACAATATGGAAAACCACGGTCCGTAGATCTTCCTCCGTAGCTCCACACTTAGAATCTTCAAAATCAGGTATTGGAACCCCTTCTCTGAATCATTTAATGGAGCAACAATATGATCCGTATATCAATCTACAGTTCGTCGATTGCAGCCATGTTCTATACTTGGTCAAGCATTCCCTGATCTCCTTTAATGCGTTGCCTGCCCATCTATGACACCCATCTATGGAGCGTGAATGGACCTACGATCCGTGGATAACCTCCATAGATGCCCTTTTCTACACATCCTTCAGCTGTGTCTCTCAATTCCCACGTCTGAACATATTTCCTGCAAACATGATAAAAATACATAAAAACCACTACAAAATGGCCCTATACACACAAATCTTAAGTGAAATGTATTAAAAATACCGTAAACTCACGGTATATCAACACCCTCAACTTAAATTGGTTGTTTGTCCTCAAGCGACTCACTAAGACTCTAAACAACACTTATATAGAAGCAAGCATTTCAAGCACAAGCAATCACATGGCTCTCTACTCAACTCCCTTTTCGAGTGCAAATATTTTCTCTCAAACTGAACAAGCTAACTGTGCGGATCAAAACATGACAAAGACCGACCAACCAACAGACAACATACACTGTTTTACTATCACCAAGGCACCAACTTTCCGACAATGTAACTAGTGCCCTTACTTCAAATGAAATTCCTTTTTCACATAATGAATTTGATTTTGAGTACAAGGATTCATTCAACACTCACACTCAGAAGTAACTTCAAGTATAGTTAGTGCTCAATACCATATACTTGCCCTTATTTTCACTACTTAGACTCTCCAAATTAGGTTCTAGGATCACTATAGGACTTTCTTGGATTGTAACGTAGGTCAGGGTCAGGTGTGGTACATTTGGGTACTTTTTAGTGACTTTCTACCCTTCTTGACATTACATTAGGCTTTCTACCTCTTTTTGCCCTAGTTTTGACATCATACCGTTTTACCTTCTTTCCCTTGATTCTATTCAACCATGGATGTAACTTCAGACTTTGTAGCTCTTTATTTTTCACTTTCATCTTTTTCCTGCGTTTTATTCTTTTCTTTAGCTTTCAACAAGTCACATCCTTTCCTCTCTTTTCTTTTCACTGCTTAGACTCTCCAAACTAGGTTCTAGGATCATTATAGGACTTTCTTGGATTGTAACGTAGGCTCAGGGTCAGGTGTGGTACATTTGGGTACTTTTTTGTGACTTTCTACCCTCCTTGACATTACATTAGGCTTTCTACCTCTTTTTTCCCTATTTTTGACATCCTACCGTTTTACCTTCTTTCCTTGATTCTATTCAACCATGGATGTAACTTCAGACTTTGTAGCTCTTTATTTTTCACGTTCATCTTTTTCCTGCGTTTTATTCTTTTCTTTAGCTTTCAACAAGTCACATCCTTTCCTCTCTTTTCTTTTCACTGCTTAGACTCTCCAAACTAGGTTCTAGGATCACTATAGGACTTTCTTAGCTTGTAACGTAGGCTTAGGGTCAGGTGTGATACATTTGGGTACTTTTTAGTGACTTTCTACCCTCCTTGACATTATATTAAGCTTTCTACCTCTTTTTGCCCTATTTTTGACAACCTACTGTTTTACCTTCTTTCCCTTGATTCTATTCAACCATGGATGTAACTTCAGACTTTGTAGCTCTTTATTTTTCACTTTCATCTTTTTCCTACATTTTATTCTTTTCTTTAGCTTTCAACAAGTCACATCCTCTCCTCTCTTTTATTTTTCTCCTTTTCAACATTAAACTCTTTTCATACCCATTTTTCTTTCGGTTTCCTCTTTCATTGCCACCCTCAACTTATGGATTTTCCATTGGTTGAGCTACACAATACCCGATGTCGGATCAGGGCCAAGATTGAGGTTACTTTCTATATTAGCCACCCTCAACTTAGTCTTTTGGCCTAAGTCGAGGTGCACATGTCCAAGGAGGGACATGTTCCAACATAATAGATTATGGGAAGGTGAATTAGGGGCTTAGAACGATACAATCTAATTTAGGCTCAAAGCATTTGGATCAAAGGGAACATTTATTTCATTTGGTTGGATTCTTCTTTTAGGCAATTTGTGGACTTATCAGAACAAGGGCCTATGATCACTTCCTAGCCTCTAGAGTAGATTGTCTTAGCAGGACTAACTTGACAAGTTCTAGATTGGCAGAAAACTGTTTGAACATGCAACTATTCTCACACACTCTTGGCACATAGTTTCATTATCAGATTATCAAATTACCCGGTTCAAGTTTTAGCTTAAGTCATGCCATCAAGTTGGTTCATTATCATGTCATACTCAGAGCGAACACATTCAACTCATTTTAGCCTATAGATTTTAGCACATATCATAAATTTTTTGGACGGGTATCATTATTTCAAAAAGCTTTTGCCATCAGGCTTCATTATTTTTCATGCTTCTACACATACAATCCTAACACATGCTGGTATAATAGAAATTAAGAAGTCTCTTGGGGGAAAAGAACACAGGCAAGAAAACCCCAAGAGAGGATTATGAGTTGGGTTACTCAGACTTCACCCTATCACTCACAATTCATTTACCCCACCCCCTACAAAATATAGGTGCAATTGTCTCCAATGCACACAAAAAGCAGTAAAAAGTAATGGATTTGGGTGAAGCAAACCTATGGCGCATAGAGCCGAACAAACCAACAACAAACGGGTGGGTTCGATTACCCGGAGCTTGCTATAGCCACATAAGGTCCACTCTCAGTAGTGCCCACGTCAACAATTATAACACCCTCAATAGTGCTATCTATCATTCTAACTGCACTATCAATAATGCTCACATCATGAGCCACAATATTCGAAACATCCAAAATGGGCATAAAACTTGATGCCCCAGCAACACTCTCACGAACCCTCTCCTGACACAACTGCTCATCTAATATCAAAGCCCTCTTAGCTTTCTTCTCTTTCTTATGCTCCCTCTTCTTGGCTTTTTCATCCTCAGTGGCCTCATATGTATGTCTCAATCGGTGCCACTTACCTCGGGCACGTGTGGGCTTGTGCTACTCCTCTGCATCCCTACTGAATAATGCATCAAGGACCGTATCGTCAGACAAAGCAATAGGTGCTGCCTGTGGCTCAACTGCAGGTGTGGCAAGAATGGCATCAACATTGACCTAAAGACTTGCTAACTCAGTCCCGAAAGAGGATAGATTTGTGTCGGGGCCAGTCATTCGGGGACTCTCAATTCAAAGGCATCAAGGCGTTTATTAACGGCCTGGACCTTTTGGTCCATCATGCTCTCCATTCTTCGGTCCATTCTGGCCTCAAACTTTGCTATTGACTTTTGCATCCATGGCCGAACATGGTGGAGCAGCGTGACCATCTGAGCCTCTAATTACTAAACCCTAGCCAATGGTACAACAATAGCTCCTAAAGGTGGGGTGGATCTGGACGAGCTAGGATCCCAAATCGGGCTTGAGATGAGGAGGCCGGGACATCATCATTGTAGGCTGGAGGGGCAGGATCATCACCCTGCATCTGCTCCACAACATCTACTAAGTCAGCTCCAATGGGCCGTACATCAACATGCGACTCTCTGTGTGGTGCCACCACATTTGCCTCATCCCAAATGAGTCCTATATCCTGTGTCCCCGTAGGCCAGATCAACTTGTCACAATGCCAAATCGACACTACAAAGTCCCTACATAACTAAAAAATGAGACAAGGAAAAGGGTAAGTAGTGGAGGCTTTGAAAACATTCTCATGTATCTCCGCAATGAGCATGCGAGCAAAATTGATCTCAAATACCGCAACCAATGCTTCTACCATAACCGCGCGATCCCAAGTTAGTGCGTTGTCAGCCTTCGTGGGAGAAATCCAATTGCAAACCAACATCCAGAATAATTTAGCCACAAATGTGAGAGTAGCCTTCTTGATGCTCACGCCCGGAGTGGTGACCCACTCGGCCCACTCCGTTTCAGTTACAATTTGACTAGCCAGCCAGTGTAATAAAGTCTCTCTTTCTCTCCGCTGGAACTCTCTGCCCTGTACAATGTCCCATCTGTAGTCAAATTTGGTCGTGTTGAGTGCCTATGAGTGATCAGGGCTAGGACCATAGAAGAACCGGAGGATGGTGGTCTCAGAGCTATCTGCAGAAAATCTATGCACTGGTGTAGTTGTAAGGGGTGCCTGGGCAGTGGGTCTGGCATTCTTATGGATAGAACCCCGAAGAGTATCCACATAGGAAGCATAAAACTCTCTCACAATCTTCTCACTATAGGTTCCTGGTTCTCGAGCCATCTACTCACACTTGTGACGTTGAAAGAGCTGATGGATTTTTGGTATGGTGTGTAGGCTCCCAGTAAGGACTGTGAGCTCCTCTGTAATAAGCTGGGTGAAATTCTCATGTGCCCCCAACTAAAGACCTGATCTGTGGTCCGTAGATTTACCTACGGCCCGTAGACGGGGTCTCGTGGATGGGATCTGTGCCAGATCTTAGACATGCTTTGATTGGAAGCCCACATTTTTGCCATATTCAACAATATCGTAGTCTAATAATGTATTTCAACATAAATTATGTTAGTTCGTCATTCTAGGGGTTCCAATTACTCAATTTTACAGGTATTTTCTGCATGATAAGGAACCATAAGTTGAAACTTACATTTAGACTTATATTTCATTGTATGTTTTTACATACAACAAGACAACACAATCACAATCTATCGTCCCAAGGGTGCATTCACTACTAATTTACCTAAGGTCAAGACCCAATTACGGACTTTCTATAATCAATCAATGAATCAAAATTCAAAGTGAGGGGAAAGTATATTACCTTACAAGTAGTAGGAGTGGGGTGATTGTGTGATGATTCGATGCTTTCCATGCCACAACTTTTCCCTTACGCACCGAACCCGTACACCGGACCTCTTGGGGAGTTTTGGGGATGAGTGGAGTTTGGAGATAAAAGGAAATTTAGGATTGTGGGGAAAAGAAAGAAAAGATTAATTGGGGAGTTATGGAGTGATTCTGGAGTGATTTAAGGGATTGGGAGGTTTAGAAACGGTTTGGGAGTAAATGGAGGGAAGTGGTAATGATTTGATATTAGGGGATTTTAAATAGGAGGGGTCCGGATAGGGTCAGGCAGAACTAGGGTTTGGACCCACGAGACCCCATCTACGATCCGTGGGTCGATCTACGGTCCATAGATTAGGACCGTAGATCACTCTTAGACTTAGAAAAATTCAGACACTTACCTGGGATCTACAGACGCCATTCACGGTCCATGGGATGAACCACAAACCGTCGATAGGATCCGTAAACCGCTGCACCAAACCTTTTTCTGGAGATTCTGCTTTTCGCCCCTGCACATGTAGCAACCATTAACCCTTTCGTTTTACATTTTCTGGACCCTTTTTAGACATGGACCCTATGCTATGTCTAGCCAACACTAAAACAAAAATAAAACAACTATCTTTTTTATTACAGAGAAGCAACTAAACAAAGAAAACTACTAAACGGAAAACAAGAACCTATTGTTGGATAGAATTTACATCTTGGGTTGCCTCCTAAGTAGCGCTTGATTTAACGTAGCGGCACGACGCAGGCCTCTTGATTACTCAGACTTTATCAAGATAGTAGGCCTCAAAAACATCTTGCACACTTTCTGCGTTTCCCAGATAGATTTTGATCCTTTTCCCGTTTACCTTGAACCTTGTTCCTTCACATGTAAATTACACGATATTTGCTTGAGACCGAATTGTTAGACACTTCCCATCATGTTTTTCTTGGTGTGATCTCATTCGAGGACGAATGTTCTCAAGGGGGAGATATTGTAAAACTTGAGACTTTAAAAGAAATAACTAGAATTTTGTACAAGTTAACCACCAATTTTTAGTGTTGGATAATCTGCAAATGACCATATCTTTTAGCACACATAGATTTAGGTGGTCGATGACCTATCAAATCGAAGGTCTTTGAGTACTATTTCCAATGCCACTAAGTTTGCTAAATTTTGAGCTATGAGTAAAGTGTTGTGGCTGTTTGAGTGAAGCCTCTCTAATTAAAGCATTCCTTCCATTTTAGGAAAGGGTATTTTAATCTTTTCATTTTACCAATTTGTCTTAGCATGTTTTTCTTGATCCAATTAAGGGTTTAATCAGATTCTAAATTCCTTTCCTTTTCAAAAACACTTAGAACTTTAGGGCGAAGTTTCAAGAAGAGGAAAAGAGGGGTTCTCAATGTTTATTCAAGAATTGAGGAATTTCGCCAAGAACAATCGTTCTTTCCAGGTATGTGAGGTTTCCCATAGTGATGGACTTGTTTGTCCTCATGCCATACATGCAATTCTCACATTAAAATGGTTCTTGAAATCGTTTTGTGTATAGATTTTTGAGTAGTTCTTGAGTTTTAGCTTCATTCTTTAACAATGGAGGTCTTGAGTTCTTGAGGTGAAGGTCTTGTGAATGAGTGATATTTCTTGATAGATTTTTTGTGGAATTTCAATGAATTCGTGTTGGATTTGTGAATCAAAGAGAGTATAAAATAAATCACTTAATTCAGGATGAGTTAGGATCTAAAATTGAGAAGAAAAATTCATTGGATTTTTGGGTACAGGGGTGGGGCGGAGCTCCACCATAGTGCCAGAACTACTATTCAGTATTTTGGGGCCTGGCGCACCACGCTAGCAGTGCACCCCAAATATGGCTCAGTAGTTTTGGGGCTGCGCCTTGCGCCACTTAGTGCGCTAGGGTCACCAGGTCTTGTTCTTTTTCTATTCTTCATTCTGTATGTGTTCATTCAAATTGTGTCTTCTCTCTCTTCTTGGTATTAACTCTTAAAGTCTTCATTAATACTTGAGAGATCCTACAAATTCTAATCACATCTCTTAATTTACATTTCAAATTAATGTAAGTTAAGAGAGAAGTTCAAGAGGTCCTTTTGAGTCAAATTTGAGAGTTCTTTTGAAGTTGATTATAGTTTTTATCTAAGTCTTGAGTAAATGAGTATTAGAATGAGGAAAGTTGTCTTTCATATTTAACAATTAGTATAAGGGAACTAAGTATTCCCAAGTGTAACAGCTTTACGTTTAAAAGAGAGAAACAATGATTTCTAAATGAGTTATGAGATGTTTATGAATACTACCTCTTTTAAAAGGATTTTTTGAGTAATAACCTCAAGTTGAGAAAGAGTTATGTTTTATACATTTGAGCATGAGTTATATATATTATTGGGAGTAGTATTGAGCAATGATATGGGGATGAGTACAGAAAACTCATATTCTTCTTAAACAATGTAGCCAACATGTGTAAAGGATCATACTTTTTAGAAGGCTCTTTATTGCATTTAACCATAGGTTTGGGATTGAAGGATGCTTACTGTCAAAGAGAGGATTTTTGTTGATTTTTTCAAAGAATTGGATTTTGATGATGTATCATGTTCACTAGAGCTTATGTTTGACACAAACTCAGGAAGTTCATGCATTGAAAAGGATGGTACATGCCTGAGTATTACAGGGAAACAAGATTCTTCTTTTGTGTGTTCCTTAATGATTTGATTAATCTTGTTAGAAAGAAGAGTAGGGATAATATCCGCAGACCTTCTAAACAATGTTTTAGATGTACGTGGATGGTGTACCTATTACAGTACGAGACTGAGTTAGAAGATATTCACTGTATAATTACTCAAACATAAAATTATTAGTTTACTAGCAAATCATTAAATGAAATCATGATAATGTATCAACTTTATTTTGACAAGACCAAGCTCTAGATGATTTTTCTCAAGTTCATCACATTCAAGGCCATCATGAGTATGTATGCATCATCATATTCTACCAGATTAAAGGCATCTCAAGCTGAGTAATAGAGAACAAGGTTTTGTATTTTCATAAGCGTGACTCACTTTGGTTTGATAAAAAATGAGCACATAACCTCATACTAAACAAGATATTTGATTGGCTTGAAGCCATATACGATGAAAGAACCAATCAATTTCTAATAACTTCTGATGAATTACAAAGACTAGGTTGACATGGCGAAGTTCCCCCTAAAGTTCTATCAGACTCTAAGTATCCTGATCCTGATTTGTCTGTTATTTCCCCTATCTCCAAGACTTGGGTTAATCGTAGTAATTCCTTCTACAAGTGCATCAATGATTGTTAGATTTGGACTGGGTTCATCTACGGTGTTCTCAAAATTTTCATCTTCAAAGATATTTGATAGCAGGTAACTTTCATCAGTGTCAACATTTTTATTCTACTTGAATGATAACTTCACATATTTCCCTTTTGCGCAATAGCTTCACATATTTTTCTTAGGGGAATCCCATGAACCAGATCCTTCATGACTAGTTTATTTAAATGAGAGAAACTAGAATTACACATTCTCTTATGACAAAGTTGAGAAATATCATTAATAACGCTAAGAAAAGTAAGATTCTCTTCATGAAGAGACATGATCTCAATTTTGTACACATTTTTGTGTCTTTTCAGAACTAGGTTTTTAGAATTAGTGTTTGGCACACGAGATTCTCCTGATGTGAACAATACATTATTTTCTTTGTCACACATTTCAGAAATGCTCAATGAGTTGTGCTTCAATTCTTGAACATAAAACACATTCTCTATGGCATGGGATTGCGACTTTTCAACTTTGTGAATCTTGACTATTTCACCTTTCTTATCATTTTCAAGGACTTTACTGCCACCTTGAATATGGTACCTTCGACTAGTGGCCTATCTTTCTTGAATATCAGTTAAATTGCTTTCAGAACTGATCCATCTTAGATGTCGTTCCTGTTTAAGTTTTGTCTTAATAAGATTTTATTGTAGTAATCTATTTCTTTCAGTTAAGACCTAGCAATTTATGGTTAACTGTTTTATGACTTCTTCCAGAGCTAATTGATGTTCACTAGGAGGGTTTTCGCCCTTGTGACTTAACTCTAGGTTCTTACCCTATTCTTTTAGACCATTGATGGTGTTATCACTAGAAGTAATTTTGTCACGCCCCTAACTTAAAAGCTAGCTAAGTGACTTCAAGGAGATAATTACGGGCCATCTAGAGCATCACGACCCATCTAGTAAGATGCCCTGCCCAATGGGACTTCACTAAAATAGGGATAACATTTTACTCCAAGCTTGAAATGAGGAAAACTCAGCTTCTCTAGAAAGAGGAATCAATGATCGTTAAATTGATAGGTCATGGACCACCTAATTCATTTTGTGCGGAAAGATACCATTGTTTGAAGTGATCCAAAATTGAAAGTTAGATAAACCCCTTTCACAGACAACTTCATGGTCTGTATGAAGCTCGACGGACCGTCTAGGCATCTTTGGTCCCTCACACTGACCTTGGGTGCAACCTTGCTGATTAGGTTACTTGTACGGACCCTAGATGGGAAGTCAAAGTGACCACGGGTCGTTAAAGGCACCATCTAGGTGACTACCTCCTAGGTAGCCCCTATAGGGTGGTTCACGATGCCCTTAATAGGTCTTGAATCACTAGATAGGCCGTCTAGGTGACCCATTGCCAGGGCAATCCTTGATGGTCATCCACGACATCGTTAACAGACTGTGATCCCCTATATGGACCGTCTAGAGTTCCGTGAAGGGTCCGTGGTCCATTTTGGATTCGTGGACTTGCCCAATTTACCTCTTTAGCCCCTTCTTAAAGTCTGAGGTGTTGCACTATATCCTCATTGGGATCAGTCATCCTCGAATGAAGACTAAATAATCTTAGTATAGAGGGAAGGAGTAGCAATCCCTACTACTGAGTGGAATAAATTGTTATTTAACTGAGCTGAGTTCCATGAACATGCAAGTATGCTGAAATGCAAGGATAATTGAGGAAACAAGATGTTGAGACTGAATTACATACGAGTAAACTGAGAGACCGAAGAGTAGATATTACCTCAAGATGAAATTGAATCAGAAGGAAAGAGGTGAGAATACTTGGCCATCATGGATGCTTCTGCTTCCCAAGTAGCTCCCTCTTTAGACTATCTCCTCCATAAAACCTTTACTAAAGCAACCTCCTTACTTCTAAACCTACAAACCTGACAGTCAAGAATTTCAATCAGAATCTCATCATATGTGAGGCTATCCTTCACAGTCGAACTTTATAAAGGTAATATCGATGCTGGATCACCCACACACTTGTTCAACAAAGAAATGTGAAAGACTGGATGAACATCTTTTAGTTCTGCTGGCAAGTCTAACTCATAAGCCACATTACTAACCTTTTTCAATATTCTGTAAGGACCTACATACCTGGGATTGAGCTTCGCTTTCTTGCCAAATCTCATAACCCCCTTCATGGGTTACACCTTTAGGAAAACCCAATCATCAATTTAAAAGTCTAAGTCCCTTCTTCTCACATGTGCATAGGACTTCTAATTAATCTGAGTTGTCTTTAGTCTATCTCTAATGATGTAAACTTTCTCCAATGCCTCATGAACTAAATCTTGCCCAATCAAGGCCGCTTCATCTACTTCAAACCAACCAACCAAAGATCTTCATCTATGCCCATACAATGCCTCATAAGGGGCAATCTAAATAGTAGAGTAGAAGATGTTATTGCAAGCGAACTCTATCAGAGGTAGGTGGTCATCCCAATTACCCTTGAAATAATAACGCAAGCTCTCAACATGCCCTCTGAGGTATGAATGGTACGCTCTTCCTGACCATCTGTCTGTGGATGAAATATTGTACTAAGATTTTTAATTGAGTACCAGGACCTTTCTGGAACAATTCCAGAAATGAGATGTAAACTGAGGACCTTTATCTAAGATGATAAACAAGGGAACCTTGTGCAACCTGACTATATCGCTCATGTAGAGTCTTGCATAGTCCTCTACTGAATCTATAGTCTTAACAACTAACAAGTGAGCTGACTTAGTGAATCTGTCCACTATCACCCAAATGAAGTCATGTTGTTTATGAGTACGAGATAAACGCATAATGAAATCCATGTTTATCACTTCCCACTTCCACGTTGGAATGGTAATCTCCTGGGTCACACCTCTTGGTTTTTGATGTTCTACATTAACATGTTGACAGTTAGGACACTTAGTCACAAAATCTACGATGTCCCTCTTCATGTCATTCCACCAATAGACATCATGTAAATCATGGTACATCTTAGTTGCACCTAGATAAATAGAGTATTTGAAATTATTGGCTTTTGTAAGGATCTGCTACCTCAACTTACTCACATTTGGAACATATACGTGACCTTATTAACGAAGCACACCATCTCCTCCTTGGGAGAAAACTTCAACTCTCTGCTGATGATCTGCACCTTTCAAATGAAGTAATATAGGATCACTGTCCTAATTCTCTTTGACCTCTACTACTAATGAAGATTCTGATCCATTCTGGACTATTACACCACCATCTAACGTGTCCATATGCAAACTACTAAGTGAGCAAGCCAGTGAACATCTCTGGCTAATTCTTTCTTCTCTTTCTCAACATGTGCCACACTACCTATGGATAGTATGTTGAGGGTTTCAACCACTACATTGGCCTTATCCGGATGGTATAGCACATTCAATTCATAATTTTTGAGGAATTCAATCATCTTCTCTGATGAAGATTCAACTCTTTCTGGGTGAACACATAATGGAGGCTCTTATGATTTGTGAAAACATCATCATGAACACCATATAAGTAATGTCTCCAAATCTTTAGGGCCAACGCTACGACAGCAAGCTCCAGATCATGAGTCGGGTAGTTCTTCTCATGGACCATAATTTGTCTAGAAGAATAAGCTATGCCCTTATTGTGTTGCATCATCACAATAAACCATATAACAGTCTTAATCATTTGGTAGAGTTAAGACAAGAGATGTAGTCAACCTGGTCTTTGGTTCGAAGAAGCTTTTCTCACACTCATCTAACCATGCAACTTGAACTTTTTCTGATTCAACTAGGTCAATGGAGAAACTATGGATGAACATCCTTCAACAAACCTCATATAGTAATCGGCCAAACCCAAGAAACTTCTGATATTCATTGGAAAGGTGGATCTGGGCCAGTGCTACTACCTCAATTTTCTGAGAATCTACTCGGATCCTTTTGTTGGATAACACATCACCATGGAAGGAAATCGACTATAACCAAAAGTTACATTTGCTGAACTTAGCGAATAACTGGCGATCCTTGAGAATTTGTACAACAACCCTCAAATGAGTCGCATACGCTTCCTCATTCCGAGAATAAATGAGAATATCATCAATTATGACAACGAAGAACAATTCAAAATACTATTTATAAACCCTATTCGTTAAGTTCATGAAAGCTACAGGAGCATTTTTTAGTCTAAACGACATAACTACAAATTTATAGTGACCATACCAAGTGCTAAAGGCTGTCTTTAAGATGTCACTATCTCTGACTCTGAGCTGATGATAGCCGGATCTGAGGTCTATCTTAGAAAAGCAGTTAGCACCCTGAAGTTGGTCGAACAAGTCATCAATCCTAGGGATGGGATACTTATTCTTGATTGTGACCTTTTACAAATGAGGATAGTCAATGAACATACTGATGAAGCCCTTATCTAGAAGGTCTGTCAACTGTTCTTTCAATTCCTTAAACTCGGCTAGAGCCATCCTGTGAGGAGGAATTGAAATAGACTGGGTAATTGGAAGGAGATCTATTTCGAAGTCGATTTCCCTTTTGGGAGGAACTCTAGGAAGATCTTCCAGGAATACTTCTGGAAACTCATTAACGATTGAACTGACTCAAGAGTTGGGGTTTCATAGTTTGGATCCTTAACTCGAACAAGATGATAGATAGACCCTTTAGAGATCATTTTTTTGGCCTAAGGTAAGAGATAAATTGACCCATAGGCACTGAGTTACTACCCTTCCATTCTAAGACTGACTCATTTGGAAACTTAAACTGGATGATCCTAGTTCTACAATCGACTAAGGTATAACATGAATTTAACCAACCCATGCCTAGAATGATATAAAAATCTACTACCTCTAACTCTACAAGGTCTGCTGAGGTGAATTTTTGGGAATCTGTGATAGGGAAATTTACCCGTCTAGCTATAAATGGGTCACAAACTGGAGTAGAGACTGAGAAGGTTTTTAAGAGACCTTCTAGACCGACATTGATGTTTACCAATATATAAGGAGTTACAAAATAAAGTGTAGCCCATGGATATAAAAATGCATAAACTTCTAAATGGAAGACTTGTAATGTACCAATGACCACAACATGAGAATCTTCCTTGTCCTGGAGAGCCTGAAGAGCATACAACTTGTTCAGGCGTTGACAACCACTTGTACTAGATGAGGCACCCTGCTAAGTAGGGTGACCTTCTGACATTTCTAAAGTTGTATACTGAGCTCTATTACCTCCATGTCCTTGCCTGGGAAAAGGAAAATCCCTCAACCTATGACCAGACTAATCGTAGCCAAAATACCTCTCTCTGCTAGCAAGATACACAACCGAATGGTTCTTACCACAATGTCACGACCTAAAGTACCCGTTGGGTGTATCATGGTGTATAGGACCCCGATAGGACCTACACAAGACACTTAGCATATATAATAAGATATAAGAAAATCAAAGAGATAAAGAAAACATTTCAAGTTTAAGAGTTTTATCAAATGTAAATCGAAAGTCTACAAAGTTTCATTTGTTATCTAATACATCAAGAGTGACCAGGATGTAACCCTGGCGTCACGTACAAAGTCTGAAAATAACAAATGATTGAAAACAATAAAAGTCCGGTCCTGAAGCATGAGGACTCACCACAACTTGAAATCTCTCCAATGATCTTTAGCCAAGAATTTGAGAACCCTGAATGTCGGACCATACATTTGGGGAAATGTAGGAAAGAGTATGTATTAGTACAAACATGTACCAAATATTATAGCCGTGCATAAAAACATATAAAACTTGCTAAAACCAGAAATTTCATAATATGCAAGGACCAAGTTAAAATACATGAGATTAGGTACAAACCATAGTTCATTGAATAAGGTCGATGCAAGCAAAGTCATCCTTATGTTCCATATTAGATACTTCTTTAAGTAACCATAAATCATCTTAACCTGTGGGAAGTATCCTTAACCGACATGTAAGATCATGTGAGGTAATAACATGGAATTTAGTGTCTCCCACACCAAAAAGGGTTGTCCTAATTTCCAAGGTAAGACCATGAACTTTCTAGTTTACGTGGATCCACTAGCTATTGTCTATCTAGACATCCTATGTTGGCACATAGTTTATGGGACATAGGTGATATCTACTTGTCCACTCGGTGCTAAGTATTACTTCCATGAAATGTTTTTTAGACTTGTCTTAATTTAACTTTCATAAGACATGAGTAGTTTCCTCTTGTCTTATCATACTAGGACATGGGTAATCGCCACTTGCCTAGTCTTTAGAGAATATGGGTAATCGCCTCTTGCCTCAATTTTAGATTAGCTCCTTATCATTGGTTCATTTTATGTGAGAAAAACTTTCAACCTTAACAACCCTTATTATGTGAGAAAATCCTTTCACAATCATGCTTTCATAAGTATATGGGAAATCCTTTCAACAACATAACAACAACAACAAAATAATTGATACTTCACTCTCAAATCATCCTTAAAACATTTACATCAATTTCATGAAAACATGCATTATTTCATAAATTCATCTTTCATATTTGCATAACCCACTTTATATCAACATAATTTGGAAAACATGGGATATGCATGGGTTTATGAGGATTCATAATAAAATCATAGAATTATATGAATTCATGCTTAAAATATCATAAAACAATCAATTAAATCAATTATTAAGAGAACTTATAACATGGAAGAAAAACCCTAACTTCGTTGAGGATTTCTAACTTTACAAATTGAGAATTCGGAGACTCCATGGAGGAAAGGGCACCGTGGATGAAAATGATCATACCTCAATTCTAACCACTTGACTTCAATGGAGGATTAGGAGGCTTGATCTTGAAAACCTAGCTTTCTTTGTCAACTTCTAGAGAGAGAATTATTTGAGAGGAAGACTTGTTCTTCTTTTAAGAATTTGAGAGAATGATTTCAATCTGGGAAATTTGGGGTTTAAAACACTTATATAGGGGTTTGGGTGAAGGGTAAAATGACATAGTATTAGGCTAGAATAATTAGGAATGGACCCAAAAGCCCTTAAGAAAATAATTGTCAAGCTCACCGATGGTCATGACCTACAGTCTGTCGATCAACCCACTGACCTTCCTAGTTTGGCATCAATGAGTTAAGAGACTAGTGTCTTTGGACCTCAAACAACGGGACCCACCCACAGGCTCTGGTCCCAACGATGGGCCATGGGTCTTAACTTTTGACCCTAAAATTTCTCTTCTCGGACTCACCTACGAAACCTACATAGGACTCGTGTATTGGATGACGGGCTGTCTTGGTTAACCGTAAAAAATGTACTGAAACTTGATAGTTTTAGGAATTTGGGCTAGCTATCCATGGAGCTGACCTACAGACCGTGAGTCAGTCCACGAGCCGTAGGTGGCTTCATCGGTACTAGCACCAGGTCCTTCAAAAGCTTCAAATTCAACCCTCTCCAAATTTGGGGTGTTGCACATACTTTGGACAAAATGGAAAAGTCTGGTTACCTAAAGCACATCCCTAAGACTCAGAGCCTGATGCCCTCTCTTTCTGATCCTATCGAAACCTGGGTGGCAGAGCCTAGCTGATGAAGGTGATGGGACTGTAGACCTCTGCTAAAACTGTGAGTGGTTTCCACCGCTTAACCTATGATGAGAGTATTCATAGTTTCCCATTCTAGCCTTTTAGTTATCTTAGCAATTTACTTGAGCTTATCTCCCTCAACCGTATGAGCATGGGTCATTAGTCATGAAATATACTTATCCACTAATAGAATAGCATTCCTGCGCTCGGTCTTTACGAGATTGTATACCTTAAATAAGAACTTGCTCATTTGTGCTCTCTGATCTGCCACTATATGTGGAGCATACCTGGAGAGCTGGGTGAACTTTAGCCCATATTCTTGGACTAAAACCGAATCGTGCCTCAAGTTCTTAAACTCCTAGGTCTTAGCTTCCTTCAACACTCTCGGGATAAACCTGTAAAGAAAAGCTACACTAAAAAAGTTCCACATCACAGGAGCTACATCTGCTCCTCTGTTGTCTTTCCATTGCGTGAACCATATATGTGCCACATCCATAAGTTGCTAGAATGCTAGCTCAACACTATTAGTACTAGTCAGTTGCATTACCTAAAGAATCTTCTTGACCTCATCAATGAAGTTCTATGTATCCTCCTAACCTTCGAACTTAGAAACTCAGGAGGATTCATACGAACAAAGTCTTGAACCCTAGTTGTAACTTATTCACCAGTGGGGTTTGCAAAGACTATGGTCTGCTGATTATTCTGGTTGGCTACGGTCTGAGCCAATAGTTGGATCACATTATGGAACTCTACATTACTAATCTCATGGTTCGAGAATGGAGGAATTGTGTTAGCCTTGCGTGCGTTAGCTCTGTGAGTAGGCATAACCTGAAACGCATAGCGATAGATTAAAAAAAGATGTTAAATAACACTTCATGTACGATAGGAATAGCAAAAGAAGTGAAGTTTTATGAGAACACCTAGTATCCTCCCCCTTATAAGTGTGGCACGCTTCATACTCATGAAAGAGACTCTAGTTAGTGTGGCTTTCATACAACATAGGAATCTTGAACGTGATATTCTGATACCAAGTTTGTCACGCCCTTGAATTAAAAGTTGACAAAGTGATTTCAAGGACACCTTCACAGGTTGTTTAGAGCATTACAGCCCGTCTAGTAGGTCGTGAAGATGCCCTGCTCGACAATGCTTCAGTAAAACGGGCAAAAACTTTTTACTTTGGGCTTGGAATTAAGCAAACTCAGCGGCGTTGTAAAAATGGCTCAAAGATATTTAATTTGATTAGTCACGGGCCAACTAATTCATTTTGTTCTGAAATATATGATTGTTTGAAGTTGACCCAGAACTCAAAGTTTGATAAACCCCTTTCATAGACGACTTCATTGTCCATATGAAGCTCCACAGACCATCTAGGTGTCCTTGGTTCTTCACAGTGACCTTGGGTGGAACCTTGTTGATTGGGTTGCTTGTACGGACCTATAAATGGGTCGTCCAAGTAACCACGGGCAGCTAAATGCATCGTCTAGGTGACTTTCTCATAGGGAGCCCCTGAAGGGTGGTTCACGATGCCCTTGAAGGGGCATGAACTCCTAGATGACCCGTCTAGGGCATCGTGAACTCCTAGATGACTCGTCTAGGTGTCCCTTTTCTAGGGCAGTTCTAGATGGTGACCCACAATAGCTTTAACATATCCTGGTGCCCTACACAGACCGTCTAGGGTTCCGTTAAGGGTCCATGGTCTAGTTTTGATTCGTGGACTTGCTTAATTTCTCTCTTTAGCCCCTTCTCGAAGTCCGAGGTGTACAAATTTGATCTTCCTTAGTCATACAATCAAGTCTTATGGATGCATACTCATCCACTGATTGATTTTTTTTTCCAGATTTTCACGGGATAGTATGCATCAATAAGAACTGAAGACAAGGATTGTAATTGTTTCTTGGAATAAATATTTATTTTAGACTTAGGCTCAAGAAAACATACCTCTGCTTGTTTTTCCTCAACTTCATCTGTATCAGAACAAGTTTGAGCCATTAGTGCCTGAATTGTTTCTTGTGATTGAAGGGTGTTTCTTTCCTCATCTGGTTCCATTATGGCGACTAGTGAAAAGAAGGCATATTTATTTGTTTCCTTTATTCCAAGCAATGACCAATTTTTGAATCAACCATCCTCAGACCCTTCTTCTTATAAGTTCCTCATCACGGCAAAAGCTTTCTTTATTTAGAGATTTGCTTCTTGATTAGTTATTCTTCTATTTGTGGAAATGTACTTATCATTCTCCATATCTTTTGCTTTCTCTTAGTCGTTTCTCCTGTGATCTAAAGACCATAGTGGACAAAACTTGATAAAGTGATCAAGATTTATGCACTTGTGGAAGACTTGTTCTCTTGGATTTTCAGTTGTTTCTTGAGAGTTCCTCCTTTGAAACAATTGTCCTCTCTTTAACATTCTAGAGAACCTCTTAGTCATTAGTGTGATATTTTCTTCCTTAAAATCTTCAGGTGTTGTGGCCTCATGTTTTTCTTTTTTCTCCGATTTCCTTTTCTTGGTTTTTATTTAGTTCATAGGTCATTAGAATTCTAATGAGTTTATCTATAGTTAGTGTATCTAGATCACGTGCTTCTGTAATATCTTTTACCTTGCTATCCCATTACTCTGGGAGAACACATATGTTTTCTAACTGCCTTCTCGTTGGAAATTATTTCTCCTAGTTAGTAAATTTCATTAATAATTGGAATGAACCTAATATGCATGTCTTGAATTATTTCACCTTCTACCATTCGAAATAGCTTCATGATCGATTTGAAGAGTTTTCCATATTTCTTTTGCATTTTCACATGATGAGATGAGATTGTATTCATCAAGATCTATACCGCATATCAAAATCTTCTTGACTTTAGCATTGTTCTGAATTGCGAGTTTATCTGTAGCATAACATTCCTTCCTTTCCTTTGGTACCTGAGTGGTTCTATCAGTTCCATTCTTCATGGGTATTGTTGGATCGTCCAAGACTACTCCCCAAAGGACATGATTTTTCTCCTATTAGGTGATCCATCATGTGGTTCTTCCACTATCCATAATACTTTTCGTTGAACAATGGTGGTCCTGTTTGGGAAGCTCCTTCTTGTGGTGTAGGTGGTCCACCCATTGTTCATTTTCAAGATGTGAGTCTTCTAATGAAAATACCTACTTTGATACCAATTGAAAGAAACTACACACCGATAGTTATTTCTAGGAACCTAGTTCCTAGAGTCATATAAGAAAAGAAGGTAAATAACATTTAATTTATCGTGGAAACCTTCCTCCCTTAAGAAAGGGAAAAACCACACCATAATTTCATTAACTTCAATAACAAATTGATAATCATATGGACTAACTCTAGTACCTTTACTCTTCAATGATTGAGTATACTCGAAGACTCTACTCTCAAAGAAGTCAAACCCACTTCTTGTTATAATTCTCTCAAACTCTCTTTCAAACTGTACTCTCCAATAAGTCACACCCACTTCTTGTTACAATTCTCTCAAACTCTCTCTAAACTCTACTCTCAAAGAAGTCAAACCCACTTCTTGTTAATATTCTCTTAAACTCTCTTCAAGAAGTGAAACCCACTTCTTGTTACTCAATCTAGGAATTCTTACAACTCAATAATTAACCTATAACAAATCAACAAAGAGTGATAAACCTAGACTTTAATTGATCAGACTTCAACATTCAATATAGTTCAGACTCTAACACAATTTATGAACCTTGTTTTAGTGTTGCTGTGATGAAACCTTACTGTTTTGCTTCAATGGCTATTGCTCTCAAGATGATGACTTTCGTGAATATGCAATAGGTACAACTTTCAATGATCTTCATGTCATAAATATATTGGAGATTCACCAGCCCTAGTTTATCACAGACTAGGACTCTTACTTCAAATAGGACTTGTCTTCCTATATGTAAATCCTTTCCTTAAAAGGAGTTTCATCCTATAAGGAAACATTGACTCCTCTTTAGACTTTAATTGTACTCTTTATTTTTTCCTTCTTTCCTTCGTTACTCTTTTATTTTAGCTATTTCTTTCCTCCTTTATTTTAGCTATTTCTTTATTTCTTTTTTCTCTCCTTTATTTCGGCACTTTAATATTTTTCTTCTTTGCCGCAGTCTCTCACATTTGTACAAGTTGTCCGTATTCACGTCTGGGTACCTGGTTCACGTGATAGAGTACACATAAGACAACAAGTACTAAACTAGGTTCACTTTATCAATCATCAAAACTACTTATATGTTCTCCTACTTCCTAACACTTCTCAATAAATATTTGTAACTCACAATTTCAAATAAGTAGTGGCCTAACTAAAAATTATTTCAAAAGTAAATTTCCAAAATATTCTCAATTTGTATCAAATTCAATGATAGAATCAATGTATGTGATTCCTATTCTGCCAGTAAAACTCGTCATTGAAATCCTTTTAAGGCTTCCGGTGAAATTTCTCTTGAAATTCAGGTCTGTTTCAGAGTGTTGGCTTGATTTAATCTCGAGATCCGAGTTTATCAAGTTCCATCTTGACTTATGAGCTAATAATAAGGACAACACTCACCATAGCACTACAACAAATATGATATATAACTACGAAATTATTAGCTAAAACATCAAATTCGTCACTAATTGTTCGCTTTTAGTGACAAAATTTACTTTCATGCTTAAATATATGAGACACATATTTTTAGTGACAAAACATAAAAATCCATAGCAATGTTTTGTCTACTAAAGTTTCCCACTAAAAAATTAATTGGTGCCATTTCTTAAGTAGTGTTAGTCACGAATTTAAAGTTATCAATGATACATTATTTCATCACTAATAATGTATCTAATTCATGACAGTTTATTTTTTGTATTCAAATTTATTAATTTTTGGACACACAAAAATTTCATCTAAAAAAATATGTTGTTACAATATCGACAAATTAGAGTTTTTAGTTAAATATAATAAGTTTTAGCTATAGAAAAATTAGATTTAATTATGAAATTTATTTTCGTCACTAATAATATAAATAATTGGTGACAAAGACTTTCTTCTCTCTAATCAATATGTGATTTAGTGACAACAAAAAAAATTGTCACAAATATGTAAGGTGTTAAATAGCGACGACATAAAATTTGTAGTGAAATTCAACTATTTTCTACGAAAAAAATCATAGCTAAATACAATTTTTTTTCACTGCAATTGTTCATAATTACAAGTGACAACTTACAAAAAGAATAATACAAGTGCTTCATAACAAATAGATAGAGTTCATTCGTTATTTGGCAAAATACAAACTAGAAGTGTCAACTATACATATCTCTTTAGTGATACAATTGCAAATACACATGTATTCGTTGATACAAACATTGATACAAATGATGACAATAAATTATACATATGCAAATTGATATGATTGTATACAATTTATTCATTGATACACATTGTATTTCATTAATACTATTGTATTCATTGATATATATATATATATATATACAATTATGTAGATATACAATACAATCATTGATACATATGTATACCCGTTACATATATACAAATACAATTCGCCTCTCTCAACTCTCTGCCCTCTCTCGCTCGTCTCTCTCCTCCTTCTCCCATTATCGATCACCTCTCTCCTCCCTCTCCCAATCTCTCTCACCTCTCTCCTTCCTCTAACATGTAGCTACGAATTGTAATTATCAAATTATAGCTATGGAGCCTAATTAAGTTTATTTTAGTGGCTATTTGTGAAATTTCTCCTAGGGTGTCCAGATATAGGTAACCCCCCTAACCGATCTAGAATTTATGGGTTCAACTCAAGATAATTAGAATTAAGTTCAATCTCAACTCATTCAAGTCTTAACCCATTTTAAAATAATATTCATTTGAGCCTAATTGAATCTCCAATTTCAATCCGTTTAAAAACTCTTTATTTGTAACTCTTTGTTTTATTTTCTTGAGTTGAAATTCAAATTGTGGTTATAAAAGTTAAATAATAATATGTTAAAATAACTGATATTAAGCGGTCAAATTTGGCGGGTCATAACCGAACCCGGATTTTAGCCCATTTGAGCCTTAGTAAACTTGGGCGGGTCATGACCAAACCCAATTTTTTTTTTCAATCCATTAAGCAAACTATAGCTATATAGTTCCTAATGTTTGCTATTTTTGAAAGTTTTCCTTTTAATATCTCTAAATGTTAACTCAACTCGCTCATTTGACATCCCTATTTAATCTTATCTAAAGATAAAGAGAAAGAATCAAAATTTTAATTTGAGAGTCTATCACAACATATTGAATTTATTGGATTCAAAATTTAATGTTAATACTAATATTTTAGTGAACAAATCAAATGAAACTATTTAATTCAAGTAAATGGATAAATTAAAGTAAACATGGTCTGTATATTTGATATTTACACAAAAAATTATACTAGTTAACTATAGTTAAGTTATAAATTAATGTTATAATGTGAATTAATTACCTATAATTGATGATCAAATTGTAAATGAAGGCATATGTCACGCGTTCATTATGCGTAAACATTAAATAACAGTATAATTTTACTCAAATGATATATTAGATTCATTCCTGATATTAGAGATGGCAACAGGGCAAAGCGGGTGTGGTACGATGCACGTAGTTGGGGTTTCAATTAAATTTAAATTTTCTTATTTGAATCACAAATTTTAATAGTTAAAAATTAAATTGCATATAATTACACAATAATTTTTCCTCCAAACTCCTAATATATAACATTTATTATAATTCAAACTATCCATTTTACTATAACAATTTTGGAATACCTTAAAAGAATTTTAGTTTACTAAGTAAATTAAAATTAAATAAAGAGAAAAGGGTATGGTATAGCCTTCAATTTCGTGATTTAGAGTTGATATACCCCTTGTTATAAAAGTAGCTCACAGATACCTTTACTGTAACACAATTGACCCATATATACTCTTTTGATCTAATGAAAGTAAAAAATAAAGAGAAAAGGGTATATTTTGTAAAAAATAATTTACCCTTGTTGTAACACAAATGACCCCAAACCACTTCAGCCAACTCACTAATTCTTTTATTTTATTATTTTATAGAATCCATTCATCCAGACTTTCATCTTCCGTGGTGATAAAAGGTTTGGTCTCGAGCATATACTATTAACTAATCCTCTTTAAATAGACATGCTTAATTATATTACCCCTATCAACTTATACTATACTAAAATTTATTTTTAGCGGTAATTAATTAATTGTCGTTATATATATATATATATATATACTACCTTAAAAACATGAACTCCCTAACTTCAATGTTAAATTACTATAATAACCCCAATTTAAAATACCCAATTTAGTATATATTCTATATTTTATATTGTATTTATTTATTTTTTCTATATTATATTCAAGGCTAATAGTAACACCTCGAAAAACAGACCTAGATTATTTTTTTTGCAGAACTTACATGAAGCAATGAACCATGGCAGGGTTCCCGGATCGTGATAGGGTCCACGGTCCATTGACCTACCCGTGGTCATGACTTGGAAGTCACCAGTCCCAGACATCAGACCACAGGACCCTTCACGGGCCGTGGTCTTGATGAAGGGCCGTGGGAGCGTCCTGAAAACTTAGGCAAGAGTCCCCCCTAGACTAGCCCTCAGAACCCCAAGACTAAGTGAGGACCACGAGGACTTTCACGGTTAGTGGTCCTCCACACGGCCCGTGCTAGGGTCCGTGAAGGCAGCCAGTAGGCCATCAAACCTGATCCTCTAGACCTCAGCCCAAGTGAGGACCACGGGGACCTTCATGGTCCGTGGTCCTCCACACAGGCCATGGTAAAGGCTCATGGACAAGCCACCAGAAACCCCAAATCCTGGACCAAAGACCACTACCCACTTCACGGTCCGTGGTCCCTTTCATGGTCTGTGAAGGTGGTCGTGGTTAGTCCAGTCTGCAACTCAAGTCAAGGGTCTTTTGGTCTTTTCCTATTTCATTAGACCTCTAAACTACGTCGTTTTAACCCTAAACTACATCGTTTTGATTAGTTTTAGCCTAGAATCATAACTAGAACTTACCTAAGTCAGATCTTTCATCAAAACCATAGAAAATTAGAGCATAAAGAGGAGAAAAGGTCGAGCAACCCTAGTTCAAGAACGTATCCAGATTCCATCAGTTCCATATCAAAATCGAATGATTTTTCCGTGGAATTTGTCACCAGGTGTGTGGGATTTCACTAGTGGGTTCCTTTCGCACATTAGGTCCCTAGATTTCAGTTAGATTCTTGATTCCCTATTATCAACTAAACCTAGGGTTTCTAGAACTTCAATAGATTATCATGAATTAGTTAGTTACATATTACAAATCAGATTATCATATTATTACTTCGTTTCTCGCATGAATTTCAAAAGTTAAGTTATGTATTTCTTTAGTTCTTGAATTACACATGCTAGTTCAGATATTTCAGTAATTCAGATATACTTGCCTCAGACTTGAATATGTCATTATCAGTATATTAATATGTATTCTCTATTTGCATGTCAGTTTTGAGCTATCTAGTATATTACAAAAATTTAGTCGTAATGTGTTAATCATTTAATCTATTGGGAGTAGCATAATACCGAGTTGGACTAGGGTTAGTCACCTATATAGTCCCATAACTACTAGCTATGTAGGTTGTAAGTCCCTTCGATGGGCATCATTTTAGTGATCACACCAACATGCCTCTACATCTTTGACCGGGTGTATTTGGTCCTCTTGATAGGGCGTATACATCGGAATCCACATTTAGCTCATGTGGTTTTATTATTGGTAATTAGTAGCTCCCACAGTTCAGTCAGACTCCATTGCATTGACCACATTTCAGTATAATCAATATTCAACATCAGCATGTCTATATTTGGTCATTGCATTCTTTTAGCTCAATATTAAGTATCTATATCATGTTCAGATTATACTCTTGCTTCATTGCTTGTTCAGTTATATGTTTATTCCAGCTTTACTCTATCTTGCATGCTCAGGTACGGTTAAGTGTCCTAGGATGTCTGAAAAGCCACACTAGGTAGAGTCCTTTTCATGGGTGTGTAGTGCGCACCACATTTAATGAGAGGGAGGCTACAAAGTGTTTTAGGAAAAATCTTCATTTTATTGTTACTCTTATTGTGCATAAGGTATGATCTAATTCCATTCTAACTTGACGTTCTACATTTTAGATCATGCCTCTTTGTAGAGCTAACGCCAGGAATGCGAATGTCAGGAACGTAAACACAGCTCCTCTAGTCCCATATCAAGAAGTTTCGAATGCAGAGTTCCAGAATGCTATTCAGATGTTGGCTCAGAGTGTGGCGAACTAGAATAATCAGTGGGCTCCAGTTTTGATAAATGCTAATGTTGGGTCAGCTGCAGCCAGAGTGCGAGATTTTGTTAGGATGAATCCACCAGAGTTCTTAGGATTATAGATGGGTGGGGGTCTCCAAAACTTCATTCATGAGGTCAAGAAGATCTTTGAGGTGACGCAGGTAACTGGGAATGATCGGGTTAAGTTAGCATCTTACCAACATAAGAATGTAGCTCATATTTGGTATACTCAGTGGAAGGAGAACAGGGGTACAAATGTAGCTCCTATCACTTGGGATTGCTTTAGTGAGACCTTTCTGGACAGGTTTTTCCCAAGAGAGCTAAGGGAGGCAAAAGCTCAGGAATTTATGAACTTAACACAAGGTAGCATGACAATCCAAGATTATAGGCTCAAGTTTACCCAACTATACAAGTATGCTCCTCACATGATTTTTGATTCCAGGGCTTAGATGAATAGGTTTCTATATGGAGTATCAAACTTGGTAAAGACAGAGTGTAGAAATGCTATATTGCTGGAAAATATGAGCATCTCTAGGCTCAGACTCATGCTTAGTAGGTTGAGGGTGATAAGCTTAGGGAACATGCTAAGGAGAATAAGAAGACTAGGACTGGAAACTATGGGTATTCTCAACAGAAGTCGGGTAATGGAAATCAATCGCAGAGTCAACAAATTTTTTTAGCTCCAACGCCGTGATCAGCTAGTGTTCCATCCTCTAAGTTCAAACAAGATCAGAAAGGTAGGGCATCAGGAAACGAATGATGCTTTGGGTGTGGTCAGTTTGGTCACAGGTTGAGCGATTGCCCTTCTAAACAGGGTCAAAGAGGCAATGCTAATCGAGCCCAGTCTACAACTTTAGCAGTGCCAGCAAGTCGCCAAACTCAACAGGGTAACTCATCTAGTATAGGTGGCGAACAGTGCCAAAATAGGCTTTATGCTTTTTAGGTGCGCCAGGATCAGGAGGATTCTCCTGATGTAGTCACTGGTACGTTACGAGTCTTTGATCTCGATATTTATGCTTTGTTAGATCCAGGGGCTACTCTTTACTTTGCAACTCCGTATATAGCAGTTAAGGTTGATGTTAGTCCAAAAACTCTCTCAGAACCCTTCTCAATCTCTACTCTAGTCGGTGACCCAGTTAAAGCTAGATGGGTATACAGAAATTGCCCTATCACAGCCTCCTAGAAAGTCACCTCAGTAGATCTTGTAGAGTTAGAAATGGTAGACTTCGACGTCATTCAAGGCATGGATTGGTTACATTCTTATTTTGCCTTAGTCGATTGTAGAACTAGGATTATTTATTTTTAGTTTCCAGAAGAACCAATCTTAGAATGGAATGGTAGTAGCTTAGCGCCTATGGGTCGATTCATTTCTTACCTTAAGGCCATAAAAATGATCTCTAAGGGTTATCTTTATCATCTATTTCAGGTTAAGGATTCAAGCTTCGAAAACCCAACTCTTGAGTCAGTTCCAGTGGTTAATGACTTTCAAGAACTGTTTCCAGAAGATCTTCCCGGAGTTTCTCCCAAAAGGGAAATCGACTTCGGAATTGATCTCTTTCTAGCTACCCAGCCTATCTCTATTCCTCCTTACAAGATGGCTCCAGCCGAGCTTAAGGAATTGAAAGAGAATTTGAAAGACATTCTAGATAAGGGCTTCATCAGACCTAGTATTTTGCCATGGGGTACCCCGGTGTTGTTCGTGCAGAAGAAAGATGGTTCTCTCAGAATGTGCATTGACTATAGGAAGTTGAACAAGGTCACAATCATGAATAAGTATCCCATCCCTAGGATTGATGACTTGTTTGACCAACTTCAGGGTGCTAGTCATTTCTCAAAGATAGACCTCAAATCGGGCTATCATCAACTCAAGGTCAGAGATAGTGACATTGTGAAGACAACCTTTAGAACTCGGTATGGTCATTATGAATTTGTATTTATGTCATTTGGACTAACCAATGCTCCTGCAACTTTCACGGATATGATGAACAGTGTGTTCATGCAGTATTTGGACTTGTTCGTTATCGTCTTTATTGATGATATCCTTATTTACTCTAGGAATGAGCAAGAACATGCGAGACATTTAAGAGTTCTTCAGTAAATTCTTAAAGATCTCCAGTTATTCGCCAAATTTAACAAGTACGAGTTTTTGTTTCTGTCACGACCCGGAGTTACCCCCCTAGAAACACCCCTTAGAAACGAAACAACGTACTTGACCCCGAAGGGGTTTCATATAAGCCATTAGCATAAACATACACATAAATTCATAAAAATAATGTAGAAAATTTAAAACATTTACAATTAAAGTCAAACTTCATCTTCACAATCGAAAATCATAAGAATCTAGACTTTGTCTAATTTTCCATCTAAAACATAGAAATACAATGTTTGGGACTTATCCCTTTACATCAATAAATTCTAAATATAAAAAGTACAATGGGAACTAAGAAATGAATAATCCATCCTCGAAACTTGAGTACTCACCACAACTTGGAGAGAAGCAATCCGAGTCTTCTTCAAGAAAGGATATTGTATGTCACCTAGCCGGAACCTACACTTATCAAAATGTAGGAGAAGAAGGGGTTAGCAAAAATATGTACTAAGTATGGAAACATGCATAAAATCCTTTAAATATGATAAAAAGGACATTTTAGTTGAAAAGTATGCATTTATCAAGTTTGGAAACCAACATGCATTTTCAATGAAAAAGACAAGTTATAATCACATTTATACTCATAGCATGGTAACATCAATACCTTAGCAACCCCTAAGGAACACTTGTGCAATGTATGGTTGGCATCCCATAATACCAACCATACTAAGTACTCCCTTGAAGCTACCTTAGTCATACATATCATCTTTAGACCCCATCATAATCAATAGTCATCAATAAAGAAATAGTCATGTACATTGCTTGAACATAAAGAAAGTCATTCATGGCAACTATCCGTTCAACATACATGCATACATTCATATCTCATCATAACATAAAATAACCATCCCATAACATCCTACTAAGTCTACTTGTACAATGTAAAAGTGAAATACCATAACCCCACTCCTACTAAGTAAACTCACCAAGAAGTCATAGTGTAGTTCATGTCTCATTCATTATCTTATCATATAGGGAAGAATAGCCATAACCGAATAGACCATGTAAGCTACATAGAATTTGGTGTCGTGTAACCCCACACTGAAAGAAGGTGTCCTACTTTCCTAAGGTAGAACTAAATGTGTTAGGTTTTACGTGGATCCACTAGCTAAGTCCTATGTGGGCACATAATTATGGGATAGGGAGATTGCTTCTAGAAACCCAACCTAGTGCATTGGCGGAGGAGCTTCCATCTCATGAGTTAAGTTTTGATGACCCGACCTATTGCATTGACGGAAGGGCCTTTACCTCGTTTTGCGTATCCATTCGGTAGTAAGCATTATCTCCCAAATTAAACATAATTAGTCTTGAATTGTATTTACATGTGCGAAGGAGTGCTCTACCCTTCATTCAATACAACACATAAAATAGCTCATAGACTCATTTAGGTGAGAACTAACTTTCAACCTTAGAATCATTATTAACATGTGAGTAAACCTTTCACATTATTGTTCATGAGAAATATCCTTTCGATCAACACAACAACATCATCATCATCCTAGACAAGTCATACATGAACATGTGTAAGGGTAAGGGGAGTAACCTTTCAACAATACCACAATTTACACAATAGTCATAGGATCTTTACCTTTCAAGTGAATCATAAGTTGATATATCACTTTCAACAATATGAACAAACCCTTGCAATTTACCTTTTCATGGGTTATGAATCATGTCTCCAAATCACACTTAGAAATACTACTTTAAGCATGAATAAAACAAGATTCAATAACTAGATTAACATAGTTACAATTCATAGTAATCATGTTACATCAATACAACTATCATAATTCATGAAATTGGGGTCATGGGGTAGTTCATGGTGGGTTTTACTATAAAAATCACCAATAAATGTCAAATCATCCATAATATAAGACAAATAACATAATGAAATCATTTTTATGAAGAACTCATGGCTAGAATGAAAACCCTAGTTTTTGAACAATATACCAAATTTTGAAATTAGATTTAAAGGGCTTCATGGAGAAAAGTATTCCATGAATCAATGTTCCCATACCTTCATTGAAGCTTTGCCCACGAATTGGAGTTGAGAAGATTAATTCTTGAGCCTTATTCTTCAAGTTCTTGGTGTTCTTCAATGGAGAAGATCTATAGAGAGAAATATTGGAGATGGGAGGATTTTGGGGAAACACTTGGGTGTTGTGAATTAATGACTTGTATTGGGTGAATTTGACTTAAAATCAACTTATATTTTACTCCAAAAAATACCCGAAGCAACCTCACTTTGATTGGGCCTAAAAAGTAAAAGACTTAATTAACCCTTATTTAAAGCTCATGCCCAGGTGTCACGTGAAACTCCACGAGCCGCGGTGAGGACCGTGACTCATGGTCCTTATCGTGAGGATTTGGGGCAGTAGCCCCTTCAAGGTAGCACAAGGCTCCATTGCCTAAGGCACTCTCATGAGCATATTCACGACCCATGAAGTGGACCACTCCCCATGGTCCTGCTCATGGAGCATGAGGCAGTACCTTGCCTTTTGGAGCTCAAGGCTCCTTCGACCAAGGCACGAGCACGAGCACCTCTACACCTCGGCAAGGGGACCATGGCCCGTGGTGGTGCCCGTGGTTCCTTAGGCAGTAGTTGCCCCATGATGTCCCAATTCCTAGAAAACAAAGGGAGCTTCACGACCACCTTCACGAGTCGTGGAGTGAACCATGAGTCGTGGTCCCCCTCGTGAAGGTTGGGGCAGCAGCTCTAAACTAGAGTCAACCTTGGCCTTTGGCCTTGGCTTGGCCCCTTTGCCTTGCCACTTGCCCCTTGGTCTAGACTCCCATTTCCTCATTTTAATTGTAATTGACTTTACTAAAACACCGGGGAGTCATTTTATGATTTTTTAACCTTACGTTTAGGCTCTAGTTTAACCTACCATTTTCCGTAGTGTTACATTATCTCCCTATTGGAAACATTCATCCCCAAATGACAATTTAGACACCTTATGGAAATAAAGACTCGAGACTAGCAGCCCATTGCGCGTGCAATGAAATAAAATGCACAATACATTGGAGGAAACATCAACTCCATCTCAAGTCATAAACAATGCAATTACAAGTAAGTGGGAACTACATCCACAACCCAACATGCGCAAAACTCATCATTTCATATCATTTTAGGAGGAACTACCTTCTCCAACTCAAACAAACTCAACACAATCAATAAAGAGCCAATATACCATATCATCACAAATATAGCAAAACATGTTCATTAATTCACCTCATGAAGTCAAATATGCACTTATCATACTAAAGTGCAAACCAACATGAGGAACATATAAATCATGAAAACTCAATTTATGCTAAACATGAATCCTCACAAGAACATGCACAACATAAGGAAATAATGAAGAAAACTCATAGCACAAATGATTTCCAAAACACCAAACTCAAGAAACTATTTACCTCAAGTTGGGATAGGAGTAGAAGGAAAAAGATGAGGATAGCGGGACTTCATGTCAGCCTCGACCTCCCATGTAGCACGCTCAACTAAGTGATTCCTCCATAAGACTTTAACGAAAACTACTTATTTGTTTCTTAACTTCTTCACTTGCCAGTCAAAAATAACAACCGGAACTTCTTCATAGGAAAGGTTCTCATCAACCCCTAAAACTTCTAAAGGAAGGATGAATATCGGATCACCAATGCACTTCTTGAGCATTGAAACATGAAACACCGGGTGAACCGAAGCCAACTCACTTGGCAAGTCCAATTCATAAGCAACTTTCCCAACACCTTTCAAGATTTGGTATGGGACCACATATCGGACACTAAGCTTCCCCTTCTTACCAAACCTTATCACATCTTTCATAGGTGAAATTTTTAAGTAGACCCAATCACCAACCTCAAATTCAAGATCCTTCCTTCTAACATCGGCATAAGATTTTGCCGACTTTGGGACATCTTCAACCTCTCTCTTATAAGTCGGACCATCTCAATGGACTCATAGATTAGTTCGGGACCAATTACAGAAAACTCACCTACTTCAAACCACCCAACTAGGGATCTACACCTCCTACCATAAAGTGCTTCAAATGGAGCCATGACAATACTTGAGTGGTAACTATTGTTGTAAGCAAAATTCTATCAACGGTAGATGGTCATTCCAATCACCTTGGAAATCTATGACACACGCCCTCAACATGTCCTCTAAGGTTTGAATGGTGCGTTGTACTTGACCATCCATTTGAGGGTGGAAAGCGATACTAAGTTTAATATTGGTACCAAGCCCTTGTTGGAACGCCTTCCAAAAATGTGAAGTAAATTGAGTACCCCGATCCAATATGATAGATAGAGGAACCCCATGCAACTTCACTATCTCCTTGATGTATAATTTGGTATAGTCTTCCGCCGAAAATGAAACCTTGACGGGAATGAGGTGGGTTGATTTAGTCATCCTATCAATAATGACCCAAATAGAATCATCTTACCTTCGAGTACGAGGCAAACCACCACAAAGTCCATATTCACCTCCTCCCATTTCCAAGTGGGAATATTTATATCTTGGATCAAACTTCCCGATCTCAAGTGTTCGGCGTTAACTTGTTGACAATTCGAATGCTTGGCTACAAAACCCGTTATATCCTTTTTCATGCCATTCTACTAATAGACATCCCGTAGGTCACAATACATCTTGGTGGCTCCTGGATGAATAGAATACCGCAAACCATGAGCCTCTTATAAAATTTGCTCTCTCAAGCCATCAACATCCGGGACACACAATCTATATTGGTACCTAAGCACCCTATCTCCCCTTTGGGAGAAAGCCTCAACGGACTTGCTGAGAACCGATTCTTTCAATTCCATCAATATAGGATCAATCTATTTCTTAGACTTTACATCAACCACAAAGGATGATTCGGAACTATTATGAACCATGAATCCACCCTTGGTGGAATCCGCTAGTTGGACACGTAGCCGGGCCAACCTATACACATCACGAACCAATTCCTTCTTCTCATCTTCTACATGAGCCATGCTACCCACGAACAATCTACTTAGGGAATCCGCAACTACATTACCTTTTCAGGGTGGTAAAGGACACTCATATCATAATCCTTCAAAAGTTCTAACCACCTTCTTTGTCAGAGATTCAAATCTTTTTGGCTAAACACATATTGAAGACTTGTGGTCGGTGAAAACATCTACATAGACCCTATAGAGATAGTGTCTCTATATTTTCAAGGCAAAAACCACCGCTGCTAGTTTAAGATCATGGGTAGGGTAATTCTTTTCATGAATCTTGAGTTGCCTTGAAGCATAGGCAATTACCTTACTATGTTGCATGAGAACACACCCTAAACCCACTCTCAAAGCATCACAATATACTACAAACCCATCGATACCTTTCGATAAAGTCAACACTGGAGCAGAGATGAGTCTATCCTTCAATTCTTGGAAGCTCTTCTCACAAACCTCCGACCACTCAAATTTAGACTTCTTTTGAGTCAAAGTCATTAATGGAGAATAGATGGATGAAAAGCCCTCAACAAATCTCCTATAATACCCGGCCAAACCCAAAAAACTTCTAATATCAGTGGGACTTAGGGGTCTAGGCCAACTCTTGTCCGCATCCATCTTCTTAGTATCAACCTCTATACCCATGCCCGACACAATATGACCAAGGAAAGCACCCGACCTTAGCCTAAACTCACACTAGCTAAACTTAGTATATAATTGGTAGTCTTTAAGGACTTGCAACACTATTGTCAAATGATCCTTATGGTCACCCTCACTCCTCGAATAGATCAAAATATCATCGATAAAGATGATCACAAATAAATCAAGAGATTGTCTAAACACCCTATTCATTAGGTCCATGAATGCCGCAGGGGAATTTCTTAACCCAAAAGACAAAACCACAAATTTGTAGTGACCGTATCGGGTCCTAAAGGCTGTCTTGGGAATATCACATACTCTTATTCTTAGTTGATAGTAACCCGAACAAAGATCTATATTGGAGAAAAAAGAAGCCTCTTGGAGTTGATCAAACAAATCGTCAATCCTAGGAAGTGGATACTTATTCTTTATAGTGACCCTGTTCAATTGGCGGTAATCGATACACATCCTAAGGGACCCATCTTTCTTTTTCACAAATAATACCGGTGCACCCCATGGAGATATGTTTGGTTCAATAAAACCCTTGTCTAACAAGTCCTTGAGTTGTGCCTTCAACTCTTTCAATTCGGCCGGAGCCATTCTATAGGGAGGGATAGATATGGGTTGTGTATCCAACAAAAGATCAATGCCAAAGTCTATTTCCCATTCGGGAGGAATACCAGGTAAGTCATTGGTAAAGACTTCTGGATACTCTCTCACTACGGGGACTGACTCTAAAGAAGGGACATTGGACTCAACATCCATAATCCTAACAATATGATACATGCACCCCTTGGAGATCATTTTTCTAGCTTTTAAACATGAAACAAATTGACCTCTAGGAATAGAATTCCCCCCTTTCCACTCTAAAATTGGCTCTTTTGGAAATTGCAATCTGACCACCCGGGTCCTACAATCTATTGAAGCATAACATACATGCAACTAATCCATGTCCAAAATCACATACAAATCAGGCATGTATAATTCTACCAAATCAACCAAAGTGACTTTATGAGACAAAGAAATAGGACAACTCTTATATACTCTTTTAGCTACAACCGAGTCACTAACCGGGGTAGAAACTAAAAAAGGCTCTATTAGGGTTCTGGGGAGTACATAAAATTTCATAGCCACAAAGAGTGTAACAAAGGATAAAGTGGCAGCGGGGTCTAATAATGCATAAACATCAATGGAAAATACTTGCAACATACTCGTTACCACGACCGGGGAACTCTCTTGATCACCTTGTGATTGAAGAGCATAAAAGCGATTCTTCTTGGGAGCATCGAAATTTGAACCACTTGGAGGGACTTGATTACCCTCTCTTCCCTTGGCAAAATGGGTTGGGCAATCTTTCAATTGATGTCCACTTTTTCAACATCCATAGCACACACCCATATCGGCAAGATATTTCCCCTCATGCTTCTTACCAAACTTGGCACGTGTAGGCCTCTCCATGGAAGATCCAACCCTATTACCTCCTTGAGGCTTAGGGATAGACACCCTATCTTTGTTGATCTGTAGATTATTAGAGGAGCTTTGGTTGGAAAACCTTTTCTTGAACCTTGGTCCACTTTGACCTTAAAACTTACCCTTAGAAGAATTTCCATCATCAGTCCTTTCCCTCTTTACCTCTCTATTCTTCTTCCTAAACCTTGTCTCCTCAACTTGTTGTGCATATACCATCAATCGTGAGATATCCATGTTTACATGGAGCATTGTCGCACAACATTCTTCTTTAATGGCATCGAACACACCGGTCACAAACTAACTCATCTCATCCCTTGGGTTAGACAGCAAGGATGGGGCATATTTGGAAAACTTAGTGAGTTTCAAGGAGTATTCTTGGACACTCATACCTCCTTAGCGAAGGTTGATAAATTCCTCCACTTTTGCTTCCCTCTTTTCCCATGGAAAGAACTTATCAAGGAATGCCTTCTTGAACACTTCCATAGTTATGGGGCTTGCTTTTATAGCCCTATTATTCTTCTATTGAGTAAACTATACTTGGGCCACATCTTTCAATTGATACTCGGCTAGTTCAGCTTTCTAAATATAAGTTACCCCCATAGCATCCACTATCTTGTAGACCTCTTCCACAAACTCTTGTGGGCCTTTGTTCACATTAGAACCAAAGAACATAGGAGGGTTCATTCGGGTAAAGTCTCTCAGCCTTGAGGCCATGGTGTTCACATTAGGGTTTACCTGGGGCACAAATTCCTTATTTACTTTTGTCATTATACCTTGGGCTTAAGTGGTGACGGCTTGAATTTGAACCGTCATGAGTTGAGTCAATGTTTGGAAAGCCACCCTTATTTCCACATTAGTCATGACCCCTTCATCATTAGGAGCTTGAGGATCTTGGGAAGGAACTCCCTTATTTACATCCTCCTCTTGCATTCTCCTTGCATTCCCTTTTCTTGTATTCATTGCCTATAATCACAAGAGAGAAGTTAGGAAAAAGTACTTCATAGAGTTAAGATTCCAAAGCACGATTAAAGAGTAATGAAAGAAGGGAAAGTTCCTAAACATCTTATAGCCTCTCATTCATAAGTGTGTTGCACTTCACATTCATGAAAAAGACTCTACTAGACGTGGTTCATGAGACATCAACTTAAATATTATCCCAAAACCTTATGCTCTGATACCAAGTTGTCAAGACCTGGATTTACCACCTCGAAGTGACATTGCGTACTTGACCCCGAAAAGTTAAATATGATAAAAAGGTTGTTTGAGTTTAAAAGTATGCATTTATCAAGTTTGGAAACCAACATGCATTTTCAATGAAAAAGACAAGCTATAATCACATTTATACTCATAGCATGGTAACATCAATACCTTAGCAACCCCTAAGGAACACTTGTGCAATGTATGGTTGGCATCCCATAAAACTAACCATACTAAGTACTCCCTTGAAGCTACCTTAGTCATACACATCATCTTTAGACCTCATCATAATCAATAGTCATCAATAAATAAATAGTCATGTACATGCATACATTAATATCTCATCATAACATAATAGAACCATCCCATAACCTCCTACTAAGTCTACTTGTGCAATCTAAAAGTGAAGTGCCATACCCCCACCCCTACTAAGTAAACTCACCAAGAAGTCATAGTGTAGTTCATGTCTCATTCATTATCTTATCATACAGGGAAGAATAGCCATAACCGACATAGACCATGTGAACTACATAGAATCCGGTGTCATGTAACCCCACACCAAAAGAAGGTGTCCTACTTGCCTAAGCTATAACTAAATGTGTTATCTTTTAGGTGGATCCACTAGTTAAGTCCTATGTGGGCACATAGTTATGGGATAGGGAGATTGCTTCTAGAAACCCAACCTATTGCATTGGCGGAGGAGCTTCCATCTCATGAGTTTACTTTAGATGACCCGACCTATTACATTAACAGAAGGGCCTTTCCCTCATTTTCCATATCCAATCGGTACTAAGCATTATCTTCTAAATTATACATAATTAGGTTTGAATTGTATTTACATGTGCGGAGCAGTGCTCTACCCTTCATTTAATACAACTCATAAAATAGCTCATAAACTCATTTAGGTAAGAACTAACTTTCAACCTTAGAATCATCATTAACATGTGAGTAAAACTTTCACATTATTGTTCATAGTGTTTTCATGAGAAATAGCCTTTTAATCAATACAACAACATCATCATCATCCTACACAAGTCATACGTGAACATGTGTAAGGGTAAGGGGATTAACCTTTCAACAATACCACAATTTACACAATAGTCATAGGATCTTTACCTTTCAAGTGAATCATAAGTTCATACATCACTTTAAACAATATGAACAAACCCTTGCAATATACACTTTCAAGGGTCATGAATCATGTCTCCCAATCATAGTTATAAATACTACTTTAAGAATGAATAAAACAAGATTCCATAACTAGATTAACATAGTTAATATTCCTAGTAATCATCTTTCATCAATACACCCATCATAATTAATGAATTTGGGGTCATGGGGTAGTTCATGGGTTCATGGGGAGTTTTACTATAAAAATCACCACTGAAGGTCAAATCATCTGTAATATAAGACAAATAAGATAATGAACTTGTTTTTAAGAAGAACCCATGGCGAGAATGAAAACCCTAGTTTTTGAACAATATACAAAATTTTGAAATTAGAGTTGAAGGGCTTCATGGAGAAAAGTGTTCCATGAATCAATGTTCCCATACCTTAGTTGAAGCTTTGCCCACCAATTGGAGTTGAGAAGATGCATTCTTGAGCCCTATTCTTCAAGTTCTTGGTGTTCTTTAATGGAGAAACTCTAGAGAGAAAAATATTAGAGATGGGAGAATTTTGGGGAATATTTGGGTGTTGTGAATTAATGACTTGTATTGGGTGAATTTTACTTAAAATCAACTTATATTTTACTCCTAAAAATACCCAAAACGACCTCACATTGATTGGGCCTAAAAAGTAAACCACTTAATTAACACTCATTTAAAACTCACGCCCAGGTGTCATGTGCACCTCCACGAGCCATGGTGAGGACCACGACTCGTGGTCCTCGTAGTGAGGATTTGGGGCAGTAGCCCCTTCAAGGTAGCACAAGGCTCCATCGCCTAAGGCACTCTCACGAGCATCTTCATGGGTCATGAAGTAGACCATGCCCCATGGTCCTACTCGTGGAGCGTGAGGCAATAGCTTGCCTTTTGGAGCTCAAGGCTCCCTCTACCAAGGCACTCCCATGAGCATCTCTACGCATCGTCAAGGGACCACGGCTAATGGTGGTGCCCGTGGTCCCTTCGGCAGTAGCTTCCCCATGATGTCCTAATTCCCATGAAACCAAGGGAGCTTCACGGCCACCTTTATGAGTTGTGGAGTGAACCATGAGTTGTGGTCCCCTTCGTGAAGGTTGGGACAGTAGATCGAAGCTAGGGGCAGCCTTGGCATTTGGCCTTGGCAATTTCCCCTTAGTCTAGACTCCAATTTCCTCATTCTAACTCTAATTGACTTTACTAAACATCGGGGAGTCATTTTATTATTTTTAACCTTACGTTTAGGCTCTAGTTTAACCTACCATTTTTCGAGTGTTACCGTTACAATCAGTTGCTTTCCTTAGGCATATAGTATCCATCGAAGGGATTCGAGTGGATTCCAAGAAAATAGAAGCAGTGAAACAATGGCCCAGACCTACCTTTCCTGTAGATATCAAAAGTTTCTTGGGTCTAGGAGGTTGTTGCAGAAGGTTTGTGGAATGTATCTAATCCATAACCTCACCATTGACTAGGTTGACTCTAAAGATGGTCAACTTTCGGTGGTAAGATGATTGTGAGAAAAGCTTCACAGAATTGAAAACTAGGTTGACTACAACTCCTGTTTTGACTCTAACAGAGGGTTCATATGGTTATATGATTTATTATGATGCATCTAGAGTCGGCCTAGGCTGTGTGTTAATGCATCGAGGTAAGGTTATAGCCTATGCTTCTAGACAACTTAAGGTGCATGAGAAGAATTATTCGACTCATGACCTCGAGCTTGCAGCAGTGGAGTTTGCACTCAAGATTTGGAGACACTATTTGTATGATGTTCATGTAGATGTGTTCACAGACCAAAGGGCCTTCAGTATTTGTTCACCTAGAAATAGTTGAATCTTCTCCAGAGGAGATGGCTTGAGTTCCTCAAGGATTATGACATAAGTGTGCATTACCATCCTGGTAAGGAGAATGTAGTAGTAGATGCCCTTAGTAGACTATCTATGGGTAGTCTAGCACATGTTGAGGAATAAAGAATTGAACTAGCGAAGGATGTTCACAGGCTTGCTCATTTAGGAGTTCGTCTTATGAGCATATCAGATGGTGGTGTAATTGTTCAGAATGGGGCAGAATGTTCTTTGGTAGTGGAAGTTAAGGAAAACCAAGACTGTGATCCAATATTTTTTTAGCTAAATAATGCAATCCATAAGTAGAGAGTGGAGGCTTTCTCCCAAGAGGGAGATGGTGTACTTCGCTATCAGGGTCGATTATGTGTTCCTAATGTGGGCGAGTTAAGACAACAAATTCTAGCAGAAGCCCATAACTCCAGATATTCTATTCATCCAGGCACCACTAAGATGTACTGTGATCTTTGAGAAGTCTATTTGTGGAATGGCATGAAAAGAGATGTAGCATATTTTGTGGCTAAGTGCCCCAATTGCCAGCAAGTAAAGGTAGAACATCAAAAACCAGGGGGTATGACTCAAGAGATTGACATTCCTACTTGGAAATGGGAAGTGATCAACATGGATTTCATTAAAGGATTACCTCGTACTCGTAGACAACATGACTCTATTTGGGTGATAGTTGACAGAGTTACTAAGTCTTCTCACTTTTTAGCGGTCAAGACTACAGATTCGGCGGAGGACTATGCCAAGCTATACATTAATAAGATATTTATGTTGCATGGGGCTCCTTTGTCTATCATCTCAGATAGAGGTCCTCAGTTTACCTCTCATTTCTGAAAGTTATTTCAGAAAGGTCTTGGTACTTAGGTTAATATTAGCACATCATTTTATCCACAGACGGATGGTCAGGCAAAGCGTACCATTCAGACCTTAGAATATATTTTTGAGCTTGTGTGATCGACTTCAAGGGTAGTTGGGATGATGACCTTTCTCTTATAGAGCTCGCCCACAACAATAGCTACCATTCCAGTATTCAGATGGCCCCTTATGAGGCTTTGTATAGGCGTAGATGTAGATCTCTTGTTGGTTGGCTTGAAGTAGGTGAAGCAGCCTTAATAGGCCCAGATTCAGTTCTTGATGCTATGGAGAAAGTGCAATTCATTAGAGATAGACTTAAGACAACCCAGATTCACCAGAAGTCTTATGCAGATGTAAAAAGAAGGGAACTAGAGTTCCAAGTGGAATATTGGGTCTTTCTGAAGGTGTCACCTATGAAGGGGTGATGAGATTTGGCAAGAAAGGGAAGCTCAGTCCCAGATATGTAGGCCTTTACCGGATCTTGAAAAGGACTGGTAAAGTGGCCTATGAGTTAAAGTCGACATCAGATTTAGCAGCAGTGCATCCAGTCTTCCACGTTTCACTATTGAAAAAGTGTGTGGGTGATCCAGCATCCATAGTGCCATTGGAGAGTGTGGCTGTGAAAGATAGTCTTTCTTATGAGGATGTACCAGTTGAGATTTTTGATCATCAGGTTAGAAGGTTGAGAAAAAAAGAAATTGCTTTGGTCAAGGTTTTGTGGAAGTAGAAGCATCCATGAAACCAAGTATCCTCACCTCTTTCCTTCCGATTCCACTACAACTTGAGGTAATAGCTCCTCTTCAGTTTTTCAGTCATTCTTTCATAGAATCAGTCTTAGTATCATGTTTCTTCAGCCTATACTTGAATTTTCAACATATTTTCATGTTTTTGGAACTTCATTCAGTCAGAAATCAGTTTCCAGTGTTTAGTGGTAGAGTTGCAGCTGATCCCCTCTATTTCAGCTAGTTTAGTCTTTATTCGATCACGAAATATTCCAAGGGGAAGATATTGTAACACCTCAAAAACCAGACCTAGAATGTTTTTTGTAGAACTTACCTGAAGGAGTGAACCACGGCAGGGTTCACGGATCGTGATAGGGTCCACGGTCTGTTGACCTGCCCGTGGTCATGACTTGGAAGTCGCCAGTCCCATACATGAGACCAAAGTACCCTTCATAGGTCGTGGTCTTGGTGACAGGCCGTGGGGGTATCGATGAAGACTAAGGCAGTAGCCCCCCCTAAACTAGCCCTCAGACGCCCAAGCCTAAGTGAGGACCATGAGGACCTTCAGGGTCCGTGAAGGCCAGCCAGTAGGCCTTCAGACCTTAGCTCAAGTGAGGATGATGGGGACCTTCACGGTCCGTGGTCCTCCACACGAGCCGTGGTAAGGGCTCATGGACAAGATATTAGAAGCCCCAGCTCCTGGACCAAAGACTACGACCCCACTTCATGGTCCATGGTCCCTTTCATAGTCCGTGAAGGTGGCCATGGTCAACCCCATCTGCAACTTAAGTCAGGGGTCTTTTGGTCTTTTCCTATTTCGTTAAACGACTAAACTACATCGTTTTAACCCTGAACTACGTGGTTTTGATTAGTTTTAGCCTAGAAACATAACTAGAACTTACGTAAGTCAGATCTTTCATCAAAAAAACATAGAAAATTAAAGCGTAAAAAGGAGAAAAGGTCGAACAACCCTAGTTCAAGAATGCAGCCAGATTCCATCAGTTCCAGCGCCAAATTTGAAAGACTTCTCTGTGGAATTCGTCACCAGGTATGTGGGATTTTACTAGTGGGTTCCTTTCGCCCATTAGGTCCTTAGATTTCAGTCAGATTCTTGATTTCTTATTATCAACTAAACCTAGGGTTTTTTAAACTTTAGCAGATTATCATGAATTAGTTATTTACATGTTCCAAATATGATTATCATATTATTAGTTCATTTTCTGCATGAATTTCAGAACCCTAGTTGTGTATTTCTTCAGTTCTTGAAATGCACATGCTAGGTCAGATATTTTAGTATTTCAGATATACTTACCTCAGTCATGAATGTGTCATTATCAATTTATTAATATGCATTCTCAGTTTGCATGCCAGTTTTGAGCTATCTAGTATATTGCAGATATTCAGTCGTAATGTGTTAATCATTTAATCTATTGGTAGTAGCATAATATCGAGTTGGACTAGGGTCAATCACCCATATAGTCCTAGAACTACGAGCCACGTAATTTGTAAGTCCCTTCTGTGGGCAACATTTTAGTGATCACGCCAGTATGCCTCTACATCTTTGGCTGACTGTATTGGGTCCTTTCGATGGGGCGTATACATCGAACTCCACATTTAGCTCATGTGGTTTTATTATCGATTATTAGTAGCTCCCACAATTTAGTCAGACTCCAATGCATTGACCACATTTCAGTATAATCAGTATTCAACATCAGCATGTCTAAATTTGGTCATTACATTCTGTTAGCTCAGTATTCAGTATTTATATCATGTTCAGATTATATTCTTGCTTCATTGCTTGTTTAGTTATATGTTTAATTTAGTTTTACTCTATCGTGCATGCTCAGTACCTGTTAAGTATTGGCGCATACTCTGTGCTACATCTTCTTGTGATGTAGGTTCAGATTCTCAGCATCCAAATCACGCTTAGATCAGTTCCCGATCTCCAGTTCAGCAGCATCAGTGGTGCATCCTCATTCTTCGAGTACAATAATCATGTTATCTTTCAGTTTTTATTTTTTAGTTTCAGTTTTGCTAAACTTAGCCGGAGCATGTCCCAACACTTCTAGTCAGTTAGAGGCTATTTTCAGACATAGTTCGATTTAGCTTAGTATTTGAGTTTGACATTTCTTTTGTATTGAAATTCTTCAATTTGATATATTCAGTTTAGTATATGGGTATTCCCCATCATGTCAGATTTACTTATGGTTAGCTTCCGCATCCGTTATTATTATTCTTAGTACGCTCATGTCATGCTAGCATGGTTAGCTTGAGGTCACTTGTGATCCTAGGACCCGTGTCCGCGTCTCGGGGGTAGCTCAGGGAGTGACACTAACACATTTTCACATTGATGGATAGTGAATTTTCCAAAGGGTCGTGACTTTTTCAATGAGTTATGCATTTTTGAAAAGTTGTGACTTTTTTGAAGGGTTGTGTCTTATCTGATAAGGCACGATATGTACATTTTCATAATATCCTTTGATGTCTATAAATAGAGAGGTTTACTCACACTTTTAATTCACGTATTTTGTAAATTTTCAATTCTTCTTCTTAAAACAATGAAGATTGTTAGAGTTGTTAAATTATGCAATTACAATATTTTTTGTGAGAAAACTAGATACATTAACAAAAATAGATGCAACAAGGAGAATGAAATAACTCAACTTCAAACAAGAAGGCTATCTAGATAATTACTATGTACTCATTTTCGTAGCCATAAATACACTTATGCAACAACTTCTACTTGACAAGAAGTTCAATTATTTTTTGTTGCAGAAACTAGAACTAGGTGTTGAAGATGTATAAGTCTCAAACTGTTGGAGAAAATTTTTTTGATCAAAAACTTGTTTGAAGAGTCCAAACTAGATTGAATAGGTACTCCTCCATGTCCAATTTATTTGTTGTACTTTTATTTTTATTTATTTTAATATAGAATGTTCTTTTTTTCTTGGGGGTGGGGTGGGGGTTCTTCTTTAAGACCACAAAGTTAAAAGATATTTTTATATATTCTTCATATCCTTAAATTAAAAGTCTTCTCTATCTTTTAATATTTCTTGTCAAACTAAAATTAAACAAATCTATATCTGTTTTTTTTAATCTATCCATACTACCTTAAAAGAATGAACTACCCAACTTAAATGTTAAATTGTTATAATACCTCAAACATAAAACACCAAATTAAGTATATCTTCTATATTTTGTATTGTACTATATTTAGTTATTTATGTTATATTATATTATATTAAAAGTAAACACTTTTTCACATTGAAGGGTTGTGACATTTCCAAAGATTTATGACTTTTTGGATGTGTTGTAGACCTATTTATGCAGAATTGTAATTTGTAACTTTACCTAGGACACACACACAAACATATATAGAACATTTAATGTGTAATACTTTTTACATGATTTTCATTTCAGGAATATTTTTTAGTAGTTACAATTAAGGGTCGAAGGAATTCATAAAGAAACAACCAAAATGTCCAAAATAAAAATTGTCACCATACCAACCATTTAAATTTTAACAATACGAAAAGCTACCATTAATATAGAATGCTTATTTTTAAGAAAACTATTAGGCTTAGTGTCGCATAAATGTAAATGTAAGTCTCATTTTTATTTGAAAATTTAATTATTAAATCTAATATTGTATAATTTTAGAAAATAAAATAAAATGAAACAACAAGGGTGGAAATGAATAATATATGTATGTATCGCAACACTATGTTATATAGACGATAAAGTAACACAATCAAAATCTTTCATTCAAAGTAATAATCTTTTAGCAATCCTTATTTAAAATACTTGTATTTAATCAAGCACATTGTATAAATTATTCAAGTATTATAAAATTCATCATGTATTAATAGAAGTTCTGTCAATTAAGTAGCACTTAAAAGAATAATAACACAAAAACAAATAAAACATTCCATAACAATGCAAAATGATACAGAATTACATAAAAATATGGGTTGCATACCAAATTTATTTTGGACAACCATACCGTAACTCCAAAATGGACAAGAAAAACTTAAAGTCATAAGCTAACATATAAAAGAAATAAGGAGATATATAGGTCATATCTTATACTTCTAAGTTTAACACTTGAAATATATTGTTAGAAAACTTCTCTTTTTATTTTCTGAATGAAGCTATCTGTTCTTTTCCTCAGTTAGCTGACGACATGTATTTATATCATTATCTAGGAAGAAGAAAAGAGAACAATAGAAAATAGAAATGAAAAGAATATGATGATATAGGGAGAAATTTAATGGTATTTATAGTGATATTTGAATGTCTTTTCACCTAAAAAAATGGATTAATGAAGCACATTGAATCATGATACATAAATTTTATTTTGGATTCAAAATTTCAAGAGTCACCGAATTGGAAGAATTTCATTCATTATTTTTTCTTCTACTCTAATTGAATTTAACCTAATCAATGATAATTATAATGTCATAACTTAAAAATTAAAGTGAAGATGTTGGACTTCATATTCCACCATTATGTAATTAAATATTAGTATTTAATAAATAAATTTATTTTATTTTGATTTAGTTGAGATGCAAAATGGTAATCCAACTTTGAAGGTTCGAGCTTCCCATTTATAATAATATATTATTTTCGAGGTTTTACATTCTCCCCCACTTAGGATCATCCGTCCTCGATTGATGGTAGTGACTTACTTTAAGTTTTATAGTCGTCCAAGACTGGATGAGATCGCCTAAATAACTTCCACAGCTCTCTATCCATTTAAAATCATAAAATTTGACCAAATGTGTGAAATTTTAAAAAAATTGACAGAGTTTTCTTTGTAAATAGGCCTATCGGGAACCTATCAGCTAACCAAAGTACATACACATGTGCTTGGCAGAGTGTCACAACAATTACAATACTTAACCAATCATAAACAAGGCTTTGCTTGGCCTTATACTCACACAAAAGATGTAATAAATACTAAAGCTTATCTTACATCCTACATCTGAAGATTGCATCTAGGTAAGACTCTAAATTAGTAAATATACATCACATACCTAAACATAACATGAGAGAGTCAGATAACAATTGAGCAAATACAATTAAAACTAAGCATAATATTATGGAGATATATAGTTTAAGACCCTTCTGGTGTTTCTTGGAATAGATACAAAAAAATTTCTTTCATATCTGCTTCCACTTCCCAAGTAGCCTCTTCTATATTTTGGTTCCTCCAAAGTACTTTGACGGAAGCTATATCTCTAGTCCTTAACTACCTAGCTTGTCGGTCTAATATGACCACTGGGACATCCTCAAATGAAAATTCGTGTGTAAGCTCAATACCTTTTGTATGGATGACATGCGAATGTTTTCTTAAACACTTGTGTAGCATTCACAAATGGAAAACTGGGTGCACTATAGATGTCATGACCCAAAGTAAACCCTAGGTGTAACATGGCATATAGGACCCCGAGAGGCCCTACACAAGCCACTTAGCATACATTATACTAGATAATAGAATTGAAGGAATTTAAATGAGAGCATTTCATATTTCAAAAGAGTGTGACAAAGAGGATGTCTAACATAAGTCTCAATAAGACATCTAATATACAATAAGGAAAGTGATTGGGATGTAACATATATATTGTAAGTAAAGTGATTGGGAAGTCTAACATTTTGTGGAATATTTATCGATAACTGACATAGACCATGTTAGTTATAGTATGGAATCAGGTGTCTTTCTCACACACAGGAAAGAGATGTCCTATTTGCCAAGGTAAGGACAATGAACTTCTAGCTTAGGTGAATCCAATCGACATATAAGAGACCTACACCTTCTACCATTAACAACGAAAAATGATGACATTCCAATACTAGAATGATAGCTATTTCTATAAGCCAACTCAATCAAAGGAAAATGATCATCCCAATTACCCTTGAAATAAATCACACAAGGTCTTAACATAACTTCAAAAGTCAAAGACTAGGCCCAGCTTGTCCATCAGTCTGGGGATGATAAATCATGCTAAGCTTCACCTGCGTACCAAAACCTTTATGCAATGACCTATAAAGTGGAGATTTGAACTGAGTGCCACAATCAGTGATAATAATAAAGTGGACCCTATTCAACCTTACCATTTCCCGAATATAAAGCTTGGCATACTTCTTTACTGAAATTATAATCTTCACATGAAGAACGTAAGGCAATTTCATCATTCGTTCCATAATAATCCAAACCAATTCAAACTGATGACAAATACTAGGTAAACTCATAATAAAGTCCATATTTAGATCTTTTCACTTCTATGTAGGAATACTAATTTTTTGAGTCAAACAACCTAATTTATGATGCTCAACTTTCACTTGTTGAAAATCTGGACACTTAGCCACAAATTCCACAATGTCCTTTTTCATCCCATTCATTGATTTCCCACAAATCACGATACATCTTGGTGGCTCCCAAGTGAACTGAATACCAAGAACTATGAATTTATGTCAAAATATAATTTCTCAACTCATCGAAATTTGGGACATAAAATTGACCTTAGTATATAAGGACGCCATCTCACCCTTGGCAGAGAACCGAAATGGATTTTTCAGAAACCGACTTCTTCAACTCAACTAGTATCGAATAAAGATCTTGCTTAGGCTTCAGGTCCAATACAAAAGATGATTCCAGATCATTATGAACAATCACACCACCTTCACTAGAATCAACCAAGTGAACACCCAATTGATCCAATCTATGAATATTTGGATGTAAATTCTTCTTACTATCCTAAACATGAGCAACACTTCCCATTGATAATCGACTAAGAGCATTTTCCACCACATTCTCTTTACCCAAATTATAAAGGACACTCATGTCATAATCTTTCAATAACTCAAGATATTTCCTTTGGCGAAGATTCCAATCATTTTGAGTAAGCACATACTTCAGGATCTTGGGGTCGGTAAACATATCTACATGAACACCATATAAGTAATGCCTCCAAATTTGTACAAAAAAAACTACCGTGGCTACATCCAAATCATGACTTAGATAATTCTTTTCATGAACCTTAAGTTGCCTCGAAGCGTAAGCGATGACTTTCCCATATGGCATCTAAACACAAATAAGACCAATCTGTGAAACATCACAATAAACCATAAAATCGTCAGATCCTTACGTTAATGTTAAAATATGGGTTGAAGTGAGTCTATCCTTGAACTTTAGGAAACTCTTCTTAGAGGCTTGCGACCATAGTAATTTCACATTTTTTTGAATCAATGTTGTAAACAATATAGGAAAATCGTTCCATGAACCTTCTATAGTAACCGGCCAAACACAACAAACTTCATATATATGAAATAGGCAAAGGTCTGGGGTAATTCTTAACCGCCTCGGTAGTTTTGGGATAAACTTGAATATTTTCACCAGAGACAATACGACCAAGGAAAGCAAAAAACCTCCACCAAAACTAATACTTGTGAAACTTAGCATACAATTCATGATCCTTGAGAGTTTACAACACAATCCTCAAATGGCCAACATGTTCATCCTCACTCCTTGAGTAAATCAAAATATCATCAATAAACACAATTACAAAAATTTCAAGATATTGCTTAAAGGTCGTATTTATAAAATCCATGAATGTTGTTTGGGCATAAATAATACCAAAAGACATCACAAAAATTCATAGTGACCATACCGAGTTTGAAAATCCATCTTTAGGATGTCATCTTCCTTAACCCTCAATTGGTGATAACCCAATCGAAGGTCAATCTTAGAGATGCAACTCGCTTCTTGGAGTGGACCAAACAAATAATCTATTCTTAGAATATCATGCATATTCTTTATGGTAACCTTATTCAATTGCTGATAGTCAATGCACATTCTGAGGCAACCATCCTTCTTTTGAACAAACAACACTGGAGCACCTCATTGAGAGATACTCGACATAATAAAACCCTTATCTATCAAATCCTTCAACTGATCCTTTAAATCCTTAATTTATTTCGGGGCCATACGATAAGGAGAAATAAAAATAATAGGTTGTGTATCTAGGAGAAAGTCAATACCGATGTTTATTTCCCTTTCAAGAGAATATCGGGAAGATTATCAAGAAAACAATTCCAGAAAATCATTTACCATAGGAAATGACTCAAGGGTAGGGGTTTTGAAATCTGTATCCCTAATCCAAAAAAGATGATAAATGCAACCCTTAGAAATTATTTTCCTAACCTTTAGGTAAGCTATAAACTGACCCTTAAGAGCATAATTTCCCCTTTCCCATGACATGAGAGGTTCGTTCAGAACATTAAATTTTACCAATTGGCTCCTACAATATATGGAAGCATAACATGTATGAAGCCAATTCATCCTATGAATAACATCAATATATGACATATCAATTTCTACAAGATCAACATGAGTGACTCTATGAGAAATAGAATTCAGAAAATTTGAATAAACTCTTTTTGCAATATTAGAATCACCAATGGGAATAGAAACATGAAAGCGATCAGAAAGGATTTCAGGACCAACATCAAATCTAATGGCCACAAAAGGAGTAACAAACAATAAGGAAACTCCCGAATAATGTAAAGTATATACATCAGGGTGAAAGACTTTCAACTTACCGATTAGAACAACCAGAGTGTCATGACCCAACAGTACCCCCTAGACGTAACACGGCGTACTTGACCCCAAAGGGGTCTCATACAAGCCTCTAACATCATCATAACATAAGACATAGAAATAATGTGGAAAATTTAAAAATTTTACAATAGAAGTCGAACTTCATTTTTCATAAAGGAAAAATCATAGGAATCTAGACTTTGTCTCATACACCATCTAAAACATAGGAATACAATATTTGGGACTTAGCCCTTTACATCAATAAAAGTCTCAATATGAGAAGTACAATAGAAACTAAGAAATGGATAATCCGTCCTCAAACTTGAGGACTCACCACAACTTGAAGATAAGCAATCGAAGCCTTCTTCAAGAAAAGAGAGTGTATGTCACCTAGCCGGAACCTACACTTATAAGATGTAGAGGAAGAAAGGGTTAGCACAAATATGTACTATGTATGGAAACATGCATAAAATCCTTTAAATATGATAAAGGGACATTTTAGTGAAAAGTATGCATTTGTCAAGTTTGGAAACCAACATGCATTTACAATGTTCAACTCAAGTCATAATCACCTTCATTCTCATTTCATGGTAAGACCAATACCTTAGCAACCCTTAAGGACCACTTGTGCAATGTGTGGTTGGCATCCCATAATACCAACCCTACTAAGTATTCTCTTGAAGTTACCTTGGTCATGCATGTCATTTTCAGACCCCATCATAATCAATAATCACAAATAATGAAGTAGTCATGTACATTACTTGAACATAAGGAAAGTCATTCACAATAATTATCCATTCAACATACATGCATACATTTATATCTCATAACAACACAAAGGAACCATCCCATAACATCCTACCAAGTCTACTTGTGCAATGTGGAAGTGAAGTCCCATACCCCCACTCCTACTAAGTAAGCTCTCCAAGAATTCATAGTATAGTTCATGTGTCGTTCATTATCTTCATTATATATGGAAAATAGTATTAACCAACATAGACCATATGAGCTAAATGGAATCCGGTGTTCTTCCCCCACACTGAAAAGAGGGTGTCCTACTTGCCTAAGGTAGAACTATCATGATAGATTTTTGGTGGATCCACTAGCTAAAGACCTATGTGGGCACATAGGTATGGGATAAAGAGATTTCTACTAGAAACCCTAACTTCTAGTGTAAAAGGTTTCCATCTCATGAGACAACCTATGTTGGGAAGCCGGACTTGCTAAACGTAAAAGCTTGCTATCTCATTGTTCATATCCTCTTGGTGCTAAGCCTAATTCCCTTTTAAAAATCATATTAAGCCTTTACTTTGGTTTATGTTCAATAGAGAGTGCACTAGGCACTCAACCAACATTTATCATAATAGCTCATAGATTCATTAGGTGAAAATACCCTTTCGACCTTAGAATAATCCACAAGTGAGTAAACCTTTCACATTATCATTCATAATGTTTTCATGAGAATTAGCCTTTCAATCAACACAACAACATCATCATCATCCTAGAAAGGTTATACATGAACATGTGTAAAGGGTAAGGGGAGAATATCCTTTCAACAATACCTCAATATACACAATAGTCATAGGATCTTTACCTTTCAAGTGAATCATAAGTTCACATACAATTTTTATCAATCATGAACAATCCCTCACAATTTACCCCCTTTAAGGGTCATGGATCAAGTCTCACAATCATACTTAGAAATACTACTTTAAGCATGAATAAACAAGATTCAATACTAGATTAACATTGACACAATTCGTACTAATCATCTTGCATTAATACACGTATCACAATTCATGAAAATAGGGTCATGGGGTAGTTCATGGATTCATAGGGAGTTTTACAATAAGAATCACCACTAAACATCAAATCATCCATAATATAAGACAATTAACATAATGAAATTGTTTTTAGGAAGAACCCATGGCTAGAATGAAAACCCTAGTTTTTGAACAAGTTGCCAATTTCGAAATCAAGAGTTGAAGGGCTTCATGGAGAAAAGTGTTCCATGAATCAAGGTTCCAATACCTTAATTGATGTTTTCCCACGAAATTGGAGTTAAAATCTTGGAGCTTGAACCCTAATCTTGACCTTCTTCTTTGTTCTTCAATGGAGTCTAGAGAGAGAATTTTTTTGGAGGGAAGTTGGTTGAGTTTGTGAGTTGTGAGGAGGTAAAAAGTTGTTTAATAGTTAATATATATTTATATATGTCTAAATAACTAATTTAAATTTCTGCTAACCTTTAATAATTAATTTAGAAATTAATTAAATGATTGCATCCTTGGCCGACCTAAGGCAGCTTCCCAGGCACCCATCCACGAGACCTCGACCATGGGGTGTGGCTTGCACCACGGACTGTACTGGTAACTTGTGGTTTGGGGATGGGGCTTCTCAATTTTTTCATCTTTTAGGCCTCATCCACGAGACCATTCCACAGGGCGTGAGTTGGTCCACGGATAGTACTGTACTCTCATGGAATGGGACTGGAACATGGAGGTTTTTGGGGTGGCTTGGGAAAATAAGTCTCGAACCACGCCCCCTTACCATGGATCGTGGTTCAATCCATGGCTCGTGGGTGCCCAATCATGGTTCATGTTGTATTTTACAGCTTTTTGGATCTTTCCTTGGGTCCTCCACAAGGACCCTTGGGGGGGGGGGCTAGGAGGTCATGCCTTGATGTTTAGGTACTAACACCCTAGTACTAAGTCAGGGAAATTATTTTAGGATTCTAACCTTATGTTTTAACTTCCTTAGGATACTAGACTATATGTTAGGCTCTAGTTTAGGTCATTAGATTTTTGGGGTGTTACACAGAGAATCCTCATGATCCTTTTAAGTCTGTAAAACATTGAATCTATATTTCTTCGGATATCCCTGAGTAAAACTAGTAGGGTTAGCTTGACTATATTCCCTTACCTTAGTATCAACAAACTGACAATCTCTCATTTCATGACCACTCTTTCAATAGTTAAAGTAACAGCTATACCGACAAAACATTTTCCATCATGTTTCTTGTCACACATTGTGTAAGTAGGCATAAAAGATTCACCACTATTTCCTCTTTGAAGCTTAGGGTTAGACACACTATCCTTGTTCAACTTAGGAGTCAGAGAATTAGAAGATCCTTCACGAGAAAATATTTTCCAAAATTTAAAATGACCTTGTCCACCGGACCTATAATGAGAAAAGTCACTCTCACTGGTCCTTGCCTTCTTGGACCCTCTTAGCCTTAGTTTGAGATTTTCCTCTTCAATTTTTTAGGCATCTATCATCAAACTCTCATAATTCCCACTATAATGTAAATATCATCAATGAAATCTTGAGAATCCTCATCCACTTTTGAACTAGGAAACTTCACAAAATTCATCCTAGTGAAGTACCTTATTCTTGTCGTTGTCGTACCCATATTTTTATTCACATATGAAATGCCCTCTCTATTAGCTTGGGCTGTTATAGCTTGAGCCAACACTTGGAAAGCTGATTAGAATTACACATGAATCACTTACTTGACCAAATGGTCAATCAAATCTTGAGGAACCTTGGGCCCACATTGTCCCCTTTATTCTTTCTAACGTAAAGTCTTCGATGGTTCATAACCTGAAAAGCATCAAAACATGATTTAGGAGAAGGATCATTATAGATATTGACTCTGGGAACGAAATTAGAGTAAAGAAGGAAGTGAAATTTCCTAAACTCTTTGTAGCCTCCTATTTATATGTAACACCTCGTAACATAAATAGACCAGATTGCAAAAATCAGAAGTTGCAGGTGCCACCAAAGGGCACCACCCACGGATCATAGGTGGGGTCCGTGGATGACCAGACCACCTGTAACCCAGTCCAGAAACTCAAACAAAATTTTTCTAAGGCACGACCCACAGCCGGATCGTAGGCTAGACCACGGTCCCGTGGTCCAGGTTAGTGGATCGAGGCCTTAGAACCTGGTCTCTGAAAGCCAGTAGACAATTGATAGAATGGATTATGGATTATTCCATGGACCGTCAACCATTCTGTAGTTAGAGACCCTCAGTACCCCCCCTCTCTGAAGTCAGTCGACGACTGACAGGACGGATGGTGGATCAGTCCATAGGTCAGACTCTCAAGACCCTCTTCCTTAAACCCAATCGACGACTGACAGGATGGATCATAGATCACTCCACGGACCATTGATCAGTATGTAGGTCGAGACCCTTAGGACCCCCCTCTTTCAAGCCAATCGACGACTGACATGATAGATCCTAGGTTTGGCCAAGGACCGTTGGTCAGTCAGTTGGTTAGCCCCGACAACTTTTAAGTCAGGGGTCATTTGGTCTTTTCCTGATGCGTTGGACCCCTAAACTTTATATTTTTGGTTAGTTTTAGCCTAGTTAATTAATTATAACTTACCATTGTCAACTCATTCTCTGAAGATTCATCAAGTTGAACAAAAAGGAGGAGAAAGAGTCGACCAAGCCCTAGTCCAAGAACGCAACAGGTTTTCATGAGTTTCAGCCCCGAAATCAAAAGATTTGTCCATGGAATTCGTCACCAGGTATGTGGGATTTCACTAGTGGGTTCCTTTCACCCATTAGGTCCCTAAAATTCAGTCATATTCTTGATTACCTCCATATTATATAGACCTAGGGTTTCTAGAATTTCAGAAGATTATTATGAATTAGTTATTTTAGTGTTTTTAATAAGATTATCATGTAGTAGTATTGTTTTTGCCCAGATTCATGCGTAAACTCAGAACTCTAGTTATGTAGTTCGTTTAGTTCAAGAATTACATTAGCTAGGATAGATAAACAGACATACATGCCTCAGTTTTCAAATGTTTGATTATCAGATATACAATGTTGAATTTTTAGATTTGCATGTCGGATTATTGAGCTATCCAGTTTACTTCAGTTATGCTATAAATTACATATATTCAGTTGGGAGTAGGCTTTAGACCGAGTTTGACTAGGGTCAATGATACGCTCAAATTACACCTCCTAAAAGAAGCATAGGCGATCCTTATCAGGTAAAGAAACCAACTTGTAGGTTGGGGTCGATCCCACGAGGAAAATGGTTTAGACTTAACTTTAACCAACAATTATATTCGGTTAGTCAAATTAATTCCAGAAACAAGTATTTAAAGGGGGCAGGGGATTTGTGAAACAAAATGTAAGAATTCAGTAAGTAATCAGTATACAAAAGTCAATTTTGGTTGTTATCAAGATGAGAGAATTAACTAGGGTATGCGTGTTCCCCACAAGCTTATATTGCAGTAATCCTAGTAATAGCAATCCTTTCCTAGTGTACTATATGCAAACTGATAAGCTAGGTATCTCTAAATCGTTGGTCTGGCATCTAGAGAATTTCACCCTGCACCTTGGTCCGACTATGTGTGTATAATTTACTAGACCTTACTTTACCTCACATTAGACATCACATCGATGTTTGGCTTAGTTATTACTTTGCACCAATCGACACTAGACTATTAGATAGTATCACACAAAATCTATGTTGATAATTCCTTTCTTGTTGATTACGTCCTTGGTCTGGCAAGTAACAACAAGGTGAATTCTAACGTTGCTTATCGTTAAAAAGACTTTTAAACCAAAAAGAATTATCAATGCATCCAAAACACTATTCAAGAATTGCTTATTTACTATTCATACTTAGTTAATTGCTCATGGTTCCCATACCCCTAGTTGTGGAGTTTAGTTACCCATAATCATATGAACACAATTCATTATTTTAGATGAAAGAATTATGAACTTACGTAATTGAGAATAACAAACCCGGAATTTCAACTTGAATCTCAAAACCAAAACCTTTAAAATCAACTTAGGAAATCAAGAATTGCTAGGTTTGCAAAAATTAATCCCAAGTCACAAAGTAGAACTAAAGTAATAAAGTTTAACCACCAAAAATGAGGTTTACATAACCTATTTATAGAAAATAAGTTCTAAATTAAAAGGGAAACAAAATAAGGAAAGTTTGTTCAGGCACGCGTCTTTATTCCACAAGACTGACTCACAGACCATCAATGGATCTACGGTCCGTGAGTCCCTTCCATCAGCCAGGACTTGGAAAATATTTTAGTTTCCAAAGATCAGCTTCTCTGAAGCAAACGACGGAACACCAGTATGGACCGTAGATCAATCTACGGTCCATCAATCCCTCTCCGTAGCTTCATACTTAGTATTTTCCAAAAATCAGGTACTAGATGTCACGACCCAAGCGTAGGGCCTAGACGTGACATGGCGAATGGGGAACCCGAAGGAACCCCAAACAAGCCTCTCAAACTTGTCATCACACTTCATCGGTCACGGAAGTATATTCAACATTAAATAACGGGAAATAGGGACTAAGGGCAACCATTTCAAAATAACATCATAGAATAAGAGTCAAGCTCATTTACAAAATACTTGTCCAACGTACACCTCTACATACATAGATAGGATGGGGGCCATGACATATTACCGTCTCCCCTCATAGTCAAAATACAATGGCAAGCTAAGGTCTCAAAACATAAGAGTAAGAAACATAACGTAGCCCTCGAATCATTGAGGACTCACCAACAATCTCGGATAAGCACCGTACTAGCCACGTGAATGGAGAGAAGGATCAAGATTAGCTCCGGTCCCTACATGGTGACATCATGTAGGCAAAATATGCGTTAGTACTTTGGAATGTACTAAGTATGCGGGGTGCAATGCAACAATAGACAAGGACGCAATCGAAATGCAAGAGATAGTTCCATAGGCATAATAAATGATAATATGAGGATGCATGATCAAAGTGAAGTCAAAACATGTTTAAGTAAAACTATACTAATAGTAGATATCATATGTGTGTGCATAATCCGACCAATCTCAGTAACCCCAACTTAGGATGGGGATCCCGTTCACACCCGGACACCCTGGTGGCAAGGTATAAACCCCTCACGTGGTTGATGTTGGTCACACCCCAAGCATCCTAGGTGGCGAGATATAAACCTCTCACATGGTTGATGTTGGTCACACCCCAAACATCCTAGGTGGCGAGTTATAAACCTCTCACATGGTTGATGTTGGTCACACCCCAAACATCCTAGGTGGCGAGACCCCAAACATCCTAGGTGGCGAGATATAAACCTCTCACATGGTTGATGTTGGTCACACCCCAAACATCCTAGGTGGCGAGATATAAACCTCTCACATGGTTGTCCGGTTCTTTTCCCCCCGACCGGGCATGGTCATGCAACACTTTATATAGGAAATTCACCTTAGGCTCTAATGCAATCTCATGTATGGAATGAACATATACATAAGCTTAGTTTGTCATCAACACATTTCTGGAATGTCATACATCTTCTAACTCAAGCCCTAAAGTATCAATTCATCAATTCTCCATAATTGGACATTTTGTCAAACACCTTGAAGGCATATAATGGGATCAAAGAGCATGAAAAATAAGGTAGTAATTATGCAGCCAAACCAGTGAACAACCTACAACAACACATTTTAACACCCACAAGACCACATGAAAAATCTCCACATCCATTCCGAATTTAGATTCAAGTTCTAGAGTCACAACATGCTCAAAACAATCACTCTTTATGTTTAAAATTCACTTGTGCAGGAAATTTATACAAGGAACAAGACTAATTTATGAACCAGGAATTAAACCATGAATTAGTGAGTAGAATAGAGACTAGGCACTATGGGTGGAAGGACCCATGAGTTCAACACCACATACCTTGAGTTTTTATGAAGGCCTTGAGAGTGTCTTCAATGGAAGCTTGGAACTTGGGAGCAAGAGTCTCTTCAATCTTGATGAAGGTTTTGGATTAGGGTTCTTGAGAGAACTTTGAGAGAAAATGTGTCTAAGTATGGGAGAGGTGTTTTGGGAAATATTTTAGAGATAGGAATTGAGTTAATGTTATATAGGAAATAACATATGCTCTTTGGAAAAAACGGAACAAACACTTAGAAAAAAAAAAAGTGAGGCGGGTGAACAGTAACTTTGGTTACTGGAAATTGCATTTTCTGCCCGGACAGGTTTTACGAAAATAGGCATAACTTCTTCGTCCGAACTCCGAATGAGGTGAAACGAAGTGCGTTGGGTAGATAACTCAAAGGGATTTCCATGGATATATTATGTCCACCAAAATTATTTGTGTGCTAGGAGATATGACCCTCCAAAGTAAACCCTCAAAAAAGGCTTCACTTGAAAATTTCGGATTTCGATACGGTTGCTCTAAAATTTGGGTGAGACCCATTCCCCACTCAATTTGACCCCCTAAACAAGAATATGAAGTCGGATTTTTGAAAAACGAAATTGATTCTTAGATATAGCTAAAACAAGTTTCCGGTAACTTCCGGAGCACATTTTTAGGAACTTTTTGGGTCGTTTCACTAGAACCCTTGAAGTCGCATTCTACGGTTCAGCGGGACGATCCATAGATCAATCTACGAACCATCAATGGTCACCGTGGTTCCACACTTGGTCAGATTCCCTGATTCTCCTTCCATGCCTTGCCCTGCTGATCTACAATCACTATCTATGGAGTGTCAATGGACCTTCGGTCTGTAGATCACCTCCGTAGATGCCCTTTTTTGCATTTCTTTCATTTGTATCTTTACTTCCACGCCTAAACATCTTTCTTGCAAAACATGGTAAAAACACATAAAAAAACAATCTAAAAAGGCCCTAGACACACACAACTCTTAAGTGAAATGTATCAAAAATACTATAAACTCATGGTATATCAACACCCTCAACTTAAATTCGTTGTTTGTCCTCAAGGGACGTACTAAGACTCTAAACGACACTTGTATAGAAGCAAACATTTCAAGCATAAGCAATTACATGGCTCTCTACCCCAACTCTTTTTTCGGGTGCAAAATCTGTACTCTTAGACTCGACAAGCTAATTCATGCTGATCAACATATGACAAAGATCGACCAACTAACACACAACATAAACTATTTCACTATCACCAAGGTACCAACTTTCCGACAATGTAACTAGTGCCCTTACTTCAAACAAAATCCTTTTTTCACTCAATGAATATGAATTTGAGTACAAGGATTCATTCAAATATAGTTAGTGGTCAATACCATAGGCTTGCCCTTATTTTCACTGCTTAGACTCTCCAAACTAGATTCTAGGATCACTATAGGACTTCATTGGCTTGTAACATAGGCTCAGGGTCAGATGTGGTATATTTGGGTACTTCTCAGTGACTTTCTACCCTCCTTGATATTACACTATACTTTCAACCTTTTTTTACCCTATTTTTGACATCCTATTGTTTTACCTTCTTTTCCTTGATTTTCTTCAACCATTGATGTGACTTTAGACTTTGTAGCTCTTTTATTTTTCACTTTCATCTTTTTCTTGCATTTTATTCTTTGTAACTTTCGACAAGTCACATCCTTTTCTCTTTTTTCTTTTTCAACATCAAACTCTTTGCATACCCATTTTTATTCCGATTTCTTCTTTCATAGCCACCCTCAACTTATGGATTTTCCATTGGATGAGGTGAACAATACCCGATGTCGGATTAGGGCCAAGATTGAAATTACTTTTTACATTAGCCACCTTCAACTTAGGCTTTTGGCCTAAATTGAGGTGCACATGTCCAAGGAGGGACCGGGGCCAACATAGTAGATTATGGGAAGGTGAGTTAGGGGTTTAGAAAGAAATGGTCTAATTTAGGTCAAAGCATTTGGATCAAAGGGAGCATTTACTTAATTTTGTTGGACTTCTTTTAGGCAATTTATGGACTTATCAAAACAGGGGCCTATGATCACTTCCTAGCCTCTAAAGTAGATTGACTTAGCAGGACTACCCAAGCAAGTTCTAGATTGGCACAAAAACTGTTTGAACATTCAAGTATTCTCACACACTCTTGGCAGATAGTTTCATTATCAGATTATCAGATTACCCAATTCAAGTTTTAGCTTAAGCCATGCTATCAAGTTGGTTCATTATCATGTCATACTCAGTGCCAACACATTCAACTTATCTTAGCCTACAAATTCTAGCACGCATCACAAAATTTAGACGGGTGTCATTTTTCATAAGCCATCATTCTTCATTCTCTTTCATGCTTCTACATATACGATCCTAACACATGCTGGTTCAACATAAATTAAACAATCTCTTGGGGAAAAAGAAAAAAAGGCAAGAAAACCCTAAGAGAGGATTATGAGTTGGGTTACTGAAACTTCACCCTATCACTCGCAATCAATTTACCCCACCCCAACAAAAATAGGTGTACTTGTCCCCAATACACACAAAAAACAGTAAAAGTAATGGATTTGGGTGAAGTAAACCTATGGCGCATAGCGCCGATGAACCATCAACAAGCAAGTGGGTTCAGTTTCTCGAATCTCGCTAAATCAACACTCGGGTCACCCTCAGTAGTTACCGCATCAAAAAAGATAACACCATCAGTAGTGCTATCCGCAACTCTAACTGCACCAAGAGTGGTGCTCACATCAATCCTCACGGGCACAGAACTCGATGCCCCAGCAGCAGCCTCAAATGCCCTTTTCTAGTGCAACTCCTTATCTAATATCGATGCTCTCCTAGCCCGCTCCTCCTACTTACGCTCCCTTTTTCTAGTTCGATCATCATCAATAGTCTCAGAAGGGTGACTAGAGCCGTACCTCTTGCCACGAGCACGGGTGAGATCGGGTTGCATCTCTGCGTTCACCCTGAATAAGGCATCAAGAAGGGTATCCTCAGACAATACCATCGGTGAATACTCTAGCTCATTCGCAAGGAACTCAAGAATGGCATCCATATTAACTCGAAGACTGGCCAACTCCGCCTGAATGGAGGAAAGATCGATGTTGGGGCCTGGTAGGGCCAGAACCTTTAACTCAAACACATCCAGGCATTTATGAACTGCCTAGATCTGCTGCTCTGTCTGCTTTGCCCCCTTTTTCTCAATTCTGGCCTCAGACTCTGCTATCAACTTTTGCATCCAAGGTTGGATGTGGTGTAGCAGTGTGGCCATCTAAGCCTCTAATTTTTGTACTCTAGCCATCGGGACAAGGATAGCTCCTGACGGTGGTATGGACCTGGATGAGCTAGAAGCCTTACTAGCAGCCTGAGAAGAAGAGGCTGGGACAATTTTGGTGTAGCCTAGTATAATAGGGTCACCGCCCTATGCCTGATCCACCGTGTCTGCAAGATCTGTGCCCAAGGGAGGTACCTCAACGTGGGGCTCTCGGTGTGGTACCGCCACATTTGCCTCATCTCGAATAAGGCCTATATCAACAGTCCCAGTAGGGTGGATCGACCTATCGCAGTGCCAGATCGGCACTCCAGAGTCCCTGCACAACTGAAAAATCAAACATGGAAAGGGGTAAGTAGTGGAGGTCTTGAACGCCCTCTCGTGAATCGCTGTTAGCAGTATGTAGGCAAAGTCAATCTCCAATCCTGCTACTAATGTTGCAACTATGACGGCTCTATCCCATGTGAGTTGGTTGTCAACTTTTGTAGGCGACACCCTGTTGCGCACTAATAACTAGAAGAATTTGGCCACAAAATTTAATGTGGCCTTTACGATACCCAACCATGGTGCGGTGACCCACTCTGTACGCTCGCCATCTGCAATAACGTGTTTAGCCAACCATAGTGTAACATCCTCCCGCTGCTCAGCATTTCTATGGAAAGTGCCGCCTCTCACAATGTCCCTTGGTAATCAAACTCTGCTGTGTTTAATGGCCAAGAGTTACCAGTGGTAGGGCCATAGAGAAATCTACTAATGGTAGCATGTGATATGTCCACTGGACAACCTCAGACCACAGTGGAAGTGAGAGAGTCCTGGGATATGGGCTTTGACTGCTAAGAGATTGAATCTCAGAGAGTGGCAGCATAGGAGGCATAGAACTCCCGCACAATCTCCTCGCTATAAGTCCCTGGGTCTCGAGCCATCCAATCACACTTGTTAAGTTTAAAAACCTCGTGGATGTCAGGGATAGTGTGCAAGCTCCTTGTGAGGACTCTGCGTTCCTCTGTAATAAGTCGGGCCATCTTCTCTTTGTCATTTTTATCTTGGCATCCCGATAATTCTGCCATTGGCCCTCAACACACCATTTATTTGGCTCGTCGGCCACTGGAGTAGGGTCATCATTCTGTGGTGCTGGTACTGACTCCGAGCTAGTAGCCTCATTAGACGAAGCTGCTTGTTTATTTTCATCGAAACCTGTGGCTGCTTTAGCAATGGACCCTTCAGCATAGACAAACTCGGACCCTGAAGCATGGCTAGACTTAGAGCCCGAAGCATGGGCAGACTCAGAGCTAGATGTAGACCCATTCTCTGAACTGGAAGAAGCCCCAGTTGGTGACCCGATTAGTGTGTGCTCCTCATCAGATTGGTAGACAATGACTATGTCGAGACTCACCTTCCGGGGGGTGCCTCTGGTGACTCGTGGTGCAGTGAGAGAGGTCCATGTGTTGGGCGAAATGTATGCCGGATCTATCTTCACATCGTTATCTTCGTTGATTAATTGGAAGCTAGGGGCAACAGATTTTGACTTACCCTGTTTTGTATAGGTGACTAGCTTCTTGGGTGGCATATTACCTGTGGAAGTGTTATTAGTACCAAAACTAACTAAAAACACACTAGAAATAATTTTAGAACTAAAAACGAACAACAACAAAGACCTAAAAACAATTCAGACAGTGGCTACAATGGTCAACTACTGTAGGGACCTACAGTCCGTAGAATGATCTATGGTCCGTGGAACCCTTCCATGGATTGGAGGACCAATAATATTTGTTGCAGATGGAAACCACGGATGTAGAGAATGGTACGTATATTGATCTACAGATCGTAGTCCACCTCCATGGTTTCACACTTGGTGAAATTTTCAAGTGCATCCAACCACGAACCTGATCTACGATCCGTAGACAGGGTCTCGTGGACGTGATCTGTACCAGGTTTCAGACATTCTTTATTTTCAAGCCAACATATTTGACCATTTTCAACAGTATCCTAGTCTAACCATGCATTTCAACATTTAATCATGCTAGTTCATCATTCCAAGGGTTCTAATTACTCAATTTGATAATTATGTCATATAAGATTCAGAACCCTAAGTCGAAACTTACATATAGGCTAGCATTTAGACAGGTTTAACACACTATCAAGGCAACACAATCACCATCTATCATCCCAAGGGTTTTAGTACATAAATTTTAGCATGCAATTACATACACTTAAATACCCAAGGTCAAGACCCGACTCCCGACTTTCTATATTCAATCTATGAACCGAAATTCAAAGTAAGGGGAAAGTCAATTACCTTACAAGCAACGAGCAGTGGGGTGATTGTGTGATGACACTTAGCTTTGCAAGACCACACTAATAGCCTAGTTGCGCCGAACTCGAACACCAAGGTTTTGAATAAGGCAGTTGAGAGAGATTGGGGAATTTTTGGGATGAAGGAGTGAGAATTGTATATGGGGGAGTGATGGGTGATTTAAGGCATGATTTAGGGGATTTGGAGGTGTTACAAATGGTTCTGGGGGAAAATGAGGGAAGAGGGACTGAATTTGAAAGGTGGGATTTTTTAAATAGGAGGGTCCGGGTCGGGTTGGTCCAACTTAGGGTTAGGACCTACAAGACCTCGCTTACGGTCCGTAGGTCTATCTACAGTCCGTCAGTTGGGACCGTAGAACACATTCACACTTAGAAAAATTTAGACACTTACTTGGGATCTACAAACACAATTATGGTCCGTTGAAGGATTGACGGACCGTCGATAGGGCCCGTAGATCTCTACACCAGACCATTTTTTGCAAATTTTTCATAGCGCCTATGCACATGTACCAACCATTAGGCTATTATTTTTACATTTTCTGGACACTCTTTAGACACGGACCCTATGCTAGTTCTAGCCAACACTAGTACAAAACAAAAACACCTATCTAAATTAATACAGAGAATCAACTAAACAAAGAAAACTACTATATAGAAAGCAAAAACCTATCGTTGGCTAGATTGTACATCTTGGGTTGCCTCCCAAACAGCGCTTGATTTAATGTTGCGGCACAACACAGGCCTCTTGATTTCTCAGACTTCATCAAGATGATAGGCCTCAACAACTTCTTGCACACTTTCTGCGTTTCCCCTATATATCTTGATCATTTGCCCGTTAACCATGAACCTCGTTCCTTCACTATTCTCAAGCTCAACTACATCACGGGGGAGCACTTTTGTTAGAAAAATGGCCCGGTCCATTTGGATTTGAGTTTGCCCGGAAACTAGCGCAACCTAGAGTAGAATAGAAGCACAAGATCACCCATAACAAATTCTCGCTTTCCAATTCTTTGATCATGATACCTCTTTATCTTCTCTTTGTACAAGGCTTAATTTTGATAAGCTTTTAGGCGAAACTCATCAAGCATATTCAAGTTATTCATTCTTTGATTAGATGCGGCACCCCAATCCAAATTTAGCTTCTTCATCATCCACAAAGCCTTATGCTCTAGCTCTACTGGTAAATTGCAAGACTTCCCATATACAAGTTGGTAAGGATACATACCTATGTGAGTCTTGTATGCAGAGAAATAGGCTCATAGAGCATCATCAAGCTTCCTTGACCAATCTGTTCTATTAGCATTCACAATCTTTAACAAAATCTGTTTGATCTCTCTGTTGGCCACTTCAACTTGCCCACTAGTTGTGGATGGTAAGGAGTGGCTACATTGTGGTGGACACCATATTTCTCAAGTAGCGCCTTCAACAACTTATTACAAAAGTGGGAACCTCCATCATTGATAATCTCCCTCGGTGTACCAAATTTGGAGAAGATATTCTTTTTCGAAAATGCGGTGATACTTTTACCTTCATTGTTGGGGAGTGCAACAACTTCCACCAACTTCGATACATAATGAACCACAACAAGAATATACTTCATCCCATGTGAACTCACAAATGGATCCATAAAATCAATGCCCATACATCAAAGAACTCTATCACCAATATATGATTCATAGGAAGCTCTTGCCTCTTTGAAATCCCTCCTTCTCTTTGGTAACGATCACAAGACTTGGCGAAATCATGAGCATCTTGGTGGATGGTAGGCCAGTAGTATCCACACTGCAAAATCTTATGCACAGTTCGAATACCACTATGATGCCCACCAATAGGCGATGAATAAAATGCTTCAAGTACACTAAACATCTCAACATCGGGCACACAGTAACGAATAGTCCCATCAGCATAACTACGATACAAGTAAGGCTCATCCTAAAAGAATTTCTTCACATCATGCATAAACTTTTTCCTTTGGTTAAAAGACAAATCTGGGGGTACCAAATTGCTTTTGAAACAATTAGCAAAGTCTGCGAACCAAGGAATAAGATCATGAGACGCAACCAATACCTATTAATCTGGAAAATCATCATTAATTTCAGCCCCATCACCAAGCTTTAGCATAGCCTCTTCCTCTAATCTGGACAAGTGATCAGCAACTTGATTTTTGGTCCCTTTTCTATCTTTTACCACAAAATCAAACTCTTGCGCAACAATACCCATCTAATCAACCTCGGTTTTGCATCCTTTTTCGTTATCAAATACCTCAATGCAAAATTTTCAGTATGCACTATGACCTTGTTACCAAGAAAGTTGGATCAAAATTTCTCGAATGAGAAAACCACCGCAAGAAGTTCTTGTTCAGTCATAGTATAATTTTTCTGGGCCACATTTAGAGCCTTGCTAGCATAGTAAATTGGGTGAATAATTTTCTCTCTCCTCTGTCCTAATACTACACCAAGTGCCACTCCACTCACATCGCACATTACCTCAAACGGTTGTCCCTAATCTAGTAAAATAATGACAGGTGCAATAACCAACTTCTCCTTCAACTCTCCAAATGCTCTTAGACAAGCATCATCAAAATCAAACTTATACTCTTTTTTGAGCAGTTTGCACAATGGATGTGCAATTTTAGAGAAGTCCTTGATGAACCTACTGTAGAAATCTGCATACCCAAGAAAACTTCTAAGACCTTTTACAGATATATAGGTGGTGGAAGCTTTTCTATTACCTCTACTTTTCCTCTATCAACCTCAATGCCTTTCTCAGAAATCTGATAACCCAGAACTATCCCTTCTTTCACCATAAAGTGGCATTTCTCCTAATTTAGCACCAAATTGCAGTCTTCACACCTTTTAAGAACCTCTGCCAGATGATCCATATATCAATCAAAAGAGTCACCTACTACAGATAAATCATCCATGATCACTTCAATAGTGTCCTCCACCATATCAAAAAATATTGACATCATACAACACTGGAAGGTCACTAGAGCATTGCACAATCCAAATGGCATCCGTTTAAAAGCAAAAGTCCCATAAGGCCAAGTGAATGTGGTCTTTTCTTGGTCTTCTGGAGCTATAGAAATTTGATTGTAGCCTAAATACCCATTAAGAAAGCAATACTAACCCTTGCTTGCAAGTCTATCCAACATCTGCTCCATGAATGGCATAGGAAAGTGATCCTTCTCTTTCCATGCATTCAACTTTCGGTAATCCATGCAGACTCTTCATCCGGTCATGGGCCGCATTGGAACAAGCTCGTTTCTCTCATTTAGACCAAAGTAAGACCTCCCTTTTTAGGTACACACTGCACATGACACACTTAATTACTATCTGCAATGGGATAAATAAGTCCAACATCCAACCATTTGATGATCTCTTTTGTAACTACCTCTTGCATAGGTGGATTTAATTTTCTCTGGTGCTCGATTCTAGGCTTGTGATCTGGCATGAGTGGGATTTTGTGAGAACAAATACCAGGAGTAATCCCAATAATATCCGCAATAGTCCATCCAATAGCTCGCTTGAACCTTTTTAACACAGCCACTAAGCACTCCACTTGTCTCGCATTTAAATCTGTCGCAATGATGACCGACAAATTATTATCTCTACCCAAGAATACATACCTCAAATGTGGTGGTATAGCCTTAAGCTCCAATTTTGGTGCCTCCACAATAGATGGTCTCGCCGGTGGGGACTCACGATTCTTCATGTCTAACTTATACCTCTTTGGTTTTGACCGCTATTCGCACCTATCGAGTGCAGCTACCAACTCATCATACTCTTCAATAGCATTACTATCTAAATTCATCATAACTGCTGCTAGTGCCTCAACACCTAGTCGCTCTTCAATATGCACTATTGCTTCACTCTCAACTCTATAAGTTATGGTAGATACCGTTTGGAGCTCACCACTATACGTCATGGACCTACAAATATTAAACATTGCTTTTTTATTGTTCAGTATGAACTTCATCTACCCCTTTTCCATATCAACCAATGCATTCCCTATGGCAAGGAATGGTCTCCCAAGGATGATAGGAACCTCAAAATCAACCTCACAGTCAAGAATCACAAAGTCCGTCAGAAAGATGAACAACTCCACTTTCACTAGCACATCATGGAGTACACCAATGGGCCTTTTCATGGTTCAATCAGCCATAAGTAACCACATCGTAGTAGGCTTTGGATCCCCTAGACCCAACTTCTTATAAGTAGACAATGTCATGAGGTTGATGCTAGCACCAAGATCACACAATGCCTTAGTAAAGTGTAACAACCCTATAGTACATGGAATCGTGAAAGCAGCAGGATCTTCCTTCCTCTGAACAAGAGGCCTTGTAGTAATAGCACTACAATGTTACATTCTATCACCATCTTCAAAACTCACAGACCTTTCCTTTGTCACCATATCTTTCATAAACTTCGCATACCCAGGCATTTGCTACAAAGCTTTTATCAACGGAATGTTGATGGAAAGCTGCTTCAACATAGTAATAAACCTGTGATATTTACCATCTTCAGTCTTCTTCACTAATCTCTACCTTATCATCTTCTTTTCTGATCTCAACGTCCACCCTAGACATCATAAGTGGATCAATGGTTCGCTTATCTCCTCGAGTTATAACTACTATACAATGACCATCATTCTTTGGATTCTGGATGGTGTTGCTAGGAATAGTGTCAGGTTGACGTAGGTTCACTGTAGTAGACAATTGAGTCATCTGCTACTCTAGATGTTTTATTGACACTTCATAGTCATCAACCTTTTGACCAATACTAGACAAGTTGTTTCTCATCTCCTTTACATTCTCATCAGTTGTATCAAACCTTCTCATCATCTTCTGCATCATATTTTTAATACGTGCCATATTGCCTCTAGCTTCCGTAGTACCAGATTCTCGATTTTGAGGGGGAATATAAGGTCTAACCTGATCATTTATGTTGCCACAGTTGTTCTAGTTGTAGTTGTTGTCGCGATTGAAGTTCCTATCCCGGACATATTGACCCTTTCGGTTGTAATTGCCATAGTTTCGACTTTGGTTTCCTTGACCTTGGTGCCAATTGTCAGTGTTGGATCCTTGGGCGTTTGGTCAGAAACCCCCCATCTGATTAGTCACCGCATAAAAATCCTCTTCATAGTAACACTCTTCAACTGGTGGTGGATTCTAGTCAAGTAGTTCACATCATTTACCTTTTCTGCACCTCCACTCACATGTTTCAATACCAACCCTAACTCGATCCTCATCTGAGTCATCTTCTCACGAATCTCATTCGCACTGTTTGTTTATAACATGAATGACAAATGTATTTCTCCCAGTATCTGACCTCCTAGTGCTCCATGCTTTATTGTTGCGAGAGATCTTCTCCAGTTTTTTTGCAATCTGTGCGTATGTGCACTCACCATATGAACCTCCAGCAATAGTATCAAGCACTACTTTATTCTTGTCATTCTGACCTCGATAGAAATATTTCTTTAGTGACTCATCATCAATATGGTGTTTTGGAACACCTCTTATGAATGCAATCAATCTATCCCAAGAGCTACTCACAGTCTCTCCATGTAATGCCACAAAATTGTTGACCTTATCTTTGTGATTGAGCTTCTTGGACACTGGATAATATCTTGCTAAGAACACATCCTTTAGTTAGTCTCATGTATAGATTGAGTTATAAGGAAGCTCAGTGAACCATACAGTAACATCGCTTGTTAGTGATAAAGGGAACACTCGCAATCCGATGACATCCATATCCAAGTTTGGTCTACCTACACAGTTCTTGCAAACCACTCTTAGCTTGACTATGTGAGCATGTGGTTCCTCCGATGGCAACCCCGAGAACAAGCCCCTCGCTATAAGCGTCTGCATCAAGCTACTAGTCACTACAAATGTGTGCCTTGGAGGCAAAGAGGGTAGGACAAGAGGTTTATCAGAGTCAACAATATTGACGTTGCCCCTATAGTTGTCATGCAGTCGTGGACCTGGTGGACAATGCACCCTCACTGCATCTCCCAATTGATTTTCAACTAGAACCTGGTTGTCCCCACCAACTACACTCTGAGGTTGCAACTCAACTTCATCACCCAGATTGCCTCCTATAGGATGAAATTGAACTCCTTGATTGTTCTTTCTTCGCAAAGTTTGATTCATCTCTGGATCGTAAGGAGTAAGTGGTTCACCCTGGCTCCGTGTACTTGGCATACACTAGAGTCAGAACCTAAGAGAGACAAAAACAAAAAAGAAGAAATAAAATTAGAAAATATTTGACTAAAGTTCAATAATGTAGTTAAAATCAATTTAAAAGCCAAATTCCCCGGCAGCGGCGCCAAAATTTGATACGCTTAAATTACACTTCCCTAAAGAAGCATAAGCAATCATTATCAAGTAAAGAACCCAACTTGTATGTTGGGATCGATCCCACGAGGAAAATGGTTTAGACTTCACTTTAACAAACAATTATATTTGTTTAGTCAAATTACTTCCAGAAAGAAGCAATTCAATGTGGGGGGGGGGGATTTGTGAAACAAATTGTAAGAATTCAATAAGTAATCAGTAAACAAAAGTCCATTTTAGTTGTTATCAAGATGAGGGAATTAACTAGGGTATACATGTTTCCCACAAGCTCATAACGCAATAATCCTAGTATTAGCAATCCTTTCCTAGCGTACTACATGCAAAGTGATAAGCTAGGTATCTCTAACTCGTTGGTCCGGCATCTAGAGAATTTCACCCCGCACCTTGGTTCGGCTACGTGTGTATAATTTACTAACCCTTACCTTTACCACATCTTAGGCGTCACATCGATGTTTGGCTTAGTTATTACTTCGCACCAATCGACACTAGACTATATGATAGTATCACACTAAATTTATGTTGATAATTCTTTTCTTGTTGATTACCTACTGGGTCCAGCAAGTAGCAATAAGGCGAGTTCTAAGGTTGCGCACCTTTAAAAAGAATTTTAAACAAAAGAATTATCAATGCATGCAAAATACTATTCAAGAAATTCTTATTTACTATACATACTTTGTTAATCACTTATGGTTCCCACACACCTAGTTATGGAGTTTAGTTACCCATAAGCATATGAACACAAATTATTATTTTAGGTGAAAGAATTATGAACTGACGTGATCGAGAATAACAAACCCAAAATTGCAACTTGAATCTCAAATCCAAAACATTTAAAATCAACTTAGGAAATCAAGAATTGCTAGGGTTGCAAATATTAATCCCAAGTCACAAAGTTGAACTAAAGTAATAAAGTCTAATCCCCAAAAATGAGGTTTACATACCCTATTTATAGAAAACAAGTCCTAAATTAAAAGGGAAACAAAATAAGGAAAGTTTTTTAGGCATGCATCTTCATTCCATGAGACTGACTCATGGACCGTCAATGGATCTATGGTCCGTGAGTCCCTTCCGTTAGCCAGGACTTGGAAAATATTTCAGCGTACAAAAATCAGCTTCTCTGAAGCAAACGACAATACACTAGTCGGACCGTAGATTAATTTACGGTCCGTCAATGGTCACCGTGGTTCCACACTTGGTCAGATTACCTGATTCTCCTTCCATGCCATGCCTTGTTGATCTACTGAGCTTCAATGGACCTACGGTCCATAGACCACCTCTGTTGATGCCCTTTTCTGCATTTCTTTCATTTGTCTCTTTACTTCCACGCCTAAACATCTTTCCTGCAAAACATGATAATAACACATTAAAAAAATCTAAAAAGGCCTTAGACACAAACAACTCTTAAGTGAAATGTATCAAAAATATCGTAAACTCACGATATATCAGTCAGTCACCCTCAAGTCCAAGAACTACGTGCCCCTATAAGTTTTAAGTCCCCTATGTGGGCATCAATTTAGTGATCATGCCGGTCATGCCTCTATACCTCTGGCAGGGTATGTTGGGTCCTCTCGGTAGGGCATATACATCAGACTCCACATTTGGCTCCTGTAGTTTTATGTCGATTATTACTAGCTCCCACAGTCAGATTCTATTGAATTAACCATGTTATAAGTTATAGTCAAATTTCAATCTGAGCATCTTATAAACTTGGTTGTTTCATTCAGTTAATTAATGTTCAGTATTTTCAGTGTAGTATCATGTTCATATTAAATCATTTCTTTACCACTTATTTTCAGTTATATGTTTTATTAAGAATTATTCTATATTGCATTCTCAGTACATTTCAAGTACTGAACCAAACTCTGCGCTACATCTTCTCGTAATATAGGTTCAGGTCCTCAGCATTCAGGTCACGCATAGATCGGTTCTAGATCTCATGTTAAGCAGCATCAGGGGCGAGTCCTCATTCTTCGAGGACTATTGACATGATTATTTCTTTTCCTTTCAGTCTTTAGTTTTCAATTTTGCTAGATTTAGCTGGGCCATGTCCTAGAATTTCTAGTCAGTTAGAGGCTTTATTTCAGACATAGTATTACATTCAGTTTTAATTTTGGAGTTTGATATTTCATTTGTCATTGAACTCATAGTTTATTTATTCATATAGGAATGGGTATTCCCCATAATTTCAATTTATCTTACAATTAAGCTTCCGCACAGTAGCTATTACTTCAGTTTATCTTTAAGTATAGTTATGATATGCTAGTAGGGTTATCCTGCGATCACTCATAATCCTAGGTCCCGTGTCCCCGTCTAGGGGATAGCTTCGGGGAGTGACAAACTTGGTATCAGAGCACTAGGTTTAAGAGTCCTAGGATGTCTGAAAAGCCGCACTAAATAGAGTTCTTTTCATAGGTGTGAAGTGCACCACATCTTATGAGATGGAGGCTACTAAGTGTTTTAGGAAAGCATTACTTTCTTGATATTTTTATCGTGCGTAAGGTATGGTCTCTTTCTAATCCTTCGTTATGCGCTTCCAGGGTGGATCAACTGCAACCAAGGTTCAAGATTTTTTTAGGATAAATCTGCCTGAGTTTTTAGGGTCGCCGATTGGTGAGGATCCCCAAAACTTCATAGATGAGGTCAAGAAGAACTTTGGAGTGATGTAAGTGACTGGAAAAGATAGGGTGGAGTTAGCATCCTACCTGCTTAAGGATGTAGCTCACATCTCATTTACTTAATGGAAAAACAATGGGGGTACGGATGCAGCTCCTATCACTTGTGGGTGCTATATTGAGACTTTTCTTGACATGTTCTTCCCAAGAGAGTTGAGGGAGGCAAAAGCTCAGAAGTTCATGAATTTGAGTCAAGGTAACATGACAGTCAAAGAGTATGGACTCAAGTTCACCTAACTCTCCAGGTATGCTCCTCACATGGATGCCGATTCTAGGGCTCAAATGAACAAGTTTATGTATGGGGTATCTGACTTAGTGAAAATAGAGTGTAGAAATGCTATGTTGCTAGAAAAGATGAACATTTATAGGCTCGTGACTCATGCTCAGCAGGTTGAGGGAGATAAGCTTTGGGTACAAGCTAAGGAGAATAAGAAGGATAGGATAGACAACTATGAGTATACTTAACAAAAATTGGGTGGTGGAAATTGCTCGTAGTTTCAGCAGAAGTATGCTCTTTGATCCCATTACATGCCTTCAAGGTGTTTGACAAAATGTACAATTATGGAAAATTGATGAATTGATGCTTTAGGGCTTGAGTTAAGAGATGTATGTTCATTCCATACATCGGACAACCATGTGAGAGGTTTATATCTCGCCACCTAGGATGTTTGGGGTGTGACCAACATCAACCATGTGAGAGGTTTATATCTCGCCACCTAGGATGTTTGGGGTGTGACCAACATCAACCATGTGAGAGGTTTATATCTCGCCACCTAGGATGCTTGGGGTGTGACCAACATCAACCATGTGAGGGGTTTATACCTTGCCACCGGGGTGTCCAGTGTGTGAACGGCATCCCCATCCTAAGTTGGGGTTACAGATTGGTCGGATTATGCACACACATATGATATCTACTATTAGTATAGTTTTACTTAAACATGTTTTGACTTCACTTTGATCATGCATCCTCATATTATCATCTATTATGCCTATGGAACTATCTCTTGCATTTCGATTGCGTCCTTGTCTATTGTTGCATTGCACCCCGCATACTTAGTACATTCCAAAGTACTAACGCATATTTTGCCTACATGATGTCACCATGTAGGGACCGGAGCTACTCTTGATCCTTCTCTCCATTCACGTGGCTAGTACGGTGCTTATCCGAGATTGTTGGTGAGTTCTCAATAATTCGAGGGCTATGTTATGTTTCCTACTCCTATGTTTGAGACTATAGCTTGTAATTATATTTTGACTATGAGGGGAGCCGGTAGTATGTCATGGCCCCCGTCCTATCTATGTATGTAGAGGTGTACGTTGGACAAGTATTTTGTAAATGAGCTTGACTCTTATTCTATGATGTTATTTTGAAATGGTTGCCCTTAGTCCCTATTTCCCGTTATTTAATGTTGAATATACTTCCGCGACCGATGAAGTGTGATGACAAGTTCGAGAGGCTTGTTTGGGGTTCCTTCGGGTTCCCCATTCGCCATGTCACGTCTAGGCCCTAGGCTTGGGTCGTGACAAAAGGTGACACTTTTAGAAGAACTTGCTCACTAGCCTGAAATGTCACGTCCCTTACCTTACGGTCTGCATACTTTGCTGTCGACTATGGACTGCTAGAAGCTTAGCTTGGATGCTTCTCACCTTATCCTGAGCATCTTTCACCAAATCTACCCCAAAGGTTTCACATCTGCAGCCTCAAACCACCGTATGGGTGATCTACATCCCCTCTCATAAAGTGCCTCGAAGGGTGCCATGCCAATGCTGGAGTGATAACTATTATTATAGGAGAACTGACGCAAAGGTAGGAACTTATCTGAATGCCTTCCAAAGTCATTTACACTTGCCCTCAACATGTCCTCTAACACTTGAATAGTTCTCTCTGACTGCCCGTCCATCTATAGATGGAAGGTTGTGCTAAATGTGAGTTGAGTGCCCAACTCCTCATGCAATTTTCCCCAACAGTTGGATGTGAATTGTGTACCATGGTCCGAGATAATGGTAAGGGGCACCCCATACAGCCTCACTATCTCCTTCACATAAACATTAGCCAACTGTTGAGCATTATTGTCTACTCTGACGGGAATGAAGTGGGCTAACCTAGTCAGTGTCACTACCCAAGCCTAGGGCTTAGACGTGACCGGCGAATGGGGAACCCGAGGGAACCCCAAACAAGCCTCATAGCATATCATTACACATCCTTGGTCGCGGAAGCAATTAAAATGACCATAAGCGATAAGCATAATCAAGGGGAAATTGGGACTAAGGGAGCAAGAGAAAAAGAGAATAATACATAAATACCATAGATGAGTCAAGCTCAAACATAATACACAACTTGTCCAACACCACCTCTAAACATGGATACTTAGCGGGGGCCGAGACAAACTACCGGGCTCACCCTCATAGTCAAAATATAATTAAAAAGGAAAAGTCTTATACATATCATGAGATCATAAGCAACGTCCCCGGGATGGAGGACTCACCAATAAGCTCACTAGAAAATCAAATTAGCCACGCGGAGGAGGATGGTCAGACGGTGCTCCGGTCCCTACATGGTGACATCATGTAGGCATAGAGTATGCATTAGTACATTTGAATGTACTAAGTATATGGGATGCAATGCAATGCAACAATGGATGGACATCATAGGCAAAATGCATAATCGTACCCGATAGATAGCATATTAATAAGATGATATGTATAATGATGCTTATATAAAAATAATATTTAGTAGGGCATAGTATATGTGTAGTGAGTGACCATCAATATAGTATTTCCAAGGTCTACCACCCCTTTGGAGAGGCGAAAGAGGTACAAATCCCTCAATATGGTTACCCGGGCCTACCACCCCCGAGCTAGGGACCAAGGTACAAACCCCTCGATATAGTTATACGGGCCTACTACCCCCCGTACTAGGCAACCAAGGTAAACATAAGGACCCATAAACTTGAAGTAGTAATAAAGGATAAATGGTTGGACTTGTGGAAAGGAAGGTTTCCACAATCAAACCCACATACCTCAACTTTGGAGAATTCTTGATGAAGATTGGAATGGAGAATTGTTTGAGATTGAATCTTGAATCCGAAATTAAAGCTTGGGATTCTTGAATTTGGTGGATGATCTTGGTGGAATTTTTGAAGAGGGTTTAGAGAGTGCTTTTGAGTGTTTTGAAGTTAAATGACTAAGTATGGATATGTCCCCTTTTTATAAAAAACATCCCAACACTTAGAAAAAAAATGAGGTGGGTGAACAGTGTTTTTGGTTACTGGAAATTGCATTTTCTGCCAGACAGATTTTACGAAAATGGGCATAACTTCTTCGTCCGAACTCCGAATGAGGTGAAACAAATTGCGTTGGAAAGCTAACTCACAGAGATGTAATTTTGATAGTTTGAGCTCCTTCCAGTTCCTTGTGTGCTAAGAGATATGCCCCTTTAAAGTTGACCCTCAAAATCGCATTTTTGCGATTTTCAAATTTTGATACGGTTGCTCTAAAATTCGGGTTAGACCCATTTCCCACTCAATTTGACCCCCTGAATAAGAAAAAGAAGTCGAATTTCCGAAATGATGCACAAATTTTGAGATATATGGAAATTATAATTTTAGGTGTTTCCGAAGTACATTTTCGGGCATTTTTGGGGTCGTTTCAGTCAGTCTGTCAACCACCACCAAAATGGAGTCAAACTCCCCCAAGGTCTTGGAAAGACCAACTACGAAATCCATAGCTATCATTTCCCACTTCCATTCAGGAATTGGGATTCGTTGAAGCAAACCTACAGGCCTTTGGTGCTCATACTTTACCTACTGACAGTTTTGGCACTTAGCCACAAACTCAGCTATGTCTTTCTTGCTAGGCCAACAATAAAGTCATTTCAAATCTTGGTACATTTTGGTCAAACCCAGATGAATGGAATATCATGAACCATGTGATTCTGCCAACATCTTCTGAATCAAGTCATCCACTTGGGGAACATAAATTCTTCCCTTAAAATTGAGCACGCCACCCGGATCAAGAGCCGCATCTTGTGCCTTGTCAGATACATCTTCTTTCTAAGTTCATTCAAATTCTCATCCTCAAACTGATTGGCCTTGATCTCCTCTACGAATGTGTGCCTAACCTCAATGCTGGCTAACAACCCACCTTTCTCTGAGATGCCCAACTACATGAACTTAGACTCTAAGGTTTGAATATCCTTAGCCAAAGGTCGGTTGGACACACCCAAGCAAGCTAGATTACCCATACTCACCACCTTCTGGCTTAATGCATCTACCACCACGTTATAGCCTTGCCCAGATGATACTGGATAGTAACATCATAATCCTTGAGTAACTCCATCCACCTTCGCTATCTTAGATTGAGGTCCTTCTGGGAGAATACATGTTGTAGACTATGATGATCAGTAAACATCTCACACTTGACACCATAAAGGTAATGCTGCCAGATCTTGAGATAAAACACTACCGCTGCCAACTCCAAGTCATGCATCGGGTAGTTTCTCTCATGCACCTTCAGCTGTCGTGATGCATAAGCTATGACATTTCATTCCTGCATCAATACAACACCCAAGCCCAAATGTGAAGCATCACAATAAACAATGAAATCTTTACCTTTCACCGGCTGTGTTTGAATAAGTGTTGTGGTCATAAAAGTCTTGAGCTTATGGATGCTCTCTTCACATTTGTCAATTGATATATCGTGAGTTTATAGTATTTTTAATATATTTCACTTAAGAGTTGTGTGTGTCTAGGGCCATATTGTAGTAGGAATTAATGTTTTTCTGTCATATTTGCAGGAAATAGGCTTGGAGATGAAAGTGTGAGATGACAGCTAAAAATCTACAGAACGAGCCACCCACGGAGGTGACCTAGGGACCGTAGGTCCAGTCATGGTTCATAGATAGGTGGCGTAGATGGAGAATCAGGGAAGTCTAACCAAATGTCGAACTATGAATGCAAGTGACGGACCATAGGTCGACCCATGGGCCGTCCCACACATCCATCGAATGATTCAAAGAAGTTGAAGTTCCAGTACCTGATGAAATTCCTAAGTATAGAGCCATGGACCGTAGGTTAACCTACGATCCGTTCTGCATGTCCCTCAATTGTATCTAAAAGTGAAGGTTCCATCCTTTGCAAGAAAAAGTCCAAGTGCTGACTCACGGAGGGGACCTACGGACCTTAGGTCGACCCACGGTTCGTAGGTCGAGTCGTCGATCAAAGCCGGCTTCCAGAAAGTTTATTTCCTTATTTTGTTTCCTTTTTGTTTAGGACATGTTTTTCTATAAATAGGGTATGTAAACCTCATTTTTGGGGGTTAAACACTATTGTTTACTTTTAGTTCTTGATATTTTCTTGGGAATTAACTTGCAAACTTTGGCAACTTGATTTTTGGATTTCGGTTTATAAAGATTTGTGCTTTGAATTTCAATTAGATATTTCGGGGTTCTTCTACTCTAATCGTAAGTTCATGAATTCTTTTTATCAAAATATGAATTGTGTTCTTTCAAGTATGAGTAACTAAATCTACAACTAGGGTTGTGGGAACCATGAGCAATTAACAACGTATGAATAATAACTAAGTAGTTCTTGAATAGAGTTGATACATGTTCGGTAATTCTTTTATTTAGAAGTCTTTTTAACGAGTGCACGCGTTAGTACTCGCCTTGTTGCTACTTGCCGGACCAAAGACGTAGTTAATAAGAAAAGAATTATCAACAGAGATTTAGTGTGATACTATCTAATAGTCTAATATCAATTGGTGCGAGGGTGAAAACTAAGCTATACATTGATGTGATGTCTAATCTGAGATAAATGTGAGGTAAAGGTAAGGGTTAGTAAATTATACACACGTAGCCGGACCAAGGTGCAGGGTGAAATTCCCTATTTAGAGGGCCAATCACTTGGGGATACCTAACTTACCAATTTTGCATGTAAAACACTAGGAAAGGATTATTATTATAAGGATTACCGCGTTAAGAGCTTATGGAGAACACATACACCCTAGTTTCCCTCTCTCATTAACAACAACAAAGTTTGAATCTTGCTCACTTGTTACTTAAACAATCATCAGTTATTTGTTTAACAAATCCACCCCCCCTTTTACCCTTTTATTTACTTATCTCGGAAATAACTTGACTAAACAGATATAATAGTGAGTTAAGTTTAAGTCTAAACCATATTCTTCGTGGGATTGACCCCAACCTACAAGTTGGGTTCTTTACTTGATAACGATCGCTTATACTTCTTTAGGGAGGTGTAATTTGAGCATATCAAATTTTGGCATCACGGCCGGGGAATATGGCTTTTAAATTAAGTCTAACTACATTATTGAACTTTAGTGAATTATTTCCTAATTTTACCATTTCTTTTGTTTTTGTTTTCTTCAGGTTTCCACTCTAGTGTAGGCCAAGTACACGGAGTCGAGTCGACCCATTGACCCCATGACCCCATACAATCCATAGTTGAGCAAACCTTGAGAAAAATGAATAATTAAGGGGTCCAGAATAATCCAGTCATAGATGAGGCTGAGGAACAAGTGAATAATAAGAATGCTCAGGTTCAAGGTGATAATCTACTTGGAGATGCATTAAGGGTGCAGGATCCACCAGAACTAAGATTGTGTGATAATTACAGGGTCAAATTCAACACTGTCGAATCTGAAGGATCAATTGTTCTCCCTCTTCTACACCCAGGGCATACATTCATGGTGATAATTAGATTGATGCAGATGCATACAAAGAGGGGTTTGTTTTCTGGTATGGCTTCGAAAGATCCGCATGGGCACATGGCCAAGTTCAAGAGTGTGTGCAAGATTTGTGTGGGGTGACCGGATTTGGATATGAACGTCAAAGGGTGAGAGTCTTACCTCCATCATTGACCAGTGATGCTGCAGCATGGTTTTATGAGCTTCTGTACAACTAGATTCACACATGGGACCACCTGCACAAGGTGCTCATGGCAAAGTACTTTTCAATGTCTAAAAAGCTGAACCACAAAGATAAACTCAACAACTTCGTGGCACTACCTGGAGAGTCTGTGAGTATTTTGTGGGACAGGTTCACTATATTCATAAGATGTGTTCCGAACCACCGCATTGATGATGAGTCACTGAATGAGTATTTCTATAGAGGTCAGGATGACAATGGTAAGGTTGTGCTTGATACTATCACTGGAGGATCATATAGTGAGTGCACTTTTGAGTAGATCACTAAGAAGATTTCCAAATAAAATAAAGCATAGAGCACTCAAAAGTCAAACACTTGAGGAGGCACATTTGCAGTTCAAGCTGTGCTTAGTCAATCTGCTGATGACATTTATTAGGAGATGCCTCAAATAAGGACATAACTTAGGTTGGTGTTGAAGCATGTAAGTGGAGGTCCAAAAAAGGTAAATGTGGTAAACTACTTGACTAGGAATCCACCACCACCGGTTGAAGAATGCTACTATGAAGAGGATGCTTACTTGGTGAATGATCCGACAAGGGGTTTCCAATCCAACGCCCAGGGTTCCAATTTGGAAAATTGGCGCCAAGATCAAGGAAACTAAGGTCAGAACTATGATAACTACAATCGAGAGGGTCAATGTCTGGGATGGGAACTACAATCGTGAAAATAACTACAACCAGGACAATTATGGCAATAAAAATGAGAGAGTTGGGCCTTATGTTCCACCTACAAATAGGGAATCTGGTAATAGGGAAGTTGGAAGTAGAATCTCACGGATGGAGGATATGACGCAGAAGATGATGAAGAAGTTTGATTCGACTGATGAGAATATGAAAGAGATGCAAAATGACTTGTCGGGAATCGGTCAAAATGTTGATGCCCCTGCAGTGTCGATAAAGCAACTTGCGTAGCAGTTTAATCAGTTGTCCACTACAGTAAACCCATGTTAGCCTGGCACACTTCCTAGAAATACCATCCAGAATTTGAAGAATAATGGGCATTATATGGCAGTCACTACTCGAGGGGGTAAAGAGACCATTGATCCACCTATGTTGTCTGAGGATGAAATTGTGGTTGAAAAAGATGATGATGAGATTAAAGTTAATGGAGAGTCCAAAAATTCTATAGAGAAGGTAGCAGGGATAACCCAAAAAGTTGTTCCCATGCCTAGACCTCCACCTCCATTCCCAAAGAGGTTGGTACAGAAGAATGAAGAAGGAAAATACCGCAAGTTTATTACTATGTTGAAAAAGCTTTCCATCAATGTTCCGTTGATAGAATCTTTGGAGAAAATGCCTGGGTATGCAAAGTTTATGAAAGATTTAGTGACTAAGAAGAGGGCCATCAGTTTTAAAGATGATGATAGGTTGAAACATTGCAGTGCTAATGCTACTAGGTCACTTATGCAGAAGAAAGAGGATCTTGGTGCTTTCACTATTCATTATACCATCGGGTTGTTGCATTTTGTGAACGAGTTGTGTGATTTGGTTGCTAGTAGTAATCTGATGTCATTGTCTATTTACAAGAAGTTGGGTTTAGGGGCTCCAAAGTCGATTGCGATGCAATTACTCATGGCCGATAGAAATCTGAAGAAGCCCATTGGTGTTCTCCAAGATGTACTTGTGAAAGTATAGACATTTATTTTTCTGGCAGATTTTGTTATACTGACTGTGAGGTTGATTTTGAGGTTCCCATCATCCTAGGGAGACCATTCTTTACTATTGGGCGCGCCTTACTTGATATGGAGAAAGTGCAAATGAAGTTCTGATTGAATAGTGAAGAGGTTACTTTTAATACTGTAGGTCCATGAAACAGGAAAGCGATCTCAAGTCAGTCTCAGTGGTTAATCATACTGTGGAGCGAGGTTCTGATATGTCTATTGAAGAGAGGTTGGGTGTTGATGCACTTGCAGCGGTAATGATAAATTTTTAGGGTGATGGTATTGAGGACTATGATGAGTTAGTTGCCGCACTTGATAGGTTCGAATTCCATTCCAAATCAAAGAAATTAGAGTTAGATATAAAGAATCGCGACTCTCCACTCATAAAACCGTCTTTTTAAGAGGCTCTAAAATTGGAGCTTAAGGCTCTAGCACCACATTTTAGGTATATATTCTTGGGGAGAGATAGTACTTTACAGGTCATCGTTACGGTCGATTTGAATGTGGAGCAAGTTGAGGCTCTGGTTTCTGTGTTGAACATGTTTAAGTGGGCTATTAGGTGGACTATTACGGACATTATTGGGATTCCTCCTGATATTTGTTCTCATAAAATCCAACTCATGCCAGATCACAAGCCAAGTATCAAGCACCAAAGGAGACTAAATCCATCTATGCAAGAGGTAGTGAAAAAGGAAATCATCAAGTGGTTGGATGTTAGAGTCATATATCCCAGAGCAGATAGTAGTTGGGTTTGTCCTATTCACTAAGTTCCTAAGAAAGGTGGGATTATCGTGGTTCCTAATGCGAAAAAAAAGATTGTTTTGATGTGGCCAATTACTGGATGGTGAGTATGCATGGACTAGCAGACATTGAATGCTTGGACAGAAAAAGATCACTTCCCTATGTCGTTCATAGATAAGATGTTGGACCACCTTGCTGGTAAGGGTTGGTATTGCTTTCTTGATTGTTATTTGAGATACAATAAGATCTCCATAGCTCCGAAAGACTAGGAGAAGACCACCTTCACTTGCTCTTATGGGAATTTCACCTTCAAACGAATGCCATTTGGGTTGTGTAATGCTCCAGCGACCTTCCAGCATTGCATGATGTCGATATTTTTTGATAGGGTGGAGGACACTATTGAAGTATTTATGGATGATTTCTCTGTGGTAGGTGACTCATTTGATGGTTGTTTGGATCATTTGGCCGAGGTACTTAACGAAGAGTGCAATCTTTTGCTCAATTGGGAAAAGTGCCACTTCATGGTGATAGAGGGGATAGTTCTGGGTCATCGGATTTCTAAGAAGGGTATTGAGGTTGATGATTAGTTTGAGATTTGGACTCATTTAGGGCTTCATTTACAATGATTTAGTGTCTTCAAATGCTTATTTTGTGCCAATAACTATGTAAAACCTTTGATTTCCAGGTATATAGATCAATGAACAAAGCAAGGACACTAATTTGCAAAAAGGAACAAAGTGAGCTAAAAGAACGAAGAAATCCAAGTTTGGTGATTGCCATGTTCACTTGGCGAGTCACCGAATGGCCACTTGACAACCTAAACTTCTAGTGTGCCAAGCCTTGAAGGAAAGAACCATATAAGTGAGAGAAAGAGCAGTCATTGAATCACCGAGTGGTTTCACGATGCAGTGTTGGATCGCCCAAAGTTATAGACCTTGAGGATGCTGAAGTCCAAGGTAGAAAGGCGATGGAATTGAACAAAGGCCGGATCGCCGAGTGGATCAGTGAGCCCGACTTACTTCGCTAAGTGACTCTTCGCAGCACATTTTTGGCAACTATAAATACATTTTGAACATTTAGTTTAGTATCTAATTTTCATTATATCGAATTGTGATTAAAATTTTGAACTGAGAGACAAGTTTTCTTTATCTTTCAAGAATTGAAGTTTTTCATTTTTGAGAAATTGGAAGTGGGTCTTTGAGATTCTTAGACTTGGAACATTGTAAAGACGAAATTAATCTTACCCAGTTGATGGAAACTCAATTTGGTAATGAATTTTATCTTTTTATAATGTCTAGCTAAAACGCCAGTTCTTGGGGTGTGATTATGAGCTGATTTAGTTTATGGTTATTGTTAATTGTTAGTTTAAATGCTATTTAGGAGTGAGTTTAATCAATAATTGTGTTTAATTTAATAATTGTGGCATGCTTGAGAGAGAGGTTTTAAAACTAAGATTATTGATTGATCGTCTGTGGGCATTGGGTTGATATGGGTTCAGTTCGAGAGAGTGAATCCTAAACACAATTCCACACATTCAGCTTGAGAGAAAGTGAATGGACTAAGGTATGGGTTGTTCTTATTTTGCATGCTTGTTGATGTTCGAGAGAAATCAACTTGATTTGGGGTTTTGAGAGTAAGTTTACCTCCTCTATAGCCTAGCTTACTCACTAATATCTAGCTATTTTCTAATAGTTGCAATTACACATTTGTCTATATTAGCCTATAATCGGATCACATCCCAAGAACCCCCCTCATTATTGTTATTCCGTATCGTTTGCTACTGTTGTAGTTGATGATTTCAAATCAAAACAACCAATTTGACATTCGTGTCACCCCAGATGTTTGAGTAATCAAGACACAACTTCTAATGCAAGTGTCTACAATCGTACAATAGTAAAGTAACCTAACCAAGGGTTGAGGTCGAGTCCCAAGGGAGTGGGCTTGAGAATTAATAGAAAATTAAAATTTAGTTCTAAATAGTGAAAGCTAAAACAACAATATCGAATATAAACATGTTAAATCAAAGGGGGTAACACAACAGTGTCAATTAATGATGGGGGATCCTCACAAATAAGTAAAAACAAGCAAATATACGAAGAATGCTACTCAAGAAAGGGGATTATTGGGATGTGATAGGAATACAGGTTAGACTAGATCGTTGGGTACATGCTTTTGATAGTATTTTCGTTGAATATTTGTGACTCGGCTAGATTATAGTGGGGTAAGCTTTCTCTCGAACAACTTACCCCGAATCAAATGGGTTCCTCTCGGACACCCACTTGCCGCATGAAGAACAACCTCTGCCTTAGCCCACTCACTCTCTCGAGCTGAGTGTGTGGGAGAAGGAGTAGGGTTCACTCTCTCGAGCTGAACCTCATGTCGACCCACTCCCATCGACCATCAATTTAGTATTTTTAATTTTATGACCTCTCTCTCGAGCAAGTCAAAAACACAAAGGTGAAATCGTATTTGCAACTACAAGTTCATTAAGTTCCAACACAACTACTAATGAAATCAGATCTAAACAACAAATAAACTATCAGAAAGCAAGACCCAACAATTAATCTAACCTATATTGACATAATCACACCCCAAGAATTGGGGTTTTAGCTAGACATGTAAAAGCGAGAGAATTTTATACCAAAATGAGTTAGCATTCAAATAGGTATGAAGATTTAATTCTCAAAACAAGCCAAGAGTCAAGAATCCAAGAGACCCAAACCCAAATTGTTGGAGTTGAAACCCTTTGAACCTTCGAAAACCCTCTCCAAACTTAGAACTCAAAAATAGAAGAAAAGTCTGAAAAAATTACTGTTCCAAGCTAAAAAGTTGATGCTATAATAATAATTCTAAATGAGTATTTATAGTTTTCAAAAATATGTGCTGCGAAGGATCACTCGGTGAATTTAGTCAGAACCGTCGATTAACTCGGCAATCCGCCCTTTGGTCTAGTTCATCGCCGTCCTATGTTAGCCTATAACATCGTTGTGTTTTGGATCATTAGGCAACATAGTACTGCTTCACAGAACTGTTCAACGACATACCGACTGCTCCTTTTCACTGCCGATTTGATCCTTTACGTCAAGGCTCAACACATTGGAACAAAAGGCGAGGTTAAGACCTTTTAGTGACTCACTGAAATTTCTTCTTTCTTTCAGCTGCTTTTGTTCGTTTTTGCTAAGTAGTGTCCATTCTTTCCCTTAAACTCCAAATACCTGAAACTTAAGGGTTTTCATTAGATATTAAGACAAAATATGTATTTGAGGACACTAATTCTATCAAAACATAGCACTAAATGAGTCCAAATTGTGGACTAATCAACAACCCCAACTTAAACTTTTGCTTGTCCTCAAGCAAACTCAAGTTCAGCCATTCAAAAAGGGTGTCTCGAGCAGTGCTACACAAGACCCAATCATGAATACACACAACAAGACTCAATTTGCTTATGCAAAGATCAAATGTGCACTCAAGAATCAAGTTGTGACTCACCAATATCAAAGAATCTCATCCTCACAAGACTTGCTTCAAATGCAAGTTCAAGCTCAACCAAAGTGTTCAAATACCCTCACACAAGGAATGATTTCATATTCACACACAATAGTATACAATTTAAAGCTTCGGAATCAAATGCAACGCTCACACTCACAAAGATGAACACGATGCATCCTTTCACCCATAGGTTTGCCCATATTTTTCGATCAAAATTTGTTTCAACTCAATCAAGATAAAAAAATGTCTTTTCAAGGCTTGTGATGGGGCTGAGTGCAAAGGTATGGTCATTTAGTCTTAGTGACTTTTATCCTTATGAGATGTGGTATTCTTAACACTTCTTTACCTTTTCCTTCATCAGTTTTGCTAGTGCTCATAAGTCATCCCATTATTCACTTCTCATGGATTTTTGGAAATCCAATTTTCTTTATATCTTCACACTTTATTCCTTAACATTTTCATTCTTTTTCTTTTTTCTTTCTCTTTTCTCCCCTTTTTTTATATATATGGAGGGGTTTCATTTTTCTCAACACCATGGGTTAAATGAGACTTTCCTTGCACTTCTTGACCTTTCCTTTTCTTTTCACCACACACCCAACATAGGCTTTTGGCCTAAGTTGGCCATTCAATCAGCCACAAATCAAGAGGATTATAGGTTGTGGATTAAGAGAGGTCTAGTTTTCATCAAGTTTCTTCCAAAGAAAGGTAAGGCTCAAGGGGTGTTCAAAAGCGGTTCACACACTCACAAGGTAGGCCACCAAAGAGGTATATATCAAATTGGCTCACACTCTTAGAAATTGCCTAAGATCATATCAAGAGATAGCATCAGTTAGTTGACCGGACCAACGTGGAAAATTCTAGGATCCATCATACATAGTTCACAGGTAAGCTCATCACACTAGGCATTGAAACTACAAGTCAAGCAAGACTCCACACTTTTGTTACTATGCAATGATCATCACAAGAGACTCAATTCGATACTAGGCTAGTCATAACGATATGCAAAGAGTTCACATATTGTTTATGCAACTTCATTTGGCCTCATTGTAGCCGCACATTCATGTTCGTTTGATTATGAGCACTATGCAAGTCATCGATATTGATTGGAACCGAGAGTTAAATTTTGCACAAGAACAACCACATCCAACAAAAATTTGGAAGGGTCAAAATCATTTTGCAATTTAAAACAAAAGGAGCCACAAGCTCAAGCATCCACAAAAATAGTATTAACAAAACATTATAGTTCAAAACCCAAATATATACACGAAACACGATGCACGAGTAGCACACAAAAGGTGAGCCTCATCTGACCACAATTAAAAAGAATTTGTCCTTAAATGCAAATAATAAAATATCCAGAATGTAAATTAAAGAAAGACAAAGAGGGAGGTAAAGAGGGGATCCTGGCTAATCGGTCGCTCCATCTGTCTGGGCTTCAGTGCCTGGAGTGTTGTCATTCTGACTCTGGTTTTCATTGTCTGCGTTTGCCTCAGTTACTGTAGCAATATTAGCCTTAGCCATATTATCAGAATCATGGGCTGCTTCCAAGGCATGTATCGCGTTAGTAAACCCTAGAGCCCATGAAGGGACATTAGGGTCAATGGGAATCCTCCTACTAGAACTGGCTTTCTTGTTCTTGCTCATTGCTTTAGGGTGATCTGTTGTCCCTGCATCTCTTTTGGAGTTTTGTTCGTTTATATGTTGGGTGGCGTATTTCTTCTTACAACTTTTGGTCTAGCCATGTCTGGAAAGCCTTGAGATAAAGTTAGAAAATATTCAACAAGCAAACCGAAGACTATCAGCTGCAGGTAAGCTTAGTAGTGCGTTCGGCGAATCACCAAATACTTTCAGCGAACAAAGGGGTGTCCGCCGAAAGTTACAGTGCAGAAGGAGGTTAGGGGTGCAGACAAAGGGAGAATAAGAAGACTTTCGATGAGTCGCCTAGTGCTTTTGGCGACCTCTGCTTCTTGCCGAAAGGTACAGAAGCCACAACACATAAAACATGATTTCAAAGGCGAGGTAGGGAAACTGGGCAAACCACTGAGTGGTTCGGCGAGCTCATCTCAGCTCACCGAAATGACTCGTCGTGCCTATTATTAACCCAACTTCTTGAAACCAGCCCTACAATCCCCAAAAATGAAATTTAAGCTCCTACAACACAAATCCAACTAAGACTCGTACCATAAAAGCACTCCCTATTGCAAATTAATTTAACTTAAGGCACTAGAAAGTGGGATTTCACCATTCAAGCAAGAGTTATCGATTAGAAATAGGCAATTAAGCAATCCGATCCAATTAGAGAGGCCCAACAGAGTTCAACAAGATTAATAGATTGCAAATGAGTACAATTTCGACAAAATGAATGCGGGGTTTGAAGTACCAACCTTTTATGCCGATCAAATGGATGTTGAGATGCTAGGAAGCAATGTAATCCAACTCGTAGCACAATTCGATACTAAAAATACTCCAAAAATGCAAGAAATGTAAAACTAGAGTGCAGGTGTGAGTTTGGGAAGATGAAAAAGTGAGGGAAAAAGGAATGAGTTTGAAACATTTAAATCTTTGGCTTGAAAAACCGTCTAGTTTTTAACCATTTGGCGAGATTAGTCCCGATCGCCAAACTATTCAGCGTAACACCAAGTAGTCATTTGCCTCGCCGAAGTTTACAGAACCTCCATGTATCGTGGGAGTCCAAACGGTTGTCTCCGTCAAGATCACCGACATGATCGGCGATGCGCCAATAATTTCCTGAGGTCACCGAGTTTTACAAACTCCAATGTAAATTGGTCTAGAGTCTAACGATGGTCCGATTCGGGGTCGCCGAACCCTTCAACGATTCACAAAATGGACCTGTAACTCGCCAATCTGCACTTTTTGTTCACTCTCCATACTTCCATCTGCACAATCAACACATCATTTTTTTTTCAAAGAAAAATAAAGCAATAAATGGTTTTGGGTTACCTCCCAAACAGCGCCTTAAGTTAATGTCGTGGCACAACGCGAGTTAACACCTAAACTTCAATTTTGGGGTTAGCCAAAATATCACTTGGCAACCCCCTGCTTTGTGCCGGATGGAAATGAGGCATCACATGACCCCTAAGGTTCTCGAGCAGCTGAATGGATCTGGAATGAGAACCAATCATCTGTTTCATCATTTTGATGTTCTCCTTCAGTTCTTCCAGAACCCTATCATGCTCACTTACCTTGTTGAGAATTATTGAGAGCATTCCATCAACACGTTTACCCTCATTGTCCTTAAGATTTCTTCGCTCATGAGGGGGAATGTATATGTCCTTCCTTTTGCATTGGACTTTAATCTCCACTATCTTTTTGGCCAACTCATCCATCTTAGTCATCAGTGTGGCCATCATAAATTATTTCTCTACTTCTTGGTTTGCTTCAGCCATGTGATCAAGCAGGTGGGCTGCGATCGCATAGGGCTGATGTGTAATACCACCCGAAATGCATCGGTCAGCTAATGCCTTGTTTCCGAGACCAAGACTTTTGTAGAAGTAGTCCAGGAGGACTTTATCGGGAATTCCATGAGTGGGGCATCGAATCAGAAGTGATTTAAACTTGCCCATGCCTCATGAATCCGTTCACCTTCCAATTGTTTGAAAGTTAGAATATGATACCTGAACATCATTACTTCTAATGGAGGAAACTACATTTCCTCATGAGTACTGCTTGACATACTCATCTCCTTTGTTTCAAAGCTCAAACAAGCAAAATACAAAACTAAAAATTAGGTAAGTAAAACTACAACTAACAAGAATGAAAATCCTACTTAACTACAAATTCTCTAATAACATCACTCCCCAACAGTGATGCCATTTTGATGTTTGCGTAATCAAGACACAACTTCCAATGTAAGTGTCTACGATCATACAATAGTAAAGTAACCCAACCAAGGGTTGGGGTCGAGTCCCAATCGAGTGGGCTTCAGAATTAATAGAAAAATAAAATTTAGTTCTAATTAGTAATAGCTAAAAATTATTTATCAAATATAAATATGTTAAATCAAAGGGGGTGACACAAGAGTGTCAATTACTGATGGGGGTTTGTCACAAGTAAAAACAAGCAAATATATGAAGAGTACTAATCAAGTTGAGGGGATTCTTGTGATGTGATAGGAATACGGGTTAGACTAGATCGTTGGGTACATGCTTTTGATAGTATTTTGTTGAATATTTGTGACTAGGCTAAACTATAGTGGGGGTAATCTTTCTCTCGAACAACTTATCCCAAATCAAATGGGTTCCTCTTGGACACCTACTTGCCACATAAGAACAATCTCTACCTTAGCCCACTCACTCTCTCGACTGAGTGTGTGGGAGAAGGACTAGGGTTCCTTATCTCGAGCTGAACCTCATGTCGACCCACTCTCGTTGGCCATCAATTTAGTAGTTTTAGTTTTAGGACCTCTTTCTCGAGCAAGCCAAAAATACAAAGCTGAAATCGTATTTGCAACTACAATTTCATTAAGTTCCAACACAACTACTAAACGAAATTACATCTAAACAACAAATAAACTATTAACAAGCATGACCCAACAATTAATCTAACTCATATTCACATAATCACACCCCAAGAATTGGGGTTTTTGCTAGACATGTAAAAGACAGAGAAATTTATACCAAAATGAGTTTGTATTCAAATGGGTATAAAGATTTTAGTCTAAAAACAAGCCAAGAGTGAAGTATCCAAGAGACCCAAACCCATATTGTTGGAGTTGAAACCCTTTGAACCTTCAAGTTCTTCAAAACCCTCTCCAAACTTAGAACTCAAAAATAGAAGCAAAGTCTGAAAAATTACTAATCCAAGATAAAAAGTCAATGCTAGAATAATAATTCTCAACGAGTATTTATAGCTGTGCTGCGAAGGATCGCTCGGCGAAGTTAGTCGAAATCGCCGATCCACTCGATGATCTATCCTTTGGTCTAGTTCATCGCCGTCTTGTGTTAGCCTTCATCATCGTCGTGTTTTGGATTATTAGGTGACATAGTACCGCTTTTCAAAACTGCTCAACGACACGCCGACTGTTCCTTTTCACCGCTGATTTGATCCTTTCCTTGAGGGCTTAGTACACTGGAACAAAAGGCTAGGATAAGACCTTTTGGTGACTCGCCAAACAGGTTTGGCGATTCCCAAATCTTTATTTCTTCGTTCTTTCGGCTGGTTTTGTTCCTTTTTGCTAAGTAGTGTCCATGCTTTCCCTCAAACTCCAAATACCTGAAACCTAAGTGTTTTAATCAATTATTGAGACAAAATATGCATTTGAGGACACTAATTCTATCAAAACGTATCCCTAAATGAGTCAAATTTGTGGAATCATCAACCCCTGAGTTGAATTATTTTTTTATTCGATAATGGCTATTCCTATGAGTGATTTGACCATATTCATACTTCCTAATTGATTCTCAAACATGTACCACTCCCTGTGGTATTCGACCCCAACTCATTTAGTTGGGTTATATACTGACGTACAATTGTTGAACACCTAGAATTGGATGAGGTTTACTTGACAACATTACTTCTATCAAATTGGCGCCGCTGTCGGGGAGTGATGTTGATTGAGATTCTTTTTGTGAAGTTGAATTTTGTTCTTGTTAGTCATTGTTGAATCTACTTATTTTTAATTTTGGTTTTCGTATTGCTTGTTGAACATAAGAAACGAGCATAACTTGTAGCAATAGTGACCTAATGGACCTCCCTCCTTTGAGATTAATGTTTCTTAGGGATAACATCCTAACTTTCAAACAATTGGAGGGTGAGACTATCCTTGAGTTGTGGCCATGATTTAAGGCACTATTGCAGCAGTGCCCAACTCATGGAATTCCAGATAAGGTGATACTATAATGCTTCTACAGAGGCCTTGGTCCTGAAAATAGAAGAGTGGCTGACTAACTTTCTCATGGTTGTCGAATACAACAACCCTATGAAATAGCAGCCCAACACCTTGATTGCATGGCTAAGACCAACAAGGAGACAGAGAAGGACCAAGAATTGGCCATATTGTTGAATCAGCTAGATCTCTTGGCCTAAAAGATTATGGAATTGGAGGTACACCATACAAAAAGAAAGATCGGTACATTCCCCTTCTTGAAAGTAAAAAGTTCAAGGACTATGAGGGTGGACAAGTAGAAGAGATACTCTCACTCATTCTCCACACAGTCGAAGAATATGACGGAGTGTTGAAAGAGATAAAAGAGAATGTCTCAATGCTGAATGAGATGACTACTTCTCATTTCATGTCGATTCATCTATTGGAGATCCAAATAGGTCATATATTTTCTCATCTCTACCCAAGACAAAAGAAGGGGTTCCCTAGTGATCCTAGGGCAAACCCCAAAAATGAAGCTTAATTGAGGACTTACGTCGTGCCACGATGTTAACTAAGGTGCTTTAGGGAGGTAACCCAAGTTTTTACTGTTTTTGGAATAATCTTATGTTGATTGTGCAGGATAAAGTGTAGAATGTGTTTGAAAAGTGCAGGTTGGCAAGAAAATGCCCAGCTGGAAAACCATTGAACAGGTCAGTGAGTCCAATTTGGACCGCCATTGCTCTCAAGAAATTATCAAATTGGAGTTTGTAAAACTCGGCAGGCCCATGGACAAGTCGGTGAGTCGTCGAACAGGTCAGCGACCCCAACTTATTTCGCCATTTGGACCCCCACATTAACTGGAGCTCCTGTAAAACTTAGCGAGGTAAGTAATCACTCGGCGTGCCATCAAGTGGTTCAGCGAGTAAAATTAATATCACCGAAAGGGCGAGAACTAGATGGCTTTTAAAGGCCAAAGGTTTAAAATCTCAAACTCTTTCACATTCCCTCACTTTTTAACTTCCCAAAGATCACACCCGAACTATATTTTCTAGTCGTCAATCTTGTGGTTGGAGTTGGAAATCTTTGCCACCTAGCATTTCAATTTACATATTCGGCATTAAATGTTGGTTTTTCAAACCTCAAACTTGCATTAAGCGGTTTCACTCGCTTGCAATTATTTTGATCTTAGTGATGTGTGCTGGGCCTCTCTGAATCTATTTTTTGTGCTTGTGTGCTTGTTTTAACTTTGATATCGTGCCTAAATTGCCTATATTGTTGATTTCCCAAAGTTCTTGCTTAAAATTGATTGAAATATTATTGGGTTGTGCTTATTTGTTGTTGGGTCTAGTCGAGTGAAGTCTGAGTAACTTCTAATTGTGTTAAATGATGCACTTTGCTCGATGATGGAGCATTTGACGTCATTCTTAAGGGAATAAGTCGTTAAATGGCCAATTTTGGCAAAATCGGGAGAAGTCTGATTATTTCGAGGGGATGCGTCTTATAAGTCTGAGTTTAATTGATTTAGTGTATGTTTTGATTTTTTTTCGGAAGGCTGCGGGGTTGATTATGGAAGTCGGGGTAGAAAGTAGGCATGTTGGGCAATTTGGTAAGTTGGGTCAAACTCGCCAAACCACTCGGCGGTTCTTTGAACCCCCATTGATCACCTTTAATTTTTTTGTTTTTGATGCTATTGGTTTTGTAACTTTTGGCGAGAAGCCTGAGTTCGCTGAGTGAACTCGGCGACACACCAAAAGTCTTCTTTGATCGCCCTTTCTGCACCCCTAACCCTTAAAATACACTGTAACTTTGGGCAGGCTAATATGTGCTCACCAATTGCTGTCAGCGATTCGCTGAAAGGCCTCTCCCATCACCGACATTCCACTTTTTTGGAAAATTTTGATCCAATCCTTTCGGCGAACCCGATCTGCCTTGCCCAAGCGATTTGGTGACTCGCTAATCCGTTCGGTGAGTCTGTCTGTAATATAATTTCTATGATTTTCGTTGAAAAGAATCTAACTATTTTTTGATGTTTTTGTAGATATGGCTAGAACCAACTTGGACATGCCACCCCGTAAAAGAGCACGAGGCATAGTGATAAATGGAGGGGCAGTAAATCCTTCCAAAAAAGGAAGAAATGAGCCTCCAAAGGGGGGCAAAGATAAGGGCAAGAAGCCCATATCTAAGGTTCTGAAGTGTAACTCCGATAGCGAGGGAGAGTCCTTTGACTCCCAAGCTGCATTTTCTGTGCCAGATGACGACTAGTCCGTACAGTCCTAGCGGGCAGTGATTCGTGCTAGGTCTCGCCCACATGTGTCGAGAGTTCTAGAGGCCACCCCTCCTGCAACTGATACATTGCCAACTTCGACACCGAGTGTGGCTCCTATACAGTTCTCCTCCCTAGTTACTCAACAAATTAAAAGTTGAGGGACTGAGGACGATTATAGAAGAGAAGCTGATGTTCACAGAGGGCCTTGAGGGCATATATTCTAGGGTGAGGGAAATACTCTAGTACCATCTCTTTGAGCAATTGACCAGTCCCCGAGGCCCATACATCTCTACATGGGTCTGAGAGTTTTACTCAATATTTGGTGACCTAGTCCCTAAAGGGTTCATCATGGTATGGAGAAAGTAGTGCATTGTAGTCGTGACTACATCAACACGATATGTGATAGAGGGTCAGTCTTTGACTACCCAAGTTTGGCTACCACTACGACACCTTTGGATGAACCCAAGGGCTGGCTAGCTCTCCTCATCTCTGACACCACCCCGAGGTGGATTAAGGCTGGAGCTCCGATCAAAAAGAAGGACTTAAATGTAGCTGGGCGATATTGGTTTGGATTCATCAACAACTCCATTATGACATCCCTGAATGAATCCATCCTCTGCCAACCTAAAACGGCCTGCCTTGGGTCAATCATATCCAGGAGAAGCATCGACTTGGGACTTATCATAGAGCAAGAGATGACCATGAGGGCCAAGCAGAGCCAAACGTCCCTTCAATTCTCGGTCTTGATTACATAGTTATGCCGGCGTACTAGAGTTCCTCGTGATGAGATGAGAGATATTGAGGTCACTCCTATAACTTCCAAGGTCGAGTACACTCGGGAGGAGGCAGGCAGGAGGAGAGCAGCTCCAGTGGACACATCCCCCGAGATTGATGTAGAGATTATTCCTACAGAGGCATCTTTGACTACTCCGGCCTTCTGGACTTCAGGTACACTTGCTTCCACTTCTTCCTCACAGGTTCCTGGTGCTTCTGCCACTTCCCAACCTACTAGGATTACTCAAGCCATGATCCTAAAGATGGGACACTTAGCCCATTCTACGGATGTGAGGGTTACTCGATTGGAGGCTGTTGTACCATGGATGATTGAGAGTGTTATCCTAGCTATACTGACACCCCTATAGACTTCTATTGATAATCTCACAGTGAGAGTCACGACTTATGAAAGTCAACATGGGTTCTTTTTTAAGGTAACGACGTTGAAAGCCGAGGTTACTAGTTTGAGGAAGGATGTGGACTACTTGAAGTCCACAAACTTCACTTCACTTTTGGATACAGTTGGTGATGTGCCGATGGATGATATGGCAGCTGATGAGTCAGAGATAGAGACCGACGAGGACCAAATAGCGATGCGAGAGGAGAATATCTATAGTGACCTGGCAGATCTGGAGAAGATGATTGTACAATCAGTGATTCAGACATCACTGATAGAGACGTCCATGGCAGGCCCTAGCCCTACTGGAGCCGGCAGTACTGATGTTGCATCGGGCACTAATGCCCTGACAAATGGAGAAACTATGTAGACATGACTTTTCCTTACCTCCCTCTCTGTCACTTTTATTGATTTTAGTAATTTATTGCATTTGAGGACAAATTGATTTTTCTTGTGGTGGGGTGAGGTATTTCCATACCCGCCTCTTGTGATTATATTTTTGTATATATTTTGGGTCTTTGTGCTGTAAATTATGTTTTGACACTGCTTTGTGGATGTTTGAGCTTGTGGCTTCGTATTTTGAAATGCAAATAGTTTTTGACCTTTCTAAAAAAATTATGCCATCTCTTGTTGTGTTTGAATGTGGTTGTTATTTTGCAAATTTGAGTGTCAGTCATAATCAATATCGATGACTTGAATAGTGCTCTAAATCGAACAAAAAATGAATGTGCGGCTATGATGAGGCCAAATGGAGTTGCATAGATAATATGTGAACCTTTTCCATCTTGTTGTGATTAGCCGGTTATTGAATGAGTCTCTTGTAATGAACATTGCACACTAGCGAAAATGTGGAGTCTTTTTTTATATTGGTGCCAATGCCTTGTGTGATGATCTTACTTGAACCATGTGTGAAGACCCCTAGAATTTTCCTCATTGGTCCGGCTGACTAAGTGATGCAAGCTCTTGAAGTGATCTTAGGCAAAAATTTGAAGAGAAACAATTTGACAATATACCTCTTTTGTGGCCAACCCTATGAGTGTGTGAACCTTGCTTGAAATCCCTTTTTGAGCCCTATCCTTTTCTTAGAAGAAACTTGATGCAATTGTAACCCCTCTTTATCTATTCACCCATAATCCTCATGATGTGTGGTTTGTTTGAATAGACAACTTAGGCCAAAAGCCTAAGCTGGGGATGTGGTGAAAGGAGAAGGTAAACCAAGAAGCGCAAAGAAGCCCCTCCTTGATCCATGGTTTTGAGAAAAGACAAAACCCCTCCATACAAAAAAGAGAGAAAAAGAAAACAAGAATGGAAAAGAAAAAGAATGAAAAAGTTTTGAAATAAAGTTGTGAAAGTGCAAAAGAAATGGGGTGTCCGATAGTCCATGAGAAGTGAATAATTGGGTGGTTTTTGAGCATAGGTGAAAATATTGAAGAAAAGGAAAGAAGATGTTGTTCATACTACATTTCATGAGGACAACAACCACTGAGCCTAAATGACAATACATTTACACTCAGCCCCATTATAAGCCGTGAAAAGACCTTTTTGATATTGAGTGAGCTGAAACGAATGTTGGTTGGAATGTAAGGGCAAACCTATGGGTGAAGTCATGCATGCGTTCATCTTTGTGAGTGTGAGAGTTTTTGGTAATTCCGGAGCTATAAATTGTTGAAGAATAGTGTGTGAATATGGAATCATTCTTTTTGTGAGGGCATTTAAGTACCTTTGTTGAGTTTGAACTTGCATTTGAAGTAAGTATTGTCAACTTGAGAATCTTTGGTAGTGGTGAGTCACACTTGAATCTTTGAGTTCACAATTGATCCTTGCATGAGTAAGTTGAGTCTTGTTGTGTGCATTCATGATTGAGTCTTATGTAGAACTATTTGAGACATCCTTTTTGAACTGCTAAACTTGAGTTTTGCTTGAGGACAAACAAAAGTTTAAGTAGGGGGTGTTGATGAGTCTGAGATTTGGACTCATTAAGGGCTTCATTTACAATGATTTATTGTCCTCAAATGCATATTTTGTGCCAATAACTTATGTAAAACCTTTGATTTCCAGTTATATGGATCGAGGAACAAAACTAGGAGACTAATTTATAAAAAGGAACAAAATGAGCTGAAAGAACGAAGAAATGCAAGCCTCGTGATTACCAAGTTAACTTGGCGAGTCATCAATGGCCACTTGAGCACCTAAAGTTCTAGTGTTTCCAGCCCTGAAGGAAAGAACCAAGTAAGCGAGAGAAAGGAGCAGTCAGAGAATCATCGAGCGGTTCTGCGATGTAGTGTTGGATCACCCAAAGTTACAGACCTTGAGGATGTTGAAGACCAAGGCAGAAAGGCGATGGAATTGACCAAAATGCGGATCGCCGAGCCCAACTTACTTCGCCAAGTGACTCTTCACAACACATTTTTGGCGACTATAAATACATTTTTGAACATTTAGTGTAGTATCTAATTTTCATTATATTGATTTGTGATTAGAATTTTGAACTGAGAGACAAGTTTTCCTTACCTTTGAAGAGTTGAAGTTTTTAACTTTTGAGAAATTAGAAGTGGGTCTTTGAGATTCTTCGACTTGGAACATTGTACAGATGAAATTAATCTTGCCCAGTTGATTTTGGTAACGACTTTTATCCGTTTGATGATGTCTAGCCAAAACTCCAATTCTTGGGGTGTGATTATGTGATTTTGGGTTGATTTAGTTTATGGGTATTGTTAATTGTTAGTTTAAATGCTATTTAGAAGTGAGTTTAATCAATAATTGTGGTTTAATTTAAGAATTGTATTTGCAAATGCAGTTCTACCGTTCTATTTTTGGCTTGCGGGAGAGAGGTTTTAATACTAAGATTATTGATTAATGGTATGTGGGTATTGGGTTGACATGAATTCAGCTCAAGAGAGTTAATCCTAAACCCAATTCTACATATTCAGCTCGAGAGAGTGAATGGACTAAGGTGTGGGCTGTTCTTATTTTGCATGCTTTGATATTCGAGAGAAATCGACTTGATTCGGGGTAAATTGTTCAAAAGAAAGTTTACCTCCTCTATAGCCTAGCTTACTCACTAATATCTATCTATTTTCTAATAGTTGCAATTACCCATTTTGTCTATATTAGCCTATAATCGAATCACATCCCAAGAACCCCTCTCATTATTATTATTTCATAATGTTTGATGTTGTTGTAGTAGATTATTTCAAACTAAAACCCCTCATTTGACATTCATGTAACCCCCTAACTTGAATTATGTTTTTATTAGATAATGTCTATTCCTATGACTGATTTGACCATATTCATACTTCCTAATTGATTTTAAAACGCGTACCGCTCCCTGTGGGATTTGACCTCAACTCATTTAGTTGGGTTATGTACTGACGTACGATTGTTGAACACCTAATTGGATAAGGTGTGCTTGACAACGTTACCTCTATTAGTTGATAGAGCTAAAGCTGAGGTAATAGAAAAGCTTCCACCACCTATCTCTATAAAAGGGGTTAGAAGTTTTCTTGGGCATGCATTCTTTTATAAGAGGGTCATCAAAGATTTCTCCAAAATTGCACACCCATTGTGAAAATTGCTCGAAAAAGAGTGTCAATTTGATTTTGATTATGCTTGTCTTAGAGCCTTTGGAGAATTGAAAGCAAAGCTAGTTTCCGCACCTATCATTATTTCACTGCATTTGGGGTAACCATTTGAAGTGATGTGTGATGCGAGTGGAGTGGTGCTTGGTGAGATTTTGGGACAGAGGCGAGAGAAGATTTTGCATCCTATTTACTATGCCAGCACAACTATAAATGTGTCTCAAAAGAACTATACAATGACTGAACATGAAATCCTTGTTGTGCTTTTTGCATTCGAGAAATTTTGATCCTACTTGCTTGGTACTAAGTTAAAAGTGCATACTGACCATTCTGCATTGAGGTATATGATGGCTAAGAAGGATGCAAAACCAAGGTTGATTAAATGGGTATTGTTGCTACAAGAATTTGATTTTGAGGTGAAAGATAGAAAGGGGACAGAAAATCAAGTTGATGATCACTTGTCCAGATTAGAGGAAGCTATGCTCATGCTAGGAGATGGGGCTGAAATTAATGATGCTTTTCCAGAAGAACAGTATTGGTTGCTTCTCATGATCTGATTTCTTGGTTTGCAGACTTTGTTAACTACTTGGCAAGTGATCTAGTTCCATCAAATTTGTTTTTTCACCAAAGGATAAAGTTTATGCATGATGTGAAGAAGTTCTTTTGGGATGAGCCTTATTTGTTTCGTATTTCTGCGAATGGGATTATTCGTTGTTGTGTGCCCGAGATTGAGATGATGAGTATACTAGAGGCGTGCCATTCTTCGCCTATTGGTGGGCATCATAGTGGTATTCGTACTGCGCATAAAATTTTGCAGTGTGGGTATTACCGGCCTACCATCCACCAAGATGCTCATGATTTTGCCAAGTCTTGTGACCGTTGCCAAAGAGAAGGAGAAGTTTCAAAAAAGAAAGAGCAACCTATGAATCCGATATTGGTGATTGAGTTGTTTGACGTATGGGGCCTTGATTTTATCCATTTATGAGTTCACATGGGATGACTTATATTCTTGTTGCAGTTGATTATGTATCGAAATGGGTGGAAGCAATTGTGCTTTCAAATAATGAAGTGAAAAGTGTCACTACGTTCCTGAAAAAGAGTATCTTCTCCAGATTTGGTACACCTAGGGAGATTATCATCGATGAAGGTTCCCACTGTTGTAATAAGTTGTTCAAGGAGTTGCTAGAGAAATATGGAGTCCGTCACAATGTAGCAACTCCTTACCATCCGTAGTCTAGTGGGCAAGTTGAAGTGTCCGACAAAGAGATAAAGTAAATCCTCACAAAGACTATGAATGGAAATAGAACTGATTAGTCAAGGAGGCTTGATGATGCTCTATGGGCCCATCGCACCACATTCAAGACTCCCATAGGTATGTCTCCCTACCAACTTGTTAATGGGAATTCATGCCATATGTCGGTAGAGCTAGAGCATTAGACTATGTGGGCACTAAAGAAGTTGAATTTGGATTGGGGCACCGCATCGAGTCAATGACTAAATGACATGAATGAGCTTGATGATTTTCTCTTGATAGCATATGAAAGTTCAGCCTTGTACAAGGAGAAGATAAAGAAGTATCATGATCAAAAGATTGAAAAACGTGAATTTGTTGTGGGTGATCTGCTGCTTCAATTTAACTTAAGGTTGCACTTGTTTCCTCGCAAGCTCAAGTCCAAGTGAACCGGGCCATTCATAGTCTCTTAAGTGTTCCCACATAGAGTGGTCGAGCTAGAGAACAAGGAGGGAGCAAGGTTCAAGGGGAACGGGAAAAGGATCAAAGTCTACATGGGGAAGTTGGAGAGTGTGCAAGAAGTGATTGAGGCCTATTACATTGATGAAGTCTGAGTAATAAAGGGGGCCTATGTCAATCTGTGATGTTAAATCAAGCATTGCTTGGGAGGCAACCCAAGAAGTATAATCTAGCTAACTATAGGTTTTCCTTTTCGAGTTAGGAGTTTCTTCTTTTATTTTAATTTCTGTAACACTTTAGATTGGTGTTTTATTTTTGTATTAGTGTTGGCTAGATATAGAATAGGGTCCCTGTCTAAAAAGTGTCCAAAAAATGTAAAAAGAAAGTCCTAATGGTTGCTATGTGTGCAGGGATGAAAATCTGAATCTACAGAAAAAGGTTGTGCTGAGGTCTACGGACCCCATGTAAGTTTCCTAATTTTTTCTAAGTGTTGAGTGACCTACGGTCCGTAGGTTGACTCACGGACCGAAGATGGGGTCTCATGGGTCCAAACCTAGGGTTTGCCTGACCCGCCCCGGACACCTTATAAAATAAAAACCTCTCATTTTTTTTCATCCCCGACATTCAAAACTCCCTCCCAACCATTTTCAAACCATTCCTCTCCCAAATTCACTCCATTTAAATCACATATCCCACAAATCACTCCCCATTCATACCCCCCAATTCCCATATCATTCTTCTTCCTTCCAAATCCCTCATACTCATTCTCCAGCGATTCCATTGTCCAGGTTCGGTGTCGAAGGCTTCTCAAAGGGTCTAGAAGTTTATTCCCTCACACACTCACCCACTTCGAATGGTTGAAAGGTAAATGACTTCACCTTGACTTTGAATTCACTATTCATTATTGTATTATGAAGTCACGAAGTTTGAACTTGACCTTGACCTTGGGTCGTTAGGATTGCTAATTTTAAAGTTAAATATTGAATTGTATTCTAGAATAACCCTTTGCATGATGGTATGTGACTACGTAGTTTATTATAACTAACTGAATTAGAGTAAAAAGGTCTAAATGTATGTTTTGACTTATGGTTCCTAGTTCAATATGTTAAAAAGTCAAATTGTGAGTTATCAGAACCCTAAGGATGACAAACTACCATATATTGTGCTGAAATGCATGATTAGACCTACGTTTATAAATTGAATTGTTGAAATAATGAGTACAAAATGAGGCATGTCTGAAATGTGGCACAGACCTAACCTAAGAGACGCCGTCCATGGGTTGTAGATCAATCTATGGACTGTAGTTCGGGCCCATGGGTCTGTTACACATGAAAATTCACTAAGTGTGGAACCACGGAGGTGGACTACGGTCCATCGTTCCATCGACGGATCATTCTACACATATGTGGTTCACATTAGATACCCAACTTTTGGGTACTCTGACCTACGAAGGGGACCTATGGACCATATTTCCAACCAGGGACCGTAGGTACCCACCGTGGGTCGACAGTTCAACTATTGCCCCAAAAATATTTGGTTTTTCATTTTGATTTGTTTCTTGTTATAAAAAATTTCTGAGTGTGGTATTTGCTTGTTTTTGTACTAACTAAGCATCTAAAGGTACTATGGCCCCCAAGCAAGCTCCCACTTATGCCGCGAAGGGAAAGTCCAAGTCTGTGGCCCTTCCTTAAGGCTGATTGATGATGATAATGTGGAGTATGTTCCACCTCCTACCAAGACATCCCCCACAGCTTTGCGCACTACATGAAATCAAGGTCGGCGAGTGATTTTCGATGTGGTCACTGACCCCTAATCTAATGAAGGGCCACACCGATCGGTTCACCGGCTGGCTCTGAGTCCGCATTCAGCTTCGGCTCCATCTCCATCTCTGACTCCAGTTCTAATGGAAGCATTGCCTAATATTTTAAGGCTAATACTGCGAGTGACATTTTAGTGCCCCCAAATACTGATCATGTACCAGTTCCTGCGAAGCCCAATAGATGGTGTGTAAGTGGCTAGTATCAGATATACAGAGACTCCCGCATGTTGAATGAGAAGGTGAGGATGGCTCGACTTGTCATCGATGAGCGCAGGGTTCTTACTGGCAGCCTCCACACCACGCCCACCTTCCATATTCTCTTCCAGAGGCATAGGTGTGAATGGATGGCCCATATCCCAGGGTCCTTCAATGAGGAGATAGTTAGGGAGTTCTATGTTTCCTATGCCTCCACCCTCAGAGGATCAATTGACAGACGGGCCAAGCCCGCTGCCCAGCCTCCACTCACGGCTACACTAGTGCACGGGTTTTCAGTTGACATATCCGAGACCACTCTCTGTAGGTTCCTTTACGGTACAATCCACACTCTTCCTATCAACACGATCAAGTTCGACTATTGCATGGACATTGTTTAGAGTGGGGCATTTTAGGGGAATGTCGATGATAGGGAGACTAATTTGCATTGGTTAGCCCATCGTGTTACTACAGATGGAGCGCGTTGAGTGGGTCCACACCCCAATCATGGGTATCAAGAAGACCACCCTGACATTTATGGCCAAATTCTTTTGGTTGCTGGTGCGGAACTGTGTGTCCCCTACTCAGGAAGATAATGTACTTACATAGGACCGAGTAGTTACGGTTGCATCTTTAGTTGCTAGGATGGAGGTCGACTTTGCCCGCATGTTGATTGCAGATATACATAAGAGGGCCTTCAAGGCCACCAATACCCTGCCTTTTCCATGCCTTATCTTCCAACTTTGCAGGGATGTTGAAGTACCAGTTTGGCACTGTGACCGGTTTCTTCAGGCAACCAAGACCCTATATATCCGCCTGATTCAGGATGAGGCCAATGTTGCTACACCTCGCAGGGAGCCGCAGGTTGAGGTGCCACCATTAGTAGTGGACGTTGTAGTAGATGTGGAGCAGATACAAGGTGATGATCTTGTCCCTCCAGCCACTACAAATGATACCCCAACCTCCCCATATTTGGCAGCCAGTCAGGCCTCTAGCTCTTCCTGAGCCACGCCCTCCTCAAGGTTTGTTGTCGTGCATCTAGCCCGTGTTTAGAAGCTGGAGGCCCAGATGGCTACCCTTTTTGAACATGTGAGGCCTTGGATACAATGTATGATAGCAAAGTTCGATGCAAGGATTGAGCAGCAAATGGGGCACATGATACACTAGAAGGTCCAGGCCATTCATAAGCGCCTAGATGCCTTTGAGTTGAGAGTCCTAGAGAAGCCAACCCCAACTGTTGATGTAACGACTCTCTAGAAGAAGATAGAGAGCCTTCATGCTGATATAATTGGATTTCTTGCTCTCCTAGAGACTTAGCCCGAGTCTGCCCCCACGGCACCGACTGATGATACAGTGTTGAGTGCCCTATTCAGAGATGGTATGCCACTGCCAAATTCTTCCCGTACTACTAGAAAGCGCCCCCACTCCAGTCGTACTTCTAATGACACTGAGGCTGGAAGAGCTACCAAGAGGGAGCGCCAACAGACTAAGGTGGCCTGGACGGTATCCGTAGATGATGAGGAGTTTCGATAGCAGCGGGCTAGAGAGATTGGTATTGGTGCCTCTAGCAGCGTGATCACTACTAATGGTGCGGTAAGAGTTGATGATAGAACTACTGAGGGTGCTGGGATGGTAAATGTGGGCACTACCGATTGTGACCCGAGTGTTGATCTAGCGGGCTCTGGGAAATCAGACCCACCCGCTGCTTGAGTAGTCTTCTACGCATATGTACCACAAGTTTTCTTCACCCGATCCTTTAAATTTTATTTTTTGTGTGCATTGGGGACAATCTTACCTTATTTTGTTGGGGGTGGGGAAAATAAATTGTGAGTAATAGAGTGAAGTCTGAGTAATCCAACTAATAATCCTCTCTTGTGGTTTTCTTGCCTGTGTTCTTTTCCCCCAAGAGACTATTTGAATTTCTATTAAATCGGCATGTTTAGGAATGTATGTGTAGGAGTAAGTAGAAAAATTAAAGCATTATGGCATGAAATGCATGATAAAAATGATCCTTGTCCAAAAATGGTAAATTGTGCTAGATCTATAGTCTTGATGAGAATGTTTTTTATCTAAATGTTACATGATAAGAACCTATTTGACCTCATGAATTAAGCTAAAAACTTGATCTGGATAATCTGATAATCTAAAAATGAAACAATGTGCCAAGAGTGTGTGAGAAAAGTTGAATGTTTAGATAGTTTGTGCCAATCTAGAACTTACCCCGTTGGTCCTGCTAAGATGATCTAGGCTAGAAGTTAGGAAGTGATCATATGCCCTTATTCGAATTAGTCCACTTAAGCCTAAAATGATCCAACCAAATGAAATCAATGTTTCCTTTGATCCAAATTTTTGAGCCTTAAATAGACCATTTCTTTTGATTCACCTAACTCACCTTCCCTTAAACTATTATCTTATCCCCGGTCCCTCCTTGGACATGAGCACCTTGGCTTATGCCAAAAGCCTAAGTTGAGGGTGGCTAATTCAAAAAGTTACCTTGAACTTGGCCCTGGTCCGACATCGGATATTGTGCGCCTCAACTAAGGCAAATCCATAAATTGATGGTGGCTATGAAAGAGGAACACAAAAGAGAAAAAGGATATGAAAAGAGTTATGTGTTGAAAAGAGAAAAATAAAAGATAGAAGAGGGTGTGACTTTGTGCAAAAGAGGCAAAATGATGATAAATAAAAGTGCTGAAAAATAAAAACAGAAAAATAAAGTGAAAGAAAAAAGAAGAAAGCGAAAAATAAGAGCCACAAAGTCAAAAGTCACATCCATGATGAGAAAAGTCAAGGGAAAGAGAGTAAAATGAAAGGATGTCAAAAATAGGTAAAAAGCCAATGTAATGTCAAGGAGAGAAGAAAGTCACTTAAAAGTACCTAAATGTACCACACTTGACCCTAAGCCTACATAACAAGCTAAGAAAGTCCTATAGTGATCCTAGCAACTAGTTTGGAGAGTCTAAGTAGCGAAAATAAGAGCAGGCCTGTGGTATTGAGCACTAACTGTACATGAAGTCACTTCTAAGCGTGAGTGTTTCTTGAATCCTAAAACTCAAAATTCATATCTTCGGTGCGGAAAGGATTTTGTTTGAAGTGAGGGCACTAGATACATTGTCGACAAGTTGGTACCTTGGTGATTGTTAAAAGTGTATGTCCTGGTGTCTATTGGTCAATCAATATCATATCTTGATCCGCATGAGTTAGCCTGTTGAGTCTAAGAGAAACGATTTGCATTGAGAAAATGGAATGGATTGAAATAGTCATGTGATTGCTTGAGTTTGTACGTCTACTTCTACACAAGTGTCGTTTTGAGTTTTAGTGCGTCGCTTGAGAACAAACAACAAATTTAAGTTGAGGGTGTTGATATATCGTGTTTTTACGGTATTTTTGATACATTTCACTTAAGAGTTGTGTGTGTCTAGGGCCATATTGTAGTAGGAATTAATGTTTTTGAGTCATATTTGCAGGAAATAGGCTTGGACATGGAAGTGTGAGATGACACCTGAAAATCTACAAAAGGAGCCACCCACGGAGGTGACCTACGGACCATAGATGGGTGGCGTAGATGGAGCATCAGGGAAGTTTGACCAAGTGTGGAACTACAAATGCAAGTGACAGACCATAGGTCGACCCACAGGCCGTCCTACACATCTGTCGAATGATTCAGAGAAGTTGAAGTTCCAGTACCTGATGAAATTCCTAAGTATGGAGCCACTAAAGAGGACCCACGGACCGTAGGTCAACTTACGATCCATTCTGCACATTCGTCGATTGTATTGAAGAGTGAATGTTCCAGCTTCTACAAGAAAAAATCTGATTATTAAATCATGGAGGAGACCTTAAGACCGTAGGTCGACCCATGGTCCGTAGGTCGAGTCGTTGATCAAAGCCGCGTCCAGGAAGTTTATTTCCTTATTTTTTTTCCTTTTTCTTTAGGACATGTTTTTCTATAAATAGGGTATTTAAACCTCAGTTTTAGGGGTTAGAGTTTTGGTTCTTGATATTTTCTTGGGAATTAACTTGCAAACTTTGGCAACTTGATTTTTGGATTTCGGTTTATAAAGATTTGTGCTTTGAATTTCAATTGGAGATTTCAGGTTTCTTCTACTCTAAACGTAAGTTCGTCAATTCTTTTTATCAAAATATGAATTGTGTTCTTTCAAGTATGAGTAACTAAATCCACAACTAGGGTTGTGGGAACTAAGAGCAATTCACAACGTATGAATAATAACTAACTAGTTCTTGAATAGTGTTGATGCATGTATTGGTAATTCTTTAGTTTAGAAGTCTTTTTAATGAGTGCACGCATTAGAACTTGCCTCGTTGCTACTTGCCTGACCAAGGAGGCAATTAATGAGAAAAGAATTAACAACCGAGATTTAGTGTGATACTATCTAATAGTCTAATGTCAATTGGTGCAAGGGTGAAAACTAAGTCATACATTGATGTGATGTCTAATCTGAGGTAAAGGTAAGGGTCAGTGAAGTATACACACGTAGCCGGACAAAGGTGCGGGGTGAAATTCCCTATTTGGAGGACCAATCACGTAGGGATATACCAACCTTGCATGCTAAAAATTGAAATAGATCATTAGTACAATATTCTTGCTATTTTATGAAATCACAGGGAACACATTCCTAGATATTTATAATAATTTGAATATAAATAAATACTTAGTTCAAAGCTATTTTTATTCTTTTTTACAATTTAAATCCCCCCATTTTTATATAACGACTATCGAGTTAAATATTTGCTATTGACAATATTCTTCCATATTCTCTGTGGGATCGACCCTGACTCATAGTTGGATAGATATATTGCATACAACCATTTATATTTCTTTTCAGTAAGTATATTTGGATGTTATCAATATCACCCTGCTCCAAGGCTATAAACTCAACCCTGTTGCAATCCCTCAAAGTCTGGGGTATATACTTCTCCAGAAGCAAAGCATGGAACTGCATCCAACTGAGTGGGGGCAAGGCTAGCCATTTACATTCCACATAGGCCCTCCACCACTGCTTAGCCTCACCTTGAAGCTGGAAGGTCACAGATACTACTCCTTACTGATGTACAATGCCTAACTTGTGAAGCCTCTCATAGTAATTCAGAATGAACTCATATGCATCCTCACTATCAGAACCATGGAACACAAGCGGCTTCAGGTTCAAAAACTTAGTAAACATCTCATTCTAAGTACTAGTCATCACAGAACCCATTATGTGACGGAAGAAGGCATCAATGCCTAATGTACCATCCATCCTGGGAACAGTAGCAGCAATGGGGAAGTTGATCGAAGGTTAAGCAGCTTGAACTATGGGAAGGACTCCATGGACGACTAACCCCTTTAGAAAAGTAATGATTTGATGAGGTATCACTAGGTCTAAGGGAGGAAGACCTATACTTTCAGCCTATGCAACCTCCTCTGGTCCAACATCCTCCTCGTCTTCAATCTACATATTTTCTTCTACCTCTTCTTGGGGTGCAAGAGGGGCTTCTTCCTTGGGAATATTCTCATCTGGGGCTCCACCTCTAGCAGGTACTACCCTTTCTTGGCCTCTGCCCCATTCTTTTACTCTACCTCTACCACAACCGCGACCTCTTGCTTCAGGCTTCTCTACTAGATCATTGATGGGAGCTACGAGCCTGACGTTGTTATATGCATGTTAACCATCTACAGATAGAAGAGTGAAAGATATTAGATACCAATTTCGATCACTAGATACCAATTGGAATCAAGTCATAGCATGAAAGTATAAGAAGACAGAGAGTTTTCCTAAAGTTATGTAGCCTCTCGAAGAAAAATATAGATGTCTCCGTACCATTTTGCTAGACTTTACAAGACTCGTTTTGGTAAAATGAGATCAACCAACCTAGGGCTCTGATACCAACTTTGTCACGACCCGACTATCGTGATTGACACCCACACTAACCCTCCGATGCGAGAACCACTACTACAACCTGACTAAGAAACTTAAAGAAACTAAACCATTTAAAGATACGAAAGTAGGTTTAAATGACAAATTAAATATAGAGTTCCCACAAACTCCAAAGGTTTAACAAAACAACTAAGAATGACCCTCGCGGAAATTCACCCATAGACCTGAAAGTCATTGTACCAAAACTCTACTAATCAACAAGTCTAAGGAAGGAGGTTGTAACCCCAAAAACTAAACATAAGTAAAAGTCTAAGCCTGAAGTTAAGTTCAAAAAGAATGGACTATACTAATGAGGGATCCATGGCAGCCTAAAAGAACTGGCTCACCCTCGAATCTGGTCTCGGCCAATGATCTCCTAACTGAGGTCTGTCAGTAGCTACCTGAAGATACCATGTACTCAACAAAGAAAGAACAAGTGAAGTATCAGTACACGAAACTACGGTATGCTGGTGGGACCATGCGGCTACTTCAAACAGCGAAATATAAGCAAGTACTTACAACACAGTAAACACACATATATAGAATGTGTAATTCAATTATTACTCTAGGACAAACATACAATTTCCCAATATCAAATATCAATGACAGGTAAATATGAACGTAATAATCACAAGTGTTTCTTTCCTGGAACCCACACCCAAACTGTTAGTGTGTCAGAACGTGACACCCAATCTAATATTTATGTATGTGTTGGAACGAGACACCCGGTCCAGTATATGTTTCAGAACGTGACACCCAGTCCAATGTATGTGTCAAAATGTGACACCCGATCCAATCAGCACAATCACAGTCACAATCACACCCATAAAGAACAGTGCACATATTCACACAGTCAAGTAACAAGTTGATACCATGTAATTGTTCATACTTAATCATTTCCTTATATTTGATTCGTGTTTCCCTATTCACATACATACATGCATACAATGGAGAAATTAACAAGAATATATAACACAACAGGAAGTCAAACCATCACCTACCTCTAAGCCAAGCCTGAATACTCCTAAGACACTTGAGCCTTCCCTTTTCGGAGTCTTTCAGGTAGCTCTTGGTCTTAAACAAGTAATTAATGCAAGGATTAATAAACAAAGCCTAATTTACACGGATTATATCAAAATATCAACCCATGCAAGGCCAAACCCATGATCCTAATGTTCAACTAGGGTTTTTTCCACAATTAACTTCAGGACAAAACCCTCCCCCAATGATGATTTACAAGGATTCTAAGTTCTAAGAATCAAAATACGTATTAGGGGAGTAATTATCTTACCATTAGAAGAATAATCCGTGGGAACTTGATATGAAACTACATTGGGTGTCCCGTAGCTCTTAAGAATGAAGTTTTGCAGAAAATAATATTTTTGGGGTTTTTCGCCGATTTAAGTCGCGACTAGCCCGCCACGACGGTCCCCATCTCGCAACAGCGGCCCTACCCTAGCGGGATTTATCCCTTTCTAGCATCTTGCACGAAGACAGTAACTCAGAATTGAGTTCCAAGCTCCCATTTCACAACACACCTTCAAACCTGGACGTTCTAAAACTACCCTTTCAAGCCAAAATTAGTTTCTAGAGTTCTACTTACCCGAATTCGATTCCTTAAAGCCGTATAGGCTCCTTAGCATCCTGGCCATCAACTCACGTGATCAAACTCATAATTAAATCACCCATCCATTACCTGGTTGCCCTAGACCTTGCGTAACTCAGATTTCGTCCAAGTCTGGTCTAGGCTAGAAATTTCCAAGTTACTACTCAGAAGTTTTCTGGCAAAAATTCCTTCCCCATTGGCTTTTCTATAACGATGGGAACATGTCATTACAGGGGGGAATTTGTTTACTCTGGAAGCCTCGGATGTTTTAAATAGATACTAGGAAGATTATGAAACAACTGATAAATGTTATAGAGCATCACAAAGGTACAAGGAAGAAGTTAAAAGATGACAGTAGTGTATGGGTTTAATGATCAAGCATTAAGGAGATAAATGTGGAATGACATACGAGGTTTATGGATTTAAGTGAATGGAGAATGGGCATTAATGTGGGACTTTAACTACGTATTTAACAGTAATGATAGAGTGGGGTGTCTAGTATCTTTGGCAGAAATAAGAGATTTTAGGCATCGTATGAGAGGTTGTGGCTAGCTTTCTTTACTTGGTGTAGTAAGCAGAATGGTGATTATAGGGTATACAGTAAAATTGACAGAGTCCTAGTAAATTCAGCTTGGAATATAAAGTTCCTACATCAGAGATGCATTTCATGAATGAGGGATTATATTATCATTGCACTGTTATCATAAGATGGGATGGAGGAAAACAAATACGAAAAAAACAATTCAAATACATCAATATATATAATAGGTATCTAAGTTCAACGAAAAGGTAAAGTTAGTTGGATACTAATAATTTAGGGAAGGAAGATGTTGCAAAAAGTTTACAAGTTTAATAGACTGAAACCAATGTTGCAAAAGATTAATAAGGAGAGGTTTACAAATGTTGGAGCACAAGAAGAATAGGTAATGGAAAAGCTTATACAATGCCAAACAAGGATTCAACAAAATCTTAATGACAAAACATTAATTGATGAAGAGAAATATCTACCAAAGAAGTAGGCCAAAGATCAGTATCTTTAGCAAAAAGGTAATATTAAATGTTTACAAGAAGGGGGTCAAAATATTAAATTCTATCACAACTTCCTCAAATCAAGGAAAAATGCAAATAGAATTTTCACTGTCAAAGATAAGAAAGGGAAGTACTTAAGAAATGCATAGGAGATCAACAAGGCTTTCATAGGATACTATAATGACCTACTACATACAACAATGGAGGAACATAAGCATGCTAATAGTAATATCATAAAAAGGAGTCCAATGATTACAAAAGAGTAGAAGACTTTCCTAACATCACCTTACACTACTAGTGTCACGACCCAAGGGTACCCCCTAGATGTAACAAGATACATAGAACCCTGAAAGACACCATATAAGCCACTTAGCATATCATAAGATAAGCATAGAACAAAAAAGAGTAAAAACGCATTTCAAGTCCAAAATTTTTATAAAGGAAAGTGGAAGTCTAGACTTGTCTCAATACAACCATCTAATACAATACTTGAATCAAATAGAGTAACAGCCTAATGAGTCCACAAATTGGACTCATTTAGGGCTTTATTTTAATATAAATAATGTTCTCAAATGCTTATTTTATCTCAATATCTGATGAAAACTCTTAAGTTTCAAGTATTTGAAGTTTGAGTGAAAGCATGGACACTTACGCGCAAAAAGTAACAGAAAGGCTGAAAAGAATGAAGAAACTGAAGCCTGAGATTCGCCAAGCACAGTTGGTGAGTTGCCGAAGTGACATACTTCGCCTTTTGTTCTAGTACGCGAAGCCCTGAAGGAAGAGGATCAAAAAGTCGATGAAAGGAGCAATCGTCGAATAGTTTTGCGAAGCAGGGATATACCGCCCAATGATTCGAGACACAAATATGCTGAAGGAAAAGCACCAAAGGCGATGAACCAGAAGAAGGGTCAATTACTGAGTTGATCAGTGATTCCGACTAATGTCGCTGAATGACCCGCTACAACACAAATTTTGAAAACTATAAATAATCGTTGAGAGTTACAGCTTAGTATCATAATACTTTTCAGTGTAAAACAATTAATATAATTTTATTACTTTTTCTCTAAGCTTGAGAGGGTTTTGAAACTTGAAGAAGAAGAGGGTCTCATCTCCAAAGATTTGGACTTGGGTCTCTCAGATTCTTCACTGTTGGCCTATAACAAGATTTAAATATTCATACCAATTTGAATGCAAGCTCATTTAGGTATAAATTTCTCTCTCTTGATGTGTGGCTAAAACCCCCAATTCTTGGGGTGTGATTTAGCAAATATGTGTCAAGATTCTTGTTGGGTTTTGCTTGCTGATAGGTTAGATGTATTTTAATGGTGATTTCACCTAGCGGTTGCGGTTTAATTTAATGGGTTTGCTGTTGCAAATACAATACCACCCATGGGTTTTCGGCTTGCGAGAGAGAGAGGTAGTGAACCAAGACCGCTAGATTGATGGCTGAAGGAGTGGGTCAACATGAGGTTCAGCCCGAGAGGGTGAGCCCTAGTCCTATATCCTAACACTTAGCTCGAGAGAGTGAGTAGAGTAAGGCGTAGACTGGCCTTCATGCGGCAAATGGCTGTCCGAGAGGAACCCAGTTGAAACAGGGTAAGTTTCTCGAGAGGAAACTTATTTTCATCTAAAGCTTAGCCTAGTCACTATTACCTTGCAAATTTCCTATCAAACGCATGTACCCAACTATTTACACCAATATATAATGCGGTCACATCCCAGGAATCCCCTCTCATTCATAGATTTCTTTGTTAATTTTACTATTTTTGCTATATTTGTAATAAAAACCCCATTTGATATTTGACACTTTTGTGTTATTTAATTTACAATATCTTTAGTCGTTAATGTGTTTAGCTATGACTAGTTAGAACTAATTTTATTTTTCTATTAATTCTCGAAACCACTCCCTTGGGATACAACCCCAACCATTGGTTGGGTTATTATACTATTGCATGATCGTAGATAGTTGCATCGTAAGTTATGTCATTGATTACGCAAACATCAAAATGCCGCCGCTGCTGGGGAGTGGTGTTATTTGAGAATTCTTAGACTAGTAAAATCTTTGTTCTTATTAATGGTAGTCTACTTACCTAATTTTTAGTTTTTTTGTGTGTTGTGTGAATATTTCAGAAACCATGAGTGTTAATGGTAGCAACGGTAGCTAGGTGGGCCACTAAGATGACATCGGAAATCTCAATAATGTTCAAGAGCCCAACATTAGTGCTCCCGATCTCATGGGAGGTGTTGGAGCCATCCGCTTACCTCCAGATAAGGGAAATGCAGGTATCCACATAATGAGCACCATGTTACAACTGTTTCAATTGAAGGGACTTTTCAGTGGACTGCCTTATGAGGATACTCACGAACATCTTTGAAACTTTGTAGATATATGTGGACCATTATCGTTCAAAATCATCTCTCAAGAGTCGGTTCGGCTAAGGATATTCCCTTTCTCGTTGATGGGAGAGGCTTGCAAGAGGCTAGTCAAGCTACCACGTGAATCCATCACTTCTTGGGAGGAGTTGGTGACCCCATTTCAAGTGCAATTTTTCCCTCCCTCAAATAAGATGTTGCTGAGGGATAACATCCAGAGCTTTAAACGTCTAGAAGGAGAGCCTCTGCACGAAACTCGGCTAAGGTTCAAAAAGTTAGTGCTATAATTCCCAACCCATGATTTGCCAAACAACGTGTTATTTCAATACTTTTACCAAATTTTGAATTTGGTAAATAAAGGTGTCGTTGACCAACTATCGCCTGGAGGCTTAATGCAGCAACCATATGCAGTACCAGCCAAATTTTAGATGGTATGAAAACTATCAACAGAAAATGGTACACTCGTGAGGACCAAGTTTCCCCTCTCACTTTCAAGCTATCCAAAGAGTAGATTGAGAAAGACAAAATCATGACACAACTTGATACTCTATCTAAAAACGTCATGGGGGCTAGTTCTCGGGATGGGGGTCGAGGGAACTAATCCTGAGGAGATGAAATTTGCAGCCTTGTATAACGAGGAGGTAAATTATCTGGCCAACCAACACGTTGGCTACCGCTCAAACTACCCAAGGTAAGGTGGCAACCAAAGTTGGGCTAAAGACAAAGGCTGGAAGGACAGGGATCGTGAATGGAGGGACCACAATCCAAATTTGAATGATGGTGAGAATAATAGATAAGTGCCTCCCCATGAATGCCAGAAGCCAAAGAATTCAGACGGTGGTAGGTCTAAGGATATGTTCTCACGCATCCTCAACAAAGTTGAAGGGTCAAACAAAATGCTAAAAGACATGAAAGAAGATGAATCCACCCTTAGCCAGACTGTTACCTCTTATTTAGTTTCAATCAAGCAGTTAGAAACCCAGATGAGTCATATCTTGTCGCACTTGAATTCGAGACAGCCAGGGGTTTTTTCAAGTGATACTATGGCTAACCCCAAGAATGAGGTTTAGAAGAGAACTTGCATCGTGCCACGACGTTAACTAAGGTGTTGTTTGGGAGGCAACGCAAAACCATTTATTGCCTTTTTTTCTTTGATAAAATAATGGTATGTTGATTATGCAGATAGAAATGTGGAGAGTGAACGAAAAGTACAGAATGGCAAGGAATAGATCTAGTCGGCGAGTTGGTGAATTCGATCTTATCCGATATTTGCCTCTAGACATTGTCAATATTAGAGTCTGTAAAACTCGACGAGCTTTGGAAATTATTGGCGAATTACCGATAATGCAGGAATAAAACAATTGGCGTGTCACCGAGTGAGTAGGCAAACTTGACTAATGTCGCCAAGTGGGCAAAAACTGAATGGTTTTTGCAAGCCAAAGGTTTAAAAGATCCAACTTCATTCACTTTCCCTCACTTTTTATTTGTTCACAATCCACACCTGCTCTCTAATTTTATATTTCTTGCACTTCTGGAGTATTTTGGTTCATTAATTTGTGCGCAGATTTGAATTATATTGCCGCTTAGCTTCTCGATAATATTTTAATAAGTACAAACGGTTATTTTCTTAATACCCATAATTATTTTGTCAGTGTTACACTCATTTGCACATTCTTTGACATTGTTAAGATCTGCTAATCCTTCCTTAGTGGATAGAATTGGTTAAGTATCGATTATTATTTGATAACCTGGCTTAAACGGTGAAATTTTGTTCTCTGATGTATCTAGTCGAGTTAATGTGTGATAGGTGGTATTTGTATATTTTGGGCCTTCGTTAAGTTTGTGCTATTTGTGCTTTAATTGTGTTTTTGGGGGTTTCGGGGCTGATTTCAAAATGATGGGTCAAAAGTAGGCACAATAGGTGATTCGATGAGTTGTGACGAGCTCGCTGAACCACTCCACGGTTCTCCTAAGTACCCCATCTCACCTTTACTATCATGCTTTATTTGTTGTGGTTGTTGTAACTTTCGACGAAGAAGTACATGATCGCCAAGTGTATTCGGCGTCTCATCGAATTACACCTTGATTACCCTTTGTCTACATCTCTAACTCTTTCTACACTGTGACCTTCAGCGAAATGTCTATGGTTTGCCAAATGTATTCGGTGGTATGCCGAATGGATTATATAATCTTTCTGCGGATGAAAGTATTTGCTTTGGTTGTTCTAACATTATCTCAAAGACTTTACAGGCATGGCCAGACCAAAAGTTGCAGGAAGGAACATGGCACCCAGACACATCAGAGCGCAACAGTTCAAAAGAGCTAACAAGAGCAAGAGCAAGAGCAAGAAAGTAAGTTCCAATAGGAGGATTCACACTGACCCTCTTGTCTCTTCATGGACTCGAGGGTTAGTCAATGCAATACATGCCTTCAAAGTAGTGCATGATTTGAATAACATGGTTGAGGAAAACATTGCTATAGAAGCTGAAACAAAGAGAAGATAAAACAAGAACCTGAAGCAGACTAATAACACTTCAGGCATTGATGCCTAGATAGATGGAGAGACTGCGTAGACATGATTTTTTGTTATCTCCCTCTCCGTATTACTTTATCCTACCTTTCGAATTCTGTGCTAATTGCATTTGAGGACAAATATTTTTTATTTGTGGTGGGGTGAGGCTCCCCTTTTGTGTGCTATTTGTGATTCGTGTTTTGTATATATTTGGGTTGTTCTGCTTTAAAATTGTGTTTTATCTACTTTTCGTGGTTGCTTGAGATTATGGCTCCTTTTATTTTAAATTGCAAAATAATTTTGACACCCTTTTTAAAAATAAAATAAAATTTCATTTTTTGAAAGTTTCTCCACCTCTTGTGTTGAAAGTGGTTGTTCTTGTACAAATTTAAGCCTCGATTTCAATCAATACCGATGACTTAAATAGTGCTCTCAATCGAACGAACATGAAAGTGCGGCTACGATGAGGCCAAATGAAGTTGGATAGACAATATGTGAACTCTTTGCATCTCGTTGTGATTAGCCATTTATCAAATTGATTTTCTTGTAAAGACCGTTGCACACTAGCAAAAGTGTGTAGTCTTGTTTGACTAAAGTGTCGATGCCTTGTGTGTTGAGCTTACTTTGAACCTTGCATGAATAAACCTATAATTTTCCCCATTAGTCTGATTGATTTAGTAAGGTGTGCTCTTGAAATGATCTTAGGCAACTTTTGAAGAGTGTGAGCCAAATTTGATATATACCTCTTTTGTGGCCTACCCGTGAGCGTGCGAAACTCTCTTGAACACCCTTTGAGCCTTACCTTTCTTTGGAAGAACCTTGATGAACCCTAGACCTTACTTACCCACTACCTATAATCCTCTTGATTTGTGGTTTAGTGAATAGCCAACTTAGGCCAACAGCCTAAGTTGGGGTGTGGTAAAAAGGAGAAGGAGAAGTCAAGAAGTGCAAGGAAAATCTCCCTTAACCCATGGTGTTGCGGAACAATGGAAACCCTCCATAAAAAAAATTGTGGAATAAAAGTACAAAAGAAATTGGGTTTCCAAGCAATCCTTGGAGGGGAATAAAAAGATGACTTAGAAGCACTAGAAAAAGAATTGCCAAAGGAAAAGAAGGGAATGCCTTGAGAGTACAACATCTCATGAGGAAAAAGTCGCTAAGCCTAAATGACCATACCTTTACACTCAGCCTTATTACAAGCTTTAGAAAGACCTTTTTGATCTTGAGTGAGCCGAACCGAAGATCGATTGGAAAATAAGGGCAAGCCTATGGGTGAAAACATGCATTATGTTCCTCTTTTTGAGTGTGAGTATTGCATCTGATTCTTGATTTTGAATTGATTAACCTCTGTGTGTGAGTATGAAATCATTATTTATGTGAGGGCATTTAGATACTCTTTGTTGAGCTTGAACTTGCACAAGTAGCAAGTATTTAAAGCATAAGAATCTTTGGTAATGGTGTGTCACAACTTGAATATTTGAGTACAAAATTGATCTTTGCATGAGTAATTTGAGTCTTGTTGTGTATGTTCATGATTTAGTCTTGTGTAGCACTATTTGAGACATCCTATTTGAACTGCTGAACTTAAGTTTTACTTGAGGACAAGAAAAAGTTTAAGTTGGGGGTGTTGATGAGTCCACAAATTGGACTCATTTAGGTCTTTATTTTAATATAAATAGTGTCCTCAAATGCTTATTTTATCTCAATATCTGATAAAAACTCTTAAATTTCAGGTATTTGAAGTTTGAGTGAAGGCAAGGACACTTACGCACGCGCATAAAGGAACAACAAGGCTGAAAAGAACAAAGAAACGGAAGCCTAAGATTCGCCAAGCACACTTGGCGAGTCTTCGAAGGGACATACTCTGCCCTTTGTTCCACTAGGCAAAGCCCTAAAGGAAGAAGATCAAAAAGGAAATGAAAGGAGCAATCGGCGTATCGCCGAATAGTTCAGCGAAGAAAGGATATACCGCCCAATGATTCAGGACACAAACACGATGAAGGCAAATCACAAAAGACGATGAACCAGAAGAAGGGCAAATCACCGAGCTGATCGGCGATTCTGACTAATGTCACCGAATAACCCGATGCAGCACAAATTTTGAAAACTATAAATACTCGTTGAGAGTTATAGCTTAGTATTAGATTTTAGTAACATAATATTTTTTAAGTGTCAAATAATTAATATAATTTTAGTACTTTCTCTCTGAGTTTGAGAGGGTTTTGACGCTTGAAGAAGAAGAGGATTTCATCTCCAAGGATTTGGACTTGAGTCTCTCGGATTGTTCGGTCTTGGCTTGTAACAAGACTTAAATCTTCATACCCATTTGAATTTAAGCTCATTTAGGTATTAATTTCTCTCTCTTGATGTGTTGGTAAAAACCCCAATTTTTGTGGTGTGATTTAGCAAATATGTGTTGAGATTATTGTTGGGTTTTGTTTGATGATAGGTTAGATGTATTTTAATGATGATTTCACCTAGCGGTAGTGGTTTAATTTAATAGGTTGTAGTTGCAAATACAATACCACCTATGTGTTTTCAGCTTGCTCAAGAGAGAGGTCGCGAAACCAACACCGCTATACTGATAGCCTAAGGAGTGGGTCGACATGAGGTTCAGCCTGAGAAGGTGAGCCTTAGTCCCATATCCTAGCACTCAGCTTGAGAGAGTGAGTGGAGTAAGGCATAGGCTGGCCTTCATGCGGCAAATGGGTGTCCGAGAGGAACCCATTTGAAATTCCTGAGAGAGAACTTATTTTCATCTAAAGCTTAACCTAGTCACTATTATCTTGAAAATTTCCTACCAAAAGCATGTATCCAATGATATATACCAATATATATTGTGGTCATATCCCAAGAATTCCCTCTCATTCATAGATTTCTTTGTTATTTTTACTGTTTTTGCTATATTTGTGACAAAACCCCCATTTGATATTTGGCACTTTTGTGTCACCTCCTTTAATTTACAAAGTTTTTAGTCGTTAATGTCTTTAGCTACGACTAGTTAGAACTAATTTTATTTTTCTATTAATTCTTGAAACCACTCCCTTGGGACACAACCCCAACCCTTGGTTGAGTTATTATACTATTGCACGATCGTAGACACTTGCATTAGAAATTGTGTTGTTGATTACGCAAACATCACAACCCATAAAACATAGTCGGAAAAGGAAATACAACAAAAGAACTACAAAACGATAAAATTCGTCCTCGAATCATGAGGACTCACCAAAAAGCTAGGAGAATAAGCAAGTCCATGCTTTTGCCACAATGATGAACCCATGAGAACCGGACCCTACACTTGGGGAAAATGTAGGAAAGAGCATGTGTTAGTACAAAAATGCACTACATATGATAGCCATGCATAAACACAATGAAAACATGCTAAAAGGGATATTTTAGTTGAATGCATGCAATTTACTAAGGTAAAAACATCATTATGCAGATAGTGGAAAAGCATAAGTCATAAACATATTCAATACATTGATCATCATATCATAGGAGGGACATATGATAAATACCCTTAAAGCATACTTATACAATGCATGAATAAGATCCCACAATCTCACCCATACTAAGTAAAGCTTGTTGAGTAGCTATAGTTCATAATTCATATTCTTGTTCATACTATCATAGTGGGGAAATAAGTCTTAACTGACATAAACCATGTGAGCTTAACATGGAATCCGGTGTCTACCCCACACCGAAAAGGGGTTACTCTACTTTCCTAAGGAAGAACCATACTCTTAGCTTAGGTGGATCCACTAGCTAAATAAACTATAAGGCCACATACTTTATGGGGTAATGAGATTGCTACTAGAAACCCAGACTCAACTAAGGTAGAAGGTTTCAATCTCAAGAGATATATACTTTGGGAACATGAACTAAACTAAGGTAGAAGGAACCCATTTGGAAAGCCAAACTCAACTAGTGTATAAGCTTCCATCTCATATTCAATATCCACACGGTGCTAAGCATTAATTCCCACAGATTACATATTAAGTCTTGACTTAAGTATGTCATATTCATGGAAGAATGCCTTGCCATTCAATCCAACATAATTCATACTATAGCTCATTAGATCATGCGTGAGAATAACCTTTCACCGTCCATGTCTACATATAGATTCAATAGGTGAGAAAGCCTTTCAACCTTAGAATCATCATATTGTGAGAAAACCTTTCACATCATATCATAATCATACATAAGTGTGTATAGGATAATAAATTTTCAACAACACAACAACTAGATCATAATCATAATCACTTTAATTTCAAAGTGTTCTTACAGCATATACTAAACTTCATAATTCATGCATAATATCATAATTTACCCTTTCAAGGAACATAAATCATATTCATGAACACATCTATAATTCACTACATTAGACATGGATGAGAACATAATTCAAATAACTCAATTACTACAAGCTTAATCTCATAATATCCTTCTTTCATCAATTCACCCACATCACTAGGTCATAAGTTAAGAATATGGGGATTTCATGGATTCTTGGGGATTACAACATAAAATTCATAATAAATCATCAATTCAATCATAATATAAAGTAATTCAAACATTAGAATCATTTTTGAAAGGAATCCACGACTTGGAGTCAAACCCGAGCTTTTGGAGAATTTCTATCTTTGAAATTGAGATTTTAAGGGGCTCCATAGATGAAGGTCTACCATACTTTAGCAATGAAATCCAATGACTTTGAGAAGAAAATCTTCCTCCTTCAACCCTAGCCCCAACTTTCTTCTTCTTCTTTCTTGGAGTTCTAGTGAGAGAATATTTTTGGAGAAAAATTGATTTTGTTTTGGGATTTTGGAATAATGAGGATTATGATCTAATTTAGGAGTATAAAATCAATATATAGTTAGTCTAAATTAGAATAAAATGACGTCACTTAATATTAATTAAAACTGAAAACCCTAAAGTGCCCATAAACTTAACTTCCAAAAAGCAGTTCCAGGCCTCACCCATGACCCACTACTAACGAACTGTGGTTGGACCCATGGCCTGTGCTGGTGAACCGTGGTTTGTTATGGGACTTGATTCCTGGGACCTCCACCCACGACTCCTCACCCACGGGCGTGGATGGACCTACGAGGCGTAGGTCTCCTTCGTAGGTCACTCTCCATGCCAATATTCTAGGTCTTCCTCAAGGACCTATGGTTGGTCCTTGGGGGTCGTACCTTGACGTTTTAACATGAAACCCTATATTTTTAGGTATGGGGAGTTACGTTTATGACTTTAACCCTCATGTTATGCTCTAGTTTAGCCTACTAGTATCTCGGGTATTACAATATCTCTCTCTTGGGAACATTCGTCCTCGGATGATGATCTAGACACCTTACGAAAGTAAAGATTCAAGACTAGCATCCCAATCGTGCATGAAACATCAAATAATGCACAATTCGAAGGAGGAAACATCAACTCCATCTCAAACATAATCAATGCATCACAAGGCAGTAGGAACTACATGTAGCAACCCATTTTGCATGAAATTCAACATTTCTCATATTCATTGAAGGAACTACCTTCTCCAAACTAAAAGCACGCTCAACACAATATCATGGAGTCAATATGCATTTACTCTCAAAAGCATACTAAAGCATGTTCAACAATTCATCTCATGAAGTCAATAGGCAACTAATACTCAATTCACAACATGAGGAAAATGAATCATAAAAACTCCTTTTCGTACTAAACATGAATTTCTCAAGAACATTCATATCATAAGGAAATCATGGAAAAACATCAATCACACATGACTCCTAAACAAGAAAATTCAAGAGGAACTCATTACCTCAAGCTTGTCTAGGAGGGAAGAAAAAAGATGAGGATATCGGGACTTCATATCGACCTGGGCCTCCCAAGTAGCACCCTCAACTAAGTGATTTCTTTATAAAACCCTCATGGAGGCAACTTCCTTGTTTCTAAATCTCTTGACTTGCTAGTCTAGGATCTCAATCGATACCTCTTCATAAGCAAGATTCTCCTTAATCTCTAAACCCTTTATGGGAACTATGGTAGATGGATCCCCAATACATTTCTTCAACATTGAGACATGGAACACCGGATGCACCAATGCCAACTCATTTGGTAAATCTAACTCATATGCAACATTTCCAACACGCCTCAAAATCTCATAAGAACCCACAAACAAAGGACTAAGTTTCCCTTTCATTCCAAACCTCTAATACCCTTCATGGGTGAGATCTTCAAATACACCCAATCATGCACATCAAATTTGAGATCTCTCTTTCTAACATCGACATAGGACGTTTTCCGACTTTGAGCCATCCTCAACCCCTCTCTAATAATCTGAATCTTCTCAATGGCCCTATGCACCAATTATGGGCCTGGGAGAGCAACTTCTCCCACTTCAAACCATCCTATTGGAGACCTACATCTCCTACTATAGAAAACTTCAAACGGAGCCATGTCAATAATTGAATGATAACTGCTATTATAATAAAACTCAACTAACGACATATGGTCATCCCAATTGCCTTTAAAATCTATCACACATGCCCTCAACATGTCCTCTAAAGTCTGAATGGTGCGTTCTGCTTAACAATCCATTTGAGTGTTGAAACCAGGGCTAAGCTTCACCTTGCTACCTAGCCCATTTTGGAAGGACTTCCTAAACTATGAAGTAAATTGGGGACCTCAATCCAAAATTATAGACAAGGGTACTCCATGTAACCTTACTATCTCTCTCACATACAAATTTAACATATTCTTCCACTGAGTAGGACACCTTAACTTGAATGAAATAAGTGAACTTAGTAATTCGGTCCACTATTACCCATATCGAGTCATCTTGCCGCCGAGTACGTGTCAAGCCTACAATGAAATCCATGTTCACATCCTCCCATTTCCAAGTAGGAATAGCAATATCTTGTGCCACGCCTCCCGACCTTTGGTTCTCAACCTTAACTTGTTGACAACTAAGACATTTGGCCACAAATTTTGCAATGTCCTTTTTCATCCCATTCCACCAATAGACTTCCCATAGGTCACTGTACATTTTGGTAGCTCCCGGATGAATAGAATATCGAAAACTATGGGCTTCTTCTAAAATTTTCTCCCTCAAGCCATCAACATAAAGAACGCATAACCTACCTTGATACCTCAAAACCCCATCTCCCCATTGGGAGAAAGCCTCTATGAACGTTTTGAGTACCGACTCTTTCAACTCAACCAAGATAGGATCTAGGCTTTTCTTATCCTTCACACCCATCACCAAGGACGATTAAAAACCGTTATGAACCATGACACCACCCTTGGTGAAATCCACTAGTTTAACACCTAATCAGGCCAACCTATGCACATCAAAAACCAACTATTTCTTTTCATCCTCTACATGAGCCACACTACCTATTGACAACATACTAAGAGCATCTGCTACCACATTAGATTTGTCGGGGTGATAAAGGAAACTCTTGTCATAATCCTTCAATAATTCCAACCACCTTAGTTGATGAAGATTAAAATCCTTTTGACTAAACACATATTTAAGACTCTTGTGATTGGTGAAAACATCCACATGGATCCCATAGAAATAATGCCTCCATATTTTCAAGGCAAACACAACCGGTGCTAATTCAAGATCATGGGTAGGATAATTCTACTCATGGACTTTATGTTTCCTTGAAGCATAGGCAATCACCTTACCATTTTAAATAAGAACACATCCCAACCTAACTCTAGAGGCATCACAATACACCACAAAACAATCCATACCTTCTAGTAAGGTCAACACTGGGCGGAAGTAAGTCTATCTTTCAACTCTTGGAAACTTTTCTCACAAGCTTCCGACCACACAAATTGAGCCTTCTTTTGAGTCAAAGCCATTAATGGAGAAGCAATAGAGGAAAACCCCTCAACAAACCTCCTATAGTGACCGGCCAAACCCAAAAAGCTTCTAATGTCGGAACGAGTTAGAGGTCTAGGCTAACTCTTGACCGCATCCATCTTCTTAGGATGTACCTCAATACCCTTGCTAGACACAATATGACTAAGGAAAGCTACGAATCTCAACCAAAATTCACGCTTGCTAAACTTTACGAAAAGTTGATGGCCCTTAAGAACTTGCAACACAATTCTCAAATAGTTCACATATTCATTCTCACTCCTTGAATAGATCACAATATCATCGATAAACACAATCACAAACATGTCTAGGTATTGCCTAAACACTCTATTCATTAGGTCCATAAATGTCACCGAGGCATTAGTTAAGCCAAATGACATCACAAGGAACTCATAATGTCCATACGAAGTTCAAAAAGTTGTCTTAGGAATATCATCCCCTCTCACCCTCAATTGGTGATACCCCGAACGAAGGTCAATTTTTTAGAAGTAACTAGCCCCTTGAAGTTGCTCAAACAAGTCATCGATTTTAAGAAGGGGATATTTGTTCTTCATGGTCACTTTATTCAATTGATGATAATCAATGAAAATTCTAAGAGACCCATCTTTCTTCTTAACAAACAACACCGGAGCAACCCATGGAGAGATACTCAGTCGGATGAAACCCTTATCCAACAAAAGTTTTAATTGCTCTTCCAACTCTTTTTACTCTGCCGCAGCCATTTTATAAGCCTTAAGACAAGAGACAAATTGACCTCTAGGCATGGAATTTCCTCCCTTCCATGGAAGGATAGGCTCATTTGGAAATTGGAAACTAACCACCCGAGTCCTACAATCGATAGAGGAATAACATGCATGCAACCAATCTATACCCAAAATCACATCAAAGTCTAACATGTCTAGCTCTACCAAGTCCACAACAATAACTCTATGGGATAGGGAAATGGGACACCCTCTATACACCTTCTTAGCCACCACCGAATCACCAACTGGGGTAGAAACTCAAAAAGGGTCTAATAATACTTCAGGGAGCATATCAAATTTTATGGCCACATAAGGTGTCACAAAGGACAAAGTAGCACCGGGATTTAACAAGTCATAAACATCAATATGAAATACTTTTAACATACCGGTCACTACATCCAAGAAGCTATCTTGGTCACCTCGGGATTGAAGAGCATAAAAATGGTTCTAATTTGGGGCATTAGAGTTTGAACCACTTGGAGGAGCGTGCTTATCTTATTTTCCCATAACCCTGATCATCGAAAAATCTCTCATCTTGTAGCTAATATTTTCACAACCATAACACCTATCGGTGCCAAATAGGCACTTACCATCATGTGTTCTTCCATATTTTCCACAATTAGGCCTAGCCACATAAGAACCACTACTATTACCTCGTTGAGGTTTTGATTTGGAAACCCTATCTTTATTGACCCTTGGAGCACTAGAGGAGCCTTGGTTGGAAAACCTTTGTTTGAACTTTGGTCGACCTTGTCCATCAGACCTAGCATTGTAGAAGTTTCCATCACTGATTCTAGCTCTTTTCACCTCCCTATTCTTTTCCTTGAGTTTTGACTCCTCAATTTGTTGAGCATATACCATAAGCCTTGAGATATCCATTTCATGATGAAGCATTGTCGTACGACACTCTTCTTCAACCAAGTAGGACACACCCGTTAAAAAGCTACTCATCTTGTCCCTCAAATCTGCCACCATAGTTGGAGCATACATGGATGATTGGGTGAACTTTAGGGCATACTCTTTCACGCTCATACTTCCTTGACAAGGTTACTGAAAACTTCCACCTTAGCTTCCCTCAACTCTTGGATGGAAAGAATTTATCAAGAAATGCCGATTTAAATGATTCCCATTCTACCGGCCCGTTCCTATGGGGCTTCCACCCTTCCACTGAACATACCACACTTGAGCCACATCTTTTAGTTGGTAGGTGGCTAACTCCTCCTCCGAAGATACCTCCATAATAGCGAGAAATGTATAAACCTCATTGATGAACCTTTGGGGATCCTCTTCCAATTTGGAGCCATGAAATTCAGGAGGGTTCATTCGAGCAAAATCCCTAACCCTTGAAGCAGCCGAATTCACATTAGGGTTGACATGAGTCACAATGTCTCTCTTAGCTTGAGCCATCATAGCTTGAGCTTGAATAGTCAAAGCTTAGGCCAATATTTGAAAAGCCGATATAACCTCCTCATTCGTCATAGCCGAAGGATCAATCAGAGCTTAAGGATCTTAGGGAGGAGCTTCTTGATTCACATTGTCCTCCTCCATCCTTCTAGCATTAGCCCTTAGTGTATTCATATCTTGATGTCACACGCGAAGGATTAGGAAAGTGAAATCTTTTAGAGTTAAACTCTAAGGTACAACTTAAGAGTAATGAAATAAGTGAGATTTCCTAAACATCTTGTAGCCTCTCATTCATAAATGCGGCACACTTCACACTTATGAACAAGACTCTACTAGACGTGGCTTATGATATAGCATCCTAGAATCATTCTAAACCTTCTGCTTTAATTACCATGTTTGTCACGACCCAGGGGTACCCCCTAGACGTAACAAGGCGCATAGAACCCTGAAAGGCACCATGTAAGACACTTAGCATATCATAACATAAGCATAGAACAATAAAGAGTAAAAATGCATTTCAAGTCCAAATTTTCATAAAGGAAAGCGGGAGTCTAGACTTGTCTCAATATAGACATCTATTAGAATACTTGAATCAAATAGGGTCACAACCCATACAACATAATTCGAAAAGGAAATACAAGAAAAGAACTAAAAGGATAACATCCTTCCTCGAATCATGAGGACTCACCAACAAGCTAGGAGAATAAGCAAGTCCAAGCTTTAGCCACAATAATGACCACCTTGAGAATCAGACCCTACACTTGGAGAAAATATAGGGAAAACAGGGGTTAGTATAAAAAGTATGATAGACATGGATAAAAACATTCAAAACATGCTAAAAAGACATTTTAGTTGAATGCATGCATTTTACTAAGGTAAAACATTTTATGAAGATAGTGGAAAAGCATAAGTCATAAGAATATTCATTACATTCGTCATCATATTATAAGAGGGACATATCACAAATACCCTTAAAGCATACTTGCAATGCATGAATAAGACTCCATAAAGCTTCTTGTATGTACTATCATAGTGGGGAATAAGCCTTAATCGACATAGACCATGTGAGCTTAACATGAAATCCGGTGTCTACCCCACACCGAAAATGTGTTGCTCTACTTGCCTAAGGTAGAACCATACTCTTAGCTTAGGTGGATCCACTAGCTAAATAATCTATGAGGGCACATAGTTTATGGGATAAGGAGATTGCTACTAGAAACCCGGACTCAACTAGGTAGAAGGTTTCCATCTCATGAGATACATACTTTGGGAACCAAGAGTCCACTAAGGTAGAAGGAACCCATTTGGAAAGCCAAACTCAACTAGTGTATAACCTTCTATCTTGTATTCAGTATCCACTCGATGCTAAGCATAAATTCCCATGGATTACATATTAAGTCTTGACTGAAGTTCATATTCATGGAAGAATGTCTTAACACTCAATCCAACATAATTCACACTATAGCTCATTAGATCATGCGTGAGAATAACCTTTCACCGTCCATGTCTACATATAGATTCAATAGGTGAGAAAGCTTTTCAACCTTAGAATCATCATATTGTGAGAAAACCTTTCACATCATATCATAATCATACATAAGTGTGTATAGGAGAATGACCTTTCAACAACACAACGAATAGGTCATAATTATAATAACTTTACTCTCAAAGTGTTCTTAAAGCATATACTAAACTTCATAATTTATGCATAATATCATAATTTTCCCTTTCAAGGGTCATAACTCATATTCTTAAACACATCTAGAATTCACTACATTAGACATGGATGATAAAATAATTCAATTAAATCAATTACGACAAGCATAATCTCATAATATCCTTCTTTATTCAATTGACTTACATCACAAGGTCATAAGTTGGGAATATGGGGATTGCATGGATTCTTTGGGATTTCAACATAAAAACCATAATAAAGCATCAATTGAATCATAATATAAAGTAATTCAAACATTAGAATCATTTTTTAAAAGAATCTATGACTTGGAGTCAAACCCTGGCTTTTCGGCAATTTCTATCTTTGAAATTGAGATTTGAAGGGGCTCCATGGATATATATATATCCATGGATGAATGAATACCATACCTTAGAAATCAAATCCAATGAATTTGAGAAGAAAACCTTGCTCCTTTAACTATATCCCCAACTTCCTTCTTCTTCTTCCTTGGAGTTCTAGTGAAAGATTTTGTTTGGAGAGAAATTGGTTTTGTTGGGATTTCGGAATAATGAGGATGATGATCTAATTTAGGGGTCTAAAATAAATATATAGTTAGTCTAAATTATAATAAAATGGTGTCACTTAATATTAATTAAAACAAGAAAACCCCAAAGTCCCCCTAAACTTAACTGCCAAAAAGTAGTTCCAGTCCTCACCCAAGACCCACCACTGACGTACCGTGGTTGGACCTGCGGCCCGTGCTGATGAACTATGGTTTGGTTCTGGGACTTGGTTTCTGGGACCTCTACCCATGACTCCTCACCCACGGGCGTGGATGGACCTACGGGGCATAGGTCCCCTTCATGGGTCATTGTCTAGGCCAACTTTCTAGGGTCTTCCTCAAGGACCCAAGGTTGGTCCTTAGGGGTCGTACCTTGATGTTTTAACATGAAACCCTATATTTTTAAGTATGGATTGTTACGTATACCACTCTAACCCTCATGTTAAGCTCTAGCTTAGCCTACTAGTTTCTGGGGTGTTACAGCTGGAGATAGGAAGAGACAAATCCCCTAGATGGGTATGGCAGCCAAATTTACAAAGATAGTTGGGACATATTGTGTGTAGATGTGACAACATAAGTATTAGAATTTTTTTGGAATGGAAACATGCTGAAAGGGGTAAATGATATCGAGGTAACTCTAATTCCTAAAGGGATACATGCTGAAAGTGTGGGAGATTACATGCCAATAACATGTTGCAATACCATTTATAATGCAATATCTAAAATTCTTTGCACCAAAATGAAGAAGGTATTGCAAGGAAATATATCTAACAATGAGAGTGCTTTGGTGGAAGGAAGGAGTTTAGTTCATAACATACTGATATGTCAGAACATGGCTAGGTTGTACAACAAAAAACATACTACCAAAAGTTGCTAAATCAAGATAGATCTCAGGAAAGCCTATGATACAATGAAATGGGGTTTTGTTGAAGAAATGTTGTATGGTCTCAACTTCCCTTGTAAATTCATCAAATGGGTAATGGAATGTATTAGCATACCTTAGTACCAAATAACCATAAATGGAGGACTATATGGGAAAATCATAGGAAAGAAAGGGTTAAGGCAAGAAGATTCCATATCACCATTATTGTTTGTAATTTGTATGGAATATTTTGAACATAAGGGGTTTGCCTACCATACAAAATGTAAGGGACTCGAATAGAATCATATGTATTTTGCAGACGATATGCTCATTTTCTGCAAAGGTTTGTTCTAATCTGTAATACTTTGAGAACTTTCTCTGATAGTGGAGAATTGCAAATAAATTCATAGAAATCAATTATCTTCACAGAAAATATGGAGAAAAAATAGTCCAGGATCTATGTGAGCTAATAGGATACACTAGAGGTAAAGTTCCATTCAGATACTTGGGAGTACCTATAACTGCTAAGAGACTAGCAACCATCGATTATGACATGTTGGTGGAAAAAATGGTGGTGAAGGTGAGAGTAAGTGGATCCAAGAACTTGTCATATGCAGGAAGAGAACAACTAGTAAACTCACTACTCATGCACATGAATACATATAGGCTAAGCATTATTTTCATGCCAAAAAGGTTCCTAAAATACATCACTGGAATATGTATGAATTACATTTGGAGTAGGTAAGTAAATTCTACAGAATCCCCGTTGATAGCATGGGATATAGTGTGTATGACCAAAAAAGAGGAAGGACTTGAGGTAATAGATTGTATGATCTGGAATGAGGCAGCAATAGCTAAGTATGTATGGAACATTGCCAACAAAGCAGATAACATATGGGTTAAATGGGTGAATCCTATTTATTTGAAAGGTGCAGAATTGTGGCAATATAACCCACCAAAAGACAGTTAATTGTATTGGAAGCAGATTTGCAATGTCAAGAAAAAATTTGTTACTGGATTATTTCTACCGGTAACTGCACGATCAAAAGTGGATATCCATGAAAGCAAAAGGAAGGCCAACAATGGAGTTGGTGGAGAGAAGTGTGGAACAAAACAAATGTCCCAAATCATAGCTTTATTTACTATCTGGCAATGCATCAAAGGCTCTTAACCAGAGAGAGGCTAATGCAAATGGGCATAAGACATGATATAACATGCCCACTATGTGGAAACTATTCTGAAACCAATGATCACTCATTCTTTGAATGTGTCTACTCCAATATCTATTTGAAAGATACACTAGACTGGTTGAAGACTAAGCTTAGTAAAATAGGACTGGTTGAGATTTGGAAAGGAATAGCAAGGAAAGTGACAGGAAAACAAGTAGAGGACTCATGTGGGCAATACTGGCTGCGCTAATATACTATAAATGGCAAGTGAGGAATGTAGTACAGAAACAAAGGGAGCCAAGAAAGCAAATGATTATCTAGAAATTATAGATGGACCAAAAGTGATTTTTTTTAATATATTGCATAGGAAAAAACGATGTAAAAATAGGCACTGGATAGATCAATTATATAAATAGGAATTTTTTAGGAGAGGTTGATGAAAAGAATAGGTTAACATGGGGTCGGGGCCAGTTTTTTTTAATTGTTGTAATTGGGTTCTACAAGTTTGAGAAATAAAATGTGTTAATTTGACCCAAAAAAAAAATATAGATTCAAATCAAAATCCTCTAAAAGTAAATATTAGGTGTTAACAATTAAAATGAATTGTCAAGAACGTAATTTTTAGAATTCAATGTTTTTTAAAGAAGGGGCAGTAATTTTTAAAATTTGATCAATATAAGTATGATTTTACATAAGTAAAGAAAAATAAATATTAATAATGTAGGTAAAAAAATTTGAATAAAGGAAAGAGAATATCTGTTGTTCAGAATTGAGGAAAGAAGTGAGATTTTTAAAAAAAAAAGGGCTATAAATGTATTTGAATGTAGTACAAAGTGCTTATTCCATTGGTTTTTCTACTTGAAAAATGGTTTGGGATGTCCTTGCTATGGCCCTCTTCTCTCTTTTTAACTCTGTAATCTTCATCTTCACATATCCCTCCAAATTTGAAGCGAGATGATTTTTCTGTGTCTCGATATCTTGGAAAGGCTAAATTGATTTCTCATGAACTCAGTGCAACTGTAGGCCTCTAGTGTCCCTGATCTTAATATCTAAATCTTCAAGGTATGCATCCCGAGTTTAAAGAATCCATGTTACAACAATAATATATCCAAGTCCGAAGAGGATAGCATATATGTAGCCTTATCGATTATCTTTATCTTGTGAAAATAGAAAGATTGTTTTGATTGAATGTCGACCTATGTAATCAATATGAAAAGACAGTTTGAAAGGAAATACAATAGTGAAAAAGTCATACTGATAATAAAAAAAATAAGTTAACAATAGTTCTAATAGTGAATTTTCTATATACACCCTGGTATATAAATCTTATAACACTTGAACGATTTATCAAACTTCTAAAGGTTAATAGGTAGTGATTGTGCAATAATGCAAGTTAGAACTTTTAATTTTTTATTAGTTTTTGTTGACATAAAATTGGAGATACTAAAAACCGATTAAAAATATTTTTGAAACTACAAGCAAAATATACTAATATACATGAAGTTGTACGAAAAACAATTCGAAAGAAAATTAATCAGAAAATGGTAAGCATGCATACACACGGAATTGAACTTTTCTATTTTCTATTCGCAAAAAAAGAATTTTAAGAATCTTGACCAGTACGAAAGATCTTTATGGTTGAAAAGAAAATAAAAGTCATTTCAAATAAAAAAAATAAGAAACTATGTGACACTTGTTGAATTAGTTTCCAACTTGGTGTTCGTTCTCCCTTACGAACATTGGTCATCCATGTGTGAACACTCTAGTCATGATAATGCTACTTCCACCTTGACAGTGGGTCTTCAAGGTCATTACAAATGAGCGTCCTCCAAAATTTTATTGGTCACCAACTTGTGGAGATCACTACTAGGCAAAGTCAAATGACTTTTGTTAATGTCTAACCACGTTAATACCTTCTTCCAAAAGATAAATTATTTGTCGTCGGGATAGCATTGCCAAAGCTCTACTTGAGGGTCAGGCCATCTTGTTCTTCTTATTGAGGGCCAGCATGTATTTGTTCTTGTTCTACTTATTGAGAGCCAACCTGTACTTATTTTTGAAGAATTTGTTGTTCATCAACCAATTGTTGACTAAGAAGTTCCACTTCTGGAAAAATGCCTAGGGAAAGGGCCCTAAGAGGACTCCTGTCTTCTCCTCTTCATAATGGTGTGCAAATTCATCCAAGAAATCAGGCATAAAGTGTGTATGCTGCAAACGGACCAAATAGAAAGACATGTTTCATCACTCAAATAGCACAATGCATTAATAGGGGAGTGTTGGAATAATGACCCCTTGAATTGCTAAGGAACGGGTATATTCGATCTGTTCCTTTGCAGATTACAACAGTTACATTATGTAAAGCAAATAAAGTAATGAAACAATATTTTATCGCGGAAACACCGACTCATAAAGGGTAAAAACCACGACCTACACCTCTGTAGGATTTAACTCTACTTCATTAACCTCTGAGCTCCAACAAAAGATTACAAACCTATGTAACCTAAGGAATTATAAACTCTAATTCCTATACGCCAACAACCAACTAGATCGTCGACCCACTTCAACTTATGAATTTAGAATACAACTCTTGCAATCCTAGGAACTAACTCTAATTCCTAAACTCCAAGATAAACCCCCTAAGGTTTATGTTCCCAAGTCTTTACGTCGCCCCAACTTGAAGACTCTATTCCTACTCCAGTTTATACTTCACTGGATCTAGAAAGAATTAAAGATACAACTCGATAAAAACTCAGTACATACAAACTTGACTTAAGAACTACAAAACATAAGCCTATGAATCAGTTCTTCAATTCTTGTTTCCTTGCGTTGGCTACACTTCATAATCAAAAATCACTCAAATATGAACTCATTGTATTATGCTTGTAACTCTCTGTTTAAGCGCGCAAGTTTCTCAAAAGAAACTATTGCCCTATTTATAGATTTTGACTTATCAAAAACCTATTTCAACTTGGACTCCTACTCATACTAGACTTCCTCTTCTGCGTAGAACTTGGAAGCTCACGTGGTATGCTCTTTTTTTCCTACTTCGTGTAGTTTTCCTATTTGATTGGGCTTTGATTTATTTTCTTCTTCAATCTTTATTCACACTACTTCCTTCTTTGCTTATGTTTCCTACTTTGTTTATGCTTTCTACTTCGCTTAGGATTTCTTTAAGGAAACCTTTTTGCACTGCTTTCTTGCTGAATAAGCTACCCTTCCACTGCTTTATAACTTCTAATTCGCGTGGTTGACGTTCTCTTTATCCTAGTCGAATTCGATCTGAAAGGAACATGTCGTTGCAGTCGATTCCTTTCATATGTTTCTCTATTTGTCAATTATTAAAGTCTTTCTCAATCTAACAAATTCCCCCTTTTTGATGATGACAAAGCATTGCTTCTTGTGTGAATAGATCAATCTGTCTTATGTCAGTTTCTTAAAACTCAAAACACAAAGCAAACACATTAGAGGATCAAGTTAGACTGATTGGGTTATAAATATTACACAAGTATGCACTTCCCCCTTTTGACATCATAAAACATTGTGAAGGCATACAACACACTAAGAGAAGAAAATTCAATACTCATGGCCACTGGGGCAATCACCTACACAAATACTTAAAAATCAAGAACTCAATTAGCTATAGCAAAGCATTTGCACAAACATAGGAGATAGACATGAACCAAAAACTCAAACCCAACATTAGCATTAATCAAAAAGTATATACACCACAAATGTAATCAAACTTAAAGATAGAATCAAGCACTTGTGATGAGGGAAAAATTGGAAGGTCAAAGGCTAGAGTGGCTAGGCAATAACAAAAGATCGGGCATGAGAGGGTAAATAAAAGTCATTTTTCAGCAGCACAAAAAACATCTTTTGGATTAACAAAATTAGTAGTCTTCTCAATTTCAAAGGTAGTCTTGGTCTATGCAAGCTCAACCTTGAGCTTTGTGTTTTATTTTTCTTTAGCAGGCCCATATGTTCAAGATCATAGTTCATATGCAGCTGGTCCATGGCATTCTGGTGAGTGACACATATGACTTCAATTTCAGCTTCTTCTTTTTTTGTTTTGTATCACCTTTAAGGAACTGGTTCAATCTCCGGAGAAACAATAATGCACTCATCTCTAACCCCCAAAATCAGTAATCACCTTGCCTAATAGCCTTGTCCGCTTCCCAAAGTTTACAACTCTAATTTCAATAGAGTGAGTAAGAGGAATGAATTTTCTTCAGCATCATTTGTAGAAGAACATGTTCTCCCAATCTGTTCCATAAACGTGGTACTATCAGGTGTAGCACCAAATATAATAATTTTTTACATCAACCCTAAATCTCAGTTTATATGGATCCCAATAGAAGAACTAGGTTCGACAAAGGGGTCTCCCATTGATTCCCCCTCACTAGATGCACCAAAGTTGAGCCTAACAATTGGACTTTGTTCAACTGTAGGGTCCCCAAAATATTCCCCCTCACAAGGTGCATCCTCCAAAACATCGGCAGTAATTTTAGACACATCCAATACAAATTCTCCCTAAGAACTAGCATAACCTACTTTCTATACCACAACCTCTATTTTATAAGGCACCAAAGTACAGGTGTCATCCACCAAAGTCATCTCAACCATAACATCAGATAGACCATCACACTTAGAATCTCCAAGAATGTCATTAAGAAACATAAATTGTAATTAATCAAGCATAGACATGTTTCTTGAAGAATACTTTATTCCACAATTTTATAAAAAGAGGATTTCTTGGTTAAAAAGTTTATGGAAGAGAAGAGTGTGAGTTGTAGAGACACACTAAGATAAGGCTTTTTAAGAAAATGTTTGTTTAGTAGTATTGAGGACATGGATATATCTTTTAGGACAAGTGGAAGGAACAGGTACATGTGCATTGATTATATATTTAATTATGAATAATTGTAGTGCACATACCTTAGATCTCTAGAAAATGTGGAATTCTTTGCTCCAATTTTACTAAGCATCTCTCCTGTGACAGATGTAAATACAATGCCATAGTGCATGAGTAGCTTGGCTTTAAAAGTGGTATAGAGACATACAACTAAATGTACAAGACTGAGCATAAAATTAATGATTAGAAGGCAGTATGCGCAATGTTCATTAGCCACTGAGTGATACTCATGTGATTTTAATCATCCCCAAGTTCCAACATGTTCCTTTAAAAGTGTTTCTTTAGTCTTTCCTACTTTTCCAACTTCTTTGATTTGACCAAAAAGAATTTTCACCACAAAAACTACCACTCCATCCTTTTCTTCTGCAGGTGAAAGGAATTTCTTCTAGTTTCAATCATGTGTCTTGAGCAACAGGTGTTCATATAGAATGTTTCTTGCTTTCTCTCACTTTTCCTGCAAATTCAAAGGTTAGATTTAGGAACCTAGACTAGCTTGGGTCCTTTGTATTGATAAAAAGGATGAATGAGATCTCTATTGATCCATATTGGTAAAACATTTTTAAATTTTTTCTTTTGCCCCAACCTGTTCCTTTGACGTGATTCCTTTTTTTAACAGGGTTGATTTTTCTATTTGAGGCAGCTTTGAAGTTTTTATTCATGTGAGTTATAACTATTGGGCAGGTACCCCTTGAGTGACCAATACTACCACAATATGTGCACAAATAAGAGGTTTTCTTAGGGTCTTCTTTAACAAAACCTATTCCAGCTTTAGTGTTATGTGTTCTATTACTGAGCTGAGTTACAATCATTGAGGACTGAGTCCATTTGTTTGCCCTTTCAAGCTCATACTTAGTTCTAGACAGGTCAAGATTTATTCTTCTAGATTTTTCCCTTTTAGAAAATAGTTCATGTGTTAACCTCTTTAGATCTTGGTCACATCTGATTTGGTTACCACTATTTTTTTCTTTCTCATTCCCAATAACACTTTGTTTCAAAATTTCAAATTGAGAGCCAAAGTGCAGGAATCAAGTTGTTTTACCGATTCCTTTAGGAATTGATTTTCTTTTTTCAGATAAGAATTAATTTTTTCAAGATCAATATATTCAAATTTTAAATTGGTCAAGGGAGTCAATAACTTATCTCTATTTTCATTCAACTCTTGAAAATTATCTATAAGAGTTGGAATAAGGGAAGATAATTTTTTCTTTGAAAAACATTTTAGTTTATTTTTAAGGTCAAGAAGATTTACCTCCCTTTTCTCAATTTCATATTCAGAGTCTGGTTCAGAGTCCTCCATGGCCATCAAAGCAACATCTTTTGTATCATCTTCAATTGAGTTGTCTAACCTTTCTTAAGGAGCTTTCTGAGTTTTTTTGTTGATCATGGTTATGTCCTCATCATCTAGATCAGATTCATCACGATCAGTTGCCTTGAAATAAAAAATCACATCTTCGTTTCTTTTACTCATTTTTGTGTTATCAACACTCATCTCGTAAGTCTTTAGATTTCCTACAAGTTCATCCAAGCTCATGGTTGTCAAATCCTTTGTTTCTCTAATTGCAGTGACCTTGATCTCCCATGACTTAGGTAGAGTCCTCAGCACTTTATCCACTTGTTCCTCAGTAGTGTGTATTTTTCATAAAGACACCAGCTCATTCACAATAGTAGTGAATCTAGTAATCATATCTTGAAGTGATTCACCACTCTTCTTCTTAAATGTTTCATATTCAGATGATGGTCTAGCAATTCTAAATTTTCTTACTTAGGGAGTTCCTTCATGTGCATTGACTAGTGTATCCCAAATTTGTTTCGTTGTAGTACAACTAGAGATGTGATTGAACTCGTTAGGTCCAAGTCCACATACAAGAATGCACTTAGCTTTAGCATTTTTTGCAAGCATTCTATAATCAGCTTCTCCATATTGTGCCTTGGGCTTTGGAATGACTTTCCCTTCATCATCATTCATCATAGGAATAAGAGGACCATCAGTAACTCTGATCCATAATTCATAATCATGGGCTTGTATAAAATCCTCCATTCTCGCCTTCCACTATGCGTAGTAATGTCCATTGAATACTGGTGGTATGTTGATATGTTTACCTTCACTGTGTCTAAGAGGAGGTGCAGAATTCATAGTGACCTTATCTTGAGTTATTGGACTCTACAAAGATAACATGCTTTGATACCAATTGTTGGAATACTGACCCCTAGATTTTCCTAAGGAACAGGTATATTTGATATGTTCATTTGCAGATTACAATAGTTACGTTATGTAAAGCAAATAAAGTAATGACACAATATTTTATCGCGGAAAACCTCGGCTCATAAAGGGTAAAATCCACGACCTACACCTCTGTAGGATGTAACTCTACTTCATTAAACTCTGAGCTTCAACAAAAGATTACAAACCTATGCAACCTAAGGAATTATAAACTCTAATTCCTAGACGCCAACAACCAACTAGATCGTCGACGCACTTCAACTTATGAATTCAGATTATAACTCTTGCAATCCTAGGAACTAACTCTAATTCCTAAACTCCAAAATAAAACTCCCAAGGTTTATGTTCCCAAGTATTTACGTCACCCTAACTTGAATACTCTATTCCTACTCCAGTTTATGCTTTACTGGATCTAGAAAGAATTAAAGATACAACTCGATAAAAACTCAATACAAGCAAACTTGACTTAAGAACTACAAAACATAATCATGTGAATCAGTTCTTCAATTCTTGTTTACTTGCATTGGCTACACTTCATAATCAAAAATCACTCAAATATGAACTCCTTCTATGTGATTGTATTCTGCTTGTAACTCTCTATTTAAGTGCGCAAGTTTCTAAAAAGAAAATATTGCCCTATTTATAGATTTGGACTTGAATCCAAAACCTATTTCAACTTGGACTCCTACTCATACTCGACATCCTCTTCTACGTAGAACTTGGAAGCTCACGTGGTATGTTCTTTTTTTCCTACTTCGTGTAGTTTTCCTATTTGATTGGGCCTTGATTTATTTTCTTCTTCAATCTTTATTCACACTACTTCCTTCTTTGCTTATGTTTCCTACTTTGTTTATGCTTCCTACTTCGCTTAGGATTTCTTTAAGAAACCCTTTTTGCACTGCTTTCTTGTTGAATAAGCAACCCTTCCACCGCTTTATAACTTCTAATTCGCGTGGTTGATGTTCTCCTTATCCCAGTCAAATTCAATCTGAAAGGAACATGTTGTTGCAACCGGTTCCTTTCATATGTTCCTCTATTTGTCAATTATCAAAATCTTTCTCAATCTAACAAGGAGAAAATACATATCAACCAATGATAAAAGGAAACTAAACAATGCATTAATATGGGACAAAATACATGTCAACCAATGATAGAAAACAACCAAAACTAACTTCCATGTAATTAATGAAACTGAGAACTAGTTTGGATTGTCTTAAAAAATAGTTTTTAGAAAGTAACTTTTTAAAATCAAACTCGAGTGACTTACGAGTTAAAAAATAAAAAGTAGGATGAATCCTATTTTTGACTTTTAATTAATATTAAGTCATTTAAAACTTATTTTGAGTTATTTTAAAAAAATTTAGACACTATCAAAAGTTAAAACTGACTTAAAAACATATTTGACCAACTTTTAAATCAATCCAAACAAGCTCTGAGATACCTACCAATCAGAAAGTGCAGTTCAAATATGTAATATCCAAATTAATTTATGTAATATCCACATTAATATTATTAATGAACAAAATATAGCTTCTAAATGTTAAGACAAATTGCTAAACCTAAGGAGCAGAACGAAAAAAAATTAACGAACAAACAACCAAAGTGATTTTTTAATTACTAAATGTAGGTTACAGTAAAATAATGATGACAAATTGGAAAGAATTGTCTAAGAATCAAATCAGTCGCCATCAAAATATAAGGCTACATTTTACTCCTAATTGTATTAAAATTACTGTTTTACTCCTAAATATATAATGACTTTAACATTTTATCATCTTATTTTCTTATATTTTAGTATTACTTTCGGTCTTATATATGCAACACAAACTAGCCTCTTTGTCTCTCTATTGCAACATTTCTCTAACACAATTTCTTCATATTTTATATCTGATTGTGACAAAAACATACCATTAATGTTGTTTTCATAATTTATTCCATAAGTCATTATAAGGAATTCAAATATTTTTTCCGCAAACAAAAGAGATCAATATAGAAATGTGTGTTGCATCTCTATTCTTGATATATGATCATATGAACATTTTCTTATCAGTTAAATAAAAAATCAAATGGTTAAGGACTGAAAATTGATCAACTAAAAATCAATAATAAATATCTTATCGGTTTGGTTATCAGTTTAGCCCGTTAACAAATCAAAAAGCGATAAACAGAACCAAAGATACATAAAAACGAGCCAAATCGATCGATGCACACTCCTAATTTTAATTTAAATGTACATTATTCATTGTTTCTTACCAGAAATTTCAACCCATGGTAGGCAACATGAACATTTATTGTGAACATTCAACCATGTCATTTGTCAACTCCTTCTCGCTGATTTGTTCAACCAATTTTGTGTCATGACCTAAAAAGGGATGTGATGACACTCTTCTTATCCTAACAAGACAAGTAAGCCTAAAACCCAACTTGTACGATAAATACGGAAGTAAAGAGAGAATAAAAGTCTAATACTATAAAATAATGCGGAAAACAAAGTCAACTAAAATATACCCCAAAAACATGGTGGTCACGTGCATGAGCCCCTAATGTATTTCACTATAATTGAAAGAAAACATAAGTCTCAAATGATGTTGTCTCTAGAATAGAACAAGATCATAAATAGGAGTAAGAAGGTCAGCTGAGATGATAAACAACTACCTCACAAATCTCCACAGGAAGCCTCGGAAAAGAACATAATAGAAATTATCAAAAAGATTCAGGCTCGTAACCTAAAAAATGTAGAATAAAGAAGTGAGTACCAAATCACACGGTACTCAGTAACTAAACTTCTAAATACAAGCTAAGGGAATAAAATATGGGTATTCCTTACACCCCAACCGAACCTCCACAACTACAATCTGTATAAAACCAGCCTAACGTAAAATTTACAATTTAAATAGCACACATCTCAACAACACTTTAACAATTACATATCCTCAACAACAAACTCAATATTAGTCAATCACTAGTTCCACAGAAAGGCACTCACAAAATGTAACACTCCAGAAATTAGTAGGCAAAACTAGAGCTTAAACATAAGGGTAAGAGTTGTGAATGTAACTCCCCGTACTTAAAATAGAGGATTTTGTGTTAGAACGTCAAGGTACGACCCCTCAAGGACCACCATGGGCCCTTGAGGAGGACCCATAGAAAACTGCCTGGGTAGTGACCAACGGAAGGACCTACGCCCTGTTGGTCAGTCCAAGCCTCGTGGATAGGGGTCCGTAGATCCAAGCCTTTTTTCCAACCTATACCACGGATGACCAGCATGGACCGTGGTTCCACACACGACCCGTCAGCGTGGTCTCGTGGTTGGGACCAAGTGAGGCAGTTTAGTGGTTAAGTGTAAGGGCACTTAAGAGTTTTCCAGTTTTAATTAATATCAAGTGATGTTGTTTTAGCCTAATATAGACCACCTATATAAGACTTTAGACCCCTAAAATAAGTCTTCAAAAATCATTATTTCAAGACCCCAAAAAGAACCCAATTCTCTCTCAAATATTCTTTCTCAATAAAGTGAAGAAGAAGAAGAGGATCAAGCTAGGTCAGGTCAACTCTCCGTTGTTTCAAGCTTTATTGGTTTTGTAACCAAGGCATGATGGCTTATTCATTCATGGATTTCTTTCAACCTTGAATCCCCCATGTTTTCCGCAATTTAGAAGAAGAATTCCCCATGTCAAATTAGGGTTCTTCTAATGTTATGGGTTATGATCCAATAGACTGGATTATTCTTGATTATGATGGAATTACATGTTTTTAGTATGATTATATATGTACCCATGCGTAACCTATTATTCTAAGGTGAATTTGATGTAGTTGGATTTTATGCCATGAAAGGGGAAATTGAGGATTTAGATGTAATCTTCTAGAATTGATGAAGTATGTTGTATACTTCTTGAGAATTAAGAATATATACATGAATTATTGGAGGTTAATGTATGTATGATGAACTATGATTAGTACAGGTAGAGATTGGGGGTAATATGAGGAGGTATAACTAGGTTGCTTAAGATTGAACCACATAAATGTGAATTGAATAAAATAAAGTATATATATATATGTGAATTATGACTTGTAAGCTATGATGAATAGAATTGTCTTGAGACTAAGGCATGCATGATGAATGATTATTGTTAGGGATTTTAGAGTAATGTTTATATGTTGAAATATGACTATTAGGGCTTGAGAGTAAAGCTAACATGATGAGTTAAGACTATTAAGGCTTTGAGAGGGAAGCTATATTATGAATGTTGATTGTATATGGTGTTGTTGTGGAAGGCTTACCCGCACGACTTAGATTATGAATGTATGAGATTATGCATGTTCTTATAGAATTTATGTAAATGCCTTAAGTACACTTTGAGAGTGAAGTGTTAATGACTATAATAAATTGGTTGTGATGATTGAAAGGACATTCTCATGAACACCTACTGAAAATTATGTGAAAGGTTTTATCACATAGAATGATTCTAGGTTGAAAGGTTTGCTCACCTAAATTTAAGAAACACATGTATGAACTATGATAGCTTGAAGTAGTGATGAAATATCCCTTCATGAATAGCTTGACTTGGCAAGACAAGACCAAACTTGGTTTCTTGAGTTAGGAGTCCTCATGGATAGTCTTGGATTGGGCAATAGTACCCTTCCAATGGTTAGCTTGAACTAAGCTTAATAGAGTGCTTCGCATGGTGGCTTGACTTGGTGAGGCCACACCATATCATTGGTAGTTTTGATTCAACAATAGTACCCTTCCTTGTGTAGCTTGTACTTGCATAAGTAAGGTGCTTTCCATGGTAGCTTGATATAGTATAAGGTAGTGCTTTCCTTGGTAACCTTGAATTGGTAAATCGTAACCATTCATGAGTAATGACTTGTCTTGGACTAGTAAAGAGGTACTCTTCCATGAATAATTAAGAATGACTAAAGAGGGTCTAATCCCTTAGTGAAATAGCATGTTTATGATGAAAAAAGATTACTTCAAGGAAGTATTGTAAGTATGTTCTAATATGAGACTTACTTGACATGATGCATGCCTAGCTTGGATTGTTGCTATAGTTGCCTTCCTTGATATGTTTGGCTAAAGGTGAATGTTCCCTTTTCTATGAGAAATAATCTAAGGATGAGATCAAAAGATGATGAATATGAATAAGGACCTAAAGTAGTATGTTTAGTATGGGTGAGATTATGGGGTCTTATCCATGCATTGCATAACCATGCCGTGAGGTTACTTATGGAGTGTTTCTCTTATGTTATGATGATTTATGTTCATTGAATATGTTTATGACTTATGTTAATATCTCTTATGCTTATAGCCTATGTCTTATGATGATGTCTCTTATGAGTTTGGTATATGTCTTATGTTGACTAATGCCTATATAATGCTTATATTGATGATTTATGCTAGCCGTCATATTTAGTACTTTACTGTACTAACATATACTCTTGCCTACATTTTTACCAAATGTAGGGTCCGGCGATATTGACTTCCATTCTCATGGCTAGGTTCTTAGTAGGAGCAAGAAACTGATGATTTGGTGATTCCTCATAACATCGAGGATTTGACCACCCTTTATTTTATGTCTTTCCTTTATGTTAGAACTATTGGATGGGTTGTGTCCTTAAGACTTTCATGTATTCGATGGTTTGAGAAAAGTGTAAGACTTCCGCTTTGTTTTATGAGACTTTGATTCTATTGGAAAATGTTTTAAATTTTTGCACTTTTCTATTATCTTATGTTATGATGTGATAAGGGGCTTGTATGAGGCCTCTCAGGGTCTTGTACACCTTGTTACATCTAGGGGCTACCCCTGGGTCGTGACAAACTTGGTTATCAGAGCAAAAGGTTTGTAATGGTTCTAGGATGTCTCAAACCACGTCTGGTAGAGTCTTGTTCATAAGTGCGAAAGGGACCACATTTATGAATGAGCGGCTATTGGATGCTTAGGAAACATCACTTTTTCATTCTCTAAGTCATGCCATAGAGTTTAACTCTATAAGGTATTTCTCTTAATCTTTACCCTATGGTCTTCAGTATATGACGACTACAAGGGCTAATGCTAGAAGGAATGAGGGAGGCAATGTGGATCAAAAAGCTCCTCCACAAGCTCCTTATGTTTCGATTGATCCATAGGAAGAGGATACATCAAATGCGGAGATTAGGTCAGCTTTTCAACTATTAGCTCAAGCCATAATGAAACAAGCCAATAGAGAGGTGGTAGCCCCATGAACCCAATTATGGGTACGGTCGCTTCAAGAGTAATTGATTTTATATGGATGAACCCTCCAGAGTTTTATGGCTTCAAAGTTGAGGAAGACCCTCAAGAGTTTATAGATGAGGTCTATAAGGTACTTGCTATTATGGGAGTGTCTCCGGAATAGAAGGCGGAGTTAGCCGCCTACCAACTAAAAGATATTGCTCCAGTTTGGTTTAATCAATGGAAGGGAGCTAGGCCGATAGGAGTGGGTCCTGTAGAGTGGGAAGTGTGAATTGCCATTTCTAGATAGATTCTTTCGCCTTGAGATGAGGGAAACCAAGGTGCATGAGTTCTTTAACCTCCGACAAGGAAGTATGAGTGTGAAAGAGTATGACCTTAAGTTCACCCAATTGTCTAAGTATGCTCCATCTCTAGTGTCCAACCCTAGGACAAGAATGAGTAAGTTTATAGAGGGTGTGTCCGATCTAGTGATGAAAGAATGTTGTATGGCTATGCTTGTACTTGGCATGCATATTGCTCATCTTATGACTTATTGCCATTAAATTGAAGAGGGGAAACTAAAAGGGAGATTTAGGGAGAAAAAAAGGTCTAGAATAGAGAATGATAACTTCGCCCATGTTAGGTCTGATGGACATGGTCATCCTAGGAATCAACAAAGGTTTTTCAGGCAAGGTTCCTTAAAGGCGCCTAAGTATAATGATGATAGGGTGTCAAACCCTAAACTGCAAGGAATTAGTAGTAAATCCCAATGGCCTACTTGTGCTAGATGTAGCAAAATACATGAGGGTAGGTGTTTGGCCAGTTGTGAGGATTGCTTTGGTTGTGGTGAGAGTGGCCACAAGATGAGAGATTGTCCAAGGATGAAGGCTAAGGGAAGAAAGAAGAAGCAAGTTGTCTCTAGTGGTTCGGATAGAAACGCTCCAAAGAATAATAGGTTTTATTCTCTCCAAACTAGAGGTGAACAAGAGTGTCCTCCGAATGTTGATTCCGGTATGTATTTTATGCTCTAGTTAGATTCCGATGTTGCTTGTCTTTTATGACTTGATATGATAGTCTTTGATGTTGTCTTTGGTATGAATGGGCTTCATTGTTGTTATGCGTTATTAGTAGTAGAACCCAACTTAGTGGTGATGAGCTTTGGGGTAGGTTGAAAGATTTGATGAATAGGGTGTTTTAAGTAATGCCTAGATGTGTTGAGTGAATAGACTCCTATTAAAAGTAGTATTGAAATTCTCCATGGTTTAGAATAACCTTGTGTGATGGATGTGAAAGCTTAGTGATGACTTGCTCTGACCTTAGAATTGAATGAAATAGTACTTAGAAAGTCTGTATAGGATTTCTCCCAAGGGATAGATGGTGTACTTAGAGAGCAAGGTTGTTGAGTGTTCTTGATGTTTATGGTTTTGCTTGAAATTCTCACCTTGAGAGGTGTAGTGAGTTTGGGGAGTTTAGTCCCTATTTAGTAGGCCCATATGAGATCTTGAGATGTTTTGGTAGGGGTGCTTATGAGCTAGAGTTTCCTAAGGAGTTGGCATAGGTGCATTCGGTTTCCCATGTCTCTATGCTAAGGAAATGTGTTGGAAATCCGACATTCATAGATCCCTTAGAAAAGTTGGGGAATTAATGAGAATTTCTCTAATTTAGAAATACCGGTTGGGATCTTAGACCGGCAAGTTAAGAAATAGGAGAACAAAGGTGTTATTTCCATGAAGATGTTGAGGAGTGATGTCTTAGTGAGGATTCTTAGTTGAGGGTGCTACTTGGGAGGCCGAGGCCAATAAGATGTCCCGATGTCCTCACCCTTTTCCTTATATTCCTCCTTTAGTATTGAGATGATGAGTTCCTCATGGTTTGTTCTTTATGTGAAGTCATGTGTGATTGATGTGTTTCAATGGTTACCTTATGCTTATGCATGTTTATGAAAAAACTTATGTTTATAAATAAAATGAGTTTTTTATTATTGATGTTCCTCATGTTGTTGTGCATAAGTATGAGTTGCATATAGAGTTCATGAGATGAGTTGTGAAACATGTCTTATCTTGGAGTTATGAGAATTTCTCCTTGAAGTATGCTTTGAGTATAGATTGCATATAGGCTCCATAAGATTATGTTGAGCATGTGTTTAGAATGGAGAAGGTAATTCCTTCATAAACATGAGATATGTCAAGTTTTCATGCATAATAGGTTGTTAGATGTAGTTTCTACCTTCCATGTGATGTATTGCGCCTGCTTGTTTAACCTAGAGTTGATGATTCTTCCATGGTTATGTGCATATAGATGTGTTGCATGCATGATGGGTTACTATTCTAGAGTCATAACCTTAAGAAGTGCCTACATCGTCATTCGAGAAGTGCCTACATCGTCATTCGAGGATGAATGTTCCTAAGGAGGAGATATTGTAACACTTCAGAAATTAGTAGGCTAAACTAGAGCTTAACATGAGGGTAAGATTCGTGAATGTAACTCCCCGTACTAAAAATAGAGAATTTCGTGTTAGAACATCAAGGTACGACCCTTCAAGGACCAACCATGGGTCCTTGAGGAGGACCCCTAGAAAACTGCCTAGGTAGTGACCAACGAAGGACCTACGCCCCGTTGGTCAGTCCACCCCTTGTGGATAGCGATCTGTAGATCCAAGCCTTGTTGCCCACCTGTAGAACCCAAAGCGCAGATGACTAGCACGGACCGTGGTTCCACCCACGGCCCGTCAGCGTGGTCTCGTGATTGGGACCAAGTGAGGCAGTTTAGTGGTTAAGTGTAGGAGCACTTTGGGGTTTTCTAGTTTTAATTAATATTAAGTGATGTCATTTTAACATGATCTAGACCACATATATAAGACTTTAGACCTCTAAACTAAGTCTTCAAAAATCATTATTTCAAGACCCCCAAAAAGAACCCAATTCTCTCTCAAATATTCTCTCTAGAAGAAGAAGAAGAAGAAAAAGAAGAAGAAGAAGAAGAGGCTCAAGCTAGGTCAAGTCAAGTCTCCATTGTTTCAAGCTTTGTTGGCTTTGTAATCAAGGTATGAGGGCATATTCATTCATGGATTCCTTTCATCCATGAAACCCCCATGTTTTCCCCATTTTAGAAGAAGAATTCCCCAAGTCAAATTAGGGTTCTTCTAATGTTATGGGTTATGATCCAATAGAGTGGATTATGCTTGTTTATGATTGTTTATGATGGAATTACATGTTTCTAGTATGATTATATATGTAGCTATGCTTAACCTATGATTTTAAGGTGAATTTGATGTAGTTGGGTTTTATGCCAAGAAAGGAGAAATTGAGGATTTAAATATAATCTTCTAGAATTGTGGAAGTATGTTGTAGACCTCTTGAGAATTAAGCAGATATATGTGAAATGATGGGGTTAAATGTATGCATGATGAACTATGATAAGTAGAGATAGAGATTGGGGTAATATGATGAAGTATGAGTAGGTTGCTTAAGATTGAAGCACATAGATGTGAAATGAATGAAATCAAGTGTGTATATATATATATATATATATATATATATATATATATATATATATATATATATGTATATATGAATTATGACTTTTAAGCTATGCTGATTAAAATTGTCTTGAAACTAAAGCATGCATGATGAATATTTATTGTTAGGGATTTTAGAATAAAGTTTATATGTTTAAATATGACTAGTACGGATTTAGAGTAAAGCTAACATGATGAGTTAAGACTAGTAAGAGTTTGAGAGGGAAGCTATTGGATAAAGATTAATTGTAAATGGTGTTGTTGTTGTAGGCGTACCAACATGACTTATATTATGAATGTATGAGAATATACATGTTCTTATAGAATTTATGTAAATGCCTTAAGTACACTTTGAGAGTGAAGTGTTAATGACTATAATGAAGTGGTTGTGGTGATTGAAAGGACATTCTAATGAACACCTAATGAACATGATGTGAAAGGTTTTATCACATAGAATGATTCTAGGTTGAAAGGTTTGCTTACCTAAAATGAATCAACACAAGTATGAACTATGACAACTTGAAGTAGTGATAAAATATCCCTTCATGAATAGCTTGAGTTGGTAAGACAAGACCAATCTTGGTACCTTGAGTTAGGAGTCCTCATGGATAGCCTTGGACTGAGCAATAGTACCCTTCCAATGGTTAGCTTGAACTAAGCACAATAGAGTGCTTTCCATGGTAGCTTGACTTGGTGAGGCCACACCATATCATTGATAGCTTGGATTGAGAAATAGTGCCTTCCTTGAGTAGCTTGGACTTGCATAAGTAAGGTGATTTCCATGGTAGCTTGGTACAGTATGAGGTAGTGCTTTCCTTGGTAGCCTTGAATTGGTAAATCGTAACCATTCATGAGTAATGACTTGTCTTGGACTAGTAAAGAGGTACTATTCCATGAATAAATAAGAATGACTAAAGAGGGTCTAATCCCTTATTGAAATAGCATGTTTATGACGAAACAATATTAGTTCAACAAAGTATTGCAAGTATGTTCTAATATGAGACTTACTTGACATAATGTATGACTAGTTTGAATTGTCGCTATAGTTACCTTCCTTGATATTTTTACTAAAGGTGAATATTCCCTTGTCTCTGAGAAATAAGCGAAGGATGAGATCAAAAGATGATGAATATGAATGAGGACCTAAAGTAGTTTGCTTAGTATGGGTGAGATTATGGGGTTTTATCCATTCATTGCACAAGCATGTCTTGAGGTTACTTATGGTTTGTTTCTCGTATGTAATGATGATTTATGTGAATGGAATATGCTTATGACTTATGTTAATATCTCTTATGCTTATAGCCTATGTCTTATGATGATGTCTCTTATGATTTTGGTATATGTCTTATGTTTACTCATGCCTATATATTGCTTATGTTGATAATTTATGCTAGCCATCATATTTAGTATTTTATTGTACTAATGCATACTCTTGCCTACATTCTTATCAAATGTAGGGTCTGGCGATATTGACTTCCATTCCCGTGGCTAGGTTTTTAGTAGGAGCAAGCAAGTGAAGATTTGGTGAGTCCTCATAGCATTGAGGATCTTACCACCCTTTCTTTTATGTCTTTCCTTTATGTTAGAACTATTGTATGGGTTGTGTCCCTAAGACTTTCATGTATTAGATGGTTTGAGACTAGTGTAATACTTCTGCTTCATTTTATAAGACTTTGATTGTATTGGAAAAATGTTTTAAATTTCCTCACTTTTCTATTATCTTATGTTATGATATGCTAAGGAGCTTGTATGAAGCCTCTCGGGGTCTTGTACGCCTTGGTACATCTAGGGGGTATCCCTGGGTCGTGACACAAGATCAACAACACACAAGATCAAGTTCACCAATGATAAAGATGTGCAATACATTGAAATGCAATGTCAAGTATAGTGATGCATGTTTGACCCAACGATACACACTCGTTGTCTCTTAGTTCGGGACACATGGGGTACATATCTGTCCAAGCATCCATTGCGCCTTGGAACACGACCCTTGATAATAAAATTTGTTGTGGTGTGAGACACATCCCTTGATAATAGTTACCATCGCAACGTGATACATCCTTCGAATTATAATATCTGTAGCGGCGTGTGACACGTCCCCCGAAATAGTGCATCCTCTTTAATTTCTTATTCTTTCTCAATTCACATAATACTTATCACAATCACGTCTTAGTGTCACAACCCAGGGGTCCCTCTAGATGTAACATGGCATATAGAACTCCTAAGGACTCCATTACAAGTCACTTAACTCTCATAACATAAGAAATAGAACAATAAGAGTAAAACAATAGTCCAAGTTCAAAACATTGTATAAAATGAAAGGTAGAAGTTTAGACTCATGTCTCATCATAGCCATCTATTACAATAGAATGAAATTGGGCCTAGCCCATATATCATGTTCAAAAGAGAAATACATGAAAAAAAAACTGAAAATAATAAACTCCGTCCTCGAAGCATGATGACTCACCAAAGCTTGGGAATCAATCAAATCACCTTCTAGCCACAAAACTGAGCACCTTGAATATCGCCAAGAGTATGCGTTAGTACAAAACAATGTACCAAGTATGATAGTCATGCATAAAATATTTAAATCATGCTAAAAAGGGACATTTTATTTCATGATACAATTGACCAACTTAAACATCATATGAAAGAATTATAAAACATAAGTCATAAATCATGGTCAATGCAAGCTAACTTCTTTAAAATCTTTGAACACTACGAGATACTTCTTTAAGCATGTATTAGTTCATTATTCATCTAGTTGTGAAGATATATCCTTAACCGATATTGAGACCATGTGATCTATAAAATGATCTCCTAGTATCTCCCACACTAAAAAGGGTTGTTCTACTTGCCTAAGGTAGAACCTCAAACTTCTAGCTTAAGTGGATACACTAGCTAATCAGCCTATGTGGGCACATAGTTATGGGATGAAGAGATTGATACTGGAAACCCGGACTCTACTACGTAAGGATTCCCATCTCATGACATTACATTGGAAACCTGGACTCTACTACGTGAGATCTTCCATATCATATTCAATAGCCACTCGATGCTAAGCATAAATTTCCATGGAATAGTCATTTCTTACATGACTGCATTACTCATGAAAAGGTGCCTCTTAGACTACCAATTCAAGCTAGTTTCATTAAGATAGCTATTTGTCTTTGATTCAATTAGGTAAGAAAGCCTTTCAACCTAAGAATCTTTTCTATGTGACAAAACCTTTCACATACTGCTAATTATGTGTTTATGAGAATGTCCTTTCACCAACACAACAACAATATCATCATTGATACTTTACTCTCAAAGTATCCTTAAAACAATTGCATATATTTCATAAGAAAATGCAAAATTCTGTAATTTACCTCCTTGAGATTAAAACCTACTTTCAATCTTCAATACTTAGAAAGCATAGGTTATGTATGGATTTCTTCATAAATTCATGTAAAAATAGTAATACTTGATCAATTTCATCAAACTCTTCCTTTAAGATCAAAATCCCATAACATATAGTTCATAACTTGAAATCATGGGGATTACATGGGTTCATAGAGGAAACATCATAAGACCATAGTAAATTGTCAATTCATGCTTAGAAAATCATAATTCAATCATTCAAATCAATAATCATAAGAACCCATGGTAATTGAAGAAAACCATAGCTAATTGGGGAATTCTACCTTTTGAAATAGAGGAATTTGGGAACTCTATGGATGAAAACTATCATACCTTGAATCCAAATGCTAGTATTCAATGGAGAAATTTGCACCTTAGCTTGAAACCCTTGGTGAATCCTTCTTATTCTTCAAGTTCTAGAGAGAGAATATTTGAGAGGAATTTGGGATTCTTTTGTGAATTTGGAAAAATGAATTAAATGGGGTGAATTGGGGGGGGGGGGTAAAAATACTTATATAGGGGTCCTAAACTTAGGCAAAATGGTGTAGTATAGAAACTAATTAATTAGGAAAAGACCCAACTGCCCCTAAAAATAACTGACAGCTGACGACCTACGACTCACCATCGACGAACCATGGATGGACCTACGGTCTGTCCTACACACTCGTGGATGGTGGTCTAGGACTATGTTTTTGGGGCCTCAGAAACACGAACCTCGAACCTCGAACCACGGACTATGGTCTGATTAACGGTCCATTGTTAGGTCGTGGTCCTGGACCCTTAGACCAGTTTTTGGGCAGCCCAACCACGGACCACACCTAGGGTTCATGGTCCACTCCACGGGTCGTGGGTGGCTGGTGTGGTCTGGTGCCTACAACACCTGGAAAGCTTCTATATGGCCTATTTCGAATACGGGGTGTTACAATATCTCCCTCTTGAGATCATTTATCCTCGAATGAGATTTAAATTGGTTCTAAAAGAGTAGGAGAGGAACTAACAATCCAACCTAACAATTAAATGCATACAACCGAGGAGGAACTATCAAGGAAACTTCACCCACCTCAAACTAACCTATAGGAGATCTACACCTCCTACCATAAAGAGCCTCAAATTGAGCCATACCAACACTGGAGTGATAGCTATTATTATAGGAAAATTCTATCAATGGAAAATGGTCATCCCAATTGCCCTTAAAATCAATCACACAAGCTCTCAACATATCTTCCAAAGTTTGGATAGTACACTCCGCTTTCCCATCTGGGGATGAAAAGTTGTACTAAGCTTAACCTTAGCACCAAGACCTTTTTGGAATGACTTCCAAAACTGAGAAGTGAATTGAGTTCCACGATCGGAATTAATGGAAAAGGGCACTCCATTTAACCTTACCATTTCTCTCAAATAAAACTTGGCATAATCCTCCGCCGAATAGAAAACCTTGACAGGAAGGAAATGAGCCGATTTTGTCATCCAATCTACTATAACCCAAATAGAGTCATGTTGTCGCCGAGTGTGAGGTGAACCAACAATAAAGTCCATGTCCAAATCTCCCACTTCCAAGTAGAGATAGCAATGTCTTGGGACATACCTCTCGGTTTCTGATGCTCAACCTTTACTTGTTGGAAATTTGGACATTTAGCAACAAATTTTGTAATATCCTTCTTCATCCCATTCCACCAATAGATCTCCCGCAAATCACGGTACATCTTGGTGGCTCCCAGGTGAATAGAATACCGAGAACTATGAGCTTCTCTCAAGATCTGTTCCCTCAAGTCATCAACATTCAGAACACATAAACGACCTTGATATCTAAGTACCCAATCTCCCCCTTGGGAGAAAGCCTCAATGGATATCTTAAGCAGTATTTCTTTCACTTTTACTAAAATAGGATCAAGACCTTGTTTAGCTTTCACATCCTCCACATAAGACTATTCAAACCCATTGTGAACTATAACACCACCTTTGGTGGAGTCCACTAATTGAACACCTAATCAAGCCAATCTATGAATATCTCGAACCAATTCTTTCTTTTCTTCTTCAATATGAGAAACAATCCCCATAGACAATCGAATAAGGGCATCCGCTACCACATTTGCTTTACCGGGGTTATAAAGAACACTCATGTCATAGTCCTTCAATAACTCAAGCCACTTTCTTTGATGAAGATTCAAATACTTTCGATTGAAAACATATTGAAAAATCTTCTGATCGGTGAAAACATCAACATAAACTCCATACAAATAATGCCTCCAAATCTTTCAGGCAAAAACAACTGCCGCTAACTCAAGGTCATGGGTAAGGTAATTCTTCTCATGGATCTTAAGTTGCCTAGAAGAATTGTCAATCACTTTACCATTTTGCATAAGTACACATCCCAACCCAATTCTAGAGGCATCACAATATACCACAAAACCATTCGTACCTTCCGGTAAGGTCAATACTGATACGCTCAAATTACACTTCCCTAAAAAAGTATAAAAGGTCGTCATCAAATAAAGAACCCAAATTATAGGTTGGGGTCGATCCCATGAGAAATATGGTTCAGACTTAAACTTAACTCACAATTATATCCATTTAGTCAAGTTATTTCTGAGACAAGTAGTTAAAGTGGGGTTTTTTGTGAGCTAATAACCGATTGTTGTTAAGTAACAAGTGAGCAGGATTCAAACTTTGAGTTATCAATATGAGATAGAAACTAGGGACGTGTATGTATTTCCCATAAGCTTTTAACACGGTAATCCTAATAATAGTAATCTCTTTTTAGTGTTTTACATGCAAAGTTGGTAAGTTAGATATCCCTAAGTGATTGGTCCTCCAAATAGGGAATTTCACCACGTACCTTGATCCGTCTACGTGTGTATAATTTACTAACCTTTACCTTAGATTAGACATCACATCAATGTATGGCTTAGTTTATCACCCTCGCACCAATTGACATTAGACTATTAGAGAGTATCACACTAAATCTTTGTTGATAATTCCTTTCTCATTAACTACCTCCTTTGTCCGGCAAGTAGCAACAAGGCAAGGTCTAACGCATGCACTTGTTAAAAAGACTTCTAAGCGAAAGAATTTCCAATACATGCATAAACACTATTCAAGAATTACTTAATTATTATTCATACATTGTTAATTGCTCATGGTTCCCACAACCCTAGTTGTGGATTTAGTTACTCATGCTTGAAAGAACACAATTCATATTGGTACAAAGAATTCATGAACTTACAATTAGAGTAGAAGAAATATGAAATCTCCAATTAAATTTCTAAGCCAAAATCTGATAAACCGAAATTTGAAAATCAAGTTGCCAACGTTTGCAATTTAATTCCCATAGAAAATACCAAGAACTAAAAGTAAACAATAGTGTCTAACCCCCAAAAACGAGGCTTACATACCCTATTTATAAAAAAACATGTCATAAACAAAAAGGAAATAAACTTTTGGGATGCGACTTTGATCGACAACTTCACCAACGGACCGTGGGTCGACCTGTAGTCCGTAGGTCCTCTCCGTTGGTCAACACTTGGAACTTTTCTTCAGAACCTGGAACCATCAATCTCTGATCATCATCAATGGACGTGCAGGATAGATCGTAGGTGGACCTACGGTCCATGGGTCCTCTTCCATGGCTCCACACTTAAGATTTTCATCAGGTACTGGAACTTCACCTCTCTAAACACATTCAACGAATGTGCAGGACGGCCCGTAGGTTGACCTACGGTCCATAGATCACTTCATAGCTCTACACTTAGTCAAACTTCCTTGATGCTCCTATCTACGCTTACCCATCGACGGACCGTTACAGGACCTATGGTCCATAGGTCACTGCATGGGTGGCCACTTCTGCAGATTTTCAGCTATCATCTCACTCAATCGCGTCCAAACCTATTTCTTGCAAATATCACACATAAAACATTATTTTCGATACAAAATGGCTCTAAACACACACAACTCTTAAGTGAAATGCGTCAAAAATACCGTAAACTCACGGTCAACACCCTCAACTTAAACATGTTGGTTGTCCTCAAGAGACACACTAAACTCTAAATGACACTAGTGTAGAAGTAGACATACAAACTCAAGCAATCACATGGACATTTCTATCCATTCCATTTTCTCAGGGCAATTATTTTATCTTAGACTCAACAAACCAACTCATACGGATCAAAACATGACATAGATCAATAAACAAACACCACAACATACACCATTCACAATCACCAAGGTATCAATTCCCCAACAATCTAACTAGTGCCCTCACTTCAAAAGAAATCCTTTTTTCCACTCACAAAAGATATGACTTTTAAGATTTTAGGATTTGTTCAACAATCACGTTCAGAAGTGACTTCAAGTACAATTAGTGCTCAATAGAATAGTCTTTCCCTTATTTTCACTACTTAGACTTTCCAAACTAGTTATTAGGATCACTATAGGACTTTATTAGCTTGTAACGTAGGCTCAGGGTCAGGTGTGGTACATTTGGGTAGTTTTTAGTGACTTTCTTCCCTCTTTGACAATACATTGGCTTTTACCTCTTTTGTCAACCTAATTTTGACATTCTTTCATTTTACTTTCTTTCCCTTGACTCTTTTCAACACAGATGTGACTTTTGACTCTATGGCTCTTATTTTTCACTTTCTTCTTTTTCTTTCACTTTATTTGTCTTTATTTCTTTTTAGCACTTTTGTTTTTCATCTTTTGCTTCTTTTTCACAAAGTCGCATCTTTTCTTTTATGTTTCTCTCTTCAACACAAAACTCTTTTCATACCCTTTTTCTTTGGTTACCTTTTTCATAGCCACCCTCAACTTATGTATTTTGCATGAGTTGAGATGCACAATATCCGATGTCAAACCAGGGCTAAGATTAAGGTAACTTTTGAATTACCCACCCTTAACTTAGGATTTTTGGCCAAAGTCAAGGTCCACATGTCCAAGGAGGGATCGGGGAGAAAACAATTATTTTAGGGAAGGTGAGTTAGGTGAATTGAAAGAAATGGTCTATTTTAGGCACAAATATTTGGATCAAAGAGAACATTGATTTCATTTGGTTGGATCATTTTAGGCTTAAGTGGAATAATTTGAACAAGGGCCTATGATCACTTCCCAACTTCTAGCCTAGATCATCTTAGCAGGACCAACGGGGCAAGTTCTAGATTAGCATATACGGTCTAAACATTCAACTTTTCTTACACACTCTTGGCACATTGTTTCATTATCAAATTTTCAGATTACCCAGTTCAAGTTTTAGCTTAAGTCATGAAGTCTAATCGGTTCCTATCATGTCACATTGAGATCCATCACATTCGGCTTATCAAGCCTACAAATCTAGCACATTTCATCATTTTTGGACAGGGATCATTTTTCATTATTTTTATGCTATCATGCTTTCATTTTTTCTACTTACTCCTACACATACATTCCTAAACATGTTGGTTCAACAATAATTAAAACAGTCTCTTGGGGAAAAAGAACACAAGCAAGAAAACCCCAAGAGAGGATTCTGAGTTGCGCTACTCAGACTTTACCCTATCACTCACAATCCATTTACCCCACCCCTAAAAAAATAAAGTGCAATTGTCTCGAATGCACAAAAAATATAAAGAGTAAAGGATCGGGTGAAACAAACCTGTGGCGCATATGTGCTAAAGACCACTCAACAAGCGCGTGGATCCAGTTTCTCAGAGCCCGTTGTATCAATACTCGGAAAGCCATTAGTAGCACTCCCATCTACCTTCTTAGCACCCTCAGTAATGCTCTCATCAACTCTCACAGCACCATAACTAGTGTTAATGTCACTAGATAGGCCAACTCCTATCTCCCTAGCCCGTTGATGTCAAAGCTCTTCATCTACTATGGATGCCCTCCGAGCCTTCTCAGTTTGATGGCGCTCCTTCTTTCTCAATTTATGGGCCTTAACATCATTATAAGCACGATCGTAACAGGGGTGCTTTCCAGCAGTACGGGAAGAATTTGGTGGCGGCATGTTATCACCACATCATTAATCGATGTTGTAGGAATAAACTCTGGCTCTATCATTGGGGGAGCGAGAAGTACAACAATATCAGCACAGAGGCTCTCTACCTCCTTCTGGAGGGTGGTCACATCAATTGTCGGGGTCGTCCTCTCCAGGACTCGCAACTCAAAGGCATCGAGGCGCTGATGAATGGCCTGAACCTTCTGGTCTATCATATACTCCATCCACTACTCGACCCTCACCTCGGACTCTGCTATAGCATGTTGCATCCATGGCCTCACATGCTGAAGAAGGGTAGCCATCTGTGCCTCTAGCCTTTGGACTAGGGTTAGAGAGATGGCGGTGAAAATGGAAGAATGAGTGGCTCTAGACGAGCTAGGGGCCTGACTGGCGACTGGAAAAGGAGGAGCCAGGCATCTGATGTAGTGGCTGGAGAAGGAATGTCATCATCCTGCATATGTTCCACATCTTCTTCAAGATCATCGCCCAATGGTAGCACCTCTACATGTGGCTCTCTGCGAGGGGCGGCTAGGTTGGCGTCAGCCCGAATCAAGCTGATGTCTAAAGCCTTGGTTGCCTGAAGCAACCTGTCATAGTGCCATACTGGAAGTTGAGGCAAGGGAAAGGCAAAGTGGTGGTGGCCTTGAAGGCCCTCTCATTGATCTTCTCGATTAGTATACGAAAAAAATCTACCTCAAGTCCCGCTACCATGGCTACAACTATCACCACTCGGTCCCATGTGACCACATTGTCCACCTGAGTGAGGGACAGCCTATTACATACCAGCAGCCAGAAGAATTTTGTAGTAAAATTTAAGGTGGCCTTCCTAATACCCAGGCTCGGAGTACTGACCCACTCAGCGTGCTTACCATCTGTGGGAAGATGTCATGCTAGCCACCTAAAAGTGACTCCCGCTGCTCGGCATTCTTCTAAAATTCCCCACTTTGAATAGTGCCCATACAATAGTCTAGCTCTGTTGTGTTGATGGGTAGAGTCTGATCCAGGTCATAGATGAACCTGTGGAGGGTGGTCTTGCAGATATCCATAGAAAAACCCTAAACTAGTGTAGCCTCAAGTGGAGACTGAGTTGCGGGATTGTCCCTCTTGGAGATGGACCCTCTAATAGTGGCAACATAGGAGGCGTAGAACTACTTGACTATCTCCTCATTGTACGTGCCTTAGGGTCGTGCCATCCACTTACACTTGTGTTTACGGAATATCCCCTCAATGATCGGAGTGGTGTGGAGGCTATCTTTGAAATCTCAGTGCTCCTCGATGATCAATCTGGCTAGCTTATCATTCTCATTTAGCATATGAGCATCCCTGTAACTTTGGTATTGGCCATCCACACACCTTCTATTAGGCTCCTCAGCAACTGATGTAGGCTCGATACAAGAGGGCACTGGAATGTCACCCGTACTATCTGCCTCAGAAAATAAGGCAGTGATGTTGTTAGAATTGGAGCTAGAGCCGGAGTCTGATGAGGACTTAAAACCAGTCGGTGAACCGATTGGTGTGTCCTTCTCATCAAACTAGGGGGCAGTGACCACATCGATACTCACCTACCGACCTCGATTCTGTGTAGCGCGTGGAGAAATGGGGGATGTCCTGGTGGAGTTGGAATGTACTCCACATCCTCATCCTCATCAATTAGTCTGAAGGAGGGAGCAACGGATTCTTACTTTCCCTTTGCGGCGTAAGTTAGGGGTTGCTTAGGGGCCATGGTACCTGTGGGAGCTTAGTTAGTACCAATACAAGCCAATAAAACACATGGAAGAATTTAAGAACAAGCAATGAACCAAAACAAAAAATTTATAAAAAAAACTGGGCAGTAGCTGAACTACCGAGCCATGGTGGGTACCTACGATCTGTCGAGGGATCGATGGTCCGTAAGTTAGAGTACCTGAAATTGGGTCCCTGATGTGGGAACCACGGATGTGCAGAATGGTCTATCAATGGAACGACGAACCATAGTCCACACCGTGGTTCAAAACTTGGTGAAAACTTTGTGCGCTACTAGGCCACAGACCCAACCTATTGTCCGTAGAATGACCTACGGTCCATAGACGGGGCTCGTGGGTCAGTTTTGTGCCAGATTTTAAATGGTCTAATTTTGTGCCCTTTCTTTCAATAAATACAAACAGATTAGGGCTACGCATGCATTTCAACATGTCATATGGTATTTCATCATCCTTAGGGTCTTGTTTGACACAATTCTAACAGGTTAGCAAACCAAAATCTAAGAACTGTAAGTCAAAACTTCCAATTCGATCTATTACTTGAATTATTTGGTTAAAATGAACAACACATTCATAGTCTATCATCCCAAGGGTGTTTATAATTCTAGTGCCTCATGCAATTAATGGATAAACAACCCAAGATCAAGATCCACTTCGTGACTTCATGATTTAAACAATGAACAACAAAAGTCAAAGTTAGGGTGAAGTCGTTTTACCTTACACGTAAGAGAAGTGGGTGAGTGTTTGATTGTATTGAACTCCTTATATCTTTGCTAGCCTTTTGACACCGAACCCGAACTTATGGAATCGCTAGGGAATGGAGATGAGGGATTTGGAAGAGAAGAGGATGATTTGGGAATTGGGGAAGTGAATGGGGAATTGATCTGTGGGATATTGGGATTAAATGGAGTGATTGTGGGAGAGAAAGGGATTAAAAATGTTTGGGAGGGATTTTTGAACGTGGGGAGTGAATTTAAAATGAAAGGTTTTATTTTATAAGGTGTTTGGGTCGGGTCGGGTCGGGTAAACCCTAGTGTTTGGACCCACGAGACCCCATCGACGGTCCATGGGTTGACCTATGGACCATAGGTCACTCTGACACTTAGAATATTTAGAAAACTTACCTAGGATCTACGGACGCCATTCATGGTCCATGGATGGACTCGTGGACCGTCGATGGGGTCCGTAGACCACTGCACAACTATTTTTCTGCAGATTTTGCTTTTCTCCCAGACACACGTAGCAACCATTAGGACTTCTTTTAAACATTTTCTGGACACTTTTTAGACACGGACCCTATTCTATATCTAGCCAACACTAATACAAAAATAAAACACCAATCTAAAGAGCTACAAAAATCAAAATAAATGAAGAAAAATCCTATAATGAAAAGAAAAACCAATCGTTGGCTAGATTGTACATCTTGGGTTGCCTCACAAGCAACGCTTGAGTTAACGTGGCGGCACGACTCAGGCCTCTTGATTACTCAGACTTCATCAAGATAGTAGGCCTCGATGACTTCTTGCACAATCTACGATTTCCCTATGTGGACCTAGATTCTTTGCACGTTCACATTGAACCTTGTTCCCTTCTTATTGTCGAGTTCGACCTCTCCATATGAAAATACTTTAGTGACTCGGAATGGCCTGGTCTACTTGGACTTGAGCTTGCCAGGAAAAAATCACAGCCTTGAGTTGAATAGAAGCACCGTATCACCCACAACAAATTCTCGCTTTTCAATATTTTGATCATGATACTTCTTCATCTTCTCCTTGTATAAGGCTGAACTTTCATATGCTTTTACTCAAAACTCATCAAGCTCATCATGTCATTCACTCTTTGACTCGATGCGGCGCCCTAATCCAAATTCAACTTCTTTAGCTTCCACATAGACTTATGCTCTAGCTCTACTGGCAAATGGCATGACTTCCCATATACAGGTTGGTAGGGGGACATACCTATAGGAGCCTTTAATGTGGTGCAATAGGACTATAGAGCATCATTAAGGCTCCTTGACCACTCAGTTCTATTTTCATTCACAATCTTTACAAGGCTTTGATTTATCTCTCTGTTTGACACTTCAACCTGCCCACTAGACTACGGATGGTAAGGAGTGGCTACATTGTGACGGACCCCATATTTCTCTAGTAACGCCCTAAATAACTTATTACAAAAGTGGGAACCTCCATCGCTGATAATCGCCTTAGGTGTACCAAATTTGGAGAAGATACTCTTTTTCAAGAATGCGATGACACTCTTACACTCGGACTTCAACTTGCCCAAACATCAAACAACTCAATCACCAATATCGGATTCATCGGTAGCTCTTGCCTCTTTGAAATTCCTCCTTCTCTTTGGCAACGATCACAAGACTTGGCGAAATCATGAGCATCTTGGAGGATGGTAGGCCAGTAATACCCACACTACAAGATTTTATGAGTAGTCCCAGTACCACTATGATACCCACAAACATGCGATGAGTGATACGCCTCTAGTATACTCATCATCTAAACCTTAGACATACAGCGACGAATAATTCTATCAGCTTAAATACAAAACAAGTAAGGCTTATCCCAAAAAAACTTATTCACATCATGCTTAAACTTTTGCCTTTGGTGAAATGACAAATCCGATGGAACCAAATCGCTTGCCAAGTAGTTAGCAAAATCTGTGAACTAAGGAATAAGATCAAAAGACATAGCCAATACATGTTCATCTAGGAATGCATCATTAATTTCAGCCCCATCACCTATCTTGAGCATAGCTTCCTCTAATCTTGACAAATGATCGGCAACTTGATTTTTTTTCCCCTTTATATCTTTCACCTCAAAATCAAACTCTTGCAGCAACAATACCATCTAATCAATCTCGGTTTTGCATCATATTTAGGCATCCATACCTTAATGCAGAATGGTTAGTATGGAATATGACATTAGTACCAAGCAAGTAGGATCGAAATTTTTCAAATGAGAAAACCACAACAACGAGTTCTTGTTCAGTCACCGTATAGTTATTTTGAGCTACATTCAAAGCTTTGCTGACAGGGTAAATAGGATGAAGAATCATTTATCGCCTCTGTCCCAATATCATATAAATCGCCACTCCACTCGCATCACACATCACTTCAAAAGGTTGCCCCCAATCTGGTGAAATAATGATAGGTGTGAAAACTAGCTTTGCTTTCAACTCTCCAAAGGCTCTCAGACAAGCATTATCAAAATCAAACTTACCCTCTTTTTCGAGCAATTTGCACAATGGGTGTGCAATTTTGGAGAAATCCTTGATAAACCTCCTATAAAAACATTCATGCCCAAGAAAACTTCTAACACCTTTAACATAGATAGTTGGTGGAAGCTTTTCTATTACCTCAACTCTAGCTCTATCAACCTCAATAAGTTTCTCAGAAATCTGATGACCTATAACTATCCCCTCATTCACCATAAAGTGGCATTTTTCCCAATTAAGCACAAGATTGCACTCTTTACAACGTTTCAGCACCTCGGCCAAATGCATCAGACAACCATCAAACGAGTTACCTACCACAGAAAAATCATCCATAGATACTCAATATTTTCCTCAACCATATCTGAAAATATCGACATCATGCATTGCTGAAAGGTCGTTGGAGCATTACACAACCCAAATGGCATTCGTTTGAAGGCGAAAATCCCATAAGGACAAGTGAAGGTGGTCTTCTCTTGGTCTTCCGGAGTAATGGAGATGTGATTGTATCCCAAATAATTATCAAGAAAGCAATATCAACCCTTACCAGCAAGGCAATTCAGCATCTGATCCATGAACAGCATAGGGAAGTGATCTTTTTCTGTCCAAGCATTCAATTTCTAGTAGTCCATGCATACTCTCCATCCAATCACTCGCCTCATCAGAACAAGTTCATTTTTTGCTTTAGGAACCACATCAATCTCACCTTTCTTAGGTACACAGTGAATAAGACAAACCCAACTACTATCTGCGATGGGGTATATGACTCAAACATCCAACCACTTGATGATTTCCTTTTTCACTACTTCTTGCATATGCGGATTTAGTCTCCTTTGGTGCTCAATACTAGGCTTGTTGTTCGGCATGAGTTGGATTTTATGAGAACAAATGCCAGGAGGAATCCCAATAATGTCCGCAATAGTCCACCCAATAGCCCGTTTGAACCTCTTCAACACAGAAAATAATGCCTTAACTTCTACCGCACTCAAATCGGCTGCAATGATGACCGGTAAAGCACTATCTCTCCCCAAGAATACATACCTCAAATATGATGGTAGATCCTTAAGCTTTAATTATGGATCTTCTTCCACAGACAATTTTACGGGTGGAGAGTGCCGATTCTTCATATCTAACTCCAATTTCTTAGGTTTGGAAAGAAATTTGAACCTATCAAGTGCGGAAACTAATTCATTATAGTCTTCAATACCATCACCCTTAAAATTCATCATTATCGCTGCTAGTGCATCAACACCCAACCTTTCTTCGATAGACACATAAGAACTTCGCTCCACAATATGATTCACCACTGATACTGACTTGAGATCACTTCCCTACTTCATAGACCTATAGATGTTGAAAGTTACCTCTTTATTATTTAATTGGAACTTCATCTGCCCTTCCCAATATCGACCAAGTTGCGCCTAGTAGCAAGGAATGGTCTCCCTAAGAAGATGCTTGGAGAACACCAATGGGCTTCTTCACAGTTCTATCAGCCATGAGTAGTCACATTGTAGTCGGTTTTGGAGCCCTTAAACCCAACTTCTTGTAAATAGACAATGGAATCAAAATAATGCTAGCACCCAAATCACACAAATCCTTTGCAAAATGTAACAACGCAATGGTATAAGGAATAGTGAAAGCACCAAGATCCTCTTTCTTCTGTATAAGTGGCCTAGTAACAATAGCGATGCAATGTTGCAACCTCTCATCATTCTCAAAACTAACAGCCCTCTTCTTAGTCACCAAATCTTTCATAAACTTCGCATACCCAGGCATTTTCTCCAAGGACTCTATCAATGGAACATTGATGTAGAGTTGTTTCAACATAATAATAAACCTGTGGTATTTTCCTTCTTCATTCCTTTTTACCAACCTCTGTGGGAATGGAGATGGGGTCTAGGCATGGGAACAACTTTTTTGGGTTATTTCCATTTTTTTCTCTGTAGCATTTTTGGACTCTCCAGTGACCTCAACTTCTTCATCCCTTTCTACCACAATCTCAACCTCAGACAGCATAGGGGAATCAATGGTTTGTTTACCTCCTCGAGTCATTACTTTCATACAATTTCTATCATTTTTTGGATTTTGGATGGTGTTGCTAGGAAGTGTGCCAGGCTGACGTGAGTTCACAGTAGTGGACAACTGATTAAATTGTTGCTCAAGTTTCTTTATCAACACTGCATGGGCATAAAATTTTTGACTAATTCTAGACAAGGCATTTCGCATCTCTTTCACATTCTCATCAGTCATATCAAACCTCTTCATCATCTTTTGTATCATCTCCTCAATTCGTGACGTACAACCCCCAGCTTTCCTATTGCCAGATTCTCAATTTGCATTTGGAACATAAGGACTAACTCTCTCATTTCTGTTGCCATAGTTTTTCCAATTATAGTTGTTATTGCGATTATAGTTCCCATCCCGGATATTGTTACCCTCTTGATTGTAGTTACCATAATTCTAACATTGGTTTCCTTGACCTTGGCGCTAATTATCCGAGTTGGAACCTTGGGAGTTGACTCGAAAACCCCCCGTCTGATCATTCACCAAATACGCATCCTTCTCATAATAGCATTCCTTAACTGGTGGTGATGGAGTTCTAGTTTTTACTAAATTCTCCTTTTCTGCACCTTCTCTCACATGCTTCAACACAACCCAAATTTTGTCCTCATCTGAGCCATCTCCTCACGAATGTCATCAGTAGATTGACTAGGTGCAGCTTGACCTTCAAAAGTGCATCTTCCAGTATCTATCTTTCTAGTGCTCCATGCTTTCTTATTTTGGGAAATCTTCTCCAATTTCTTAGCGATCTCCTCAAAAGCGCACTAACCATATGATCCTCCAGCACAGTCTTACCATTATCATCCTGACCTCTATAGAAGTACTCCTTCAGTGACTCATCATTAATGCAGTGATTTGAAACACTTCTTATAAATGCAATGAACCTATCCCATGAACTCCTCACAGACTCTCAAGGTAGTGCTACAAAGTTATTTAGTTTATCCTTGTGATTTAGCTTCTTGGACAACGGAAAATACTTTGCCATGAACACCTTGTGCAATTGGTCCCATGTATATATCGAGTTTTATGAAAGCTCGGAAAACCACACCGTAGCATCTCCGGTCAATGATAGAGGGAAGACTCTCAACCCTATGACATCCATGTCTAACTCTGGTCTTCCTACACAACTCTTGCAAACACTCCTCAACTTGGCCATGTTCCCATGCAGATCTTCTGAAGCCATACCAGAGAACAACCCACTTGATGTAAGCATCTGCATCAGACTGCTAGTCACCACAAATATATGCCTTGGAGGTAAATGAGGGAGAACAATAGGTTCTTCATATTCAACCGCATTTAAGTCGGCCCTGTAGTTATCATGCAGCCTCGATTCTGGTGGATTTTGCACCCTGAATACATCTCCGAGTAGATTACCACCAGGAACCTGAGCATTCTCATTATTCACTCCTTCCTCATGCTCCTCTATGATTAGATTATTCTTTCCCCCTTGATTTTCCATTCTTCTCAAAGTCTTACTGAGTTTAGGGTCATATGGGGTCAATGGTTCACCTCGACTCTGTATACTTGGCATACACTAGAGTAGAAACCTTTAGAAAACAAAAACAAAAGAAAACATAAAATTATGAAATTATTGACTAAAGTTCAATAATGTAGATAAACTTAATCAAAAATCCTTATTACCCGGCAACGGTGCCAAAATTTGATACGCTCAAATTACACTTCCCCAAGGAGTACAAGCGGTCGTCGTCAAATAAAGAACCCAAATTGTAGGTTGGGGTCAATCCCATGAGGAATATGGTTCAGACTTAAACTTAACTCACTATTATATCTGTTTAGTCAAGTTATTTCTGAGACAAGTAATTAAAAGGGGGGTTTTTGTGAGCGATTGTTGTTAAGTAACAAGTGAGCAGGATTCAAACTTTGAGTTATTAATATGAGAGAGAAACTAGGGTGTATGTGTTCCCCAAAAGCTCTTAACGTAGTAATCCTAATAATAGTAATCCATTCCTAGTGTTCTACATGCAAAGTTGGTAAGTTAGGTATCTTATGAGTCCAAGATTTGGACTCATTTAGGGCTTTATTTGGATAGATTTAGTGTCCTCAAATGCTTATTTTATGCCAATAACTGATGTAAAATCCTTGATTTCGAGGTATTTGGATTGAGGAACAAAGCATGAACACTAATGGGCAAAAAGAAACAAGGCTACTAAAGGAACGAAGAAAAGAAGGCATGTTGATCGCCTAAACCATTGGGCGAATCACCGAATGGCTATTATCTCACCTAAAGTTTTCAGTGTGCCAAGCCTTGAAGGAGAAAATCAAGTTGGGGAGAGAAAGGAACAGTCAGCGAGTCACCGAGTGGTCCCGCAATGCTGTGTTGGATCGCCCAAAATTACAGAACTTGAGGATGATGAAGGCCAAAGAAAAAAGGTGATGGAACTGACCAAAGGGCGGATCACCGAGTTGATCGGTGATCCTGACTTACTGCGTCGAATGGTCCTTCGCAGCTTATTTTTGGCAACTATAAATACCATTTTTGAATATTTACTTTAGTAACAGTCTTGATAATAGAGAAATTTTTATCAGTTAAAAGGGTTGAAGATAAACTTTTCCTTAGCTTTGAATAATTGAATTTTTCCATTTTTGAGAAATTGGAAGTGGGTCTGTGAGATTCTTCTATTTGGACCTTTGTAAAGACTAAATTAATCTTACCCATTTGATGGAAATATAATTTGGTAATGATTTCTATCTTTTTATGACGTCTAGCTAAAACCCCAATTTTTGGGGTGTGATTATGTGATTATGGGTTGATTTAGCTTATGGGTATTGCTAATTAAGAGTTTAAATGTTGTTTAGAAGTGATTTCTATCAGTAATTGTGTTTATGTAGTTGAAAATGTAACTCTACCTTCGTGTTTTTGCTTGCTCGAGAGAGAGGTTTTAAAACCAAGATTACTAAATTGATGGTCTATGGGTATTGGCTTGTCATGGGTTCAGCTCGAGAGAGTGAATCCTAAATCATTTTCCACATATTTAGCTCAAGAGAGTGAATGGACTAAAGCATAGGTTATTCTTAATTGTTGTTTGTTGGTGTTCAAGAGAAACCAACTTGATTCGGCGTAAATTGTTCGAGAGAAAGTTTATCCCCACTAAAGTATAGCTTATTCACTGATTTACAGCTATTTACTAAAAATTACAATTACCCATTTTTCTACCTTAGCCTATAATCCAATCACATCCCAAGAACCCGCCGCATTACTTGTTAATTTGTGTTATTTGTTGTTGTTGTAGATGATAGTAAAAACAAAAACCCCTTATTTGACACTTGTATCACTCTTTAATTTGAATTATGCTTTTATTCATAAATGTCTATACATATGATTGACTTGAACATATTCGTCATTTCCTATTGAATCTTAAACACGTAGCACTCCCTGTGGGATTCGACCCCAACTCATTTAGTTCAGTTATATTACTAACTAACGATCGTTGACACTTAGAATTGGATGAAGTGTCTTTGATAGTGTTATTCAATCAAAATGGCGTCGCTGCTGGGGAGTGGTGTTGGTTAAGATTCTTTGGTTAAGTTGAATTTTGTTCTTGTTAGTCATAGTTGAACTTACTTAGTTTTACTTTTGTTTTTCTTGTTTGTGTTTTGAAACAGGAAGTATGAGTGTGAACGGAAGCAATGGAAGCTAAGTAGGCTACCAAGATGACATTGGAAACATCAACGATGTCAACGTGCCTAATGCTAATGATCCCCATCTTATGGGTGGAATTGGTGCCATTCGTGTGCCTCCGGCCAAAGGGAAAGTGGTGTTCCATATCACAAGTACTATGGTGCAGCTCTTGCAATTAAAGGGGTTATTCGGTGGTTTGGCTTATGAGGATCCCCGTGAGCATATTAGAAACTTCGTGGATGTTTGCGGACCGTTCTCCTTCAAGAACATATCGCAAAGGTTGGTCCAGTTGAGGTTGTTCCCGTTCTCTTTGATAGGAGAATCATGTAAGTGGTTGGCTGAATTGCCACATGAATGAATCACTTCATGGGAGGAGCTGGTCACCGCATTTCAAGTGCGATTTTTTCCTTCTTCAAAGATGATGACTCTTTAGGACAGCATTCAGAGCTTCAAGCGTCTAGAGGGCGAGACAATTCATGAAACTTGGCTACAATTCAAGAAGTTGGTATGGCAATGCCCAACTCATGGCTTGCCTGTCAATGTGTTGTTGCAGTATTTTTACCGAAGTCTTGATTTAGTAAACAAAGGTGTTGCTGACCAACTATCTCCTAGAGGTTTGATGCAGCAACCTTATGTGATAGCATCTCAGCTCTGGGATGGCATGACCACAATCAATCGGGCTTGGTACACCCGTAAAGATTAGGTCTACCCTCTTATGTTTAAATTGACCAAGGAGTAAATGGAGAAAGACCAAGAGAGGGACCAGAACATGACACAACTTGACATTTTGTCCAAAAATGTCATAGGAGATGGTGCTCGAAGTGTCAATGTTGTGGGTGTCGGGTGTGTTACTCTTGATGAGGCCAAGTTTGAGGCTTTGAACAATGAATAGATGAATTTCCTAGCCAATTCAGGTGGTGGCTATCGTTCAAACTACCTGAGGCAGGGTGGTAACCAAGGTTGGAGCAAGGATGAAGGTTGAAAGGATTGTGATCAAGAGTGGAGGGATCATAACCCCACTTGGAAAGAGAGAGATGGGGACAAGGATAGATATGTTCCTCCTCATGAGCGCCAAAAGCTAAAGGATTCTGAGGGAGGTCGGTCGGAGGATATGCTTTCTCGTATCCTCAACAAAGTTGAGGGTTCGAACAAGATTTTGAAAGAAATGAAAGAAGATGTGTCGACCCTTAGCCAAACGATTACCTCCCATTCAGTATCGATCAAACAATTGGAGACTCAAATAGGTCATATCTCATCTTATTTAAACCCGAGACAGCAAGGGGGTTTACCTAGTGACACTATAGCCAACCCCAAAAATGAGGCTTGAGCATGGATTTGCGTCGTGCCGCGACGTTAACTAAGGCACTACTTGGGAGGTAAACCAAGTTTTATTTTCTTTCTTTTTGAGTTTGAAATAATGGTGTGTTGATTGTGTAGGTCAAAGTGTGGAAGGTGTTTGAAAAGTACAGGTTGGCGAGCTAAAAGTCCGATTGGCGAGCTCGACTTGGACAGCTGTTTGACTCAAGACATTTTTAAATTGAAGTCTGTAAAACTCGGCGAGCCCAGGAGCATATTAGCGAATCGCCGACCAGGTCGGCGATCATGACTTTGTTCGTCATTTGGACCCCAACATTAACTGGAGGTCCTATAAAACTCGGCGAGGTAAGTGCCCACTCAACGTGTCACCGAGTGGGTTGGAGAGCAAGACTAATGTCGTCGAATGGGAGAGAACTAGATGGTTTTTAAGGCCAAAGGTTCAAAAGTTAAAACTCTTTCACCTTCCCTCACTTTTCAACTTTCCAAAATCATACCCACACTTTAGTATTCTATATTTTGTGTTTTTTTCATATTTTAGTTGTCAAGTTTGTGTTCGGAGTTGGATTTTTTGCCGCCTAGCTTTTCAACTTATTTATTCAGCATCCAAGGTTGGTTTTTCGAACCCCGAATTCATTTTTAGCAATTTTTACTCTTATGCAATGATTATTATCTTAGTGATGTGTGTTGGGCCTCTTTGATCATAATTGTATTTGTGTGTGTCTATGTTAATTTCAATTCCTTGCCTGTAATGCCTTTGTTGTTGATTCTGCAAAATTTTGATTCCTTAAAAATTGATTTAAATTGTAGGGTTGTGCTTGCATACTTTTGGGTATAGTCGGGTGAAGTCTAAGTAACCCGCATTTGTGCTAAATGACGTATTTTGCCCAATGATAGAGCAGTTGACGTCATTCCTAGGGGAAAAGTAGTCAAATGGCCAAATTTGGCCAAACCGAGAGAAGTCTGAGTATCCCGGGGGCATAGGTGTAATGGGTCTTAGTTTAATTTTATTAGTGCATGTTTTGATTTTGTTTTTGAGGGCTGCGGGGTTGACTTTGGAAGTTGAGGTTGAAAGTAGGCACGTTGAGTCGTTTGGTGAGCTGGGTCAACCTCGCCGAACCACTCGGCGGTTCACCGAAGTTCCCCTTATCGCCTTTAATTTCATGATTTATTGTGAGTTAGGTTCTGCAACTTTTGAAGAGAAGCCTGAGTTCGCTGAGTGCACTCAGCGACTCATCGAAGGTCTTCCTTTATCGCCCTTTTCTGTGACACTAATCCCTAAAATGCATTGTCACTTTTAGCAGGCTAGTCCTTTCTCATCAAATGATATCGGTGATTCACCGAAAGGCCCATCCCATACCCGACATACCATTTTTTTGGGAATTTTTGAATCAATCTTTTTGATGAGCCTGATCTAGCTCGCCAAAAAGATTCGGCGACTCACCGACTGGTTGGGCGATTCTGTCTGCAACTATTTTTCTGTGCTTTTACTTGAATTGTTTCTAACTCTTTTTGAAGTTTTTGCAGACATGGCTAGACCAAAGGTTGCTGGTAGGGACATGCGACCCCACAATAGGGCCAAAGGAATAAAAATCAATAATGATGCATTTGCATCCAAGGCCAAGGCCACCAAACATCTCACAACTAGTGGGAAAGGAAAAGGAAAAGGGAAGGCGCATGCGACACCAGAGGTCTGCTCTGACAGTGACAGTATCTACGCTACTCACCTCACCACTTCTGAGAGTTAGGGTGAGAACCAGGAGCATCAAGTTGTAACTTCTGAGCCTGAGGAGGATAAATCACTAACAGCACAAAGGGCAGAGATACGTTCCAAGAAGTTGAATGATCCGTCTAGGATCAGGACTCCTCAGACTACCACTACTACCCCTCTTGCTCCAGCACAAGCCGTGATCCTAGCACCACCAGTATCGATTGTCATGGGTTTAGCTCGAGGGAGTGAATCCTAAATCTTTTCCACACATTTAGCTCGAGAGAGTGAATAGACTAAAGCGTAGGTTGTTCTTAATTTTTATTTGTTGGTTTTCAAGAGAAACCAACCTTGATTCAGGGTATATTGTTCGAGAGAAAGTTTATCCCCACTAAAGTCTAGCTTATTCACTTATTTATAACTATTTACTAAAAATTGCAATTACCCATTTGTCTACTTTAGCCTATAATCCAATTACATCCCAAGAACCCATCTCACTACTTGTTAATTCTTGTTATTTGTTGTTGTTGTAGCTGATAGTAAAACCAAAACCCCTTTATTTGACATTTGTGTCACCTTTAATTTGAATTATGATTTTATTCGTAAATGTCTATACTTATGATTGACTTGAACATATTCGTAATTTGCTATTGAATCTTAAACACGTACCACTCCCTATGGGATTCGACCCCAACTTATTTAGTTGGGTTATATTACTAACTAACGATTGTTGATGCTTTGAATTGGATGAAGTGTCTTTGATAGCATTATTCAATCAACCTTAAGTGATTGGTCCTCCAAATAGGGAATTTCACCCCGCACCTTGGTCTAGCTATGTGTGTATAGCTTACTAACTCTTACCTTTACATCAGATTAGACATCACATCAATATAAGACTTAGTTTTCACCCTCGCACCAATTGACATTAGAATATTAGATAGTATCACGCTAAATCTCTGTTAATAATTCTTTTCTCATTAACTACATCCTTGGTCCAACAAGTAGCAACAAGGCGAATTCTAACGCGTGCAGTCGTTAAAAAGACTTCTAAGCGAAAGAATTACCAATACATACATAAACACTATTCAAGAACTACTTAATTATTACTCATACGTTGTTAATTGTTCATGGTTCCCACAACCCTAGTTGTAGATTTAGTTACTCATGCTTGAAAGAACACAATTCATATTTTAGTACAAAGAACTCATGAACTTACAATTAGAGTAGAAGAAATCTGAAATCTCCAATTGAATTTCAAAGCCAAAATCTTATAAACCCAAATCTGGAAATCAAGTTGCCAAAGCTTGCAAGTTAATTCCCAAAGAAAATACCAAGAACTAAAAGTAAACAATTGTGTCTAACCGCCAAAAACGAGGTTTACATACCCTATTTATAGAAAAACATGTCCTAAACAAAAAGGAAACAAAATAAGGAAATAAACTTTAAGGACGCGACTTTGATTGACGACTCGACCTACGAATCGTGGGTCGACCTACGGTCCGTAGGTCACTTCCGTTGGTCAACACTTAGAACTTTTCTTCAGAACCTGGAGCCATCAATTTTTTATCATCATCAGTAGACGTGCAGGATGGACCGTAGGTGGACCTACGGTCCATGGGTCCTCTTCCGTGGCACCACAAATAGGATTTTCATCAGGTACTGGAACTTAACCTCTCTGAACACATTTGACGGATGTGTAGGACGGCTCGTAGGTTGACCTATGGTCTATAGATCACTTCATAACTCAACACTTAGTCAAACTTCCCTGATGCCCCTATCTACACCTACCCATCGATGGACTTTCATAGGACCTACGGTCCATAGGTCACTCCATGGGTGGCCACTTCTGTAGATTTTTAGCTGTCATCTCACTCAATCGGGTCCAAGCCTATTTCCTGTAAATATCACACATAAAACATTATTTCCAATACAAAATGGCTCTAGACACACACAACACTTAAGTGAAATGTGTCAAAAATATCGTAAACTCACGGTATATCAAACACTAGAGTGGAAGTAAGTCTATCTTTCAACTCTTGGAAACTCTTCTCACAAGCTTCGGACCATATGAACTTAGCCTTCGTTTGAGCCAAAGCCATCAAAGAAGAGGCAATGGAAGAGAATCCCTTCACAAACCTTATATAGTGACTAGGCAAACCCAAAAAGTTTCTAATATCCGAAGGAGTTAGAGGTCTAGGCCAACTCTTGACCGCATCCATCTTCGTTACTTCTACCTCAATACCCTTACTTGACATAATGTACCCAAGGAAAGCTACGAACCTTAACCAAAATTCACATTTGCTAAACTTTGGAAATAGTTGGTCCTTGAGAATTTGCAACACGATCCTCAATTGATCAATATGCTCATTCTCACATCTTAAATAGATCAAAATATCATCAATGAACACAATTATGAACATATCAAGGTATCGTCTAAACACCCTATTCATCAAATCCATAAATTCCATCGAAGCATTAGTAAACCCAAACGACATTACCAAAATCTCATAGTGACCATATCGGGTTCTACAACCGTCTTCGGAATGTCATCTTCCTTCACCGTCAATTAGTGATTACCCGATCGAAGATCAATCTTAGAGAAATAACTTTATCCTCTAAGGTGGTCAAATAGATCGTCTATCCTTGGAAGAGGATACTTATTCTTAATGGTCACCTTGTTCAACTGACGATAATCAATACACATACAAAGAGAACCATCCTTCTTTCTAACAAACAAAACTAGACTACCCCATGGAGAGATACTCGATTGGATGAAACCCTTATCCAACAAATCCTTCAATTGATCATTCAACTCATTTAACTCAGCCTGAGCCATTCTATAAGGAGGAATAAAAATAGGTTGCGTATCTAGGAGAAGGTCAATATCGAAGTCTATTTCCCTTTGGGAGGAATACTGGACAAATCATCGGGGAACACTTCATGAAACTCATTTACAATAGGGACTGACTCAAGAATAGGGGTTTTGGAATCTACATCTCTCACCCTAATAAGATGGTAAATGAAACCCTTAGAAATCATATTTCTAGCTTTTAGGACAAGAGACAAACTGACCCTTAGGCATAGAATTTCCCCCTTTCCACTCTAGGATAGGATCATTTGGAAACTGAAAGTTGACTACTCGAGTTCTACAATCAATAGAAGCATAACAACAATGCAACCAATCCATACCAAGGATAACATCAAAGTCTAACATATCAAGCTCTACCAAGTCAACAAGAGTAACTCTATGGGACAAGGAAACGGGACATCTTCTATATACCCTGTTAGCCATAACAGAATCACCAACACGAGTAGCGATAGAAAAAAGTTCAAACAACACATCGAGGAGCACATCAAACCTCATGGTCACATATGGTGTCATAAAGGAAAAAGTAGAACTAGGATCTAACAAGCATATATATCTATTTGGAAAACTTTTAACATATTGGTGACCACGTTCGGAGAACTCTCCTTTTAACCTCGAGATTAGATAGCATAGAAGTGGTTTTTCTTGGGAGCATTGGAATTCGAACCACTAGGAGGAGCTTGATTTCTCTCTCTTCCTTTAGTCTTAAGCATCGGGCAATCCCTCACTTTGTGACCACTTTTACCATAACCATAACAACCATCCATGCCGGCTAGGCACTCACCATCGTGCTTTCTTCCACACTTAGTGCAATTAGACATAGGGAATGAAGATCCACTACCATTCCCTCCTTGAGGCTTAGGATTAGACAACCTATCTTTGTTGAACTTAGAAAAAGAATTGGAGGAAACTTGACCAGAAAACCCTTGTCGGAATTTAGGATGACCATGTCCATCGAATCTTGCATTAGAGAAATTACTATGACCGATCATATCCCTTTTTACCTCTTTATACTTTTCCTTGAGTTTCTCCTCCTTGATTTGTTTTGCATGAACCATAAGATGAGAGATGTCCATATCACCAATGAGCATTGCGGTTCGGCACTCTTTAACCACTATTTCGAATTCACCCAAAACAAACTTACTTATCCTAATCTTTCAATCGGCAACTATAGTTGTAGCATATTTGGACAATTGAGTGAACTTTAGAGCATACTCCCTCACACTCATACTTCTTTGACGAAGGTTAATGAACTCCAGCACCTTTGCTTCCCTTATCTCGAGGGGAAAGAACCTATCAAGAAAAGTAGATTTAAACACTTTCCACTCTATGGAACCCGCTCCTACCGGTCTTGCTTCTTTCCATTGGTTGTACCACACTTGAGGAACACCTTTGAGTTGGTAAGCGGCCAATTCCACATTTTCTACCGGAGTCACTCCTAGATAGCAAGTACTTTGTAAAGCTCATCAATAAACACTTGAGGATATTCCTCAACCTTAGAACCATGAAACTCCGGAGGATTCATTCTTGTGAAGTCCCTCACTCTTGAAGTTGTCAGACTCACATTCGGACTCATAGGAACCGCAACCTCCCTATTGGCTTGGGCCGTCACGGCTTGAGCCAACACTTGAAAAGAAGCCCTAAACTCCGCATTTGAAACTTGCTCAGCCAAAGGATCAGTCGAAACTTGAGGAGCTTTGGGAGGGGCTTCTTGTTTTGCATTTTCCCACATTTCTTCTAGCATAAGCTCTTTGGGTAGCCATATCCTGAAGAACATAGTATAAGGATTATGAGAGAGATTTTATAGAGTTAAACTCTATCGTACGACTTAAGAGTAATAAAAGAAGTGGAGTTTCATAATCATCCTATAGCCTCTCATTCATAAATGTGGGACGCTTCACACTCATGAACAAGACTCTACTAGATGTGGCTTATGAGACATCCTAAGACCATTCTAAGCCTTGTGATCTGATTACCAAGTTGTCACGATCCAGGAGTACCCCCCCTAAATGTAACATGGTGTATGGTACCCCGAAGGACTCCATACAAGCCACTTAGCTCTCATAAAATAAGAAATACAACAATAACAGTAAAACAATAGTTCGAGTCCAAAATATTTCATAAAATGAAAAGCAGAAGTCTAGACTCATGTTCATCTTAGCTATATATTACAATAGAATGAAATTGGGCCTAGCCCATACATCATGTTCAAAAGAGAAATACATGAATGAAATTGAAAACAATAAACTCCATCCACGAAGCATAAGGACTCACCAAAGCTTAGGAATCAATCAAATCACCTACTAGCCACGAAACTGAGCACCTTGAATATCAAACCCTACATTTAGGGAAATGTAGGAAAGAGTATATGTTAGTACAAAATAATGTACCAAGTATGATAGCCATGCATAAAACATTTAAATCGTGCTAAAAAGGGACATTTCATTTCATGACATGCAATTGACCAACTAAAACATCATATGAAAGAATTATAAAACATAAGTCATAAATCATGGTCAATGCAAGCTAACTTCTTTAAAATCTTTGAACACTATGAGATACTTCTTTAAGCATATCTTAGTTCATTATTATCTTGTTGTGGGGAAATAGCCTTAACTAACATTGAGACCATGTGAACTATAACATGATCCCCGGGTGTCTCCCACACCGAAAAGGATTGTTCTACTTGCTTAAAGTAAAACCTCAAACTTCTAGACTAAGTGGATCCACTAGATAATCAACCTATGTGGGCACATAGTTATTGGATAAGGAGACTGCTACTAGAAACCCGGAATCTACTACGTAAAGGCTCCCATATCATGAGATTACATTGGAAACCCGGACTGTACTACGTGAGACCTTCCATCTCATATTCAATATCCATTCGGTGCTACGCATAAATTCCCACAGAATAGTCATTTTCATTACTCATGAAAAGTTGCCCCTTGGACTACCAATTCAAGCTAGTTTCATTAAGATAGCTCCTTGTGTTTGATTCAAGTAGGTGAGAAAGTCCTTCAACCTAAGAATCCTTTTTATGTGAGAATACCTTTCACATCATGCTGGTTATGTGTTTATGAGAATGTCCTTTGAAAAACACAACAACAACATCATCATTGATACTTTACTCTCAAAGCATCCTTAAAACAATTGCATAGATTTCATAAGAAAATGCAAAATTGTATAATTTACCTCCTTGAGGTCAAAACCTACTTTCAATCTTCAATTCTTATAAAACATAGGTTAGATATGCATTTCTTCATAAATTCATGTAAAACTAGCAATACATGCTCAATTTCATCAAACTCTTTGTTTAAGATCAAAATCCCATAACATATAGTTCATAACTTGAAAACATGGGGATTACATGGGTTCATAGGTTAAAACATCATAAAATCATAATAAATCTTCAATTCATGCTTAGAAGATCATAATTAAATCATCCAAATAAATAATCATAAGAACCCATGGTAATTGAAGAATACCCTAGCTACGGGTAATTCTACCTTTTGAAATAGAGGAATTTGAGAACTCCATGGATGGAAGGAATCCATGGATGAAAACTATCATACCTTGAATCCAAATGCTAGCCTTCAATGGAGAAATTGGCACCTTAGCTTGAAACCCTTGGTGAATCCTTCTTCTTCTTCTTCAAGTTCTAGAGAGAGAATATTTGAGAGGAATTTGGGATTCTTTTGTGAATTTGAAAGAATGAATTAAATAGGGAGAATTTTAGGGTAAAAAGACTTATATAAGAGTCCTAAAATTAGGCAAAATGACGTAGTATAGGAACTAATTAATTAGGAAAAGACCCAACTGCCACTAAAAATAATTGCCAGCTGACGACCTACAGCTCACCATCGAAGGACCATGGATGGACCTATGGTCCATCTTGTACACCCATGGATTGTGGTTTTGGACTATGTTTTTGGGGCCTCAAACCATGGACCGTTGTCTGACCAATGGTCCGTTGGTCAGGTTGTAGTCCTGGACCCTCAGACCAGTGTTTGGGCAGCCCAACCAGGGACCACACCTACAGTCCGTGGTCCACTCTATGGACCGTGGGTGGCCGACGTGGTCTGGTGCTTGAAACACCTGGAAAGCTTCTATATGGCCCATTTTGAATACGGGGTGTGTTATGACTCAGAAAACTAGTAGGTGAAACTAAAGCCTAACAAGTCTGTTGTTGAGTTTGATATGGGGTTTTGTGTTGAGAAATGAGTTCCCGAGTTTAGGTTGAGGAGTTTAGGGGTTAAACATCAAGGTACAATTCCCCAAGGACCAACCAAGGGTCCTTCAGGAGGACCCAAAATCCTAACCCCCAAAGCGCACCAAAACTGCCCAAGTTGGCCTTTTAGGGCCACCTACGGATGGAACCTACGGCTAGTAGGTGGACCCACACACTGTAGGTGGGGGATCATGGGTCAGGCCCCAAAATGAAGAGTTGTAGCCACCATCCATGGACCTATAGGATGGGGCATTAATGCACCCATGGTCCATAGGTCCAAGGGCGTGGATGGCACCTCTGTTGCTGCTTAATTTCGGCCTTAGGAGGGACAAGTTAGTAAATTCCTTTTTAGGTTAGTTAAGTTAGGGGACGGTTTATATTGATTATTTAGAGTTATTTAAGGCTTTTTAAAGTATTCAAAACCTTTTTTCAAATTCATTATTCCCTAAACTAAAAAATAGTAACTACCTCCCTTCTAAATAATTCTCTCTCTAGAAACCACCATTGGAGAAGAAGGAGTCAAGGTTTGGAGCTCAAGATTTCATCTTTTCTCTTCAATTTCATGGATTTTGTTCAATTGAGGTATGGTAGTTTCCATTCTTGGTTAGTTTCCATCTAAGGAGCCCCTTCAAAAGATGATTTCAAAGTTTCCAAAATAGCCCAATACCAAGGGTTTTCAATATATAGCATGGATTCTCTTTCAAAATGATTTCAATGTGTTTATTGTCTTATATTATGATCAACTTGATAAATTATTACTTTTTTTATGATGAATTACCTATGAATCCATGAATTCCCCTATTTTGTCAAATTGGACTTCAAAGTGTGGGTGATGATTGATGTGGGTGGATTGTGATCGAATTATGTATGCACTAGTTAATCTAATTGAAATATGTAAATATCCATGTATAGAATAGTGATGCAAGATGTGAATCATGAATTGTGATATAGGGTTCTTGAAGGGCTATGAATGAAGAACCTATACATGACTATGAGAATTATGTATATGCTTTGTGATTTCAATGAAAGTAATGTGATCATGACTATAATGCAATGGTGGTGGTGTTGAAAGGTTATTCTCACATACACACAGTCATGAATTAAGAATGAATGAAGTTTCTATGATTATGTTAATGATGATGTGTTGATTAAAAGGCTATTCTCAATTGTACACTAATGGATGATAATGACATGTGGTGAAAGGAATTTCTCACAATATGGGGATTCTTAGTTGAAAGGCTATTCTCATCTTTGAATCTATGAGCTATCTAATGAATGAATGTTGGGTTTGAGATGGCTACCTATCCATGAGTTGAGGTGGGGTATCTAGTAACAATCTCCTATCTCATAATAATGAACTAAAGTAATGAAAGTTAAGTACTCTGTGGGGAATAATTATAAGCACCGAGTAGATATGAATTGAGATGGATGCTCATCTGTGATTTGAGGTAGGGTATCTAGTAGCAATCTCTCGAGATGGATGCTGATTTGTGAGTTAAGGTGGGGTATCTAGTAGCAATCTTCCTATCCCATAACTATATGCTCACATAAGTTTATATCTAGTGGATCCAGCTAAGCGAAATGTTAACGGTCCTACCTTAGGCAAGTAGAAATCCCTTATTCGGTGTAGGTAACATCGGGATTCCATGAATTGCTCACATGGTCTATGTCGGTTAAGGCTTACCCCCACAAAGAATGATAATGAGCTATGGCTTCTCAAGATTGCACTACTTAGTGTGGGTGGGTTTATGGGACTTCATCCATGCATTGCACAAGTAGGATTTTAGAGTAGTCATGGTGTGTTCCTTTATATTATAATGTTTATGATCAAGGATATGAGTTAGGTACTATGGTTACTCAAGAAGTTATATGAAGTGTGGGTGGTAGTATGGGATGATATTCATGCATTGCACGAGTAGGCTGTGAGACAACTATGGTGTGTTTCTCTAATGTCATAATGTTAAATGAAATGAAAGTGCTTATAATGATGCTAATGAGAATGTTGACTTAAAGGCTAAATGAAATGATGAATGTTTATCTTGGATTGTCTTTATGAGTTGATTTCCTTGTCATGACTTATTAAATGTGAATGTTCCTTATGCATGAGTATTGGCTAAAGATGAGTATGAATAATGGTAAGTTCGTCTATGGTGGCCTCAATGTGGTACTTAGTAAGAATAGTAGTATGGGATTCTATGCTTACATTGAACAAGTATAGCTTAGGGTTACTTAAGGTGAAGCTCCTAATGTGTTGTAATGGCTTTATATTGTATATACTTGTATCTTATGCCTTTTATACTAAAGTTCATGATGTTTCTCAAAAATTGGCACAATGCATGGTTTTCAACTAAAATGTCATTTTTAATCATCATTTTTGCATGGCTATCATACTTAGTACATTTTTGTGTGCTAACCCATATTTCTACCCTTTTTCTACAAAGCGTAGGTTCCGGCAATTGAGTTTATTCTTTCTAGTTCAAGGGGCTTGAAATGAGTTCTTCCAAAGCTTGTGGTATGTCTTCATGGATTCGAGGACAAGTGCTTTATTGATGTTTCATGTCTTTCATTGTACTAGATACTTTTAGACTTTCTATTGTAAGGGATGTGACCCTACTTTTGATTCAAGATGTTTTTACATGGCTATGTGAGACAAGTAGACTTTCGTTGTTTTAAATGATGTTTTCTATTGTATGGATTTAAAGAAAAGTTTTAAATTCCACATTATTTCATATGTCTTATGTATGAATGCTATGAGGCTTGTATGAGGCTCTTCAGAGTCTTGTATGTCGTGTTACTTTTGGGGTGTATGCTCAGGTCGTAACAAACTTGGTATCAAAGCACAAGATGTTGGGATGGTTTTTAGGATTGATATTTCACAAGCCACATCGAGTAGAGTGTTGTTCATAGTGTTAAGCGCGCCACATTTATGAATGATAGGCTATAAGACGTTATGAAACTACACTTCTTTCATTACTCTTTGAGTCGTGCCATAGAGTTTAGCTCTATGAAAGTCCTTTTCCTAACCCTTCTCTCATGTTTATAGGATATGAATACAAGAAGGGTGAATGCAAGAAGGATAGAAGAGGAGAATGTGAATGAGGGAGTTCTTCTCCAAAGATTCCAAGGTCCCCAAGAGCCTCAAGTTCTTCAAGGAAATCAAGCCCCGGCTGAAAATGTGACCCTAGAATAGTTTAGGACCATTATCCACATGATAACTCAAGCCATAACTGACCAAGCACAAACCGTAACAACTCAGGCCCAAGTTGTAACACCCCAGAAATTCTATGACTTAAGTTAGAGCCTCACCTTATGAATAATGACTTAAAAATAGTTAAAATGATGTTTATAAACCTAAACTAATGTAATTGACTTGTTTTGGAAGAGTAAAAGTCTAAACGTCAAGAAACGACCACGACGTCCGAAAACTAGAAAAGAATGTGCTCTAGTGTGTCCTTAGGTTTTGGGCAGGTTTGGGAGTGTTGTATGATGGTGTAATCTTGTTAAAAGAGTGAAAAATGGGTAAATATATGTTTATAGGGTCAAAACATTCTAATACGACGCCCCGAGAGCACCATAAGGGGCCCCAAGGGGGACCCCAACCTTAGCCAAGCAAGCTGCCAAGGTTGCTTGCAAATTGCTCTTGGAGGGAACAAGGGCGCGTCGTGGACTTGCTCCCCCAAGGAGAAAAAATTTTGTTCGTGATGCGGTCGTGTCGCGGACTCTACTATCTCGAAATTTAATTCCAAATATCTTCAGGGAATAGCTCCGAGTCGCGGACTTGTTTCGTGATGAAAATGCAGAAATTCAGAAATCTATTTTTTACTTCATTAAAGAGTCCATTTGAGTGAGGGGTATTTAGGGTACTTTAGGGGACGTGTATATAATGATTTTAATTCAAGTTACCTCACTTTTATCACTCAAACACAAAACCTCAAAGATCTAAACCTAAAGTTCCTCCTTCTCTCTACTCTCTCTCTCTTCTCAAGGACTCCATTGAAGAAGATTGGAGCTTCAAGAAGAAGACCAACTCTCCAAGGTTTCAACTCGGATTTTCGTGGTTAATTCATCAATAAGGTATGGTTGCTTATCACTCTTGGGATTCCTTTCCCCAAGAGGCCCTTTCAAGATGAATTTCAAAATCTCCAATTTCCAAGTTTCAATCCAAAAATGTGGGTCTTCTTTCTAAAGTAAAATTGATGTTATAAAATGACTTTGATTGATGTTATATGAACAATTATGGATGAATTGATGTTGTACTGGTGGTTTCTTGAAGAATTCCCTATGAAACTCATGTTTCTCCTTCTTTTCCTAATTCTAACCCTAGTTTGTATTGGATATTGATTGAAGGCTATGAATTGAATGTGATGTTATGTAATTCATGTTTGTATGATGATTATACCCTAGGTTATGTATAATTTCTATGAAATTAGGGTTGAGTCTTTGAATGAAGCCTTGAAGGCTATGAAGGGAATATGTCAATTGCTTATATTGATGTTGATTATGTTATTACTTCATGAATTACCTTGTATTATGTATTGGTTATGAATTTCTTGGTAATTGAAGTATGCATATCCCACGAAGGGTAAGAAGGTATGAAGGTTGGTTCTTCTCTAAACTCAAGTATGAAAGGTGAATTACTTAGAGTGTAATGATGTTATACCTAATGTGTTGTTGTGGTGTTGATGACCTAGTTTCCTCATCCTTAACCCTCTACACTTGAATTAGCTATGAAGTATGTACGTATATTATGGTATGATTGCTATATGATTGAAAGGTAGTTCTCATGATTATAGTGTAATGTAAAGTGAAAGGCTTACTCACTTGCTAAGTTTCTCTAAAGTGAAAGGATTGTTACTCACTTATGAACACATATGAGCTATTATGGTAAGACGTCTACATAAGGGTCTATTAAAGGCTAATGTGAACTTGTGTGATGACTAAAGATGATTTCAAAAGGGAATTAGATGCTTAGCACCGAAAGTGCATGTAAATGAAATGGGGTCTCACCTTTAGTAAGTCCGGCTCCCCACATGGGTTTCCTCACGTTTAGAAAGTCCGAATTACCTACGGTATATGTTGTCTCATGAGATGGAAACCCCTACGTTTAGTAAGTTAGGGTTTCTAGAAGCAATCTCCTTGACCTTTAACCATGTGCCCACATAGGACTCTAGCTTAGTGGATCCACCTAGATAGCTATGTACGAATGGTTACACCTTAGGTAAGTGTTAACCCTCTCTTTTCGGTGTGGGAGTAGAACACCGAATTCCATGTAGCTCTCATGGTCTATGTCGATTAATGCAATATTTCCCTAATGTAAAACTAAATGAAGGTATGAAAGGTGGGAACTCTTACTAGAGGTTTCTTAAGGATTTCTACATAGTGTAAGGGAGGGTTTGGGACTTCTCTTGCACATTGCACTTGTAGTATCCTAAGGGATGGTTGTAGTAGTGTTCTCTTACGATTATGATGATTACGACTTATGTATGTTGAAGCTATGTTATGTATGATCATTATGAATATGGTAAGTTATGATGAAATAGATCTTATGAATGTATGCATGAAGTAGGTTGCTTAATGTGATACTTGGCTTTGAATAGGGTTATGGGGTTCTATTCTTTGCATTGCACTAGTATTGCTAGGGTTGTCTACATGTTGGGATGATATTATGTTGGTTTGGACTATGATACTTAATTTGTGTGCATATTGGATTTACTTGGCAAAAAGCATGTTTTGACTAAACTGTCGTTTTCTGCATCTTTCAATGGTTTTTATGCATAGTAGCCATACTTAGTACGTGTGTTGTACTAACCCATATTTTTTCCCTTTTCCCAAACATTTAGGTTCGGGTCTTTGAGGATTCAAGCTTACTTCTCAAGACACTTGGAGTTCCTTCACCAAGTTGGTGAGTCCTCAAGTCCGAGGACAAGACCCTATGATCTAGCTTCTATGTTTAGCTTTTTGCTTATGTTGAAAGACATTGTTGTACTTCCTATTTTCAAGACTTCTTATTGATGTAAGGGATAAGTCCCATTTTCGATACTTTTATGTCTAGATGGTGCATTGTGACGAAGTTATATTCTATTTTTCATATATGAAGTGAGGTTGAACTGCCAAAGTAAAAGTTTTAAATTTTCCACAATTTTTATTCTATGATACATGCTATGACGAATGCTAAGGGCTTGTATAAGACCTCTTCGAGGTTGAATACACCGGTAACGACTAGGGGGTGCTCTCGGGTCATTACAAACTTGGTATTAGAGCATAAGGTTGAGAATAATGTAGGATTCTTGTCACAAGATACCACATCTAGTAGAGTCTTGTTCATGGGTGTAAAGCGTGCCACACTTATGAATGAGAGGCTACGAGATGCTTAGGAACTTTCACTCTTTTGTTATTCCATAGTCGTGCCTAAGAGTCTTAACTCTATTTAGTCCTTTTCTTCTAACCCTTCTCTTGTACTTATAGGCAATGAATACAAGAAGGAACAATGCAATGAGGGCCGGTGAGAAGAATGTGAATGAGGTGGTTCCCCCTCAAGCTCCTCAAAACCCTCAAGTTCCTATAAAAGAAGGGGCTATGTCTAATGTTGAGATAAGGTCGGCTATTCATAATTTGACTCAAGTGTTGGCCACTCAAGTTGCTAGGGATGCTAGGGTGCAAGTAAGCCCCAATGCTAAGCACTACCGCTTCTAGGATAAGGGATTTCAAAAGGATGAATCCCCCTACTTTCTTTGGTTCCAAAGTGAAAGAAGATCCACAAGGGTTCAATGATGAAGCGTTTAAGATTCTAGATGCTATGGGTGTGTCTTCTCAAGAAAAGGCGGAGTTAGCCACCTATCAACTCAAAGATGTGGAAAAAGTGTGGTATGAACAATGGAAGAAGAGGAGACCTATTAGAGAGGGTCTAATAAGTTGGACTACATTCAAGATGGCTTTTCTTGATAGGTTTTTCCCCTTGGAACTAAGGGAGAGGAAAATGCAAGAATTCATCAACCTCCGTCAAGAGGGTACGAGTGTGAAGGAGTATGGCCTCAAGTTCACTCAATTGTCCAAGCATGCCCCTACTTTGGTGTCGGACTCTAGAGCTATAATGAACAAATTTGTTATGGTGTATCCGATCTTGTGTTGAATAAATGTAGGTCGGCTATGCTAATCCCAAGCATGGACATTTCTCACCTTATGGTTCATGCCGAGCAAATTGAGGAGCAAAAGCTTAAGCGAGTTGGTAGAGAATTGAAGAGGTCAAGGGCCGATGATGGAAATTCTTTTAAGGTTAGGTTTGAAATCCAAGATAAACCAAAGTTCAAAAAGAGGTTTTCCAACCAAGGTCCTCCTAACACTCCAAGGGTCAACAAAGGTAAAGTGTCTACCCCCAAGCCTCAAGAAGCAAGAGGTGGTGGTCCTTATATGGAGAAGCCTATTTGTACAAAGTGTGGTCGAAAACATGAAGGCAAGTGCCTAGTTGGCACGGGTAATTGCTATTGTTGTGGTAAGAGAGGCCACATGAGGAGGGACTGCCCTATGCTAAAGGCTCAAGGAAGGGAAAATGCTCAAGCACAAGCAAGTGGCCCAACTCCCGATGCTCCTAAGAAGAATCGCTTCCATGCTCTCCAATCCCGAGGTGATCAAGAGAGCTCCCTGGATGTTGTGACCAGTATGTTGCAAGTATTTTCAATAAATGTTTATGCATTGTTGGATCCCGATGTCAATTTGTCTTTTGTAACCCCTTTAGTGGCTATAAAGTTTGATATGCTTCCCGATGTCTTAGATAAACCCTTTTCGGTTTCTACCCCGGTGGGTGATTCCATAGTTGCTAAAAGAGTCTATAAGGGTTGTCCCATATCATTTCCCAATAGAGTCACTTTGGTTGATTTGGCAGAACTTGATATGTTAGACTTTGATGTTATATTGGGGATGGATTGGCTTCATGCTTGTTTTGCGTCCATAGATTGTAGGACCCGAATTGTGAAGTTTCAATTTCCTACTGAACTCATTTTTGAATGAAAGGGAGGAAATTCTGTTCCTAGGGGAAGGGTCATTTCATGTCTAAAAGCTTGTAACTTGATTTCTAAGGATTGTCTCTATAATATTGTGAGGGTCAAGGATCTTGAGTGTGAGATTCCTCCTTTGGAGTCATTCCCCGTAGTGAAGGATTTTCTGGAATTCTTTCCTGATGACTACCCACGATTCCTCTCGAACGAGAAATAGATTTCGGCATAGATTTATTGCCGAATACGCAACCCATTTCAATCCCTCCTTATCGGATGGCCCCGGTGGAGTTGAAGGAATTAAAAGCTCAACTCAAAGATTTGTTGGATAAGGGTTTCATCCAACCTAGTATATCTCCTTGGGGTGCACCAGTGTTATTTGTGAAAAAGAAGAATGGATCTCTTCGTATATGTATTGATTACCGACAGTTAAATAAGGTGACCATTAAGAACAAGTATCCACTCACTAGGATTGATGACTTATTTGATCAACTCCAAGGAGCGAGTTACTTTTCAAAAATTGATTTAAGGTCGGGTTATCACCAACTTACGGTGAGAGGTGTTAATGTTCCAAAAACAGCCTTACGAACAAGATATGGTCATTTTGAGTTCTTAGTGATGTCCTTTGGTCGTACAAATGCCCCGGCGGCTTTCATGGACCTTATGAATCGTGTATTTAGAAATTTTCTAGACTCATTTGTTATTGTCTTTATTGATGACATCTTGATATACTCTAAAGGTGAGAATGATCACATGAATCATTTGAGGATAGTATTGCAGGCCCTCAAAGATCACCAACTCTATGCTAAGTTTAGCAAGTGCGAGTTTTGGCTAAGATCGGTTGCTTTCCTTGGTCACATTGTTTCTAGTGAGTGTATAGAAGTTGATCCAAAGAAAACCGATGAGGTCAAAACTTGGCCTAGACCTTTGAATCCTTCTGACATCCGAAGCTTTTAGGTTTGGCCGGTTACTACCGAAGGTTTGTTGAGGGATTTTCATCTATTGCAACTCCATTAACGGCCTTAACTCAAAATAAGTCCAAGTTCGAATGGTTGGAATCATGTGAAAATAGCTTCCAATTGTTAAAAGATAAGCTCACCTCCACTCCGATTTTGACCTTACCAGAGGGCACTGAAGGGTTTGTAGTATATTGTGATGCTTCCCGAGTGGGTTTGGTTGTGTCCTCATACAGCATGGTAAGGTTATAGCTTATGCATCGAGACAACTCAAGGTGCATGAGAAGAATTATCCAACTCATGACCTTGAGCTAGCGGCCGTAGTCATTGCTTTAAAGATTTGGAGACACTATCTCTATGGGGTACATGTGGATGTGTTTACCAACCACAAGAGTCTTCAATATGTTTTTAGCCAAAAAGAATTGAATCTCCGACAAAGGAGGTGGTTGGAACTCTTAAAAGATTATGATATGAGTGTCCTTTACCACCCCAGAAAAGCAAATGTGGTTGCGGATGCTTTGAGTCGTATATCTATGGGTAGTGTTTCACATATGGAAGAAAAGAAAAGGAAGTTAGCCCGTGATGTACATAGGCTAGCCCGGTTAGGTGTCCAACTTGAAGATTCCCCAAAAGGAGATGTCATGGTCCGTCATAATTTCGAGTCATTGGTTGTTGTTGATGTGAAGTCTAAGCAACATCTTGACCCTATTTTGATGGACTAAAAGAGTCGGTTCTCAACAAAGCAATAGAAACTCTCTCAAGGAGAAGATGGAGTGCTTAGGAACCAATGAAGATTATGTGTGCCGGATGTGGATGGCCTAAGAGAGACAATCTTAGAGTAGGCCCATGGGTCCCGATACTCCATCCATCCGGGAGCCACCAAAATGTATCGCGACTTACATGAGATTTATTGGTGGAACAGAATGAAAAGAGACATAGCAGATTTTGTGGCTAGGTGCTCAAATTGCCAACAGTCAAAGCTGAGCACCAAGGACTGGGAGGTCTAACTCAAGATATTGATACCCCCACTTAGAAGTGGGAAGAGATCAATATGGACTTCGCAGTATGTTTGCCTCGAACCCGTAGGCAATATGATTCCATTTGGGTCATTGTGGATAGATTCACTAAATCAGCCCATTTCCTTCCCGTCAAAGCTTCCTATTCGGTGGAAGATTATGTTAAGTTGTACATTAAGGAGATTGTGAAATTGCATGGGGCCCTATTGTCGAATATTTCGGATAGAGGTGCCCAATTTACTTCCCATTTTTGGAGGTCTTTCCAAAGTGGGCTTGGTACTCAAGTGAAACTTAGTACCGCATTTCACCCTTAAATGGATGCTGAAGCAGAACGCACCATCCAAACCCTAGAGGACATATTGAGAGTGTGTGTCATTGACTTCAAAGGTAATTGGGATGACCACCTACCTTTAATAGAATTTTCCTACAATAATAGCTACCACTCGAGTATTGCTATGGCACCCTTTGAAGCACTTTATGGTAGAAGGTGTCGATCTCCGGTTAGGTGGTTTAAAGTAGGTGAATTTACTCTTCTTGGTCCCGAGGTAGTCTAAGAGGCTACGGAAAAAGTTTGACTTATAAGGGAAAGGTTGAAAACGACTCATAGTCGGCAAAAGTTTTATGCCGATAATAGAAGGAGAGATCTTGTATTTGAAGTAGGTGATTGGGTCTACTTAAAAATCTCACCCATAAAAGGGGTGATGAGGTTTGGTAAGAAGGGGAAATTTAGTCCCCGGTATGTTGGGCCTTATGAGATCTTGAGCGTGTCGGAAAGGTCGCTTATCAGTTGAAATTGCCCATCGAATTAGCCCCGGTTCACCCAGTGTTCCATATTTCTATGTTAAAGAAGTGTATAGGTGACCCGGTGTCCATTCTTCCTCTAGAAGGTTTAGGGGTGAATGAGAACCTTTCTTATGAAGAGGTTCTTGTCGAAATCCTAGATTGTCAAATTAAGAAGTCAAGGAATAAAGAGGTTGCCTCCATAAAAGTCCTATGGAGAAATCACCTAGTTGAGGGTGCAACATGGGAGGCCGAGGCCAACATTAAGTCATGCTACCCTCATCTTGTTCCTCCTACTCATAGCCAAAGTTGAGGTTAGTAGTCTCTCTTAATTAGGTATAAATTGAAAATCATGTGTGTTGATGATTATGACATGATTTCCTTGTATGTGCATATTTTTGTGAGAATTCATGCTTAAAGTTGTATTTTGAGTTTTCATGAATTTTGTTTCTCATGATTGAAAATTGCACCCATAGATGTTGTGTGATTCTGTCTTCATGAGAGTTGTAATGAGCATGCTTGATGTTGTCTTGCTAAAGAAATGTCTTGTTGATTTCTTAATATATATGTTGACGCTCATTGAAAATGGAGAAAGTAGTTCCTCCTATACTTATGTGAAGTAAAGAGTCTGACCATAGTGATGTTGTAGATTAAATTACTATATGATATGATGATATGATATTGTTGATGTGACTGATTGTTGTGCTGCTAGTTTGAGTCATTGTCTCCCTGGAAAGAAATCAAAGTGACATTAGGGGACGAATGTTCCTAAGGGGGAGATATTGTAACACCCCGGAAATTCTATGACTTAAGTTAGAGCCTCACCTTATGAATAATGACTTAAAAATAGTTAAAATAATGTTTATAAACATAAACTAATGTATTTGACTTGGTTTGGAAGAGTAAAAGTCTAAACACCAAGAAACATCCACTACATCTAGAAACTAGAGAAGAATGTGCTCTAGTGTGTCCTTAAGTTTTGGGCAGGTTTGGGAGTGTCGTATGATGGTGTAATCTTTTAAAAAGAGTTAAAATAGGTAAATATATGTTTATAGGGTAAAAACATTCTAATAAGACTCCCCGGGACCATCATAAGGGGCCCCAAGGAGGACCCCAACCTTGCCAAGCAAGCTACCAAGGCAGCTTGCAAATTACTCTTGCAGAGAACAAGGGCGCGCCGCGGACTTGCCCCCCCAAGGAGCAAAAGTTTTGTTCGTGACGCGGTCATGTAACGGACTCTACTGTCTCGAAATTTCATTCCAAATATCTTCAGGGAATAGCTCCGCGTCGCGGACTTGTTCCGCGACGAAAATACAGAAATTCAAAAATCTATTTTTTACTTCATTAAAGAGTCCATTTGAGTGAGGGGTACTTTAGGGACGTGTATATAATGATTTTTAAGTCAAGTTACCACACTTTTATCACTCAAATACAAAACCCCAAAGATTTAAACCTAAAGTTCCTCCTTCTCTCTACTCACTCTCTCTCTCTCTTCTCAAGGACTCCATTGAAGAAGATTGGAATTTAAACAAGAAGACCAACTCTCCAAGGTTTCAACACGGATTTTCGTGGTTAATTCATCAATAAGGTATGGTTTGTTATCACTCTTGGGATTCCTTTCCCCAAGAGGCCCCTTCAAGATGAATTTCAAAATCTCTAATTTCTAGGTTTCAATCCAAAAATGTGGGTCTTCTTTCTAAAGTAAAATTGATGTTATAAAATGACTTTGATTGATGTTATATGAACAATTATGGATGAATTGATGTTGTACTGGTGGTTTCTTGAAGAATTCCCTATGAAACTCATGTTTCTCCTTCTTTTCCTAATTCTAACCCTAGTTTGTATTGGATATTGATTGAAGGCTATGAATTGAATGTGATGTTATGTAATTCATGTTTATATGACGATTCTACCCTAGGTTATGTATAATTTATATGAAATTAAGGTTGAGTCTTTGAATGAAGACTTGAAGGCTATCAAGGGAATATGTCAATTGTTTATATTGATGTTGATTATGTTATTACTTCATGAATTACCTTGTATTATGTATTGGTTATGAAATGCTTAGTGATTGAAGTATGCATGTCCCACGAAGGGCAAGAATGTATGAAGGTTAGTTCTTCTCTGAACTCAAGTATGAAAGGTGAATTACTTAGATTGTAATGACGTTATACCTAATGTGTTGTTGTGGTGTTGATGACCTAGTTTCCTCATCCTTAACCCTCTACACTTGAATTAGCTATGAAGTATGTACGTATATTATGGTATGATTGCTATATGATTGAAAGGTAGTTCTCATGATTATAGTGTAATGTAAAGTGAAAAGCTTACTCACTTGCTAACTTTCTCTAAAGTGAAAGGATTGTTACTCACTTATGAACACATATGAGCTATTATGGTAAGATGTCTACATAAGGGTCTATTAAAGGCTAATGTGAACTTGTGTGATGACTAAAGATGATTTCAAAAGGGAATTAGATGCTTAGCACCGAAAGGGCATGTAAATGAGATGGGGGTCTCACGTTTAGTAAGTCCGGCTCCATACATGGGTTTTCTCACGTTTAGAAAGTCCAAATTACCTACGGTATGTGTTGTTTCATGAGATGGAAACCCCCACGTTTAGTAAGTTAGGGTTTCTAGAAGCAATCTCCTTGACCCTTAACTATGTGCCCACATAGGACTCTAGCTTAGTGGATCCACCTAGATAGCTATGTACGAATGGTTACACCTTAGGCAAGTGTTAACCCTCTCTTTTCGGTGTGAGAGTAGAACATCGAATTCCATGTAGCTCTCATGGTCTATGTCGATTAATGCAATATTTCCCTAATGTTTAAGTAAATGAAGGTATAAAAGGTGGGAACTCTTACTAGGGCTTTCTTAAGGGTTTCTACATAGTATAAGGGAGGGTATGGGAATTCTCTTGCACTTTGCACTTGTGGGATCCTAAGGGATGGTCGTAGTAGTGTTCTCTTATGCTTATGATGATTACGAATTATGTATGTTAAAGCTATGTTATGTGTGATCATTATGAATGGTAAGTTATGATGAAATATAATCTTATGAATGTATGCATGAAGTAGGTTGCTTAATGTGATACTTGGCTTTGAATAGGGTTGTGGGGTTCTATTCTTTGCATTGCACTAGTATTGCTAGGGCTGTCTACATGTTGAGATGATTTTATGTTGGTTTGGACTATGATACTTAATTTGTGTGCATATTAGATATACTTGGCAAAAAGCATGTTTTGATTAAAATGTCCTTTTATGCATGTTTTGAAGGTTTTTAGGCATAGTAGCCATACTTAGTACGAGTGTTGTACTAACCCATATTTTCTCCCTTTACCCAAACATTTAGGTTCGGGTCTTTGAGGATTCAAGCTTACTTCTCAAGACACTTGGAGTTGCTTCCCCAAGTTGGTAAGTCCTTAAGTCCGAGGACAAGACCCTATGATCTAGCTTCTATGTTTAGCTCTTTGCTTATGTTGAAAAGCATTGTTGTACTTCCTATTTTCAAGACTTCTTATTGATGTAAGGGATAAGTCCCATTTTCGATACTTCTATGTCTAGATGGTGCATTGTGACGAAGTTAGATTCTATTTTTTATCTATGAAGTGAAGTTGAACTTCCAAAGTAAAAGTTTTAAATTTTCTGCAATTTTTATTCTATGATACATGCTATGACGAATGCTAAGGGCTTGTATAATACCTCTTCGAGGTCGAATACGCCAGTAACGACTAGGGGGTGCTCTCGGGTCGTTACAAAAGCAATGACTAGGGATGTTGAACCTCGTGTGAATCCTAATGTGAGTACTATGGCCTCGAGATTGAAGGATTTTTCTACGATGAACCCCCCCCCCCCGAGTTCCTTGTTTCCAATATATATAAGGATCCCCAAAGGTTTGCTGATGAAGTTTGCAAGATACTTGGTCCCATGGGGGTGTCTTCTGAGGAGAAGGCGGAGCTAGCTACCTACCAATTAAAAAATGTAGCTCCAATTTGGTATGAATAATGGAAGGATGAGAGGCTAAGAGGAGCGGGTCCCGTAAATTGGGAGTTGTTCAAAGAAGCATTCTTTGATAGGCTTTTCCCCCTAGAGTTCAGGGAACAAAAGTTGATAGAATTCATGAACCTTCAACAATGGGGTATGAGTGTGAAAGAGTATTCTCTCAAGTTCACCCAATTATCCAAATATGCTCCAACCTTGGTGGCAAACTCGAGGGCTAGAATGAATAAATTTGTGATAGGAGTGTCCGATTTGGTTGAAGAAGAATGTCGTACAACCATGCTCCATCATGACATGGATATTTCAAGGCTCATGGTATATTCTCAACAAATTGAGCAGACAAAACTCAAGCAAATGAATAAGGAGGCAAAAAGAATTAGGTCCGATGAACAAGGTCAACCAAGGTCCAAAAAGAGGTCCTACAACCAAGATTCCCCAATGGTCAACAAGGATAGGGTATTTAACCCTAATTCTCAAGGAGGAAATGGAGGTGTTCTTCTTTTGAAAGATCTACATGTGACAAGTGTGTGGGAAGCAACATTTGGGTAAGTGCCTTGCCGGCATGGATAGTTGCTTTGGGTGTGGAAAGAAGGGTCATAAGATTAGAGATTGTTCAACACTCTCGGCAAAAGGAAGAGAGTCGAAGCAAGCTTCTCATGATGGTACGGTTCCTATTCCTCCAAATTATGGTCGTTTCTATGCACTTCGATCTAGAGAGGACAAAGGAGCCCTTCCGAATAAAGGCACTGGTATGTTGATAGTTCCTTAAAGTTGTAAATGTTTTATTAAGGTCCTTATGTTATTTTCATGTTAGCCTTAGTATGGGTTAACTACCAAGGGGGAGATGGTATGTTTAGAAAGTAAGGTTGTTGAGAGTTCTGATATCCCTATAACTTCCTTCTATTCCTATTCAAGCTTGAGACCAAGAGTTCCTTATGGCTTGTTTCATGTTTTGGAGTCATGTGTGATTATGTGTTTCCATGGTCTCCTTATGTTATACATGTTCGTGATGAATTCATGTTTAATGAGAAAATGAGTTTTTATGATTTATGTTCCTCATGTTGATATGCATTTAGTATGAGTTGCCTATGTGTTTTATGAGTCCACAAATTGGACTCATTTAGGGGTTTATTTTAATATAAATAGTGTCCTCAAATGCTCATTTTATCTTAATATCTGATGAAAACTCTTAAATTTCATGTATTTGAAGCTTTAGTAGAAGCATGGAAACTTAGGCACAAAAAGGAACAAGAAGGCTGAAAAGAACATAAAAGTTGAAGCCTAAGCTTTGCCAATCACAGTTGGCGAATCGCCGAAGGGACGCACTCCGCCCTTTGTTCCAATACGCGAAGCCCTGAAGGAAGTGGATCAAAAGGAGATGAAAGGAGCAGTCGGCATGTCACCGATCAGTTCTGCAAAGCAGACATATACCGCCTAATGATCCAGGACACAAATACGCTGAAGGAAAAGCACAAAAGGCGATGAACCAGAAGAAGAGCGAATAGCCGAGTCATTCAGTGATTCCAACTAATGTCGTCGAATGGTCCGCTGGAGCACAATTTTTTTGAAAACTATAAATAATCATTGAGAGTCATAGTTTAGTATCAGATTTTTAGTGTGAGAAACAATTAATATAATTCAAGTACTTTTTATTTTTCCTTTGAGTTTAAGAGGGTTTTGAAAACTTGAAGAAGAAGAGGGTTTCATCTCTACGGATTTAGACTTGGGTCTCTTGATTTCTTCATTCTTGGCCTATAACAAGACTTAAATCTTCATACTCATTTGAATGCAAGCTCATTTAGGTATAAATTTCTATCTCTTGATATTGTCGTTGGGTCTTGCTTGTTGATAGATTAAATGTAGTTTAATGGTGATTTCATCTAGTAGTTGTGGTTGAATTTAATGGGTTTGTAGTTGCAAATACAAGTCCACCCATGTGTTTTCAGCTTGCTCGAGAGAGAGAGGTCGTGAAACCATGACTGCTAGACTAATGGCCTAAGGAGTGGGTCGACATGAGGTTATGCCCGAGAGGGTGAGCCCTAGTCCCATATCCTAACACTCAGCTCGAGAGAGTGCGTGGGGTAAGGCGTAGGCTAGTCTTCATGCGGCAAGTGGGTGTCCGAGAGGAACCCATTTGAAATGGGGTAAGTTGCTAGAGAGAGAATTTATTCCCACGTATAGCTTAGCCTAGTCACTATTACTCTATAAATTCTCTATCGAAAGCATGTACCCAATAATTTAGATTAACCTGCATTCCGGTCACATCCCAAGAATCCCCCTCTCATTGTTAAATTTTCTTGTTGATTTCGCTAATTTTAGCTTCCTTGTGACAAAACCCCCAAATCGATATTTGACACTTTTGTGTCTCCCCCTTTCATTTAAAATGTTTTTAATCATTAATATCTTTACCTACGACTAATTAGAACTAAATTTTATTTTTCTATAAATTTTCAAAACAACTCCCTTGGGATGATCCCAACCTTTGGTTGGTTTACTATATTATCGACGATCGTAGACACTTGAAACAGAAGTAGTGTCATTGGTCACAATAACCATCAAAATGGCGCCGCTGCTGGGGATTGGTGTTATTTGAAAATTTTTAGATTAGCATAATTGTTGTTCTTCTTAAGTAGTAGTTTACTAACCTAATTTTTAGTTTTGTCTAGCTTGTTTGTGTGTTGAGACAGGATCATGAGTATACATGATGGAGATGGTGAACCAATGGAGCACCTCCCAGTAGAAGTGCTGAGGTTGACAGATAGCATCCTGACCTTCAAGAATCTAGAAGGAGAACTTTTTCATGATTCGTGTCTAAGGTTTAAAACACTATTAATACAATGCTCGACTCATGAGATCCCCAATCTAGTTCTACTAGACTGTTTCTATAGGGGTCTAAATCCTAGAAACAAAGGATTAATCGATCAGCTTATCCTAGGTGTCCTTGGGAGATACTCTTATGAAACCGCAGCCAAAATCCTTGACCTCGTGGCTAAAACCAACAAGGATATTGAAAAGGACCAACAATTGATCATTTTGTTCGGTCAGATGGATGACTTGACCAAAAATGTCGAGGAATTGGAGGTGATGTCCAAGGAAAAGAGCAAATACATACCACTTACCGAGCAGTGAATACCTATGGACATTGAAAATAAACGTATCAAGGAAATAATATTAACCATTCTCCATAAGCTAAATGAGAAAGATAGAGTGCTAGAGGAGATTAGAGAAAATGTAGAAGTGCTAAATCAGATGAGCGGTTCTCACTCTAGATCTATCCAGCTAATTGAAACTCTCTTGGGTAATGTAATGCCTCATCTCCATTAGGCGCAAAGTAGGGGGTTGCCAAATGATGTTTTGGCTAACCCCAAAAGTGAAGTTTAGGTGTTAACCCATGTCTTGCCATGATGTTAACTAAGGCGTTGTTTGGGAGGCAACCCAAAACCCTTAACTGCTTTAATTATATTATTTTTGAAACAGAGGTGTTTTGATTTTGTAGGATTGGGCATAAAAAGTTTGTGAAAAAGACATGATGAATTACACAAGTTCAATTGGCGAATCGCCGACTAGATCGGTGATCTCGACAAAGACCTCCGTCTGGATCCTTACTTTGACTGAGAGTCTTGTAAGACTCGACGAGGTAGGTAAACACTCGGCAGATCGCCGAACAGCGGAGCAAATTCAAATAATGTCACCAAATGGATGAGATCTAGATTGTTTTTGTAAAGCCACGGGTCTTGACTTTCAAATTTTTTCATAATCTCTCACTCTCAAGTTTCACAAAATCACACCTACTTAGTATTTTCAGAATTTTTGCACCTTGTAAGTATTCTAGTTGCTTTAGTAGTGCTTGGATTTGTACTAACCTGCTGGCTAGCATCACAGTCTTGACTTAATTGTGATATTTATACTCTCATTGCAAGTAATTTTATTCTATGTCGTGTGTTGTTCACTATGTCGCATTTAGGCCATTAGATGTGCTGAGGTGAGCTCGCCGAATCACTTGGCTGGTCGCCAAAAGACTCCACCTCGCCTTTAATTTCATGCTACTTATAATGAGGGCTCTGTAACTTTTGGCCAAAAATCTTTGATCGACAAAAGCATTCGGCAACTCACTGAAAGTTCCCTTGGTCGTCCTTTGTCTGCACCCTCAAACCTTTTTGCACTGTATCCCTCGGCGGATAAAACCCCGCTCGCCAAAGTAACTTGGTGACTTGCTGATCTATTCGATGAGTTTTTCTGCAATTGTGCCCCTCTAAATTTAATTCAATTGTTTTAACCTCTTCCAAGTTCTTTGCAGAAATGGCTAGATCTAAAGTTGCAGGGAGAAGCAAGCTACCCCAAGGTAAAAAAAAAAAAGGGATTACAATCAACAAGGATACAGATGCATTCAAAAGCAAGGTTGCTAAACTCTCCACAACTGGTGAAAAGGGAAAGGGCAAACACAAGACTCTTAAATTATCAAATGCAAGAACTAACAGTAATGGATTTTATGAAAATGACCCTAACCAATCTGAGAGCAAAGGCGTGAGTTCTGATAAGGATGATATGTTAATAGCACAGAGGGCTGAGTGGTGAATTAGGAAATTGAATGATCCACTCATGGCTAAGACTCTCCATCCTACCACTACTACACCTCTAAGTCCAGAGCAGGCAATCGTATTGGCATCTCCATTCAACGCCCTCTGCCTAAATCAACAAATCGAGAAAAAACTAAGGGGCTGAGGACAATTCTGGAGGAAAAACACTTGTCCATAGACGAGGTTATAGACAGCCACCCAGAGATTATAAAGTGTCTGAGATATCACAAATTCCAAATCTTCACCAAACACCGTGGCCCATATATCCCAAGCTGGGTGAAAGAGTTCTACAGTGCATACAATGCACTAATACCCCAGCAAAAGCAGCTAGCAGCAGCCTTCAAAAAAGTTGACTATGTGGTTGTCAAAGGCAGGAGGGTGAAGTGTGATAGTGACGAAATCAATGCAGTCTTGGTCATGTCCACGAATGTTAGGGATCACTGCTAGTACTTGATCAGAACAAAGAAACTGGATGAGATGAAAAAATGGTTAGCCCCACTAATTTCAGATAAGACTCGAAAGTGGTCGATGGAAGGTGTCCCGATTGAAAATAAAGAACTAAACATAGCCGCAAGGTTCTGGTTTGGTTTTATCAGCAGCATAATTATGCCATCCCAAAATGAGTCGATCTTTCACCTTGCCAAGGCAGCTTGCTTGGGTTGCATCATAGAGAAAACTTAGATAAACTTGGGTACAATCATTGCTTCAAAGATACTCATGTGCGCAAGACAGAGCCGAACCTCACTTTCATTCCCAGTCTTGAACACAAAATTATGCAAACGAGCCCGGGTGCCTCGAGATGCCAAGAAGGATGTGGAAGTGATGCCAACAGCCTCTACTGCTATCCAGAGGATCGAAACCGAGTACCTTAAGGATCAAGAAGAAAGGAAGAATGCAGCATCGGTGGAGTTAGTAAACACAAAATCATTGCCTGCAGAGGCACATATGCCTGCTCAGGTCCTTGAGCCTTCAGGTATATCCATTGTCACTGTTACTCCCATTGACACTCCAAGTTCTCTTATTGTTGCTCGGTATCCAAGACTCACTACCATTGTTGTTGTTTCCTGGCCTCCACTCACATAGGCTTCCTTACTCCGGATGGGACAGCTGGCCCTTTCTGTTGATCGTCGGGCTGCTAGTCTAGAGGTCTCTGTTCCAAGCATGATCCAGATTGCCCTAATTGATGTTGTGACACCTATGAGCACTACCATTGAGGCCCTAGCAGCCAGGATAGCAGTGTGTGAACACAACCAAGGGTCCACAGAGGAGGTAATAGCTTTAAAAGCTGCCAGTACTGAATTGCGAAAAGATGTAGACCATCTGAAGTCCATCGATGTGTCCATGGTCTTTGGAATAGTGGAGATTCCAAACTTCCCTTAAATGCCTCAGACAACCACTAGACATGGGGATAGAGCAAAGCAGATAGCCGATCCTGAGTCAAAAGCAAAGACCGATAAAGAGATGCATGAAGAAACTAAGGGAGATGTAGATGAAGACCTGACCGAGACCAAAGCAATCATGATAGATGTTGTTGTGCAGGCTTCCTTAGCACCTGTTGCTGATCTAGTGGAGTTGTTCCTTCTGGAGGTCACTTTGGGTACTAAAGCCCAAAGAGATAGAACAACCAATTAGCCAGGATTACCTCTTTACCTCCCTATCTGTCTTTCTTTATTTTACATTTTGGATTCTATTCATTGCATCTGAGGACAATTGCTTTTATTTGTGGTGGGGTTAAGGACCACCTTTTGTGTGATATTTGTGACTCATGTTTTTGCTTATGTATTTGGGCTTTGAGGTATCATTGTGTTTTATCTGTTTTTGTGGATGTTTGAACTTATGGCCCCTTTTATTTAAAATTGCAAAACAATTTTGACCCTTTTGAAAAAAATTTATTTTTTGAAAATTTTAGCCACCTCTTGTGTTGAAAGTGGTTTTTCTTGTACAAAATTCAAGTCTCAGTTTTGATCAATACCGATGACTTGAATGGTGCTCTCAATTGAACAAACATGAACTTGCGGCTGCGACGAGGCAAAATGAAGGTGCATAGACAATATGTGAACTCTTTACATCTCGTTGTAATTAGCCATTTATCGAATTGATTCTCTTGTAATGACCGTTGCATACTAGCAAAAGTGTGTGGTCTTGTTCGACTTAAGTATCAATGCCTTTTGTGATGAGCTTACTTTGAACCTTGCATGAATAAACCTAGAATTTTCCCCGTTAGTCTGATTGATTTAGTAAGGTGTGCTCTTGAAATGATGTTAGGCAACTTTTGAAGAGTGTGAGCCAAATTTGGCATATACCTCTTTTGTGGCCTACCCGTGAGCATGTGAAACTCTCTTGAACACCCTTTGAGCCTTCCCTTTCTTTGGAAGAACCTTGATGAACGCTAGACTGTACTTGACCCACTACATATAATCCTCTTGATTTGTGGTTTAGTGAATAGCCAACTTAGGCCAAAAGCCTAAGTTGGGGGTGTGGTGAAAAGGAAAAGGAGAAGTCAAGAAATGCAAGAAAAGTCTCCCTTAACCTATGGTGTTGCGGAACAATGGAAACCCTCCATAAAAATAAAGTTGTGGAATAAAAGTACAAAACAAATTGGGTTTCCAAGCAATCCATGGAGGTGAATAAATGACTTAGAAGCACTAGAAAAAGAATTGATAAAGGAAAAGAAGAGGATGCCTTGAGAATACCACATCTCATGAGGAAAAAGTCATTGAGCCTAAATGACCATACATTTGCACTCAGCCCCATTACAAGCCTTAGAAAGACCTTTTTGATCTTGAGTGAGCCAAACCAAAGATCGATTAGAAAATAAGGGCAATCTTATGGGTGAAAACAAGCATTGAGTTCCTCTTTGTGAGTGTGAGCGTTGTATCTGATTCTTGATCTTCAATTGATTAACCTTTGTGTGTGAATATGTGATCATTCTTTATGTGAGGGCATTCAGATACTTTTTGTTGAGCTTGAACTTGCACAAGTAGCAAGTATTGCGAGCATGAAAATATTTGGTAATGGTGTGTCACAACTTAAATATTTGAGTACACAATTGATCTTTACATGACTAATTTGAGTCTTGATGTGTATGTTCATGATTTAGTCTTGTGTAGCACTATTTGAGATATCCTATTTGAACTACTGAACTTGAGTTTTACTTGAGGAGAAGCAAAAGTTTAAGTTGGGGGTGTTGATGAGTCCACAAATTGGACTCATTTAGGGCATTATTTTAATAGAAATAGTGTCCTCAAATGCTCATTTTATCTTAATATCTGATGAGAACTCTTAAATTTCAGGTATTTGAAGCTTTAGTGGAAGCATGGACACTTAGGCGCAAAAAGGAACAAAAAAGCTGAAAAGAACGTAAAAGCTGAAGCATGAGCTTTACTAATTACACTTGGCGAGTCGCCGAAGGGACGCACTCCGCCCTTTGTTCCAGTACGCGAAGCCCTGAAGGAAATGGATCAAAAGGAGATGAAAAGAGCAGTCGGTGTGTAGTTGATCATTTTTGCGAAGCAGAGATATACCGCCCAATAATCCAGGGCACAAACACGCTGAAGGCAAAGCACAAAAGGCAATGAACCAGAAGAAGAGCAAATCGCCGAGTCATTCGACGATTTCGACTAATGTTGTCGAATGGTCTGCTGTAGCATAGATTTTTTGAAAACTATAAATACCCATTGAGAGTTATAGCTTAGTATCATATTTTTAATGTGCGAAACAATTCATATAGTTTTAGTACTTTTTATTTTTGCTTTGAGTTTGAGAGAGATTTGAAAACTTGAAGAAGAAGAGGGTTTTACCTCCAAGGATTTGGACTTGGGTCTCTTGATTTCTTCATTCTTGGCTTGTAACAAGAGTTAAATCTTCATACCCATTTGAATGCAAGCACATTTAGGTATAAATTTTTATTTCTTGATGTGTGGCTAAAAACCCCCATTCTTGGTGTGTGATTTAGCGAATATGGGTTAATATTATTGTTGGGTCTTGCTTGTTGATAGATTAAATGTAGTTTAATGGTGATTTCACCTAGTAGCTATGGTTGAATTTAATGGGTTTGTAGTTGCAAATACAAGTCCACCCATGTGTTTTCGGCTTGCTCGAGAGAGAAGTCGTGAAACTAAGACTGCTAGACTGATAGCCTAAAGAGTGAGTCGACATAAGGTTATGCCCAAGAGGGTGAGCCCTAGTCCCATATCCTAACACTCAGCTCGAGAAAGTGAGTGGGGTAAGGCATAGACTGGTCTTCATGCGGCAAGTGGGTGTCCGAGAGGAACCCATTTGAAACGGGGTAAGTTGCTCGAGAGAGAATTTATTCCCACATATAGCTTAGCCTAGTCACTATTACTCTATAAATTCTCTATCGAAAGCATGTACCCAATAATTTAGATTAACCCGTATTCAGGTCACATCCCTACAATCCCCCTATCATTATTAGATTTTCTTGTTGATTTCACTAATTTTAGCTTACTTGTGACAAAACCCCCAAATTGATATTTGACACTTTTGTGTATCCCCCCTTTAATTTAAAATGTTTTTAATCGTTAATATCTTTAGCTACGACTAGTTAGAACTAAATTTTATTTTTCCATAAATTCCCAAAACCACTCCCTTGGGACGATCCCAATCCTTGGTTGGGTTACTATATTATCGACGAGCATAGACACTTGAATCGGAGGTAGTGTCGTTGGTTACAATAAGCATCAATGCTTCATTAGGTGAATTGTTTAACATGCTTAAATTTGCTTTTGGGAGTAATTGCATAAATTGCTTTATGATGTTATGATGAGCATGCTTTGAGTTGTAGAAGGTAATTCCTCCAAGGATATGAGTAATGTTGAAGTTTTCATGCATAATGAGTTTGTAGATGTAGTTCCTACTTTCTTGTGTTGCATGGAGTATGTGTGAGATGGAGTTGATGTTTCCTCCTAGTTTTGTGCATTGTGTATGATGTTTCATGCATGATGGGATGCTAGTCTTGAGTCTTTATTTCCCTAAAGTGTTTAAAGTGTCATTTGAGGATAAATGTTCCCAAGGGAGGAGATATTGTTACGACTCGCAAAACTAGTAGGTGAAACTAGAGCCTAGCAAGTATGTTGTTGAGTTTGATATGGGGTTTTGTGTTGAGAAATGAGTTCCCGATTTTAGGTTGAGGGGTTGAGGGGTTTAGGGGTTAAACATCAAGGTAAGACTCCCCAAGGACTAACCAAGGGTCCTTGAGGAAGACCCTAAAGCCTAACCCCCAAAGCTCCCCAAAACTGCCTAAGCTGCCATTTTAGGGCCATCTATAGATGGCACCTACGGCCAGTAGGTGGACCTACGCCCCATAGGTGGGGCGTCAAGGGTCAGGCCCCAAAATGAAGAATTGCAGCCACCATCCACAGACCTGCAGGACGGGGCATCAATACACCCATGGTACGTAGGTCCAAGTGCGTGGATGGCACCTGTGTTGCTGCCCAATCTCGGCCTTAGGAGGAATAAGTTAGTAAATTCCTTTTTAGGTTAGTTCAGTTAAGGGATGCATTATATTGATTATTTAGAGTTAGTTAAGGCTTTTTAAAGTATTAAACACCCTTTTTCAATTCATTATTCCCTAAACACAAAAATAGAAACCACCTCCCCTCCAAATAATTCTCTCTAGAAACCACCATTGGAGAAGAAGGAGTCAAGGTTTGGAGCTCAAGATTTCATCTTTTCTCTTCAATTTCATGGAGTTTCTTCAATTGAAGTATGGTAGTATTCATCCTTGGTCAGTTTCCATCCAAGGAGCCCCTTAAAAAGATGATTTCAAAGTTTCCAAAATCCCCCAAAACCTAGGGTTTTCAATCTATGGCATGGATTCATTTTCAAAACGATTTCAATGTGTTACTACTGTTTTTAAGATGAATTACCTATGAATCCATGAATTCCCCTATTTTGTCAAATTGGACCTGAAAATGTAGGTGATGATTGATGTGGGTGGATTGTGATCGAATTATGCATGTAGTAGTTAATCTAATTGAAATATGTGAATATACATGAATAGAATAGTGATACAAGATGTGAATCATGAATTGTGATATAGGGTTCTTAAAGGGCTATGAATGAAGAACCTATACATTGCTATGAGAATTATGTATATGCTTTGTGATTTCAATGAAAGTAATGTGATCATGACTATAATGCAATGGTGGCGTTGTTGAAAGGTTATTCTCACATACACACACTCATGAATGAAGAATGAATGAAGTTTCTATGATTATGTTAATGATGATGTGTTGATTGAAAGGCTATTCTCAATTGTACACTAATGGATGATAATGACATATTGTGAAAGGACTTTCTCAGAATATGGGGATTCTTAGTTGAAAGGCTATTCTCATCTTTGAATCTATGAACTATCTAATGAATGAATGATGGATTTGAGATGGATACCCATTCATGAGTTGAGGCGGAGTATCTAGTAACAATCTCTTATCTCATAATAATGAACTAAAGTAATAAAAGTTAAATACTCCGTGGGGAATAATGCTAAGCACCGAGTGGATATGAATTGAGATGGATGCTTATCTATGAGTTGAGGCACGGTATCTAGTAGCAATCTCTTGAGATGGATGCTCATCCGTGAGTTAAGGTGGGGTATCTAGTAGCAATCTCCCTATCCCATAACTATGTGCCGACATAGGTTTATAGCTAGTGGATCCACCTAAGCTAAATGTTAACGGTCCTACCTTAGGCAAGTAGGAATCCTTTATTCGGTGTGGGTAACATTGGAATTCCATGAATTGCTCACATGGTCTATGTCGGTTAAGGCTTTACCCCCACAAAGAATGATAATGAACTATGGCTTCTCAAGAATGCACTACTTAGTGTGGGTTGGGGTATGGGACTTCATCCATGCATTGCACAAGTAGGCTTTTAGAGTAGTCACGGTGTGTTCCTTTATGTTATAATGTTTATGATCAAGGATATGAGTTAGGTACTATGGTTACTTAAGAAGTTCTATGAAGTGTGGGTGGTTGTATGGGATGCCATTCATGCATTGCACTAGTAGGCTTTAAGAGGGCTATGGTGTGTTTCTCTAATGCCATAATGTTAAATGAAATAAATGTGCTTATAATGATGCTAATGAGAATGTTGACTTAAAGGCTAAATGAAATGATGAATGTTTAACTTGGATTGTCTTTATGAGTTGTTTTCCTTGTCATGACTTATTAAATGTGAATGTTCCTTATGCAAGAGTATTGACTAAAGATGAGTATGAATAATGGTATGTTCGTCTATGGTGGCCTCAATGTGGTACTTAGTAGGAATAGTAGTATGGGATGATATTCTTACATTGCACAAGTATAGCTTAGGGTTACTTAAGGTGAAGTTTCTAATGTGTTGTAATGGCTTTATGTTGAATATACTTGTATCTTATGCCTATTATACTAAAGTTCATGATGTTTCTCAAAAATTGGCATAATGTCTGGTTTTCAACCAAAATGTCCTTTTTAAGCATGATTTTTGCATGGCTATCATACTTACTACATTTTTGTGTGCTAACCCATATTTCTACCCTTTTTCTACAAAGTGTATGTTCCGGCAGTTGAGTTGATTCTTTCTAGTTCAAAGTGCTTGCATTGAGTTCTTCCAAAGCTTGTGGTATGTCCTCATGGATTCGAGGACAAGTGCTTTACTGATGTTTCATGTCTTTCATTGTACTAGCTACTTTTTGACTTTCTATTGTAAGGGTCGTGACCCTACTTTTGATTCAAGATGTTTTTAGATGGCCATGTGAGACAAGTAGACTTCCATTGTTTTAAAGGATGTTTTCGATTTCATGGATTTAAAGAAAAGTTTTAAATTCCGCACTATTTCATATGTCTTATGTTATGAATGCTATGAGGCTCTTCGGAGTCTTGTACGTCGTGTTATGTTCGGGGTGTAGGCTCAAGTCGTAACAGGGTGTTACACTCAAAATCAATGCAAATGACATGTTCACACAAATAATGAAGTGATGACCATTTTCATAATAATGCACAATTCACAACAACATAATCGTGATACAATATCAACAATTAATCAATAAACTTTCCGAACTAGTGTCAACACATTACACGCCAATAATTAAGCACATTGCCTTTTATTACCTTTTTTCTATCATTATAATTATTCAACATGGACAAGTAAACCCATCACCAAGTCCCATTACCCCTCAACACGTACCGCAAGGAAATACACGATTCTATGCACTTAACAAGGATTTAAAAATCCACTCGCCTCAAATAGCTGAACAATCACTCTGGGACTTGACTCTTTCCTTTTGTTGGACTTCCAAATCAATGCAATCTATTCAAATAATAATCACAATAATATTTTGAAACTAACAACACCCAAATGTATAATCAAGTTCCTAAGTTTCAAGCCTAGGATTAAGTCTCAATTCCTCCAAATATCATAAATATAATGGTATTTATATAATACGATATAATCAATGTTTGATTACCGAGAAAAGGCCCAAAATAGTCCCTCGTCTTTGGGTTAAGACTCAAAGTCATTTGAGTTTTCACTTGGAGCATTAATAGTCCATCATGTTTGCAATATTGGTGCACTTTTGGTCCTCCTCCTAAATTTTGCCTATTTTTTAACTTTGTTTTTATCCATAATTTATGTATGGAATGTTCAATAGGTCATTTTATATATTTAGTAGAAATAATAACTCCATGTGAGAGAATATGAGAAGAAAACACCTTGTTTTGTTTAGTAGAAATTGTATTGCAGGTAAAGTCGAGAGGTTCATCACGATGATTTCACATGCAATAGTACAAATTTTTCTTTTCTTGCAACGTCATATGTCAAGATGTTCTTAGTTTAGCTGTAGTAATATTTCTAGTAAATAGAACAAGGTGTTCTTCTTCTCACCTTCTCTCACATAGAGTTATTATTTCTACTAAAATATATAAAAAGACGATTGAACATTCCTTACATAAAATTGTGGACAAAATTAATGTTAAAAAATAGGCAAATGTTTTAAGGGAGGACCAAAAGTGCACCAATATTGCAAACATGAAGGACTATTAGTGCTCCATGTGAAAACGCAAGGATGACTTTGAGCCTTAACTCAAAGATGGACTATTTTGGGCCTTATCTCTTTGATTACCTATATTTGTATGTTAAAACTTCAATTGTAATGTAACAACTATAAGGTAAATTCCAAAATTTAAGCTAAGTTATACCATCTGTAACCTCCACCATGAAATAGTAACCCAATTCCAACATATTGTAGCCAATGATTAATCCATCATTATTTTCTTATTAATCCTCAATAATTGGCCTTAATTTTCCAATTCAAGTTAAAGTTGGCTGCCATTAATGTACATATAAAAATATTAAACTTCCACCAAATATAATAATGGTTGAACATGTATATAACTAGAAACTAACACTTAGCATAACTAAGTTGATATTTGGATACATCTATTTTTTTTTTTCCTTTTACCTGAAGCAATTATGAAACAGTAATTTTGTCTTCTCTTCTGGTGGTCACTGCACGGTAATCCTTTTGCTATAAGGTTGTTGTTTTTCCCTTGCCCAATCTACGATTTATAAATATTAAACCCTACTAACTTATTTTAATATACGAGTCAAGTGATATACAATATTAAGTTAATTATGGACTTGGCCAATTAAACACCAACTAAATAAATTAATTATTTAATAAATATTAAATAGCCCTAGTTATCGAATAGTTTACAATTCACAAACCAACTTCAACGATTGACCAAAAATATTATGGGCAACTATCGGGAGGGATAAATTGATAATTTTAAGAAAATTTTCAAAAATGACCTCTTGGGTCATTACATTATTCACCACTAAAATCCATGTTCGTCCTCAAACATAAGCAATAAGAAGAAAGGAATATTCGACTTTACTAAAACCCTGAGGTATGATCTTCTAGAGTCAGTATTCATCAGTCTAAGTGAGCTTCTCTGTAAGACCCTTCTATCAATAACAACGATTAAGAACTGAACTTTCGAATCAAAATTAGGCATATATACAAATTAGGCTTGATTACCAATTAGACACTGACTAACTCATGAACCCAATCTGAACTGAAACTCTCTGAATTATAACACAACCACTAGGACAAATTTTTTCTCACATAACTACAATAAAATTTTAATCAGTACCAAACAACCAGGAGTGAACCTGAGCCAATCACCACACAACTAATAATGCACAAACCATCATAGATCTTATCAAGATTCCCTTCTCACATCATAATCTTTCCATGAGCTTAATTTATAAGAATCTGATCTTTAGGCATCGGGTACTCATCAAGGGAGAATCAAACTTATCTAACCCAAAGAAGAACAAGATCAAGTAACCACCCAACAAGCTATACACCCCAGGATGCATAACCTTCAACAACACTGTCGGATAACTATAACTATTCACGGGAGTGCTTCTATAAGTTCTCTTAAGTAAGGTCGTACGTATAAAATCACTGTTATACTTAAACTATCCCAAACAATACCAAATCGGTCATTACTTAAATGACCAAGTCTTCCCAAGGATGCCACTCACATTGAAGACAATCGCAGAATCGTTACACCCAATCCACCACTAGAATTTCACCCATAGATGTGAAAACATATATGGCATAAGCAGTGAATCAATCATACTCCAAATAATGTATAGAACGAAGAAGGTGGTAACATAAGAAGGTACCAAACCAAGGTCGAATAACGAAAGATACTCTCTCCATTGTGCCCATATCAAACATTTACACTCGTCTGACTCTATCTCTTTACTTGTTAGCTACCCATAATCAATTAGTCAGGTCCCCTTTACAATCGTACACATACTCAATTTATCAAACCCCACATACTCTCACAGTATATAATGAAGCCACCATTCTTAATACTAACAAACATCATAACCACATTAGCCACTTACCTTACGCTCAAACTATAACTATTATCATAGTCTTCTTATCAAACATATTTTCGCCTCTAAAAATTTCAAATTATGGTTACCTCTCTTTCCATTTAAGCATTTCATGACATATACGAGTCTCACCCAAGACTGATAACACTAATTTTAGATCCCCATCGAGAAATAGCTATTAAATCACACCCAATGTCAACTCCACGCAATTTTTCACATACCAAGTTTCAATTACCATTCAACCTATCATATACCTCATGTCAAAACTTAGAGAGATTCTTGGTCACCCCAATAATTATGTATACTATGAGCACATAACCTCTATTTACCATCAAATGTCTATGTAATGCAATAACACAGTCTATGTAGTCACATCAACAGAGTAAGTCTGTACCAAACTACTTTACATCTCAAAATCATATCTAAACTCATAGGTAAAAATCAATAGAACCTTCAACTACAAATCAAGGGTTTGTACGAGAGGTCTTATTCCTTTACTTTTCTTAAATTCTTCCCATGATGTAAATTCTAAATATCTTGAACCCTTCAATACACAAGACTCTTGTTCCTTTTGTTGACTCGCTTACCAATCTTATTCCTTGGCCAACAACCCATGACATTTTTACCTTATCCTCTAAACCAAAATAATACGTGAAATCCTTCCTTAGGTCCTTTAATAATCAAAGGTAACAAACTTAAAGACCCAAACCATGCATCAGTCCTTCAAAATGGTTAATACCCCCACACAATTAATTATTTTTTACCTTATCAATTCATACCTTGACTAAATCTACTATCACGAATGTAGACTTACAATGAAGAACTTGAATTTTGATTCTAGCCATGTAACCTAATTCCCTTATCTATTAATATTAGCTCATACCTCGATGATTTTATAAAATTGCATACCTTATCTTATCCTTGATCGCCTCTCCATCGATTTTATTGTATTCATCGTCAAAATTTAAATCATACCAGATAATCAACTCAAAACCATAAGAGAACTTATCACAACCCTCTAATCAAACTTACGTAGACACCTTTTTCAACTCTTACCTAGCAATTTTTAACCAATTTGATGAACATGTGGCACTATTATCATAACCAAAGCAAAACACATGGAACCACATATCTGAACCCAGTTCTCCACTCTATCTGAAGATAAGTCTTTGGCCCTTGCAATCAGAGTAAATATTCTTGTTCTCGCCTCTTTTCGCTACATCCCATTAATTCCTTTCATTTATGACTCTAGTTCATTTCAATTCTATTCGAGTGGAGTCTCAAAATATCCTACAACTTTCCATACAACCAGGCTACACACCAAATAGTAGAAAACCATAATTTTAGATGCACGCAAGTTGTTATTACCATAGAAAATCAATTTAAATAAAAATTCTTATCATATGGTTGCATCCTGGTCATAACCTTTCACAAACTCTTAATACCTTTATGCTCAGTAGTCATAGTCATCATCACGAAGTCAACCTTATTATCAGCATGACACCTTAAACCTGCTTATACCAATCAAAATTCTAATGGACTAACCCGATTTTAAATATACTCTATTACTAAAATCCTCAATTACCTTCACACAAGTATACTCAATGAGACTTGTTTTACCCATAAGATTGTCATTCTGATATTGATCCATTCCCTTAAAGCTTACGATGAAATCACCAGATCTCATTTACAATCCTCATGATACACTTCACAACCTAAACGCATTAATACAGTACCAAAGATCCACAACTAAAATTTCCCTTATAAACAATGCTTAAGTCATTCATCCGTAGTAATAAACTAGTTGGTTTCTAAAATATGAATGCAACATCAAATCTCATTATATAAGCATGTGATACAACTGATAACTCCTTAAGTAGTTAGTATTCATGCTTAACAATCGATGTATCCATTTCCATATACCACTACTACCACATCATGAAAGTTCATTAGATCTATCACTAGAACACATCATACCTCTCGAGAAAATTGTACTCAAATAACCCACACATTTTGACTCTTGGAGTAGTTGTAGTACATTACCAAATCTATTTGGTCTCTAATCCAAAGTGATATGCATTCTTTCATAGATCAGGTAGATAGTAGGAGTAACACACTCTAAAACTCTAACCAAGTAAGAACCGGTACAATTGTAGTAGTCGTATCATAACCCTCTTTGATATAAACTCAATATATAAAATCGTAGTAGAGATTCAGACCTCAATTGGAATAACATCATTTTCATCATTCTCTAAAGAACCAATACATGTATTGACAACTTTACTCACTGTAGTTTCCAAGTTATAGTGTTCATTCTCTAGCCATCCTTTTAATTATTCCATTTCCAATTGTCGAACCACTCTAGATATTGTCCATACCACGCAAGTAATATTCCTATTGTAGGGGTGACAAACCTTAAAAATATAACATTTTCATGAAGTTCCTCAAACCATTGTTCAACTTCACCATTCAAATATCCTCAAAATGCATCATCAAGTCATCTTTTTACTCAACCCTTTTGAATCGTTGAATATTATAATTTTAACCACGCATCCTTTTCACAAGTCTATCACTTCCACCTTAGCACCAAATCTAACATTCAAGACATACACAACACACCATCTTCTCACATAAAGAACTATGCACGAGTTATCACTATGAATGAGACAATGGAATGAAGCGATTAGAATCAGACCAGATCAATAATGCACGATAGAAATTAAAGAAGCGAAGATTTTTCCTGAAAGTCACCATAGCCTCTCGGAGATAAGTACGGACATCTTCGTACCGATCCTCGAGACTATACTTAGACTTGGCTTGAATGCACGTGAGACCTATGAACCTGGGGCTTTGATACCATTTTGTCACAAACCAAAAAGGGATGTGATGGCACTCATATTATCCCACCAAGGCAAGTCAACCTAAAATCCAACTAATACGATAAATATGGAAGTAAATGAGAATAAAATCTGATACTATAAAATAATGTAGAAAATAAGGTCAACGTAAATATACCCTCAAAACCTGGTTGTCACGTGCACAAGCCCTTAATGTAATACACTAGAATTGTAAGAAAACATAAGTCTCAAATGATATTGTCTCTAGAATAAACCAAGATCATAAATAGGAGTAAGAAGGTCCGCTGAGATAATAAACAATTACCTCACAAATATCCACAGGAAGCCTCGAAAAAGAAGAGAATAGAAAGTATCACAAAGATTTGGGCTCATAACCTAAAAGAATGTAGAAGCAAGGGGTGAGAACCAAACCACACGGTACTCAGCAAGTAAACTTCTGAACACAAGCTAAGGGAATAGAATACGGGTATTCCTTACACCCCAACTAAACCTCCACATCTACAATATTCATAAAACAAGCCAACCTAACAATTCACAATTTACATAGCACATAGCTCAACAACAGCACTCTAACAATTACATATCCTTAACAACAATCTCAATATTCATCAATCACAAGTTCCACAGAAAGGCACTCACAAGATCAACAACACACAAGATCAAGTTAACCAATGATAAAGATGTGCAATGCAATGAAATGTAATGTAAATTATAGAGATGCATGTCTGACCTAACGATACACACCCGCTCTCTCTCAGTTCGGGACTCATGGAGGACATATATGTCCATGCATCTGTCACGGCATGTGACACGACCCTCGATAATAAAATTTGTTACATCGTGTGACACGTCCCTCGATAATAGTATCCATTGTAGCGTGCGACACATCCCTCGAATTATAATATCCATCACGGCGCGTGACACATCCCTCGAAATGTTATATCCTCTTTAATTTCTTAGTCTTCCTCAATTCACATAACACTTATCATAATCATGTCTCAAAATCAATGCAAATGACATGTTCACACAAATAATAAAGAGATGACTATTTTCACAACAATGCATAATTCACAACCACACAATCGTGATACAACATCAACAATTAATCAATAATCCTTTTAAACTAGTCTCAACACATTACACACCAATAATTAAGTACATTGCCTTTTATTAAGCTTTTACAATCATTAGAATTATTCAACATGGACAGGTCAATTCATCACCAAGTCTCGTTACTCCCCAACATATACCATAAGGAAATACACGATTCTGCACTTAACAAGGGTTTAGAAATCTACTTGCCTCAAATAATTGAACAACCACTCCGGAACTTGAGTCGTCCCTTTGGTTGGACTTCCAAATTAGTGCAATCTATTCAAATAATAATCACAATAAGATTTTGAAACTAACAACACCCAAATCTATAATCAAGTTCCTAAGTTTTAAGCCTAGGGTTAAGTCTCAATTCCTCTAAATATCATAAATCTAATGGTATTTATGTAATACGATATAATCAATGTTTGATTACCTATATCTATATATTAAAACTTTAATTAAAACATAACAACTATAAGGTATGTCTGACCCCATTTTTCGCAAAATAGGTTTTGTTGCACGACCTAACAACTCTTTTGGGTTTGTTTGAATAAAGAGTCGCCACCTAACGAATTAAGGCACGTTAGGGCACCTATCTAACCTAACTAATTATAATTAAAGGTCAATGAACCAGAGATCGGATAAGGGTTCAAATTATCTCGAGAAGAAGGTGTTAAGCACCCCTCGAGGTCAACAACTATGGGTCCCGATCGTATCTCATAATTTATGTGGGCGTTACAAATAGCAATTAAGGTCACTTTTTATTAACAATTAAGCTAAATATTTTAGACTAAGTGATAATGTAAATAAACATTTAACACGAATAAAAATAAGAGATAAGCAAGGAGATAGAAGATAGACAAGTAGATAGGCGAAAACCATTTTTTATTTGTTAAACTACCCCAAGCAATTATAATTATAAACAAATAGAAAAGGGAGAAAGGGAAAGGAAAACTACAAAACCTTACTTAACATCATTCTACGGATCAGTGCTCGGCTTATTATTTGGAAAGGCAAAACTAATGTTTTGTCATTTTATGCTCGAATCAACTTCCATCATCTCCGTCTAAAAGGTCTAACTACCCCTACCTCACATTCCACATGCATTTTCCTAGAAGGTGCTAACGTCCACGTTTAATGTCCAATAGGCATTGGACCACTATTAAGGTGGTTTTAGACAAAAGTAAAATATAGGCTCTTAATTAGGCCCTCTTAACGCCAAGAAAAACATGTTGGATGAGCATTTGGCACATAAGTCTCAAATTGGCCTCTAGGTTAGGTTATTTAGCATGCTTGCAAACACAACTACAAGTGAAAGGTCACATGCAAAGTGTGTGGCATACAAACATTCAAGCAAGCAACACAACAGTACAACAATAAATTAATAAAAGGGGCAGAAAACTATGACATAGTATAGAATTTATTTATTTTAATGATATTATAATCAGAGGCAGACCAGAAAATACAGCATGCAGGAATTGTTTATTATGTCACGACCCAGGGGTACACCCTAGATGTAACAAGGTGTATAAGACCCCGAGAGGCCTCATACATGCCCCTTAGCATATCATAACATAAAGTAATAGAAAATGGGGCGGAAATTTAAAACATTTTCAATAATATCAAAGTTTCATAAAACGAAGCGGAAGTATTTAACACTTGTCTCAAACCATCTAATACTTGAATAGTCTTAGGGACACAGCCCATACAATAGTTCTAAAACATAAAAGAAAGACACAAAGGAAAGGTGGTCAAATTCCTGATGCTATGACGACTCACCAAATCTTCACTCCTTACTCTACTACGAACCTAGCCACGGGGATGGAAGTCAATATCGTCGGACCCTACATTTGATAAGAATGTAGGCAAGAGTATGCGTTAGTACAAAAATGTACTAAATATGATGGCTAGCATAAATCATCAACAAAAGTATAACATAGATATTAGTCAACATAAGACATATACCATAATCATAAGAAGAGATAATAACATAAGACATAGGCTATAAGCATAAGAAGTAATAACATAAGTCATAAGAATATTCAATACACATAAATCATTATATCATAAGAGGAACCACTACTACAAAACTAAACTTTAGCGACAATTATTTTGCGGCAATAAGCTATTTGTCTCTAATGTATTCATGAGAGGCATAATATCAACAATTAATGCATAATTTCCAGGAATAAATATATTTTTGTAGCAATTCCAAAAAATAGCCGCAGAAAACCTTTTTTTTCTAAAATTAAAACTCCCGCTTTCTGTAAGAAATTTTATTTCCTGCCTTTCTCCAAATTCTGTGGAAAAAAGAAATCCTATGAAATAAGGAAAACACTACTAAAAAAACTCTCATACGTATGCTAATAAGGAAAATAATATTCCTAAAAAGATTTCCCACACACGAGGATTCTAAATCCTTAATCACTTAGAATTGTGACGTTCATCAGCAGTCAACACATATTCACTCAAAACAATGACCTTCCAGCAGCCAGTATTTACTCGCAGCTGCAACGTCCAACTCCCAATATTCACTCGCAGTAGATACGTCCAGGAACAAAGAAGTTTTTAGATCTGTAGGTCGCTCCTCTCCTCTATTTCTATCTACTCTATTAACCTTGTTAATCTGTACATCTTCGTTGAGAATTTAACATTGTAATTTATTTTCTATCATGTTCAATAATCATTATTTACTCATTAACTGGGAATAAACAGAAAATATACTTGACGAAGTAATCAATATTTAAGTATTAATTGTGATTTCCAAGTGATTTGAGATTCATAAAATAAATATTTTTGTGTTTGTGATCTCTGGCTGCTATCACTTTGATTGCAATTGATTAAATTGATTCATCAGTTAATATACATTAAGGTATGTGGCTGTTATATTAAGGCATATACTTGTTAGTATATTTAGGCAAGTGGATTTTAGTTCGTCTGTAACCTATGATCATTGAAAAGTTCTATTCTGAATTTGAGAACTAGAACAAAAAACAATTGTTTCGTTTTACTATGACTTGAGATCTATTTTTTGAAATTTCAAGTTTAACGATTACATAGAGCCTATATTGTTTAGATTCATGTCAGTACAAAAATTTATATTTCAACTCCATGAGCTCTCTATTGTTGAGACCTTTTGGTCTATTTTTTGGTAGGTTTAGCATTGTCCTTGAATCATCTATTTAATACTCTTGTCGTTCGTTTAACTCTTTGTTTTAGATGTTTATTAGAACATATGTTTGTTGGCTTCAATATTAGCTTGCATAACAATCTTTATTAGCTTCACTGATTTGTATGTAAATGGTGGTATATGGAGTGAGCGTAGAACTGCAGAAGATATATCCACCCTACTATGTACCCATCAATAAACTATGAATCACTAGTCTAAGTGGCTTAGAACAACTATGTTTCTTTTAATTGGTTATATAAATGTTACAATCTATTAGAGATACCTATTACGGCTCCCTCATTTTAGCCCTATGGAAGAGTACCTTTTTACGCAGGTTTGGGATTTAGATTGTAAAACAAATTCAAATGTACTGGTTAGATATCCTGCATATCAATTATTCTTTTTGGTAATTAACTGTATATTCATTAATCACCAAATGGTATTTACAAAACATAACAACTACATCATAGTTTGCTAACCAGAAGAACAAAACTCAAAGGAGATACAACTTCATAGAAAGAGAAGTTGTTGCAACCTAGAACTAATGGCCTTAGGAGCCCTCATACTACACATATAAGCTACCTCTTTAGCAATGTGTTCAAGATTTCTACTTTTGCCTTCAAAAGATATGTGTTTCCTTTCGATCCACACTGCATGGCTACACTCTGCATACATTAGTCTGAATAGCTGGGCAGTGAGAGTGTTGCCTCTGGTTTTCTCTATGATCCAATTTAAGTGTGTGTCCCAAGCATCTGAGGTATAGTCTGGCCATTTGATCCAGGCCATCAACTTTCTCCAAAGAGCTCTTGTAAACTCACAGTAGACAAACAAGTGATCTCTAGTTTTGAGACCATTTTGAGACAGTTATATCATTTTTTGATGGATATGTTCGTAACATAAAACTTGGAGTAGCTTTGTTGTTGGGCAAAGTTGGCTGAAGTTTTAATTTGTGCTTGGAAAGTGATGTTGTCTGGTTCTCTTTTCTTTAGTTTCCTTAGCTGCTCAAGCAACCTTATCCTTCGTAGCTTTAGCTGCTCTGCTCATCTTATCCTTGGTTGTATGGGCTGCTCCACTTATCTTATTGTGCGCTATTCCTTTAGCTGACTGAGCCATCTCGAAAGTCAAATTTTGTGTTGCTTGGGCCTTGTCTTTTATGCAGTCCATTGGTTGACCAACAATCCCCTATACTCAAAATGTCAGATAAATTAAGATGAGAGATTATCACATAGTTTGAGACAGAAAGAGTAGTATGAAAACTATGTATCTATGCTCATGGGGAGCAATTCGACTCTTGGTTTCACTAGCTCTATAGCTCTGCTTATAGGAAGCCATTCTTGCAGTGTTGAAAGTTATAAATTAAATATACATTAAAACAGATGTGCACAAAAGTAGAAAGTAGAATAACAATATATACAAATAAGAAGTTTATAAAAGCAAAATGTAGTAGTTATAAGCAAGGAGAATCATATTATTGATTGAAATAGAGGAGAGGAGAGGAGCGACCTACAAACCTAAAAACTTATTTGTTCCTGGACGTATCTGCTGCGACTGAATAATGGCAGTTGAACGTTGCTGCTGCGAGTAAATATAGGTTGTTGGAAGTTAGTTGTTTTAAGTGAATATGTGTTGATGGACGTCACAATTTTGAGTGATTAAGGATTTAGAATCCTCATGTGTGTGGGAAATCTTTTTAGGAAAGCAACTAGTTAGGTACACCAACCCTTTCTGACTTGTTAGAAGTACCGATATTTACAACTAGCTAGGTTTGTTCAATGATGAACCTTTCTTCTTTATGTGTTGAATTTTTTAATGCCCAATAGGTCAAGATATGTTAAATATATTAGCTTTCTGATTGATGATGGTACCTCAACATTGTCAACACCATGGAAATTCAATACACACAAAGTCGCAAATACTTGAAATTAGATATCATGCTCCCTAAAACATTATCTGCTAAAAATAAGGTGCATAAAATTCTTTGTTTTCCTTGATAATTGAAGGTGTTGATTCCCTTTAGGAATTCATTGAAAGATACCAAACATGTTGACGACCAACTCCTATATTGCACCATACGTACTAATAGGATTAATATTTTTTCTTTTGGGTTTGCCATTCATCATCTTGTTGTTTCTTTTCCTCCTCATAGATAGGTTGCTGATTTGTTTTAGAGTTTGAAATTTCAGTTTCCATGTTGTCATGCTGCTGTATTTTCTTCTGATCAACTTGTGCCTGGTCACCTTTGTTTTTACCCTTTTTTTCTACTTCTTGTTTCTTCCTTTTTCTATGTTCCTCATCCCTCTTCTTGATAGTGCATACATGAACTAGGTGACCTTGATGTCTACAATACATACAATAATACGGCCTTCATTTTTTGACTGACTATGCCTTAAACAAGCAGCAAAAGTCTTAACAACTGTATAAGGAGTTTTATGGTATCACCTCATTTTTGGCATTGTGCTGATGTTTTTGAAGGTGAAGATCACCAGTCATGTTGGGCTGTTTCATATCCATTTAGTTTTTGGCTTAACTGCCAAGAAGTCTCTTTCTTAACTATTGAGAAGAATGAGATTGCTTCTGAACTAGAGAGGAAACATCATTGCCAACTCCCTTGCTTCAAAAATACCAATATGAAAGACTATTCATTTGTTCCAATGCAGGTGACTGTCAAGATTATCAGAAGATCAATCTTTATCATTCTACAGAATTAACAGTTTTACACTACAATAGCAGTAGTCCTCATGTTCCCTTTTGCTGCCTCGGTTCTTCTTCTACAAGCATTAGTCCCCTCAACGTGTTTCCTTCGAGCAATCCATGATCACCAGCATTCTCTATTTGATGCAGCAGGATTACCATCCTCTCCAAAACTCTTCACCCTTTTGAATTCCATGCTTTCTCAGACTTTGCAATCTCTTTTCTTGCATTTCCTTTCACCCTTACCTCTCATTTTTTCGCAAAGGCATCCGTGATTGAAGCTCTCAGTGATCAGAAATCATTCAACAAACCTGCATTTTCTTCTTTTTTTCTCAATCTGCAGCTCTCTTCTCACTCAACTTTGCAACTCAATAGTCATCATCTCAGCAAATGCAACTTTTTTTGCTCTCCTATTTTTCACCTTCAATATTTTTAATTACGAATTAGACCTTTCATCAAGATCCATTCTCTTTATTTTAGCAACAGGAGCAGTAATTTGTTCAATCATTTTAGCCAGCACTTTGATCATCGGCAACTTGGCACTGGTAATATCAGGACTGGAGAACATAGGAGTTATTTGGCACTGGTACTGATTTACAAGCCTTGGTATGTTGCCAGCCTTGGTATGTTGCCAGTTGATAGTTATTTACCGGGAACTAGCTCCTTTCCCTGAATCAAAGAATTGTCAGCCTTGATATGTTGCCTATTTCATTCACCGAACACATAGATTCATGACACATACATGTAGTCTCTACTAAATTAAACCTACCCTTTTGCAATCTCAAGTTACTAGATAAACAGGTCCATAAGATTGAACATCAGGAGTACTATTCTTAACCTTGTTAAGGCAGAGATAAGGTATTTCATTGTCCACTCTGCTTTTCTGTCCACTCTGCTTTTCTGTCCACTCATTTCCATAGAATGTGGAGGTATAGCACTGAATTTCTGTTCGCATACATGCTTTCTTGCTTCTAACAAGAAGTGTAAAACGCGCAACTCAAGTCGTAAATCATCAAATGTCATCTAGCTGATAATGAAAGACTAATTCAAAATAAAAACTTGACGATTCAATTATTGAGTGTCTTACCGCACTTTCAAATTATTAATCATATACAATAATACATAACTGTAGTGATGTTGTAAACAAAGCAAGGCAGAAAGGTACATTGTCTATACCAAGGTTAATTCCCTTTATTTTTGGGTGTATGTAGTAAAAACAATGTTGAATCACTTATTGGAAACTCTGCCTCCACCATTTGAAAGAACATGGGATGGGAAACAATCTTATTCTCCTCCTTGCTACCCATTGATTCGAAACAAGTAAAAATATGTTGAATCACTTATTGGAAACAAGCTTCTTCTCCTCCTTGCTTCCCATTGAATAGGGGGTACATATCAAATAATGTTTTTCTGCTAAGTGTTGTAGCTTTATTTAATTGGCAGTTCTTGTTTATATATCTCACAACACCTGAACATGTTGCCCAACACTTGGAAAGCCCTATTTGTTGTTTTGATCACATCTGATAGCTTTCCACCATTGTGTTTCTTGTTGATATATCTCATAACACTTGTAGCTGCTACTTCCTCCCGAGGGTGTCAACTAATGTGCACCTCGTCGTAGGTTCCAACATTTCCCATTGTGATTGATCCCGTTAAGTGAAAGCTAATATGCAAAGAACATTAGCTTTTTAAGTGCTAGTATTAGAAGAGCGCTAAATGACCTGAGTTTATTATTCTAGAGCATCTTTCAGGTGTTTAACCATATCTATTTTTTCATTTGATGACTTTCAAATATTTTTTCCTACTAAGGACAGTCAACTCATCCCCATAGTATAAACGGAAACCTGCTAACTATGCGCCTAAAAAGGAGGACTCCTCTCATTACTATTAACTAGTAAGCATTAAACAACAGTGACTCTCCCCTTACAAAGTAAGAAAAGAAATAAAACCTAATCATATTCAAAAGAGCTATAACTAAAAAGCATAGCTATATTGAAAAGGTTAAGGAACAAATGAGTATAGAGGGTTCTATACAATAAAGCATATCAACCTTCAGGGAGATTGTTTGATTCTCCTTAGTTTTCTTCTTCTAAAGTTAGACATCCCCAGATTCTCCATAATGTAGCTGCCCTTAGCTGTATTATGAAGTTGATGATGAGTGTAATAGTGTTGAATATGATGGTGGCTCCATTTAGAGAGGTAATTTGCAGTACAGTTGGCTTCTCTATAAGTGTGTCCGCATTGAAATGTCTCTAACTGGTTGATGAGGTTTTGGAGGTCCTTGATATGTTGTTGAAGTTTCCAAGGAGGTTTGATGTTGTTGTTCAATCATTTGATCAGAAGTTCCGAGTCAATTTCAAGAAGAATGTTTTTGTATCCATGTTGTATGAACCAATGTAAACCATGAGTGGCTGCTTGTGCCTCGGTCTTGTTGTTGTACCAATGCCTAGTGGGATGGAGAATGCATAAATCATGTTTCCCTGGTAGTCTCTCAAAATACCACCCCCTCCTATCTTTGTCAGGTTATTCAAGGCACTTCCATCTGTGTTGAGCTTGAGAAAATTGCTAGGAGGTTTATCCCAATAAACTGAGGTGATTTTAGTCTCATGTTCACATCTTTCCATCATAATAATAAGAGTTTCCCAACTATTAGGTCATTGTATATAAGGAAAAACAGTGGACACAAGTTGAGTAGTGTCATTGAAATTCAAGAATTTAACCCTCGAGATGCTGGATTTTTTCCCTCCATATTTAGAAGAACATCTATTCTTCCATAAGATCCAGCATACAATGATAGGGACTACTTGAAGTAACAACTTGTGAGCTGAATTTTTTGGTTTTCCACTCCACCAGTCCATCAGAAGATTTCCCAAGGGCATATGTCTATGACTGATCCCAAAAAAGGCAACATAATATTTCTAGTTTTAGGTAGCAAAATTCCCTGTAACAAAAATATGGTTTAATATCATCCCAACCTGATTTAATGCAGCAATGACAGCGTACTAGTTCCCCTCCAAAAGTTCTAATTTTTTCATTTATAGGTAATTTTCCCCTCAAAGCTCTCCATAGTAAGAAGGAAATTTTGAATGGAATATTTTTGTGCCATCTGAAAGTAATTATGATATTTTTGTTCTTCTTCTACCTGGTAAGCTCCCATGCTGAGGCACAAGTGAATAAGCCATCATCCTTGAGCTTCCAAATAGCCACATCAAAACCTGCTTTATGAAAATGAATTTTGGTGTTGAGAATTTTGGGAACCAGAAGAGGTGGAACATGTTGTCTGACCATAGTTTCATTCCAAGTCACATCAAGGATGAATTGTGAGATTTTTGTGTTATTAAGAATAGAAATAGATGGGTTGTAGCAAGCCAAAGCCCCTTCCCCTAGCCAATTATCCAACCAAAAACTACAATTTCCAGACTGAATTTTCCACCTGATCTGATTTTCTGCAATATGCTTGTTTTTATCAGATTGAATTTTCCACCTGAGATTTTGGTCTTCTTTTCTTTCTAAGTGTTGTTTTATTTGTTTTGATGTTGTCCATTAATCAACAAGATAGTGAGTTAGTTTGTCATAGCAACTCATCATTCCATTGCCCCTCTTCTTAAAAATAATTCACTTCCTCGATTTTGTCATCTTTTTTATTTGATGGCACAAAATAAAAATGAATGTTTCTTACTTGTAAGTTTTCAGAATAGTCACACTACTTGCAATATTTTTATACTTTGGATTTCATCTATTGACACATTTCTTTTTTATTTCAGGTTTTACAATCTAAAGTTCGCAATTTTCATATGTGGTGATTCCAAAGACATTATTCGAAGAAGAGTAACAAAACTTATTTGAAGACATTATTCAATAGTTTGAACAATATAGGTTTATTTTTAAAAATTGTGACTGTCTATTTTAGATCAATACTTCCTTTTGTTTGTCAATAATTAAAGAGATATATTCTATTTTATGAATTAATAGTAATATATTTGTTTTCCCCATTAGCGAAAATTGTTGTTACTATGAGGCTCTCTTTTGCGAGCATGTTTGTTGTATTTTTTTATATACATGTTATCGATAAATATAGTAGATATTATTAATGGTGGCTAAACATTTGCCATTAAATGTTATGATATTTAGCGGCAATTCAATAGAAATTATTAGCCATAAAATAGACGCTACAGGGGAAAACTAAGACATATTTAGAAGGGATATTGTAGACATTACTCACCATAGTAAAACTAACGTTAAAACTACTACCTTTTAGAACCTATTTATTTCGATTTATCGACTAAAACAATGGACGCTAAAGGACCACAGATAGACAATATGAATTACCTTTAGTAGGCGACATAATTGCCGTGAACAATCACCATTAAAACTACTACCTTTTAGTGGCTATTTATTTAAATTTATCGACTAAATAAATGGATGCTAATAGACCATAGTTAGCCGATATGAATTACATTTAGCAACCAACACAATTGCCTCAATGGACGCCAAAAGACAATAGTTAGGCAGTATGAATTACCTTTAGCAGCCAACTTAATTGTTGCAATCAATTGTTGTAAAAGTTAATGGTTTGTAGTGGAAATTCATCTTATCATTTACCAGCATTTCCCACAATGGCCGCAAAAGCCTTTGCCGACCCCAACATTGTCGGCTAAAATTCATTGGCCAGTGTAGAGTATCGTGGCAAATGTTATTGCCGCTAAAGACATATTTTATTGTTGCTAAAGTGCCCTTTTGTAGTAGTGAACACTTCCCAAGTAACCTCAACTTATTCTTACTCATGACTTGGGTCATCCACTTCTATTTATACATATCAAGGAAGGAAACTCAAGCAACAATCCAAGCTAATCTAACATCATAACAAGAAATCTCATATCAAAACATACTTACAACACTTCCTTGAAGTAATCTTATTTCATCATAACTATGCTACTTTTATTAGGGATTAGTCCCTCATATTAATACTAGTCAAGGAAAAGTACTTCTTTACTAGTCCAAGACACATCATTACTCATGAATGGTTACGATTTACCAATTCAAGGTTACCAAGGAAAAGCACCTCAATATGCTAGACCAAGCTATCATGGAAAGCATCCTCTCATGCAAGTCCATGCTACTCAAGGAAGGGTACTATTGCTCAATCCAAGCTATCAAGAAATGGTGTGGTCTCACCAAGTCAAGCTATCATGCAAGCATCCTCTCATTCTAGATCCAGCTAACCATTGGAAGGGTACGATTGCTCAATCAAAGGCTATCCATGAGTTCTACTATCTCAAGCTACCATGCATGGTCTTGTCTTACCAAGTTAAGAAATTCATGAAGGGATTTCATAGTACTACATCAAGCTATAATAGTTCATACATGCTTTGATTCATTTTAGGTGTGCAAGCCTTTCAACCTAGAATCATTCTATGTGAGAAAACCTTTCACATTATTCATTCGTACATACCTAATATAGGTCATGTGGGTAAATCCTTCCACAAGGACTCTATCTACAATTCAACTATCATCATATAGATTTTCTATCAAAGCCTTACTAAACATTCTTCATCATGCAAGCTTTACTCTAAAAGCCCTAATCATCATAACTTATCAATTAAGCTTTACTCTAAGAGCCCTAACAATCATCATTCATCATACATGCCTTAGTCTCAAGAAATTTCTAATCTCAAGCCTTGCAAATCAGAATTAATCATATATACTTTGATTTCAATCAATTCATGTCTACATGCTTCATTCTCAAGCAATTCATATATATATATACTCTAATCTCAAGCAATCTACAATGTATCTCATCAATCCTCGAAGATTACATATAAATCCTCAATTTCCCCTTTCATGGCATAAGACCCATCTTTATCAAATTCATCTTAGAATCATATGTTAGGCATGGATACATGTACAATCATACTAAAAACATGCAATTCTACCATAAACAATCATAAACAACCATAATCCACTTAATTGGATCATAACCCATAACATTAGAAAAAACCCTAATTTGACTTGGGGAATTCTTCTTCTAAATTGGGGAAATCATTGGGCTCCATGGATGAATAAACCATCATATGTTGATTACAAATCCCACAAAGCATGGAAGAATGGAGACTTGACTTGACCTAGCCTGAACCCTCTTCTTCTTCTACAACTTTCTAGAGAGAGAATTATTTGAAAGGAGTTTGGGTTTTCTTTTTGGGATTTGAATGAATGACTTAGAATGAGTGAATTTAGGGGTCTAAAGTACTTATATAGGTGGCCTAGGCTAGGGTAAAACGACACCACTTAAGTCTAATTAAAACTAGAAAGACTCATTGTTCCCTCAACTCAGCCGCCCAGACTTCACCCATGAGAACCCGCTGATGGATCGTGGATGGACCTACGGTCCGTCCTGGTCAAGCATGGTCTAGACAGAAAGTTTTTCCCATCTACGAACCCCCTAGCCACGAGTTGTGGATCCATCCACGGGGCGTGGATCCTAGTATGGCTACTACCTTAGACAGTTTTTTTGGTGCCCTTCTATGGACCCATGGTTGGTCCTTGTGAGGTGGCACCTTGAAGTTCTAACATGTCAGTCCCTCTATTTTGAATCTGCAGTGTTACATTATCTCCCCCTTGGGATCATTCATCCTCGAATGATGTTCTAGACACCTCTTAAAGGAAACGACTTAAGACTAGCAACCCATTATGCATGCAACACGTCTAAATGCACACAACTAAGGAGGAACCATCACTCCAAGCTAAATATGCTCAATGCATCACATGGAAGGTAGGAACTACATCTGACAACCCAAAATGCATGAAATCTTAACATTTCTTATGTTCAAGAAGGAACTATCATCTCCAAGCTAAAAGCATGTTCAACACAATCTCATGGAGCATATATGCAATCTATACTCATAGCATACATCCAAGGAGGAATCTCTCAACTCCAAGCTAAGGCATGTTTCACAACTTATCTCATGAAGTCTATAGGCAACTCATACTCAATGCACTACAAAATGAGGAAAATCAATCATGCAATTCATTTTCTTTCAAAACACAAGTTCTTTTATGAACATGCACAACGTAAGGAAATCATGGAGAACACATAAAATACACATGACTTCACACAAAGAACAAACCATGAGAAACTTTTCATCTCAAGCTAAAGGAGGAGTAGAAGGGAAAAAGGATGAGGATATCGGGACATCTTATTGGCCTTGGCCTCCCAATTAGCACCCTCACTAAAAGATCCCTCCTTAATATTTTTCACGGAACCAACTTCCTTGTCCTTCTATTTCTTAACTTGCCAGTCTAAGATCTCATATGGGCTTACAAAACGGGGACCAAACTTCCCAAACCCATTACACCTTTCAAGGTGAGGAATTCAAGTAACCCAAATCATGAACATTAGGAACACTCAACGACCTTGCTATCTAAGCACACCATCTCCCCTTTGGGAGAAAGCCTAAATAGACTCTCTAAGCACTGCTTCTTTAAATTCTAAGGTTAGATCAAAACATCACTGAGCTTTCACATCCATCACACAAGATGATTCTAAACCATGGTGAACTATACCACTGCCATTTATAGGAGTTTACTAATTGAACACCTCAAGATATTTATCTAAACACCCTATTCATCAAATCTTTTCAACATACCCAAAACTCATAATGACCACATCAGGTTCTACCATCAATAAAACATAACAATAATGCAGTCCATTCATACTAAAGACAATATCAAAGTCTATCAAGTCACAAAAGACAAAGCAACACCGGAGTCTAATAAAGCATAAAACACATACTGGTAGTCACATTCGAAGGACACTCTTGTTCACCTCTAGCTTGAAGAGCATAGAATCCATTTTGCTTTGGGGAATTCACACCTGAATCACTAGGAGGAACTTGTTTACCCTCTCTTCCATCTTCGGGCAATTCCTCATCTTGTGGCCACTTTCACCACAACTAAAGCAACCCTCCATGACAGCTAAAAATCTTCCCTCATGTCTCTTTCCTCATCTAGCACAAGTAGGCGATAGGGATCACTACTAATTTCTTGAGGCTTAGGGTTAGACACCCTATCTTTATTATACTTAGGGGCATTGGGGGAATATTACCCAGAAAACCTTTGTCGATACTTAGGACGACCATGTCCATTGGACCTTACATGAGAGGAATTATCATCATCATTTTTAGACCTATTTTTATCCCTAGCTCTCCCTTTTAGTTTCTCCTCTTCGATCTATTGAGCATGGGTCATAAGACGAGCAATATCCATGTCACTAATGAGCATGGCAGTACAAAATTCTTTCACTACTAAATCGGACACTCCTGACACAAAATTACTCATTCTCGACCTAAAGTCGGCCACTAAGGATGGAGCATATTTCGACAATTGAGTAAACCTTAATGCATATACCTTAACACTCATATTACCTTGCCTCAGGTTAATGAACTCAAGCACCAAATCCTCTCAGATCTCTAAAGGGAAGAACCTATCTAAAAAGCAGTTTTGAACCTTTCCCACTCTATGGGACCCATTCCTACCAGTCTAGCATGTTTCCATTGATTGAACCAAACCTGTGCAACCCCTTTGAGTTTGTAAGCAGCCGATTCCTCTTTTTCCGCCAAAGTAACTCCCATAATGTCTAACACCCTATGGACCTCATCTATGAACTCTTGAGGATCTTCCTCAAGCTTTGACCAATAAAATTCCAGAGGGTTCATCCACATAAAGTCCCTTACTCTTGAAGTTGTTGTACCCACATTAGGGTTCACGGGAGCTACCACTTCCTTATTGTCTTGGGCCATCACAGCCTGAGCCAACACTTGAAAAGCGGACCTAAACTCTGCATTAGTCACATCCTCATCCAAAGGGTCAATCATAGCTTGTGGAGGAGATTGGGGAGGAACTTCTTGATTCACATTGTCTTCCTCATTCCTTCTAGCATTAGCCCTTATAGTAGTCATAATATGTAGACCATCGGGTAAGGATTAGAAGAAACATCTTATAGAGTTAAACTCTATCGCACAACTTTGAGAAATGAAGAAGTGAAGTTTCCTAAGCATCTAGTAGCCTCTCATTCATAAATGTGGCGTGCTTCACACTTATGAACAAGACTTTACTTGATGTGATTTTGAGACATCCTAGAACCACTCTAAACTTTGTGCTCTGATACCAAGTTTTTCACGACTCAGGAGTACCCCCTAGACGTAACAAGGCGTACAAGCCCCCGAGAGACCTCATACAAGCCCCTTAGCATATCATAACATAAAGTAATAAAAAATGGTGCAAAAATTTAAAACATTCTCAATAATATCAAATTTTCATAAAATGAAGAGGAAGTCTTTAACATTTGTCTCAAACCATCTAATACTTGAATAGTCTTAGAGACTGAGCCCATACAATAGTTCTAAAACATAAAAGAAAGATATAAAGGAAAGGTGGTCAAATCCTCGATGCTATGAAGACTCACCAAATCTTCACTCTTTGCTCTACTATGAACCTAGCCACAGGGATTGAAGTCAATATCGATAGACCCTACATTTGATACGAATGTAGGCAAGAGTATGTGTTAGTGCAAAAATGTACTAAATATGATGGCTAGCATAAATCATCAACATAAGCATAACGTAGGCATTAGTCACCATAAGACATACACCATAATCATAAGAGATAATAACATAAGACATAGGCTATAAGCATAAGAAGTAATAACATAAGCCATAAGCATATTCAATACACATAAATCATCATATCAGAAGAAAAACACTTCTCAAGTAACCTCAACTTATTCTTACTCAAGACTTGGGTCATCCACCTCTAGTCATACATATCAAGGAAGGAAACTCAAGCAACAATCCAAGCTAATCTAACATCATAACAAGAAATCTCATATCAAAACATACTTATAATACTTCCTTGAAGTAATCTTCTTTCATTATAACTATGCTACTTTGATTAGGGATTAGTCCCTCATATTCATACTAGTCAAGGAAAAGTACTTCTTTACTAGTCCAAGACACATCATTACTCATGAATGGTTACGATTTACCAATTAAAGGTTACCAAAGAAAAGCACCTCAATATGCTAGACCAAGCTATCATGGAAAGCATCCTCTCATGCAAGTCCAAGTTACTCAAGGAAGGGTACTATTGCTCAACCCAAACTATTATCAAATGGTTTGGCCTTACCAAGTCAAGCTATAATGCAAGCATCCTCTCATGCTAGATCAAGCTAACCATTGGAAGGGTACAATTGTTCAATCTAAGGCTATCTATGAGTTCTACTATCTCAAGCTACCATGCATTGTCTTGTCTTACCAAATCAAGCTATTCATGAATGGATTTCATATCACTACTTCAAGGTATCATAGCTCATACATGCTTTGATTAATTTTAGGTGAGAAAGGCTTTCAACCTATAATCATTATATGTGAAAAAACCTTTCACATTATTTATGTGTACGTACCTAATATAGGCATGTGGGTAAATCCTCCCACAAAAATTCTATCTACAATTCAACTATTATCATATAACTTTTCTCTCAAAGCGTACTAAACATGTCTCACCGTGCAAGCTTACTCTAAAATCATGTCATGGCTCAACGGTACCCCCTAGATGTGGCAAGGCATATAAAACCCTGAAGGACTCCACACAAGCCACTTAGTCCTCATAACATAAGCAATAGAACAATAAGAGTAAAAACACATTCCAAGTCTAAAATTTTCATAAAGGAATGCGAAAGTCTAGACACTTAGTCTCAATATAGCCATCTATCACAATCTTTGAATGAAATAGGACCTAGCCCATACAACATGTCCAAAAGGGAAATACAATAAAGGAAACTACATCATGAGAAAAAGTCATCCTAGAACCATGAGGACTCACCAACAAGCTCGGAAGATACTCAAGTCCAAGCTTTAGCCACTACAATGATCACCTTGAGAATCGGACCCTACACTTGGGGAAAATGTTTGAAAAGTAGGCGTTAGTACAAAAATGCACTAAGTATGATAGACATGCATAAAAACATTGAAAACATGTAAGAAGGGACATTTTATTTGAATGCATGCAATTTATCAAGTTTAATCATCATCGTAGATATAATGGAAAAAGCATAAGTCATAAGCATAGTCAATACATAGGTCATCATAACATAAGAGAAACACTTCATAAGTACCCTCAAAACATACTTGTGCAATGCATGGATAAGACTCCATAAATCTCACCCATGCAATGTAAACCTCTTTAGGCCATTATTCATGTTCATCACCTTTAAGACCTTGAAAACTCACATAAAAGCTTCTTGATTAACCATAGTTCATAATTCATATTTTTGTCTTGTTATTGTGGGAATAAGGCTTAACCGACATGAGACCATGTGAGTTATGCATAGTCCCCCGGTGTTACCCACACCAAAAGGGGTGTCTTACTTGCCTAAGGTAGAACCATACTATTAGCTTAGGTGGATCCATTATCTAAGTAACCTATGTGGGAACGTAGTTTATGGGATAAGGAGATTGCTACTAGAAACCCGGACTCAACTAGTGTAAAAGGTCTCCATCTCATGAGACATACTTCGGGAACCCGGACTCAACTAGTGTAAAAGGATCCCATTGGGAAGCCAGACTCAACTAGTGTAAAAGCTTCCATCTCATATACAATATCCACTCAGGAATAAGCATTAATTCCCAAGGAGTACATATTAGGTCATAACTTGATTAAGATAGCTCATTAGATCATGCGTGAGAATAACCTTTCACCATCCATGTCTACATATAGATTCAATAGCTGAGAAAGCCTTTCAACCTTAAAATCTCTATATTGTGAGAAAACCTTTAACATTATATCATATTCTTGCATAAGCATGTATATGAGAGTATTCTTTGAACACCACAACAACTACATCATAATCATAGACACTTCACTCTCAAAGTGTTCGTAACATAAACATAAACCTCATAAAACACGCATAATATAAGAATTTGCCCTTTCAAGGGTCAAAACTCATATCAAATAAACACATCTAGAATTCACTACATTATACATGGATATCAACATATTTCAAGAAACCCAATCACTACAAGCATAATCCCACAACATTCCTCTTTCATCAACAAACCCACATCACAAGATCATAATTGAGAAACATGGGGATTTCATGGGTTCTTGGAGATTCATCATAAAAACCATTAGTAATCATAAATTCATACATAATATAACATAATTAAAGCATTACAATCATTTTTGAAAGGAACACGTGACTTTGGAATCAAACCCTAGCTTTTAGGGATTTTTATCTTTGAAATTGGGATTTTGAAGGGACTCCATGGATGAAAGTTATCCATTGATGAAGGACTACCATACCTTGATCATAAAGCCCTATGAATTTGATGTGAAGACCCTAGCTTCTTCAATCCTAGTTCCAACTTCCTTCTTCTTCCTCTTTTTAATTTTTCAGAGAGAGAATCTTTGGTGTGGATGAAGTTTGGGAATTGATTTGGGTTTTAGAAATAATGAGATGAATGACTTCATTTAGTGGTCTAAAATCCTTATATATGTGGTCTAAATTAGGCTAAAACGACATCACTTAATATTAATTAAAACCAAAAAACCCCCAAAGTACCCCTAAACTTAACCACCAAACCAGCTCCCAGGTTACCATCCACACGACCTCACCAACGGACCGTGGTTGGACCCACGGCCCATGATGGTGAACCGTGGTTTGGGTTTAGAGAGCTTGAATTTCAGTCTTGGACCTACGGCGCCATCCACGAGGTGTGGACCCACCCACGGGTAGGTCCTGCTATAGTTCACCATTTTTGGGCAGTTTCTAGGGGTCTTCCTCAAGGGCCCATGGTTGGTCCTTGAGGGGTAGTACATTGATGTTCTAACACAAAAACCTCTATTTTAAGTACGGGGAATTATATCCATGACTCTAACCCTCACAACAAGCTCTAGTTTAGCCTACTAATTTTTAGAGTGTTACAATATCTCCCTCTTGGGAACATTCATCCTCGAATGACGATTTAGACACTACGGAAGTAAAGACTCAAGACTAGCAGCCCATCATGCATGCAACACCAAAATAATGCACAATTAAAAGGAGGAAACATCAACTCCAACTCAAACATAAGCAATGCATCACAAGGAAGTAGGAAATACATCTAACAACTCATTATGCAGAACTTTCAACTTTTATCAGATTCATAGGAGGAACTACCTTCTCCAAACTACAAGCATGCACAACACATCCTCAAAGAGCATTTATGCATATACTTGCCAAAAGCACAACTAAGCATGTTCACAATTCATCTCATGAAGCATATAGGCAACTCTTACTTAATGCACAACAACATGAGGAAAATCAATCATGAAAACTCATTTTCTTACTAAACATGAATTTCTCAAGAACATGCATAACATAAGGAAATCAAGGAAAAACATATATAACACACATGACTTCCAAAACAAGAAATCTCAAGAGGAACTATTTACCTCAAGCTTGAATAGGAGTAGAAGGAAAGAGATGAGGATATTGGGACTTCATATCGGCCTCGGCCTCCCAATTAGCACCCTCAAATAAGTGATTCCTCCATAAAACCTTCACAGAAGCTATTTCCTTGTTTCTCAATCTCTTGACTTGTCGGTCTAGGATCTCTACCGGAACCTCTTCATATGAAAGACTTTCGTCAACTCCCAACCTTTCTAAGGGACTGATGGATGTCGAATCTCTAATATACTTCTTAAGCATAGAAACATGAAACACCGGGTGAATCAGAGCCAACTCATTTGGCAAATCTAACTCATAGGCAACCTTCCCAATACGTCTCAAAATTTGGTATGGCCTACATACCAGGGACTAAGTTTTCCCTTCTTTCCAAACCTCATTACACCCTTCATGGGTGAGACTTTCAAATAGACTCAATCATTAACCTCAAATTCTAGATCCCTTCTTTTCACATCGGCATACAATTTTTGCTGAATTTGAATCGTTCTCAATCTCTCTCTAACAAGCAGAACTTTCTCAATTGCTTCATAAACTAGCTCGGGACCTATCAAAGAAACTTCACCCACTTCAAACTAACCAATAGGAGACCAACATCTCCTACCATACAAGGCTTCAAAAAGAGCCATACTGATACTTGAGTGATAGCTATTATTGTAGGCAAACTCTATAATGGCAAGTGGTCATCCCAATTACCGTTAAAATATATCACGCATGCCCTCAACATGTCTTCCAAGGTCTGAATGGTGCGTTCCGCTTGTCCATCCGTTTGGGGGTGAAAAGTTGTGCTAATATTCACCTTAGTGCCAAGACCTTTTTGGAATGACTTTTAAAAGTGAGAAGTAATTGGGTGCCCCGATCGTAAATAATAGACAAGGGTACTCCATGTAACCTCACTATCTCCCTAAAATACAACTTAGCATACTCTTCCACTGTAGGATACCTTGACGGGAATGAAATGAGAGGACTTAGTCATCCAGTCCACTATTACCCATATCGAATCATGTTGCCACCGAGTACATGGCAAGCCTACAATGAAATCTATGTTCACATCTTCCCATTTCCAAGTAGGAATAGAAATATCTTGTGACAAGCCTCCCGGCCTTTAGTGCTCAACCTTCACTTGTTGACAATTTGGATATTTGGCCATAAATTCCGCGATGTCTTTCTTCATCCCATTCCACCAATAGACTTCATATAGGTCACAGTACATCTTGGTGGCTCCCGGGTAAATAGAATATCGAGAACTATGGGCTTCTTCTAAAATTTGCTCCCTCAAGCCGTCAACATTTGGAACACATAACCTACTTTGATACCTTAGTACCCCATCTCCCCCTTAGAAGAAAGCCTCGATGAAATTTTTAAGTACCGTCTCTTTCAACTCAATCAAGATAGGATCAAGACTTTGCTTAGACTTCACATCCATCACAAAGGACGATTCGGAACCATTACGGACCATGACACCACCCTTGGTGCAATCCACTAGTTGAACACTAAGTTGGGGCAACCTAAGCACATCGCGAACCAACTTTTTCTTTTCACCCTCTACATGAGACATACTGCACATCGACAATCTACTAAGAGCATCCGCTACCACATTAGCTTTATTGGGGTGATAAAGGACACTCATGTCATAATCCTTCAAGAGATCTAGCCACCTTCTTTGACGAAGATTCAAGTTCTTTTGACTAAACACATATTGTAGACTTTTGTGATCGATGAAAACATCAACATGGACCCCATACAAATAATGCCTCCGTATCTTCAAGGCAAAAGCAATCGCCTCTAACTCAAGATCATGGGTAGGATAATTCTTCTCATGGACTTAAGTTGCCTTGAAGCATAGGTAATAATCTTACCATTTTGCATAGGTACACATCCCAACCCAACTCTAGAGACATCACAATACACCACAAAACCATATGTACCTTCTCGTAAGGTTAACACTAGAGTGGAAGTAAGCCTATCTTTCAACTCTTGGAAATTTTTCTCACAAGTTTCCGACCACACAAACTTAGCTTTCTTTTGAGTCAAAGCTGTCAAAGGAGAAGCAATGGAAGAAAAAGCCTCAACAAACCTTTTATAGTAACCGGCCAAACCCAAAAAGCTTCTAATGTCAAAAAGAGTTAGAGTTCTAGGCCAACTCTTGACCGCATCCGTCTTCTTAGGATCTACCTCAATACCCTTACTTGACACAATATGACCAAGGAAAGTTACGGATCTTAACCAAAATTCACACTTGCTAAACTTTGCAAAAAGTTGATGGTCCTTAAGAACTTGTAAGACAATTCTTAATGGTCCATATTCTCTTTCTCACTCCTTGAATAGCTCAAAAGATCATTGATAAACATAATCACAAGGAATTCATAATATCCATACAGAGTTTGGAAAGTTGTCTTGGGAATATCATCCCCTCTCACCCTCAATTAGTGATACCCCGGACGAAGGTCGATGTTTGAGAAATGACTAGCCCCTTGAAGTTGGTCAAACAAGTCATCAATTCTCAAAAGATGATACTTATTCTTAATGGTCACTTTATTCAATTGACGAAAATCAATGCACATTCAAAGAGACCCATATTTCTTTCTAACAATCAACACAGAAGCACCCCATGGAGAGATACTCGGTCGGATGAAATCGTTATCTAACAAATCCTTTAGTTGCTCTTTCAACTTTTTTAACTCCACCAGAGCCATTTTATAAGGAGGAATAGAGATAGGTTGCGTATTCGAAAGAAGGTCAATACAAAAATCTATTTCCCGCTCAAGAGGAATACCGAGCAAATCATCGGGGAAAACTTTCAAGAACTCATTAACCACGGGAACCGACTCAAGAGAAGGGGTTTCAGAAGGTACATCCCTCACCCTAACAACATAGTATAAGCAACCTTTTGAGATTATCTTTCTAGCTTTAAGGTATGACACAAATTGACCTCTAGTCATAGAATTTCCCCTCTTCCACTCTAGGATATGCTCATTTGGGAATTGGAATCTAACCACCCGAGTTCTACATTCAATAGAGGCATAACATGCATGCAACCAATCCATGCCAAGAACCGCAACAAAGTCTAACATGTCAAGCTCTACCAAGTCAATAAGAGTAACTCTATGGGATAAGGAAACAGGACACTTCCTATATACCCTCTTAGCCACCACAGAATCACCAATCGAGGTAGAAATCGAAAAAGGTTCTAATAACACTTCAAGAATATCAAATTTCATGGCCACATAAGGTGTCACAAAGGACAAAGTAGCACCGGTATCTAACAAGGCATATACATAAATATGAAATACTTTTAATATACCAGTCACTACATCCGGGGAGCTCTCTTGGTCACCTCGGGTTTGAAGAGCATAAAAGCGGTTTTGCTTTGGGGAATTGGAGTTTGAACTGCTTGGAGGAGCTTTCTTGTCTTCTCTCCCCTTAACCTTGAGCATCGGGCAATCTCTCATTTTTTGGCCACTCTTTCCACAACCAAAGCAACCATCCATGCCAACTACGCACTTACCATCATGTTTTCTTCCACATTTTGCACAAATAGGCCTAGTCACATAAGAACCACCACCATTACATCCTTGAGGTTTAGGGTTAGACACCCTATCCTTGTTAACCTTAGAAGGAGCACTAGAGGAACCTTGGTTGGAAAACCTTTGTCTAAATCATGGTCGACCTTGTCCATCGGACCTAGCATTGGAGAAGTTCCCATCACCGGTCCTAGGTCTTTTCACCTCCCTATTCTTTTCCTTGAGTTTTGATTTCTCAATTTGTGCATACACCATAAGCCTTGAGATATCCATGTCATGGAGGAGCATTGTCCTATGACACTCTTTTCAACAAAGTTGGACACCCTTAACATAAACCTACTCATCTTAGCCCTTGAGTCCGCCATCATAGTTGGAGCATACTTGGAGAGTTGGGTGAACTTTAGAGAATACTCTTTAACACTCATACTTCCTTGATGAAGGTTGATGAACTATTGTACCTTTGTCTCCCTGAACTCTAAGGGGAAGAACCTATCAAGAAATGTTTATTTAAACAATTCCCATTCAATCGGGCCCGCTTCTACGGGTCTCTCACCCTTGCACTGATCATACAATACTTAAGCAACCCCTTTTAGTTGACAAGCGGCCAATTCTGCCTTCTCTTGTGGAGACACCCCCATAATAGCAAGTACCTTGTAGACTTCATCAATAAACTCTTAAGGGTCCTCGTCAGCTTTGGAGAAAATTCCAGATGATTCATTCGTGCAAAATCTCTCACTCTTGAAGCCGCCAAATTCACATTAGGATTCACCGCTACAACCTCTCTGTTGGCTTGAGCCGTCACAGATTGAGCCAATACTTGAAGAGTCTCCCTAAACTCTGCATGAGTAACATTCTCGACCAAAGGATCAACCAGAGCTTGGTGAGCTTGAGGAGTAGCTCCTTGATTCACATTGTCACCCTCCATCCTTCTAGCATTTGCCCTTCTAGTTTTCATATCCTGAAGAACATAGGGAAAGGATTAGGAGAGAGATCTTATAGAGTTAAACTCAATGGCACGACTTAGAGTAATGAAAGAAGTGGAGTTTCCTAATAATCTTGTAGCCTCTCATTCATAAATGTGGCGCACTTCACACTATGAACAAGACTCTACTAGACGTGGCTTATGAGACATCTTCCTAGGATCATTCTAAACCTTATCCTCTGACACCAAGTTTGTCCCGTCCCAAGGGTACCCCCTAGATGTGACAAGGCATATAGAACCCCAAAGAACTCAATACAAGCCACTTAGTCCTTAGAACATAAGCAATAGAACAATAAGAGTAAAAACACATTCCAAGTCTAAAATTTTCATAAAGGAAAGCAGAAGTCTAGACACTCAGTCTCAACATAGCCATCTATCACAATCTTTGAATGAAATAGGACCTAGCCCATACAACATGTCCAAAAGGGAAATACAATAAAGGAAACTAAATCATGAGAAAAAGCAATCCTCGAACCATGAGGACTCACCAACAATCTTGAAAGATACTCCAGTCCAAAGTTTAGCCACTAGAGTGATCACCTTGAGAACCGAACACTACACTTGGGGAAAATGTAGGAAAAGTAGGCGTTAGTACAAAAATGCACTAAGTATGATAGTCATTCATAAAACATTGAAAACATGCAAAAAGGGACATTTTATTTGAATGCATGCAATTTATCAAGTTTAAAGATCATCATAGATATAGTGGAAAAGCATAAGTCATACGCATAGTCAATATGTAGGTCATCATAACATAAGAGATATACTTCATAAGTACCCTCAAAGAATACTTGTGCAATGCATGGATAAGAACCCATAAATCTCACTCATGCTAAGTAAACCTCTTTAGGCCATTATTCATGTTCATCACCTTTAAAACCTTGAAAATTCACATAAAAGATTCTTGATTAACCATAGTTCATAATTCATATTCTTGTCTTGTTATTGTGGGAATAAGGCTTAACCGACATGAGACAATGTAAGCTATGCATAGTCCCCTTGTGTTACCCACACCGAAAAGGGGTGTCCTACTTGCCTAAGGTAGAACCATACTCTTAGCTTAGGTGGATCCATTAGCTAAGTAACCTACAGGGGCATGTAGTTTATGGGATAAGGAGATTGCTACTAGAAACCCGGACTTAACTAGTGTTAAAGGTCTCCATCTCATGAGACAAGGTCTCCATCTCATGAGACATACTTTGGGAACCCAGACTCAACTAGTGTAAAAGGATCCCATTGGGAAGCCAGACTCAACTAGTGTAGAAGCGTCCATCTCATTTACAATATCCACTCAGTGTTAAGCATTAATTCTCACGGAGTACATATTAAGTCATAACTCGATTAAGATAGCTCATTACATCATGCGTGAGAATAACTTTTCACCATCCATGTCTACACATAGATTCAATAGCTGAGAAAGCCTTTCAACCTTAGAATCTCTATATTGTGAGAAAACCTGTCACATTATATCATATTCTTGCATAAGTGTGTGTATGAGAGAATTCGTTCAACAACACAACAACTACATCATAATCATAGACTAAGGCTGACAGGGGGATCGGGTCGGCCTGCCCCGGCTCGAGACCGGTTCGAGAACCGGCTCGCCGGACTCGGTCCCATATAGTTTCAGGGGTTTGGAAGGGGTTCGGGATAGGAGACCGGTTATGGGCCGGTTCACCCTTTGGGCCCGGTTGACCCGACCCAGATAAACCAGCCGGTTTGCGAGATCCCCTAACTTTTTCTTTTTGAATTATATCCGTTGGGCAACAGCTAGTGGGCCCCCCCAATGGATTTATTGACTGTTTTTTCCCTTCCCAACACCCCTTACCACCCCTACTTTTAATACTTTACTTTAAACCCTCAAGTTATCATAAATACACTTTAACCCACTTTTAATATTATAAATACCCCTCTATCCCTTATTATTTCTAACAAAATCATATATTCTCTCATCTATTTTTTATATCCTCTCAAGTCTCAATCTTTTATTCTATTTAAGTCTCATATTATATCATAATACATATATTTCAATTCTAAGTTTTCATATTATATATCATAATATATATAATTCTCATATTTGCTATTAAATATTGGAGTTCCAAATTACAAGTTACAACAAACTACAAGCTTCAAGAATCGGTTATAACGTCTGCTATTAACGCAGACGTTTGGTACATTCATTTCATAATATTTATATTTTATTTTTCATCATTAATTTTTGTGTTATTATTATTTTTATATTATACTTTACATATAATTAAATATGAGTTCTAACAAAAAAAGATACCGGTAAAGGAAAAGAGAAAGAACCAAGTGGCATTAGTAGATTATTTAATTTTAATAAAAAGAGTAGTAAGGAAAAAAATAAGATTAAATGTGGTGGTACTTCTAGAGTTAGATTTAATACAAATGATTCTACTTATGTTGATGATACTTCTTATGATATTGATTCAAATGCTCAACTCGATCGTGAACTTTTACAACAAATTTATGGTGATATTAATCCTTATCTTGATGAAAATTCAGGTGAAGAAGTAGAAGTTGGTTCGGGAGAAGATGAATTAGAAGATACACCTACTAGTCTGGTGACAAATGTTCCCAATGAAACTACAAATTCAACGGAGCAAAATTTTGGACGCCTACCCCTTATACCTCTACAAGGGAGAAGGTAAAGTATCAACGCCCTAAAACTTCTATTGTGTGGCAATTTATGACTTTAGAGAAGGAAAATTCTATTGCTATTTGTAATAAGTGTAAGCAACCTTTAAACATAAACAAGGTGGAGGTCAAGGTGGGACGGGGGACTTAAATAGACACTTGTTATCTTGTGTGCCGATTCAATATAAAAAAGCTAAATCATTAGCCAATAGAAAAAAAGGAATTCCAATTAATGATTTTGATATTAATGTTAATGAATCGGTAGGGGCTTCTAACATGGTTCAAGGAACATTAGATCATTCTAACCCCGGTGGTCCACTAACACAACGTAAATATAATAAGGAAAGAGATCACAAAAATTTAGCTAAAATGGTTTCTGTTTGTGGTTTACCTTATAGTTTTCCTTCACATCCCGGTTTTATTGAATATATTCAACAAACTTATAATCCTAATTATAGATGTGTTTCACGAAATACTGTTAAATCTGATGTTTTTGTAGATCAAGGTAAACATTGTCAATATCTTCGTTGTATATTTAGCATATTAGATTGTAGAGTGTTTATAACTTCGGACATGGGTCGGAGTGTTAATGGGCATGATTATTTAATTGTTACAGCACATTGGATTGATCATAACTGGAATTTACAAAAAAGAATCTTAAGTTATAAAGAATGTATAGAGAAAAAAACTGGTGCATATTTAGCTTCAAATATTTTGAGTGTTATAGATTATTACATGCTTATAGATAAAGTAATGTTTGTCGCATTAGATAATGCATCTAATAATGTAAATGCTGCTAGTATGTTAAAAACTAGATTATGTCCAATTGATGTTAATTCTTTTCATGTTAGATGTGTTGCACATGTATTAAATTTAGTTGTACAAGATGGTATTTCATTATTTGAATGTAGTTGTATGAAAATTGAATATGTTGTTGCCTGAATTTTTTATGCTAATAGAGCTGCAAGAATTAGGGAATTTAATGAGCATTATGTACTATGTGATTTGCCACCAAGAAAAATTCCAAGACATATTAAAACAAGGTGGAATTCTTTTTACAAAATATTTTCAGTTGCTTACGAATATAGAAGATCCATACAAATGGTGTTTAATGCTCATAATGTTGACCCATTAGACAGAATTTGTGAAGAAGATTGGGAAGAAACTAATGAACTATTAGAATTTTTAAGACTTTTTTATGATGCTACAACCATGTTTTTTGGAATTTATTATCCTACTATTTCATCAGTATTAATAAATATTTGTGCTATTTCAATTCAATTTTCTAAATACAAAAGAATTGAAAATTTTAGAGTTGCAATTAAAGGTATGATTGAAAAATTTTAAAAATATTTTTTTCCTATTCCTCAAATTTTTTTAACTGCTACTTTACTTCATCCTGACTATAAATTACAAGGTGTGTAGGGACTTGTTGACACTTTTTATGATACCTTAGAAATTTTACCGGAAATAAATCCAACTTGTGAAATGTGTAAGTCTAGCATAAAAGTAAAAGAAAGAATTTTGTATGAAAAATATAAAACTACAGGAAATACTCAAGAAGTTGGTCAAACTTCTAATCCTCAGAGTAAAGCTTGAATTTCAAGTTATATGCGAGATTTTCTTGATCTTAATTCTACTAACCGTGATGATTTTGAAGAATATCTTAATCAATCTTTTGAAACAGTGGAAGACAAAGATGGCAATGAAGAATTATTAGCATGGTGGAAGAGGCAGAGCATTGCATTTCCAATTTTGAGCAAAATGGTTCGTGATGTTCTAGCTATTCAAGCTTCATCAGTTGCATCAGCGGCTGCTTTTAGTGCGGCAAGGTTTCAACTTGGCGATCATAGACATTCATTGGCGGAAGACAGGTTGGAAATATCAGTTTTATTTAGAGACTGGGTCAACGCTGAGAGGAGAAATTATAATTTTCCAAAGTTAAGTTCCAAACAAAAAGCTTGGATTAATGCGGTAATTGGATCTAGTGCTGATGGATATCAACATAATTCAAGTAACCCAATCACTACAACCATAATCCCACAACATTCCTCTTTCATCAACAAATCCACATCACAAGATCATAATTGAGAAACATGGGGATTTCATGGGTTCTTGAAGATTCATCATAAAAACCATTAGTAATCATCAATTCATACATAATATAACATAATTAAAGCATTAGATTCATTTTTTAAAGGAACTCATGACTTTGGAATCAAACCCTAGCTTTTAGGGATTTCTATCTTTGAAATTGGGATTTTGAAAGGACTCCATGGATGAAGGATTACCATACCTTGATCACAAAGCCCTATGAATTTGATGTGAATACCCTAGCTTATTCAATCCTAGCTCCAACTTCCTTCTTCTTCTTCCTTGAGTTTTCTAGAGAGAGAATTTTTGGTGGGGATGAAGTTTGGGAATTGATTTGAGTTTTAGAAATAATGAGATGAATGACTTAATTTAGTGGTCTAAAATCCTTATATAGGTGGTCTAAATTAGGCTAAAATGATATCACTTAATATTGATTAAAGCTAGAAGACCCAAAAGTACCCCTAAACTTAACCACCAAACCAGCTCCCAGGTCACCATCCACGAGACCTCACCGACGGACCGTGGTTGGACCCACGGCCCGTGCTGATGAACCATTGTTTGGGTTCAGAGAGTCGAATTTCAGGCTTGGAACTATGGCCCACCCACGAAAGATGGACCTATCCACATGGCGTAGGTCTTGTCGTAGTTCACCATTTTTGGGCAGTTTCCAGGGAGCCTCCTCATTGGGCCATAGTTGGTCCTTGAGGGGTAGTACCTTGACGTTCTAACATGAAAACCTCTATTTTAAGTAAGTGGAGTTACATCCATGACTCTTACTCTCACGACAAGCTCTAGATTAGCCTACTAATTTCTGGAGTGTTACAAAGCCCTAACCATCATAACTCAACAATTAAGCTTTACTCTAAGAGCCCTAACAATCATCATTCATCATACATGCCTTAGTATCAAGACAATTCTAATATCAAGCCTTACAAATCATAATTCATCATATATACTTTGATTTCAATCAATTAATGTCTACATGCTTCATTCTCATGCAATTCATATCTATATACTCTAATCTCAAGCAATCTACAATGTATCTCATCAATCCTAGAAGATTACATCTAAATCCTTAATTTCCCCTTACATGGCATAAGACCCATCTATATCAAATTCATCTTAGAATCATAGGTTAGGCATGGATACATGTACAATCATGATAAAAACATACAATTCTACCATAAACAATCATAAATAACCATAATCCACTCAATTGGACCATAACCCATAACATTAGAACAAACCCTAATTTGATTTGGGGAATTCTTCTTCTAAATTGGGGAAATCATTGGGATCCATGGATGAAAGGAATCCATGGATAAATAAACCATCATACCTTGATTACAAATCCCACAAAGCTTGGAAGAATGGAGACTTGACTTGACCTAGCTTGAACCCTCTTCTTCTTCTTCTTCAACTTTCTAGAGAGAGAATTATTTGAGGGGACTTTGGGTTTTCTTTTTGGGATTTGAGTGAATGCCTTAGAATGAGTGAGTTTAGGGGTCTAAAGTACTTATATAGGTGGTCTAGTCTAGGGTAAAACTACACCATTTAAGTCTAATTAAAACCAGAAAAGACCCATTGTACCCTCAACTCAGCCGCCAGACTCCACCCACAAGACCCCGCCGACAAACCGTGGATGGACATACGGTCCATCCTAGTAAGGCGTGGTCTGGAAAGAGAGTTTTACCCATCTACGAGCCCCTAGCAACGAGCCATGGACCCATCCACGGGGCGTGGGTCCTGGAGTGGCTACTGCCTTAGGCAGTTTTCTTGGTGCCCTTCCATGAACCCATGGTTGGTCCTTGTGAGGTGGCACCTTGAAGTTCTAACATACTATTCCCTCTATTTTGAAACCGGGGTTTTACATATTAGTTGGTTAAAAGAGGCAAAACAGTATTCAGAGTGCAGAAATTAATTATTTTGGGCAGAATTTAATTAAGGCAGCAAGTATTTAAAATAGTTTTAGCATGCTGGAAATAATATTTTAAAAGTAGAGTTTGACTTAATTCGATAATTTATATAAAATGGGGAGATTTTAATTTATAGCATGTAGAGAATAATTTATTAATTGTTTCTAAAGTGGCAATAAATAAATGTTACACAATAGTGGCAGAAAAATACAAAACAGAATGTAATTCTACTATATGACATGCTGGAGATTATTTAAATGATGATAACAAGCCGATTTATTTAATCTGATTAGCAATGATCTTATCAGTTAAATCCTATAGACATGATTTCTAAGTTAACAGACTGAAATTATTAACAATCATATAGGCATGGTATCAAAACAATCCGTGAACATTACAATATCTTTTATATATGCAGATTTTTTATTTTTTTCATTCTGAGATTTAGGCAAGGATCTATAGTTATAATACAATTGATTAATATGTTATACAATTCATTTACAATCCTATAAGAACTACTGATAAATGAATTTGTTTGAAGCCTATATGCATAATATCTAAACCCAAATAATGTTTGAAAACTTAATTGGCCTATAGGCATATTATCTAAGACAGATTGACAGTGCAAAGAACAGATTATCAACTAGACATTTGTTTTATTAGGAATAGAGAGTTGGTGATTTATTAAATAAAAGACAGCAGCAAGCATATACAATATTTTATTGTTATAATTAAAAAGGTGATCACACTGAACAAATAAATGAATTAAAATAGGCAGTTAAACACATGATTAATTTTAAAGAATTAGCCAAAAGGAGATTAAGGGCAAGTAAATTTATTTTATTTTTAGCTAGTTATAAAGTGAAAAAAAATAGAACATGAATAATCAAACAATCACAATCCTATAGGAATACATTCTAACACAAATAAATCGTGATTAAGTAACAAGTAGCACGTATATCCCTCTCCCGCTTTAGATGGTCCCAAGTTATTTCATATATAGAGATTTATAGTTAAAGCTACAAATTATTACACCGAATAAAACCAAGACTTAAAAGAAAATAGACATCGAAATCAATTAAAATAAGGCTCCATCACGATATCCCCTCCCATGACAACTCTTCAAACTTGAACCTTATGTTCAACCCTGTCAAATCAAAAGAGCTAAACAACACCCATAGATATATAAGGGCAAAGTTATATAATAAGATAAATTATATGAGTAGAGTCATAGAGTATTCAAGATACACGAAAATCAAACAAAATCATAGAACAAATATGATTACACATTGAGAAAAAAGGGATAAGAAAACTAACCCGGATGCTTCCTTTTACTTGTTTCAACACACAACAATACTCATAATCAATAATGCAGAACGAAAATTGAACTAATGAGGAAAAGAGACTAACCAATTAAGAAGAATATTTTTATCATCAAAGAAGACAAATTCAATCCAATATTCTACCTGAACACAGCAAAACAAGTGCAGAAGCACCTCTTTCAATTTTCACCGTTTTTTTTTTTTAGAGTAGAGAATATTTTATACTCTGGATGAAGTATTTCTTTTTATGATTGTTAACGCATGAGTTTTTTTTTGTTAGAGCAGGTCTAGAGAATGAAAGGAAGCCTGCTTATATAGGAAACAAGGAAGCACAACTGGAAAGGGAATAGAAATAATTAACAGGAATCAAGGAATATTATTTTCCTTAAATGAAGAGAGCACAAAATCAGTAAAGTTTCTTACCAAGACCACTTAAAGATTTTGCTAAAATCGAAACATGTTAGGATCTGTACAACTTAAATAAGGTAACAGACCAATTAGAAGTGAACCAATAATAATAATAATAATAATAACACCTATAATTCAATACAATCACGGTAAATAAAGTATATTATATTGTACCATAAACACAAAAAAGGAAAAGGCTGTTGTATTTTTGAATTATAGAAGAGAAGTAAATATGACACAAAATTTATTGTAATTTCCCTTGATCAAAGCACTTACCATAATTAATTCCCATATTACAAGTCAAATCACAACAAATAAAGATCCATACTTCCATAAGTAAACCTGAAACTGGGGATTTCAATTAATCAAATAAGCCTAGACCATGATTAAGCTAAGTACCCAATCCACTATTTAAAGAAAAGAAAAGACGGAATCAATTAAGACAACACAATAAGCCCCCAAATTCAGTGAAAAACCATAACTATGGGAGTAATTAAATGCTAACATGGTTGTAGTTTTACAATCAGCAAGGGTAAGAAAAAAAATCAATAGCAGCTCATAATTCATCTTCTATGACTAACAGGTAGAATATATTAACAGAGACAGTTTATCACAAAGAACGAAAGAGCATAGTAATGAAAACATTGAATTCTAATAGTGCTTATTAGCAAATTGTAGCATATCAATATCAAAGAAGATCATAAGATGCTTAGTTTCTCAAAATACTCATCTTAAATTAGAAAAAATAAACCAAAGAGTGGGAAATACATGCTTAAGGATTGATCGAAACTTACCTGGATGGATCTGTTAAGATCCATTTTTTTAACAAAACTTGAAATACAAAAAGCTCCCCCGAAATCCACTGCACGACCAGAATCTTAGGTCGGAGTAATGTTGCTTTTGTTGCTGCTGTTGTTATCAAATCTGCCAGAGAAAAGAGGAGCGAAAATGTCTAGTGGCTTGCATTTGCATTTGCAGTTGCTGCTGGTTGTTTTCGCTAGAGCACACAAACCGGAGGTCGCCTAGTCGTTGTTGTTTCTTCTCCCTGTTGGAAAAGAGAAAGAAATGGAGGGAGGCGCTAGGGTCATCGCCGGTGACGCGTTTGGCTGCTGGTCGAAGCCAGTTCCCGATGAGAAGAGAAGAAGAGGGGAAGAAGATGGTTACTTGTTGGAGTTGCTGCTTGTTTGATGTTTCCTTGCCGGTTGAAGCAACTGGAGTTCCCTCTAATTGGAGTGGTTGGCATTGCCTCCTCACTGGCGTTGTTGCCTATTTGACATCCTCGTCGAAGAGACGGGCTTTGCAGGAGGAGAAGGAGAAGATGGAGAGGAGAATAGAGAAAAGGGGAAGTGGCACTAAGGGAGAAAGAATGAGGAATTAGATGGGGTTTGGGGTCTTTTAGGTTAAAATAGGAAAGAAATGGGTTAGGCGATCTGAATCGTTGATCAATTTTAGGTGAGCTGCTAAGATCTGATCTTAGAGTTGTCACAAACAATGAACGACTAAGATTGGTTTTTGGAGATGGGTTTCTTGAATCTGATTTGAAATTGGTTGGGATTTGGAATGGCTAAAATTGGAATAAAACTGGGTGGAATTGAAATGAAAAGGTGGTTACAATTGAAATGAAATTGAATAAGATAGGCTAGGAATTAAATAAATTGGAATAGAATAGACTAAGATTTAAATGATTTAAGAGGGGATTGAGCAAATTCTATTCGATTAATAATATACTACATATATATTAAAATATTTTTATATATATAAATTAAACACACCTAAACACTTAAGACATTTAAATAAATAAGTAAATTGATTATTGATCTGAACTATCGATAAATATGATAATTTAATAATAATAAAAATAATTTAACAATAATTTTTATAAATTATGCATACTAAAATGTATAATTTTTTATACAAAATTGATTAAAATTGTAAACCCATAATATGTTTTAAAAATATGTATTCATTCAAATAGCAATTCCTAAAGGGTTATGGGCCGGTCAAAATTGGGTGTTAACAACTGCCCACTAGTTGCTTGAGAATGAAGGATGAATTGTCGGGCAACCAATGTTGACTTAGTAGCCGATTTTGTCCGACCGACGAGAGATGTCAGTGGGATCAATTGAAATGATATAGAGTTGAAAAGGGTACGACGAGACTTTGGTATTAAGTCACGTACATATCTTTGGTATTAAAAAAATCAGGCCATGTGTAGTTCTAGATTTAGAAACAAACGAAGCTCCTAAAATTGAAGTAACAATACGATATTTGGACAGAAGCGAAGGCAACTTGAATGGATAAGAATGGAGCAGCGAGGTGGATTGAATAATGTAAAGGATCATATGAGTAGTGACAAGTTGAGAGATATGAACAGTTCTGAAGGGTCAAAGTGGCATAGGAATAAAGAATTATGTTTAAGAAATGGGAACCAAAATCATTCCCAATCAAAACTCATTTTGCTATTAAGCTCTCAATACTAGTCACTTCTAATATAACTAAATAGAAGGTTAGCTTAAAAATATAGAAAATGTGAGCAAACATGATAAAAATATAAGTGCTAGAAAAATGATAATAACAAGAAGAGATAAGAAGACGTATCTCCTTTGAGAAAGGATAGTGCTAGTCTTCATAAACTTTGGCTTGACTTCTTGAAGAGTTACGACCCATCTCCAAAGGGTAATGTTAACCTCGAATGGATTTGTTAGTATATAGAAATATAACAATATAGCGGAAAGGATTAATAAATAACTTAAATGTCGAACCTAAATATCCTATTGTAAGGCAAAAGATCTTAAATGTCCTATTGTAAGGCAGACGAGTGTAATATCCTATTGTAAGCCAGACAAGCCTAAATGTCGTATTGTAAGGCAGACGAGCCTAAATATCGTATTGTAAGGTGGATGAGCCTAATATTCCATTGTAAGGTGGGCAAGCCTAAATGTTGTATTGTAAGGTAGACAAGATGATATCCTATTGTAAGACGGATGAGCCTAGAGTCGTATTGTAAGGTGAACGAGCCTAAATGTCCCAATGTAAGGTGGACGAACCTAAATGAATATTCAGTAAGTCAATAGCAACTTCATTCAAATAATAGTCTCTTCAAAGTAGTCTGAATAGTAGCTTGATTCGAATAGCTCTTTATGTTAAATCTAATAGTAGGCTCATATATAACTAGTTCCTGCATCCGAACAAAAACCGTAAATTCAAAAGCCTAATTGGATCATAACTTTGCTTGTTTTGATTCAAAATTGCACTCCATTGTGATGAAATTTTTGAGGTCTTCTCAAAAATTTCTGCCCCAGTTTAGAATATCAGATATATATTCACTTTCTTAGATATTGTCTACTCATGAAATTTTTGAGGTTCCCTCAAAAATTCTGCTCCAGTTTAATTTGTGGGGACTTTGTGTTCCTGCTTCACTCAAAGAAAATTATTAGTTCAACAAGAGAAATGATTGTCTTATTTTTGGAAATTAAGGCTTGACTTTGAATATGAACGTCAATTATGTTCAAGATTGGGTCAATCAACCCTGAATCTTAATTTGGAACATTATGAGAAAAAGGAGAAATTTATTTGATAGAAACCGGACCCAAAAGGAAATCATGTCAAACGTAGTTCATGAGTACAAGGAGAAATGAGCGAAATAAAAAGAAAGCTTTTGGCACAAAGTCTATAAAACAAAAGAGAAACTTTGTTCATAAGAGTATTGTCCACCTAAATTTTCTTTGATGCGGTTTGCGCTTCTGTGTCAATGGCCTCAAATATATCTCTGTAGGATCTCCTTGAACGATGACTGCATTCGCCGTAGAAGGATTGCAATTGTTGTTTAGTGGTCCTTGTTGCACTATATTTTTTCCTTTTTCAATCATATTCTGAAGCTTATTTCTCAATGCTGGACATTCCTCGGTGTCATGACCTTGAATATTTGAATGATACACACAATTCTTGGAAAGATCCAAAGTTAAAGAAGAGTGCTTAGGGATCCATCCTTCTCTTGGCTTCAAAAGTCCTTTAGTCCATAATCTTTGAAAAATGCTAGTCAAAGTTTCCATTAAGGGGGTAAAGGTACGAGGCTTCCTTACTTTAGGTTGAGATAATCACGGATTGTAAGGATGGAAATGCATGTCACATGAATGAAAAATAGTATGAACTTGCTCAGTATTCTGATTGCTTTGTTTCAGAAGTATAGAGGTTGATGCATCTTTGTTCCTTTCATCCAATGAATTTTTAAGTACTTGAAGATGAGTTGGTTCATCAATAATTCTCCTCGACTGAATGCCATATTCTAATTATTTTCCAATTCAAATTAGACTGTCAGAGCTTAGAATACTAGCAAATAACAAAGTTTTATAGTATATACCATTAAAGGATCTGCTGAGAGTTTTGGACCAACTCCTCATTATACGGTGAATGACATATTTTGAAAGCTTCCGTTCTCCATCGTATGACATATTCCTCAAAAGATTCATGACTCAGTTTGCTTACTTTTAGCAGATCCAACATTGTAGGATCTTCTTTAATGTTAAACTTGTATTGTTCTACAAAGTCTCGAACCATGTCTTCCCATGTGAGTCATTCATCAAAGTCTTGTTTGACATATCAAGTGAAGGTTATTCCTAATAAGCTTTGAATAAATAATCTCATTAGGAGAGCTTCATTATTTTCTAAGACAACTAATCTGCTACAAAAATCCTTCAGATATGCAATTGGATGTCCATACCCGTCAAACATGTTGAATTTGGGAATTTTGAATCTTGATGACAATTCAACTCTTGGGTCCACACATAATTTCTTATACCTCAGGTCATGAGTAGGTTTTGAGTTTAGCTTCTCATTCACCTTCTTCTCCAATTCATGCATGTTTAGTTGTAGTGCATCTAGCTTAGACTTCTCCATTTTTTCATGTATTCCCTCACTTTGCAAATCATCAAAATTGATGGGTGTCAGAGATACTTGTTGAGAGAAGATGTGCGCAGGAATAGGATAAGGAGATATAGTCCAAAGGGTACGTTGTATTGGATGAGAAGAAGAGTGATTGAATTTTTTTTGAATGCTGAACATATTTGTCATGTTGTAGATACTTAGTCACGCCAAAGTCTAAATATTAGACAACCTTTAAGCAACAGAAATAAATCAAGCACAACATAAGTAAAAGCAGCCATGACGAAATTTATAATTTCAACGAGTGACACTATACTCTCAGAGTGTGACACTAATAATGAAAAAACTTAAAGAGTAACTAAAGGTCAGACAAGGATTAAAGCAAATAAACGCCCTAAATTCAAAGGACCTCGTTGAGCCAGAGGTAAGCCTAAGACGAAAAATAAGTGATGCGCAATAATTGATCAAAGCCATATTTTGCAAATTTGAAATTTAGAGTCAGAAAATTTCTAAACTCCATTTTGACATAATTTGGCTTGATTTAATTATTGTGATCACATTGACACGTAATATGTATTTTGTCTACGGGTGTTGGGACCCTTTAGACGATAGAATGGCTACTAATAGTGCGGATTGACACCAAGGGTCAAACCACCTAGGATTTATGCAGCATGTATGACCTAATTGACTTCTAAGAGTTGGGTAGACATGGACTTGAAGAGGTTCAATGCGAGAAGGCTCGTGATTTCACGGTAGTAATATTATCCACTTTTGCCACGCATATGCCAACTCTCTATAATAGGGTATTTGAAGAGAATTAGGGCATTAGTGAGAGGTGCAAAGGCACAACATCACGAAAATAATATTTTGTTTAAAAAGAAAAGGGTCCGAATTGGGGGAAGTATGAGCAGAATGACAGTTATCAATTGTAGGATCTTTTTTAATATTAAACTAGTATTGTTCTACAAAGTTTCGAACTGTCTTCCCATGTGAGCCATTCATCAAAGCTTTGTTTGACATATCAAGTGAAGGTTATTCCTGATAAGCTTTGAATAAATAATCTCATTAGGAGAGCTTCATTGTTTTATAAGACAACTAATCTGCTGCAAAAATCCTTCAGATATGTAATTGGATGTCCATTCCCATCAAACATGTTGAATTTGGGAATTTTGTATCTTGATGGCAATTCAACTCTTGGGTGCAGAAAAAATTTCTTATACCTTAGGTCATGAGTAGGTTTTGAGTTTAGCTTCCCATTCACCTTCTTCTCCAAGTCATGCATTTTTAGTTGTAGTGCATCTAGCTTAGACTTCTCCATTTTTTCATGTATTCCCTCACTTTGCAAAGCATCAAAATTGATGGGTGTCGGATATATTTGTTGAGAGAAGGTGTGAGCAGGAATAGGATGAGAAGATATAGTCCAAAGGGTACGTTGTGTTGGATGAGAAGATGAGTGATTGGAATTTTTTCGAATGTTGAACATATCTGTCATGTTGCAAATTCTCAGTCAAGCCAAAGTCCAAATATTAGACAACCTTTAAGCAACAAAAATAAATCAAGCACAACATAAGTAAAAACAGCCATGAAGAAATTTCTAATTTCAACGAGTGACACTATACTCTTAGAGTGTGACACTAATAATTAAAAAACATAAAGAGTAAATAAAGGTCAGACAAGGGCTAAAGAAAATAAACACCCTAAATGCAAAGGACCTCATTGTGCCAGAGGTAAGCCTAAGACGACAAATAAGTGATGCGCAATAATGATCGAAGCCATATTTTGTGAATTTGAAATTTAGAGTCAAAGAAAATTTCTAAACTTCATTTTGACATAATTTGGCTTGATTTAATTATTGTGATCATATTGACACATAATATGTATTTTGTCTAGGGTGTTGGGACCCTTTAGACGATAGGATGGCTACTAATAGTGTAGATTGACATCAAGAGTCAAACCACCTAGGATTTATGCAGCATGTATGACCCAATTGACTTTTAAGAGTTGGGTAGACACGGACTTGAAGAGGTTCAATGCGAGAAGGCTTGTGGTTTCACGGTAGTAATATTTTTTGCCTTTGCCACGCATATGCCGACTCTCTATAATAGGGTATTTGAAGAGAATTGGAGCATTTGTGAGAGGTGCAAAGGCACAGCATCACGATAAAAATATATATAAAAAAGAGTGTCTGAATTAGAAAAAGTATGAGCGGAATGACAGTTATCAATTGTAGGATTTTCTTTAATGTTAAACTTGTATTGTTCTACAAAGTCTCGAACCATGTCTTCCCATGTGAGCCATTCATCAAAGTCTTGTTTGACATATCAAGTGAAGTCTATTCCTGATAAGCTTTGAATAAATAATCTCATTAGGAAAGCTTCATTGTTTTATAAGACAACTAATCTGCTGCAAAAATCCTTCAGATATGCAATTGTCCATGCCTGTCAAATATGTTGAATTTGGGAATTTTGAATCTTGATGGCAATTCAACTCTTGGGTGCAGACATAATTTCTTATACCTTAGGTCTTGAGTAGGTTTTGAGTTTAGCTTTCCATTCACCTTCTTCTCCAAGTCATGCATGTTTAGCTGTAGTGCATCTAGCTTAGATTTCTCCATTTTGTCATGTATTCCCTCACTTTGCAAAACATCAAAATTGATAGGTGTCGGAGATATTTGTTGAGAGAAGGTGTGAGCAAGAATAAAATGAGGAGATATAGTATAAAGGGTACGTTGTGTTGGATGAGAAGAAGAGTGATTAAAACTTTTTCAAATGCTGAACATATTTGTCATGTTGCAAATTCTCAGTCAAGCCAAAGTCCAAATATTAGACAACCTTTAAGCAACAGAAATAAATCAAGCACAACATAAGTAAAAGCAACCATGACAAAATTTTATAATTTCAACGAGTGACACTATACTCTCAGAGTGTGACACTAATAATGAAAATACATAAAGAGTAAATAAAGGTCAAACAAGGGCAAATAAACACCCTAAATGCAAAGGACCTTGTTGAGCCAGAGGTAAACATAAGACGACAAATAAGTGATGCGCAATAATTGATCGAAGCCATATTTTGCGAATTTGAAATTTAGAATCAGAGAAAATTTCTAAACCCCATTTTGACATAATTGTGCTTGATTTAATTATTGTGATCACATTGACACCTAATATGCATTTTGTCTAAGGGTGTTGGGACCCTTTTGACGATAGGATGTCTACTAATAGTATGGATTGACACCAAGGGTCAAACCACTTAGGATTTATGCAGCATGTATGACCTAATTGACTTCTAAGAGTTGGGTAGACACGGACTTGAAGAGGATCAATGCGAGAAGGCTCGTGGTTTCACGGTAGTAATATTATCCACTTTTGCCACGCATATGCCGACTCTATATAATAGGGCATTTGAAGAGAATTGGAGTATTTGTGAGAGGTACAAAGGCACAACATCACGATACAAATATATATATATATATATATATATATATATATATATATATATATATATAAAAGGTGTGAATTGGGGAAAGTATGAGCGAAATGACAGTTATCAAAGCGGTAACAATTAGCATGTAGATAGAAAGTAGTAACACACAAACAGTTTAAGGAAAGCAGTAAATAAATAAATAGATACATAAATAAAAGGAAATAAGCATATAAACACGTAAGAGAATCAAACAAATAAGGAAAAGGAATATGGGATTAAGCATGGAAATATACAAATATGGAAAAAGGGGAATGATGAAACATGGAAATAGACAATAAACAAGGAAAATAAATAACAATTTAGACATGGTAATAACCAAACAAGCAGAGAAATAAAAAAATAAAGTAAACCACACATAAATCAATGAAACACGTAATGGTAAGAACCTAGTTATCCTCAGCAGAGTCGTCATTCTGTCGCGCCCCATTTTTCACAAAATGGGTTTTGGTACACGACCTAGCAACTCTTTTGAGTTTGTTTGAATGAAGAGTCGTCACCTAACGAATTAAGGCGCGTTAGGGTACTTATCTAACCTAACTAATTCTAATTAAATGTCAACGAATTAGAGATTGGGTAAGGGTTCAAATTACCTTGAGAGGAAGGTGTTAAGCACCTCTCGAAGTCTAGACTGTGGGTCCCAATTGTATCTTATAATTTATGTGGGGGTTACAAATAGTAATTAAGGTCATTTTTTATTAACAGTTAAGCTAAGTATTTAGACTAAGTGATAACGTAAATAAATATTTAACACAAATAAATATAAGAGATAAGCAAGGAGATAGAAGCTAGACAAGTAGATAGGAGAAAATCATTTTTTATTTATTAAACTACCCCAAGCAATTATAATTATAAACAACTAGAAAAGGGAGAAAGGGAAACGGAAACAACAAAACCTAACTTAACACCCTTCTACTGATCAACGCTTGGCTTATTATTCGGAAAGACAAAATAAATGTTTTGTCGTTTTATGCTCGAATCAACTTCCATCATCTCCATTTAAAGGGTCTAACTACCCCTACCCCACCTTCCACATACATATCATCCTAGAAGGTGCCTAACATCCCTGCTTACTGTCCAAGAGGCATTGGACTACTATTAAGGTGGTTTTATACAAAAGTAAAATATAAACTCTTAATTAGGCCCTCTAAACACCAAGCAAAACATGTTGGACGAGCATTTAGCATATAAGTTTCAAATTGGCCTCTAGGTTAGGTTATTTAGCATACTTGCAAACACAATTTCAAGTGACAGGTCTCATGCAAAGTGTGTGGCATACAAACATTCAAGCAAGCAACACAACAATATAACAATAAATTAATAAAAGAGGCAGAAAGTTATAACATGGTGCATAATTTATTTATTTAATCAAGTTGTAATTAGGGGCATACCAGTAAATACAACATGCATGAATTATTTATTAGTTGGTTAAAAGAGGCAAAATAGTATTCAGAGTGCAAAAATTAATTATTTTGGGTAGAATTTAATCAAGGCAGCAGGTATTTAAAACAGTTCTAGCATGCTGGAAATAATATTAAAAGCAGAGTTTGACTTTATTCGGTACTTTATCTAAATAGGGCAGATTTTAAATTATAGCATGCAGAAAATAATTAATTAATTGTTTCTTAAGTGACAGTAAATAAATGTCACAAAACAGTGGCAAAAAAATACATAACAAAATGTAATTCAGCTATTTGACATGTAGGGGATTATTTAAATGATGTTAACAAGCTAATTTATGTAATCTGATTAGCAATGATCTGATAAGTTAAATCCTATAGACATGATTTCTAAGTGAACGGACTAAAATTATTACCAATCATATAGGCATGGTATCAAAACAATCCATGGACGTAACAATATTTTTTATATATGCAGATTTATTATTTTTTTCATTTTGAGATTTAGGCAAGGATCTATAGTTACAATACAATCGATTAACATGCAGAAAATTCATTTACAATCATATAAGCACTACTGATAAATGAATCTGTTTGAAGCCTATATGCATAATATCTAAACCCAAATAATGTTTGAAAACTTAATTGACCTATATGCATTATATATAAGACAGATTGCTAGTGCAAAGAGTAGATTATCAACTAGACATTTGTTTTATTAGGAATATAGAGTTGGTGATTTATTAAATAAAATACAACAGTAAGTATATACAATATTTTATTATTATAATTAAAAAGGTGATCACAATGGGTAAATAAACAAATTACAATAGGCAGTTAAATTAGTTAAATACATGACTAATTTTAATGTATAATTGGCCAAAAGGTGTTTAAGGACAAGTAAATTTCTATTATTCTTAGCTAGATCTAAAGTGAAAAAAAAAATTAGAACACGAATAATCAAACAATCACAATCCTATAGACATACTTTCTAACACAAATAAATTGCGATAAAATAGCAAGTAGCACGTATATCCCCCTCCCCCTTTAGATGGTCCCCAAGTTATTTCATATGTAGAGATTTATAGTTAAAGCTACAAATTGTTACACCTAATAAAACCAAAACTTAAAACAAATAGACATCAAAATCAATTAAAATAAGGCTTTATCACGATATCCCCTCCCATGACAACTCTTCAAACTTGAACCTTATGTTCAACCCTCTCAAACTAAAAGAGCTAAACAACACCCATAGATATATATAAGGGCAAAGTTATATAATAAGATAAATTATATGAGTAGAGTCATAGAGTATTCAAGATACACGAAAATCAAACAAAATCATAGAACAAATAAGATCATAGATTGAGAAAGAAAGGATAAGCAAACTGACCCAGATGCTTTCTTTTATTTGTTTCAACACACAACAATACTCATAATCAATAATGCAAAACGAAAATCAAACTAATGAGGAAAAGAGACTAACCAATTAAGCATAATATTTTTATCAGCAAAGAAGACAAACTGAATCCAATATTCGACCCGAACACAGCAAAACCAAGTGGAGAAGCACCTCTTAGAATGTTCACCGAATTTATTTCTTTTAGAGTAGAGATTATTTTATACTCTGGATGAAGTATTCAAGTGAGTTTCAGATTGTTCAAGTAATTTCTTTTTCTGATTGTTAAAGCGTGAATTTTTTTTATTAGAGTGTGTCTAGAGAATGAAAGGAGGCCTACTTATATAGGAAACAAGGAAGCAAAATCGGAAAGGAAATAGAAATAATTAACAGCAATCAAGGAATATTATTTTCCTTAAATGAAGAGAGCACAAAATTAGTAAAGTTTCTTACCAAAACTACTTAAAGATTTTGTCAAAGCCGAAACCTATAAGGATCTTTACAACTTAAATAAGGTAACAGATCAATTAGAAGTGAATCAATAATAATAATAATAACACCTATAATTCAATACAATCACGATAAATAAATTATATTATATTATATTGTACCATAAACACAGAAAAGGAAAAGGCTGTTGTGTTTTGAATTATAGAAGAGAAGTAAATATGACACAAAATTACTAAAATATCATGTAATTTCCCTTGATCAAAGCACTTACAACAATTAATTCCCATACTACAAGTCAAATCACAGGAAATAAAGATCCATACTTACCATAAGTAAACCTAAAATTGGGCATTTCAATTAATCAAATAAGCCTAGACCATAATTAAGCTAAGTACCCAATCCGCTATTTTAAGGAAAGAAAAGACGGAATCAATTAAGACAGTGCAATAAGCCCCCAAATTCACTGAAAAATCACAATTACGGGATAATTAAATGCTAACAAGGTTGTAGTTTTACATTCAGCAAGGGCAAGAAAAAAGAATCAAAAAGCAGCTCATAATCTATCTTTTATGACTAACATGTAGAATATATTAACAAAGAACGAAGGAGCATCGTAATGAAAACATTGAATTCTAATAATGCTTATTAGCAAATTGTAGCATATCAATATCAAGGAAGATCATAAGATGCTCAGTTTCTCAAAATATTCATCTTAAATAAAAAAACAAAGAGTGGGAAATATATGCTTAAGGATTAATCGAAACTTACATGGATAGATCTGTTAAGATCCATCTTTTTAACAAAACTCAAAATCCTAAACGATCCCCCAGAATCCACTACATTACTGAAATCTTAGGCCAAAGCAACATTGCTTTTGTTGTTGTTGTTTTTATCGAATCCGCTGAAGAAAAGAGGAGCGGAGATGTCCAGTGGCTTGCCATTGCAATTGTTGCTGGTTGTTTTTGCTGGAGCACGCAGGTCGGAGGTTGCCTGGTCGCTACTGTTTCTTTTCCCAGCCGTAAAAGTGAAAGGAACGAAAATAGATGCTAGGGCCATTGCCGGCTGGCGCGCTTGGCTGCTGGTCGGAGCCAGTATCCGCTAAGAAGAGAAGAAGAGGGGAAGAAAATGGTTACTGGTTAGAGCTGCTGCTTGTTCGCCATTTTCTTGCCGATCGGAGCGGCTGGAGTTCCCACCAATCGGAGTTGCTGGAGATGTTGGCGTTGTCTCCTCACTGGCGTTGCTACCTATTTGACATCCTCGTCGGAGAAACGGGCTTACGAGGAGGAGAAAGGAGAAGACGGGGAGAAGAATAGAGGAAAACACGGGGAGGAGAATAGAGGAAAGGGGAAGCGGCGCTAAGGGAGAAAAAATGAGGAATTGATGGGGTTTGGGGTCTTTTAAGTTAGAATGGGAAAGAAATGGGTTAGGCGATTCGAACCGTTGATCAATTTTGGGTGAGTGGCTAAGATCTGATCTTAAAGTTGTCACAAACAATGAACGGCTAAGATTGGATTTTGGAGATGGGTTTCTTGAATCTGATTTGAAATTGATTAGGATTTGGAATGGCTAAAATTGGAATAAAAGTGGGTAGAAATGAAATGAAAAGGTGGTTACAATTGAAACAAAATTGAATAAGATAGACTACGAATTAAATAAATTGGAATAGAATAGGCAAAGATTTTAATGATTTAAGAGGGGATTGAGAAAATGCTATTCGGTTAATAATATACATATATATTAAAATATTTTTTATATATATAAATTAAACACACCTAAACAGTTAAGACATTTAAATAAATAAGTAAAGTGATTATTGATCTTAACTATCGACAAATATGATAATTTATTAATCATAAAAATAATTTAACAATATTTTTTATAAATTGTGCATACTAAAATATATTTTAAAAAAATTATACAAAATTGATTAAAATTTTAAATCTGTAATATGTTTTAAAAATATGTATTTAATCATATAGCAATCCATAAAGGATAGTCCTAAACATTGTTTTGATCGTCCTCTTTTTAAACTGACAACTGGTTTCATTCTTCTGTTTAATTGTTGAGTGTGGGTCAGCAATTACCGTAAAATTCAAGAATAGATTGCTCTCAGTTTCAATAAGTAAAACTTTCTTGAAAATAGGACTCTTCAACAAAAATCTCTCTTTTCTTTACCCCATTTCTCTCTTTAATCAATGCTTAATGTTATACCAGAGTAAAAGTTTTTAGTTTTATGTTGAATGAGTGAAGTGGGTGTCTGGTATAAATGGAAAAGAAGAGGGGTAGGAAGACTTTGAACAAAATAGACATTGCAGAAGATTGGTGCTTTGAATGTAAAGATGGAGGAAAGCTTGTGATTTGTGATTTTGGGGACTGTTTGGAAGCTTATCACCCTGCATGTGTGGGGAAAAGTGACTCAGTCTTGACAAGTGATATCTGTTGGATTTTTTGATGGCATACATGCTTAGTTTGCCAAAAAAGTTCAAATTATCAATGTTATTGTTGTGATAGAGTTGTATGCTCTCGCTGCATTGGTCGTATCGATTTTGTCCTTCTTAAAAGGAGGCATGGATTTTGTAATAACTGCCTAAAGCTCGCATTGCTTGTGGAAGAAGACAAAAATATTGATTCTGATGGGGAAAGTGTAGACCTCAAAGATCGAGAAACATACGAGGGACTTTTCAGGGAGTATTACGAGATAGAAAAAGAAAAAGAAGGATTTGACAAGAATAGTCTCCTTGCTGGTAAGGCTAAACTAAACAAGAAGAAGATTTGCCAAATTAGCTCTGATTCAGATAAACGTAGTGAAGAAGAGAACAAACATAGTGAAGAAGAGGATGAGCAGATTTCTTCAGACAATGGAGATTTCAATGACGGAGAACCTCAAAAGAAAAGGCTTAAAAAGAAAAGACGTACACATCAAAAAACAAAGATGCAATGAAGTGTCAATTCAAAGAAAAAAGTATTTGTTGGATGGGGATCAAAAGCTCTTATTGACTTTCTTCAGTTTATTAGTCAAGATACCAAAGAAAAATTATCCCAATATGATGTCACATCAATAGTAATCAAATATATAAAAAAACATAACCTAATCCATCCAGTTAAAAAGAGAAGAATCCTTTGTGATGTTCGGTTACAAGCTATTTTTGGAAAGAAAGTGGTAAATAAGCCTCCTTGAAAGCCATTTTCTTGAAAATGAGGAGCAATTACAAAAGAATGAGCTTGATCATGATCTTGAAGACAATGGCACATAAATTTTGGTGGCTCCTAAAACTGAGAAAAAGGTTGAACAAAAGAAGATATCCTCAATTTGGTATTCAACTGCAGCACAAAGTCAATATGTAGCCTTGATTCCTGAAAATATCAAACTCATTTACCTGACGAGGAGCTTGGTGCAGGAGATGATCAAGCAACCCGAGTCCATTGAAACCAAGATTATAGGAAATTTTGTTCAGCTCAAGTTAGATCTACGTGACTATGAGCAGCGTAACTCTCACCAGCTTGTGCAAATTGCAGCGAGCGTTTCAGGGATCAAGCTCAAATCAAGTGATAAGTGCAACAACGAGACTTTAATTCAAGTTTCAAATATGGCCAGAGATGTTAGCTTGACCATGCTTTTAGATGATGAGTTTCGTAAGTTACGGTACAACAACAATGTCAACAAACCCAGTGCAATACCTATGCGAGGTTTAGGGAAGGAAGAATGTGATGATCTGAAGGAGAAGGTGAAAAAGGGTCTGCTTGAAAAGCTTACAATTGTGGGGCTTGAACAGAAAGCTAAAATCCTTCATGAGGACATCACAAAGCATAAGATTTCTCGAGAGCTGGAATTGTTGAAAAAACTCATTGATCGAGCAAATGAGAAAGGGTGGAGACATGAACTTTTCGATCATCTAGAGAAAAGAAAGATCCTACATCAAGCTTCGTACCTATCATTTGTGCTACCGAATATTCCTGCAGTGATTCCACAGGAAGTAGAGCTTGAATCTCTTGATAGGAATGACAATCAGATGCACCAATGCTCAGATGAGATGTCACGCCCCGAGCCTACACCCTGGGTGGGACCGACACCCGGAGACCATTTCTGGCCCTAAGCGAACCCTTGGCCTGGCTTTCTTAACTCAGCGGAAACCTAACCCAACCAAATAACTCAATGCAATGCAATATTACAAAACAACTTAATTTATAAAATGTGGCCATAAAGGCAACTCGAATCTCAAAATAGAATATTTACATATATACATAGATGAGAGACTCAAAACTAGCTGACTGACTGTCTATCTATAAAGCCTCTAAAATACTGAGATGGATGTTGGGACAGACCCCGCAACATCCTAATAAAACAAAAACTAAGAACACAAAATAATTGAGTCCTCCGGAATGCAAGGAGGCTCACCACTGACTCTGGAGTGCTCAGCTGGATCAACGACGTGCAGGATGCTGATTCGGGGTACCTGTATCTGTATCATAAGACAATGCAGGCCAACTGGCATCAGTACATGGAATGTACGAGTATGCGAGCTGGAAAGCTAAGCAACATAGGCTAGAAGGAAATTTGGAAGAAACTGAAAAGTTTACCTTGCTCAACTCGACCCTACCTGATTGACTTCTCTCAATATAAGGCAAATTAAAACAAGTGCGATATAAAGAAAGACTGTTTAAAACATGTTATAAACTCTGTGTGTATACAAGGATACAATAAGCCTGAGATGTAGATAGAAATACAATGAACTGATGTATATAAAAACACAATAATCTCTGTGTATGAAAATACAATAACTGCTGTGGGAGTTTCTCTAACCGACAACCATCACATAAGAGCTATAGTGATGATACAGCTTGACTTACTTCACTTCTAAGCTTTACTCTTAACATCACTTGACTTCTAACTTTACTTGACTTGGGAACTAACTTCACTTGAATTGGAAACTAACTTCATTTGACTTCTAACTTTACTTGACTTGGAAACTAACTCCCTTGAATTGGATTATGAATTCAAGATTTTGATCATGTTAGGAATGACTTTTTGGGTGTTTAGAAGTAACTTAGAGTAGTTGGAATCGAAAAGGAGTGAATGCACACTTTAAATGAACTCAAATGGGGCAACCGACGACAACTAGATGGGGCAGGTGACCCTGGCACTGTGGGTGGCGCAGGGCACCAGCCCCTAAGCTTCAAAGGTGAGTTTGGGGTGCTCTGGCAGGTGCGTCGTGCCAGGCCCCCAACCCAGAAATTTCAGCAAGCTTATTTTCTCATTTTCTCACCTTATTTCACCTAAAAATCGAATGGTTTCTTCCCCAAATCACTTAGAATCATTAAAACCCTCAATATACCATAGATTCAACTCAAAAATACCACCAGAAACATACACCCAGCCAACAAGAAACTTCACAACACAACCACAAACTTCAACCAACACAACCACAAACTTCAACAAGAACAATAACTAACAACTTCAACAACAAAATCCAATATTTTCTCAAATAATAAAATGAGTTTGGTGTGTGGGGGAAAGGATCAACCCACACTAAGAACTCACTACCTTGATAGGGATCACCCCCGACGATATCCACGACGAAAACTTGGTTGATCTCCTCTTTCTCCTCTTCTTCTCCTCTTCTTCTCTTCTTCTTCTCTTCTTCTTCTCTCAAGCCCTAGCTCTTAATCTTTTAAAATGAGATAAAAATGATCCAACAATCAGCTTAACACACAATATAACCCCAAAAGAAATGGCTAGGGAAAAGACCAAAATGCCCTTAAAATTTCCGGACGGATTCCCTGCCAACTGCCCAACTTTCAAAGAGCATAACTCGCTCATACGAACTCGGAATCGAGCAAACTCGGTGGCATTGGAAAGTTCATTCCACGAGCTTCGTAAACATAACTAGAACTACTCCTAACTCATCCTGAGCTAGGAGTTACAACTGTTCAAAGTTGGCCAAAAATCACTGATTTCCCACACTTAGTCAAAATTTCCAGATTTCAGAATTTAGCCAAATTTTTCCAGATTTCAGAATTTTTTTCCAAAAAATGATTACTTCCAATTTCAAGCTTCTTCATATTCATTTTAAATTGTCGTATGTTACATGAGACAACCCCTATGAAATAGAATATTCCTGGAGCGACTCCCGAGAAAGTAGAGCTTGAACCTCTATCTAAGGACGAGAAGGATGTCAATCAGATGCACCAATACTTAGATGAGACAACCCCTACAAAGAAAAATACTCCTGGTGTGATTTCCGAAGAAGTAGAGCTTGACCATCTGGTTAAAGATGAAAGGAATGACAATAAGATGCATCAATGTGCAGATGAGACAACTCCTACTGTAGCTGTCAAATGTGAACCAAAAGATGGAGCACCTTGCTCAGGTAATTAGTAGATGTAATGTAGCTTTGTGCAACTCTCGTCTTCTCCTCCCTTGGTCAAATTGGTTGTCAAGCCTTTCCTGGAGAACTTAGTAACCCATCTCTAATGGGAGGAAAGATGTTTTTATCAGTTGCATGTCTACCAGTTAAGACTCTATTAAAGTTTCCACCAAATATAATAATGGTTGAACATGTATATAACTAGAAGCTAACACTTAGTATAACTAAGTTGATATTTGGATACGTCTATTTGTTTTTCCTTTTACCTGAAGCAATTATGAAGCAGTAATGTTGTCTTCTCTTCTGGTGGTCGCCGCACGGTAATCCTTTCGCTATGGGGTTGTTGTTTTTCCCTTGCCCAATTTACGATTTATAAATATTAAACCCTACTAACTTATTTGAATAAATAAGTCAAGTGATATACAATATTAAGTTAATTATGGACTTGACCAATTAACCACAAATTAAATAAATTAATTATTTAATAAATATTAAATACCCATCAATTAAATAACTGTAGTTATCGAATTGTTCAAAATTCACAAACCAACTTCAACAACTGACCAAAAATGACTCCGGGCAACTATTGGGAGGGATAAAATGATAATTTTAAGAAAAATTTCAAGTATGACCTTCCCGGTCATTACATTGTCCAACCTGCATTTGCTCTTTTTGAGCAAAGACCTATATTTGTTCAGAAAATCCCTTTATTTATAGCAGAAGAGAGGTGGAAGAATTGCAAAACTAATTGTTATAATTCAGTACCTTGATTTTTGTTTACAAAATCTTATTGTTAGATAGTAAATTTTAAGTAGTTTAATTCAAAGTTTTAGAATACTAAACAAAATTCTATTATCATTTTTAAATTTATCTTATCAATAATTGTATAAATTTAACAAGGAATTTTTATGACAAAAATGAGGTCTTCTTCAAAATACCAATTACTTTTTAAGGAGGATTTGAATTTAAGTTTTTTTTTTTATTTGGTTGAACATGGTGGTTCTTTTATTCATTGAAGGTTACAATTTTTTTTCTTTTATGTTTAGTCTTTCCCCCCTCTCCAATATAGAGTAAATTCTCACCCCCTATGAGAAATCTTATTTGATATGAGTTTATAGTGATGTTGAATAATTTAATAATGCACGAGAGGAGAATGAGTTGATTTGATAGTATATAGTAGTTCATATATGAAATTTAATTTATGATATTATGTGATTATCGACTTTGAGATATTACTTTTTTAGAGTAAATTTGATTTTATATTTTACATGAATTAGCGAAGTTAATTGATTTTGCTAGCTTTTATAAATTAAGGAGTAAAATCATATTTAAGAAAAATATATTCAAATTTTAATTATTCTTTGCAAAAGATATGATCGACACAGGGATGGAATCCCCTTCGGTATGGGATCCTTCATTAATGTTTAATACATATGCATATTACTGCCACATGTATGGTTAAAGATTTAACGGCTTAGATTTAAACTATACATAACATCTCAATTTTCTTTTTTATCAATTAATGTTTAGTCACTTGAATCTCTTCAATTTTATTTTATATAGAAAAGGACCTAAAATACTTTTGAACTATCGAATTTGGTATAAAAGTATCCTTCGTCGACCTTTCGACTCTAAAATATCCTTGATGTCAACGTATTAACCCTGAAATGCCCATATTTTTGAAGGTCACATTTTAAAATATTATTAAATGTATCATTTATTACGTGGCACGATTTTATTGGTGTGTTCTAGAATTAACCTAAACTAATTAAATCTCAATCCAAATCTAGATGAATAAATGGCACAACATGACAACCTATAGACTAAATTGGCAAAAAAATATCCCATTTTTAATTTATTGGCAAAACAATGACTTTCTTTTATTTATTTGGCATTCAATAGTTATTTTGCTTTTTCTTAAAAAATGTATTTTTGTTCCCCTTATTTTTCTTTAAACATGTTTGATTGCTCCCTTTTTTTTTCTTGAAAAGGTAAAATTTATTGTTTTATTATTCCTTTTTTATCTCTCCTTTTTGTTTGTCAACCATTTTAAAATAGATTTCTTTCTCTTTTTTCTCTCCTTTATTTTCTTTCTAGAATTCTTTTTATATGTATATTTGTTTCTCTCCCAAATTTTTTATTCTTCTCCTTAATTCACTTTGTTTATGAAAATCATATATAACAATATGTTTATTCATGGATACTTCTAATAATAATATTATATATATAATTTTGTGCTTGTCCAATTAATTGTTGAATTTCATGATTTGTGGAATTGAGGTTTTTTCAATTTTGTTTTTGCGAAAATTTAGGTTATTAATCCTTTTTTTATTTTAATTAAAATTCTTTGTCACATGTATATTTGTTGCTCTTCTAATTTTTTTTATTCTCCTTAATTTACTTTGTTTATGCAAATCAAATGTATGTTTATCCATTGGTCCTCCCAAAATCTTCTTTTAATATATAATTATGTAGTGTTTTTTTTCCACTTAATTTTGAAATTTTGTGATTTGTGAAATTAAAAAATTTTAAACTTTTTTTTCTGCAAAAATTCAGGTTATAGTATTTGGAATTTTTGTTTTCAATTTCATGGGTAATAAATGTTCTCATAAGATCCTCGTAAAAAATTAGAATGTTGATTTTGATGAATACAAATCAATGTATACCAATAAATGTCAATCTCAATTTGAATAAATGTATGCAAATTTATTAGGTAAATACAGACCAATGAATACATAAATGAATACGAACCAAGGTATACATAGTGCAGTTACCGTATACATAACAAAAATCACATGTACAATTTATGAATAAAATTTAATTTGTACATTTATCATATTAACTTCATTCTTGTATTCATTATAGTTATAACCTATAATTGTTGGTAACATTCTTATGTATACATTATAAGTTTATGTATACATGCTACAATTATGGTATACATCAACAAAATTTACACGCTTATTTTTATAAATGATTTTTTGTGTATACATATAGATTTTTTTTATGTATACATTATGTAATTGCAACTTCAATTATTTTATAATTTTTGCATACATGTTATTACAGTTTCTAATAAAAAGCATTGCCTCTTACATTATTTGATTAATTATTGTCAATTATTTGATAATTAATACACGTTAATTGAGCACTAATAATATATATTTTTTACCTTAAAAGTAGTCGCCGTCTTTTGATAAGTTAATTAAAGAATTAAAAAAATCCTTCCTTGAAAGTTGATATAACCTTCTTTTAATGGGTTAATTAATAATATTTTTTTTCATTTCTTAAAAGTAGGCAACCGTTTTTTAATAAACTAATTACTATCGGTTGGTAAAAAAATAAATTATAAAATTACAATCAAATATATATTTATGTTGTTGTAAACTATGTTTAATATTTTTTTGAAAAATAGAGTGATAATAAAGTTGAGTTTGAGAATTTAAAGAAACTGAAAAGCTAACTTCCTTAATTTAAAAATAAGGAAGAAACAATAATCCCACATCTCCTTAATTAATGCTGATTGGTTGCACATGTAAAAAAAACTATAAAAAGTTGTTATATTCCTTTAGGCTATTAGGTGCTTCTTCTTTTTTTGAACTATTAATTGCTAATTAATATTGGGCTATATATTGCCAATTGTATATAGTAGTTGTATGTCTGTGTCAATTCCTCAACCTAGATCCACCTAAAGAATCCATACCCACCCGCCCCAAATACCCATTAAATATAAAGAGGAAAAAACCTTGATTTCATCTTGTTAATTATTCTAAATTTGATTTGGTCTTCAAATTATCATCTTCTTCTTCGTGAATCCAACTACAAATTCGTTCCAAGCTATCTTAATTCATCTTCAAAGCCCTCCAAAATCAAAATACAACTTCACAATGATGGCAAGACAATAATCTAAATCACCGACTTCAAAATAAGTAACAAATTATACATCAAAAAATTGAAATCGCCATTAGAGCTATATCTGAGCTTCAATAGTGTTCAATATATTTAAACCATGTTTTTTTCTTCTCAATATTCAGCTAACTTACGACGAGTTTAAGTTTCAAATACAATACCAATTAGATTCAAGCTTAAAATAATATACTTACCAAAATCAAATTTATCTATTGATTTTTTTGGTGTTCGAAGGATTCCGAATCAGATTGATAATCTATTTAAAGTTGAAGGTTCTTGAATCTTTGAATATAATTAATTGTGAAGTAAATTTGGTTTATGATTTGGCTGTTGATTTGGTTAATAAGATGGAGAAAAATGTCGACGAAATCAACGAAAATCCATTTTTGAAGTCAAAGAATTTCACATCTCAATTTTAAAATTTGAGAACTTAAGTTTGTAGGTTACCATTGTCAAAATCGTTTGAAGAACCATTTATTGTACCTAAATTTAGGTTGACTTACTAATTGGGGTATGTATTAAAAGGAAACATAAATTCACTATGGGAGGATTTTACTTTTGAAAAAGCTTGAAGAACATCCTCCGTTAGAATTAAGGTTTTTTTTTCTTAGTTTAATGGGGTTCTTTTTAGGTGGGGAGGGTATGTGTTTATTTGGTGGATCCAAATTTGGGTTGGAATTTGATTAGGTTAGGTGAATTGTAAACACACCAATAAAATAGTGCCACATAATAAATGATATATTTAATAATATTTTAAAATGTGGCCGTAAAAAATAAGGGCATTTCAGGGCCATTACGTTGACGTCAAGGATATTTTAGAGCCAAAAAAATTGACGAAGGATATTTTTGTACCAAATCTGATAGTTTAAGAATATTTTAGATCCTTTTCCATATTTTATATGAGCATCTTGTTCTCAGTAGTGAATCTGAATTGCATTAGACAAATATCAACAATCTCAATACATAAAATTGCAAAAACATTCCTTCTATCCAAGATCAGACGGGTTAAGAATTCATGATCTTTTAAATTTTTTATCATTGAAACCTATTAAATTTTTAAATTTTTAAATTCATATTTATTATTTGTTATAAATTAAGTAAATTTTTACAAATAAAATTATGTTCTACATTGAAAATACTAAATTCAGATGAACTTGTTGTGATACTCTACATCCACCTCTAATCCAAGAAGCTCATTTGCTCACAGGGGCGGCTCAAAGTAATTAGAGGCCTACAATTTAAATAAACTTCATATGTATTTATTTAAAAATTATTTTTCTAACTTGTTAGATGTAATTTTTTGCTTAAAATTTCTTTATAGATGATTTCTTCAAAAACAAAATTATTATTAGTTTTAAGTAAGATTTTATCAATTCAACATTAGAAAACACTCTTTTACTGGGTCCATTACTATATGATTTGTTAACATAATTCTTAGTAATAGGTTGACAAACTTTAAATAAATACAAGAGTTAAAATCATAGAATTTGATTCAAGAAGTTGATAACTTGGTATATTCTACTTTAATATGTTTGTTGTATTCTTGAAAATTTAAGAAGAAATAAAAAAAGAATTTGTAATTTACTTTGTTCAACACTTTTCGACTATTGATTCATATTTTTGACAGACTATTGCTCTACCTTATCAAAGATTTGGAAAAAAAAAGTTCAAATAGATAAATAATATGAATGTTAGCGAAAAATGATTGATTTTTTCTATTTGAATGGGACTAAGGAAAACAAAATAATATAATTTTATGTAAAGAAATTAACAAAAAATTTATTCTTGGTAAGAATTTGAGACCCCAAAATTGGAAGCCTAAGGCATATGCCTCAAATTTTGTATGGAAGAGCCCCGCCCCTGTTTGCTCATCATACTACCGGTAAAAATGTTTCAGATACACCAAGAAACTCATTTGCCATCAAAATAAAGATAATCATTGTGGTGGGGGAATTACAAGTGGATAAAAAGAAAACAAAGGTGTTTAGTTTAAATCATTTTAATTATTAACGGTACATGATATTAGTTTGAAAATGCATTTGAGTATAATGGAGGATCCATTTTCTTTTTATTAAAAAAATAGAATAGGAAAAGTGGAAATAGAGAGGGGATTACAAGGTAGGGCTTTCCTTAAAAATTGGTAGACCATTAAGATCATGACACATGTTCTCCCGTTAGTCCAAAGGGTATACAAAACTAAAGCTGTTAATATGGGCTGGTCCACCCTATTAGGGCTAACACATATAGGCTTTGAAATTTTATGGGTCAAGCCGGACTAGCCTATTTTCGGTGTGGGCCAGAAAATGGTCGGCCCAGCCCAAAAGTATGTGGGCTATAGACTTTGCCGGGCGGGCCTTCATTTTTTAAATTTATATTTTTTAATGATTTTTTTAATTAAATTCTAATTAAAAATATTATCAATATCGACAAGACAATATTACATGGTGTTAGTGTTGCTACTTGTTTATCAAATCTACAAATAAAATTATCTTTATAATATTTATTAAGTTTGATTTTAAGTAAAAACATAAATAACTAAATAGAAATATTAACCAAATTGTTTCTAATGATCAAAATAAAACACAAAAACTATGACAACATTCCATAGGTTACAACCTATGTAGTGATTCCCTAGAAATTTTAGGAAATTTTTATTTTATATAGTACATATTTTATAAATATAATTTATATTTAAATCGTAATATTTCAAACTTTTAACAATTTTAACTCTTGTTATTTTTAATACTCTATTTTATTTTTATCTTTTCATTAATTTTTATTTAGTCCACGGGCCGGTCCTATCCATATTTCTCAAGCCCCACAAATCGACAGACTTATTCAGGCCGGGTTAAAAAGACATTTTCTTAAATGAGCTCCAAAAATCGTAGCCTACCCCTATTAAATCACGGGTTAGGCCACGCCGATCCTACGGGCCTAGCCCATATTGACGGCTTATACAAAATCTAAAAGTTAGATGATAAGGTTATTAATATCCTAAAAATATAACGAATGATATTTAAATATTATTTGCAATTGTCCATGGATATATTTGTTTTCTTTTTTCCTTCTAGAAAAACTTCATAATATTACATTATTTATTATGAACATTTTACTTATTTAGTAAGATTATATAAAGAATTGAAGCAGTCTTCACAAATTATGAAGATTTTTTAAGTTATAAGGAAACGAAACTTGAAGGATGATTAATGATAATTTAGTTTATGTGAGATGGTGAAACCGGCTTGATATGGAAAAGCGAAACCCTAGGAATAGGAAGAAGGGGAGCGAATAGGTGATAGAAATTAGAAAGCGGCGGAGTCTGGTAGAGATATTATCAATCATACCTTGTTCTGCCATGGAATCTTTGTTTGCAAACTATGCTTCTTCAGATGAAGAAGAACAAGTAACTCTTCCTCCCCCAAAATCAACTTCTTCTTTCCTTTCACTTCCCCCACCAAAATCCCATGATCAACAACTGCGCCCACCTAATGTTGGAATTACCACTTCTTCTTCTTCTTCTTCTTCTTCTTCCCTTTTCTCTGTCCTCCCACCTCCAAAGGCAACCATGGAAGATCCTCCACTCCTCCCCAATTCTTCGGATCCTAAACCCAAAAGGGTTGTTCAATTTAAGCCTCCTGTCAACCCTTTTTCTCTCAAGTCTTATAGTCTGGATGAAGATGAGGATGAAAAAGAAAAACAAAGAAAAACGTCTCAATCTTTTGCTCAAACATCTTCAGTTAAATCATTTTTGTCCACCATTCCTGCTCCAAAGAGCTCTACTACTTTGGGTGTTTTGGGTTCCGGCTCCGGAAGAAGATCCATCATCGAAGCAGATGTCCCTGTTCCTAATCCGGCTAGCTCGAATGAAGTTCTAGTTAATTCCAATACAGAGTACAGTGAGAGCCAGCAGATTGATGGGTCGTTTGAGAGTTCAATGGGAGGTTTTGATGGTCCCTCACAACATAATGCTGTTGCAGGTGATTGGAATGCACAGGGTTATGTAAACTATGACGGGTATACTGGCTATGGTAATGATGGGGCTAGTGATTATTCTCATGCGGCTCCACCAAATGTGAATTATGTTGACTATGACAGTAATTATGGCACTTACACTGGTTATGAGCAGTATGGTCATAATTGGACTGATGGGTCTAGTGCAACAGAAGCATCAACAATTACTGATACGGCTGAAGTTGCATTTAGATTGCCTGGGAAGAGAGGCAGGAGTGATGCTCCACAGAATATTGTTGAGGTGAACCAGGATGAGTTGATGAAGAATCGGCCAAGGGAAGACCAAAGCAGGCTCACTGGGATTGCCTTTGGGCCATCTTACCAGGTACACTTTTACTATGTCTATGAAGTTACTTGTTCTTCAACTATATTATGAGAGGCTTAAAGTTTAATTATAGTTGATACTTAGCACTGCATATTAATTTTGAGTATCTGGACACTATTGTGAATGTGGTGTTTGTTATTTGATTCGGTTTCTTGCTCTCTGTCTCTGCTAAGTTTGGATTTTTTAATATCCAAATTGGTCATGATGCTTTCTGCTTACTTTGATCAGGATAAATGAATCTCAGAAATTTAGATAACTTATAGCATTGTGAGATATAGTTTTCTTGTTCCGTCAAGTGTTATTATGCATGTTTCTAGTTAATTTTTCCTTTAAGAGACAACCTTGTATTCTAGCTTCTAGTCCTTGAGATTAAAAAGTTGGCAAATGATGTTCCAGTGGGAGGATTGAGATTTTCTCTTAACTAGTAATGGTAGTTTAGATGCCTGCTCTTGCTTCTTGCCTGATGCTCTAATTCATTTTTTTTTTTGAGGAGGTAATAGTCTTGTATTATATTCCAAAAAATCAAACCTGCCACAACTTGTTACAGGTTTACTAATTACAAATAAAAGGAGAGTATTAGGAAGATCTTCAATCCTAAATAAATAAAAATTACAAGGTGCCTAAAGCATTCATTACTGATTCTAGATCTTCCATATACTCCTGTTTACACCAAAAATGAAATAAAACCAAGCAGTTCATCTTCATCGTCTGGATGCTGTTACTTTTGTTCTGGAAGCATCTAAGGTTCCTCTCTTTCCACACAGACCACCAGATACAGGTGGGGATGATGTTCCATCTTTCTTTATGACTAGAAATGTAGGCAAAGCTACTCCATATCTTCAAGGCCTGGACAATATTTCTTGGCATCACCCAAAGTAGGTTCTTCGAATTGAGGAAAATGTTCCACAAAATATTAGTGATCCTACAGTGAAGAAAGAGGTGATTGACTGTTTCAGCCTCTTCTCCACACAGTAAACACCTAGCGCTCAGGTGGATACCCCTTTTCATGAGGTTCTCCTAAGTCAAAACATTTTTCTTTGCTAGTAGCCAAGTGAAGCGGGACACTTTAGGAGGTATTTTAACTTTCTAGATAAGTTTCCATGGCCACCAAGAACTTGATGGGTGAAAGAGTTGAACTTTTTGTAAGCTTCCTTCACACTAAAATTTCCGTTGCAGTTATGATTCCAAAACAATCCATCTTGGGAGGTAGAGGTTCCTTTGAATTGTTCAAGGATTCCAAAGAAATCTACTAGTCTTTGGATCTCCCAATCATTTAGGGACCTTCTAAAACTCAAATTCCATCCCTGATTTGACCAGACTTTTGCCACAGTGTCTTTTTGTTGTTGGTTCAGAATGTAGATATCTGGGAAGAGGGTTTTTAGAGAGCCTTGTTCTAACCAGCTGTCCTCCCAGAAGGAGACCTTCATGCCATTTCCTATTTTAATGCTGCAATTTTCTCTTAATTTTGGCCAAAAGTTTCTGATGGCCCTCCAGATACTAGTACATGTAAATTACATGTACTAGTTACCATTTTGGTAGACCAGTGGTCCTCCATTTCATACTTCTGCTTGATAAGTTCTTTCCATAGTGCATGTTCACTGGAAGCTAGTCTCCATAACCATTTCATCATAAGGCTTTGGTTCTGACTCTTCAAATTCCTTACCCCAAGACCTCCTTTTTGTTTGCTCCCAATCAATTTATCCCACTTAACCAAGTGGAATTTCTTAGTGTCACTATTTCCTTCCCATAGGAAATTCCTCCTTATTGCATCAAGTCTGTCAATAACCCTATCTGGGATAGGAAAGATAGACATCATGTAGGTAGGCATGGAGTCGAGAACACTATTGATGAGAGTGAGTCTCCCGCCAAAGGAGAGATATTTACTCTTCCAGTTCACCAATCTTCTTTCACAGTTCTCGACCACCTCATTCCAGATTCCTGAAGACTTGCTTTCTGCTCCTAGTGGCATACCCAAATATACAGTTGGTAATTCACCAGTCCTCCCCCCAAGTGTACCAACCAGAGAGGTTAGATTGGTGACCTCATTCACTGGGTATAGGAAGCTTTTTTCCCAATTGATATGTAGTCCTGATATGGCTTCAAATAGCACGAATATGACTCTGAGAACCATCAGTTGGTTTCTGTTGGCATCACGAGAAACAGAGTATCATCAGTATATTGTAAGTGTGTAATCTCCATGTCACAACCCACCCTATTTGATACTTTGAAGCCCCTCAACCATAGTTTCTCTTGAGCAATCTTCAACATATCATTGAGTCTCTCCATAGCTATAATGAATAAGAAAGGAGACAGGGGGTCTCCTTGTCTTAATCCTCTCTGTGAAAAGAAGAAACCTGTAGGAGAGCCATTGATTAGAATAGAATATTTCACAGTACTGATGCAAAACTTTATCCATCTCACCCATCTACCACCAAAACCTCTTTTGGATAAGGTCTCCAGCAAAAAATTCCAGTTGAGATGGTCATATGCTTTCTGAATGTCCAGCTTGCATAAAATGCCTGGCACCTTGCTTCTAATCCTAGAATCCACACATTCATTAGCCATCAAAATATCATCCATGATCTGTCTTCCTTTAATGAAAGCAAGTTGTTGTGTGTCCACTAGCTTGTGCATAACCTTTTTAAGCCTCTCAGTAAGCACCTTGGAGATTATTTTATACACACTGCCAATTAAGCTAATGGGTCTAAAATCTGTGAGTTTTTTTGCACCCATCTTTTTGGGAATTAATGCCACATAGGTGGAGTTGAAGCTTTTCTCAAAGAAACATCTCTCATAGAAATTTTTTACTGCAGCAATGACTTCCTCTCCAACAACCTCCCAACAGTGGGCATAGAAGGCCATGGTGTAACCATCTGGACCAGGAGCTTTGTCTCCAGCACAAAGCTTTACACACTCCCATATCTCTTGGTTCTCAAATTCCCCCTGTAGCATCCTATTGTCTTTTTTAGAAATTTTGTGCCCTTCCCTGCAGCCACCAGAGGGTCTCCAAGTCTCAGTTTCAGAATATAGCTTCTGGTAGAAGTCTATGATTTCTTTTTTTATTAACTCTGGATCTTTGATTGCTTCACCGTCCACATTTAATTCGTCAATGTTATTGTATCTTCGGTGAGAGTTTGCAGTTTTGTGAAAGAACTTTGTGTTCTTATCCCCCTGCTTCAACCAATTAACCCTAGATCTTTGTCGCCAAGATATCTCCTCAAACTTTGCTAAATTTTCAAACTCTATAAGGAGATCAACCTTCAGTTGAATCTCATCTTCATGAAGAGCTCTTTGATCTTGCACTTCTTCTAATTCTTTAATTTGATTGAGAACATTCTGTTTCTGAGAGGCTAAGTTTCCTTGGGAAGTTTTACTCCATTCCCTCAACTTATCCTTAATAGCTTTCAGTTTGAAAGCTAGGATAAAGTCTGGCCTCCCTTCACATACTATAGAGCTCTACCATTCCTTCACTCTATCCAGGAAACCCTCTGTCTGTAGCCACCAATTTTCAAGTTTGAAATAGGACCTCACAGGTTTCCAATTCCCACTTTGAAGCATTATGGGATTATGGTCAGAGGTAACCTTGTGCAATACTGTTTGTTTGATGTTTCTGAATACTTCAGCCCATTCATCAGACAAAAGAAATCTATCTAATCTGGATGCTGTGTCATTCCTGTCCCCTTTCCTCCAAGTATACTTGCCCCCTACTAGGTGGGGATCCAACAATCCCATGTCCTCAATAAAGTCAGATAGATATGTCATTGCTCTAGATATCCTAGAGCAATTCTTTTTTTCAGATGGGAACCTAGCTGTGTTAAAATCTCCACATACCACCCACGTGCCATCAAATAAACCTCTAGCTGAGCCAACTTCCCACCAGACTTCCTCTCTTTCTTCCCTACTATTTGGAGCATAAATGCCTGTGAGAAACCTAATTAAATCTTGGTTTATCCCAGTGAGCTTACATGTAATGGAGTAAGCTCCTAGGCTGCTTACTTCCCCTGACCACACTCTCCCATCCCACATAATTAAAATACCACCTCTGGTTCCACTGGCTTCCAGTTGGCAATATTTAACCCATATGTTGGCCCATAAATCTTTCACGAAGCTCCCAATCTGTCCCTCAATTTTCGTCTCTTGAAAGCAATAAATGTCAGCTTTCCAACTATGAATTAAGTTCTTGATTATACTCCTTTTGCTCGCCTGGATCAGACCCCTCACATTCCATGATATGATGTTGACTATCATTGATCACCTGAGATGGTGTATCCCCCCTTACTTCTTGTTCCATTGCTTTTGAAAATGCTGCCACATTCCAAGCTCTTCAGTTCTTTTGCCTCTTTGACTGCTGAAGTCAATTTAGCAATTTCCTTCCCCTTATCATTGTTGATCTGCCTCATACTGTCGATCTTCATAAATAGCATTTTTGCTTCCTCTTTGCATCCCTTAATGTCAACACCAAAATCTTTGGCGAACTTAAGTATATTCTGGTGAATCCAGATTGGCATGTCAACTCTGAGTCATCTTCTTCCTCCAGATTCTTTTGATTTAAGGGAACTGCTTCTTCTATAGAAATCAAACTGGAATTATTTTCCTCGAGCCTTTGTGGGGTACATTCTTGCGTACAAATATTATCCAGGGCTGTATAGTTTCTAGGAGTTCCTGGGGTCATATTTACCATCTCTCTCCCTTCTCTCTCCTCATGAATCTTCTCTGTGGTATTCATCCTTGGCGTCTGCCCTGTTTCTAGCTCTTCTGGACAATTTTGAAAAACTACGGTGGAAGAGATATTGTTTGCTTCAAGTTCTACCGTAAACGGATCAATTAAAAAAGATGGGCCACTTTCTTTTGTTTGTTCCTTTAAAATACTTTGGGCCAGCAGATCTGGGCCCAACTCCCCCCCCCTTGTGCACCAGCCTATTTCTCTTAAAAGGAGACTTTAATTGAATCTCGGGCGCACGTGTTCCTACACGTGAGGTATTAGCTGGCAATTTTGAAATTGCAGGGTCATAGGACGACCCCACGTGACCTGACACTTCTGTAAAACCTAAAGGTTTTTCATTCACCTTAGGGATGGTCCTTTCAGTAGACCGCTGGTCCTTGAAAAACACTACTCTGCCTTCGTCAGCGATAATTCTCGCCGGCGCCTCTACCCATATCTGTACCTTGAAAGTCAACCCTTCGTGTACAAGTTCTATGAAACTCGGAACATCGTCTCCATCTCCTCTTATCTTCAATCTTGCCCATTTAAGATGATTTTGCAACTCAGTTTCTTCCTCAGTTTGAATCCAACCACCACAGAAGTTTCCGATCTCACGGAAAACTTTTTGAGACCAAAGTTGAAGGGGTATGCCCACTACCCTAATCCATACTTGGTTCAACCTTTCAGATGTGGCGGTTGAGGTCCGCGACCACCATTCCAGAGAAAATTTATGAGATTTCCAGAACCATTCCCCACTGATAGTATGGTCTGCAGCGGTTTTATTTGGGAACTCAAAGAGAAATCTGTTGTGACCCAGCTCATATATGTTGATGCCGTGATAATGTGAACATGAATATAGTTAAGGTAAGTTGATGTGAACATGAATATTTATGCATTTTCCTCTGGCATTGTTTGTTCAAAGTATTTTGTTTCTAGTGTTATTACTGATCTGACACGGAGTTGGGTCAAAATGCCCTAGAATTGAACAAAAGCGCCCCTGCTCATGGTTTGGTCCTAAAATGCCCCTATTATTACTTTTGGGTCAAAAATACCCTTTTTCAACACATTATTCTTTTTAAACACATTCTTTTCCTAATAAAATATTATTTTTATTGAACGGATATGCTCAAGATACACCTCACTTTTGATGTAACGCGGTTGTATGCAATAATAGTAATCCAACTAGGTTAGGGTCGAATTAAAGAACTAATACTCTCAAGATACACCTCACTTTTGATGTAACATGGTCGTATGCAATAATAGTAATCCAACTAGGTTAGGGTTGAATCCACATGGAATATTGGGAAACTCCTTCATGTTTATGTATCAGTATGACTACTCAACTTATAGCCGGTGCAACAGTTGTAGAGATTAATTGTAGTAACTTAAATTATAAAACAGAAAGTAAATATGCTGAAAGTCTGTAAGTATGCTTGCAATTGTGTCCCAACAATGGATTGTTTTCTCCTTTCGATAATCATGCAATACATTCCCTTAGGGTTGTAGATATGCACTCACTCTCTTTCGAGTTCATGAACAATTTATCTACATATGATGATTCTGCAACTATATGAATTATTGACAATAAGAACGACCGATTATGCTTAAGTAGATTCAATTATAGCTAATGTAAATCTATCAAACAAGGGTTAACGCCTTGAGTTCATGCAAATATTCTTATACCAAATCCTGACCACTCTTCCAAGTTTGTAGATTATGATATTATGTTGTAGGTTAGTATTTGCAACCACTATTCCTTTTAATTAAGCACAAAAAGAAGTTTGATATCTAACCACTCTAGTAATATGCGATTTCCAGAAAACCTTGTGAACTACACAATCTCATTGGGTTTCACAACCTCAGTAGAGGATATGAATACCAGATTTAGCTACTCATACTGATATAGAAATAAGAAGAATAAGGATTAAAAAAAGGTTGAAAGCTTGAATAAAGTTGAAGGCTTTACTCAAGAACTATAAAAACTGTAAACTTTGGATGAGAAGAACTACTACAACTAAATTACTAAAAAATCTTGACTGTGGAGAATATTCCTAAGCCTCAAAGGCATCTCTTGGACAATGCCCAGGAAGGTGGCTGAGGCATTACTATGCTGGGAGGAAGCAGGTGTACATGCTAAGGACAGAGGTAGATGGAGAATTATCCCGGGGGCTATTTGGTGGGCTGTTTGGAAAGAAAGGAATTCAAGATGTTTTGAGAGCATAGAGAACAATGTGCGAAAGTTAAACTAAACTGCATTTTACTTTTAGTCTTTTGGTGTAATCAATTATACTCTAATGACACTGTCTCTATTATTGATGTGTTAGACTCAATTTAGACGCAGAGAAGTGAAATCAGGAGTACACTTGTATATAAGGTTACAGTACGACCCATGTACTGTTTTGTGATATAATACAAAGTTACCAAGTTCAAAAAAAAATAAAAAAATCTTGACTACTACTATTCTCGCCTCTTCTTTTACAATTGAAGCCAATATGCCTATTTATAATTGTCCAAGAAAGTAGAATTCTAAACAAATAAGGTAAGCTCCACCAATAGACTTCTGCGACCAACTCCACGACCATCACCTGTTTTATGGGCCGTGGACTCAATGATTGCCCATTAGGTTTTCCTGGAGTCGTGTTGTGTTTTATTTCATGGCTGTGCTTTGGTTTCACGAGCACTCATGTACTCTTCCACTGTTGTCACACTTCTGTTCACCTCTTTGTACATACGTTTTTGGAATTTATGTAATTGTCATAAAGTCTTTTCTTCTCAAGCACCAACAGGAGCCCTTTTTTATGTCACTGTGCATAACGTGGAGATCAATTTTTTTCTCATTAAAAGTTTTCATGAACTTATTAACAAAAACAGTCTCTGTGATAGATCTTCCAAGCATGGGATTTAACCTTGTTTTCTTTTCTATTATCCTTGTTATTTTCTAAACCTATACACTTTATCACCTTTTTCTCACAAAGTTTCAAAGCATGTCTCATAAGCTTCAAAGAGATGGCAGTAAGCTCTTTGAATATCTCCTCTATTCTTAATATTCTATTCACTTGTTCGACATTCATACACATTAATTTTGCAATGAATAGCTTGGTTAGTTATACAATTGCCTCTTTGAGGCACTTATAAACCTCTACAGGGATATAAATTGAACCACGAGTTTTTTTCTAATCCTCATATTTTTGGCATACTTTGTGTCACTAAGTGGGCATTTGGCCATCAGAATTTTTTCCCCAATTTTTTTGGATTTTTTCAAAGTTGGAGTTGTGTTTGACCATACTTTTTTAATAGTTGTTTGGATTTTGGATGTACTTTCAAAAAAACATGACATATATTTTAAATGAGGTTAGTTATAAAAATAAGAAAATTAGGAGGTTTAACCAAGGCTTAGCTCAGGACCCCAGAAATATATTTTGGGTGTTTTCAAATTCTAAATACAACTTCAAGTTGTATTTGGAATTTTTATGGCCAAATGGTGATTTTCAAACGAAGTGAATTTTTTTCAGAAAAAAGTGAAATTCCCATGGCCAAACGGATCATAAAACTGATTTTTTAGGTGAACTAAAATCTTTAAAGTGATCCCCATGATTTGCCAGGGTCGTGCAACCCCTCATGTGACACTTCTGCTTTCATGTGGGACATGGCTTTCCCCGCTTTTCATTTTGATTTCCTCTTTTGTATGTGCTGCACTAGTTTCCTGATTTTCGCTTGCTGCTTTGATTTTAAAATGTAAGTATTTTTTCATTTTCCCCTTTTCTTCACTTGTTGATTTGCATTTTTTGATAATTGGTTAATTGTATTCAACATTAATGTTCAAAACTGTTTTTGTTTTGAGCCGAGGGTCTATCGGAAAACAGCCTCTCTGCCTCACCTCTGAGGTAGAGGTAACTGTACACTCTATCTTCTCCAGACCCCACTCTGTCGAACTACACTAGGTATGCTGTAGTATTCTTCAGCATTAAGGAGATGCTGCCCGCCTTCAAAAAGGGATTACAGCCATAACCAAAACAGGCTTACAAACACCCTATTAAATCTGTAGTTTGATCCACATCCTCTGTACAAAGTTGTTTACACCAAAAATGTAAAGCTACTAAACAATTCCATTTTACTTTGTGAATGGAATTGGAGCTATCTTCCAAACATCTGCCATTTCTTTCTCTCCACACAAACCACCATATGCATGAATGTAATAACTTCCACCATCTCTTCTGAGTCTTGCTACCCGGCTTTTTAATCCAACAGTTCAGTAGATCAGAGGTGTGTTCCAGCATAGTCCAACGAGCTGGTGATGTTGAGGAACAGCTCCCAGAGTTGAGTAGTGAACTTGTGTAGGATTAAGTGCTTATTTGTTTCCCCTGTTGAATTGCAAAGAAAGCACCTGGGAACAGTTGCACCCCTTTTCTCTGGAGTACTTCTTGAGTTAAGCAAGCTCTTCTCATAACTAACCAAGTGAAGCAATTCACTTTGGTTGGAGTCAGACCCTTCCATATGCTATTCCAAATGTATAGAAAACACCACCCCCACTCTCCTATATGCATTATTACCAGTGAAATCCCCATCTTTAGTATGTCTCCAGATGGCCCTATTTGGTGCATCTGTTATGATGTGGTAGCCGCCCAGCATCTCCAACAATGAGGCCACCCTCCCCACTTCCCAATCATTTAGTAATCTCCTGAAGGAGAGGTCCCAACCCTGTTTTGTCCAACATTCACCCTACTCTGGCATCAGGATTGTTGCAGATTGAGAGAAGATCTGGTAAAACCTCACACAGAGGGATCAATCCAGCCTTCTCTCCAATATTTATTCTTTTGCCATTACTTAGTTTGAGTACCAGATTTTCCTCCATTAAAGTCCATAGGGATCTCTTTATAAAAAAAAGTCCATAGGGATCTGATTGTTCTCCATACCCCTAGCCCATAAGGTTTTCGAGACCATCTCTGAGCACCAAGGATTGAGCTCACCATATTTTGCCATATCACTTCCTTCCAAAGAGCTCTTTCCTCATTAATGTATCTCCACAACCACTTCATTAGCAAACTTTTGTTCTGTACTTACAAATTCTTGTCCCCAGACCTCCTTTTTCTTTGCTGAGCATTACTGTATCCATTCCCGGAAAAGCACCCTTTGTTTTCTTTGCCTCCTTTCCATAGGAATTCCTTATAAGTTTGTCAAACGATCCCATCCCATAACTCCAAAGCTTTGTGTTTGCTCCCTGGAGGCATTCCCAAGTAGGTTGTAGGGAATTCTTCTATTCTGCACCCAATAATGCTTGCCAGTCCCTGAATCTACGGCACATCCTTGACAGGTATGGAGCTACTTTTGCTACAACCCTTAGCCCCGCTACTGCTTCAAAGACGACCAGTATCAGTCTGATCTGATGTAGGCCACCTGTTCTGCTTCCGGTTCACATAAGATGATGGTATCATCTGCATACAGCAGATGACTAATCTCTTTTGTTCCTACTGGTTTGTCTCCCATCTGAAAACCCCTTATCCATCTGTTATGTGTTCCTACTCTCATCAAGCTGTAAGCCTTCCATAGCCAGGATAAACAGGAAAGGAGACAGGGGATCTCCTTGCCTCAATCCCTTTTCTTATGTCAAACCCCCCACTGGTTCTCGATTTACAAGAACAGAGAACCTGACAGTTTTATATAGAATTTAATCTATTTCAACCAGTGGGAATTTGAACATAATTTATTATGGGAATTTTTTACCATCCTCACAGAGGTGGACCTACTTATATAGGTGCACGTGCATCTGTTAACTTTGAAAAAAATTATGTATATATATGTATATATGCTTTGAGGAACAGATATATATAACTGTACACTCGTACAAGCAGAATTGCACTTTGGGGCGTTGGTTGAAGCTGCTGCGTCTACACATGTGACCCAATATCTATCTTGGAATAGCACAGTTTTGTTTTTATTTTTTCTTTTTGATTTAAAGGGCTATAATAACAATAAAAGTGATGCATACGGGGGATTCGAACCTCCAATCAACATGTATCTTCACCACACCCTTGACCACGGAGCTATCATAATCAACTGTTACAACAAAGCTAAAATACAAGTACTTATTAGCTTAGAACTCATATTTGACCTATATATTTATATTTTCGCTACTGTTCACATCAATCGGTAACAATATTATCCCTCAATAATCATTGAAAGTTTTGCTAGTGCCTACGTTAAGATATGGTGTCCCCGTGGTCATCAATTCTTGGGTTCGCCTCTGCATCCTCACCAATCTATAAATATAGCAAAAATGAGATCGATCCTGTGAGCAAAATACAGAATTCTTTTTTTGTTTAAGTAAAGGTAAATGTTTCATTCACACAAAAGAATCCAGGCACTAAGTTGGTGGACAGTACAAAAGAAGGTGGAAACCCCTGTACAACATCAATGTCTATCATGTTGCTTTCTTCATATATATACACTGACCAAAAGTCCTAAACAACTGTATTTTTATCATAAGCATCGCTGTAGCCTTATCCTCAAAGCTTCTACTGTTTCTTTTCTTCCATAACATCCAAACTACAGAGACTGGAGTGGTTCTCCCAATTTTCCTTAGTCTCTTTGTCTCCCTTGTAGTGCTACCAGCAAGAAAAGAGGTCGTTTATTGACCATGGCCTTACCAATGCCAACTACTCACCAAATGCTTAGGAATAACCACCATAATTGTCTAGCAACAGGGCAATGAGGACAAATTGCTGTTGTTTCCTTTTCCCTACCAGACATAGCATCTACTGCCATATAGCCGAATCTCTTTGACATTCATAGTGAGTCAATCCTGCAGAAAGCATTATCTCGTCTTTATTTGCTTATATGGTGTTGTGATATAAGAATCTTTTTTTGCTTGTTTTTTAAACTTTAATGTAGTGCACTGAGCTGTTGTGATATAGTTTATATAACTTTAAAGGTACTTGAGATTGATCATTTTCTTGTCTCATTATGTTTCTCCTGCCTCCATTTAAGGAGTGAAGGCTGGTGGTGGCTTTTGGGTCTGTCTGGTTAGACTTGTGAAACTGATTTTGATTATCTATACCTGTATTTAACAATCAATTTCCTTTTTTATTTTTATGGTTGATAACCTAACCAAATATTGATTGTAACTAATGTACCGGTGTTAATGAAAAGGACAAGGGAATAAATTAGGTGAAATATTCCAATTATAGGCTATACCTTCTTTTTTCCTTTCCTCTTGTCAATTATTAAGGTTGATAAGTGTTAAGTTTCTCACATGTACATTTTATTTCTTGTAGCCTGTTTCGAGCAAGGGAAAGCCTTCTAAGCTGCTCAAAAGAAAGCATCAAATTAGTACTTTATACTTCGATATGAAACAAAAAGAGATGGAGCTGTCAGAACGACGGGCCAAGGGGATGCAAACAAAAGCTCAAACTCAGGGAAAGTATGGTTGGTGACAGTTTTATGGTTTTCGAGGACATGGTGAATGAGCAACTTCCCTTTGTTTGGTAATCAAATTTTAAATGTCGTCGATAGTGGCTTTGAAAGCATTGTAGTGCAATATTTGTGCAATTTCCTAGTAATAAGTAGTGTCAATACTGATGGTTCCTTGTAATGATATACTGTACAATGAAGGCAAATTGTTGATTACATCTGTGATAGTCCGTGTAAGAGAGATTTCTATACTTATTTGATGGAAGGTTCAATCAGGGTGCACAACCTGAAATGACAGAAACCTTGAATAGCTTAGTTGTCTTTAGGGAAGAAACCTTTCCATATTAGGGTGTGTTTGGTACGAACGAAAACATGAAAATGTTTTTTAATTGTCCCATGTTTGATGGCTTAAATGTTTTCCAAATCGACTCATTTTTCTCAAATTTAAGGAAAGTAACTTCCCTTCAAAAATTAAGGAGAACATCTTTCAAAATATTATTTCATCGTTCAATATTTTTTTTTCTTATCCTACCTTGTGTACCTAGGGGCAGAGCCCCACCTTATTGTTAGGGGTTTTTCCTTTCAGCCGAAAATTATATTATTTATTTATGGTTAAAATAATATTTTAGGTATATAAGTAGATGTCGAACCCCCTTCGGCTACTTCGTGTGTCTATTTCTTTAGATTTTGAACCCTCTTATTGAAAATTTTGGCTCCGCCATTGTTCGTACCCCGTACCTGACCTTCCTCGTCAAAAAAAAATATTTATTTTTAAATTTTTTTTAGATATATTTTTGCCCCCTTCCCCAAAACCAACCCCCCTCCCCAAACAAAAAATATTTCAACTTTTTTAAAAAATTCATTTTTACGCTACCCCCCCCCCCCCCCCCCCTCCTGGGCACCACTAAGTCATTTTTTTTTTTTGAAATTTCAAATTTAAAAACAAAATCATTTTTTACGTCACCCCCACCCTTACCCTCCCACTAGTCCCACCTAAACCAGCCCGTCCATTTTTTTAAAAAAGAAAATGTTTTTGGAATATTTTAAATTTAAAAAAAATTCATTTTTCACGCCACCCCTAGCCCCCCCTACACTGCCACCCCTAGCCCCCCCTACACTGCCACCCCCGTCAAATATATCTATTTTTTAAAATTATTTTTGGAAAATATTTCAAATTAAAAAAAAAATTCATTTTTACGCCACCCCCACTTTTTGAAAAATATATTCCTCGGTCGAAAGTTAGGGTCAGGTCTTGGGTCAGATCTCTTGGTCGAATTTTGGAACGGTCATCAGGGTCTTGTCTTAGTTCGGGCGTCATGGTGATCACTTATCAGGGTTGATTTTCGGATCAGAAAGTATTTTCCTAAAGTGTATTTTCTAGTCTCAAGTCAAAAATAAAAAAATATTTTTTGGAAAATATTTTTCATTCACCAACCAAACATTAAAAAAATATTTTCTAGAAAAAAATTTCTACTGACCAACCAAACATGAGAAAATCAGTTAGAAATTCATTTTTTTTTCCAAGAAAACCTTTTATAGGAATTCACTTTAGAGGATTAAAGAAGGATTTCACTTCATAGATTTTGAGAAGAACAAATATTGAATTCATAGAGATGTTAAGCTGATATTCATACATACTCATCTGCTTTTAACCTAGCTCTAGAATGTAACTAACCTCTTAATAACTTTCTTAATAGACTAACTACCTCCTAACTGTAATCTTGAAGTGTATTGTCTGAATCTTTTCCTTGAGGTCTATCAATAATCCCCTTTATGATTGGAGGAGCAAGCATGTTTAGGACTCCTACCTTGGATAATAAGAATTCATGTTGAACTCTATTTAGGCCTTTGGTTAGGACATCAGCAGGCTGACTTTGAGTAGGTACATAACTGATGTTGATTAATCCTTGTCATGTAGCTTCTCTCTGATGAAGTGACAATCTATTTCAATATGTTTGGTGCGTTCATGATAGATTGAATTAGCTGCTAATTGAATGACACACTTGCTATCACTATATATGTTCATTGGGAGAGTTATTTCAACATCTAAGTACTCCGGCAGTCTTACCAACCAAACTAATTCAGCTACAGTGGATGCCAAACTCCTATACTCAGTTTCAGTTGAGCTTCTTGATATTGTTGTTTGTTTCTTAGCCTTCAAGGACACAATAGATTCTCCAAGTTTAATTATAAAGCCAATTACAGACCTTCTTGTAATAGGGCATGCTACCCAATGTGCATCATAATAGGCTGTTATTTCAGTGGTTGAGTTGCTAGACAATAATATACCCTGACCTGGTTGTTTTTTGATGTACTAGACAACTCTTGGTGCAACATCCATGTGAGATGTTTTATGTTGTTGTTAAGACCTGACTTAAAGTTTGGACACTAAATGAAATGTCAGGCCTAGTCATGTTCAAATATAGTAGCTTTCCAATTAACTTTTGATAGGCACTTTGTTCTACAAGCGTCACGACCTAGGGGTATCCCCTTGATGTAACATGGCTTACAAGACCCCGAGAGACCTCATATAAGCCACTTAACATTCATAGTCAAGATAATAGCAAATCGGTAAGATTTAAAACATTTTCAACAATACCAAAGTCTTTAATTGCAAAGCGAAAGTCTAATACACTTGTTTCAAAACCATCTAATACAATAGAATCCTTGGGACACATCCCATACAACAATGTTTAAAACTAGAAATGAAAAGAACATAAGAGAAATGGTGGCCAAATCCTCGAAAGCTATTAGGACTCACCAATCTTCAACCTTGCCTCTACTATAGATCCTAGTAACGGGGATGAGAGTCGGGAACGCTGGACCCAACATTTGGATAAGAAATGTAGGCAAGAATATGTGTTAGTACAAGAATATACTAAATATGTTAGCTTGCATAAACATCAACATAAACATAAGAGTTAGACAACATAAGTCATAAGCATAATCAATGCACATAATAAATCATTTCAACATATAAGGAATACTTCTTGAAGTAACTTGAATTCATACTTACCCAAGCATGGGTAATCCGCCACTAGTCTTACTCATCATAGAAGGAAAACTCAAGCAATCATCCAAGCTCATCACCTATCATAACATGTTCATAACTTATCTTTTATAGACATGAGGAATCACCTCTTGCCTTCCTATAAAGGCTCATGGGTATTTGCCTCTAGCCTTACATAAAGGATCATGGATAGTCTCCTTTAGTCCCATTACTTAGGATCATGGGTACTAGGCTCCATGTCCAACATCATGTGACACGGGTACTCGCCTCCATGTCTATCATCATGTGACACGGGTACTCGCCTCCATGTCTAGATATAAGGATCATAGGTACTCGCCTCCATGTCCATCATCATTATAGGAACGTGGGTAGTCGCCTCTTGTTCAACTTCATGGAATAAGGGTAATCGCCTTTTATTCTATTCTAAGAAATAAGGGTAATCACCTCATATCCTTCACATTTAGAGGTCATGGGTAATCGCCTCTAGCCTCATTAATTTCTTAGTCTTTAACTTAGATTCATTTTAGGTGACCAATCCTTTCAACCTAGAATCATTCAATGTGAGAAAGCCTGTCACATTCATACCTAAGCGAATCAAGTGGGGAACTATCCCTTTCACAACAATTACATCAATAATCAACAATTCATAACATATGCTTTACTCTCAAAGAAATACCTATCATAATCATCATATATGCTTCATTCTCAAAGCAATACCTATCATAATCATCATATATCCTTCACTCTCAAAGCAATTCATAATGTACCTTATTTATCCTATACGAATACACCTAAATCCATAAATTCTCGTTTCACGGATCAAAACCCATTTATATTTATTCATCTCAGAAACATGGGTACATGTAGATTCATCCTAAAAAACATGTAATACAATCAATTCATTCATAAACAATCATAATCCACTCAATTGGATCAACATTCATCAAGACCCACCACTTAGAAGAAAACCCTAACTCAAATTGGGGAATTTCTACTTTTCAATTGGGGAATCTTAGGGGTTCCATGGATGCAAGGATTCCATGGCTGAATAAATCTATCATACCTTCCTATCAAAGCCCACCAATGATTGGAGAATGGAGACTTGACCTTGAGCCCTAACTTCAATCTTCTTCTTCTTCTTCAAGTTCTAGAGAGAGAAATATTTGGAGAGGAAGAACTTTGATTTTCTTTTGGGGTTTGAGAATAATGACTTGAATGGGTGAGTTTTAGGGTTAAAATCACTTATATAGGGGTCCTAGTCTTGGGTTAAATGACATATATTTAATACAATTAAATATGGAAAAGACCCATAAACCCGTGAACTTAAAACTGACGCACCACTTTCACGGACAACCTCACGAGCCGTCAGGACTTCACGACCCATTGTTGTGGCCGTGGTCCTTGACCAGTGGCTTGGCTTGCCACCCCTTAACTCTCTATCCCTTCATGACCCTTTCCACGACCCGTAGTGTCCTTCACGAGCTGTCAAGTGTGTCACAACCCGGGAGCACCCCCTAGTCGTAACCGGCGTACTCGACCTCGACGAGGTCTAATACAAGCCTCTTAGCATTCATTCATCGCATAGACACTAAAACCATAAGGAATTAAAAACTTTCTTTACCAAGAAAACATTTCATAAAAAAAATATAGCAAGCGGAAAACTTTCTAGACTTTATACATGATGTCTCAAAACCATCTAATACTTTAGAGTACAAAATTCGGGACTAATTCCATACACAACTTAAACAATACTAAAAAGACATAAAAGAAAATATTGGGTATTGTCCTCGAATATATGAGGACTCACCAAGTCTTCTTCTTTAACACTTAGAAACCTATCAAATAGCCATGACATGTCATCATCTCCAAATCCCTACACTTTAGTCCAAAAAGGGAAAGAAAGGGGTTAGCACAATTAAGTACTAAGTATGGAGACCATGCAAAAACATGCCAAAAAGGACATTTTCAAAGAAGTAAAATGCTTTCATATCATTTGATAAAACCTTTCCTTTACAAGTATAAGAGACATAATACAAGTCAACATTAACATATAAGACCATAGCCAACCATACATATACTCAACATATGTCCATATACAACCCATCCTTAACTTTAAAAGAACACATGTCATTTCATTACCATAGGACCTCTACCTAATATAACCTTAAGACACACTTGAGTGAGACAAGAAGTGACCGCCCATACAACCTCTTCAAGCACACTTAAGTGTTCCCAAGATTACCTTAGATAAGGATACAATCGAAATGCAAGAAATAGTTCCATAGGCATAATGAATAACAATATGAGGATGCATGATCAAAGTGAAGTCAAAACATGTTTAAGTAAATCTATACTAATAGTAGATATCATATGTGTGTGCATAATCCAACCAATCTATAACCCCAACTTAGGATGGGGGATGCCGTTCACACCCGGACACCCAGGTGGCAAGGTATAAACCCCTCACATGGTTGATGTTGGTCACACCCCAAGCATCCTAGGTGGTGAGGTATAAACCCCTCACATGGTTGATGTTGGTCACACCCCAAGCATCCTAGGTGGTGAGGTATAAACCCCTCACATGGTTGATGTTGGTCACACTCCAAGCATCCTAGGTGGTGAGGTATAAACCCCTCACATGGTTATTCGATTCTTTTTCCTCGGACCGGGCATGGTCATGCAACACTTTATATAGGAAATTCACATTAGGCTCTAATGCAATCTCATGTATGGAATGAACATATACACAAGCTTAGTTTGTCATCAACACATCTCTGGAATGCCATACATCTCATAACTCGAGCCTTAAAGCATCAATTCATCAATTCTCCATAATTGGACATTTTGTCAAACACCTTGAAGGCATGTAATGGGGTCAAAGAGCATGGAAAATAGGGTAGTAATTATGCAGCAAAACCAGTGAACAACCTGCAACAATGCCTTTTAACACCCACAAGACCACATGAAAAGTCTCCACATCAATTCCAAGTTTAGATTCGAGTTCTAGAGTCACAACATGCTCAAAACAACCACTTTTCATGCTAGAATTCACTGTGCAGAAAATTTATACAAGGAACAAGACTAATTTATGAATCTCAACTTAAACCATGAATTAGTGAGTAGAATAGAGTCTAGGCACTATGGGTGGAAGGACCCATGAGTTCAACACCACATACCTTGAGTTTTTATGAAGGTCTTGAGAGTGTCTTCAATGGAAGCTTGGAACTTGGAGCAAGAATCTCTTCAATCTTGAGGAAGGTTTTGGATTAGGGTTCTTGAGAGAAAATGTGTCTAAGTATGGGAGAGGTATTTTGGGAAATGTTTTAGAGATGATAATTGAATTAATGCTATATAGGAAATAAAATATGCCCTTGGAAAATCGGGTCCAACACTTAGAAAAAAAAAAAGTGGCTTATGAACAGTAAATTCGCTCTCTGGAAATTGCATTTTTTGCACGGACAGATTTTACGAAACTGGGCATAACTTCTTCGTCCGGACTCCAAATGAGGTGAAACGAAGTGCGTTGGGTAGATAACTCAAAGGGCTTTCCATGGATATGTTATGGACCACCCAATTATTTGTGTGCTAGGAGATATGACCCTCCAAAGTAGACCCTCGAAAAAAGCTTCACTTGGAAATTTTGGATTTTGATACGGTTGCTCTAAAATTTGGGTTAGACCCATTTCCCACTCAATTTGACCCCCTAAACAAGAATATGAAGTCGGATTTTCGAAAAACGAAATGAATTTTTAGATATAGCTAAAACAAGTTTCCGGTAACTTCCGAAGCACATTTATAGGAACTTTTTGGGTCGTTTTAGGCCCATCCTTCAAGGTTATACATTTACTTAGGAAAGCTAGACTTATGAAAAGGCACCATTTCTTAGTTCTGCCCACTTCACACGTTCATGCATTCAAGACTTTAAGTAACAAGGAGAGACACCTTAGTCTATCAACCAAGTCACATCATTATCATCTAAGGATACTTCATAATCCAACATCATTTCATATATCCATCATGAGAAATCATACTTTAACTCACAATGCTATCCACTTTACATAGGATCATCACAAGATCACATAAAACTCATTCACATCATACCTTCACATATAGCTTCACAAAAACTCATTTACATCATACCTTCACATATAGCTTCACATAAAACTTTACATATAGCCTCGTATGTGTATAATAACACAACAATATAATAACATTTATATAAGGCCCTTCATGGCCTCAATTCACAATAATACAACAAATAACCACCTCCACCAAAGGTGGATCAAACCAATCAATAACAATTATATCAAATACTAAGAGATTAAGCCATCTTACCATTCTCCAAAGCCATAACCAACATTACTCAATTCCCTACTAATTCAACATTATTCATAAAGTAGGTCAACTTACCATCCTTTCCAAGCCACCTTCACCATTCTCATGATCAAACAATTCACCATACAAAGCATAGGTAATCATGGTATTCAACTATACCTTTTAAGCTAAGCATAAGCCCATAATCAACATGAAGATAAATTCACAATTTTTTTGCCCTTCAAGGCCAACATCCCACATCCTTCAATTCAATAAAAATTCTTAACAATTCACATATATAATACCATTTATGAACAACCCATACCATACTAAACACAATTTTTATAATCATCTACTCAAAATCAATACACCCATTTTATGGTGAAATTTAGAGAATTTGAAAAAACATGGGTTCATGGGGATTTCTTTCTAAAAACCATTAATAATCATTAATAACAATATAAATCATCATTTAAAACCCTTTTTATGCAAGAACCCATGCTAGAATCGAAATTAGGACTTTAGGGTTTTTGAAGAACTTTGAAAATACTTTGAATTGGCTCTTTGATTGAAAAAAGAATCAAAGATAGAGAGTCCCCATACCTTAATATTGAGAAAGCCCACGAAAATTGATGAAAGAAGCCTCCAATTTGAAACCCTAGTTCTTCACCCTTCTTCTTCCTTGAACTTGAAAGAAATATATGAAAGGAGATGAGTTTCTTTTTAATTCTAAGAGGAGTGACTTAAATGAAAGGAATTAAGTCATAAAAAGGTCTTATAGTTGCTAGGAAAGGAATAAAATAGCATAGGGTCAATTTTGGAAAAGGACTAAGGACCCATAAAGTCTTAACTTAAAAATTCTGCCCCTTCCTGTCTTAGTTCGCCCTTTTCTTCAGCCTGACAATGCTTCAATATTTCGGGCATAACTTTTTACTCCAAGGTTGGAATTGGGAAAACTCGGTGGCATTGGAAAGAGGACTCAAAGACCTTTGATTGGATAGGTAAAGGTCCACCTAATTCATTTTGAGCTAAAAGATATGACCATTTAAAGTTGACCTTATAACTCACTAGTTCAAATGACTAGTTTCCGGACGTCACAGTCATTTCTCATCGTTTCATCAAGTTCTCAACTCCAAACTCACATGTGAGGCTCTAATTTCACTAGTTCATTTTTAGGGTCGTTACAAAGTGGCTCGTGAGAGGGTCTCACTTTGGGCAGTCTTTTAGGATCTCACTGCCAAGATCTTCACGGGCACCACCACGAACCGTGGTGCCCTTCACGGGGCGTCATGTTGCTTGTGGGAGGTGACCTTCCCTTGGATAGCTTTTGTGAGTAACCAAGGGAAGCACCACGCCTCGTAGTGCCCTTCACGGCCCATGTGGGTCCACATGAAGGTTGCCCAAGATAAATTCTTTAGCTCATCACTTGACACATAGCCCCTTCCTTAGACTACTAGATTTTGAGGTGTTACATTATATCCCCCTTGGAAACATTTGTCCTCGAATGGAATTCTAGACACCTCATGAAAGAAAAGACTCAATACTAGTAGCCTATTATGTGTGCAATCTCATAAATGTACGTATCGAGGAGGAAACATCCACTTCAAGCTAAACATACTCAATGCATCATAAGGAAATGCAGGAACTAGACCTAGCAACCCAATATGCATGAAATTTTAAGATTACTCATATTCAAGGAGGAACTACCATCTCCAAGCTAAAAGCATGCTCAACATCATCTCATGGAGCCTGTATGTAATTCATACTCAAAAGCATATATCCCAGGAGGAAATATCAACTCCAACCTAAAGCATGTTCAACAATTCATCACATGAAGTCTATAGGCAACTCATACTCAATGCACAACAACATGATGAAAATCAATCACATAAACTCATTTTCCTTCAAAATTTAAGTTTTTCATGAACATGCTTAAAATAAGGAAATCATGGGAATATCTAAAACACATGACACCACAACAAAGAGTAAACCATTAGGAACTCATTACCTCAAGCTAGACTAGGAGTAGATGTAAAAAGATAAGGATATCGGGACATCATATCGTCCTCGGCCTCTCAAGTAGCACCCTCAACTAAATGATTCCTCCACAACACTTTCGCAGAAGCAACTTCCTTGTTTCTCAACTTCTTAACGTTCCAGTCTAAAATCTCTACAGAACTTCTACATAGGAAAGATTTTCATCAACTCCCAAACCTTCTAATGGAACTATAGATGTCGAATCTCCAACACACTTTTTCAACATAGAGACTTGGAAAACCAGATGCACCGATGCCAAATCATTCGGCAACTCAAGCTCATAAGCAACCTTACCAACACGTCCCAAAATCTGATATGGGCCTACATAACGGGGACTAAGCTTCCCTTTCTTACCAATACTCATTACACCCTTCATGGGTGGGGTTTTCAAGTAATCCCAATCATGAACATCAAATTCAAGATCTCTTCTTCTAACATCAACATATGACTTTAGTTGACTTTAGGTTGTTCTCATCCTTTCTTTAATACGTCGAACTTTCTCCAAAGCCTCATGAACCATCTCGAGTCCTATCAAGGCAACTTCACCCACCTGAAACCAGCTTAAAGAATATCTACACCTCCTACCATAAAGAGCCTCAAATGGAGCCATACCAATACTCGAATGGTAACCATTATTATAAGCAAACTCAATCAAAGGCAAGTGATCATCCCATTTCCCTTGAATTAGATGACACACACTCTCAACATATCTTCCAAAGTTTGGATAGTACGCTCCACTTTCCCATCGGTTTGTGGATGAAAATCCAAGCTAAGCTTAACTTTAGTGCCAAGACCCTTTTGAAAAGACTTCCAAAACTGAGAAGTAAACTGAGTACCTCTATCGGAGATAATGGACAAGGGCACTCCATCCAATCTTACCATTTCCCTCAAATAAAACTTAGCATAATCTTTTGCCAAATAAGAAACTTTGACGGGAATGAAATGAGCCGATTTCATCATTTGGTCTACTATAACCCAAATCGAATCATATAGTCACTGAGTACGAGGCAAACCAACTATAAAGTCTGTAGTAAAATCTTCCCACTTCCAAGTAGAAATACTAATGTCTTGGGATAAACTTCCCGGTTTCTAATGCTCAACTTTCATTTGTTGGCAATTCAGACACTTAGCCACAAATTTTGCAATATCCTTCTTCATCCCATTCCACCAATAGACCTCCCGCAAATCATGGTACATCTTAGTGGCTCCTGGGTGTCATGACCTAGGGGTACCCCCTAGATGTAACAAAGCGTATAAGGCCTCAAGAGGCCTCATACAAGCCACTTAGCAAATCATAACATAAAGCAATAGAAATGAGTGAAAATTTAAAACTTTTCAATATAAGCGAAGTCTTTATAAAACAAAGAGGAAGTCTAAAAACATTGTCGCAAACCATCTAAACATCAAGAATACAATCTTGGGACACATCCCATACAATAGTCCAAGACACAAAAGAAAATGGTGATTGCATCCTCGAATCCAATGAGGACTCACCAATCTTCACTTCCTTGAGCTACTATGATCCTTGCCATGAGTGTCAATGTCGCCGGACTCTACATTTGAGAAGAATGTAGGCAAAGTATGCGTTAGTACGATCAAGTACTGGATATGATAGCTAGCATAAACAACATAAACATCATGGCTAGTCAATACAACCCATAAGTATAATCAATGCACATAAATCAATCATCATAATAAGAAAGGAATACTTCTCAAGCAACCTTATTCATCCTTAGTCAAGAATTGGGTCATCCGCCTCTAGTCAAGCTTAACTCATGGAAGGCATCTCTAGCAACAATCCAAGTTATTCATTCTTTACATCATAGTCTCATTATTCGTACTTACTTTTAAAGAGATGGAGATTCTCCTCTTGCCAAGATTATAAAGACTAATGGGTACTTGCCTCTTGCCTTGCCTAAAGGCTAATGGGTACTTGTCGCTTGCCTTACTTGAAGATATAATGCGGGTACTCGCCTCAACACTATTCATCTTATGATGCGGGTACTCGCCTCCACATATTTCATCATATAATACAGGTACTCTCCTCCATATTAGTTCATATGGATCACGGCTACTCTCCTCCATGTCCATTCATAATAATAAGAACGTGGGGACTCGCCTCTTGTTCAATTCTAAGGAATAGGGGAATCGCCTCACATTCTTTCACATAGAGGTCAAGGGTAATCGTCTCTAGCCTCATCCATTACATAGTGTTTTAGTCTAGATTAATTTTAGGTGAGCAATCCTTTCAACCTAGAATCATTCATGTGAGAAAGCCTTTCACATTCATACATTCATAATTAGCAATTCATGTGGGACGTATCCCTTCCACCACAATAACATCAATTACTTAACAATTCATATCCTAAGCTTTACTCTCAAAGCCCGAGATTTAATGATCATCATCTAAGATTCATTCTCAAGAAATTCGAATCATAATTCATTAATCCTATAAGGATACATCTAAACCCACAAAGTTTCCTTTTATGGCATCAACCCAATTATATCAATTCTAGGTTAGAATCATGGGATAGGCATGGATACATGTAATTTCATCCTATAAACATGTAATTATACTAATTCTATCATAAACAATAATAATCCATTCAATTGGATCAACAATCAACATAACCCACAATATTGGAAGAAACCCTAACTAAAATTGGTAAATTCTTCATCAAATTGGGGGAATTATAGGGAACTCCATGGATGAAAGATGTCCATGGATGAAGAGATATCATACCTTGATCACAAATCCCTCACAAACTTGAAAATTGGAGACTTGATCTTGATCTAGCTTCCTCTTCTTCCTTCTTCTTCCAACTTCTAGAGAGAATATTTGAGAGGATTTTCTTTTGGGATTTGAGAGGATGACTTGAATGTGGAGTTTTGGGGGGTTAAAAATGTTTATATAGATGTCCTAGACTTAGGCAAAATGACACCACTTTGATTTAATTAAAATCGGAAAGACCTAATTGCCCCTAAAAATAACTGCCCGGCCATGATCGACAGACCGTGGATGGACCGACGGTCCGTTCTGGTTGGCCATGGTTCGTGGTCAGAATCTATGATTTTGGGGTCTCAACCTATAGACCCCAACCATGTACCGTGGTCTGATCAACAGTCTGTTGGTCAGGACCTCAGTTTAAGCTTGGGCAAGCTAACCACGGACCACACCTACGGTCCCTGGGTGGCCATCGTGGTTTGGTTGTTGCAGCACCTGCAAAGCTGTAGTTTGACCTTTTTTAATACGGGGTGTTACATTATCTCCCCTTGGGATAATTTATCCTTGAATGAGATACTAAGCACGTTTCTAGACAAAAGACTCAAGACTTAGCAGCCCATCATGCATGCAACATATCAAAATGCGCACTACTAAGGAGGAAACATCAACTCCAATTCCAATCTACTTAATGCACCTTAAGGAGGTAGGAACTAAATCTAACAACCCAATATGCATGAAATTTTTAGATTTCATATATTTAAGGAGGAACTACCTTCTCCCTCTTAAAACATGCTCAACACAATCTCAAAAAGCATATCTACACCTGTTCATCAATTCTTTTCATGAAATCTAATGCAACTCATACTCAATGCACTGAAACATAAGGAAAATCAATCACATAAACTCATTTCTTTCAAACAAAAGTTTTCATAAACATGCTAAACATAAGGAAATCATGGGAACACTTAAATCACACATGACTTCAAATCATAAGACAAACCAAGAGAAAACTCATGACCTCAAGCTAGAGTAGAAGGAAATAAAAGAGGATATCAAGACTTCATATCGGCCCCGGCCTCCCAAGTAGCACTCTCAATTAAGTTGTTTCTCCATAATACCTTCACAGAAGCAACTTCCTTGTTTCTCAATCTCTTAACTTGCCGGTCTAGAATCTTAATTGGCACTTTTTCATAAGAGAGACTTTAATCAACTCCCAACCCTTCTAGAGGAACTATGGATGCCGGATCTCCAACACACTTATTAAGCATAGAGACATGGAACATCAGATGCACCATTGCCAAATCATTTGGCAAATCAAACTTGTAGGCAACCTTACCAACACGTCTCAAGATTTGATATAGGCCTAGGTATCGGGGACTAAGTTTCCCTTTTTTCCCAAATCTCATCACACCTTTCATGGGTGAGATTTTCAAATAGACCCAATCATTAACCTCAAACTCAAGGTCTCTCTTTCTAACATTGGCATAGGACTTTTGTCGGCTTTGGGCCATTCTCAACCTTTCTCTAATAAGCCGGACCTTTTCCATAGCCTCATGAACAAGCTCGGGTCCAATCAAGGCTACCTCAACCACCTCAAATCGTCTTATGGGAGATCTACATATCCTACCATAAAGAGATTCAAAGGGGGCCATACCAATACTAGAATGGTAACTATTATTATAAGTGAACTCTATCAATGGCAAGTGATCATCCCAACTTCCCTTAAAATACCTGACACATGGATCTCAACATATCCTCTAAGGTTTGGATTGTTCGCTCCGCTTGCCCATCGGTTTATGAGTGAAAAGTTGTGCTAAGCTTCACTTTGGTTCCAAGACCCTTTTGGAATGACTTCTAAAACTGAGAAGTAAACTGAGTACCTCTATTGGAGATAATGGATAAGGGCACACCATGCAATCTTACCATTTACCTCAAATACTACTTGGCATAGTATTTCGCCACATAAGAAACTTTAACGGGAATGAAATGAGCTGATTTCGTCATTCGATCTACTATAGCCCAAATCGAATCATATTGTCGCCTAGTGTGTGGCAGCCCCACTACAAAGTCCATATTCATATATTCCCACTTCCAAGTAGGAATGCTAATATCTTGGGATAAACTTTCTGGTTTCTGATGCTCAACCTTTACTTGTTGGCAATTTGGACACTTAGCCACAAATCCCTCAATATCCTTATTCATCCCATTCCACCAATAGATCTCCTGCAAATCATGGTATGTCTTGGTGGCTCTCGGGTGAATAGGATACCGAGAACTATGGGCTTTTGCCATAATCTGTTCCCTTAGCTCATCAAACATTTGGAACACATAACCGACCTTGGTATCTAGCACCCCTCTCCCCCTAGGGAGAAAGCCTCAACGGACTTCTTAAGTACTGCTTCTTTCAATTCTACCAAAATTGGGTCTAGACATTGTTTAGCTTTCAGATTACTAAAAAAGATGATTCAAAACCATTATGGACCACAACACCACCCTTGGAGGAGTCTACCAAGTGAACACTCAATCAGGCTAATCTATGCACATCTCGTGCCAACTCTTTTCTATCATCATTCACATGAGCAAAACTACCCATAGACAACCTAATAAGAGCATCTGCTACCACATTGGCCTTTTTGGGGTGATAAAGGACACTTATGTCACAATACTTCAATAACTCAAGCCACCTTCTTTGGCGAAGATTCAAATCCTTTTGACTAAACACATATTGTAGGCTCTTGTGGTTAGTGAACACATCAACATGCACCCTATATAAATAATGCCTCCATATCTTTAAAGCAAAAACCACCGCCGCTAATTCAATATCATGGGTCGGTAATTCTTTATGAACCTTAAGTTGCCTTGAGGCATAAGCAATAACCTTTCCATTTTGCATAAGCACACATCTCAACCCAATTCTTGAGGCATCACAATATACCACAAAACCATCCGTACCTTTTGGTAAGATCAAAACTGGAGCGTAGGTGAGTCTATCTTTCAACTTTTGAAAACTCTTTTCACATGATTCGTACCATACAAACTTAGCCTTCTTTTGAGTCAAAGCTATTAATGGAGAGGAAATAAAATAAAATCCCTCAACAAATTGTCGATAATAACCGACCAAACCCAAGAAACTTCTAATGTCAGAAGGTGATAGAGGTCTAGGCCAACTTTTGACCGCATCCGTCTTCTTAGGATCTACCTCTATACCCTTGCTTGACACAATATGACCAAGGAAAGCTACCGATCTTAGCCAAAATTCACATTTGCTAAACTTTGCAAAAAGTTGTTCCTTAAGGATTTGCAATACGATCCTCAAATGATCAATATGCTCATTCTCACTTCTTCAGTAGATCAAAATATCATTGATGAACACAATTACAAGCATGTCAAGGTATTGTCTAAACACCCTATTCATCAAGTCCAGAAATGTTGTCGGAGTGTTAGTCAAACAAAAATAAATTACTAGAAACTCATAATGACCTTATCAAGTTCTAAAATCCATTTTCAGAATATATTCCTCTTTCACCCTCAATTGGTAATAACCCGATCAGAGATCAATCTTGGAGAAATAACTTGCTCCTTGAAGTTGGTCAAACAAATCATCAATCCTTGGAAGTGGATATTTGTTCTTAATGGTCACATTGTTCAACTATCGATAATCGATACACATTCTGAGTGAACTATCCTTTTTCTTAACAAACAATATCGGAGCACCCTATGGTGAGATGCTTGGTCGGATGAAACCTTTGTCTAACATAATTCTAACTGTTCCTTCAACTCCTCAATTCTATCAGAGCCATTCTATAAGGAGGAATATAGATAGATTGCGTATCCGGAAGAAGGTCAATACCAAATATATTTCCCTTTCGGGAGGAATATCGAGTAGATCATCTAGGAACACTTCCAGAAACTCTCTTACAATAAGGACGGACTCAAGAGAAGGGGTTTTAGAATCTACATCCCTCACCCTCACTAAATGGTACAAACAACCCTGAGAGATCATATTTCTAGCTTTAAGACAAGAAATAACCCGACTCCTAGGCATGTAATTTCCCCTCTTCCACTCAAGGATAGGCTCATTTGGGAATTGGAACTTAACCACTCTAGTTCTATAATCAATGGAAGCATAGCATGAATGCAACCAATCCATACCAAGGATGACATCAAAGTCTAGCATATCAAGTTCTACCAGGTGAACAAGAGTAACTCTATGGGATAAGGAGACGGGACACCTTCTATATACCCTCTCAGCCAACACAAAATCACCAACAGGGGTAGAAACAGAAAAAGGCTCTAATAGCACATTAGGAAGCACATCAAAACTCATAGCCACATAATGAGTCATAAAGGACAAAGTAGCACCGGGATCAAGCAAAGCATACATATCAATTTGAAAAAATTTTAACATACCGGTCACCACATCGGGGGAGCTCTCTTGATCACCTCTAGTATGGAAAACATAGAATCAGTTTTGCTTAGGAGCACTAGCACTCGAACCACTTGGACTGGATGAGAGGTTGGGTTGAGCCCTACGAAGAGTATCTCCCTCATTATTAGCAACTGAGGGATAATCCCTTATCTTGTGACCCATCTTTCCACACCCAAAGCAAGCATTGGAGCCCGCTAGACACTTACCCTCATGATTTTTCCCACATTTAGCACAAGTAGGCATGGAGGATTTACTACCATCTCCTTGAGGTTTAGGGTTAGATACCTTTCCATTGCTAGGCCTTGGAGGAGCATTTGAAGAACCTTTCTCGGAAAACCTTTGCCGAAACCTCAAATGACCTCATCCACCGAACCTAGAATGTGAGAAGTTACCATCATCCGTTCTTGCCCTCTTTGCTTCCCTAGATTTTTCCTTAAGCTTTTCTTCCTCAATTTGTTGGGCATGCACCATAAGGCGAGAAATGTCCATATCATAACCAAGCATAGCAATGTGGCATTCTTTGATAACCAAGTTGGATACCCCCGACACAAAGTTACTCATCTTGGTCCTACGATTCGCCACAATAGAAGGAGCATACTTAGATAGTTGAGTGAACCTCAAAGAGTACTCCCTCACACTCATATTTCCTTGCCAAAGGTTGATGAACTCAAGCACCTTGGACTCTCTCATCTCTAGAGGGAAGAACCTATCAAGAAAAGAACTTTTCAACCTCTCCCACTCTATAGGACCCGCTCCTTTCGGCCTTTCATATTTCCATTGATTAAACCAAATCTAAGCAACCCCTTTGATTTGATAAGCAAATAACTCCGCTTTATCTACTGGTGTCACCCCCATAATAGAAAGTATCTTTAGACCTCATCGATAAATTCTTTAAGAGCTTTCTCAACTTTGGAGTCATAAAATTCTGGAGGGTTCATCCTTGTAAATTCCCTCACTCTTGCCGCTAACGTATCCATATTTAGGTTCATGGGAGCTATCACATCTCTATTGGCTTGGGCTATCACGGCTTGAGCCAACACTTGGAATGGCGACCCAAACTCCGCATTGATTTCTCAGTCAAAGGATCAATTGGAGCTTGAGGAAGAGCTTGGGGAGGAACTTCTTAACCCACATTGTCTCCGTCTATCCTTCTGGCATTACCCCTTATCTTGCAAACCATTAGGTAAGGGTTAGGAGAAAAACTTTATAGGGTTAAACCCCATGGCACGACATAGAGAAATGAAGAAGTGAAGTTTCCTAAACATCTAGTAGCTTCTCATTCATAAATGTGGTGCACTTCACACTTATGAACAAGACTCTACTCAATGTTGTCTGAGACATCCTAGAACTATTCTAAACCTTGTGCTTTGATTACCAAGTTTGTCATGACCCAAGGGTACCCCTAGATGTAACAAGGCGTATAAGACCCCGAGAGGCCTCATACAAGGCACTTAACATATCATAACATAAAGTACGAAATTTAAAACTTTTCAATACAATCAAAGTCTTTATAAAACAAACCGAAAGTCTAATAACACTATCTCAAACCATATAAACATCAAGAATATAATCTTGGGACACAAACCATACAATAGTCCAAGTCATAAAAGAAAAGAATTAAAGAAAGTGGTGATCACATCCTCGAATCCAATGAGGACTCACCAATATTCACTTCCTTGAGCTACTATGATCCTAGCCATGAGAATGAGTGTCAATGTCGCTGGACCCTACATTTGATTAGAATGTAGGCAAAGTATGCGTAAGTACAATCAAGTACTAAATATGATATCTAGCATAAATAACATAAACATCATGGTTAGTCAATACAACCCATAAGCATAATCAATGCACACAAATCAATCATCATAATAAGAAAGGAATATTTCTCAAGCAACCTTACTCATCCTTAGTCAAGACTTGGGTAATCTGCCTCAAGTCAAGCTTAACTCATGGAAGGCATCTTTAGTAACAATCCAAGTTATTCATTCTTTATATCATAGTCTCATTATTCATACTTACTTTTAAATGCACGGGGATTCGCCCCTTGCCTAGCTTTTAAAGACTAATGGGTACTCGCCTCTTGCCTTACTTAAAGGATAATGGGTACTCACCACTTGCCTTGCTTTAAGATATAATATGGGTACTCACCTTCACACTATTTATCTTATGATGTGGGTACTCGTCTCCACATCATTCATCATATAATGCGAGTACTCGCCTCCACGTTAGTTCATATGGATCATGGGTACTCGTCTCCACATTAGTTCATACGGATCATAGGTCCTCGCCTCTATGTCTATTCATCATAATAAGAACAAGGGGGCTCGCCTCTTGTTCAATTCTAAGGAATAGGGGAATCGACTCACATTCTTTCACATAGAGGTCAAGGGTAATCGCCTCTAGCCTCATCCATTACATAGTCTTTTAGTCTAGATTCATTTTAGGTGAGCAATCCTTTCAACCTAGAATCATTCATGTGAGAAAGCCTTTCACATTCATACATTCATAATTAGCAAAATTCATGTGGGAAGTATCCCTTCCACTACAATAACATCAATTACTTACTAATTCATATCCTAAGCGTTAATATCAAAGACATAGATTTCATGATCATCATCTAAGCTTAATTCTCAAGCAATTCTAATCATAATTCATCAATCCTATAAGGATACATCTAAACCCACAAAGTTTCCCTTTATGGCATCAACCCAATTATATCAATTCTAGGTTAGAATCATGGGATAGGCATAGATACATGTAATTTCATCCTATAAACAGGTAACTATACTAATTCTATCATAAACAATCACACTCCACTCAATTGGATCAACAATCAACATAACCCACAATATTAGAAGAAACCCTAACTAGAATTGGTAAATTCTTCATCAAATTGAGGGAATTCTAGTGGACTCCATGGATGAAGAGCTATCATACCTTGATCATAAAGCCCTCATAAGAATTAAAATTGGAGACTTGATCTTGACCTAGCTTCCTCTTCTTCCTTATTCTTCCAACTTCTAGAGAGGGAATATTTGAGAGGATTTTCTTTTGGGATTTGAGAGGATGACTTATATGAGGGATTTTGGGGGTTAAAAATGTTTATATAGGTGTCCTAGACTTTGGAAAAATGACACCACTTTGATTTAATTAAAACCAGAAAAGACCCAATTATCCCTAGAAATAACTGCCCGGCCACAATCGATGGACCAGACCGCAAACCGTGGATGGACCTACGGTCCGTCCTGATTGGCCATGATTCATGGTCAGAATATATGATTTTAGGGTCTTGACCTATGGATCCCTAACCATGGACTATGGTCTAACCAACAGTCCATTAGTTAGGTCGTGGGTTAGTACCTCAGTTTAAGCTTGGGCAAGCCAACCACGGACCACACCCACGGTCCGTAGTTCACTCCACGGGCTATGGGTGGCCGGCGTGTTTCAGCTGCTGGAGCACCTGAAAAGCTACAGTTTTCCCTTTTAGGATACAAGGTGTTACACTGGGTGAATGGAATACCGAGACATGTGGGCTTCTAACAAGATCTGTTCCCTCAATTCATCTACATTATGAACACACAAACGACCTTTATATTTTTGTACACCATTTCCCCCTTGGGAAAAAGCCTCTACGGACTTTCTAAGCACCACTTCTTTCAATTACACTAAGGTTAGATCAAGACATTGCTTAACTTTCACATCCATCACAAAAGATGATTCTGAACTATTGTGAACCATGACACCACCCTTGGTAGAGTCTACTAACTGAACATATCAAGCTATTGTCTAAACACCCTATTCATCAAACCCATAAATACCGCCGAAGCATTAGTTAAATCAAATAAAATCACCAAAAACTCATAATGACCATACCAAGTTCTAAAAGTCATTTTTGGAATATCATCATCCTTCACCCTTATTTGGTGATAACCTGACCTAAGGTCAAACTTAGAAAAGTAACTATCTCCTTAGAGTTAGTCAACACCGAAATCTATTTCCTTTTTAAGGGAATATCGGGTAGATCATCTGGGAATGCTTCCGGATACTCATTAACAATGGGGGCTGACTCAAGAATCGGGGTTTCAGAATCCATATCCCTCACCCTAACTAAATGGTACATGCAACCCTTAGGGATAATTTTTCTAGCTTTAAGAAAAGAAATAAACTGACCTTTCGACGTAAAATTTCCTCCCTTCCACTCTAGAACAGGTTCATTCAGAAACTGAAATCTTACTGCATTGATTCTACAGTCAATAGAAGCATAACAAGAGTGCAAAAAATCCATACCAAGGATAACATCAAAATCTAGCATGTCAAGCTCTACCAAATCAACAAGAGAAACTCTATGGGATAAGGAGATGAGACACTTCCTATAGACCCTCTCAGCTATCACAGAATCACCAGCAGGAGTAGAGACAAAAAAAGATCTAAAAACACATCAGGAAGTACATCAAATCTCATAGCCACATATGGCGTCATAAAACACAAGATAGCACCGGGATCAAGAAAAGTATAAATATCAAGTTGAAAGACTTCCAACATACCGGTGACCATATTAGGAGAACCCGTTTATTCACCACGAGTCTAAAGTGCATAGAACCTATTTTGCTTGGGAGCATTAGTACCCGAACCACTTGGACCAGATGAAGGATAGGGTTGAGTCTTACGACGACTATCTCCCTAATTCTTAGCAACTGAAAGACAATCCCTTATCTTGTGGTCCATCTTACCACAACCAAAACAAATATTGGAACTCGCTAGACATTTGCCTTCATGCTTTCTTCAACACTTAGCACAATTTAAAAATGAAGACCCACTATCACCTCCTTGAAGTTTAGGGTTAGACACCCTTTTCTTGTTGAACTTAGGAGCATTGGAGGAACCTTGCCTGGAAAACCTTTGTCTATACGTAGGACGACCGTTTCCATCGGACCTTGCATGACAAAAATTACCATCACCAGTTCTAGACCTCTTTGTCTCCCTAGACCTCTCCTTAAGTTTCTCCTCTTCAATCTGTTGGGCATGAATGACGAGACAAGAAATATCCATGTTATGGACAAGCATAGTAGTATGACACTATTTCACTTCCAATTCGGACGAACCCAAAATGAACTTTCTCATCCTTTCCCTAGAGTTGACAACTATTGATGGAGCATATTATGACAATTGAGTGAACGTCAAAGCGTATTCTTTCACACTCATGTTTCCTTGTTAGAGATTGATAAACTCAAACACTTTTGCCTCCCTCATATCGAGAGGAAAGAACCTATCAAGAAAAGAATACTTAAACCTTTCCCACTCTAGGGGACCCACATCTTCTGGTCTTGCTTCCTTCCATTGGTTGATCCAAATTTGAGCAACAACTTTAAGTTGATAAGCAGCCAATTCTGCCCTTTCCACCGGAGTCACTCCCATAATAGCCAACACCTTTTAAACCTCATCAATGAACTCTTGAGGATCTTTATCAACCTTAGAACCGTAGAATTTAGGAGGATTCATCCTACTAAAATCCCTTAGTCGAGATGTCGCTGTACCCATATTTGGGTTCACAGGTCCACACCTTCCCTATTGGCTTGGGTCATCACGGTGTCATGACCCGAGCCTACACCCCGGACATGAGGTGGAGTACACAACTCCGAAAAGCCTCATAACATTCATAACATAAGACACATGAAATAGTGTGAAATTTATAGCTTTTCTTTAAATCCATACAGTAAAATATATCATTTAAAACAACAGAAGTCTACTTGTCTCACATGGACATCTAAAAAATCTTGAATAAAAAGTAAGGTCACAACCCTTACAATAGAAAGTATAAAAGTATCTAATACAATGAAAGACATGAAACATCAATAAAGTACTTTTCCTAGGATCCATGAGGACATACCACAAGCTTTGGAAGAACTCAACTCAAGCTTGAACTAGAAGAAATCAACTCAATTGCCGAAACCTACACTTTGTAGTAAAAATAGAAGAAATATGGGTTAGCAACTCAGAAATGTACTAAGTATGATAGCCATGCAAAAATCATGCTTAAAATGGACATTTGGTTGAAAACCATGCATTATGCCAATTTTGATTAACATCTTGAACTTTAGTACAAAAGGCATAAGATACAAACATAATCAACATATAAGCCATTACATCACATTAGGACCATTACCTTAGATAACCGTAAGTTATTCTTGTGCAATGTAAGAATAGCATCCCATACTACTATTCCTACTAAGTACCACTTTGAGGCCACCTTAGATGAACTTACCATTCTTCCTTCTCATCTTTAGCCAATACTCATGCATAAGGAACATTCAAATTTCATAAGTCATGACAAGGAAAATAACTCATAATACAATCCAAGTAAAGCATGCATCATTACATTAAGCATTTAAGTCAACATTCTCATTAGCTTCATTCATAGCACATTCATTCATTAGACATTAAGACATTGGAGAATCACACCATAGCCCTCTCAAAGCCTACTCGTGCAATGCATGGATGTCATCCCATACTACCACCCATATTTCACAGAACCTCTTGAGAAACCATAGCACGTATCTCACTTGATGGGAATAAGCATTAACCGACACAGACCATGTGAGATTAACATGGAATCCGATGTACTATCCCACATCGTAAGGGTTGGTCTACTTGCCTAAGGTAGGACCGGTAACATTTTAGCTTAGGTGGATCCACTAGCTAATATCCTATGTGGGCACGTAGTTATGGGGTAAGAAAGATGTTCATTGAAACCCGACCTAATGTGGGGAGAGCTTCAATCTTACCATATCTGCTCGATACTTAGCCTCCATTCCCATAGAGTAGTTCATTCATATTAACATTATTGTACTTGAGAGGGCTACCAACATTATGTCTACTGACCCAAAGTACATTACACATGAAAGGGCCACCACCATTAGGTCTACCAATTCAAGGTACATTATGAGGATAGGTCATTGAATCCTCAAGAAAGGGCCACTACCTTTAGGTCTAATGATTTAAGGTTCATCATTTCACACATAAAAGGGCTATCACCATTAGGTCTACCGATTCAAGGTTTAACATTCATTCATAGACTCCTCATGAAAGAGCTACCAACACTAGGTCTACCGATTCAATATAAATCCTTACAATACATCATTAGTCATTTATGAAAGGGCTACCACCATTAGTGTAACACCCCGGATATCTAATGACCTAAGCTAAAGCCTAACAAGTGAACTAGTGTCCCAAATAGGGTTCATCTCAAAATAAAAGTCATAAAATGACCTTCCTAAGTTAGTAATAAAGTTCTAGTCCCTTAACATCAAGGCATGTCCCCCCTAGGGACCACCCAAGGGCCCTTGAAAAAGGCCAAGGGGGCTGCCCTAAAAGCTGTCAAAAATAGCTTGGTCCATGAGAGGGGCACCCACGCTAGATGGGTGGAATCACGCCCCATAAGTGGGGGTCATGAGTAAAGACTTATCTTCCCCTTGGCTCCCCCAAATCTCCAAGTTTTTGAACAAAATGACGCCTTGTCAGTACGGGGCTTCACCCCACCTATGGACCGTAGGTGGAGGTCGTGGGTTGAGACTTAGTCTCCCCATCACTTCCTTGATTTTACCCCTTCTCTGATGGAAACCATGAATTGATATCACGGGGCGTCACCCTACTTATGGTCCGTAGGTGGAGGTGTCGTGAGTAACCCCTAAAGCTGTCAAGTGTCGGCCAATTAAGGGGTCAGTCCATAAATTCCAAATTAATTAATTAAGGGTAGGGACAGTTATTTTTAGTTATAATAGACATATATAAGTACTTTTAACAATTAACCAACTCTTCAACACCTCATAACTCACAAGACTCAAAAATTAGAAATCAACTCTCTTCTCCTAACAATTTCTCTCTCTAAGACTCCATTGAAGAGCAAGGTCAAGGTCAAGATAGGGGTTCAAGAACAAGCCTTTCTTCTCCAATTTCGTGTGGAATTCAACCTAAGGTGTGAATGCTCTTCATTCTTGGGTAGCTATCTCCCAAGAAGTCCCTTCAAAGTATGTTTTTAAGACTTCCAAAACCTAGGGTTTTCATCTAGTCATAGGTCTTCTTCCAAAATGATTTCAATTGTTTAATTATGGTTTATTATGATTAATTATGATGATTTATGGTTGGATTAATGGAATATTGTTGGGTTTTTATGAAAATCTCCTTTGGACCCATGATTTCCCTTCTTCCCAAATTATGAACTAAGGTGTGATTTGATTGATCATGTAAGCTTGACAATTGATTATGTTATGTTTATTAAGTTGTTAAATCATGAAATTCCCCTATATAGTGTTGTAATTCTAGAATTTAGGGTTGATCTTGATTCCTAGCCATGAAGGGCAATAACCAGGGTTTGGGTATGTTGATGAAGATTGTATATGAACTCATGATTCACTTAGGTAGTGATGATCTTATGCCAATTGTGTAATTGTGGTATTTATGCAAGATCCTTCTTCCCTTTACACTTGATTATGAATGAAGTATATATGTATGTTTATGATAAACTTGTTGTGTTGATTGAAAGGACATTCTCATGAACACACTATTAATATGAAGTGAAAAGTTTACTCACATGTTGATGATTCTAAGGTTGAAAGGACATGGTCACCTTATGAATCTATGAGCTAGTATGATATTATGTTAGTTGAGTGCCTAGTGCATTCTTTCATAAATATGAACTTAAGTAAAGAGTAATATGACTTTCAAAGGGAATTATGCTTAGCACCGAGCAAATATGAGTATGAGATGGGTTCTTTCATGCTAGTAGTTGGGTTCCCAATATGGTTATCTCATGAGGTGGAAACCTCCACGTTAGTAGTTGGGGTTTCTAGTAGCAATCTCCTTATCCCATAACTATGTGCCCACATAGGTCTTTAGCTAGTGGATCCACCTAGAAGCTATTATGAAAGTTCTATCTTAGGCAAGTAGGACACCTCTTTCCGGTGTGGGGGTAGAACACTGGATTCCATGTTGCTCACATGGTCTATGTCGATTAATGATATTTTCCCTATATGATATGAATACAAACTATGATAAGAACATGGACTTTAATTATGACTTCTTAAGAGGCACTACTTAGTATGAGTGGGGGTATGTGACTTCACTGATGCATTGCACAAGTAGACCTTAAAAGGCGTTATGGTGAGGTTCTCTTATGTTATGAAGGCTTAAGAATTATGTATGGAAGGTATGTATGAATGTTAAGGTTGACTTCACTTGTTACAAGATATGAACATAAATGACTCCTTACTTATGTATGTTGGATATGAATAAGGTAAAGAAAAATATGTATGTTGTTGGTGACCTAAATGTGGTACTTAGCTTTTTGTAGGGTTATGGGATCTTACCTTTGCATTGTACTAGTATGGCTTTGGGTTGTTTATATGTTGGTTTGACTGATATTCTTCATATATGTGCATAATGGTTTCTAAACTTGATAAAGGCATGATTTCAATTAAATGTCCCTTTTATGCATGTTTTAAAGATTTTGTGCATGGCTTCCATACTTAGTACATTATTTGTGCTAGCCCATATTTTCTACATTCTGTGAGTGTAGGTTCCGATCGTTGTGAAGTACTACTTTCTTCAAGTGAAGCTTGGGTTGACTATTCCCTAGGCTTGGTGAGTCCTTAAGTTCAAGGACAAGATGTTATTATTTCTTAGCTTTTATGTACTTTCCACTTTTGAGACTTTATTGATGTAAAGGAATTTTGACCCTATTTGTACTCTCTATTGTACTATATAGTGATTGAGACAAGTCTAGATTCTTATTTTCATCTATGAAGAAGAAGTTGACTTCTATTGTAAAAGTTTTAAATTTTCCTCAATTATTCTATGTATTTATGTTATGATTATGCTAAGGACTTGTATGAGACCCCTTCGGGGTCTAGTACGCCATGTTACTTCTAGGCGGTAACCCTGGGTCATGACAATATTGGCAATCAGAGTACAAGGTTATAGAATGATTCTAGGACGATGTCTCATGAACCACGTCTCGTTCAGTCTTGTTCATAAGTGTGAAGCGCACCATACTTATGAATTAAAGGCTATAATATGTTTAGGAACTTTCACCTCTTTCATTACTCTATAGTCGTACCTTAGAGTATTAACTCTATGAAGTCATTTTCCTAACTTTTTCTTGTGCATATAGGAATATGCTACAAGAACAGCGACTGCAAGAAGGATGGAAGAGGAGATTGTGGATGAGGGAGTTTCTCCCTAATCTCTCCAAGGTCAACAAGGGCCTCAAGTTCCTCAAGCTCCTAATGATGAAGGGGCTATGACCAATGTGGAGATAAGGTTAGCTCTCTAAACATTGAATCATGTTATAGCGACTAAAGTTACTAGGGATACTAGAGCTCATGTGAACCCCAATGAAAGTACAACGCTTCAAGGATTAGGGATTTCACAAGAATGAATCCCCCTACGTTTTATGGTTCCCAAGTGGATGAAGACCTGCAAGGGTTTATTGATGAAGTGTTTAAGGTGCTTGATGCTATGGATGTGTCTTCACAAGAGAAGGAGGAACTAGTCACCTGCAAATTGAAGGATGTGGCCCAAGTATGGTATGAGCAATGGAAGGAAGAGAGACCCATAAGAGCGGGCTCGGTTGATTGGGGAGTGTTCAAGTCAGCCTTCGTTGATAGGTTTTCCCCTTTGAGTTGAGGGAGAGAAAGATGCAATAATTCATCAACCTTCGCCAAGGAGGTATGAGTGTGAATGAATATAGCCTTAAGTTCACCCAATTGTCTAAACATGCTCCAACCTTAGTGGCAGACTCTAGAGCCAAGATGAATAAATTTGTTATGGGGATATCCGACTTGGTAGTCAATAAATGTCGTTTGGCAATGCTCATCCCAAGTATGAATATTTCACGTCTTATGGTTCATGCTGAACAAATTGAGGAACAAAAGCTCAAGCAAGTGAATAGAGAAGTGAAGAGGGCAAGGACCGATGATGGGAATTCTTCCAAGGGTAAATTTGAGGTTCAAGGAAAACCAAGGTTCAAGAAGAGGTTTTCCAACCAAGGCTCCTCTAGCACTCCAAGGGTCAACAAAGATAGGGTGTCTAACCCTAAGCCACAAGGAGGTAATAGTGGTGGCTCTTATGTTGAAAGGCCTAGTTCTGAAAAGTGTGGCAAGAAGCATGAAGGCAAGTTCCTAGTTGGCATGGATGGTTGCTTTAGTTGTGGAAAGAGCGGTCATATGAAGAGAGATTGTCCCATGATAAGGGCTCAAGGAAGAGAGGGCAAACAAGTCTCCCCTAGTGGCTCAAATTCTGATGCTCCCAAAAAGAATCGCTTCTATGCTCTCCAATCCCCATGGGACCAAGAGAGTTCCCCGGAAGTGGTAATGGGTATGTTGCAAGTCTTTTCCATTAGTGCTTATGCATTGTTAGACCCCAGTGCCACTTTATCATTTGTTACACCTTTGGTGGCTATGAAATTTGAAGTACTTCCCAAAATTTTAGAGGAACCTTTTTTGGTTTCTACCCCGGTGGGTGACTCAGTTGTAGCTAAAATAGTTTATAGGAGTTGTCCCATTTCATTGTCTCATAAAGTCACTTTGGTTGATTTAGTAGAATTAGATATGTTAGACTTTGATGTCATATTGGGGATGGATTGGTTGCATGCTTGTTTTGCGTCCATTGATTGTAGAACCTGGGTAGTTAAGTTTTAGTTTCCAAATGAACCTACTTTAGAATGGAAAGGGGGAAATTCAATTCCTAGAGTTCATTTTGTTTCATGTCTAAAAGCTAGAAAAATGATCTCAAAGGGGTGTGCATGTATCACATTGTTAGAGTTATGGATGTTAAGTCCGAGACTCCTTCTTTGGAGTCGGTCCCGGTAGTGAGTGAGTATCTGGAAGTCTTCCCCGATAACTTGCCTGGTATTCCTCCCGAAAGGGAAATAGACTTCAGTGTTTATCTTTTTGCCGAATACACAACCCATATCCATTCCCCCTTATTGGATGGCTCTGACCGAATTAAAGGAATTGAAGGAACAACTCAAGGACTTGTTAGACAAGGGTTTTATTCAACCAAGCATATCTCCATGGGGTGCTTCAATATTGTTCGTAAAGAAGAAATATGGGTCCCTTAGGATGTGTATTGATTACCGCCAATTGAACAAGGTCACTATAAAGAATAAGTATCCACTTCCTAGGATTGACGATATTTTTGATCAACTCCAAGGGGCTAACTTTTTCTCCAATATAGATCTTCATTCGGGTTACCATCAACTAAGGGTAAGAGGATGTGACATTCTTAAGAAGGCCTTTAAGACCCGGTACGGTCACTAGGAATTTGTGGTTATGTCTTTTGGGTTAACAAATGCCCTGGCGGCATTCATGGACCTAATGAAAAGGTTGTTTAGGCAATATCTTGATTCGTTTGTGATAGTTTTTATTGATGATATTTTGATCTATTTGAAGAGTGAGGGTGAACATATGGATCATTTGAGGATTGTGTTGCAAGTCCTTAAGGACCACCAATTGTATGCAAAGTTTAGCAAGTGTGAGTTTTGGCTAAGATCAGTTGCTTTTCTTGGTCATATTGTGTCGGGTATGGGTATTGAGGTAGACCCTAATAAGATGGAGGTGGTCAAGAGTTGGCCTAGACCTCTAACTCTTACCGATATTAGAAGTTTTTTGGGTTTAGCCAACTACTATAGAAGGTTTGTTGAGGGTCTTTCCTCCATTGCTTCTCCATTGACGGCCTTAACTAGAAAGAAAGCTAAGCTTGTGTGGTCGGAGGCTTGTGAGAAAAGCTTCCAAGAATTGAAAGATAGACTTACTTCCGCTCTGGTGTTGACTTTACCGAAGGGTACCGATGGGTTTGTGGTATATTGTGACACTTCTCGAGTGGGTTTGGGATGTGTCCTTATGCAAAGGGGTAAAGTGATTGCCTATGCTTCGAGGCAACTCAAGGTACATGAAAAGAATTATCCAACTCATGATCTCAAATTAGCGACGGTGGTGTTTGCCTTGAAAATATGGAGGTACTACCTTTATGGGGTCTATGTAGATGTCTTCACCGACCACAAGAGTCTTCAATATGTGTTTAGCCAAAAATACTTGAATCTCAGACAAAGAAGGTGGTTAGAGATTTTGAAGGATTATGACATGAGTGTCCTTTAGCACATAGGCAAAGCTAATGTAGTTACAGATGCCTTAAGTAGATTGTCCATGGGTAGTGTGGCTCATGTAGAAGATGAGAAGAAGGAATTGGCACGTGATGTGCATAGGTTGGCCCGATTGGGTGTCTAACTAGTGGATTCCACCAAGGGTGGAGTTATGGTCCATTATAGTTTTGAATCGTCCTTTGTGGTTGATGTGAAGTCTAAGCAACACCTTGACCCTATATTCATGGATTTGAAAGAATCGGTTCTCAACAAGTCCGTTGAGGCTTTCTCCCAAGGGGAGATGGGGTGCTTAGGTACCAAGGTAGATTATGTGTTCCAGATATTGATGGCTTAAGAGAGAAAATTTAGAAGAGGCTCATGGTTTGCGATATTCTATTCATCTGGGAGCCACCAAGATGTACCGTGATTTATGGGAAGTGTATTGGTGGAATGACATGAAAAAGGATATAGCGGGTTTTGTGGCCAAATGTTCGAATTGTCAATAAGTTAAAGCCGAACATCAAAAACCAGGAGGTTTGTCCCAATATATAGATATTCCCACTTGGAAGTGGAAGGATGTGAATATGGACTTTGTTGTGTGTTTTCCTCGTACTCGAAGGCAACATGATTCTATTTGGGTCATTGTTGATAGGATGATGAAATCAACCCACTTTATTTCGGTCAAGACTTCATTTTTGGTGGAAGACTATGCCAAGTTGTACATTAATGAAATAGTGAATTTGCATGGGGTTCCCTTATCTATCATATCAGATTAAGGTACCTAATTTACTTCACATATTTGGAAGGCATTCCAAAAAGGGCTTGGTACCAATGTTAAACTTAGTATCGCTTTTCACCCTCAAATGGATTGTAAAGCAGAAAGGACCATTCAAACCTTAGAGGACATGTTGAGAGCGTGTGTGATTGATTTCAAGGGTAGTTGGGATGACCATCTCCCATTGATTGAGTTTACCTACAACAATAGTTACCACTCTAGCATTGCCATGTCTCTGTTTGAAGCACCTTATGGGAGAAGGTGTAGGTCTCTGGTTGGGTGGTTTGAGGTAGGTGAATTTGCTCTAATTTGTCCCGAACTAGTTTATGAGGCCATTGAAAAAGTTTGACTTATTAAAGATAGGTTGAAGACGACCCATAGTCGGCAAAAGTCTTATGCCAATAATAGAAGGAGGGATCTAGAATTTGAAATTGGTGATTGGCTCTACTTGAAAATCTCACCTATAAAGGGTGTGATGAGGTTTGGTAAGAAGGGGAAGCTTAGTCCCCAATATGTGGGCCCATATCAAGTCTTGAAACGTGTTGGGAAAGTCGCATATGAATTAGACTTACCAAATGAGTTGGCTCCGGTTCACCCGGTGTTTCATGTTTCCATGCTTAAGAAGTGCATTGGTGATCCAGTATCCATCGTTCCTTTAGAGGGTTTTGGAGTTGATGAGAGTCTAGCCTATGAAGAGGTTTCGATAGAGATTTTGGACCGGCAAGTGAAGAGGTTGAGAAATAAGAAAGTAGCCTCTGTTAAGGTTTTATGGAGGAATCACCTAGTTGAGAGTGCTACATGGGAGGCCGAGGCCAATATGAAGTCCCGTTATCCTCATCTTTTTCCTTCTACTCCTTTCAAACTTGAGGTAAGTAATTTCTCTTGAGTTTTTAGTGTTTTGGGAGTCATGTGTATTGTATGAGTTTTCCATGATTTCCTTATGTTTTGCTTATTCTTGTGAGAATTCATGGTTAGTATAAATTGAGTTTTCATGGTTTATATGTTCCTCATGTTGATTTGCATTTTAGTATGATGATTGCATTTTTGACTTCATGAGGTGAAATGATGAACATACTTAGTTATGTTTTGATGAAATGATATGTTGGCTCCATGTTGTTGTGTTGAGCTTTATTGAGTTGGAGAAGGTAGTTCCTCCTATGTTTATGTGAAATGATGAGTTTCATGCATATTGGGTTGGTAGATGTAGTTCCTACTTTCTTGCATTGCATGGACCATGTTGTGAAATGGAGTTGAAGTTTCCTCCTTTTGAATAAGTGCATAAAGTGAATAGTGCATTTGTGAGTTTTGCACATTTTTGATGTTTCACGCATAATGGGTTGTTAGTCTAGAGTTTCTAACTTAGTTTGGTGTCTAGATCATCATTCGGGGACGAATGTTCCCGGGGGGGGGGGGATAATGTAACACCCCAAAAATCTAATGACCTAAGCTAAAACCTAACATGTGAACTAGTGTCCTAAATAGGGTTAACATAAAGATAAGAGTCATAAAATAACCTTCCTAAGTTAGTACTAAAGTTTTAGTCCCTTAATGTCAAGGCATGCCCCCCCCGCCAAGGGCCCTTGAGGAGGGCCAAGGGGGCTGCCCTAAAAGCTGTCAAAAATAGCTTGGTCCACGAGAGGGGAACCCACACCATGTGGGTGGACTCATGCCGTAGGTGGGGGTCGTGGGCGTCACCCTACCTACGGTCCGTAGGTGGGGATGTCGTGAGTCACCCCTGAAGCTGTCAAGTTTTGGACAATTAAGGGGTAAGTTTGCAACACCCTTAAATGCTTAAACAAATAGTCGCATGTCGTTACATCATCTCATAATTACTAGAATATGTTTTATTCTCATTTTTGGAACTTGAAATGTTGTGATTTGCAAACTTGCTTAGCATAAAATGTTATCGTAAATTAAGGTATTGTATGGAGGTGTTTGAGTAATTATCTAATTATACTTACTTATACATTGGAAGTGTGGGTATAAAGTACATAAATATAGTTATATATGTATGCTTTTTGGGAAGCCATCTATTTGTTTGGGCTGCCCCTTTTGGTGACAATTGCCCATGTGACAAGGATAACTTTTGTAGCTATATATCTTTACACCTCCTTTGATTGAATTCGTTTTCCCTCAAGTCTAAGAACATTATAACATTAGCTAAACAGTTGTTCTTCAAAATCAAGAGAAAAACTAAGTCCTTTTGGCTGGAATCCGACACATACACACTTCCTTTTGGTAAGTGACGAAATTTGCTTTTGGGCTGGGTAGTGTTTGGTATTTTATGCATATCTCATTCAAAAGAACTTAGTTTACGGTGAATAAATATGTTTTGGAAATCTAATTCGTAGACCTAAAACTCTTGTGTTTATGTAAAATTCTAATTTAATTGTTATGGATACAAAATAAGGGATGCAACATATAACAAGTTCTGTCCAGATTTTGGAATTAGAAACCCTGTATGTTCAACTGTTAGTGTTTTGATTATATATTTTTGTACAAAGAGTATTTTGCGGTGATTCTTGATTATTTTCAAGATTAAGAGATGTACCTACATATTTTATGAAGGATATAAATTCCATTTTGGCCGTTTTCTGTTTCAAATCTAAGTTGCGACATGTAGTGCGTTTATTGGGCAGAATATCTTTTTTGGGAGTATAGTCGTATTTGTACATGCTAGGCTTACTTGTGATGATAACCCTGTGTTATGCCATCATTATTTAGGCACTATAAAGTAAATAAGTTATTGAATTCATTTTTTAAGGTTGTATATCCTCGTGTATGAGTTGAAGATTTTGATACGCTAGTTGGTCTACGTTTTGAACTGGTGAAGTCATGTTGGACTGGTTTTGTGTTAAAGAACTGATGTTTGTGTATAAACTTATACTTGTACTCTTTTTACCTACTGGTATATCTGAAAGTTTACTTTGGTACCTTGACGACCTCTTGTCACTTTGCATTGTCGTGTTGGTATCCTTTAAGATGTTAAAGACGCTTGTGTAACTCGCCCACTTGTACGGATTGTTTGATCACTTGGAACTCTTGTTGGGACCTTGTCCTTCTTGTGGCTGTGACTTTGTCACTCTTGGCATGCCTCTTGATTCGGATCATTTACCATCTTGACTGTGGATTTTTAGTCCGTCTTAAGAATGGAAGTTGTCCATTTTAAGTACGAACTAGAAAGCCATTTTTCATATAGTTCTTGGTTCTCTTGATTATTGGGTTTGGACCCTTCTTGATACCTGCTTGTGCTTGGTGTGACGACATGATGTATATATTTGGCGAGCCTTGTTGTTGAATCTCTTGGAAAAGTATGCTATGAGCGTTCTTGACATTTAGATCTTTAAATATCGAACTTGATACTCTTTATATATTGTTTACTTGATTTATTTATTATGTTCAATTATGCTGCTCTTTACTTAAGAATGATAACTTGGCGAATTTGAGGGCTCCGAACCTATAGTTTTTACACCACTAAGCTATATGCTTAGCGATAGTTGTTTCTATCGTAGGGAATGTTCGAGAGAATGCTTGAAGTTGGCCATTGAAGATGGAGATTTTGAAAGCTTTAAGGAAGATCACTTTTGCATATATGCATATATATTTTGTATAAACCTTGGGACTTGTACATGATCTATGTTTTGTATATTTACATGAGAATTTGAGGGCTGATTTGGTCATGTCACCATAGGTTGTAATATAAGTATCGCTATACATTTTTATCTTTTTATGGTGTGTAAACCCAAGTCTTGTAATATACTAAATTTACTAATTGTTTCGAATGTTTGTGTGAAGCATGAGCAGGCTAATTGCGGTAGTCAGAAGCTTGTAATATTTTTGTTACTTCATCCTTGAGTGTGAGGATAATATATATACATGAAAAGCTCGTCGGTTATTTGCTTAAATTACTTTTCGGAGGTCATTATGAATCTAATCCCTCTACTAGAATATAAGCAGTATTCCCTCGTTAATCGCTTTTGAATGTCGCAAGTATAAGTTAGGTCTCTTTAAAAAGGGTCGCTACAAAATCCATAAATTCCAAATCAATTAATTAAGGGTAGGAATGGTTATATTTAGTTATAATAGACATATATAATTACTTTTAACTATTAACCAACTCTTCAACACCTCATAACTCACAAGACTCAAAAATTAGAAATCAACTCTCTTCTCCCAACAATTTCTCTCTCTAAGACTCCATTGAAGAGCAAGGTCAAGGTCAAGATAGGGGTTCAAGAACAAGCCTTTCTTCTCCAATTTCGTGTGGAATTCAACCTAAGGTGTGAATGCTCTTCATTCTTGGGTAGCTGTCTCCCAAGAAGTCCCTTCAAAGTATGTTTTTAAGACTTCCAAAACCTAGGGTTTTCATCTAGTCATAAGTCTTCTTCCAAAATGATTTCAATTGTTTAATTATGGTTTATTATGATTAATTATGATGATTTATGGTTGGATTAATGGAATATTGTTGGGTTTTTATGAAAATCTCCTTTGGACCCATGATTTCCCCTTCTTCCCAAATTATGAACTAAGGTGTGATTTGATTGATCATGTAAGCTTGACAATTGATTATGTTATGTTTATTAAGTTGTTGAATCATGAAATTCCCCTATATAGTGTTGTAATTCTAGAATTTAGGGTTGATCTTGATTCCTAGCCATGAAGGGCAATAACCAGGGTTTGGGTATGTTGATGAAGATTGTATATGAACTCATGATTCACTTAGGTAGTGATGATCTTATGCCAATTGTGTAATTGTGGTATTTATGCAAGATCCTTCTTCCCTTTACACTTGATTATGAATGAAGTATATATGTATGTTTATGATAAACTTGTTGTGTTGATTGAAAGGACATTCTCATGAATACACTATTAATATGATGTGAAAAGTTTACTCACATATTGATGATTCTAAGGTTGAAAGGACATGGTCACCTTATGAATCTATGAGCTAGTATGATATTATGTTGGTTGAGTACCTAGTGCATTCTTTCATAAATATGAACTTAAGTAAAGAGTAATATGACTTTCAAAGGGAATTATGCTTAGCACCGAGCAAATATGAGTATGAGATGGGTTCTTTCACGCTAGTAGTTGGGTCCCAATATGGTTATGTCATGAGATGGAAACCTCCACGTTAGTAGTTGGGGTTTCTAGTAGCAATCTCCTTATCCCATAACTATGTGCCCACATAGGTCTTTAGCTAGTGGATCCACCTAGAAGCTATTATGAAAGTTCTACCTTAGGCAAGTAGGACACCTCTTTCTGGTGTGGGGGTAGAACACTGGATTCCATGTTGCTCACATGGTCTATGTCGGTTAATGATATTTTCCCTATATGATATGAATACAAACTATGATAAGAACATGGACTTTAATTATGACTTCTTAAGAGGCACTACTTTGTACGAGTGGGGGTATGTGACTTCACTTATGCATTGCACAAGTAGACCTTAAGAGGGATTCTGGTGAAGTTCTCTTATGTTATGAAGGCTTATGAATTATATATGAAAGGTATGTATTAATGTTAAGGTTGACTTCACTTGTTACAAGATATGAACATGAATGACTCCTTACTTATATATGTTGGATATGAATAAGGTAAATAAACATATGTATGCTGTTGGTGACCTAAATGTGGTACTTAGCATTTGGTAGGGTTATGGGATCTTACCTTTGCATTGCACTAGTATGGCTTTGGGTTGCTTATATGTTGGTTTGACTTATATTCTTCATATATGTGCATAATGGTTTCTAAACTTGATAAAGGCTTGATTTCAACTAAATGTCCCTTTTATGCATGTTATAAGGATTTTGTGCATTTCTTCCATACTTAGTACATTATATGTGCTAACCCATATTTTCTACATTCTATGAGTGTAGGTTCCGGTCGTTGAGAAGTACTACTTTCTTTACGTGAAGCTTGGGTTGACTATTCCCTAGGCTTGGTGAGTCCTCAAGTTCGTGGACAAGATGTTATAATTTCTTAGCTTTTATGTGCTTTCCACTTTTGAGACTTTATTGATGTAAAGGGATTTTGACCCTATTTGTACTCTCTATTTTACTAGATGGTGATTGAGACAAGTCTAGATTCTTATTTTTGTCTATGAAGAAGAAGTTGACTTCTATTGTAAAAGTTTTAAATTTTTTGCAATTATTCTATGTCTTTATGTTATGATTTTGCTAAGGGCTTGTATGAGACCTCTTCGGGGTCAAGTACGCTATTTTACTTCTAGGGGGTAACCCTCGGTCGTGACAATTAGGTCTACCAATTCATGTTCATTAAGTTAAGATACATTAGCTACTCAAGAAGAGGATGCCTAAGCCTACCAATTCAAGGTACTTCAATCAAGATCACATTCCTTTACACAAAAAGAGGATGCCCTAAGCCTACCAATTCAAGGTACATCAATCAATATTACTTTCATTTACACAAGAAGAGGATGCCCTAAGCCTACCAATTCAAGAGGGAACGTTACATTGAAGAAACCTTTCACATATATAATCATCATTCATAAATGTATAATTGAGAATAAGCTTTCAATAATAACACAATTGCATTGTAGACATGATCACATTACTTTCATTGAATTCACATACACATACAAAACATCATGATCATACATCAATCCTTCATACTTTTCCCTTCAAGGCCATGAATCACAATTCACCCACACATGTAGAATACTGCAATTTAGTCATGAATAATTATATAATTCAATAAAATAAATAAATATAGACTTAATCTCTTCACATGCTTCCATAATCAATCAATCCCAAATCATAATTCACAATTTAGTATTTTGGGGGAAATCATGGGTTCATAGGGAAATTCCATCTTAAAACAACATTAATTCATGAATTCAATCATAATTCATCATAATTCAACCTTTGAAAATGTTTAAAAATTGAACCCATGACTAAGATTGAAACCCTAACTTTTGGGGGATTTTGGAAACTTTGTAATCATCTTTTGAAGGGGCTCCTTGGGTGGAAACTAACAAAAGATGAAAACTACCATACCTTAATTGAAGAAACTCCATGAAATTGAAGACAAAATATGCAATCTTGAGCTCCAAACCTTGACTTCTTCTTCTCCAATGGTGGTTTCTAGAGAAAGAATATTTGGAGAGGAGGTGGTTTCTATTTTTGAGTTTTAGGAATAGTGAATTGTGAAAGGGTGTTTAATACTTTAAAAATCCTTAAATAAGTGAAATAAAACAATATAAACCATCCCCAACTCATAACTAATTAATTAGGAATTTACTAAGTTGCCCCTCAACTTGGCCGAGATTAGGCAGTTTCCAGGTGAGACCTACGCCCACCAATCCACGGACCATGAGTGGGGTGACGCCCCATACTGCACATCCGTGGTTTGGTTCTAGAACTTCCCATTTGGGGCCTTGACCTATGGGTGGGTTCCAAGGGGCGTGGATGGACCTACGGGGTGTAGGTCCCACCCGTAGGTCCTCATATTTTGATAGCTCTTTGGTTCTTGGGGCAGCCTTGGGGTTAATCTTTAGGGTCCTCCTCAAGAACCCTTGGTTGGTCCTTGGAGGGTCGTACCTTGACGTTTAACCCCTAAACCCCTCAAACTAAAATTGGGAACTCAATTTACAACATAAAACCTCACATCAACTCATTAACACATTCGTTAGGATCTAGTTTCACCTATTCATTTTTCTGAGATGTTACACACGGCTTGAGCCAACAGTTGAAAAGCATTCCTAAACTCTGTATTAGTCACTTGCTCAACTAAAGGGTCAACCGAAGCCCAATGATCTTAAGGAGCTTGAGGAGGAGCTCCTTGACCAACTTCTTCTCCCTCATTCCTTCTAGCAAAAGCTGTTCGAGTAGTCATATCCTGTAGAACATCAGATATGGATTTATAGAGAGACCTTATAGAGTTAAACTCTTTCGCACGACTTAGAGTAATGAATAAGTGAAGCTTCCTAAACATCTTTTAGCCTCTCATTCATAAATGTGGCGCGCTTCACACTTATGAACAAGACTTTACTTGACGTGGTTTTTAGATTTCTTAGAACAATTCTAAATCTTATGCTCTGATTACCAAGTTTGTCACAACCCGTGGGTACCCCTTAGACGTAACATGGCATACAAGACTCTGAGAGGCCTCATATAAGCCACTTAGCATTCATAGTCAAGATAATAGAAAATCGGCAAGATTTAAACCATTTTCAACAATACCAAAGTCTTTAATTGCAAAGCGGAAGTCCAATACACTTGTCTCAAAACCATCTAATACAATATACTCCTTGGGATACAAGCCATAAAACATGTTCAAAACTAGAAATGAAAAGAAAAAAAGAGAAAATGGTGGCCAAATCCTTGGAAGCTATGAGGATTCACCAATCTTTAACCTTGCCTCTACTATAGATCTTACCAATGGGGATGAGAGTCAGGAATGCCGGACCCTACATTTGGATAAGAAATGTAGCCAATACTATGCGTTAGTACAAGAATGTACTAAATATGATAGCTTGTATAGACATCACTATAAACATAAGAGTTAAACATAAGAGTTAGACAACATAAATCATAAGCATAATCAATGCACATAATAGATCATTTCAATATATAAGGAATACTTCTTGAAGTAACCTCAATTCATACTTAGCCAAGACATGGGTAATCCACCACTAGTCTTACTTATCATAGAAGGAAAACTCAAGCATTCATCCAAGCTCATAACCTATCATAACATGTTCATAACTTATATTTTATAGACATGGGGAATTACCTTTTGATTTCCTATAAAGGCTTATGGGTATTCACCTTTTGTCTTACATAAAGGATCATGGGTAGTCGCCTCTAGTCCCTTTACTTAGGATCATGGGTACTCACCTCCATGTCAAACATCATGTGACATGAGTACTCACCTCCATGTCTAGATATAAGGATCATGGGTACTCGCCTCCCTTTCCATCATCATGTGACACAGGTACTCGCCTTCATGTCTAGCTATATGGATCATGGGTACTCGCCTCCATTTCCATCATCATTATAGGAACGTGGGTAGTCGCCTTTTGTTCAACTTCATGGAATAAGGGTAGTCTCCTCTTATTCCATTCCAAGGAATAGGGGTCATTCCTTATATCCTTCACATTTATAAGTCATGGGTAATCGCCCTAGCCTCATTAATTTCTTAGTCTTTAGCTTAGATTCATTTTAGGTGAGCAATCCTTTCAACCTAGAATCATTCAATGTGAGAAAGCCTTTCACATTTATACATAAGCGAATCAAAAGGGGAACTATCCCCTCCACAACAATTTATAACATATGCTTCACTCTCAAAGCAATATCTATCATAATCATCATATATACTTCACTCTCAAAGAAATACCTATCATAATCATCATATATGCTTCACTCTCAAAGAAATTCATAATGTACCTTATTTATCCTATAAGAATACACCTAACTCCATAAATTCTCCTTTCATGGATCAAAACCCATTTACATCAATTCATAATAGAAACATGGGTTAAGCATGGGTACATGTAGATTCATACTAAAAATATGTAATTCACTCAATTCATACATAAATAATTATAATCCACTCAATTGGATTAACATTCATCAAGACCCACAACATAGAAGAAAACCATAACTCAAATTGGGGAATTCATACTTTCAATTGGGGAATATTAGGGGCTCCATGGATGAATAAACCTGTCATACCTTTTTATCAATGCCCACCAATGATTGGAGAATGAAGACTTGACCTTTAGCCCTAGCTTCAATCTTGTTCTTCTTCAAGTTCTAGAGAGAGAAATATTTAGAGAGGAAGAACTTCGATTTTCTTTTGGGTTTTGAGAATAATGACTTGAATGGGTGAGTTTTGGGGGTTAAAATCACTTATATAGGGATCCTAGGCTTAGGTAAAATGAGATAGCTTTAATACAATTAAATCTAGAAAAGACCCATAAACCATTGAACTTAAAACTGACACACCACTTTGATGGGCAACCTCACGAGCCGTCAAGGACTTCATGGCCCGTTATGGTGGCCAAGGTCCTTGACCAGCTGCCTGGCTTGCCACCCATTAAATCTCTCTCCCTTCACGACCTTGTCCATGGCTTATAGTGGCTTTCACGAGTCGTCAAGTGGCTCGTGGGAGGGTCTCACTTGTGGCAGTCTTTTAGGAGCTCACTGTCTAGCCCTTCACGGGAACCACTACTAGCCGTGGTGCCCTTCATGGGGCATCATGTTGCTCTTGGGAGGTTACTTTCCCTGGGATAGCTTCTGTGAGCAACCACGGGCAACACCATGCTTCGTGATGCCCTTCACGGCCTGTATGGGTCCACGTGAAGGTTGCCCAAGCTAAATTCTGTAGCTCATCACTTGATACATAGCCCCTTGCTTAGACAACTAGATTCCGAGGTGTTACAACAAACTTATCTCCTTGGTTTTCTTTTGTCATACTATTTTAATGTCAACTTGACATTCACATCAATAGGAGTTCCTGAGGGCTTTGCACCAGACATTCCAACCTCAACAATCAGTTGGAGTGCATATTTCTTTTGATGCATAACCATTCCAGTTTCACACCTTGTAAACTCTATGCCAAGAAAATAATCCTTCATCTTGAATACTTTTTGTAGAGCTCCTTTTATTTCTTTTATCAGTTCAAGACTACTTCCTGTAATCAAGATATCATTAAAATACACTAGTGTTATTGTAGTTCCTTCAGAAGTTTTCCTTGTAAATAAGGAATGATCACGTTGACTTTAAATGAAGTTAAGTTTTTGTAGTGCCTCTTTAAACTTGTGATTCCTTTGTCTAGGTGCTTATTTAAGACTATATAAAGACTTCACCAGTCAATATACCTTCCTCTCCTCCTTGACTGGTAAACCCCTATGGCAAGCACATGTAGATTTCATCTTACAAATCACCATTTAGAAAGGAATTGTACACACCCATTTGATGAATGTGCAATTTCCTTGCCACAACTAAGTCTAGAATGGTCCTCGCAGTCACTATTTTCACCACAGGAGAGAGTTTCTTTTTAATCTATCCCCTCCTTTATACTGTATCCCTTAGCCACTAACATTGCCTTATTACCTCTCTACTAAGACTTGTACTTTATTTTGTCGATCCTTCTTCTCCCATTTGCAGTCTTTCCTATAGGCAAATCAGATGGTTCCCAAGTGTTTTACTTTGCAAGACCTGTATCTCAGCCTGCATTGCTTTTATCCACTTTGGGTCTTTTCTAGCTTCTGCTAATGTGGCTGGTTCTATGAGCACATATGTTGAAGCAATAAAAGCTTGGTACGACTTAGACAAATGATTATAAACCACATAGTTAGATATAGGAAATTGTACCAGAATTAGGCCCTTCTACTGTTTGATCTGGCACTGTATCCTGCTTATATTCCTCTGGCATATCTGTCTCATATCCCACTTCATGTTCACATAATATATCTTGTTCATAGCTTGGATCTAAAATGACATTTTTTACGACATTGTCACTGCTTGAATTCCAATCTAAGTTCATCATTTGAGGGCTTATGCCATTCATAAAAGGACCAACATCACTTTTGACAAACTAGTACAAAAGGAAACACCGACTCTTTGAATATTACATATCTACTTACAAGGAAACTACTAGATTCTAAATCAAGCAATCTATATATCCTTTTTGAGTTTCTGAGTATCGCATATGAATTGATGATTTTGACCTGGATGCTAACTTGTCATTTTCTAATAAGACCTTAGCAAAGCACAAACATCCTAACACTTTTAGATGTGTCAACATTGGCCTATTCCCATACAACTTCTCATAGGAAGATTGACCTCCTAGGACCCTACTAGGCATCCTATTTAACAAATATAAAGCTGCAAACACAAATTGACCCCAATATATTAAAGGAATGTGGCCTTGAAACCTCAAGGCCGTAGTAACCTATAAAACATGTCTATACTTCCTTTATGCCACTCCATTATGTTGTGGAGTAAAAGGACAATACCTCTGATGTATTATACCTCTTTCTTTCAATATCTTTGCACACACAGAGATTACAACTTTGTGCTTTTATATGACCTTACCTTCTTCACTATTTTGCCAAACTGAGTTCTTATGAATTTGAAGTACATGTTTATCACTTCCCACTTCCATGTAGGAATGTTAATCTCTTGAGTCATACCTCCTTGTTTCTGGTGTTCTACCTTAACCTATTGACAGTTAGGACACTTAGCCAAAAAGTCTTCTATGTCCCTCTTCATGCTGCTCCACCAAAAGACTTCCCGTATACCATGGTACATTTTATTGGCACCTTGATGAATATAATATCTGGAATTATTAGCTTTTGTAAGGATTTGATGCCTCAAGTCACCCACATTTGGAACACATAAGTGACCTTGGTAATGAAGTACATCATATCCCCCTTGAGAGAAAACCTCAACTTTTTGCTGATGAACTGCATCTTTCAAGTGAAGTAATATAGGATCGCTATCCTATTTTTCCTTAACCTCTACTACCAATGAGGATTCTGATCCATTATGAACTATCACACCACCATATGACGTGTCTGTAAGGCAAACTCCTAAGCGAGCAGCCCGGTGAACATATTTGAGTAAATCTTTCTTTCCTTCCTTTACATGTGCTACACTACCCATATACGAGAGTGTCGACCACTTATTACAGGAGGTTTGTTGAAGGATTTTCATCCATGGTATTTTTACAATATGTTGCTTTCCTTGGTAATGTGGTATCGAGCGTCTAAGTTACTTTAAAGATTTTCATAATAACTTTAGTAGGGAAAGAGGGCTGGTTATAAGTAATAAGGGTTCCCGTAATATTTTCAGTCATATCACCCAAAGAAGAATAAGAATTAATAAATGCGGACATATAATCAAAGAAACCGATTAAATGACATGTAGATGTTAAATACTCTATTTATCCAAACGAGTGGAATATAAAATAATAGAATCATGAAAATAATTCAGCTGAGATCCAATGCCTTTCACTGAAGATCTTTCTAGTAAGAGAATAACAAAATATCACATTCGGCGTTTTAGGAATTTCCAAGGAGTGGTGCTAAAAAGAGGGACGTAGCTTAGCGTTAACATACCTTTCCAATGAACACTCGTATGACCGTAGATTCTTCACAAAATGTTTTCCTTACATCCTAAAATTTGCAAACACTATATATACACAACTAGTACGCATCTATAACCAGTTCATAATTGATCTTAAATTGGCAGATTTGCCAAATGGCCTCAACTTGACGAAACATCCCTAGAACTTCAAAAAAACAATCATAAAAGAGACCTGAGATGATTACCTTAGTTAAAAAAGTGTAAATCTTGAAGAGACTCCAATAACTACAAATTTATCTCTTCGAAAACTAGCTCCAAACATAGCTAAAGAAGGGGGAAATGATTGCCACGTGTAGAGATCATGATTCTTGGCACTGGGGCAACCTTTAATGGTAGAAATCATCAAAAACTAACCTTTATCATGCATGAAATCCATTAGAACCACATACCACATTTATTGACCCGATCCAGATCGTGACCCGAATTCTCCCACGACAGTCCGCGGTAAAACCCTCATAACTCTTTGCTCCGATGTCGATTGGATACGGGGTCTTGTGCGTTGCAAATAGGTTCGTAGGCCTTTGATTTAATGGGTGGTTGGAATTCTATATCTTTATATATTGGGAGAAAATATCCAAGACATATGACCCAGAGTTAAGAAAATATTATTAGATAAAGTTCGATAACTTTTGCCGACCTTAATTTCACTAATTTTCTTGACTTCAAAACTTAACATACGACCCTTGTGCTATTATATACCTCATAACATAATATTATTAGCACTTTGTACACTCATAGACTTATCCACAAGGTATGAGATAATTTAAACCTTTCAAACAGGCAAAGTTCTACCCAAGCCATTTCTTTAATCATGAAATTTGTTTGAGGGGTCTCGTTGAACTAAAACTTTAGTTTAGTTCCTTGTTATTGCCACCTATTTGCAATCTTAATATCTTATGTATGATAAAATGTCATATATATCTCATATAACCATGCCATACTACGCCACATTTATTATGCAAGAATAGAGAAAAAGTACGGGATCTTACATTATCCCTCCCCCTTATGAACATTCGCCCACGAATGGATCTAGACAATTCCTATGTTGTATTTTTTTTTTCTTAGAGAACTTTATTTGTGAGTCTATATTTGTTACTGTCGAAAGCTAATGTCAAAATCTGAAAATTTTAACTCCTAAGCTTTGTATAGCTATCTTATAAGAAGACATATAAATTGCACCTTCAACCTACTTAAAATCTAATTAAGCCGTTGTGAAGAAATAATTGCCAATTATCTAAATGTGACTCACCTTAAGTCATAAAAATTTGTGGGTACTCCTTCCTCATTTCCTCTTCCGCTTCCCAAGTGTAACGATCCAGAAAACTAGTAAGTAAAACTAGAGCCTAACGAGTTCATTTTTGAGTTTGATATGGGGTTTGAAGTTGTAAGTGATGTTCCGAGCTTAGGTTGAGGAGTTTAGGGGTTAAACGTCAAGGTACGACCCCCCAAGGACCAACCAAGGGTCCTTGAGGGGGCACCCTAAAGTCTAACCCCTAAAGCTGCCAAAATACCAAAAGCTGTCAAAAAAGTTGTGACCCACGAATGGGACCTACGCCTCGTAGGTCCATCCACACCCCGTGGAACCCATCCGTAGGTCAAGGGACAAGATGAAATGCTCCAGAACCAAACCAGGAAGTGCCAGTATAAATCGTGGACCCACCCACAGTCCGTGGGTGGGGTTTCGTGAGTCATGTCTGCAATATGCCCATTTTCGGCCAAGTGGAGGGGAAACTTAGTAAATTCCTTTTAAGGTTGGTTAAGTTAGGGGATGGTTATTATTAATTAATTACAGTATTTTAAGGCTTTTAAAATTATCAAAACATCTTTTCCAATTCATTATTCCCAAACACTCAAAAATTAGAAACTACCTCTCCAAATATTCTCTCTCTAGAAACCACCATTGGAGAAGAAGGATTCAAGATTTCAAGCTCAAGATCTCACCATTATCACTCAATTTTCATGGATTTTCTTCCATAAAGGTATGGTAGTCTTCATCCTTGATTAAGTTTCATTCAAGGAGCCCTATCAAAAGATGATTTCAAGTTTCCAAAATTGCCCAAAAACCTAGGGTTTTCAATCTATGCATGGGTTCAATTCCTAAATGTTTCCAGAGGTTTATATATGATGAATTATTAATGGATTGTTGAATAAATGAGGAATTATTGTGAATTTTCTCTATGAACCCATGTTTCCCCCAAAATCCGAAGTGGTGAATTGTGATTGGGAATTGATTGATCATGAAAGTATGTTGAATTGTTTATGTTTATATTGAATTGGTTATTCCATACCTCTCTCTCGAGCAAGTGCACAACACTAAAATTGACACACGAAGTCATGCAATTCAACCTTGAAACACATCAACAACTTAGACCCACTTCAAATTAACACCATTCTTTGAAAATAACAAGCACCCACTAAGTAAGTTTAACAATTGGCTTCATGATCAAAACCCCAAGTAAAGGGTTTTAACCACTCATCTCAAAAATGGAAAAATCAAAATCAATTATCAATTTCATAGTTGGGTACAAAATGAAAATTAAAAATGAAGTTCAATTGATAATCTCCTTTCTTACAAAATCTTGCTATGAATCACTCCCCCTACCCTTTGATAGTGTTTTCTCTATAAGTAATTCCTTCCTCCCTTTCTGAATGCCTTTCTCTCTCTAGCCAAAACTAATTTAAACAAGTTTGAAGTGTCACTTCTCATGACTACTCAGCGAAGTAAGTCAGATATCACTGACGGATTGGCGAATCGCCGATTGCTTTTCATCTCGCCTTCATTTTTTGCTTTTTCTTGGCCTGGCTACCGTGACTTTAGGCAATCTAGGTCGGGATCGCCGAATGACTCTGCAATTCACCCTTCATCCTTCCATCTCTCCCATCAGCACTTTCTGGAATCTTCTTTAGTACTTTTGGCGACCTGGTTGTCCTTCACCGACTAGATCGGCGATACACCGAATATAGTTGCTGCTTGCCAAATTCGCCCCCATTTTAGCTTCAGCATTTTGTAACTTTAGGAGGTATCTTGGCGATTCGCTGAATGACATTGGATATTTGGCGATTCGCCGAATGACATCATCGATCATCAGGTCTTTATTTCTTCATTCCTTTAGCTTGCTTTGTTCCTTTTTGCCAATAGTGTCCATGCTTTGTTTCTAACTCCAAATACCTGAAACTCATGGATTTTCATCAGTTATTGAGACAAATCATGCATTTGAGCACACTAAATTTATCAAAATAAAGCCCTAAAAGAGTCTAAATCGTGGACTCATCAACATCCCCAACTTAAACTTGTGCTTATCTTCAAGTAAAGCTCAAGTTCAGCAGTTCAAACAGGATGTCTCAAACAGTGCTACACAAGACTCAAGCATGAATACACACAAAAATACTTAACTTACTCATGCAAAGATCAATTGTGCACTCAAAGATTCAAGTTGTGACTCACCATTAACAAAAAATCTCAAGCTCACTATACTTGCTTCAAATGCAAGTTCAAGTTCAACAAATAATGATTCCATATTCACTCTATGGTTCAATCATTTAAAGTTTCGGAATCAAGATCAACACTAACACTCACAAATATAAACACAATGCATGATTTCACCCATAGGTTTACCCTTATTTTCCAATCGACTTTTGCTTCAGCTCACTCAAGATCAAAAAGGTCTTTTTAAGGTTAGTAACGGGGTTGAGTAAAAAGTTATGGTTATTTAGGCTCATTGGCTATGGTCCTCATGAAATACGGTGTGAACAACACTTCCTTTCCTTTTCTTCATCATTTTTCATTCGTGCTTTCAAGTCATCCCATTATTCACTTTCCATGGATTGTTGGAAATCCCATTTCTTTTTGTCTACTCACAACTTTATTCCACAACTTTTTCATTCTCACTTTTTTTTTCTTTTTTTTTTGTATTGAAGGGTTCCATTTTTCTCAAAACATGGGAAAAATGGACTTCTTTGTCTTTTCTTGCCTTACCATTTCTTTTTAGCACACCCCCAACTTAGGTTTTTGGCCTAAGTTGGCTATTCAAACAAACTACAAATCATGAGGATTATGGGTAATGGGTCAATAAAGGTCACCATGTTATCAAGTTTCTTCCAAAAAGGGGGTAAGGCTCAAAAGGTGCACAAAAGAGGTTCACACACTCACAAGGTAAGCCACAAAAGAGGTATAATTTCACATCAGTTCACACTCTTTAAAGTTGCCTAAGGTCATCTGAAGAATTTGCATAACTTAGTCAACTGGACAAATGGGGCAAATTGTAGGTGTCATCACACATGGTTCATGGTAAGCTCATCACATAAGGCCTTGACACCAATGCCAAACAAGACTCCACACTTTCACTAGTGTGCAATGTTCATTACAAGAGACTCCATTTGATACTTGACTAGTCACAACGAGATGCAAAGAGTTCACATATTGTCTATGCAACTTCAATTGGCCTCGTTGTAGCCGCACATTTATTTTTGTTTGATATTGAGTAGAGCACTATTCAAGTCAATATTGATCAAACTGATACTCAAATTTGTACAGGAACAACCATATTCCACACAAACAAGGGGTGCTGTCAAAACGAGTAGGAGGTACACTGAGGACACTGAGCAATCTCCACACCCCCACCAAAAATAGTCAAAATTGTCCCTAATGTGGGTAGAGAGCGGGTATTTATTGCAAATAAACAAAATATTAACAATAGAAAAAACTTACAAGAAATAAAAACAATCTAGTGTGTAAACAAGTAGAGCAGAGTAACGAGGAATCTTCACTAAATGCCCAGTTGGCGATGGAGTGAAATGGTCACTGAGTGCTTCGGTGATGTGCCTAATGTTCTTCAGATCGCCCTTAGTTCCAGTAGACTGCACTCCTAGAGAAGGCAAATCAGCGAAGATGTAGGAAATCATCAAACAGATCGGCGATCTGCATAATAAACTTAGAGCATCGCCGGTCGATCCTTGAGGAAAGTTGTCTGCGTTGATTAGAAAGGGCGAGGAAAGTCAATTCGCCTAAGCACATCGGTGATATGCCGACTAGTGAAGGTGTTCCACCGAATGTTCAAGAGTCTGAGTGTCATTTTTGAGATCCATAAGGCGAACGAAATTGTGCTCGCAGAAATGGTTCGGTGACTTGCCAAGAATACTTTTGTCTCGCTCATGAACCCACTCCTGCAAAATCAACACACATTATTTAAAACACTAACAATTGGGTTGCCTCCCATGAAGAGCCTTATTTAACGTCATGGCGCGACCTGGAAATGCTCTCAAGTATCTTTCAGGTACACCACCTCAATCAAATAAATCTCTTGGCACTCCCCAAAGTATAATTTTAAGTGTTGCCTATTCACCTTAAATGCAGGTCCCTCTTGACCCTCAACTTCTATGGAACCATTAGTGAATACTCTTGTCACTCTAAATGGTCTCGACCATTTGGACTTGAGTTTTTTTAGGAAAGAGTCTAAGTTGGGAGTTGTATAGTAACACCTAATCTCCCACCTTAAACTCTCTTTTAAGTACTTTTGCATCGTGCCACTTCTTCATCTTTTCCTTGTAAAGAGCTGAACTTTTGTAAGCTTTTAACCTGAATTTGTCTAATTCATTTAATTGCTCTACTGTCTCTTTTGAGGTTTTTGTCCAGTCCAAATTCAAAGCTTTTAATGCCTACCTTTGTGCTCTAACTCGACTGGTAGACCACAAGACTTCCAAAAAACTAACTAATACGGAGACATACTGATTGGAGTTTTATAAGCGGTGCGATACGTCCATAGTGCGTCGTCAAGCTTTCGAGACCAATCAGTCCTATTAGCATTCACTATCTTTGCCAGGATGCTCTTGATTTCTCGGTTTGATACTTTAACTTGTCTGCTTGTTTGGGGATGATATGGAGTTGCTACTTTGTGTTTTACCCCATACTTACTCAATGCAGCTGAGAACCATTTATTGCAAAAATGGGAACTATCATCACTGATAATAGCTCGAGGAGTACTGAATCTAGCAAAGATGTAGCGTTTCAGAAATTGACCCACACTTGCCCCTTTATTGTTTGGAAGTGCAACAACTTCTAGCCATTTAGAAACATAATCTATTACCTCCAAGATATACTTATTACCAAAGGAACTCACAAATGGTCCCATGAAATCGATTCCTAAACATCAAATAGCTCGACTTCTAAAATGGGAGTAAGGGGTAAATCATGTCTTTTAGATACTCCACCTTGCTTTTGACATTGGGTGCGTTTCTTCACAAATTCATGCGCGTCTTTGTAGAGGGATGGCTAGTAGTATCAACTTTGGAGGACTTTAGCGGCTGTATGCACCCCGCTATGATGGCCCCCAACCGGTGAAGCATGACAAGTATGGAGAATTTCCAGCGCCTCTTCTTTCGAAACACATCGTCTAATGATATGATCTGCACACTCTTGAAACAAGTATGGTTCATCCCAAAAGTAGCTTTTAACATCGAACATGAGCCTCTTTTGTTGCTAGAAGTTTAGCTCATCCGACATTAATCCGCACACTATGTAATTGGCAAAATTTGCATAATAAGGAGTTTGTTTGAGAGTTATTGAAAACACTTGTTCATAGGGGTAGGAATCGTCTATGTCAACCTCAGGCACATCATTCTTCTTGCCCTTTAACCTTGATGAGTGGTCAGCCACTTGATTTTTGCAACCTCTTCTATCTTTGACCTCAAAGTCAAATTCTTGCAATAGGAGCACCCCACCTTATGAACCTTGGTTTTGCATCCTTATTTGCCATTAGGTAATGGAGTGCAGCATGATCAGTCTGAAAAATTACTTTAGTGCCTAACAAATATGCCCGAAATTTCTCAAATGCATAGACTACCGCAAGCAACTCTTGTTCAGTCACGGTATAATTACGATGAACATTGTTTAGAGTCTTGCTTGCGTAATAAATTGGGTGAAAATTTTTATTGTGTTTCTGCCCCAACACAACACCCAATGCCGTTCCACTTGCATCACACATCACTTCAAAAGATTCTGACCAATCAGGATTGATAATGACTGGGGTCGATACTAATTTGTCCTTTAAGCACTGGAAAGCCACCATACATGCATCATCAAAATGGAATTTCACCTCTTTCTCTAAGAGTTTGCATAAAGGATGTGCAATATTTGAGAAGTCTTTGATGAACCTCCGGTAAAAACCGATATGTCCTAAGAAACTACGCACTCCCTTTACCGAAATTGGTGATGGCAATTTCTCAATAGCTTCAACCTTTTCTCTATCAACCTCCAGCCCCTTTTGCGACACCTTGTGACCAAGTACTATTCCTTCTTTAACCATGAAATGACACTTTTCCCAATTGAGGACCAAGTTCATTTCCACACATCTTTGGAGAACTTAGTCTACGTGTACTAAACATGTCTCAATGGTATCACCCACAATTGAAAGTCATCCATAAATACCTCCATTGAATCTTCTACCCTGTCAGTAAAAATCGATAGCATGCAACGTTGGAAGCTTTCCAGGGCATTGCATAATGGAAGGGCATCCTTTTAAAGGCAAACTGTAACACCTCGACTTTTCGAAACATATAAATTGACTCGTATCTTCATGGAAAGACCAGGAGGATGGTTAATAAATGAAGAATGATGTTTTATGTGATATTTTAAGTGTTTAAGTGTTGTATCTCAAGTTTTGAAGTTAGGTAAGTGGCAAAACAAAAGTTGGCGAAAGTTACCGTAAATTCCTTTTTAAAGATTTGTCTGAAATTTGGGTCAAATATCTCGGATGTTTTCTCCAAATCTATTATGTGTTATGGTCTCCGCGACCTATGAAATCGAAGGTCTACGAGTCTAGTTTCCAAAGCATCAACCCGTTCCTTCATATGACTTCAGAATGGAGAGATATTTGTGTTTTTGCAAGACTACACAAGCAGGCAGGTGAGGTGGATCCCCTAGGTTAGTGGAACTTTATATATTTCATTTTCTTTGAATTTTCTTCATTTTTCCTTCATTTTCCTTAGTGAAAAACCAGAAAACTCACAAAACCTACAAAACCCACTTCTAGGACAAGCCAAGTTACTTATTTTCGTGACTTAAGTCCTTGACAAAAGTTGTTCTACGCGTTGTGCTCGTCAACATGCTATGATTTGTTTTATTGATTTCCTAGAATATCGTACTTTAGTGTGTGGACAACTGGGGTTTGGGCATATTTTAAAGTTTTGAGGTGTATTACAAACTTATAATCAAGGTACGACCCTTCTTTCATCGACTCTAGATTTGATAAGTCACAAATAGCAATTTGCAATGGAAATACATATCTTTTATCGGAATTTCGTTGTATCTTCTATTATTTTTTGTTGATTATGATCCTACCTTTTTGTAGTATCAAGGGGGGTTATGATTAAAGTTATTACGACACGTGAATTCAGCGAAAAAGGTATGTTAAGGCTATTCCCTACTTATGGCATGTTTCCCTAAAGCTTAGAAGCAATGTATTTGGGTTGTTATCCTTGATATACTGGTAGCTGTGATTGTTGATTATTGGCTGCTCGAGTTGATATAATCCTCCTTTGTCGGGATTCTTATTCAGTTAGTAGTGTCCTTATGTTGGACACGACTTAGAGGCTATTTGTATAGGTTGCTTATAACTAAATTTCTCGCTTTTAGCGATACGATTGTTATTGTTACCCTTTGGGCTATTATAGTTAACTGCAGGAATGTGATCTATGCCTAAAAGGGCTGTATGGATACCTAAAAAGGGCTATGAGTTGCCTACAGGGCTATATTGATGCCTAGAAGGGCTATGAGTTGCCTATAGGGCTATATTGACGTCTAAAAAGGCTATGTGCTTCCTACAAGGCTATGCTGTTGCCTAAGAGGACTATGAGTTGTCTATAAGCTATGTTGATGCCTAAGAGAGCTATTTACTACCTATCAGGCTATATTAATGCCTAAGAGGGCTATATGACTGGCTACGGGACTAGGGGACTACCGACAAGGGTATATAGGTTGATTGACACCTTCCGGGCTTATGGGGGCTTGAGTAGGTGGTCTTGTGTGCTATTTGTACCTGCCGAGCTTATAGGGGCTTGGTTAGGTTGTTGTTTTATTATTTTTGATAAGTTTAGATTTAGGAGCAGGTTAGTACACTTATCTTAGCCTTGATTTATTTATTAGATTATTCCAGTATATCAGGATACGTCATCATAGTCTATTACCTTTTGTACAATGTACATTATTTTGTACTGATGCCCCATTTCCTTGAGGGCACTACATTCATGCATGTAGGTCTTGATAAATAACTAAGTAGACCTCCTCAGCAACAGTATTGACTTTTATCCGATTGGCTAGCCCCTTTCATTCGGAGCTACTAGTGTTGGGAGGTTTGTTACCTTTTGTTGTATATATCTTTATGGGTAGGCTGGGGCCCTGTCCCACTAATCTTTACTACTCTTACAGTCTTGCACACTAGTGTGTGGAGTGTATAGCTACGTTATAGCCATACTGGCCTATTTTGTTGGTTTGTTGAAGCTTCTGATCTATTTCATATATCGTATTGATATAAACCTGCTTTTAGTTTTGGTATAGATATCATGGTGGCCTCGACGGCCCAATTAGGACTTCTGTGCTAGTTGGCTATTTATTTATATGATCTCCTGGGAGTAGCTGTTTCTTTTATAGATCAGTTGACAGGGGCCTTGCCGGCTGATGGCTTAGTTTTAAGCCGAGATATACTTGTTTGTTTTCTTGAATGTGTGTGGTTGCCAAGCGCTAGTAGCAAATGGTTCAACAAGGTCGGCTCGAGCATGAGTTTTGGCATTAGGAGCCAGTTGCACTCCTCAAGTTTGGGGTGTGACAAACATGGTATCAAAGCAACGTCATATCCTAGGGAGTCTGCAAGCCATGTGTAGTAGAGTCTTGTTTATAAATGTGTTGTGCACCACATTCGTTAAGCAAGAAGCTACCGAGCATGTTAGAATGACTATCCTTATTTTGCTCACCTCGTGCTATAGAGCGGTGTCTTAAGGGTTGAAGTTTCCAGCTTATTATTGATACTTGTATGCAATAGAGATGACTGACACTAGATAAACCACAACTAGCCAGTGGCTAGGTACAATTGCAAGCGAGGGTACCAGTAACGTACCACTGGTGGAGGTAGCCTATTGTGAGACCCAGGGGGAGATATCTTCTCAGCCCCATATAGCTTTTCCACAGCTTCAGGAGCCTCCGAGGGCTACAGGACTTTTGGCTCCACCAACAGTACCATCTCTAGTTCCTTCTATTCCATCTGATCAGGATTTCAAGAGTGCAGTATATATGTTAGCACAGTTAGTAGATGCACAGTGCCAACCAGTTGCGCTAGATGTTGCCAGACTTTCTGAAGGGCTCGAAAGTTCGAGAGTTCATGAATTTCTTCCCTTGAATCCTCCAAAGTTTACAGGGACAAATCGTAGAGAAGACCCTCAACACTTTGTTGATCAGTTTCATAGGATCTTCAGAGTCATGCATGCCTCAGTGTCTGAGTCAGTAGAGTTAGCATTTCGATTGCGTGATGTTGTAGTATTGTGGTATGAAAGTTGGGAGAGATCTAAGGGAAAAGATACATCCCTACCCACTTGGGATAGCTTTACAAAAGCTTTCATAGATCACTATTTGCCTCAAGAGATTAGAGATGGCCGGGTGGACCAGTTTCTAAACCTCCGACAGGGTGGTATGAGTGTCCGAGAGTACGGGCTGAGATTTGATTCATTGGCTAGATATACACCAGCATTTGTTGATATGATGCATGACAGGGTGCGTAGATTTATGGGAGGGTTTGACTCAGACTATATCGAGGCTTGTTCTACCGCTGCACTAAATAATAATATGGGTATCTCATAGATTTAGGCCTTTGCACAGGGCATAGAGAATCGCCGACATATAAAGTATACGAGTGATATGATCGAGAGAGAGACAGAAGAGGGCTAGGCCCGCTGGTTCGCATGGAGATTTTTAGGGTGGTCCCAGACCCCGATATTCTATTAGGCCACCTAGACCTTCACCACAGCAGTTCCAGGGTAGTAGATTTGATCGTCAGGCCAGTCAGGCCCAGGTGAGGGTTCACGAGCATCAGGCTCACAGTAGCAGAGGGGTTCAGGCTAGGCTAGGACATCCTCGCCATATTGCGCTACTTGCTGTAGGATGCATTTTGGGAGGTGCAGATAGGGTTTCACAAGTTGTTATTCTTGTGGACAAGAGGGGCATGGGTGGAGAAACTGCCCTACCATAAGTCAGGGTGGTATAAGTCAGTCGACCAGGTCAGCAGTAGGTTCCTTCTCATCAGCACAATCTATAGGGCGTGGACCAGACTTCGGCACGTAGAGGTAGAGGCGGAGGCAGAGAGGGAGCATCTAGTTCTGGTAGTGAACAGAACTTTACATATTCATTAACCAGTCGACAGGACTCAGAGTCATCACCAGATGTTGTGACAGGTACATTGATTGTTTGCTCCCACTGTGTTTACGCTTTGATAGATCCTGGATCTACTTTGTCTTATGTTACTTCATTTATTACAGGGAGGTTATGTCTAGTAGCAGAGTCATTAGATCGACCCTTTATTTTATCTACACCAGTTAGTGAGTCTATTGTTGCTAGGAGAGTCTATCGAGGTTGCACGGTAGAAATTATCGACCATTAGACCTCTGTAGATCTCGTAGAGTTAGAGATGGTCAATTTCAATGTCATTATGGGTATGGACTGGTTAGTGTCTTGTTATGCTAATGTTGAGTGCTAGACAAATATTATTAGATTCCACTTTCCAGGAGAGGCAGTTCGGGTATGGAAAGGCGATACAGCAACGCCGAAAGGTAGGTTTATTTCCTATATTAAGGCAAGGAGGATGATTACCAAGGGTTGTATTTGTCATCTTGCTCACGTTCATGATATAGATGCAGAACCACCGACTCTTCAGTCTATTCTGATAGTTAATGAGTTTCTAGATGTATTTCTAGACAAACTCCCTGGTATCCTTCCTGAATGGGAAATTGATTTTGCTATCGATATGCTACCAAGTACACAACCCATATCTATCCCTCCTTATAGAATGACTCCTGCTGAGCTAAAGGAGTTGAAGGATCAGCTAAAAGATTTGGTGGATAAAGGCTTTATTAGGCCTAGTGCTTCACCATAGAGTGCACTAGTGTTGTTAGTAAGGAAGAAAGATGGCTCACTAAGAATGTGTATTGGTTACCGACAGCTGAATAAGGCAACTAGAAAGAATAAGTATCCCCATCTAAGGATAGATGACTTATTTGATCAGTTACAAGGTGCTAAGTGTTTCTCAAAGATTGATTTAAGATCAGGGTACCACCAGATACGAGTTCGGGAGAAATACGTTCCAAAGACAACTTTTAGAACTAGATATGGATAGTTTGAGTTGTTGGTAATGTCTTTTGGATTAACTAATGCCCCAATAGTGTTCATGGACCTGATGAATAGTATATTCCGGCCGTATTTAGACTTTTTTGTGATTGTATCTATTGATGATATTTTGGTGTATTCACGTTCAAAATATGAGCATGCAAATCATCTGCGAGCAGTCCTTCAGGTTCTTCGAGATCGAGAACTTTATGCAAAGTTTTCTAAGTGCGAGTTCTTGTTGGACTTTGTAGCTTTCTTAGGCCATATTGTAACAGATGCAGGAATTACGGTTGATACACAAAAGATTGAGCTGTAAAGACTTGGCTCAGACCTATGACTCCGACTGAAGTTCGTAGTTTCTTAGGGTTAGCTGGTTACTACAAACGGTTTGTAGAGGAGTTTTCTTCAATTTCAGCCCCATTAACGAATCTGACTCAAAAAGCGGTTAAGTTCCAGTAGATTGAAGCTTGTGAGCATAGTTTCCAGGAGCTGAAGGACAGGTTGACATCAGCACCAGTTCTTGCATTGCCATATGGTTCAGAAGTCTATAAGGTGTATTGTGATGCTTCTGGTGTTGGGTTGGGATGTGTTCTAATGCAAAATGGTAAGGTTATTGCATGTGCTTCAAGGCAGTTGAGAAAGCATGAGAAGAACTATCTGACCTATGATTTAGAGTTGGCTGCAGTTGTGTATAAGCTAAAGATTTGGAGACACTATTTGTATGGCGTTCATGTTGACATCTTCATAGATCCTAAAAGCCTTCAATATATATTTAGGCAGAAGGAGTTAAATCTGCGACAACGTCGATGGCTTGAGTTACTGAAAGACTATGACGTGGACATTTTATATCATCCAGGAAAGGCGAATGTGGTAGTTGATGCCCTCAGTCGAAGATGTATGGGTAGTTTATCATATTTAGATGTTGAGAAGCATGAGCTAGTGTGAGAGCTTCATCAGTTAGCTAGCTTGGGAGTCAGATTGTTAGAGGAAGAAAATAGTGGGATAACAATTCAGGACATAGTCGTATCATCTCTAGTTGTAGAAGTAAAATCACGGCAACAAGAGGATCCTAGCATAGAGCAGCTCAGAGCCAAGGCTCAGAATCAACAGACTTTAGCATTTGATATAGTAGGAGATAGAGTCCTTAGATATAGTGGTCGAATGTAAGTTCCAAATGTTATAGGGCTTTCGCATCGGATTATGGAAGCGGCACATCATTCCCGTTATTCTATTCACCCTGGTTCGACAAAAATGTTCCATGATATAGAGGAGATATATTGGTGGCACAGGATGAAGAAGGACATTGCTGAGTTATGGCACAGTGTCCTAACTGCCAACAAGTGAAGGTTGAGCACCAAAAGCTTGTTAGGCTAGTTCAGGAGATAGTCATTCCTTTATGGAAGTGGGAAGCAATTAATATGGATTTTATTACAGGGTTACCTCAATCGCATTGCAAGTTTGACTCTATTTGGGTAATTTTTGATAAACTAATAAAATCAGCCCACTTCTTACCAGTCAGGGCTACTTTTACGGCCGAAGACTATGCAGGGCTCTATATTAGGGAGATTGTTAGGCTACACGGTGTCCTAGTAGCTATTATCTCTGATAGATGAGCATAATTCACCGCCAATTTCTGGAAGTCCTTCCAAAAAGGACTGGGGACACAGGTTAATCTTAGTACATCCTTTCACCCTCAGACAGATGGCCAGGCTGAGCGCACAATTTTGACAGTCGAAGATATGTGACGGGTATGCGCGCTAAACTTCAAGGGAAGTTGTGATGACCATTTGCCTCTTATAGAGTTCGCATACAATAATAGTTATCATTCTAGCATCGGGATGGCACCTTATGAGGCTTTGTATGGGTGAAAATGTAGATCCCCCATTGGACGGTTCGAGATAGGTGAGTCAGGGTTGATTGGACCCGACTTAGTACAACAGACAGTGGAGCAAGTTAAGCTCATTCGGTAGAGGTTGCTAATAGCTCAAAGCCGACAGAAGTCATACTCAGATGTGCGGCGAAGGGAGTTAGAGTTTTTTGTCGATGACTGGGTATTCTTAAAAGTCTCGCCTATGAAGGGTGTTATGCGATTTGCCAAAAAGAGAAAGCTTAGTCCAAGATTTATTAGGCCATACCGGATCCTTCAAAGGGTAGGATGAGTGGCTTATGAGTTAGAATTGACTTTTGGGCTAAAATATATTCATCTAGTTTTCCATGTATTGATGCTACGGAAGTGTGTAGGAGACCCTTCTCGGGCTTTCCCAGTTGAGGATGTTTAGATCACAAAGGAGTTGTTCTACGAGGAAACTCCAGTTGCCATTTTAGATCGACAGGTCTGTAAATTGAGGACCAAAGAGGTGGCTTCGGTTAAAGTATTGTGGAGAAACAAGAATAGAGAAGAGGTGACCTGGGAAGCTTATTATTATTGTGGTTGTCATTGTATATTTGCTCGCACTGTTATGGTGGAGCTATAGTTCTTAACTATTTATGTCATCATGTGAGATGCCTAGGTTAGAAATTTCGTATTTCAGGTTCTTGGATAGTGACATCTACAAAGGATACACTACCTAAATTTTGGCAACTCCTAAGGACTACACCGCGTGACTCAGATTTTTCATTCGAGGATAAATGTTTCTAAGGGGGGATGGATGTAACACCCCGACTTTTTAAAACGTATAAATTGACTTGTATCTTCGTGGAAAGACCAGGAGGGTGGGTAATAAATTAAGAATTATGTTTTATGTGATATTTTAAGTGTTTAAGTGTTGTATCTCAATTTTTGAAGTTAGGTAAGTGGCAAAATAAAAGTTGGCGAAAGTTACCGTAAATTCCTTTTTAAAGATTTGTCTGAAATTTGGGTCAAATGTCTTGGACGTTTTCTCCTAGTATATTAAGATTTATGGTCCCTGTGACCTATGAAATCGAAGGTCTACGAGTCTAGTTTCCAACGCATCAACCCGTTCGTTCATACGACTTCAGAATGGAAAGATGTTCACGTTTTCGCAAGACTGCGCAAGCAGGTGAGGTGGGCCCCTTAGGTCGTGGAACTTTATATATTTCATCTTCTTCAACTTTTCTTTATTTTTCGTTCATTTTCCTTAGTGAAGAACCAGAAAACTCACAAAACCTACAAAATCCACTTCTAGGACAAGCCAAGTTATTGATTTTCGTGACATAAGTCCTTGACAAAAGTTGTTCTACGCGTTGAGCTCGTCAACATGGTATGATTTGTTTTATTTATTTCCTAGCATATCATACTTTGGTGTGTGGACAGCAGGGATTTGGGCATATTTTAAAGTTTTGAGGTGTATTACAAACTTATAATCAAGGTAAGACTCTTGTTTCATCGACTCTAGCTTTGATAGGTCGCAAATAGAAATTTACGACGAAAATACATAACTTTTTATCGGATTTTCATTGTATCATCTATTGTTTTGTGTTGATTATGATCCTTCCTTGTTGTAGTATCAAGGGGGTTGTGATTAAAGTTATTACGACACGTGAATTCAGTGAAAAAGGTATGTTAAGGCTATTCCCTACTTATGACATGTTTCCTTAAAACTTAGAAGCAATGTATTTGGGTTGTTATCCTTGATATACTTGTAGCCATGATTGTTGATTGTTGGTTGCTCAAGTTGATATAAACCTCCCTTGTCGAGATTCTTATTCAGTTAGTAGTGTCCCTATGTTGGACACGACTTAGAGACTATTTGTATAGGTTGCTTATAACTAAATTGCTCACTTTTAGCGATTGGATTGTTATTGTTGCCCTTGGGGCTATTGTGGTTAGCTGCAGGAATGTGATCTATGCCTAGAAGGGCTATGTTCTGCCTACAGGGCTATATGGATGCCTAAAAGGGCTATGAGTTGCCTACGGGGCTATATTGATGCCTAGAATGGCTATGAGTTGCCTATAGGGCTATATTGACGCCTAAAAAGGCTATGTGCTTCCTACAGGGCCATGTTGTTGCCTAAGAGGGCTATGAGTTGTCTATAAGCTATGTTGATGCCTAAGAGAGCTATTTACTACCTATCGGGCTATATTAATGCCTAAGAGGGCTATATGACTGGCTACGGGACTAGGGGATTACCGACAAGGGTATATAGGTTGATTGGCACCTTCCGGGCTTATAGGGGCCTGAGTAGGTGGTCTTGTGTGCTATTTGTACCTGCCGAGCTTATGGGGGGCTTGGTTAGGTTGTTGTTTTTATTATTTTTGATAAGTTTAGATTTAGGAGCAGGTCAGTACACTTATCTTATCCTTGATTTGTTTATCAAATTATTCCAGTATATCAGGATACCTTATCATAATCTATTGCCTTTCATACTTTGTACATTATTTTGTACTGACGCCCCATTTCCTTGGGGGAACTGTATTCATGCATGCAGGTCCTGACAGATGACTGAGTAGACCTCCTCAACAACAGGATTGACTTTTATCCGGTTGGCTAGCCCCTTTCCTCCAGAGCTACCAGAGTTGTGAGGTTTGTTACCTTTTGTTGTATATATCTTTATGGGTAGGTTGGGGCCCTGTCCCACTAATCTTTACTACTCTTAGAGGCTTGCAGACTAGTGTGTGGGGTGTATAGCTACGTTATGGCCATACTGGCCTATGTTGTTGGTTTGCTGAAGCTTGTGAGCTATTTGATGTATTGTATTGATATATACCTGCTTTTAGTTTTGGTATATATATATCATGGTGGCCTCGAAGACCCAATTAGGACTTCTGTGCTAGTTGACTATTTATTTATATGATCTCCTAGGAGTAGCTGTTTCTTTTATAGATTAGTTGACAGGGGCCTTGTCGGCTGAGTGCTTAGTTTTAAGCCGAGATATACTTGTTTGTTTTCTTGATTGCGTGTGGCTGCCATGCGCTAGTTGCAAATGGTTCAGCATGGTCGGCTCGGGCCTGAGTTTTGGCATTAGGAGCCAGTTGCGCCTCTCAAGTTTGGGGCGTGACACAAACGTTCCATAGGGACATGTGAAGGTGGTTTTCTCTTGGTATTCCGATGCGATGGATATTTGGTTGTAACCGGAATACCCATCTAAAAAGTAGTACCAACCCCTATTTGATAGCCCGTCAAACATTTGATCCATGAAAGGCATAGGAAAGTGATCTTTTTCAGTCGAGGAATTTAACTTTTGATAATCCATGCATACTCTACACCCGGTCACCGGTCTAGTCGGCACAAGTGCCCCCTTTTCATTTGGGACTACGGTGATACCTCCCTTTTTCGGTACACATTGCACTGGACTTACCCATTTGCTATCTGCAATGGGGTAGATCACACCTGCTTCCAATCACTTGATGATCTCCTTTTTACCACTTCTTGCATTGGTGGGTTCAATCTCTGCTAATGCTCAACACTAGGCTTGCACTTATTATCAAGCTTGATTTTGTGAGTACAAATACCGGGAGGGATGCCCACTATATCAGCGATGGTCCATTCTTTAGCTTTTATATGTTTTCGTAACACTTCAAGGAGCAATTTCACCTGCCATTCAAGAAAGTCAGCTGCAACGGTCATCGGCAAAGTGTTATATGCACCCAAGAAAGCATATCAGAGATGAGAGGGAAGTGGGCTTTCAATTCTAGATTAGGTGGTTCTTCGGTTGATGGATTTGCGGGAGGAATCTCCCTATTCTTTAGGTCAATATCCAAATTGACTGGAGTCTTTGAATACCCTTCTAGACTTGCCAAAGCAGCTACTACTTCCTCATAGCCCTGGATTTTCGATTCATCATAATTAGCAAGTACGGCTTCAAGGGGTTCATTCATGCACATCAAGTGGGTTACACTAGTTGCCGCCTCATAGATAATATCATCAGTAGACACCACATGAATGTCACTTGGGTGTTTCATGGATTTGCAAATATTGAAAGTTACCTCATCTTTGTTCACCTGAAACCTCAATTCTCCACTTTCAACATCCACCAATGCTTTCCCAGTTGCTAAGAATGGCCTTCCCAAAAAAATGGGAATCTCAGCATCTATTTAACAATCTAAAATAACAAAATTAGCCAGAAAAATGAACCAATTGACTTTCACCAAGATGTCATAAAGTATCCCCACGGGATGCTTGATTGAATGGTCTGCCATCAATAGTCTCATTGTGGTTGCTTTCAGTTCACCCAATCCAAATTGTTTGTATATTGCATAGGGCATTAGGTTGATGCTTGCTCCTAGGTCACATAAAACATTAGCAAATTGGAGCATGCCTATGGTGCACGTAATGGTGAATGCCTCGGGATCTTTCCTCTTTTTGATTAGCTCCTTAGTCATAATTGCATTGCAATTATGGGAAACTTCAATTGTCTCAAAATCCAAACTCCTCTTCTTCGTGACCAACTCTTTCATGAACTTGGCGTATCCCAACATTTCCAATAATGCTGCCATAAGGGGGAGGTTGATTGAGAGTGTCTTGAACACTGACAAGAACTTCTTGAACTTCTCATCTTCATTTTTCTTCTTTAATCATTGGGGAAATGGTGGAGGTATTTTGGGTAAAGGTTGCATGACTTTTGGAATTTGAACGTGTTGGTCTACTTCCTTTTGTGGTTCTTTGGCAAGGTTTTGATGAATAAGCAACTCTTGTTCCTCCATGCCTTCACCTTCTTCATGATTTTGAGCATCTTCATTTCCCATCACATTACCTATTGCCACCTTTCCTCTATGAGTAACTACAGCCAGCCCTCTATCGTCACATTTCTTTTGTTATCTTTGGTTTCACCTGAGTTGATAATAAACTCAGTTGTCCTCTAAGTTTCTTGATGGCGTCGGCATGAGAGTTCACTTTACTGTTCAATGATGAAAAGTCATCTTTCATCCCTTTCAACAAATCATCCGAACCTTTAACTTTTTCAAGTATGCGTGACAACAAGTCATTCACCTAAGGACTGCTTACACACCCTTTTGATTTTGGGCTTTCACTTGAGTGAGCTCCTCATAATCATCTTCCCTTCTCCAATAATCATTTTGCTCAGCCCAATCTTGATAGTATCTCCTTTGTTCTTTTCCCTTATGATAGTTCCAACCTTGATTTCCACGTCGCTGTAGATAGCGTGGGTGGAAACCCTCCTCGTACCTCTTGGAGTTCCAACCTTGATTCTCCCCCGGCCTTGAGTAACCGGAAGAAGAACCCTCCTCAACTCTAAACACTCCATATGTCCCTTTCATGTGCTCTTGTAGAACTTCCATTTAGGTCAACATCATCTTGATGTTCTCATCCCTCTCTCTCTCTTTATCAAGTTTCTCTTGCATTAATAAAAAATGAAATGGAGAGACTTGATCCTCTTAGGTGTATCATGCTTGGTTTATCCTAGTCATGTCATCCAGAAGAAACGAAGCTACCTCAAATGGTTGTAACATTATTCCTCCTCGTACCAATTGATGAGCCAATCCTTTATTAACTGAATTTAGACTTCGGTAGAAATATTGAAGTAACAAATTGTTTGGTAGCCCATGAGTTGGGCATTTAAGTAGGAGCTTCTTGAATCTCACCCACGTTTCATGGATGGGTTCCCCCTCCCGTCGCTTGAAACTTTGAATTTCGCCTCTAAGTTTCATCATCCTTGATGGAGGAAAAAATCTTGTGTTAAATGCTATAACCAGCTCCTCCCATGATGTGATGGAATTGTTTGGTAACTTGGCTAACCACTTATTAGCTTCTACTGTTAAGGACAGTGGAAATAACCGCAACCGAATTGACTCTTGAGAAACATTATTGAATCAAAAAGGGTTGCAAACCTCTGTAAAGTTTCTCATATGCTCATGCGGATCTTCGTGAGCTAGCCCTCCATATAGTCCCCTCTTTTGGAGAAGATGAAGTGTTGTGCTAGTGACTTCAAACATCACATTCTCATCAGTCTGTGGAATGCATATTATACCCATCCCACCCGATTGAGCTGGGTTGTAGACACTATTGACATCGTCCATACCCACTCGATGACCTTCTTGGCTATCATTCATATCTTCCTCACTCATGTTCACTTCTACGTAGTCCAACCAATACTTACACAAAGCAACCAAAACTACTTCAACTACAACCAATGAATTTGAGAGTGTCAAATCTTTAATCAAAGAATTCTAAGTAACGCTACTCCTCCGCAGTGGCACCATTTGATTGACGTATCAAGGCATTTCATCCAATACTAAATGTCAATGATTGTTCGTCAGTATAATAACCCAACTACATGAGTTGGGGTCGATCCCACAGGGAGTAGTACTTTCTTCAATTTCAATAACCAAAGTACAATGACAACCTCTTCAATCAAACAATTCTTGCACAATTAATGTTCAAATCCCAACATTTAGGTTTAGCCTATCAATCCCAAATTTACACTTGAACACAAATAATCAAATATTAGAGTAAAGCTTGGGGAATTGATCAGCCAATTATTGAATCTCAAAGAAGTGGATAAACGTTATTTCTCATAATAGGATAATTTGTAGTGGGTAGGATAAACTATATATAAAGTAACTTTCTCTCGAATAATTACCTTTTCTATGTTGAATTCTCTCAAACTTCAACACCAATCGAAAGAAGCCCAACTCTTTGCCCCCATGACATTCACTCTTTCGAGCTGAATACAAAGGATGGATCACTTGTTTCACTCTTTTGAGCTGAAACCAAGGAAACCCACTACTAAGGATGCTAAGATTGTTACTTTAGTTCCACACCTCTCTCTCGAGCAAGTGCACAACACTGAAATTGACACACGAAGTCGTGCAATTCAACCTTGAAACATAGCAACAACTTAGACCCACTTCAAATTAACACTATTATTTGCAAATAACAAACACCCACTATGTAAGTTCAACAATTGGCTTCATGATCAAAACCCCAAGTAAAGGGTTTTAGCCACTCATCTCAAAAATGGAAAAATCAAAATCAATTATCACTCCTATAGTTGGGTACAAAATGCAAATTAAAAATGAAGATCAATTGATAATCTCCTTTCTTACAAAATCTCTCTCCAAATCTTGCTAAGAATCACTCCCCTACCCTTTGATAGTGTTTTCTCTCTAAGTAATTCCTTCCTCCCTTTCTAAATGCCTTTCTCTCTCTAGCCAAAACTAATTTAAACAAGTCTGAAGTGTCACTGCTCATGACTACTCGATAAAGTAAGTTGGGTATTGCTGACGGATCAGCGAATCGCCAATTGCTCTTTATCTTGCCTTCATTTTTCACTTTTTCTTGGTCTGGCTACTTTGACTTTAGGCGATCTAGGTCGGGATCATTGAATGACTTCGTGATTTGCCCTATATTCTTCCATCTCACCCATCAGCTATTTTTGGAATCTTCATTAGTACTTTTGGCGACCAGGTTGTCCTTCGCCGACTAGATCCACGATACGCCGAATATAGTTGATGCTCCCCGAATTCACCCTTTTGGCGATTTACTAAATGACATCATTGATCATCAGGTCTTCATTTCTTCATTTCTTTAGCTTGCTTTGTTCCTTTTTGCCCAATAGTGTCCATGCTTTGTCTCTAACTCCAAATACCTGAAACTCAAGGATTTTCATCAGTTATTGAGACAAATCATGCATTTGAGGACACTAAATTTATCAAAATAAATCCATAAAAGAGTCCATATTGTGGACTCATAAAGTATTTAAAAAAAATATTTAAATAGTTTAAATTTAAAACCATTAAATAAGTGGTCAATTTTGAACCTAAATGTGGATGACAAGGGTATTTTGGAGCCAATAAGTGGATGAAAAGGGTATTTTTGAGCTAATAGGTGGATGGAGTGTAGTTTTGTACGATTTCCAATACTTTGAGGGTATTTTCGGCCCATTTCCGTTCTTTTTATTGTAGTTTTAGTGGCATATCTCATCCACCCCTTGGTTTTTCTTATGGCCTCGGTTCTTTTCTAAGGGGGCACCCTTTGAACCCGGTAATTTTTTTTTAATTAGAGTAATTTTTTATTTTATTAGTTATTATTTGTTGGAGAAAAGAAAGAAGAAAAAAATCTTTTTGACTTGTTTGATACTAACAATTTAGGCCTGAGATGAGTAATACTTTTCTTTGAGTGCTTGAGAATAAAATTTAAAAATAGACTTTTTGACACCTAGGCTCATGGTTGTGACTCTGTATATAACTTATTCTTATTTTATAGGTTGTAATGATCTTGTCCATCATAAAAGTACAATTGATTCATCTTGATTGAGACTTGTGCCATGTGTGGTGAGGTTGTCTGCATATATTCCATGTTTTACATCTTAGTCTAGAACTTGCCCTGCATGTTATTGAAGTGAAATAAAAAGTATTTCTTTGTTTAGGAGATGATAAGACACTTTCTTTGACTTGTCTTGTAAATTTAGCCTTTTCAGATATTATATCACTAGTAAAGCCTCATTGAGCATGTCAGCCTTCATTTTTCTTTGAACCGCATGTTTGAGCTGAATCCCTTTCTATTGATATCATAAGTATTCGATCCTAATGTAATACTTAATGCACTATGTTGAGAAGAAAAGTTGAAAACATTGGTAGAAGTGGAAAAAGGGTGAAAATGCTTGATGTGTGAAGAATAAAAAAAAGTGTGAAAACTCTGTTTTGGGCCTGGGCCTACCAAGGATATTGTGTACCTCACTTTAGCCTCAAAGCCTTGAGTTGAGGGTGGCTAGTGCAAAACCTTTTTTAAAAAAGATTGAAGCATTCTTGTGATGATGAATATTACTTGTGAAATAATTGTTGAAGAGATGGCTGAAAATAAAGAGAAGAAAATAATGGGTGATTAAGTCTTGGAGTGCAAATTGCTTAAGGAAATGTAAGTCACTATTATATAGTTTTCCTACCCGCCCCTTAGCCTACATTACAACCCGTTAAAGTCCTATTTGATTCTATTCAAGCATGCTTAATTAGTGGAGATGTACATAATGGGCAAGCATATAATTCTTTGTGCATACATGTGAATTCTTTTGTGAGTGAGAGAGTTGTTCTTTGATGCTTAGTCCTTAATTTATATTCAATCATTTGAATTGAGTGTGTGGACTATTTCTTCTTGTGAATGCACTTGTTTCATGATAGATAGATGATTTTATCAGCTTTCTTTGATGAGAGCAGGTGAGCAAATTTAAATTTGATGAGTTCAAAGTCCTTCCTTGAGGTTAGGAGGTTAGAGGTTTGTTGTTGATTTGGATGTCTTGCATGATTATTGAGAAGTCTACTTGATGTTTTGAAATTGGTATATGGCCTAATTGTTTGTATTGATCAAAGTGATGACATTCCTAGTATGATTTTTTTAGATGAGCTTTAATGTTTTCTCGAGGACGAGCAAAAGTTTAAGTGTGGGTGTTGATGTGAGGCTAAAATTATATATATTTAATCATTATTTGCCTCATATTTAATCTGTTAATTATTCTTTTTGAGTGTGAATTTTATGAACTGTGCTAAATAGTATATTTTATTTGTAGGATTAAATTGGTGAAAAAAAGAAGAAGTTTAGAGTAAAAACGAATTAAAGATGGAAGGTTGAAGAAGGAAATCAAAGAGACAGATTAATGGATTAAAGTTAGTAAAATAATATATATATATATATATATATATATATATATATATATATATATATATATACAAAGAGCCGCCATTCTCAAATAAAACTGTTGCCACGTGGCAGCCTTCAAGAGACCAATTCTTATTATGGAAGGAGGCGGCCGTGGAAATTCCAGAAATCACGCAAGTGGAAATCCAATTTAATTGGGTTTTGATTTTCTAATTTGTCTTGAACTCAATTATTTTATTTAGGGTTTATATATCTATAAATAGAGCTAAGAACCAAGAAACAATACATAATATAAATTTCTTATAGCTTAGGAACTTTAGAAGAGCCACCGTGGAGGCCGGAGAATTGTAGTTTATTTTTTCTTCTTCTCCTTTATTATTTATTTGTATTCGTGATTAGTAAAAGATAATTTAGCTATTGTTCTTGAATTTTTATAATTAACACAAGCATATTTATTTTAATAAATTTTAATTGTGTTTTTTGAGATAGTGAGTAGCTAAATTTCATAACTAGGGTTGTGGAAACCATGATGAATTATTAAAGTAAGTTTATGTACAAAGTGATTCTTGAATGAATGATTTTTATGCATGTATTGATAATCCTTTCATTTGGAATTCTTTTTAACGGTGGCCAACGTTAGAACTCGCCTCGTCCTATTTGTTGGACCAAGGAGGTAATGCATGAGAAAATGATTAAACAACAGAGATTTAATGGATGTTATCTAATAGTCTACTGTCATTTGGTGCGCGGGTGAAAACTAAGTCATACATTGATGTGATATCTAATCTGAGGTAAAGGTAACGGTTAGTAAAGTATACACTCGTAGCCGGACCAAGGTGCATAGTAAAATTCCCTATTTGGTGGACCAATCACTTGGGGATACCTAACTTACCAACCTTGCATGCAAAAAATTGAAATAGATCACTATTACAATATTCTTGATATTTTATGAAATCATGAGGAGCACATTCCTAGTTATTTCTAATAATCTGATTATAAATAAATACTTAGTTCGAAGTTATTTTTATTCTTTTTATTTTTGTTTCAATTTAAATCTCCCCATTTTTAAATAACGACTATCGAGTTAAATATTTTCTATGGAAAATATTCTTCCATATTCTCTGTGAGATTGACCCCGACTCATAGTTGGGTAAATATATTACATACGATCGTTTATATTTCTTTTCAAGAAGTATATTTGGACATTACTCACTAAACCTCTGGTGAGAACCATTAATACTAATTACCTAACCAAAGAACTACACAACTTAATCAAAACTAAGACATTTAAAGTTAGGAAAACAGGTTTAAATGCTAAGGAAAAAAATAGGGAGTTCCCATAAACTCCAAACAAAAGTCTAACAACCAAAACAAATGCGGAAGTAATACCTAGAACCTGAAAGTCAATGTATCAATACTCTAACAAGAACCATAAGTCTAAACAAGAAGGGGTACAACCCTATACTAAACATAAGAAATCTAAGGAACTAGTATAAGTCCAAAAATGTGGACATAAACAGAAAGGAACTCATGGCAGCCCAGAAGAACTGGTTCACCCTTGGATTCTAAACGATCATTGATCTTCTAAGCAAGGTCTGTCAATAGCCGCCGGAAGCTGCCCTGTACTCAACAAAGAAAGAGCAAGTGCAATATCATTCTACAACCAGAATGTACTGGTAGGATCACACAGCTATCCCATTAAGTGCAACATACATAAGTTATTACAACATAATAAACACATGCATACACTGAACATATATAATATCAACATCATATATGCATAACGATCAAGTTCACAATTCTCAATTACAAAGTTATGTCAAGCCAATGGTCCTCTCATGGAACCCACACCCAAATTCATAGTGTACCGATACATGGTACCTGAAACAATGTTTTGTCGGAACAAGGCAACTGATCCCACGTTTATGCTAAAATGTGGCAATCGATCCAAGTTAGTGTGTCGGAATGCAACACCCGATCCATTCAACAAGTCACAATCACAATCACAAAGTACATTCTCATAATCATACAATCAAGTCATGATTCTTGGCATTCATCATTCATCTATCCACATTTACCATTAGTGTGATCAATAATGCAACATTCACATACATACATGTATTATAATGAAACAAGAACAAACATACATCACACAACATGAAATTACAACCATCACCTACCTCAAACAAAGCTTGAATCCCCTAAGAAACTTGATTCTTCCTTTTCTGGATTCGTTCCGCTTGTTCTTGATCTACAAACAATCAATATAACATGGGAATCAATAAACGATAACTAATTACCTAAAATTAAGTCAACATTATCAACCCTAGATCAAACCCATGGTCCCACTATCCCAATTAGGGCTTTTTCCACCATAATTTCCAGATCAAAACCCTCCCCCATCGATAATTACCCGCTAGATTACATTCTACGAATCAAAAAATGGATTCGGGGAGTTAAAGCCTTACTTTTAGCTTCATGAATGGTGAAAAAAGGTCAAGAAAACACCTGGGGTCATCTCTTAGCTCTCAAAGTTAGAAAGTGCAGAATAAAATGATTTTGAGGTTTATTTCTGATTTAAGTCATGTCTATCCCACCATAACGGTCCTCACCCCGCTATAGCGGCCCCACCCTGGCGGCACAAATTCTCGCCACAGAGGCTTGCACGGAACAGAGATCTTGATAAAGAATTTCCAAACCCCCATTTCACAACACACCTTCGTCCCATGACACTCAGAAAATACCCGTTCACGCTAAGAACAATTTTGGGAGTTCAATTTCATAAAGTCGTACGGGTTCCTTAACATCTTAGCTATCTACTCATGTGTCATAATCATAATTAGATCACCCCAATTGTTACCATATTTCCCCAGACTATAATATTTCCGATTTCGTCCAAATTTGGACTAGGTTAGGAAATTCCAAGTTACTATGAAAAAGTTTTCCGGCCTAAAATATATCCCCGATGGGTTTTCTATAACGACGGAAATAGGTCATTACATGTTTTCACTTGGTTACTTCTCTATCAACCACCTATTGGATTAGTTGTTCTACTAGTTGCATGTTCAGAATTTCTAGAGGGATATACTTGAGAGACAAACCATTGGTTGATACTCTATTATTTGTTAATAAGGAGGTCCAAGTAGCATATTTTTGTGGATCGTTAAGCCCAACGCCTACAATGTCGTTAGCAGGTGGAGATTAAGATTCTCTTATTGCAGATATGGGTACTAGTGTTCTATTGATTCCTTTGGTCTTCAAGCCTGGGTTGCAATCACTATGCATCGATTCAGCTAGTGGGATGGACTTAGTTGTACCCTCCTCAAGGATATATCGTTTCCAGAGAAGGTACTATAGTCATGGGTGATGTTAACATTAGTGGGTAGTGTCAGGCTTATTTGTTTTTCCTTATCATCATGGTTCATCAAAGCTGTAGAACTATGTATCACAAAGATAAGTTGTTTTCAAAGTCTTCCTCGACCTCTTCCACGACCTCTAGCTGTGGCAGCCACTAGCGGTGTAAGTTAAACTCACGTGAGCTACCTTAAGAATTATTCTATTTCTTCTCTTTATTATTGAATGATGGTAATTCAATACAACTTTGGAATTTTGGTTTGATGTTGAAATTCTCAAGTAGTGACTAAATTAATTTTGGTTAATTTTGCAAAAGAAGATGTTAAAGTTGTTGTGGTTGGAGCTGGTCCATCAGGTATAACTGTTGCAGCTTGTTTAAACAAATTGGGCGTAAAACATTTCTTATACCCAATTTGTTCAAACAAGCTAAAACATCTATACTTGATGGACCAGCTCCAACTATAACCACTTAAACTTCTTCCTTTGAAATATTGACCACTGCAATTTCCAGATCCAAAAACCAATTCTTTCTTAAACACCCCTGAATTGCAAGAGGGGTTTCATCGGAAGCCTTGAGAAGATTTTGCTCTTTTGGCAGAACGATGGATCTAAATTTTGAATCTTGAACCGAAGAAGAAGCACTACTAGTGTGTTTCCTCTACTTTTTATGTCGATGGAGGTTTCCGCTTCCGTTTCTTTTAAAGAAAATCTAAGCTATCGGAGAGGACTTAGGGTTTAAATGTTCTACTGAGGTGATGTCTAGATATTTATTATTGGATTCTTTTCTAAAAAAATGGTCATTTTCATTGTGTAATAGGTACAAAATTTAGTACCTAAAGTAACACTTGAACAACTTTTGTTCTATATTCACCAAAAATGAGCACTTTAAGACATCTCCTAGTAAAGTGCATTAAAGATGTTGCGTCAATTGTACGCTCAAAAGAGACTTAAATTTCATCTTCCAAAATATCAGTCAAGGAAATCAAGTTTTGGATTAGAAGGTAATTTAGTCAAAGATGCTCAAAAGACCCTTAAATTTCACCTCCTGAAATCTTTTTTTTTCTTTAAACCTAACTGGAACGATCCAACTTGTGCTTTGATTAACCCGAACAACTAAAAGAATAGACAACATATATAAAACAAGGAAATTATTCAAAGAATGAAACTGTCAAATAATAATCATATCATATTTTATATTATAAGTGGGAACAAAAAATGTTAAACGTTGAATTACCAAATTATCCTTTAAAAGTTGAATAGTCATATTTTGGTATTCAATTAAGCACTAATCTTTTAACTTTTGGTATTAAAAAGTAAATTTACCTATCCATTAATAATAATATTTCATTACAATGAAACAAAAGGAAACAGATACATTCTCACTTATTACGTTCATTCAATGTGGTTGAATTGTTTTCATATTCCATAGTTATTGCAATATAAATTTGAAGCATGAACTCCTAACTTGAATGTTAAATTACTATAATATTCTTAATTTAGGTTGTGACTTTTTCGATGAGTTGTGACTTTTCCGATAAGTTGTGACTTTTTTCACAGGGTAGTGATTTTTTCGATGTGTTGTGACTTTTTCAAAGGGTTGTGATTTTTCGATGAGTTGTGACTTTTACAAAGAGTTGTGATATTTTTAATAAATTGTGACTTTTCCAAAGAATTGTAACTTTTTTAATAATTTGTGATTTTTTCAAAGGGTTGTGACTTCTCGAAAAGGTCCTAATTTTTCATATAAGTCACAAAAAAAATTTGTTCATATAACCCTTTGTTGAATATAAATAGAGGGGCTTCCGCTCAATTTTCAACTTTTTTTTTTAATCTTCTACTCTTCTTCTTCTTGCATTCTAAAATTGTTTGTGTGATTTATTTTCGTTGAGTGAGTTTGAAGTGTAGCGGAATATGAGGTACCACTATTCTGATTGAGTAAGTCATTTAATCCTAAGAGGGTATATTCCATAACCTTGACTACTTGAGGAAAATAATTTTGATGATATATAATTATTTTTTCTTGGCATATACATTAGTATATAATGTTCCAATACACAAAGTTAACATGATGTAGTCTAAATTCATTTGTTTTTGTTAAAAATTTCTCCGGTGATGTAGATATATACTTGAATGTTAAATTACGGTAATATCCCTAGCTTAGGTTGTGACTTTATTGATGAGTTGTAACATTTCCGATAAGTTGTGACTTTTTTCAAAGGGTTGTGATTTTTTGATGAGTTGTGACTTTTCCAAAGAGTTGTTACTTTTTCAATATGTTGTGACTTTTCAAAGAGTTGTGACTTTTTCAATAAGTTGTGACTTTTCCAAAGTGTTGTAACTTCTCGGAAAGGTCATGATTTTTCATATAAGACACAAAAAACATTTGTTCATAATACCATTTGTTGACAATAAATAGAGGGACTTCCTCTCATTTTTCAACAACAATTTTTTCTAATCTTGTACTCTACTTCTTCTTGAATTTTAAATTTTTTTGTGTGATTTATTGTCGTTGAGTGAGTTCGAAGTTATGTGAAATATGAGATACCACTATTCTGATGAAGTAAGTCTTTCTATCCTTAGAGGGTATATTCCATAACCTCAAATACTTGAGGAAAATAATATAATTTTAATGATATAATAATTATTTCTTTTCTTAATATATACATTAGTATGTAATGTTCTAATATATAAAATTAACGTGATGTAGTCTAAATTCATTTGTTTTTGTTAACAATTTCTCTTGTGATGTATATATATGCTTCTGAATATCTTTTTCCAAAATTCATAGAATTGTCACCATTTGTTTTTGATGCTCAAGACATAAGAATGACTTTATTTATCAATGCTACTTATGTGATTTAGACTCTCAGAAAGTTTGCTTCAAAATAATTATTACTATACAAACATTGCCCTTCTATTTTACTTATTTACTATTTCTTAATATTTCAGTATTTTAGATGAATAAAAGTTCATATGACTTGTAATAACGTCACTTGAAGTTTGTAAATTTTTTGTGTGATTTATTGTCGTTGAGTGAGTTCGAAGTTTAGCGGAATATGAGGTACAACTATTCTGATGAAGTAAGTCGTTCTATCCTAAGAGTGTATATTCTATAACCTCGAGTACTTGAGGAAAATAATATAATTTTGATGATATAATAATTATTTTTCCGGTTAATATATACATTAGTATGTAATGTTCCAAAATATGAAGTTAACATGATGTAGTCTAAATTCATTTGTTTTTTATTAACAATTTCTCTTGTGATGTAGATATATGGTTGTGAGTATCTTTTTCCAAAATTCATAGAATTGTCATGATTTGTTTTTGTTACTCAAGACAAAAAAATGACTTTATTTATCAATGTTACTTATGTGATTTAGACACTCAGAAAGTTCGCTTCAAAATAGTTATTACTATATAAACATTGCCCTTTTGTTTTGCTTATTCACTATTTCTTAATGTTTCAGTATTTTAGATGAAGAAAAGTTCATATGACTTGTAATAACATCAGTTGAAGTTTGTAAATTTTTTGTGTGATTTATTGTAGTTGAGTAAGTTCGAAATTTAGCGATATATGAGGTACCATTATTCTGATGAAGTAAATCGTTCTATCCTAAGAGTCTATATTCCATAACCTTGAGTACTTGAAGAAAATAATATAATTTTGATGACGTAATACTTATTTTTTTGGTTAATATATACATTAGTATTTAATGTTCCAATATATGAAGTTAACATGACGTCGTCTAAATTTATTTGTTTTTGTTAACAATTTCTCTTGTGTTGTAGATACATGGTTTTGAATATCTTTTTCCAAAATTCAGAGAATTGTCATGATTAGTTTTTGATGCTCAAGACAAAATAATGACTTTATTTATCAATACTACTTATGTGATTTAGACTCTCAGGAAGTTTGCTTCAAAATAGTTATGACTATATAAACATTGCCCTTTTGTTTTACTTATTTACTATTTCTTAATATTTTGGTATTTTAGACGAAGAAAAGTTAATATGACTTGTAATAACGTCAGTTGAAGTTTTTATTAGTTTAATTTTAATTATTTATTTAATAGCTAATTTTATGAGATAAATATTTTCATTAAAGCAAATATATATTTATATTTGGGTAGATATTTATAATTAAATTAAAGTATTATATATGTCACAAATGTATTATCAAGTTAACGATATCTTCTTACTTAGAAATATATTATTTTAAAATGTTCTGAGTTCTTCTTAAAAAAATAACTCAATACAAATGTGAAAATATGTGAATATATAAAATTTAGTTGTCTCTTCACATGTTCATATGACATCTTAATAATTTAACGTAGAATACACATGCAAAACACATATGGTTAGATGACAAGAAAAATACAAAACAAATATTTTCTATAAGGTAGTATTTGTGAGATAAGACTAATTACATGATTGAACGTCATCAAATTGAAATAAATGTATAACATAATTGCATTTAATTAATAAAAAATTTCATTGACCATCTTTATAGGTTTGCCTAAATAAGCGATATATATGACGATCCACATTATACATTCACAAAAGAATCTGCAATATTATTTTTTGCTAAGACTATTATTCAAATCTTTGCTTAAATAAGAAATACTATTTACTATAACATATATTTTTTAAATTGGTAATCACTTGCAACACACATGTGAAAAAACTAGTTATATTATAAGTGGGAACAAAAAATGTTAAACGTGAATTACCAAATTATCCTTTAAAAGTTGAATAGCCATATTTTTTTATTCAATTAAGCCCTAATCTTTCAATTTTTGGTATTGAAATGTAAATTTACCTATCCATTAATAATAATATTTCATTAAATAAAGTAAAAGAAAACAGATACATTCTCACTTATTACTTTCATTCAATGTGTTGGAATTGCTTTCATATTAAATAGTTATTGCAATATAAATATGAAGTGTATATATATATATATATATATATATATATATATATATATATATATATATATATATATGAACTTGAAATTAATAATATTTAGGAGGTCCATGTGACAGACATATGTCTATGGTCAAGAAAATCATTTATTATTTTCTTGCTCTTTTTAGATTTTCAATAAATTTAAAATTAACATACTATGTCTTGAAAAAAACCCTGAAAAGTCACTCTCTTAATTCTTTTAGTTACACCTTTTAATTATCTTAATCACATATTTCCCCCCATCTACAATCGTTTTATCCTTCTTGAACTTAATGTAGAAGTTGAAACATATTTGTTTCAATGAATAAGACATTGAAAGGAGACAATCACATAGTTACCGAATATGAGGAGTTTTTATCATTAAATTTTGAAGAATACTATATAAATATGCATTACATTAATCATTCTAACAAATGCTTTTATCATGTCTTTTCTTCTACATTCTCAGTAACTCCAGCAAAACATATCTTGATGATTTTCTTATTTGTTTTTTTATATCTTGAGTTTGTGATAGCTTTATATAAAATTACTTGAGAATAGGAGCCGGATGAGTAGCAAAATACTTACGTTTCGATTGTACTTTTGTTTTCATTGTGTTTGTTGTTTATTACATTCCAATTTAATTAATATTTAAAAAGTTTGTAATAGTAGATATGGGGCTCACGTGCAACACACGTATCCAGAGCTAGCATTCAACTAAAAGTGTGAAGCAAAACCGTTAAAAGTTTGATTACTAAATTGCCCTTATAAAGTCATAAATTTTATGGATAAAAATATAAATATGTACATTAATCCAAATAAAGTATATATTGTACTAACCACTATCATTATATGTTTATAAACAAAAAAATATATAGATGTATATTAAGAGCACTTATTATGAATGAAATCTAAATGATGCATGTGTAAAGTTAATGTGTTCAATAGCACTCATTCACAATAGTCATTTTCAATCCTCCTTGAATCATATTTTTCTTTTTATTTATTTCTCATCAATTTTAAACTTCTTTATCAATCATTTTTCAAGTCCATAAAGAGAGTAAAATTCCGCCTTATAAACTTAGGATTCACTTCAAGTCAATAAATACTCACAATTGGAATCGAATCAAGAAAACTGAATAGTTGCTCGCTTCTCTATCACAAAGGCAACATGAATGGTGAAGTAAAACCTTAATGACTTCTTGGTACGCTCCTTGACCCTTGGTTGTGGAAGAGATGAACCTTAATTCTAATCCTCAATATTCTTATAAAGCGCTGCTGAACCAATACAACAAATCCAAATCATGACTAAAACAATACAAAAACTATTGAATATAAATAATCATGGGGAACCTATAGTTAAATTCACAATGGATGAGTGTAGGAGAATAACAAATATTAACAAAGAAAGAAAAGAAAAGATAACAAGGTTATGTTGCGTTGGTTTATTAAAATAATGACTGCAATATAAGTACATAGATTCATAACTTAAAAATCTAAAGAAAAGGAGTAAAATAAGTTAACCTTATATCATATAACTAAAGCCTAAAATATAGCTAATGACTAATCAGATTCTACAAAACAATACATTCTTATTTATCTGAACTTAATCCCATTTTAAAGTTGTATACTAATACATCATAAGGTCGAACTAATCTCTAGAATTTGAGGAACCACTTTCAACACTCCTCCTTGACTCAAGAGCAGCAACCCCATGTCTTCTTCTATGAAATTCAAATCATGCTCTAGGTAAGGCCTTAGTTAAAATTTCAAATGTCTGAAAATTATGTTTTTAGTACACTGTCTATATCTCCATTCTTTTTCACCTCCCTCAAGAGATAAAGCTTGATATTGAAAATTTGATTTCTTTCCATGTGAAAAGGGATTATTTGCAATTGAAATTGTAGGTTGATTATCAACAAAGATTTTATTGCTCTTCTTTTGCTCCAAGTATGAATCTGCCAAAAACTCCTAAATCCAAAAAGGCTTGATTCGTAGCTGATGCAACTGGAATGTACTCTACTTCAACTCTTGATTGAGCCACAATAGCTTTCTTCATTGAACACCAAGAGAACATTCCAGAACAAAAATTAAAACAGTAACCTGAGGTATTTCTCTTATCAACTGAGCTATCTCCTTTGATACTACTATCCAATGCTTATGTTTGTCTTCAAATGTTCTTTGATATCTCTCAATCCATACTGCATGAAAAAATTCAGTGTACACTAATCAGAGGAGCTGAGCATTATGTGTCTTGCCTTTTGTGTTGAGAATAATCCACTAGGAATGTTGCTCCAATGTTGTTGCTTGATATGTTGATATATTCATCCAGTTTAGTAATCTATTGAACATGCTTTGAGTGAAGTGAAAGGATACAAAAAGGTGATCTCTCAACTCCAAATCGCTTTGACAAAGTTTACACTTGTGGTCAGCATCTATGCCCATGATGTTAATCTATCAGTAGTTAGGAGTTTATTTTGCAATTGCAAGAAAAGCATGAATCTTGCTTTAGGTCTAGCTACATTTGAAAACATCATACCTGTCCAAGGAACGCTATCTCTCTCCCCAGTATGTTATAAGTAGATCATCTTGATGGTAACATTTTTATGTCAAAGTTGTTGAGTTTTTTCAAATAAACTCCTGGCTACTATAATCTTCTTAACCATCTAAGATGCCTGTTATGGTAGTGGAGCTGATATGATATGATGGTTTTTGATGTGGAAATTGTGAATTCATATGATCCAAAGCTTATCAACTTTATGAACTAGATCCCAACATGTATTTGTTATTCCTTCCTTGTTTCATATTTGTAGATTAATAAGATTTAGTCCACCTTCTAACTTGGGAAGGAACATCTTGTGCCATTCTGTTATGGCCCTTTTTGTAATAGTGTTGGTTCCTGACCAGATGTAACTTTTAAAGTAGGCCACAATAAGCGTTATGATCTAAGAGGGAACCACAAACAATTGAGCTAAACCAGTTGTGTTCTACCTGTATAAGAAAGATTTTTTGTAGTCTAAGAAGAGATTCTTGCTACAATTCTATCAATAAGAGGAGCCCATTGGCCAGCAGACATCTTCTTAGTGGATAGTGGTATACCTAGATATTTGAATAGTAATTCCCCAAGGGTAAAACCAAACTGCAGTAGTAAGTTCTCTTGTATTTGCTCATTGATGCCATCAAAGTAGAAAGAGCCTTTACCAATGTTTGCTTGGTATAAGGAGGTAATAGAAGGTTGATCACCTCTTGAAAACAATAAAATATCATCTACAAAACATAGGTGAGTAATACAAAGTTTGGAGCACTTGGGATGATACTTCTACTCTCTATTTGCTTTGAAATTACCTAGACATATGGTCAAATACTCCATATCAAAAGCAAACAAATAGGGATAGGTATGATCTCTTTATCTAACTTCATTAGAAGCATCAAAAGGTTCAGTAGGCTCACTATTTACTATGATTGAATAGTGAACAGTTTGCACACACTCTAAAATACATTGAATGAATCTAGTAGGAAAGAAAAGCCCTTCCAGCATCTGTTTCACATAGCTTCACTATACCGAATCATATGCTTTATGTAGATCAATTTTGATCATGCACCTAGGTGAGATATGATTTCTAGCATAGGCTCTCAATAGTTCATTGGCCAAAATTATTTTGTTAGCTATTTTCCTACCAGGATCAAATTCAGATTGTGCTTCACATAATATGGTAGGCATAACTTGCTCAAACCTTTCAGCAATTATCTTGGCAATCATCTTGTAAAGGGTAGAGCAGTAGGCAATTGGCTGATAATCATTGATATTATTTTGTGCAACATTCTTGGGAATCAGGCTTATCATAGTACAATTAATAGGTCTATATATTTTCCCTCGTTGAAAAAAATCCATTACTGCATCACAAATATCCTATTTAATTATTCTCCATGATTTTTTTAAATAAATATACATTGTATCAATCTACTCAAGGAGCTTTATCATCTCCTATTGATTTTTGTTCTTCATATACTTCCTTTTAAGTGACATTTTTTTCATAACTCTACTCCTTGAGCATGAGAAATAGTGGAACCCTTTTGCATTGCCTGTATCTTGACACTAGGAAGAATTGGTTTGGTTGTTCCCATAAGTCCTTTGTAGAAGTCCATAACCTATTTTTTATGTTGTCCAGATCAGTCAGCTTAACCGTTGTGATAGATTTAAGCTCATGTATTTGTTTCCTGGTATTCCTCTACTTCATCACTACATAAAAGTTTTTATTGTCGGCATCTCCCAACTTTATGTAGTGGGATCTTGATTTCTGTCATAGGGCACTTTCTTTAGTATTAATTCATCTTTCAATGTCATGTAAATATTATTTTTGTTTAAGTAGTAGATCATATGAGCATTGTGAAACTATCTGACTTTGGACCCGGGCAATACACATTCTAGCTTTGGACCTGGGCAATATCCATTCTGGCTTTGGTGATCTTTTCTGTAATATTCAAGAATTCTTCTTTATTCAGTCTCTTAAGCACAGACTTTAGAGATTTTAGTTTTTCCCACACTTTTGCCATCTACCCTTTTGGACTTTGTTTATTCTAGACTGATGCTAAAATAGTATCAAATGTTTAATGATCACCCCAAATATTAAAGAATATAAAGGAAGTTTTTACCATCCATATAATACTTTCAACTTTAAGCAGGATGGGAGAATGATCAGAGGTATTAGGAAGATCATACGTAGTGATTACATGTCTCCATTGGATCATCAAATCTCAGTTCCTAAATACTCTATAAATTCTGCTATAGATTCTATTTATTCCTAGTTGTTTATTGCTCCATGTATAATAATCTCGTCTCCAAGGTAGTTCATGCATCTGTATATCTTGGATGCACTCAGTGAAATCTTTGATCTCTACAGATGTGACAAAACCCCATATATTCTATCATTCTGGTGAAGTATACCATTAGAATCACCTTCTTTTATCCATGGTTGTGAGACACCTTGGCTAATCCCTATTAAGTTATCCCAAAAGGATTTTCTCTTTTCTATAGTGTTGAATCCATACATGATATTAAAAGAGACACTAAAGATCACTAGTAGTGGTAGTAATGTGACAAAGTATAATTTGGGAGGTAGAGCATACGTGAGTAATCATGTATTAATTTGGATCCCAAACTATCCAAATCCTACCATTAACTACATCCTGATATTTACGTAGAGTGTTCAAGTTAGGAATGATATGATTAGCTTTATTCATTGAGTCATGTTCTTTAACTCTCATTTCCACCAATCGTCCAAGATTAATATGATTATTCTTAAAATAATGCTTCAACTCCTTTTGATTGTGCCATTTATTAATACCTCACACATTCCAGATCATCCTATTCATTGAGGAGATTTAGTCAGGTCTCCTTTATCAGGAGGGTGTTTGTTGTTGCCACATGTATCTCTCTGATCACTACTACATGTTTTTCTCTTTGGTATAGTGCTTAATGTTGGGAACTTAATGAGATCATACACTAGACCAGTTTTTTAGAGCTTCCTAAATTTGCTTTCTCCCAGACCCCACATAGTGGGATTTCACTGGGTATGTTGTTGTTGTTGCTAAATTTGCTTTCTGGGAGGAGTGTTAGTGCCAGATCTATCAAAGTTCCTTAAGGATCATGAGAGCTATGACCTTCAATATTTATTTTGTCACATGAAGTTTTGGGTGTTGAGCATATGTGCTAGTAACCTCATTTTGATCTTTTGTGATGATCTCGGAGGGAATGACACCTTTAGTATTCCATGTTTTCTCAATCTTCCCTGACTCAGGTCTCTTTATTTATTTTTCTACTAGAGCTTTTATATCCTGTAGATGGCTGGAGTGTCCAACAACAAAGTATATAGTACAAAAGTTAGGGCGCCATTCATACACTACTTGATCCTCAAATTGATTACCGTTGGGATCCAAAACTATTATCTCTCCGGCAAGGTTTTAGTGATATTCACTTCTATGAGCATCCTTGCGAAGGAGATTCTAGTTTGTTTTGTTGTGCACTCATCAGCCAAAACAGGAATCCACCACACTTGCTATTCTACTTAATGATTCTCTCCCCCAAAACAATACTGGTGAATCTGGAAATTTAATCCATAAGGGAATCAATGTAGGAAATTATTCGCTGAAATCAGAATCATGAGTCCAAGGTTTCATGGTAATATGCTTATTATTCATTATGTATGGATCAAAAAAGAGTACCTCATTCAAATCTTCAGTGGATTGGAATCTGATTACCTAGTATCCTTTTTCATGGTAGCAAAGCTCTAGATCCATAGCACATATCCAGAATTGCCTAATGTATCTCATAATAGCATTATACCCTGGTGTTTCTCTTCTAAAATAGGCAACTAGAGTTGGTTTCCACTTTGTTACTTCTCTATCATGCACCTCTTGGATTATTTGTACCACTAGTTGCCCATTAAGAATTTCTAAAGGCATGTACTTGAGAGACAAACTAGTGGTTGCTGCTCTATTATTAGTGAATAAGGAGGTCTAAGTAGCATATTTTTGTGGATCATTAACCCCAACACCTGCAATGTTGTTAGTAATTGGAGATTAAGATCCTCTTGTTGCAAATATGGGTACCACTGTTCTTCAAGATTGGGTTGCAATCACTATGCATCGATTCAGCTAGCGGGATGTAGCTTAGTTGTACCCTCCTCAAGGATTTATTGTCCTCAGAGGAGGTGCTGGCATCATGAGTGATGTTAACATTAGTGGGTAGTGTCGGGCTGATTTGTTTTCCCTTATCATCGTGGTTCATCAAAGGTATAGAACTGTGTATCACAAAGCTAGGTTGTATCTGAAGTCTTCATCGGCCTCTTCCACAACCTCTAGCCATAGTAGCCACTAGCGGCGCACGTTAAATTCATGTGAGCTACCTTAAGAATTATTATATTTCGTCTCTTTATTATTGAATAAGGCTAATTCAATACAACTTTGGAATTTTGGTTTGATGTTGAAATTCTCAAGTAGTGACTAAATTAATTTTGGTTAATTTTTCAAAGGAAGAAGTTGAAGTTGTTGTGGTTGGAGCTGGTCCATCAGGTATAACTGTTTCAGCTTGTTTAAACAAATTTGGCGTAAAACATTTTTTATGCCCAATTTGTTCAAACAAGCTAAAGTAGATATCCTTTATGCACCACCTCCAAACACAACCACTTCAACTTTTTCCTTTGAAATATTAACCATTGCAATTTCCAGATCCAAAAACCAATTCTTTCTTAAACACACCTGAATTGCAAGGGTTGTTTTATCAGAAGCCTTAAGAAGATTTTGCTCTGTGGGCAGAACGATGGATCTAAATTTTGAATCTTGAACTAAAGAAGAAGCATTGCTAGTGTGTTTCCTCCACATTTTGTGTTGATGGGAGGTTTTCGATTCCATTTCTTTTAAAGAAAATCTAATCTATCTGAGAGGTCTTAGGGTTTCGATGTTTTACTGAGGTGATGTCTAGATATATATTATAGAATTCTTTTCTAAAACAATGGTCCTTTTTTTGTGTAATAGGTACAAAATTTAGTACCTTAAGTAACACTTGAACAACCTTTATTTTATATTCACAAAAAATAAACACTTTAAGACTCTGCCTAGTAAAGTACATTAAAGATAATGCGTCAATTGTATGCTCAAAAGAGTCTTAAATTTCATTTTCCAAAATATCAGTCAAAGAAATCTAGTGTTGGATTAGAAGGTAATTAGTCAAAGACGCTCAAAAGAATCTTAAATTTCACCTCATGAAATATTTCCTTTTCCTTAAAATTGACGAGAACGATCCAACTTGTGCTTTGATTAACTCGAACAACCAAAAGAGCAGACAACGTATATGAAATATTAAATGTTGAACTACCAAATTATCCTTTAAAAGTTGAACAGTCATATTTTGTTATTGAATTAAGCACTAATCTTTTGATTTTTGGAATATAAAGTAAACTTATCTATCCATTAATAATAACATTTCATTAAAATGAAACAAAAGAAAACAAATACATTCTTACTTATTACATTAATTCAATGTGGTGGAATTACTTTCATATTACATAGTTATTGCAATATAAATTTGAAGTTTATATATACATATATATATATATATGAACTTCAAATTAATATTGTTTAGGAAGTCCATGTGATAGACATATGTCTATGGTCAAGAAAATCATTTATTCTTTTGTTGCACTTTTTAGATTTTCAATATATTTAAAATTAACATGATACGTCTAAAAAAAAATCACAAGACACTTTGCTAATTATTTTAGTTACACCTTTTAATTATCTTAATCACATATTTTCCCACATCTACAATCATTTTATCCTTCTTGAACTTAATGAAGAGGTTGAAACATATTTGTTTCAATGAATAAGACATTGAAAGGAGACAATCACATAGTTACATAATATGAGGTGTTTTAATCATTAAATTTTGAAGAATACTATATAAATATGCATTACATTAATCATTCTAACAAATGATTTTGTCATATGTCTTGTCTTCTACATTCTCACTAAGTCCAGATTTTTAATTTTATACATATATTATTGAAAATGCTGTTATTTACTAGCAAAATATATCTCATAATTTTTTAATTTGTTTTTATTATCTTGAATTTGTGATAGCTTTATATAAAATTACTTGAGCATAGGAGCCGGATGAGTAGCAGAATACTGATGTTTCGATTGTACTTTTGTTTTCATTGTGTTTGTTGTTTATTACATTCCAATTTAATTAATATTTAAACAATTTGTAATACTAGATATCGCACTCACGTGCAACGCACGTATCTAGAACTAGTATTCTACTAAAAGTGTGAAGCAAAAATGTTAAAAGTTTGATTACTAAAATACCCTTATAAAGTATAACATTTATGGATAAAAATGTAAATATAAACATTAATCCAAATAAAGTATATATTCTATTAAGCACTATCTGTAACATCCCTCTTTAGAAAGAACTAGAAATAGAAGGACACTGTTTTTTGAAATAATCAAATTTGGAAAGTTTGACAAATTAAGTTAAGTATGAGTTTTGGGTCAAATTAAAATGATCATAATTTCAGCTCAGGATAAGATAGGTGTGCTATAACATAATGTAGGAAAGGTCTTTGAATTATCTTTCCAACGCCATAGAGTTTGACTAGTTTTAAGTTCATATAAATGAGATATACCCATTTGAATTTGGGCTGTCTAGATAAGAAAAGTCAAAATCGTATTTTTGAAGGTTATTATGGTCTTTTCGCTACCCAATTAATTAATTTCATTTTTGGTAATTAAGTTGGGGTCTAAACTGATTGGATTCAATTAAGTCTTTATCAAAACAAGTTAGGATTTTGAGAGAAGAGAAAGAAAAGGAGAAAAGAGGAGAAGGAGCAAGGAATCGCCATGTTCTTGAACAATTGCTTGTCTAGGGGAGATTCCTACGACGTATGTGAGACTTTCATAGTGTTGGGTTCATTCACCCATGTGCCAAACATGTTTATCTGAGTAAAATTTGTTCTAGAAAGTTGAAAGTTGATGAATCTTGAATGGTGTTCTTGAAATTGGCCTTAATTCTTTAGTTAGGTTGAGATTGAAGAGTTCCTTGAGGTTATAATGTTGTTTCTTTGAGTTGTTTGAGTTAAATTCTTGTGTATACATACTGGGTATCTGAATCTAAAGGGAATTTGAGAAAAAGAACCAAGTTTAGGCGAATTGGTGTTAGAAAATGAAGAAGGAAGACGTCGGGAAAATCTGGGTACCAGGTCTGCATTGTGGACCTGTTCCTCAGGATTGGAAAAGTCTTCTCTGCATCGTGGAGCGGTCAAAGACTCTTCTGTCTCATATTTTATTTCGTGACCAAATATTTAAATGCATCTCCGAGTCGCAGACTTGCTTCTAGGCACTGATTTCTTGATGGTTTCTCATTTTTAACTATCTAAAAACACTCCTAAACATCATGAGATCTTTTCTATCACAAGTTACAATCCTTGAATCAATACATTTAAATTCAAGCAAAGTTAAGAGTCAAGTCAAGAGAAGTTAAAAGTCAAGTCAAAAAAAGTTCATAGAGTTTTCCAAAGGTCTTTTACAGACATTTTAACTTTGTTTTAATACTTGAGGTTTGAGTTGAGTAAAGAGTATAGAGTAAAGATTGAAGTTAATTTCTTTAAAAAGAGTATATCGGGACTATGTATTCCCAAACAGTTAATGTTTTCACATTTAAACAAGAAAGAAACTGAGATTTCCAAAGAGCCTTTGAGCTAGTTTTCAGTAAAGAGTAAATGCTTTCACCATTAAGCAAGAGAGGAAACTTGATTTCCAAGAGAGCCTTTGAGTTAAGTTTTGAGAAATTATGTCAAACGACAGAGTTATGTTTTTAAACATATTGAGCTAGTATATTTTGGGAGTAGTATTGAGCACCGATATGGGGGAGAGTTAAAAGAAATCCCAACCCCCCAAAACCATGTAGCCACCATGGGTAGAAAAGGTCATACTTTTTAGATGATTCCTTAGTGCTTTTTAGCATAGACTAGTGGATCCATTTAGTAGTCAGGTTCTATACCCACGGTAAGGTATAGTACGACCCTGGCAGCGTGAGGTAAAATGATGTGTCATCACAATACCTCTTACGTGATGGTTGTCGATTAGAGAAACTCCCGTAGTAGTATTTTGTATTTTTATATACATTTCAGAGTTTACATTGTATCTTTGCAAACACACAAAGTCATTATTGTATTTATAAATACACAGAGTTGTTATCCACATTTCAAAAAAGCTTTTCTTTATGTTGCACTTGTATATACTGCTTTATATTGAAATGAGTTCAGTTTAGTTGAGTTGAGTTGAGACCAGGTTTGTTCTTTTAATTCTTTCCAAGCTTATGTCTTGTTTAATGTTCCCCTCGCATACTCGTACATTCAATGTACTGATGCCATTTAGCCTGCATCTTTTTATAATGGAGACACAGGTAACCAGAATCAACATCTAGTGCGCTGTTGATTCTAGTTGAGCTTCAGAGTTGTTGGTAAGCCTCCTTGCTTCCGGAGGACCCCCTTTTATCGCTTTCAGTATGTTTAGTTCATTAGGATGTTGTGGGTCTTGTCCCAAAGTCCATCTCAGTTGTTTAGAGGCTTCATTGAAAGTTAGTTGATATTAGTTCTTGAGTCTTTAAATTTCAGTTATGTTTAAGACTTGAGTTGCCACTTTGGCTAGTGAATGTTATTTTAATACATTCCCAGTTATCTTTGATCTTTCATTTTACATGTAAAAGTATACTTATGGTGAGTTAAGTCTTCCTCTAAGTAAGTAAGCCAGGCCAAGGTTTCGCTTGGGGCCAACAATGGTTCTCGAGTGCCGGTCTCGCCAAGGGTGTAGGCTTGGGGTGTGAGAAACTTGGTATTAGAGCACAACGTTCTATAGTACTAGGGAGTGTATGAAGTCATGTTTCTAGAGTCCTAGTTATCGGTGTGAAGTGTGCCATATCTATTATTATGAGGATGCAACACTTAGAAACTATCTCACTTCTTTCATATTCATTTCGTGCATTAGAGTTTTATCTTTAAAATATTTCTTCTCATTCGTGCTTGCGTGTGTCCTTCAGATCATGCCTCCACAAAGAGCTGTCAGAGGTCGCCAGACTAGAAGGAATGTAGAACCATAGGAACAAGGGGTACCTAATGCACCTGAAGTGCAACCCCAAGGAGAGGTCACTAATGTTGAGTTCCGTGAGGCCATCCGAATATTGAGCCAAGTTGTGACCAACCAACCTGGTCAACAGAGAGAGAATCAACAGGAAGTGGATGACACTTCAAGTATCCGTGAGTTCTTAAGGATGAATATACTGAGCTTTACTAGTTCAAGTGTTATTGAGGATTCAAAAAACTTTGTTGAGGAACTTCAGAAGGCTTTTGAGATCATGCATGTTGCTGATGCCGAGAGGGTGGAACTAGATGTATACCAAATGAAGGTTGTTGCTAGGATTTGGTTTGATCAATGGAAGAAAAACTGAGCTGAGGGTGCACCACTATGAGTTGGGCTTGTTTTAAGGAGGCCTTCTTGGGGCGTTTCTTCCCCCGAGAAATGAGAGAAGCAAAGGTATGAGAGTTTCTCACTCTTAAGAAGGATTCTTTGAGTGTTCATGAGTAGAGTCTGAAGTTCACACAACTTTCCCGTTATGCTCCGGAGATGGTTGCTGACATGAGGAGAAGGATGAGTTTATTCGTTGCTGGGTTGTCTCGCCTGTCAAGTAAGAAAGGCAATGAAACTATGCTTCGAGGGGATATGGACATTGCAGGGCTGATGATCCATGTGCAACAAGTTGAGGAGGACAAGCTGAGGGATAGAGAAGAGTTTAAGAATAAGAGGGCTAAAACATCAGGGAATGATTTCGGGCAGCAGAAGAGTAATGTGAATCGGTCTTCCTTCTAACAGAAACAAAAGGCACCTACTCCATCATCTGCTAGTGCACGTACACCAAAGAACAAGGGTGAGTATAGAATAGTCAGAATTTTAGAGCTAAACTTGCCTATTCTTAAGGTAGTATGGCACAAGGGGGTTATAAGCCTCCTGCATGTGCTAAGTATGGTAGGAACCACTTAGGGATGTGTCGTGATGGCTCCACTAGTTGCTTCAAGTGTTGCCAGAATGATTATTTTATGTGAGAGTGTCCGAAGAATAAGCAGGGTAACGGTAATGGGGGAAATAGAGCCCAATCTTCTTCAATTGCTCCACCAGACAGAGTTGCATATAGAGGAGCTATTCAGGGGCAGGTGGAGGAGCAAATCGTCTTCATGCTAGCACTAGTCGCCAAGAGCAAGAGGATTCGCCAGCTGGTGCCACTGGTATGATCCAAGTCTTTAATTTTGATGTTTATGCTTTGCTAGATCCAGGAGTGAGTTTATATTTTGTAACTCCTTATGTTGCGATGAATTTTGATGTTCTTCCTGAGCAACTTCTTGAGCCCTCCAGTGTTTCTACACCTATTGGTGAGTCTATTTTAGTAGAGAGTATATCGTTGTTGTACCATTTCCATCAATCACAAGAGCGCCATGGCTGATTTAATTGAGTTAGACATGGTAGATTTTGATGTCATTCTAGGAATGGACTAGCTTCATGCCTTTTATGCCTCAGTTTGTTGTAGAACTCGAGTTGTCAAGTTCTAGTTTCCTAATGAGCCAGTTATAGAGTGGAAGAGTAGTTCAACAATGCCTAAGGGTCATTTTATTTCGTACCTTAAGGCAAGAAAGTTGGTTTCCAAGGGGTGTGTCTATCACTTAGTCTGAGCTAATAACTCTAGTGTTGAGATACCTCATATTCAGTCAGTTCTAGTAGTAAAAGAGTTTCTATAAGTCTTTCTAGATGATCTTCCCATAGTCCCTTCTTAGAGAGAAATAAACTTTGGTATAGATATTCTTCCCGATACCCGTCCTATATATATTCTGCTATATAGGATGGCACCAACAGAGTTGAAAGACTTAAAAGAGCAGTTGAAAGATCTCCTAGAGAAAGGTTTTATTCGACCAAGTGTCTCACCTTAGGGCGCTCTGGTCTTTTTTGTGAGAAAAAAGGATGGTTCTCTTGGAATGTGTATAGATTACCGTCAGTTGAATAAGGTTACTATCAAGAATAAGTATCCTCTTCTGAGAATTGATGATCTCTTTGATTAGCTTCAGGGTACCACTTGTTTCTCTAAGATAGGCCTCAGATCTGGCTACTATCAGTTAAGCATAAGGGAATATGATATTCCAAAGATAGCTTTCAGGACCTGTTATGGTCATTATGAGTTTCTAGTCATGTCATTCGGTTTAACTAATGCGCCCGCAGCGTTAGTGGACTTTATGAATATAGTATTCAAGCCTTATTTAGATATGTTTGTTATCGTATTCATTGATGACATACTACTCTATTCGAGGAATGAGGAAAATCATGCTAGCCATCTCAAAATAGTTCTCCAAAATCTAAAGGATAGAGAGTTGTATGCCATGTTCACTAAGTGTGAGTTTTGGCTTGAGTCTATGGTAATCTTAGGCCACATTGTTTCCGGTGATGGAATTAGAGTTGATACCCAAAAGATAGAGGAAGTGCAAAATTGGCCTAGACCCACATCTCCAACTAATATTAGGAGTTTCTTGGGGTTGGATGGATATTATAGAAGGTTCATCGAGGGGTTCTCATCTCTTTTGTCCCCTTTAACAAGTTGACTTAGAAGACATTTAAGTTTCAATGGTCTGAAGCTTGTGATAAAAACTTTAAGGAATTGAAAAACAGGTTGACTACTACCCCAGTATTGACCTTACCAGAAGGTACGCAAGGCTTTATTGTATATTGTGATGAGTCTAGAGTTGGTTTGGGTTGTCTGTTAATGGAGAATGACAAAGTTATAGCTTATGCCTCCAGACAGCTTAAGGTTCATGAGAGGAACTACACAACCCATGACTTAGAGTTGGATGCCGTAGTATTTACTTTTAAAATATGGCGTCATTAGTTGTATGGTATTCATGCAGATGTATTCACTGATCACAAGATTCTTCAGTATGTGTTTAGTCAGAAAGAGCTTAATCTCAAACAGAGAAGGTGGTTAGAGTTACTCAAAGACATGAGCATTCTTTATCACCTAGGTAAGGATAATGTTGTTGCTAATGCCTTGAGTAGATTATCTATGGGTATTACTACCCATTTTGCGGAAAATAAGAAAGAGTTAGCAAAAGTGGTGCATAGACTTGCATAATTAGGAGTTCGATTAATGGATTCCAAAGGAGGATAGTGATGAATGAGGGTGAATCATCATTAATGTCAGAAGTGAAAGAGAACCAAGACCAAGATCCTATTTTGCTTGAATTGAAGGAAAATGCTCATAAGCAAAAAGTAATGGCTTTTTAACAAGGGAGATATGGTGTATTGAAGTATCAAGGTAGGTTGTATGTACTAAGGGTGGTGGATGAGCTCCAAGAGAGGATCATGGAGGAAGCTCATACCTCCAGATATTCTATTTATCCGGGTTCCACAAAGATATATCGTGACTTGAAGGAAGTGTATTGGTGGAATAGTATGAAGAAAATTATTGATAAGTTAGTTGCTAAATGCCTGAATTGATAACAAGTTAAAGTAGAGCACCAAAGGCCCGGTAGTGTGGCTCAGAATATAGAATTTCCGGAATGGAAGTGGGAGATGATCAATATAGATTTCATTACAGGTTTACCAGGGTCTCGCAAGCAACATGATTCTATTTGGGTGTTTGAGCTAAATGTGAGATGTTACACCCTTAGCCTACTAAGAGTAATCTTATTCGAGGACGAATGATCCCAATGGGAGATATTTTAGCATCCTGCTTTAGAAGGAACTAGAAATAGAAGGAAACCATTTTTGGAAATAATCAAATTTGGAAAGTTTGACATATTAAGCTAAGTATGAGTTTTGGGTAAACATCAAAGGATCCTACCTCCTACCCAATTAATTAATTTAGTTTTTGGTAATTAAGTTGGAGTCTAAAATGATTGGATTCAATTTACGCTTTATCAAAACAAGTTAGGGTTTTGAGAGAAGAGAAAAGAGGAGAAGGAGAAAGGAATCGCCATGTTCTTGAAGAATTGCTTGTGGATTTCATCAAGGGGTGATCCCTATGAGGTATGTGAGACTTTCATAGCGTTGGGTTCATTCACCCACACACCAATCATGTTTATTTCAGTGAAATTCGTTCTAGAAAGTTGAAAGTTGATGAATCTTGAATGGTGTTCTTGAAATTGGCCTTCGTTCTTGAATTAGGTTGAGATTGAGGAGTTTCTTGAGGTTATAATGTTGTTTGCTTGAGTTGTTTGAGTTAGATTCTTGTGTATACATACTGGGTATCTGAATCTAAAGGGAATTTCAGAAAAAGAACCGAGTTTAAGCGAATTGGGGTTAGAAAATGAAGAAGGAACAAGTCAGGCGGTCCGCGTCGCGGACCTGTTCATCAAGATTGGAAAAATCTTCTTTGCATCGTAGAGCAGTCACGGACTCTTTTGCCTCAAAATTTATTTTGCGACCAAATATTTAAATGCATCTCTGTGGAATTGCTTTCAGGCAGTGATTTCTTAATTGTTTCTCAAGTTTAACTATCCAAAAACTCTCATAAACATCATGAGATCTTTCCTATCACAACTTACAATCCTTGAATCCATAAATTTAAATTCAAGATAAGTTAAGAGTCAAGTCAAGAAAAGTTAAGAGTCAAGTCAAAATAAGTTCGTAGCATTTTACAAAGGTCTTTTACAAACGTTTTAACTTTGTTTTAAGACTTGAGTTTTGAGTTGTGTAAAGAGTAAAGGCTGAAGTTCATTTCTTCAAAAAGAGTATGTCGGGACTATGTACCCAAACAGTAAATGTTTTCACATTTAAAAAATAAAGGAAATTGAGATTTCCAAAGAACCTTTGAGCTACTTTTCAGTAAAGAGTAAATGCTTTCACAATTAAGCAAGAGAGGAAACTTGATTTCCAAGAGAGCCTTTGAGATAAGTTTTGAGCAATTATCTTAAACCACAGAGTTATGTTTTTAAACATATTGATCTTGTATTTTTTGGGAGTAGTATTCAGCACCGATATAGGGGAGAGTTTAGACAACTCTCAACCCTCATAAACCATCTAGCCACCATGGGTATAAAGAGGCCATACTTTTTAGAGGATTCCTTAGTGCTTTTTAGCATATACTAGTGGATCCACTTAGAAGTCAGGTTCTATAACCTCGGCAAGATATAGAACGACCCTGATAGCATGAGGCAAAATGTTGTGTCATCACAATAGCTCTTACCTGATGGTTGTCAGTTAGACAAACTCCCATAGTAGTATTTTGTATTTTTATATACATTTCAGAGTTTACATTGTATCTTTGCATACACACAGAGTCATTATTGTATTTCTAAATACACAGAGTTGTTATCCATGTTTCAAAAAGCTTTTCTTTATATTGCACTTGTTCATGTTGCTTTATATTGAAATGAGTTCAGTTTAGTTGAGTTGAATTGAGACTAGGTTTGTTCTTTCATTTCCTTTCAAGCTTATGTCTTTCTTAGTGTTTCCCTCGCATACTTGTACATTCAATATACTGATGCCATTTGACCTGCATTTTTTATGATACAGACACTGGTAACTAGGGTCAGAATCTAGCGCAATATTGATTCTAGTTGAGCTTCAGAGTTTTTGGTGAGCCTTCTTGCTTTTGAAGGACCCCTTTTATCGCTTTCAATATGTTTAGTTCATTAGGATGTCGTGGGTCTTGTCCCGACGTCTATCTTAGTTCTTTAGAGGCTTCATAGATAGTTAGTTGATATTAGTTCCTGAGTCATTCAATTTCAGTTATGTTTGAGACTTGAGTTGCCACTTTGGCCAGTGAATGTTGTTTTAATACATTCACAGTTATCTTTGAGTTTTCAGTTTACTTTTAAAACTACAGTTATGTTGAGTTAAGTCTTTCGCTAAGTAAGTAAGCAAGGCCAAGGGTTCACTTAGGGCCAGCAATGGTTCTCTAGTGTCAGTCCTTCCCAGGGTGTAGGCTCGGAGCATGATGATGAGTCTACAATTTGGATTCATTTAGGGCTTTAGTTTATTAAATTTAGTGTCCTCAAATGCATATTTTGTGTAAAAAACTTATGTAAATTCTTGAATTTCAGGTATTTGGATTGAGGAACAAAGCATGGACACTAATGAGCAAAAAGAAACAAGGAAGCTGAAAAAAAGAAGAAAAAAAGGCCCAAGGATCGCCTAATCTATTGGGAGAATCTTCGAATGGCCTTGGCCTCTCCTAATGTTCCAGTGTGCCAAGGCCTGAAGAAGAAAATCAAGTAGGCGATCGAAAGGAGCAATCGGCGAGTCACCATACCGTTCCGCAATACAATGCTATATCGCCTAAAGTTACAGAGTTAGAAGATGCTGAAGGCCAAAGCAAAAAGGCGATGGAATTGACTAATGGGTGGATCGCCGAGTGGATCAGCAATCCCAACTAACTGTGTTGAATGGTCCTTCACAACACACTTTTTGACAACTATAAATACTTGTTTAAATTTCTATCTTAATATCTAATCTTTTGTTGAAACATAATATTTGTCAGCTTTTTATGTGAAGAGTTGAGAACTGAATAGAGAGACAATATTTTCTTAGCTTTGAAGAGTTGAAGATTTCCATTTCTAAGAAATTTGGAGTGGGTTTTAAAGATTCTTCATCTTAGACCTTTGTAAAGACAAAATCAATTATACCCAGTTGATGAAAACACATCTTGGTAACGATTTTTACTTTTTTACTTTTTCTAGCTAAACCCCCAATTTTTGGGGTGTGATTATGTGATTATGTGATTATGAGTTGATTTAACTGCTGGATATTGTTAGTTGATAGTTTATTTGTTTTTTAAAAGTGATTTAGTTGAGCAATTATGGTTGAATTTAATGGTTTGTAGTTGCAAATACAATCTTAACTTCATGTTTTTGGCTTGCTCGAGAGAGAGGTTTTAAACCAAAATTACTGAATCGATGGTCTGTGGGTATTAGGTAATCATGGGTTCAGCTCGAGAGAGTGAACCCTAAACCCTTTTCCACACATTCAACTCGAAAGAGTGAATGGACTAAAGCGAAGACTATGCTTCATTGCTGCTTATTGGTGTTCGAGAGAAACCAATTTGATTCGGGATAAATTTTTTGAGAGAAAGTTTACCCCCACTAAAGTCTAGCTTATTCACTGATTTGCAGTTGTTTACTATTAATTGCAGTTACACGGTTGTTTACCTTAGCCCATAATCCAATCACATCCCAAGAATCCTATCTCCATATTCATTTTTTCGTTGTATTTACTGTTTTAGTTGTTAATACAAACAAACCTCCTTGATATTTAACACTTGTGTCACCTATACTTTAAACCATGCTTTTATTCGTAAATGTTTTTAGCTATGATTGACTAGAGCATATTCTTACTTGCCCATTGATTCTCAATTATGAACCACTCCCTTGGGACTCGACCCCAACTCACTTAGTTGGCTTATATTACTACTCACAATCATTGGCACTTAGTATTGGATGAAGTGTCTAGATAGCGTTCTTATCAAAATGGCACCTCTGCCAGGGAGTGGCGTTAGTTGAGAATTTTTAGTTAAGTTGAATTTGTTCTTGTTAGTTATAGTGATACTTAATTTTTAGTTTTGTTTTGCTTGTTAGTGTGTTGAAACAGGAAAAATGAGTGTGAATGGTGAAACTGGTGACCAAATGAACCACCCCGTTCTGAGATTTTTGAATCTTAGGGATAACCTCCTAACGCTCAAGCAATTGGGGGGTGAGTCTATCCATGAGATGTGGCCAAGATTTAAGGCATTGCTGCACATGGAATGCTAGATAAATTGCTACTGAGTGCTTCTATAGAAGTCTTAGTCCCAAAAATAAAAGCGTTGCTGACCAACTTGTTATAGGTTGTTTGATACAACAACCCTATGAAGTAGTATCCCAAATCCTTGATGGCATGGTTAAAACCAATAAGAAAACAGAGAAAGACCAAGAATGGGCCGCATTGTTGACTCACCTGGATGTCTTGTCCAAGAAGGTCATGATGTTTGAAGCAAAGTCCAAAAAGAAGGACAAGCACCTTCCCCCTCACGAGTGTCAAAAGATGAAACAACAAGAGGGTGGAAAAAATGAAGAGGTCCTCTCACTTATTCTATACAAAATTGAAGAACAAGATAAAGTGTTGAATGAGATAAAAGAGAATGTCCTAAAACTCAATCAGATGACAACCTCTCATTCCATGATTATTCAGCTACAAGACGCCCAAATAAACTAAGTGTTGTCGTGTCTCTACTCACATCATAAAGAAGGGTTACCTAGTGACACTAAGGTCAACCCCAAGAATGAGGTTTGAATGTGGACTTCCGTCATACCACGATGTTAACTAAGGCGCTGCTTGGGAGGCAACCCAAGACTCCTTATCGCTTAATTTTTGCTTTAAGAAATAATGGTGTGTTGATTTTTCAGGTCAAAGTGTGGAAAGTGTTTGAAAATTGCAGGTTAGTGAGCTAAAGGTCCAGTCGGCACATCGTTGATGAGGTCGGCAACCCCGACCTAGACCATCGTTGGACTCAAGATAACTTTAAAGAGGATTCTATAAAACTCGGTGAGCCCAAGTAATTATTGGCGAATCGACAACTAGATTGGTGATTGCGATCTAATTCGTCGAGTGGATCCTCACAACAACTAAAAGTCCAGTAAAACTCGACGAGGTAAGTGATCATTCGGCGTGTCTCCTAGTGGTTCGACAAGCATGACTAATGTCACTGAATGGGCGAAAACTAGACGGTTTTTAAAAAACCAAAGGTTTACACTTTCAAACTCTTCACTTTCCCTCACTTTTAATCCTCCCAAATTCACACCTAATTAGTATTTTCAATATTTTTGCATACTATAAGTATTTTAGTTGTTTATTTGTGCTCGGGATTGGGATTACATTGCTGCCTAGCATTTTAATATCAATTTATTCGGTATTAGAGGTTGGTTTTCTGAATCTCGAGTTTATTTTTAACAATTTTTTACTTTTATGCAAATGATATTATCTTGTTGAAGTGTGCTGGGCCTCTCTGATAGGATTAGGATGTTTGAATTCTTTCTCTAATTCGAATGCCTTGCCCGTATTGCTCTTAAGGTTGAAATCTCATATTGTTATGCCTTAGAATTGATTAAATCTTGTGGGGTTGTGCTTGCATGTTGATGTGTCTAGTTAGGTGAAATCTAAGTAACCCGTAGTAGTACCAAATGACATAATTTTCCCAATGATAAAGTGAGTGACGTCATTTTTAAGGGAAAAAGTCATCAATTAGCCAAATTTGGCAAAACCGAGAGAAGTCTGAGTATCCCGAGGTAATGGATGTTATGGGTCTTGCTTTAATTTGACTAGTGCATGCTTTGATTTTCTTTTCAGGGGTTGCGGGGTTGAATTCGATAAGTTGGGTTGAAAGTAGGCACATATGGTCGTTTGGAAAGCTGGGTCGAGCTAATTTCATGCTTAATGTGTTGTCGGGCTCTATAAATTTTGGCGAGAAGCCTGAGGTCACCGAAGGTACTCGGCGAATCACTGAAAGGCTTCTTGATCGCCTTTTGTCTGCACCCCTGTAACCTTTTCACACTGTTACTTTCGGCGGGCTAACCCTTGCTCGCCAAAAGCTGTCGACAAATTGCCGAAAGGCCTTTCCTATTGCCGACATGCCAGCATTTTAGAACCAATTCTTTAGGCAAGCCCGATCATGCTCACAAAAGTGATTTGGTGACTCACCGACCGGTTCGGCGAGTCTGTCTACAACTGTTTTTCTGTGCTTTTAACTAAATTGTTTCTAACATTTTCTAGATGTTTTGCAGACATGGCTAGACCTAAAGTTGCAGGTAGAAGCATGCCACCCCGAAGGAAAGCAAAGGGGATTGCACTTAATGAGGATGCAACTGAATCCAGGGGTAAGGCCACTATACTTCCCACAACCGAAGGAAAAGGCAAAGGCAAAGAGAAGGCATCTGCATCACCAGAGGTCAGCTCCGATAGTGACGGCATCTATGCCACCCACCTCACTACTTCTGAATGTGAGGGTGAGCACCAGGAACAACAGTCTGTAGCTTCTAAGGAAGATGAGCAACTGGCAGTGTAGAGGGTAGAGCTACGATCTAAAGGAATAAATTATCCGTCAAGGATTCAGGCTCCTCAGGCTACCACCCCTCCTCCAGCTCCAGAACAGGCTATAGTCCTAGTTCCTCCTGTGCAAGGTCCTCCTCCAAAGTCTATGAACAGATTAAAGACTGAGGGGCTGAGGACAATCATTAAGGAGAAACGCATGTCCACTGATGGTGTGATTTATAGGTACCCCGAGATTATGAGATGTCTGATGTCTCATAAGTTCTAGATCTTCACAAAGCCCCATGGCTCATAAATTCCAAATTGGGTCCGGGAGTTCTATGCTTCTTATGGGACCTTGATACCACAGAGGAAGAAGCAAGAAGCGGCATTCCAACCAGTTGATCATGTAGTTGTTCGGGGCAAGAAAGTGCTATGTGACAGCACTACTATTAATGAGGTTCTGGAGTGCACTAACAACATCATTGATGCTCACCAGTATAGGATGAAGGCTAAGTCCTTTGATGAAATGAAAAGCTTGCTTGCCCCTTTCATATGTGAGGGCACTCTAAAGTGCTAGAGGTAGGGGTCCCGATAGAAAGGAGGGACTTACATGTAGCTTCTAGATACCGATTTGGCTTTATTAGCAGTACTGTTATGCTATCCCAGAATTAATCCATCCTTTGCCACTCAAAGGCAGCCTATCTTGGTGCAATCATTGCACGTGAGTGAATTAATTTAGGAATGATCATCGGACAAGAGATGGCTATGAGGGCCAAGAAGCGTCAAACCTCACTGTCCTTCCCGGTGTTGATCACTAAGCTATGCAGATGGGCTCGAGTCCCTAGAGATGAAAATAAGGATGTGGAAGTGATTCCCACATCCTCTCTTGATATCTAGAGGATCGAGGTAGAGTATTTGAAGGATGAGGTGGAGAAGAAGAAAAAGGCAGCCTCGGTGGAGTCTCCCCCGATTGTAGACAAAGACTCAGTACCTGCCGAGGCATCTTTGCCTACTTAGGCCCCTCTAGGTACTTCTTGTATTGTACATTCTGATATCCCTAGTTCTTCTGCTGTTGCACTACCTCCTAGACCTGCTATTGCTGTCTCTCGAGCCCCGATCACTCAGGCTTCATTACTGCGGATGGGGCAGCTTGCCCATTCTATGAATCCTTGAGCTACTAGACTCAAGGCCTCCATTTCGGGCATGATTATGACTTCCCTAGTTGATTCTATAACACACTTTAGCACTACCATTGACGCCCTTACGGCTAGGATAGCGGTGTGTGAGCGTGGCCAAGGGGCCACCGAGGAGGTGACGACCTTAAAGTCCTCTATTGCTATGTTGAGGAGTGACGTAGATCAGTTGAAGTCCACTGACATGTCTATGATCTTTGGGATGGTGGAGATTCCAGATGTACCAGATATGCCTCCAACTACCACCAAAGATGAGATTAGAGTTGAGGAAGCAGCTGATCCTGAGTCTCAGGTGGAGATTGATAAGGAGATGCTTGAGATGGCTGAAAAAGCTTCATATGAGTGCCTTACTGAGACTGAAGAGGCCATGGTAGATGTTGCTGTGTAGGATTCCTTAGCAGATACTCCCTTGGCTGCTCCTAGTGCAACTGTTGTACTTTTTAAGGTGACTCCGGGTACTGAGGCCCAAGTCCAGACCAATGCATCGACACTGATACCCAGACAGATGGAGCGATGGTGTATACAGAATCCCCTCTTTACCTCCCTCTCTATCTTAATTTATTTTAACTTGTGGATATTTTTGTTTGCATTTGAGGACAAATGACTTTATTTGTGGTGGGGTGAGGCCCACCTTTTATGTGAACTTTTGTGAATATTGGTTTTATTTATATATATAGGGTTTTTAGCTGAAATTGTGTTGTGCACCACTTTTTGTGGTATGTTTGAGCTTGTGGCTCCGTGTTTTAAATTGTAAATGATTTTTGACCTTTCCAAAAAATTTTGCCACCTCTTGTTTGTGTTGAATGTGGTTGTTCTTTTGCAAATTTGAGTATTGGTTTTAATTAATACTAGTGACTTAAGTAGTGCTCATTATCGAACAAAAATGAATGTGCGTCTACGATGAGGCCAAATGAAGTTGCATAGACAATATGTGAACTCTTTGCATCTCGTTGTGACTAGCCAAGTATCGAATTGAGTCTCTTGTGATGAACATTGCACACTAGTGAAAGTGTGGAGTCTTGTTTGACTATGGTGTTAATGCCTTGTGTGATGAGCTTACCTTGAACCATGTGTTATAACACCTGGAATTTGCCCCGTTGGTTCGGTTGACTAAGTGATGTGAACTCTTGAGATGATCTTAGGGAACTTTAAAGAGTGTGAACCAATTTGACATTATACCTCTTTTTGTGGCCTACCTTGTGAGTGTGTGAACCCCGCTTGAGCACCCTTTGAGCCTTAATCTTTTCTTGGAAGAAACTTGATGAAAACGTAACCTTTCTTCATCCAATACCCATAATCCTCATGATTTGTGTTTTGTTTGAATAGCCAACTTAGGCCAAAAGCCTAAGTTAGGGGTGTGGTGAAAAGAGAAGGTAAGTCAAGAAGTGCAAGAAAGTTCCCTTTGACCCATGGTTTTGTGAAAAATGGAACCCCTCCATACAAAAAAAAAGGATGAAAAAGAAAAGGAATGAATAAGTTGTGGAATAGAGTTGTGAAAATACAAAGAAGATGGAGTTTCCAACAACCCATGGAAAGTGAATAATGTGATGACTTTTGAGCATGAATGAGAATGAGGAAGAAAAAGAAAGGAAGTGTTGTTCGCACCAAATTTCATAAGGACTATAGCAATTGAGCCTTAATGGACATACATTTGCACTCAACCCCATTACAAGCCTTGAAAATAGCTTTTTGATTTTGACTGAGCTGAAGCAAGTGTTGATTGAAAAATACGGGCAAACCTATGGGTGAAGTCATACATTGTGTTAGTCTATGTGAGTGTGAGCGTTGCATTTGATTATAGAACTTTAAATTGTGAACCATTGTGTGTAAATATGGAATCATTCTTTGTGTGAGGGTATTTGATCACCTTTGTTGAGCTTGAACTTGCATTTGAAGCAAGTATTGTGGGCTTGAGATTCTTCGGTAATGGAGAGTCACAAATTGAGTCTTTGAGTGCACAATTGATCTTTGCATGAGTAAGTTGAGTCTTGTTATGTGCATTCATGATTGAGTCTTGTGTATCACTATTTGAGACATCCTATTTGAACTGCTAAACTTGAGTTTTACTTGAGGACAAGAAAAAGTTTAAGTTGGGGGTGTTGATGAGTCCACGATTTGGACTCATTTAGGGCTATATTTTAATAGATTTAGTGTCCTCAAATGCATATTTTGTGCTAATAACTGATATAACTCCTTGAATTTTAGGCATTTGGATTGAGGAACAAAGCATGAACACTAATGAGCAAAAAGGAACAAGGCAGTTGAAAAGGCAAAGAAAACAAGGCTTGAGGATCGCCTAATCCATTGGGCGAATCGCCGAACGACCTTGGCCTCGCCTAATGTTCCAGTGTGCCAAGTCCTAAAGGAGAAAATCAAGTAGGCGATCAATAGGAGCAGTGGGCGAGTCGCCGAACGGTTCCGCGATGCAGTGCCATATCGCCCAAAGTTACAGAGCTTGAAGATGCTGAAGGCCAAAGCAAAAAGGCGATGGAATTGACCAAAGGGCGGATCACCGAGTGGATCAGCGATCCCAACTAACTACGTCGAATTGTCCTTCGCAGGACACCTTTTGACAACTATAAATACTTGTTTAAATCTCTAGCTTAGTATCTGATCTTTTGTTGAAACATAATATTTTTTAGTTTTTGAAGTTTAGAGCGGAGAATTGAATGGAGAGATGATGTTTACGTAATCAAGACACAACTTCCAATGCAAGTGTCTATGATCGTACATTAGTAAAGTAACCCAACCAAGGGTTGGGGTCGAGTCCCAAGGGAGTGGGCTTGAGAATTAATAGAAAAATAAAATCAAGTTCTAATTAGTCATAGCTAAAAAACATTATCGAATATAAACATGTTAAATCAAAAGGGGGTGACACAACAATGTCAATTAATCATGGGAGTTTGTCACATGTAAGTAAAAACAAGCAAAGATACGAAGTGTACTAATCAAGGAGAGGGGATTTTTGGGATATGATAGGAATACAGGTTAGACTAGATCATTGGGTTTATGCTTTTGATAGTAATTTCGTTGAATATTTGTGAGTAGGCTAGACTATAGTGGGGGTAAGCTTTGTCTCGAACAACATACCACGAATCAAATGGGTTTCTCTCGAACACCCACTTGCTGCATGAAGAACAACCTCTGCCTTAGCCCACTCACTCTCTCGAGCTGAGTATGTGGGAGAAGGACTAGGGTTCACCCTCTCGAGCTGAACCTCATGTCGACCCTTTCTCACTGGCCATCAATTTAGTAGTCTTAGTTTTACGACCTTTCTCTCGAGCAAGCTGAAAACACAAAGGTGAAATCATATTTGCAACTACAATTTCATTAAGTTGCAACACAACTACTAAACAAAATCACATCTAAACAACAAATAAACTATTAGCAAGCAAGACCCAATAATTAATCTAATGCATATTCACATAATCACACCGGAAGAATTGGGGTTTTAGCTAGACATGTAAAAAAGAGAGAAATTTATACCAAAATAAGTTTGCATTCAAATGGGTATGAAGATTTTAGTCTCAAAACAAACCAAGAGTGAAGAATCCAGGAGACCCAAACCCAAATTGTTGGAGTTGAAACCCTTTGAACCTTCATGTTCTTTAAAACCCTCTCCAAACTTAGAACACAAAAATAGAAGCAAAGTCTGAAAAATTACTATTCCAAGGTAAAAAGTCGATACTAGAATAATAATTCTCAATGAGTATTTATAGTTTTCAAAAATCTGTGTTGTGAAGGATCACTCGGTGAAGATAGTCGGAATTGCCAATCAACTCGGCGATCTGCCCTTTGGTCTAGTTCATCGCCGTCTTGCGTTAGCCTACAACATCATCATGTTTTGGATCATTAGGCGACATAGTACTGTTTAGCGGAACTGCTCGGCGACACGCCGACTGCTCCTTTTCACTGCCGATTTGATCCTTTCCTTCAGGGCTCAGCACACTGGAGCAAAAGGTGAGAATAACACATTTTGGCGACTCGCCGTACGAGTTTGGCGATACTCATATATTTATTTCTTCGTTCTTTCAGCTACTTTTGTTCCTTTTTGCTATGTAGTGTCTATGCTTTCCCTCAAACTCCAAATACTTGAAACTTAAGGGTTTTCATCAGATATTGAGACAAAATATGCATTTGAGGACACTAATTCTATCAAAACATAGCCCTAAATGAGTCCAATTTGTGGACTCATCAACGCCCCCAACTTAAACTTTTTCTTGTCTTTAAGCTAATTTAAGTTCATCCATTCAAAAATGGTGTCTCGAATAGTGCTACACAAGACTCAATCATGAATGCACACAACAAGACTCAATTTACTTATGCAAAGATCAAATGTGCACTCAAAGATTGAAGTTGTGACTCACCAATATCAAAGAATCTCATGCTCACAATACTTGCTTCAAATGCAAGTTCAAGCTCAATCAAAGTGTTCAAATGCCCTCACACAAAGAATGATTCCATATTCACACATAATGGTTTACAATTTAAATCTTTGGAATCAAATGCAACACTCATATTTAGATGAACACAATGCGTACTTTCACCCATAGGTTTGTCCGTATTTTCTGATCAACATTTGTTTCATCTCACTCAAGATCAAAAAGGTCTTTTCAAGGCTTGTAATGGGGCTGAGTGCAAAGGTATGGTCATTTAGGCTTAGTGACTTTTATCCTCATGAGATATGGTATTCTCAACACTTTTTTTCCACTTCCTTCATCATTTTTGCTAGTGCTCATAAGTTATCCCATTAGTCACTTCTCATGGATTTTTGGAAACCCCATTTTCTTTATATCTTCACACTTTATTCCTCAATTTTTTCATTCTTTTTCTTTTTCTTTTTCGTTCTCGTTTCTCCTTTTTTTTTAATATATGGAGGGGTTCCAGTTTTTTCAACACCATGGGTTAAATGAGACTTTCCTTACACTTCTTGACTCTCCCTTTTATTTTCATCATACCCCCAACTTAGGCTTTTGGCCTAAATTGGCTATTCAATCAACCACAAATTAAGAGGATTATAGGTAGTGGATTGAGAGAGGTCTAATTTTCATCAAGTTTTTTCCAAAGAAAGGTAAGGCTCAAGGGGTGTTCAAAAGCGGTTTACACACTCACAAGGTAGGCCACAAAAGAGGTATATATCAAATTGGCTCACACTCTTATAAGTTGCCTAAGATCATATCAAGAGATAACATCACTTAGTTGACCGGACCAATGGGGAAAATTCTAGGATCCATCATGCATAGTTCACAAGTAAGCTCATCACACTAGGCATTGACACTACAAGTCAAACAACACTCCACACTTTCGCTAGTGTGCAATGATCATCACAAGAGAATCAATTTGATACTAGGCTAGTCATAACGAGATGTAAACAATTCATATATTATTTATGCAACTTCATTTGGCCTCATCGTAGCCTCACATTCATGTTCGTTTGATCATGAGCACTATTCAAGTCATCGGTATTGATTGGAACCGAGATTTAAATTTTGCACAAGAACATCCACATTCAACAAAAATTTGAAAGGGCAAAAATCATTTTGCAATTTAAAACAAAAGGAGCCACAAGCTCAAACATCCACAAAAATAGTATTAACACAACATTATAGTTGACAACCCAAATATATACACAAAACACGACTCACGAGTAGCACACAAAAGGTGAGCCTCACCCCACCACAATTAAAAAGAATTTTTCCTCAAATGCAAATAATAAAATATCCAGAATGTAAATTAAAGAAAGACAGAGAGGGAGGTAAAGAAGGGATCGTGTCTAATCGGTCGCTCCATCCGTCTGGGCTTCAATGCTTGGAGTGTTTTCATTTTGACTCTGGTTTTCATTGTCTCCACTTGCCTCAGTTGCTGCAGCGATATTAGCCTTATCCATATTGTCCAAATCGTGAGCTACTCCAAAGGCATATATCGCATTAGTGAACCCTCGAGCCCACGAAGGGACATTAGGGTCAATAGGAACCCTCCTACTAGAAATGGCTTTCTTGTTTTCACTTCTTGATTTGGGGTGATCTTTCGTCCCTGTATTTCTTCTGGAGTTTTGTGCCCTTTTATGCCATGGTGGCATATTTCTTCGTGCAACTTTTGGTTTGGACTTCTCTGCAAAACCTTGAGATAAAGCTAGAAAATATTCAACAAGCAAACTGAAGACCATCAGCCGCAGGCAGGCTTAGCAGTCCATTCGGTGAGTCTCTGAATACTTTCGGTGAATAAAAGGGTGTTCGCCGAAAGTTATAGTGCACAAGGGGGTAAGGGGTGCAGACAAAGGGCGAACAAGAAGACTTTCATTGAGTCTTCGAGTGCTATTACCGACCTTATGCTTCTCACCGAAAGGTACAGAAGCTACAACACATAAAGCATGATATCAAAGGCGAGGTAGGGCAACTAGGCAAACCGCTGAGTGGTTCGGCGAGCTTTCTTAGCTCGCCGAAATGACTCGTTGTGCCTATTATCAACCCAACTTCTGGAAATCAGCCCCGCAACCCTTGAAAATTTAATATAAGTTCTTACAACACAAATCCGACTTAGACCCGTAGCATAAAAGCACTCCCTATTGCAAATTAATTTAACTTAACACACTAGAAAGTGGAATTTCACCATTCAAGCAAGAGTTATAGATTAGAAATAAGCAATTAAGCAGTACGATCCAATTAGAGAGGCCCAGCTGAATTCAACAAGATTAATAGATTGTAAATGAGTACAATTTTGACAATATGAATGCGGAGTTTGAAGTACCAATGATTTATGCGATCAAATAGATGTTGAGATGCTAGGAAGCAATATAATCCAACTCGTAGCATAATTTGATACTAAAAATACTCCAAAAATGCAAGAACGGTAAAACTAGAGTGTAGATGTGAGTTTGGGAAGATGAAAAATTGAGGGAAAGGGGAATGAATTTGAAACTTTTAAACATTTGGCTGGAAAAACTGTCCAGTTTTTGCCCATTTGGTGACATTATTCCCAATCGCCAAACTATTTGGTGTAACGCCAAGTAGTCATTTGCCTCGCCAAATTTTACAAAACCTCCATGTATCGTGGGAGTCGAAACGACTGTCTCCGTCGAGATCGCTGACATGATAGGCGATTCTCCAATAATTTCCTGAGGTCGCCGAGTTTTACATACTCCAATGTAAATTGGTCTTGAGTCTAACAGTGGTCCAGTTCAAGGTCGCCGAACCCTTAGGTGATTTGCAGAATGGACCTGTAACTCGCCAATCTACACTTTTCGTTCACTCTCCACACTTCCATCTGCACAATCAACACACCATTATTTTATCAAAGCAAAATAAAGCAATAAATGGTTTTGGGTTGCCTCCCAAACAACGCCTTAGTTAACGTAGTGGCACAACACGAGTTAACACCTAAATTTCAATTTTTGGGTTAGCCAAAACATCACTTGGAAACCCCCTGCTTTGTGTCGGATGGAGATAAGATCACATGACCTCTAAAGGTTCTTGAGTAGCTGAATGGATCTAGAATGAAAACCAATCATTTGTTTCATCAATTTGATGTTCTCCTTCACTTTTTCCAGTACCCTATCATGCTCACTTACCTTGTTGAGAATGATTGAGAGCATTCCCTCAACATGTTTACCCTCATTGTCCTTGGGCTTTCTTCGCTCATAAGGGGGAACGTATATGTCCTTCCTTTTGCATTGGACTTCAATTTCCACTATCTCTTTGGTCAACTTATCCATCTTAGTCAGCAGTGCGACCAACATGAAGTCCTTCTCTACTTCTTCGTTTGCTTTAGCCATGTGATCAAGCAGGTGGGCTTCTATTGCATAGGGCTAATGTGTAATACCACCCGAAATGAGTCCGTCAACTAATGCCTTGTTTCCTGGACCAAGACTTCTGTTCAAGCAGTCTAGGAGGACTATATCGGGAATTCCATGAGTGGGGCATCAAATCAGAAGAGATTTAAACCTTGCCCATGCCTCATGAATCTATTCACTTTCCTATTGTTTGAAAGTTAGAATACGATCCATGAATATCATTACTTCTAATGGAGGAAACTCCATTTGATAACGAGTAATGCTTGATATACTCACCTCCCCTGTTTCAAAGCTCAAACAAGCAAAATACAAAACTGAAAATTAGGTAAGTAAAACTACAACTAACAAGAACAAAAACCCTACTTAACTACAAATTCTCTAACAACACCACTCCCCGCCAGCGGCGCCATTTTGATGTTTGCATAATTAAGACACAACTTTCAATGCAAATGTCTACGTTCATACAATAGTAAAGTAACCCAACCAAGGGTTGGGGTCGAGTCCTAAGGGAGTAGGCTTGAGAATTAATAGAAAAATAAAATTAAGTTCTAATTAGTCATAGCTAAAAAGCATTATCGAATATAAACATGTTAAATCAAAGGGGGTGACACAATATTGTCAATTAATGATTGGGGTTTGTCACAAGTAAGTAAAAACAAGCAAAGATATGAAGAGTACTAATCAAGTAGAGGGGATTCTTGGGATGTGATAGGAATACGGGTTAGACTAGATCGTTGGGTACATTCTTTTGATAGTAATTTTGTTGAATATTTGTGACTAGGCAAGACTATAGTGGGGTAAGATTTCTCTCGAACAACTTACCTCGAATCAAAAGGGTTCCTCTCAAACACCTACTTGTCGTATGAAAAATAGCTTCCGCCTTAACCCACACACTTTCTTGAGCTGAGTGTGTGGGAGAAAGACTAGGGTTCACTTTCTCGAGCTGAAACTCATGTCAACCCACTCCCACCGGCCATCAATTTAGTAGTCTTAGTTTTACGACCTCTCTCTCGAGTAAGCCAAAAACACAAAGGTGAAATCGTATTTGCAACTACAATTTCATCAAGTTCCAACACAACTACTAAATGAAATTACATCTGAACCACAATTAAACTATCAGTAAGCAAAACTCAACAATTAATCTAACCCATATTCACATAATCACACCCCAAGAATTGGTAGGGTTTTAGCTACCTATGTAAAAAAGAGAGAAATTTATACCAAAATGAGTTTGCATTCAAATGGGTATGAAGATTTTATTCTCAAAACGAGCTAAGATTGAAGAATCCAAGAGACCCACACCCATATTGTTGGAGTAGAAACCCTTTGAACCTTAAAGTTCTTAAAAACCCTCTCCAAACTTAGAACTCAAAAATAGAAGCAAAGTGTGAAAAATTACTGTTCCAAGCTAAAAAGTCCATTCTAGAATAATAATTCTCAACAAGTATTTATAGTTTTTAAAAATCTGTGCTGAGAAGGATCACTCAGGGATGTTAGTCGGAATCATCGATTAGCTCGGCGATCCAACCTTTGATCATCACCGTCTTGCGTTAGCCTTCAACATCATCGTGTTTTAGATCATTAGGTGACATAGTACTATTTGACGGAACTGCTCAGTGACACGTCGACTACTCCTTTTGCACCGCCGATTTGATGCTTTCCTTTAGGACTCAACACACTGGAACAAAAGGCGAGGATAAGACCTTTTGGCGACTCACCTAATGGGTTTGGCGATTCTCAGATCTTTATTTCTTCGTTCTTTTAGCTGCTTTTGTTCTTTTTTGCTAAGTAGTGTCCATGTTTTTCCTCAAACTCCAAATACCTGAAACTTAATTGTTTTCATAAGATATTGAGACAAAATATGCATTTGAGGACACTAATTCTATCAAAACATAGCCCTAAATGAGTCCAATTTGTGGACTCATCAAGAGACAATATTTCCTTAGCTTTGAATATTTGAAGATTTCCATTTCTAAGAATTTTGAAATGGGTATTGAAGATTCTTCATCTTAGACCTTTGTAAAGAGAATATCAATCATACCCAATTGATGGAAATACAACTTGGTAACGATTTTTACCTTTTTACTATGTCTAGCTAAAACTCCAATTTGTGGGGTGTGATTATGTGATTATGAGTTGATTTAACTGCTGGGTATTATTAATTGATAGTTTATTTGCTGTTTAAAAGTGATTTCGTTTAGTAATTATGGTTGAATTTAATGGGTTGTAGTTGAAAATACAATCTTAACTTCATGTTTTTGGCTTGCTTGAGGGAGAGGTTTTAAAACCAAAATTACTAAATCGATGGTCTGTGGGTATTAGGTTATCATGGGTTAAGCTCAAGATAGTGAACCCTAAACCGTTTTCCACACATTCAGCTTGAGAGAGTTAATGGACTAAAGCGAAGGTTGTGCTTTATTGTTGCTTATTGGTGTTTGAGAGAAACCAATTTGATTCGAGGTAAATTGTTCGAGAGAAAGTTTACCGCCACTAAAGTCTAGCATATTTACTGATTTGTAGTTGTTTACTATTAATTGCAACCCGTTTGTTTACCTTAGCCCATAATCCAATCACATCCCAAGAATCCCATCTCCATATTCGTATTTTCGTGTTATTTGTTGTTTTAGTTGATAATACAAACAAACCCCTTGATATTTGACACTTGTGTCACCTATAATTTAAACCATGCGTTTATTCGTAATTTTTTTTAGCTATGATTAACTAGAGCATATTCTTACTTGCCTATTGATTCTCAATTATGAACCACTCCCTTGGGATTCGATCCTAACTCACTTAGTTAGGTTATATTACTACTCACGATCGTTGGCACTGATTATTGGATGAAGTGTCCTGATACGTGAAATCACATGATACTATCATTATATGTTTATAAACAAAAGTATATATAAAGAGATATTAAGTGCACTTATTATGAATGAAATCTAAATGATGCATGTGTAAAGTCAATGTGTTATGTAGAACTCATTCACAATAGTCTTTTTCAATCCTCCTTCCATTTTATTTCTCTTTTTTATTCTTTTCACATCAATTTTAAACTTCTTTATCAATCATTTTTCAAGTCCACAAAGAGAGTAAAATTCCACCTTATACACTTAAGATTCACTTCAAGTCAATAAATACTTAGAACACGAATCGAGTCAAGAAAACTAAATAGTAGCTCGCTTCGGTTTCACAAGGGCGACATGAATGGAGAAGTAAAACCTTCCATCACTTCTTGTTATTCTCATTAACCCTTGGTTGTGGGAGAGATGAACCTTCATTTTAATCTTTAATATTCTTATACAGCGCTGCTCAACCAATACAATAAATCCAAATCTTGACTAAAACAATACCAAAACCTATTGAATATAAATAATCATGGGGAACCTATAGTTAAATTGACGATGGATGAGTGTAGGAGAATAAAAAATATTAACAAAGAAAGTGTCACTCCCCGAGGCTACCCCCTTGATGTAACACCGGACATAGAATCACAAGTGACCCTAAGCTAGCCCTGTATCTGGCATATATCAAGCATACTAATAATAACTGAATAAGAGATGCCATGCAGAAGCTAAAACAAGAAATAACATAAAGATGGGGAATACCCAATACTGATCTAAATATATATAAATCTACTAAGAGTTCAACGATACTGAACATTCCCTCAAATCTAAAAAGAAATCTAATATTATGTCTAAAAAGTCTCTACTGACTAGAGTTGCTGGGACATGCTCCCAGCTAACTCTAGCAAAACTAAAAACTCAAATAAAAGACTGAATATGAAAGACATGTCTATTGTCCTCGAAGTATGAGTAATCACCATTGAAGCTACTGAATAGGGATCGGGAACCGATCTATGCATGATCTGGATTCTAAATACCTGAACCTACATCATGAAAGGATGTAGCACAGAGTATACATTAGTACTTGGAATGTATTGAACATGCAAGATATAAACAATAGTTGAATAGTGTATAAAAGCTTAACAAACATAACTAAGCAATGACATAATTTGAACCAAAACATAGATATTGAAATATAACTAAACACTGAACTAAATGCAATGACCAAGTACTAATCATGAATTTAACATGTTGAGACTGAATACTGAAGTATAACTGAAAACCTGGTCAAATACACTAGAGTATGATTGTGGGAGCTACTATTAACTGACATAAAACCACGTGAGCTAACCATAAAGTCTAATGTATATGCCCCATCGAGAGGACCCAATATACATTTCCAGGGGTATAAAGGCATGAATGACGTGATCACTAAATCTAAGGCCCAACAAAGGGGACTTATAAACCTACGGGGGTACATAGTTCTGGGACTATGAGGGTATGTTGTACCCTAGTCCAACTCGGTGCTAAGTCTACTCCCTATTGGAAATGTGTACGACATAACATAACTGAAATACTGGATAGCTCAATATTTTGACATGCAAATCTAAGAATGCAACATTTAGGTACTGACAATGAAACATTCAAAATTGGAGAATGTATATATTTTTTACTGACTTATAAAGTGTAATTCATGACCTAAGAGAATCTACACAACTAGGGTTTTGAGTTTCATGGAAGGAACAAAGCAACGATTTCACGAAAACATGGTAATCTGATATAGAATACTATAACAGCTAAATCAAAAACAATATCTAAGGTTTTAGAAACTTTAGGTCTAAGCAAGATACAACGAATCAAGAATCTAATTGAATTCTAGGGACCTCGTGGATGAAAGGAATCCACTAGTGAATACCACATACCTGGTGATGAAATTAATGGAGAAATACTTCGATATCGGGGCTCGAACTTAAGAAAAACTATTGTGTGTTCTTGAGGGGTTGGTGGACTATTTCTCCTCTTTTTTGCACTAAGTTCTTGTGAATTTTGGTGATTGAATATTTTGATATATTCTGACAAAATCCTTCAACTTAAATTGAGTAAAGCAACATAGTTTAGGTGTTAAAAAATGCAGTTAAAATGTCCAACACATAGGGAAAATACCAAAATGACCCTAACTTAAAATCTGACGAGGCCATCGATGACCACTTAACAATGGACTGTGGACTGACCGATGGTTCATCCTGGTAAGGCATCATTTGGCGTCTGAGGCTGGGTCCTAAGGGTCACCATCAAAGGACCTGGACCACGGATTGTAGTCTCACCTACGGTCTATAGGTCTTGCCATGGGTCATAACTTTATGGGGACTTTTAGGTGGCTAACCACGGACCCTATCTAAGATTTGTGGCCCACATCATAGGCCATGGTTTGGCCTCCGTTGGTGGCACGTGCAAGTCCTAAAAATTTACATTTTGGACCTGCTGGAATCCTGGGTGTTACAGAAAAAAAAAGGAAAAATAACAAGGCTAAGTTGCGTTGGTTTATAGAATAATGACTACAATATGAATACATAGATTCATGACTTAAAAAGCTAAAGAAAAGGAGTAAAATAAGTTAACCTTATATCATATAACTAAAGCCTAAAATATAGAAACCGACTAATAAGATTCTACCCAACACTACATCCTTATTTATCTGAACTTAATCCCATTTTAAAGTTTTATGCTGAGAAAAAATAAAGTCGAACTAATCTCTAGTATTTGAGGCACTACTTACAACACTCCTCCTTGACTCAAGAGCATCAACATCTAGTCTTCTTCTATGAAACTCAAATCATGCTCTAGGTAGGGCCTTGTATAAAATTTTAATAGTCTGAAAATCAGTTTTGTAGTGCACTTGTCTATATCTCTATTCTTTTTCACCTCCCTCAAGAGATAAAGCTTGATATTGAAGTTTTAATTCTTTCCTTGTAAAAAGGGATTATTTGCAATTGAAATTGTCGGTTGATTATCAACAAAGATTTCAGTGCTCTTTTTTACTCCAAGTACAAATCAACCAATAGCTCCCGAATTCAAAAGAGCTTTATTCGTAGCTGAAATATACTCTACTTCAGCTCTAGATTTAGCCACAACATCTTTCTTCATTGAACACCAAGAGAACATTCCATAAAAAAATGAAAGTAGTAACCTGAGGTGTTTCTCCTATCAACTAAGCTATCTCCTTTGATACTACTATCCACTACTTATGTTTGTCTTCAAATGTTCTCTGATATCTCTCCATCCACACTGCATGGAAAATTCAGTGTACACCAAGCTGAGGAATTGAGCATTATGTGTCTTGCCTTTTTGTGTTAAGAATAATCCTCTAGGAATGTTGCTCCCATGTTGTTGCTTGATATGTTGATATGTTCATCCAGTTTAGTAATCTATGGAACATGCTTTTAGTTAATTGAAAGGATATAAATAGGTGATCTCCCGACTCCAAATCTCTTTGACAAAGTTTACACTTGTGGTCAGCGTCTATGCCCATGATGTAAATCTAACTATAGTTAGGAGTCTATTTTACAATTGCAACAAAAGCATGAATATAGATTTAGGTTGAGCTGCATTTGCTAACATCATACCTGTCCAGGGAACTCTATCTCTCTCCCCAATAAGTTGTAAGTAGATCATCTTGATGGTAATATTTGAATGTCAAAGTAATTGTGTTTTTTCAAGTAAACTCCTGGCTACTATAATCTTCTTAACCATCAAAGATGCCAGCTGTGGTAGTCGAGCTAATATGATATGATGGTTGTTGATGTAGAAATTGTGAATCCAACTGATCCAAAGCTTATCAGCTTTATGAGCTAACTCCCAACCTGACTTTGTTATTCCTTCCTTCTTCCATATTAGTGGGTTAATAAGATTTAGTCGACCTGTAGACTTGGGAAGGTGCATCTTGTCCCGCGCTATTATGGCCCGCTTTATAATTGTTACGCCCCGAGAGTACCCCCTAGACATGACCAGTGTACTTGACCCCGAAGGAGTATCATACAAGCCTCATAGCATTCACAACATTCGATATAAGGAAAAATAGAGCTAAATTAAAACTTTTCTTTTACGATCGAAGACATCTTTCATTAAAAATTAAGCAAAAGATTTTCTAGACTTTATATACTATAGCTCAAACCATTTAATACTTTGAATACAACATTGGGGATTAGCCCATACAAAAGCTTAACAAAAACTAAAAAGACAAAGGAACACAATGAGTTTTGTCCTCGAAACTATGAGGACTCAACAAGGCTTCATCCTCAAGCAGCTTAGCAACCTATCCTACAAGCATAAAACACCAATATCTCCAAACCCTACACTTTGGTAAAAAGGGAGAAGAAATATGGGTTAGGACATTAAATGTACTAAGTATGAAAGCCATGCAAAAACATGCTTAAAACGGACATTTATTTGGAAGTCATGCTTTTATGCCATTTTGGTAAAACTTCATGAACATTGATAAAAGAGGCATAATATTCAACCACAACCAACATACAAGTCATTTAAACCACATTAGAACATACTCACACATAAACCTTTACCTTCACATTAAACCTTCACCTCAAGTAACCCTCAAGCTATACTTTGTGCAATGTATAAATAGCGTCCCATAACACCATCCACACCAAAGTACCACCTTAAGTCACCAAAAATGAACTTACCATTCATCCTTTCCACCTTTACACAATAAACCATTTAGGAAACATAAACATTACATGAATCACATCATCACATTAAGACCAACATCTAAGACTACTCTAAGTCATACTTGTACAATGTGCAAGTAGCATCCCATACTACTAGTCACACTAAGTACTCCTTAAAGACACAATAGACAAGGCATATTCATATTCATTAAGTCATGAAAAGAAAGTAACTCATAATACAATCCCAGTATAGCATGCATCTTTACATTAAACATATAACCATTTAAGTTACCTATTCTTCATTAGCTTCATTAAGAATACCTTCATTCATTAGACATTAAGCCCACACTCTTATTAACATCATTATAAAGCTCATTCATTTCATTTAACATTATAAAGGAGCACACCATGACCCCTCTCAAAGTCTACTTGTGCAATGCATAGATGGCGTCCCATATCACCACCCACACTAAGTAGTGCATCCTTGAGAAGCCGTAGTTCATTGACATTCTTGTGGGGGTAAGCCTTAACCGACATAGACCATGTGAGCAATTCATGGAATCTCGATGTCACCCTCACCGGATAAGAAATTCCTACTTGCTTAAGGTAGGACCATTGTTTTTACCTTAAGTGCATCAACTAGCTAGACCTATGTGGGCACATAGTTATGGGATAGGGAGATTGCTACTAGATACCCCGCCTCAACTCACGGATGAGCATACATCTCAAGAGGTTGCTACTAGATACCTCACCTCAACTCACGGATGAACATCCACCCCATTTCATATCCATTCGATGCTTAGCATTATTCCCCATAGAGTACTTAACATTTATTACATTAGTTCAATATGGAATAAGAGATTGTTACTAGATACTCCGCCTCAACTCATGGATGAGTATCTATCTCAAACCTAACATTCACTAAAATGGGATATAGGGATTGTTACTAGAAACTCCGTCTCAACTACCGGATGAGCATCCATCCCAACCCAACATTCATTCATATGAAAGCTCATAGATTTAGAGATGAGAATAGCGTTTCACCTAAGAATACCCTTATTGTGAGAATGTCCTTTCACAATAAGTTATTATCATTCATTATAGTACAATTGAGAATAGCCTTTCAATAGACTCATCATTATTAACATTATCATAGAACTTCATTCATTATTCATTCATGAGTGTGTGTGAACATGTGAGAATAGCCTTCCACATATATCATCATCATTCATAAGGTCAACTTAGAATATACTTTAAATCACCACATACTACATTCTAAACATGATCATCATAAATTCATTGAAATCACACACACATACTTCACTTCACAAGCATACATAGTAATTAAACTCCTCCACCTTTCAAGTGGATCAACATCTCTAGGGCAATTCTACTTCAACATGAAATTAGGTCATAACTTGCTCTTTCAATGCCATGATCAAAAAGCACCAACACACCAACAATTTACTATAATTAAGGAATGTATAATGATATAATTAACAATCTAAATCAATCTAGGCATAATCCATCAACATTCATTCATGATCAATAAATCCACTTCATAAGGCACAATTTAGGAATTGCGAGAATTCATGGATTCATAAAGTGTTTTCATCATAAATCATCAATTAAACACCAATACAATAATAATTTGTCATTAGAAACAATTTGAAAATGTTTGATGAAAGAACCCATGAGATTGAGTAAAACCCTAGATGTACTTTGAAATCACCTATGATTTGGCTCCTTGAATGAAAAGTTTGACAAGGATAAAGACTACCATACCTTGCTATTGATTCCCCACGAAAATCTACTCAATTAACCTTCCTCTTCAAGCCCTAAGTCTTCTTTTTCTCTTGGTCTTCAATGGAGTTCTAGAGAGAAGATATTTGAAGAGGGAGGGGTTTTGATTTGGAGAAATTGAATAATGAAATCTAAAATAGGGTTTTAATGTTTTAATACTCTTAAAATACCGTAATAAACATAAAATAACTATCCAAATACTTATTAGGACTTGGGGTGAATTTATCAATCCACCCCTAGCTAGGCCGCACCTTGACACCAAACACAGACCAAAGTCACGCCCTAGAGTCACAGACTGTGAGTCCATTCATGGACAATACTGTTGGTCCATGGTCTGGGGCTGCAACTTGGCTTGATGGGTCTTTACCTACGGAGGCCGTCCACGGGGCGTGGATGGACCTACGGGTCGTGGACCCCTTCATAGTTCACCAAGTCTTTGGCAACATTCTTCATTTGGGGCAGCCTTGGGGGTTAAGCTTAGGGCCCTCTTCAAGGACCTCTAAGGGGGGTCCATGGGGAGTCGTACCTTGACATTTAACCTTTAAACCCCTCAGACGTCACACCAAACTCAAACATACACAAGTTAGGCTCTAGTTTCACCTATTCATTTTCTAGGTCATTACATTATCCCCCACTTAGGAACATTCGTCGTCGAATTACACTTTAAACACATTTAGGGGTAACAACTCAAGACTACCAGCCCATCAAGCATGCAACATCATAATCAAATGCACACAACTAGGAGGAAACATCAACTCCACATCAACATACTTCATGCAATTCAAAAGACTAGGAACTACATCTACAAACTCATTATGCGTCAAAACTTCATCATTTCTCATTTCATTGGAGGAACTTCCTTCTCCAAATCACATCATGCTCATCATAACAACATTAGGCACATTATGCAATTGCACTCAAAAACACATTTAGGCATGTTTAACATTTCACCTGATGAAACATATAGACAACTCATACTAGATGCAAATTTAACATGAGGAACACAATCACATAAGCTCATTTTCTCATCTAAATATGTATTCATCATGAACATGCACATCATAAGAAGACCATGGAAACACAATATCACACATGACTCCAAGACATGAAACAAGCCAAAAGGAACTTTTTGTCTTAGGCTTGAATAGGCATATAGAGAAAGAGGTAATGATATCGGAACTCTCAATAACCTTTCTACTCAACATACTATCCCCCACTTAGGAGAAAGCTCATACTAGATCTTTTAAACTTCACTTCTTCCTATTCTAAGGTCAGAGCAAAACATCACTAAACCTTCACACTCATCACCCAAGGTGATTATATACCAAGGTGAATTGCATTTCTACCTCTCTTAGAGGAGTCTACTCTCTCAACACATCAAGGCATCACTTAAGTACCACTATTCATCAACTCTTTCAACATACCTCAAAACTCATCTTGACAAGCTAGGTTCTACCAACAACACAGATAACCAGAAGGCAACCCATTCCTACTAAAGTCAACATCACAATCTACCATGTCAACTCTATCAAGTCACATAGCCATAGTTGGTATCACAACCAACCTTCCTCCCTCACACCTTCTAGCATATTCCTTCAAGTGGTCATACACTAAAGACCATCGAATAAGTAACAAGAGAGAGACATTATTGAGTTTATCTCAGTGACATGACTTAAAGAATGAAGAAGTGAAACTTTCTTAACACCCAATAGCCTTATATTCATGAAGTGGCGCGCGTCACATTATGAACAAGACTCTACTAGATATGGTTTGAGACATCCTAAAACCATTCAAAAATCTTGTGCTTTGATACTATGTTTGTCACGCCCTGAGAGAACTCCCTAGACATGACCGGTGTACTTGACCCCAAAGGGGTCTCATACAAGCCTCATAGCATTCACAACATTTGATATAAGGAAAAATAGAGCTAAATTAAAACTTTTCTTTTACAAACGAAGACATCTTTCATTAAAAATCAAGCGGGCAACTTTCAAAACTTTATATACTATGTCTCAAACCATCTAAGACTTTGAATACAACATTGGGGATTAACCCATACAAAAGCTTAACAAAAACTAAAAAGACATAAAGGAACACAATGGGTTTTGTCCTCGAAACTCTGAGGAATCACCAAATCTTCATCCTTAAGCACCTTAGAAACCTATCCTTCAAGCATAAAACACCAATATCTCCGAACCCTACACTTTGGTAAAAAGGTAGAGGAAATATGGGTTAGTACATTTGATGTACTAAGTATGAAAGCCATGCAAAAACATGCTGAAAATGGACATTTATTTGGAAGTCATGCTTTTATTCCATTTTGTTAAAACTTTATGAACATTGATAAAAGAGGCATAATATTCAACCACAACCAACATATAAGTCATTTAAACCACATTCGAGCATACTCACATATAAACCTTTACCTTCACATTAAGTCTTCACCTCAAGTAACTCTCAAGCTATACTTTGTGCAATGTATGGATAGCGTCCCATGCTGCCATCAACACCAAAGTATCAACTTAAGGTCACCAAAAGTGAAGTTACCATTCATCCTTTCCACCTTTACACAATAAATCATTTAGGAGACATAAAGATTACATGAATCACATCATCACATTAAGACCAACATCTAAGACAACTCTATGTCATACTTGTGCAATGTGCAAGTAGCATCCCATACTACTACTCACACTAAGTACTCCTTAAAGCCACCATAGACAAGGTACAATCATATTCATTAAGTCATGACAAGGAAGTAAGTCATAATACAATCCAAGTATAGCCTGCATCTTTACATTAAACATATAAACATTTAAGTCACCCATTCTTCATTAGCTTCATTAAGAATACCTTCATTCATTAGATAATAAGCCCACATTCTTATTAACATCATCATAAGAGCTCATTCATTTCATTTAACATTATAAATGAGCACACCATGACCCCTCTCAAAGTCTACTTGTGAAATGCATAGATGGCGTCCCATACCACCACCAACACTAAGTAGTGAATCCTTGAGAAGCCATAGTTTATTAACATTCTTGTGGGGGTAAGCCTTAACCGACATAGAAAATGTGAGCAATTCGTGGAATCCCGGTGTCACCCTCACCGGATAAGGGATTCCTACTTGCCTAAGGTAGGACCATTGTTTTTAGCTTAAGTGGATCCATTAGCTAGACCTATGTGGGCACATTGTTATAGGATAGGAAGATTGCTACTAGATACCCCGCCTTAACTAACAGATGAGCATCCACCCCACAGAGTACTTAACATTCATTACATTATTTCATTATGGAATAAGAGATTGTTACTACATTCTCTACCTCAACTTATGGATGAGTATCCATCTCAAACCTAACATTCACTAAAATGGGTTATAGGGATTATTACTAGACACTCTGCCTCAACTCTCGGATGAGCATCCATCTCAACCCAACATTTATTCATTGGAAAGCTCATAGATTCAAAGATGAGAATAGCCTTTCACCTAAGAATCCCCTTATTGTGAGAAAGACCTTTCACAATAAGTCATTATCATTCATTGGAGTACAATTGAGAATAGCCTTTCAATAGACTCATCATCATTAACATTATCACAGAACGTCATTCATTATTCATTCATGAGTGTGTGTGAACATGTGAGAATAGCCTTTCACATATATCATCATCATTCCTAAGGTCAATTGAGATTATATTTTCAATCACCATATACTACATTTTAAACATGATCATCATACATTCATTGAAATCACACACACATACTTCACTTCATAAGCATACATAGTAATTAAACACCTCCACCTTTAATGTGGATCAACATCTATAGCACAATTCTACTTTAACATGAAATTAGGTCATAACTTGCCCTGTCAAGGCCATGATCAAAAGTCACCAACACATCAACAATTTTATACAATTAAGGAATGTATAATGATACAATTAATAATCTGAATCAATCTAGGCATAATCCATAAACATTCATTCATGATCAAGAAATCCACTTCATAAGGCACAATTAAGGAATTGAGAGAATTCATGGGTTCATAGAGTATTTTTATCATAAATCATCAATTAAACACCAATAAAATCACAATTTGTCATTAGAAACCATTTGAAAATATTTGATGAAAGAACCCATGAGATTGAGTAAAACCCTAGATTTTTCATAATTTGAAATCACCTTTGATTTGGCTCCTTAAAAGAAAAGTTAGAAAAGGATCAAGACTACTATACCTTGCTATTGATTCCCCACTAAAATCTACTCAATTAACCCTCTTTAAGCTCTAAGTGTTCTTCTTCTCTTGGTCTCAATGAAGTTCTAGAGAGAAGATATTTGGAGAGGGAAGAGTTTTGATTTGGAGAAATTGCATAATGAAATCTAAAATAGGGCTTTAATGTTATAATACTCTTAAAATACCTTAATAAAAATAAAATAACCGTCCAAACACTTATTAGGACTTGGGGTGAATTTACCAATTCACCCCTAGCTAGGCCGCACCTTGACAGCAAACACAGAACCAACTCACGCCCTAGACTCACGGACCGTAAGTCTATTCACAAACAGTACTGTTGATTAGGGTTTGGGGCTGCAACTTGGCTTGGTGAGTCTTGACCTATGGAGGCCATCCACGGGGAGTGGATGGACATACGGGGCGTGGACCCCTTCCGTAGGTAACTAAGTCTTTGGAAACATTCTTCATTTGGGGCAGCCTTCGCATTTAAGCTTAGGGTCCTCCTCAAGGACCCCTAAGGGGGTCCATGGGGAGTCGTACCTTGATATTTAACCCCTAAACCCCTCAAACCTCACACCAAACTCAAACACACACACATGTTAGGCTCTATCACCTATTCGCTTTACGGGTCGTTATAGTAATAGTGTTGATTCTTGATCAAATGTAACTTTTCTAGTAGGCCTCAAATAGCATTATATCTTAGAGGGAATCACAAAAAATTAAGCCAAACTAGTTATGTATCTGTAGAGGAAAGTTTTTTGTTAGTTCAAGAAGAGATTCTTGCTACAATTCTAACAATAAGAGGATCCCATTCGCCGACAGGCATCTTGTTGGTGGATAGATGTATACCTGGATATTTGAATGGTAATTCCCCAAGGGTAAAACCAAATTGCAGTAATAAGCTCTCTTGTATTTGCTCATTGATGCCATCAAAGTAGAAAGAGCTCTTACCAATGTTTTCTAGGTTTAAGGCAGCAATAGAAGGTTGATCACCTCTTGCAAACAATAGATGATCATCTGCAAAACACAAGTGAGTAATAAAAAGTTTGGAGCTGTTGAGATAATACTTGTACTGTCTATTTGCTTTGAAATTACCTAGACATCTGGTCAAATACTCCATAGAAATAACAAACAAATAGGGAGAACTAAGGTCTACTTATCCAACTCCCTTAGCACCATAATAAGGTTCGGTAGGCTCACCATTTACTATGATTGAATAGTGAACAGTTTGCACACACTCTAAAATACACTGAATGAATCTAGTAGGAAAGCAAAGTCCTTCCAATATCTATTCCACATATCTCCACTCTACAGAATCATATGTTTTATATAGATCAATTTTGATTGTGCACCTGGGTGAGATATGCTTTCTAGCATAGGCTCTCACTAGTTCATTGTCCATAATTATGTTGCAACTATTTTCCTACCAGGATCAAATCCAGATTGTGCTTCACATAATATGGTAAGCATAACTTGCTCAAACCTGGTAGCAATAATCTTGGAAATTATCTTGTAAAGGGTAGAGTAGCAGGCAGTTGGCCAATAATCTTTGATATTATTTTTGTACAACAATCTTGGGAATCAGGCTTATCATAGTGCAATAAATAGGTCTGTATTTTTTTCCTGATTGAAAAAAATTCATTACTGCATCACAAATATCCTTTTGAATTGTTCTCCATGATTTTAAAAATAAATATGCATTGTATCAATCTACTCAAAGAGGTTTATCATCTCCTATTGCTTTCAGTTCTTCATATACGTCTTTTTAAGTGACATTTTTTTATAACTCCACTCTTTGAGCATGAGAAACAGTGGGACCCTTCTGTATTGCATGTATGTTGACACCAGGAAGAATTGTTTTGGTTGTTCCCATAAGTCTTTTATAAAAGTCCATAACCTACTTTTTAATGTTGTCCAGATCAGTCAGTTTAATCATTGTGATAGATTTAAGCTCATGTATTTGTTTCCTAGTATTCCTCTACTTCATCACTGCATAAAAGTATTTATTGTCGGCATTTCATAGCTTTATCCAGAGGGATCTTTATTTCTATCATAGAGAACTTTCTTCAATATTACTCAATCTTTCAATGTCCTGCAAATATTATGTTTCTTTATGTAGTAGATCATCTGAGCATTGTGAAACTATCTGGCTTTGGAGCAGGGCAATACACATTCTGGGTTTTGACCTGGTCAATATCCATTTTGGCTTTGGAGATCTATTCTGTAATATTCAAGAGTTCCTCCTTATTCGGTCTCTTAAGCACATGCTTTAGAGTTTTGAGTTTTTCCCACACTTTTGCCATCTTCCTTTTTGGACTTTGTTTATTTTAGACTGATGGTACAATATTATCAACTGTTTAATGATCACCCCAAATATTAAAGAATATAAAGGAAGTTTTGGCTCTCCATATAACCTTTTCAACTTTAGTAGGATGGGAGAATGATCACATGTATTAGGAAGATCATACGTAGTAATTACATATACCCATTGGATCGATCATCAAATCTCAGTTCCTAAATACTTTATAAATCTTTCTATAGATTCTATTTGTTCCTAACTGTTTATTGCTCCATGTATAATAATCTCGCCTCCAAGATAGTTCATGCATTTGTATATCTTGGATGCACTCAGTGAAATCTCTTATATCTACAGATGTGACAGGAGCCCCATATATTCTATCATTCTGGTAAAGTGTACCATTAGAATCACTTGTTTTTATCCATGGTTGTGAGACACCTTGGCTAATCTCTATTAACTTATCCCAAAAGGATTTTCTCTTTTCTATAGTATTGAATCCATACACGACATTAAAAGAGAAACTAAACATCACTAGTAGTGGTAGTAATGTGACAAAGTATAATTGGGAAGTAGAGCACATGTAAGTAATCGTGTAACAATTTTGATCCCAAACTATCCAAATCCTACCATTAACTACATCCTAATAGTTACGTAGGCTGTTCCAATTATGAATGATATGATTAGCTTCATTCATTGAATCATGTTTTTTAACTCTCATTTCCACCAATCGTCTAAGATTAATATGATTATTCTTAAAATAGTGCTTCAACTCCTTTTGATCGTGCCATTTATGAATACCTCACACATTCCAGATCATCCTATTCATTGATGGTATTTAGTAAGGTCTCCTTGTTTAGGAGCGTGTTTGTTGTTGCCACCTGTATCTCTCTGATCACTACTATTCCCGTTTCTCTGTGGTATAGTTCTTAATGTTGGGAACTTAATCAAGTCATACACTAGACCAATTTTTTTAGCTTCCTGAATTTGCTTTTGGAGAGGAGTGTTAGTATCAGTCTGATCTATGAAAGTTCCTTAAGGAGCATGAGAGCTAGGTCCTACAATATTTATTTTGCCATATGATGTTTGGGGGTGTTGAGCATGTTCTAGTAACCTCATTTTGATCTTTTGTGATTATCTCAGATGGAATGACACCTTTAGTCTTCCATGGTTGCTTAATCTTCCTCGGCTCGGGTCTCTTTCCTTATTTTTCTACTAGAGCTTTTATATCGTGTGGATGGAAGGAATGTCCAACAACAAAGTATACAGTACAGAAGTTAAGAGGCCGTTCATATACTAGTTGGTCCTCAAATTGATTACTGTTGGGATCCAAAATTATTATCTCTCCGGCAAGAATTTAGTGATATTCCCTTCTATCAGCATCCGTGTGAATGAGATTCTAGTTTGTTCTGTTGTGCACTCATTAGCCAAAATAGGAATCCCCATACACTTCCTATTCTACTTAATGATTCTCTCCCTAACAGGATAATGGCGAATTTGGAAATTTAATCCATAAGGAAATCAATGTAGGAAACTCTTCGCTGAAATCAGAATCCTAAGTCCAAGGTTTCATAATAACATGCTTATTATTCATTATGTATGGACAAAAAAAGAGTATTTTCATAATAACATGCTTATTATTCATTGTATATGGGCCAAAAAAGGGTACCTCATTCAAACCTTTAGTGGATTGGAATATGATTACGTAGTATCCTTTTTCATGGTAGCAAAGTTGTAGTTTCGCAGTGGATTGGAATATGATTACCTAGTATCCTTTTTAATGGTAGCAAAGTTGTAGTTCCACATCACAAGCTCAGAATTGCCCAATGTATCTCGTAATAGCATTATATCATGGTGTTTCTCTTATAAAATAGGCAACTAGAGCTGTATCCAATTGGTTAGTTTCTATCAACCACCTCTTGGATTTGTTGTACCACTAGTTGCCCGTTCAGAATTTCTAGTGGGATATACTTAAGACACAAACCACTGGTGGCTGCTCTATTATTAGTGAATAAGGAGGTCCAAGTAGGATCTTTTTGTGGATCATTAACCCCAACATCTACAATGTTGTTAGTAGGTGGAGATTATCCACTTCTTGCAGATATGGGTACCACTGTTCCATTGATTCCTTTGGTCTTCAAGTCTGTGTTACAATCACTATGCATTGATTCAGTTAGCGGGATGGAGCTTAGTTGTACCCTCCTCAAGGATTTATCTTCCCATGAGGAGGTGCTAGCGTCATGGGTGATGTTAACATTAGTGAGTAGTGTCGGTCTGATTTGTTTTCCCTTATCATCCTGGTTCATTAAAGGTGTAGAACTGTGTCTCACAAAGCTAGGTTGTTTTCGTAGTCTTCCTCGACCTCTTCTATGACCTCTAGCCATGGAAACCACTAGCGGCGCACGTTAAACTCACGTGACCTGCCTTAAGAATTAGTCTATTTTGTCTCTTTATTATTGAATAATGCTAATTCAACACAACTTTGGAATTTTGGTTTGATGTTGAAATTCTCAAGTAGTGACTAAATTAATTTTGGTTAATTTTGCAAAAGAAGAAGTTGAAGTTGTTGTGGTTGGAGCTGGTCCATCAGGTATAACTATTTCAGCTTGTTTAAACAAATTGATCGTAAAACATTTTTTATGCTTAATTTGTTCAAACAGGCTGAAGCAGCTATACTTGATGGACCAGCCCAAACCATAACGGCTTCAACTTCTTTTGAAATATTAACCATTGCAATTTCCAGATCCAAAAACCAATTCTTTCTTAAACACACTTGAATTGCAAGGGGGTTTCGTCGGAAGCCTTAGGAAGATTTCTCTCTGTAGGTAGAGCGATGGATCTAAATTTTGAATCTTGAACCGAAGAAGAAGCACTGTTAGTGTGTTTGCTCTACTTTTTGTGTCGATTGGAGGTTTCTGATTCCATTTCTTTTAAAGAAAATCTAATCTATCTAAAAGGACTTATGGTTTCAATGTTCTACTGAGGTGATGTCTAGATATATATTATAGAATTCTTTTTCTAAACCAATGGTCTTTTTCTTTGTGTAATAGATACAAAATTTAGTACCTTAAGTAACACCTGAACAACTTTATGTATATATTCACCAAAAATGAGAACTTTAAGACACATCCTAGTAAAGTGCATTAAAGATGTTGCGTCAATTGTACGCTCAAAAGAGTCTTAAATTTCATCTTCCAAAATTTTAGTCAAAGAAATCTAATGTTGGATTAGAAGGTAATTAGCCAAAGACGCTCAAAAGAATCTTAAATTTCACCTCTTGAAATCTTTCCTATTCTTTAAAACTAACTAGAACGATCCAACTTTTGCTATGATTAACCCGAACCACCGAAAAGCAGACAACGTATATAAAACAAGGAAATTATTCCAAGAATGAAACTTCAAATAATAATCATATTATATTATAAGTGGGAACAAAAAATGTTAAACATTGAATTACCAAATTATCCATTAAAAGTTGAGTAGTCATATTTTGTTATTCAATTAAGCACAAATCTTTCAATTTTTAGTATTAAGAAGTAAATTTACCTATCCATTAATAATAATATTTATTTAAAATGAAACAAAATAAAACAAATACATTCTTACTTATTACGTTCATTCAATGTGGTGAAATTGCTTTCATATTGCATAGTTATTGCAATATAAATTTGAATTTATATATATATATATATATATATATATATATATATATATATATATACTAGTTATTTGACACGTGCTTTGCACGTGATTACCAATTCTAAAAATATATGTTATAGTAAATAGCATTGCTTATATAAGCGAATATTTGAATAATAAGTTTAGCAATTAATAATATTGTAGATTCTTTTGTGAATGTTCAACGTGGATTTTATATATATATATATATATATATATATATATATATATATATATATATATATATCTTATTCATGCAAACCTATGAAGATGGTCTATGAAAAAAATTTATTAGTTAAATGCATTAAAGTATATATTTATTTCAATTTGATGAGGTTCAATCATGTAATTAGTCTTATCTCACTAATATTACCGTATAGACAATATTTGCTTTGTATATTTCTTGTCATCTAACCAGATGTGATTTGCATGTGTATTTCACGTTAAATTATTTAGATATAATATGAACATGTGAAGAGAACAACTACATTTTATATATTCACATATTTTCACATTTACTGTGAGTAATTTTTTTTTAAAAAAAAACTCGGATCATTTTAAAATAATATATTTTGAAGTTAGAAGATCTTGTTAATTTGATAATACATTTCTGAAATATATAATACTTTAATTAAATACAAATACCTTCCAAAATACAAATATATATTTATATTAATGAAAATATTTATCTCATAAAATTAACGATTAAATAAATAATAAAAATTAAGCTAATACAAACTTCAACTGGCGTTATTACAAGTCATATGAACTTTTCTTCGTGTCAAACACTGAAATATTAAGAAATAGTAAATAAGTAAAACAAAATGGTAATGTTTATATTGTAATAACTATTTTGAAGCAAACTTCATGAGAGTCTAAATCACATAAGTAGCATTGATAAATAAAATCATTCTTTTGTCTTGAGCATCAAAAACAAATCGCGACAATTATCTAAATTTTGGAAAAGATTCAGAAGCATATATCTACATAACAAGAGAAATTATTAACAAAAACAAATGAATTTAGACTACATCATATTAACTTCATATATTAGAAGATTACATAGTAATGTATTAGGCAAAAAAATAATTATTATATCATCAAAATAATTTTCCTCAAGTACTCGAAGTTATGGAATATACCCTCTTAGGATAGAACGACTTACTTCATCAAAATAGTGGTATCTCATATTATGCTAAACTTCGAACTCACTCTACAACAATAAATCACAAAAAAAATAAATTAAAATGCAAGAAGAAGAAGAGTAGATGATTAAAAATATTGTGGTTGAAAAATGAGAGGAATCCCCTCTATTTATAGTCAACAAAGGGTGGTATGAACAAATGTTTTTTGTGTCTTATCTGAAAAGTCATGACTTTTTCACGAAGTCACAACCCTTTGGAAAACCCACAACTTATTGAAAAAGTTACAACTCTTTGGAAAAGTCACAACTCATCGAAAATTCACAACCCTTCGAAAAAAGTCACAACTTAGTGAAAAAGTCGCAACTCATCAAAAAAGTCACAACCTAAGTTAGGAAATTATTGTAATTTAACATTCAATTTAGGAGTTCATGTGTTTAGGGTAATATAGAAGATTTACTGTATATTTTTCTTGTCATCTAACCAGATTTGCTTTGTGTGTATATTCCACGTTAAATTGTTTAGATGTAATATGAACATGTGAAGAGACTACCTTTTATATATTCACATATTTTCACATCTGTTGTGAAAAAAAAAACTCGGAACATTTTAAAATAATCTGTTTTTGAAGTTAGAAGATCTTGTTAACTTGATAATACATTTGTGACATGTATAATACTTTAATTTAATACAAATACCTACCCAAATATAAATATATATTTGTATTAATGAAAATATTTATCTCATTAAATTAACTATTATATAAATAACAAAAATTAAACTAATAAAAACTTTAACTGACATCATTACAAGTCATATGAACTTTTCTTCGTCTAAAATACTGAAATATTATGAAATAGTAAATAACTAAAACAAAAGGGCAATGTTTATATAGTAATAACTATTTTGAAGAAAAATTCATGCGAGTCTAAATCACATAGGTAGCAAAATAAAGTCATTCCTTTGTCTTGAGCATCAAAAACAAATCGTGACAATTCTCTAAATTTTGCAAAAGATATTCAGAAACATATATCTACATTACAAGAGAAATTATTAACAAAAACAAATGAATTTAGACTACATCATGTTGACTTCATATGTTGGAAGATTACATACTAATTTATATATAAAGCAAAAAAATAATTATTATATCTTCACAATTATTTTCCTCAAGTACTCGAGGTTATGGAATATACCCTCTTAGGATAGAATGACTTACTTCATCAAAATAGGGGTACCATATATTCCGCTGAACTTCGAACTCACTCAACGACAATAAATCACAAAAAAAAAATTAAAATGCAACAAGAAGAAGAGTAGAAGATTAAAAAAATTGTGATTGAAAAATGAGAGGAAGCCCCTCTATCTATAGTCAACAAAGGGTGGTACGAAAACATGTTTTTTGTGTCTTATATGAAAAGTCATGACCTTTTCGGAAAGTCACAATCCTTTGAAAAAGTCACACTTAATAAAAAAGTCACAACTCTTTTGAAAAGGCACAACTTATTAAAAAATTCACAATTCTTTGGAAAAGCCACAACTCATCGAAAAATCACAACCCTTTAGAAAAAGTCACAACTTATCGAAAAAGTGCTAGCTCATCGAAAAAATCACAACCTAAGTTAGGAATATTATAGTAATTTTACGTTCAAGTTAGGAGTTCATACTTTTAAGGTAAAATAGATATATGAACTTCAAATTAATAATATTTAGGAAGTCCGTGTGACAAACATGTCTATGGTCAAGAAAATCATTTATTCTTTTCCTGATCTTTTTAGATTTTCAATAAATTTCAAATTAACATGATACGTCTTGAAGAAAAAAATCAAAAGTCACTCTCTTAATTCTTTTAGTTACACTTTTTAATTATCTTAATCACACATTTTCCCCATCTACAATCATTTTATCTTTCTTGAACTTAATGTAGAAGTTGAAACATATTTGTTTCAATTAATAAAACATTGAAAGGAGATAATTTTCTCATGCATGAGGCACAACTATGACGTGGCAGACAAAAGTTGTATGAGGGCCCATTTATATATTGCCAAGTGGATCCATTTCAGAAAAATGGTCAAACTCCTCTTTCTCTCTCCTTTTAACGTTTTTATTCTCTTTCTTACCTTTTTTTACTTTTTTTCCTTTGTTTTTTTTTCTAACAATTGTTCCGAATTTTATACTTCCATACTTAAGTAACTTTAGTATGAAAAATATGAAATCCAAAAAATCTTGCCTAACTCATTCTATTTCTAACATTTTGATATTATTTTGCCATCTCAATATTAATTATTTATTTTATTAAAAATAGTTATATAAAATTATTTGTTAGTTTACAAAGATATAATTAATAACAATTTTAAATATGTTTCGAATCAATATTCAAAGTGTTGGCAAGAGTATTTTCTTCAGCAGTAGAATCATTAACCTTATTTTTTCCTTTGCTATTAGCAGACTCAATCTGAGTAAGACGGTGATCACAAATAATATGATTTTGTTTACGAAATTTAATTTCTTCCTTCAAATGTTCAATTTCTCCTTTTAAATCATCAAAAGAGGTATCACGAATAATCATGGTTTGTTTAGAAGAGAGTCTATTATGAACTTCAGACAAGGAGTAAGGAACAGAATAATTAAACTCATCTTTAACCTTTTTATCATTAGGAATATTAGATGAAGAGCTAGTTTTACCAGCAGCCAATTGAATGATCTTTTCACGAAGAGTATTAACCGTAACTTCTTTTAGAAGCTCTATCACATTGTCTGCAGTTCATAATAGACTCTCTTCTAAACAAACCATGATTATTTGCAATACCTCTTTTGATGATTTAAAAGGAGAAATTGAACATGTGAAGGAAGAAATTAAATTTCTTAAACAAAATCATATTATTTGTGATCACCGTCTTACTCAGATTGAGTCTGCTAATAGCAAAGGAAAAAATAAGGTTGATGATTCTACTATTGAAGAAAATACTCTTGCCAACACTTTGAATATTGATCCAAAACAAAATATGTTTTTAGGAATGAAGCAAATTGGTACAACTCATAAATGGTATGTTAAATGTACTATATTAATTGATAATACTTTTTCTATAACTAACATTGCTATGATTGATAGTGGCGCTGATGTAAGTTGCATTCAAGAAGGTCTAGTACCTACTAAATATTTTGAAAAAACAACTCATATGAATCTGCATCTAGTCATGCTTTAGATATAAAGTATAAATTATCTAATACTCGTATTTGCCAGAATAAAGTTTGTATTCCTCACTTCTTTTTCTTAGTAAAAAATCAGTTATACCCTCCTATTATTCTAGGAACTCCTTTTATAAATGCAATTTATCCTTTTACTAATATAAATGCTAAAGGATTTTCTACTACTTATAAAAATCAAGATATTAGTTATACTTTTATCACCGAGCCTATTTCTAGAGATATTAATGCTCTAATTGAAATGAAACAAAAGCATGTTGATTATTTACAACTTGAGATATTTAGTATGAATATATTCGATACTTTAAAATCTACTAAAGTACAGGAAAAGATTAAACTCATTTCTGAAAGAATGGCCATTGATATTTGTGCTGATCATCCTAGTGCCTTTTGGAATCGAAAAAAACATATTGTAACTCTTCCATATGAAGATGATTTCTCTGAGGAAAAAATCCCTACCAAATCATGTCCTTGTCAGATGAATACCGAATTGGTTGAATTCTGCAAAAAGGAAATTGATAATTTATTACGAAAAGGTTTGATAAAGCCTTCCAAACCGCCTTGGTCGTGTACTACTTTTTATGTTAATAACGCAGAAGAAAAAGAACGAGGTGTTCCCAGGTTAGTTATAAATTATAAACCTTTAAATAAATTTTTAAAATGGATTAGGTATCCTATTCCAAACAAAAGGGATTTATTATCAAGATTATATGATGCTAATATCTTTTCAAAATTTGATTTAAAATCTGGATATTGGCAAATCCAAATATTTAAAGACCATTCTTATAGAACGACATTTAATGTTCCGTTTGGACAATACGAATGGAATGTAATGCCCTTTGATTTAAAAAATGCTCTCTCAGAATTTTGACTAATATGATAATATTTAGAATTAGTGACAGCATCGGTCATTTGCTCAGGGGGTACAACAGAATCTAAAATCCAAGTGGTAGGAAAATTAATTTCTTCCCATTTTATAGGTCTTCTAGTAGTGACCTTAGATCTGGTGAAATTAGTTTCTACCAAAATAGTTTGATCAAAAGTATCATATAACTTACATCTAGGATTCAAAGTAGCAAGTAATTTATAATAGATTTTATACGACAAGCAAATTAATTCAGATCCAGGTGCATAGTTATAACCATGCGTTTTAACATTCAAAGTTAAAGCATCTAACATATTAGAATCAGTCAAAGACAACTGCAAATTGGGCTAAGCATTAAAATAAACTGGACCATAGGCCACCGTAGATTCTATCGAACCCATCAAGGATTGTCAAAAATTTAAATTCCTCGCATCTTGTAGAGCAGCTAAGAAAGTCTCTGGTAACCCTTTAAGATTTAAAGGTTTATAAGTGATTTGAACCATGCCAATATGCAAAAATTTATACTGAGATTTATATAATTCAATATCACGCTTATTTAATAAACGAATAGTTTGTTTGGATGAGTTTAACGCCAAGGATTGTTCAGTTGTTTTAATCAACTGTTTATTAGAAATCTTATCAAACCAACCATAATCATAAATGGTTTTTATATTAACTTTTGGAATAGTCCATTTGTTTAACAAATCAAGGTTTTAAGGTATATTTACCTCTTCTAGTGAAGTGCTTTTAATATCTTTTTGATCCATAAACAACGAGAATATATCTATGCCGAATTTCTTCACATCAATTATATATATACCATGAAAGTTTCAAGGCTCTGATACCAACGATACAGGATCACTGACCTGGCGGTGGTTCGCCCAGTCATAGATCAAGCAAGTCAATATCCTTAGAGGTAGTCCAACTACATAAGAATCGAAATACACAAGAATTTTAACATAGTTTCTCCAACTGCATGGTTTAATTATTTTACCCAAGCAAAGGGCTTGTCAAGAAGCTAATACATACTTTTATTGTGCCCATGTGTCTGATAGTTCTAATCGGGTATCAAGCGCCCTACTTATCAAACTCAATTTCGGGCTAAAAACCACAGCTCATCAGACGGAGTCATAAAGACAAAGCCAATAAAAGTAGTACTAGATCCTACTGTACCTCAATCTCAGAACCAAGTCGAGAAGCCATACTAAATTTTTTCTATATTTAAATAAAGCTTAGATCCGTTCATGGTCTATATAAAGGAGAAGTTAGTTATCCGACATAGATATAAATATTTAGCCGGACATAGTCACGACTTCTAGATCGGAGATATAAAAAGATTTAAAAATAAATAAAGAGAATTAAATTACCTTTTAACAATGACCAACAGGGCCGATGAGAAATATCAACAACTTTATTTACTTCCAGCAAACCAAGAGCTTTGCAAACTAAGAGAAACAAACAACTTAAAAAAAACTTTGAAGAGAGAGTGTTTTTCGACGCCTCTTCTTCAAACTACAAAAGACCTTATTTATAGAAGAAAAAGGGATCTATCTACAGTGATCTACAGTGATTTACAGTGACCATGGGTCCCTTATCAATGGGTCCCAAATGTACAGTAACAGCTTTTCTACTATGGATTAACAGTGTATCTACTGTTAATCAATAATGGTCATCTTGTCTTTCTTTTTCAACTCCCTAAGTAAACCTTCTGCTTTAGACAGCATATCTTCTGTCACGAGTTTCACTGATTCACAAGGTTGTGCCTTTTAAGCATCATCTGCGATATCATCACTTGTTTCACTTCTCATTGAAGTGTCTGATTTTTCATAGTGAGTGATATTGAGGAGTAGATTCTTCCTAATTTCATCCAAATACTCCTTTATCGTTTCTTCTTTATTTCCATCTTGAAAGGAAATTCTTCTGGCAATATGTTTGACGGAGTTGTCAGCAATTATTCCTTTGTGAGGAATAGTACCATAATCTTGGATTCTTTGAGAAATAGAGTCCAATAATTCTTGGCCATATAATGATTTAGTCATGGGATCCTTCTTCATTAATTTATCCCAGAAATTATTATAATAAATCCGATACAAGCATGAAATTTGTTCTTCAGTAAAAACTACTTTCAGGGTCCATTTATGGATCCATGGAATCGAGAATTCTATGAAGAAATAAATTTGTTCGATTTGTTATATATAACAAACATGATCTAAGTGGTATAAATCATTAAGGTTTGGTGAAACCTTAACCCAGTTTTTGTATAACTTTAAAAAGGGATCAGGTAAAATCTTTACCGTCGGTCCTTGGTATAACCACCAGTTCAAGAACCAATTAGGAATTGGGTCAACAAATATCTTTGCACACACCTTGACAAACCAAGTATGTTTATGCCTTTAATTGTTATAGTAAAGGACTTTGCTGAAAGCGTTAATATAATCCCAATAAGTGAAATTGGTAGGGATTTTATTGAGGCTGATCTGCCTTTCTTTCATCGAGGATATACCCCAATCTTCAATTGATATAATTTACTTTATGATCATTTTGGAGAAGTTATAAACGTTCTCACTGGTGTTATAACCAGAGAAGTGCTAAAATTTAATATTACCTGTATTTGTTAAAATGGTCTCGTAATACAAGCGGGTTTTGTATGACTCTTTTGGGAAGTATAATCCATTAAGTAAATATTGCCGAAATATCTTTCAGGGTTCTTCTTTTCTCTGTATCTCAGAGTTTTCAATAAGAAATATCATCTCTTTCTTTACTACCCTTTCATAGGATCTAATATCATCAACCTTTTTTTTTGCCACTAATGCAAAAGTATCACTTTGCTTTTGAGATAAATATGCTCTCAGTTGGGCGTATAATGAATTATTTTCTGAAATATCATCAAGATGTATCGAAGAAGTAGCTTCTTTTGAAGAGCTTGTTAGTTTTACCAAGCTCATTCCTCCCCTTTGTATAATTGGAGAGCTGAATGAGGATCCGTATGACGATCCTGATGTTTTTGAGGAGGATGATCTTCCCCTTCTGCGAGTATAACTGCCCATTTCTCTAGCCTTGGTTACCCAAGGAGGATCCATCCTGCAAACATATGATTTAGTTTTAATCATCTAAAAGGTCATAAACTTCAAAACAATAGAATCTTTCATAAAGTTCTTGTTCAATCATGTAATCAGCGATGATATCCATCATCATTCCGTCTATAATTTTCTATAAAATACGTTCTTGTACATCTCTATTAAGAGGAACTGCCTTCAAAATCGTAACCAAATCTTTATCAGGAAAAGAGTCAAGAAAACCCATTTTTAAGAAGAAAGATATTCTCTAGATAAGAAGTCTGGGAGAGAATTATCACTTCCTTTTTATAATGAATTTCGAAATCAAAAGGGGCTAATTGTGCCTGCCACCGAGCAAATATTAATTTTGATGCATCATGTTTAAAATCTTTATCAAACATATATTTGACTGATTGAGCTTCTGATTTTATCACAAATTTCTGATTGTAAAGATCATCCTGAAATTTTAAAACAATTTAACGATAGTTAACATTTTATGAGCTACTGTTGCATATTTTTTCTGAGCATCGCTCCATTTTCCTAAATGAAACCGAATAAGGTATTCATTTTTATCAGGCGGGTTAATCTGTTTTAATATTCCACCATAACCCATATTGGACGCATCTGTCTCAATGATCTTTGGCCAAGCAGGATTAGCAAGGGTTAAACAAGACAAAGATTTAACTCTTTCTTTAATAGTCTTTACATGATCTGTGAGACTATTAGTCCAAGGTTTCTTATGATCTTTTTTTAGCCTGTCATATAACAAAGCTAAATCACAAGACAAATTTTTGTAAAAGGGAGAAATGTAATTTAAACTTCCCAGAAACAGCTGCAATTGCGTCCTATCTGTAATAATATCAGGGAATTTTGATGCGAATTCAATAGATCGCTGAATAGGAGTCATTTTTCCTTGACAAATCAAATGACCCAAAAATCTAACTTCTGCTTGAAAAAGACTCATTTTAGGTTTAGATATGACCAAACCATTTTGAATAACTATTTTCTTGAAAATGTCTAGATGCTTAATAAACTAATTAGATCAGCAAATAAAATTAAGAATAAAATATTTAAAAAAATTATAACACAAAATATATTGAACAAGGGGCACAAAACCAAAAAAAATAATGATAAAGGGGACTTAAAGATGTCCCTTTATTAGCTTGGCAAATGGGTCCCATCCATGCCCATTTGTCAGTCAAACAATGCCTCATACATAATAATTTTTTTCATACAATCACATAGTTACCAAATATGAGGAGTTTTTATCATTAAATTTTGAAGAATACTATATAAATATGCATTACATTAATCATTCTAATGAATGCTTTTATCATGTCTTTTCTTCTACATTCTCGATAAGTCAAGATTTTTTATTTAATTTCTATTTTTTATTTTACACATAGATTATTGAAAGTGTTGTTATTTATTAGCAAAACATATCTCATAATTTTTTCATTTGATTTTTATTATCTTGAGTTAGTGATAGCTTTATATAAAATAACTTGATAATAGGAGCCAGATAAGTAGCAAAATACTTATGTTTCAATTGTACTTTTGTTTTCATTGTGTTTGTTGTTGATTACATTCCGATTTAATTAATATTTAAATAGTTTGTAGTACTAGATATGGGACTCACGTGCAATGCACGTATCCAGAACTAGTATTCTACTAAAAGTGTGAAGAAAAACGTTAAAAGTTCGATTACTAGAATTCCCTTATAAAGTCATAACATTTATGGATAAAATTGTAAATATCAACATTAATCCAAATAAAGTATATATTCTATTAACCACTATCATTATATGTTTATAAATAAACAAAATATAGAGAGAGATATTAAGTGCACTTATTATGAATGAAATCTAAATGATGCATGTGTAAAGTCAATGTGTTATGTAGAACTCATTCACAATAGTCTTTTTGAATCCTCTTTCCATCATATTTCTCTTTTTTATTCTTTTCACATCAATTTTAAACTTCTTTATCAATCATTTTTCAAGTCCACAAAGAGAGTAAAATTCTACCTTATACACTTAGGATTCACTTCAAGTCAATAAATACTCAAAACAAGAATCGAGTCAAGAAAACTGAATAGTAGCTCACTTCGGTTTCACAGGGGCTACATGAATGGCGAAGTAAAACCTTCCATGACCTCTTGGTCCTCTTGTTAACCCTTGGTTTTTGGAGAGTTGAACCTTAATTCTAATCCTCAAGATTCTTATACAGCATTGCTGAACCAATGCAATAAATCCAAATCTTGACTAAAAAAGTACTGAAACCTATTGAATATAATAATCATGGGGAACCTATAGTTAAATTCACGATGGATGAGTGTAGGAGAATAACTAATATTAACAAAGAAAGAAAAGAAAAAAATAACAAGGCTAAGTTGCGTTGATTTATTGAAATAATGATTGCAATATAAATACATAGATTCATAACATAAAAAGCTAAATAAAAGTAGTAAAATAAGTTAACCTTATATCATATAATAGCAACTGAATAATCAGATTCTACCCAACATCACAGCCTTATTTATGTGAATTTAATCCCATTTTAAAGTTGTATACTGATGCAACATAAGGTCAAACTAATCTCTAGTATTTGAGGCACCACTTTCAACACTCCTCCTTGAATCAAGAGCAGCAACCCCAAGTCTTCTTCTATGAAACTAAAATCATGTTCTATGTAGGGCCTTAGTTAAAATTTCAATAGTTTGAAAATCAGTTTTGTAGTACACTTAGTCTATATCTCAATTCTTTTTCACCTCCCTCAAGAGATAAAGATTGATATTGAAGTTTTATTTCTTTCCATTGGAAAAAGGATTATTTGCAATTGAAATTGTAGGTTGATTATCAACAAAGATTTTAGTGCTCTTGTTTTGCTCTAAGTACATATTTGCCAATAGCTCCCAAATCCAAAAGGCTTGATTCTTAGTTGATGCAGCTGGAATGTACTCTACTTCAGTTCTAGATTGAGCCACAATATCTTTCTTCATTGAACAACAAGTGAACATTCCAAAACAAAAACTAAAACATTAACCTGAGGTGTTTCTCATATCAACTGAGCTATCTCCTTTGATACTACTATCCACTGCTTATGTTTGTCCTCAAATGTTCTCTAATATCTCTCCATACACACTACATGAAAAAATTTAGTGTACACCAATTTGAGGAGTTGAGCATTATGTGTCTTTCCTTTTGTGTTTAGAATATTCCACAAGGAATGTTGCTCCTATGTTGTTGCTTGATATGTTGACATGTTCATCCAGTTTGGTAATCTATGGAACATGCTTTTAGTGAAGTGAAAGGATACAAAAAGGTGATCTCTTGACTCCAAATCTCCTGGACAAAGTTTACACTTTTGGTCAGCGTCTATGCACATGATGTTAATCTATCAGTAGTTAGGAGTCTATTTTGCAATTGCGAAAAGAGCATGAATCCAACTTTAGGTCTAGCTGCATTTGCAAACCTCATACCTGTCCAAGGTACTCTATCTCACTCCCCAATAAGCTGTAAGTAGATCATCTTGATGGTAACATTTACATGTCAAAGTAATTGTGTTTTTTCAAGTAAACTCCTAGCTACTATAATCTTCATAACAATCTAAGATGCCCGTTATGGTAGTGGAGCTGATATGATATGATGGTTTTTGATGTGGAAATTGTGAATTCATCTGATCCGAAGCTTATCAACTTTATGAGTTAGATCCCAACATGTATTTGTTATTCCTTCCTTGTTTCATATTTGTAAGTTAATAAGATTTAGTCCACCTTCTAACTTGGGAAGGCACATCTTGTCCCATTCTGTTATGGCCCTTTTTTTAATAGTGTTGGTTCCTGACCAGATGTAACTTTTAAAGTAGGCCACAATAAGCGTTATGATCTAAGAAGGAGCCACAAACAATTGAGCCAAACTAGTTGTGTTCTACCTGTATAAGAAAGATTTTTTGTAGTCTAAGAAGAGATTGTTGCTACAATTCTATCAATAAGAGGAGCCCATTGGCTGACATACATCTTCTTGGTGGATAGTTGTATATCTAGATATTTGAATGGTAATTCCCTATGGGTAAAACCAAATTGTAGTAATAAGCTCTCTTGTATTTGCTCATTGATGCCATCAAAGTAGAAAGAGATCTTACCAATGTTTGCTTTGTAATAGGGAGAAATAGAAGGCCGATCACCTCTTGCAAACAATAAAAGATCATCTGCAAAACATAGATGAGTAATACAAAGTTTGGAGTACTTGGGATGACACTTGTTCTATCTATTTTAGTTTGAAATTACCTAGAAATCTGGTTAGATACTTCATAGCAATAGCAGACAAATAGGGAGAGATAGGGTCTCCTTATGTAACTCCCTTAACAACATCAAAAGGTTCCATAGGCTCACCATTTACTATGAATGAATAGTGAACAGTTTGCACACACTCTAAAATACATTGAATGAATCTAGTAGGAAAGCAAAGTCCTTCCAGCAATTGTTTCACATAGCTCCACTCTCTAAAATCATATGCTTTATGTAGATCAATTTTGATCGTTCACTTAGGTGAGATGCGTTCTAGCATAGGCTCTCACTAGTTCATTGGCCAGAATTATGTCTTAAGCTATTTTCCTACTAGGATCAAATCCAAATTGTGCTTCACAAATATGGTAGGCATAACTTCTCAAACATTGTAGCAATAATCTTGGTAATGATCTTGTAAAGGATAGAGCAACAGGCAACTGGCCGATAATCTTTAATGTTATTTTGTGCAGCATTCTTGGGAATCAGGCGTATCATAGTACGATTAATAGGTCTATATATTTTCCCTGATTGAAAAATATCCATTATTGCATCACAAATATCCTCTTTAATTGTTCTCCATGATTTTTTTAATAAATATGCATTGCATCAATCTACTCTAGGAGATTTATCATCTCCTATTGCTTTCAGAGGTTCATATACTTCTTTTGAAGTGACATTTTTTCATAACTCCACTCCTTGAGCATGAGAAATAGTGGGACCCTTATGCATTGCATGTATGTTGACACCAGGAAGAATTGATTTAGTTGTTCCCATAAGTCATTTATAGAAGTCCATAACCTACTTTTTTATGTTGTCCGGATCAGTCAATTTAACCATTGTGATAGAATTAAGCGTATTTATTTGTTTCCTGGTATTCCTCTATTTTATCACTGCATAAAAGTATTTATTGTTGGCATCTCCTAGCTTTATCCGATGGGATCTTGATTTCTATCTTAGGCCACTTTCTTCAATATTACTCCATCTTTCAATGTCGTGCAAATATTATTTTTCTTTATGTAGTTGATTATTTGAGCATTGTGAAACTATCTGGCTTTGGACATGGGCAATACACATGTTTGCTTTGGACCTGGGCAATATTCGTTCTGGCTTTGGTGATCTTTTATGTAATATTCAAGAATTCTTCCTTATTCAGTCTCTTAAGCACATGCTTTAGAGCGTTGTGTTTTTCCCTCACTTTTGCCATCAACCCTTCTGGAATCTTTCTATTCTACACTAATGCCACAATATTATCAAATGTTTAATGATCACCCCAAATATTAAAGATTACAAAGGAAGTTTTGGCCCTTCATATAACCCATTAACTTTGAGTAGGATGGGAGAATGATCAGAGGTATTAGAAAGATCATACGTAGTAATTACATGTCCCCATTGGATCATCAAATCTCAGTTCCTAAATACTCTATAAATTATGCTATAGATTTGATTTGTTCCTAGCATTTTATTGCTCCATGTATAACAATCTCGCCTCTAAGGTAGTTCATGCATTTGTATATCTTGGATGCACTGAGTGAAATCTTTGATCTCTACAGATGTGACAGGAGCCCTATATATTCTATCGTTGTGGTGAAGTATACCATTAGAATCACCTGCTTTTATCCATGGTTGTGAGACACCTTGGTTAATCTCAATTAACTTATCCCAAAAGGTTTTTCTCTTTTCTATAGTGTTGAATCCATACACGACATTAAAAGAGACACTAAACATCACTAGTAGTGGTAGTAATTTGACAAAGTATAGTTTGAGAGGTAGAGCATAAGTGAGTAATCGTGTAAGAATTTGGATCCCAAACTATCCAAATCCTACCATTAACTACATCATGATAATCACTTAGGGTGTTCCAGTTAGGAATGATATGATTAGCTTTATTCATAGAGTCATGTTCTTTAACTCATGTTTCCACCAATCGTCCAAGATTAATATGATAATTCTTAAAAGAGTGCTTCAACTCATTTTGATTGTGCCATTTATTAATACTTCGCACATTCCAGATCATCATATTCATTGAGGGGATTTAGTAAGGTCTCCTTTATCAGGAGGGTGTTTGTTGTTGCCACAGGTGTCACACCCCCAGGCTACCCCCTTGATGTAAACATGGGACCTAGGATCACGAGTGACCCCAAGCTAACCATGAAGCTGGCATATCATAAGCATACTGAAAGATAACTAAATAAAAATACTATGCGGAGGCTTAACATAGTAGATGACTGAAAGTGGGGAATACTTAAATTGGTCTGGTTATATAACATACTATGAGTTTAGTGATATTGAACAATCACTCAAAAACTTAAGTTGAATCTAATACTATGTCTGAAAAAGCCTCTACTGATTAAAGTTGCTGAGACATGCCCCTAGCTAACTCTAGCAAAACTGAAACTAAAAAAAAGACTGACTATGAAGACATGTCTATTGTCCTCGAAGTAAGAGGACTCACCACTAAAGTTGCTGAACTGGAGATCAGGAACCAATCTATGCATGATCTGGATGCTGAAAAAGTGAACCTACATCATGAAAGGATGTAGCATAGAGTATGCGTCAGTACGTGGAATGTATTGAGCATGCATGTTATAGAATATAGCTGAAAAAATACATAAACTAAACAAAGCATACTAGGCAACGATATAATCTAAATTGAATGTAAATGATGTGTATTGAAGACTGATCTAAATGCAATGACCAAGTACAAATCATGAGAATAGCATGATGAGACTGAATACTGAAGTATAATATATGACTTGGTCAAAATGCACTAGATCTGACTGTGGGAGCTACTATTAACTGACATAAAACTATGTTATTTAAATGTGGAGTCAAATGTATATGCCCCATTGAGAGAACCCAATATACCTTGCCAGGGGTATAGAGGCATGACTGGCGTGATCACCAAATCTGATGCCCAATAAAGGGGACTTATAAACCTATGGGGCACATAGTTCTAGGACTATGAGGGTACGCTGAACCCTAGTCCAACTCAGCCTAAGCCTACTCTCGACTAGAATGTGTATAAACATCATAATTGAAATACTTGAGAGATCAATGTTTTGACATGCAAATTTGAGAATGCAACATTAAAGTACTAATAGTGAAACATTCTCAACTAGATCATGTATATATGTTTTACTGACCTAGCAAGTATAATTCAATAACTAAGAGAATATACACAACTAGGGTTCTGAATTTCATGCAAAGAACTAAGCAATGATTTCACGAAAATATGATAATCTGATTAGGATTACTATAACAACTAATTCACAACAATTCTCCAAGGTTGTAGAAACTCTAGGTCTAAACATGATATCAAAAATCAAGAAATTTGACTAAATTCTAGGGACCTAGTGGTAGAAACGAACCCACTAGTGTAATCCCACATACCTAGTGATGAAATTCAAGGAGAAATCTTTCGATTTCAGGGCTGAAACTAAAGAAAACTTGTTGCGATCTTGGAAGGGTTTGGGTCGCCTCTTTTGCTCTAAGTTTCTAGGCTTAAACTGACAAAAACTACATAGTTTAGGGGTTAAATGATGTTGTTTAGATCCCCAACCCATTAGGGAAAAGACCAAAACGACCCCAACTTAAAATCTGATGAGGCCACCGACAGACCGTGGAAAGACTGACAGTTCGTCCTGTCAGTTTGTCGCTTTACTTCAAAGGGCTGCTGGCTCGGGGTCTAAACCACAGACTTGGACCACATACCATGGTCCCACCGATAATCCATAGGTCTTGCCATTGGTCAAGACTTTTCTGAGAGTTCTTGGGGATGTTGAGGTGGCCAATCACAGACCACACCTACGGTCCGTGGTTCAGACCATGGGTTAGCCTCGTGGGTGGCACCTGAAACTTATGAAATTTTGTAGATTTGGTTCTTTTCGAATCTAGGGTGTTATATTATCTCCCCCTTTGGAACATTCGTCCTTGAATGAAGTCTAACTAATTGAATATCGAGGGAAGGAGCTGCAATTCCTACTACTAAGTACAAAAACTAATATCTCAGTAAATAGAGTTCCAAGACCAAGCAAATACGTTGAAAATGCAAGTATAACTGAGGGAACATGATAGTGCTACTAAATATATGCAAGAGAAACCTGGGAGACTGGAAAGGAACTATTACCTCAAGCTAAAACGGAATCGAAAGGAAAGAGATGAGGATACTTGGCCTTCATGGCTGTTTCTGCTTCCAAGGTAGCTCCATGTACGGACTGACTCCTCCATAAAATCTTAGTGAAGCGACTTCCTTATTCCTCAACCTACGAACCTGATGATCAAGAATTTTAACTGGCAGCTCTTCATAGGTGTCGTTTATAGCCACACTCTGTAATGGCACTATCGATGATGGATCACCCACACACTTTTCCAACAAGGAAATGCGAAAGTGTGGGTGAACTGCTCCTAGTTCTGCTGGAAACTCTAACTCATTAGCCACATTTCCAAACCTTTTCAGGATTTTGTAAGGACATACATATCTCGTATTGAACTTCCTTTTTTTTCCAAATCTCATCACCACCCCCTTCATAGGTGACACTTTGAGGAAAATGCAATCATCGATTTCAAACTCTAAGTTTCTTCTCTTTACATCTGCATAAGACTTTTAACGACTCTGAGCTGTCTTAAGTCTATCTCTGATGAGCTGAACTTCTTCTATAGCTTTATAAACCGAATATGGCCCAATCAATACTGCTTCACCTACTTCAAACCAACCAATCAGAGATCTGGATCTACGCCCATATAATGCCTCATAAGGGGCCATTTGAATATTGAAATGGTAACTATTATTGTAGGTGAACTCTATAAGAGGTAGGTGATCATCCCAACTTTCCTTGAAATCGATCATGCAAGCTCTTAACATGTCCTCTAAGGTCTGAATGTTACATTCTACCTGACCATCTCTCTGTGGATGGAATGTTGTGTTGGGATTTACCTAAGTACCAGGACTTTTCTGAAATGATTCCCAGAAATTAAAGGTAAAATGAGGACCTCTATATGAGATGATACACAAAGGAGCCTATCTCATTAATGTAGTGTCTAGCGTAATCCTCTGTTGAATTTGTAATCTTGACAGCCAAGAAGTGAGCGAACTTAGTAACCCTATCCACTATAACCCAAATGGAGTCATGCTATCTGCGAGTACGAGGTAAACCCGCATTGAAGCCCATGTTTATCACTTCCCACTTCCATGTAGGAATGTTAATATCTTGGGTCATATTTCCTGTTTTCTAATGTTCAACCTTAACTTGTTGACAATTGGGGCAATTAACCACAAAATATGCTATGTTCTTTTTCATGTCATTCGACCTAAAGACTTCCTGTAGGTCACGGTACATCTTAGTGGCACCTGGAGGAATGGAGTACTTGGAGTTATGAGTCTCTGTAAGGATATGCTGCCTCAACTCACCCACATTAGGAATACACAAGCGACCCTGGTAACGAAGCATACCATCTTCCCCTGGGAGAAAACCTCTACTTTTTGCTGATGAACTGCACATTTCAACTAAAGAAATATATGAGCACTCTCTTGTTTTTCCTTAGCCTCGTTACCAATGAAGATGCAAATCTATTTTAAACTATCACTCCACCCTCTGACATGTTTGTAAGACCAAGTCCTAAGCGAGTAAGTCGGTGAACATATTTTGCTAATTTTTCCTTTCTTTCTCAACATGTGCTACACTACCCATAGATATCTGCTAAGATCATCAACCACTACATTGGCCTTACCTGGATGATAAAGCACAAACATATAATAGTCCTTGAGGAATTCAAGTCATCTACTCTGACGAAGATTCAACTCTGTTGGGGTGAACACATATTAGAGCCTCTTATGATTGGTGAATACATCAACATGAACACCATACAAGTAGTGTCTCCAAATCTTTAGGGCAAATACTACGGCTGCAAGATTAAGGTCATGAGTCAGGTACTTCTTCTTATGGACCTAAAGTTGTCTAGAAGCATAAGCTATGATCTTACCTTGTTTTATTAATACACAACCTAAGCCGACCCTGGACGCATCATAATAGATTACATATCTGTCTGAACCATCTGGTAGAGTCAAGACTACCTTTTTCTAAGTCAACTTAGTCAATGGAGAGGCTATGGATGAAAATCCTTCAACAAATATCCTGTAATAACCAGCCAAACCCAAGAAACTTCTAATATTTGTTGGAGAGGTGGGGCTGGGCCATTGTTTCACTGCCTCAATTTTTTGAGAATCCACTTAGATTCCTTCACTAGATACCACATGACCAATGAAAGTGACATACTGTAACAAGAATTCACATTCGCTAAACTTAGTGAATAACTGGCGATCCTTAAGAGTTTGTAGAACCACTCTATGATGAGTCATATGCTCTCCCTCATTATGAGAATATATGAGGATATCATCAATAAAGACAATAATGAACAAATCCAAATATTGTTTAAACACCTTGTTCATTAAGTTCATGAAATCTGCAGAAGAATTTGTTATTCCAAAAGACATATTTACAAATTCATAGTGACCATACCGAGTCCTGAAGGTTATTTTTGGAATATCACTATCTCTGACTCTAACCTAATAATAACCGGATCTGAGGTCTATCTTAGAAAAATAACTAGCACCCTAAAGTTGGGTGAATAAGTCTTCAATCCTGGGGATAAGATACTTATTCTTGATTGTGACTTTGTTCAGCTGACGATAGTCAATGCACATCCTGAGAGAACCATCTTTCTTTTTCACAAAAAAAACTGGTGCACCCCATGAGGAAATACTAGGTGTGATGAAGTCTTTATTTAGAAGGTCTTTTAACTGTTCTTTCAATTCCTTAAGCTCAGCTAGAGCCATTTTGTAAGAAGGAATCAAAATGGGGTAGGTATTTGGAAGGAGATCAATTCCAAAGTCAATTTCTCTTTTGGGGGGAACTCTGAGAATATCTTCTCGAAACACTTCTGGAAAATCATTTACTACTGGAACTGACTAATGAGTTGGGGTCTCAGAGTTTGAATCCTTAACCCGAACAAGATGATAGATATACCCCTTGGAAATAATCTTTCTGGCCTTAAGGTAATAGGCACTGATCTACTACCCTTCCATTCTAAGACTAGCTCATTTCGAAACTGAAACTGAACGATCCTAGTTCTACAATCGACTGAGGCATAACAAGAATGTAACTAATCCATGCCTAGAGTGATATCAAAATCTACCATTTCTAACTCTAAAAGATCTGCTGAGGTGACTTCTTAAAAAATGTGACATGGCAATTCCTATACAGACATCTAGCTATAACTGGGTCACCAACTGGAGTAGAGACTGAGAAGGGTTCCGAAAGAGTTTCTAGACTGACACGGAAGTAGATTACTATATATGGAGTTACAAAGGAAAGAGTAGACCTTGAATCTAACAGTGCATATACGTCAAAGTGAAAGACTCGTAATGTACTCGTGACCACATCAGGAGAATTTTCCTGATCCTGGCGAGCCTGGATAGCATACAACATGTTCTGGCACTAACCGCCACATGTACCAGATAGAGCATCCTGCTGAGTCAGGCAATATACTGGTGCTGTTGGAGATGTAGACTGAGACCTAGTGTTGTTATCTCTTTGACGCCTGCCTAGCAGAAAGGGCAATCCCTCAACCTATGGCCAGATTGAGCACACTCAAAGCATCCTTCCATGTCCGCAAAGTTGTAAGGATTTCAATGTTACATTCTCAGATTTGCATGTCAGAATATTGAACTATATATTATTTTAGTTTTTTTGTGTCATAGTCATTCTAGTTTGGAGTAGGCTTAGACCGAGTTGGACTAGGGTTCAACATACCCTCATAGTCCTAGAACTACGTGCCCTTATAGGTTTATCAACCTCTTCTATCGAGCATCAAATTTAGTGATCACGTTATTCATGCCTTTATACCCCTGGAAAGGTATATTTGTTCCTCTCGATGGGGCGTATACATCGGACTCCATGTTTAGCTCACATGGTTTTATGTCGATTAATAGTAGCTCCCACAAACAGACTCCAATGCATTTGACCATGTTTTCAGTTATATTTCAGCATTCAGTCTCAATATGTCATGTTCAGAATTAGGACTTAGTCATTACATTCAGTTTAGCTTTTCAGTATATTTCGACATTTACATTCGGTTTAGATTATGTTATTGCCCAGTATGCTTTGTCAGTTATGTATTTTATTGAGCTATATTCCATATATTCCATATTCTGCATGGTCAGTACATTTCAAGTACTGACACATACTATGTGCTATATCATTTCATGATGTAGGTTCATATACTCAGCATCCAGATTACCCATAGATCGGTTCCAGATATCTATTTGAACAGCTTCAGTGTTGAGTCCTCATACTTCAAGGACAGTAGACATGCTTTACACTTTAGTCCTTCTATTCAATATTCAATTTTGCTAGGGTAAGATGGGGGCATGTCCCAACAACTTAAGTCAGTAGAGGATTTTTCAAACATAGTACTAGATTTAGTTTTAGTTTTGAGTTCGATCTTCCATGTGTTATTAAACTCATAGTATTTTCGATATTCAAATCAATATTGGTTATCCCCCACTTTTAGTTAATTATGGTTTTAATCTTCCACATAGTATCATTATATTAAGATTGTTTTAGTATGCTTATGATATGCCTGCTTCAGGGTTAGCTTGGGGTCACTAGTGATCCTAGGTCCCGTGTTTACGTCTAGAGGGTAGCCTCGGGGAGTGACAAAGGCACTCACCCGGATGGTTCTTACTACACTTTGGACAAGTTGGGAAAGTCCTATTACCTCAATCACTTACCTTAGACTTAGAGCATGATGCCTACCTTTCTTGTCTTGTAGAAACCTGGGGATGGAGCACTAGCTGATGAAGGTGATAGGGTTGTAGACCTTTACTAAAACTATGAGAGATTTCCACCACTCAATTTCTGCTGAAGGTATTCATAATTCCCTATTCTAGCCTTCTTGTTGTCCTTAGCCATTTCCCTAAACTTATATCCCTTAACTATTGAGCATGAGTCATGAATCGAGAGATATTCATCTTCTCTAACAACATAGTATTCCTACACTCTGTCTTCACTAAGTCAGATACTCCAAACAGAAACTTACTTATCTATTCCCTCGAATCAACAACCATATATGGAGCATACTTGGAGAGCTGGGTGAACTTAAATCTGTACTCTTGGACTAACATTGTACCTTAGCTCAAATTCATGAATTCTTGAGCCTTAACCTCCCTCAACTCCATCGGAAAGAACCTGTCCAGATAAACTCCAGTAAAACATTCCCAAGTCAGAGGAGCTGCATCTGTACCTTTGTTTTCTTTCCATTGAGTGAACCAAGTGTGAGTCACATCCTTAAGATGGTACAATGTCAACTCTACCCTATCATTACTAGTTACTTGCATCACTCAAAATATCTTCTTAACCTCATCAATGAGGTTTAGTGGGTCCTCACCAACCTGCGACCCTAGAAACTCTAGCGGATTCATTTGAACAAAATCTCGAATCCTGGCTACTGCTGACCCATTATTAGCATTAGTAGGAACTAGACAAAGCATATTGGGCAATGGTATAATCTGAATTGAATGTAAATGTTGTAATTTACTAAAGATTGAGCTAAATGCAATGACCAAGTACTAATCATGAGACTAACATGCTGAGACTGAATACTGACGTACAACTGAGGACTTGGTCAAAATGCCCTAAATCTGACTGCGGGAGCTCCTATTAGCCAACGTAAAACCATGTGAGCTAAACGTGAAGTTTGATGTATACGTCCCATTGAGAGGACCTAATGTACATTGACATGGGTATAGAGGCATGACTAGCGTGATCACTAAATTTTATGCCCAATAGAGGGGACTTATAAACCTATGAGGCACATAGTTCTGGGATAATGAGGGTATGTTGAACCCTAGTCAAACCCGGTTTAAGACTACCTCCTACAAGAATGTGTATAAACAACATAACTGAAATACTGGATAGCTGAATGTTCTAACATGAAAAATCTGAGAATTCAACATTTAAATACTAATAATAATGCATTCTTAACTGGAGCATGTATATCTTTTTTACTGACCTAGCAAGTGTAATTCATGAACTAAGAGAATCTAAACAATTAGGGTTCTGAATTTCATGCAAATAACTAAGCAACGATTTTATAAAAATATAACGATCTGATTAGGAATACTATAACAACCAATTCATAATAATTCTCCAAGGTTACAAAAACCCTATCTCTAAACATGATATCGAGAATCAAGAAATCTGACTGAATTCTAGGGACAAAGTCAAAGAAAGGAACCCACTAGTGAAATCCGACATACCCGGTGACGAAACTCATGGAGAAAACTTTTGATTTTGGGGCTGAAATTGAAGAAAACTTGATGTGTTCTTGGAAGGGTTTGGGTCCCCTCTTTTCTTCTCTTTTGCTCTAAGTTTGATGAATTTTTGTGAATGAATCACTTAGCGTAAGTTCTCATTAAGTTACTAGGCTTAAACTAACCAAAACTACGTAGTTTAAGGGTTAAAAAATGTAGTTTAGATGCCCAACGCATAGGGGAAAAGACAAAAAATACCCCAACCTAAAATCTGACGAGGACACCGATGGACCGTGGGCTGACCGACGGTTCGTCTTGTCAAACTTTCGCTTGGCTTCAGAGGGCTGCTGACTGGGGGTCTGAACCATGGACCTGGACCACGGACCACAGTCCCACCTATGGTTCGTAGGTCCTGCTGTTGGTCAAGACTTTGGTCCATGGTTCAAACCACGGGTCGTGGGTTGGCCTCATCGGTGGCACCTGCAACTTCTGAAATTCTACATATTTGGTTCTTTTTGAATTTGGGGTATTACAACATGTATCTCTCTGATAACTACTATTCCCCTTTCTCTGTGGTATAGTGCTCAATGATGGGAAATTAATTAGATCATACAATAGACAAGTTTTTAGAGCTTCCTGAATTTGCTTTCGGGGAGGAGTGTTAGTATCAGTCTAATCTATCAAAGTTCCTTAAGGAGCATGAGAGCTAGAACCTACAATATTTATTCTGCTATATGAAGTTTGGGGCTGGTGAGCATATGAGCTAGTAACCTTATTTTGATCTATTGTTTTGATCTCACAGGGAATGACACCTTTGTCTTCTATGTTTGCTCAATCTTCCTCAACTCAGGTCTCTTTCCTTATTTTGCTACTAGATCTTTTATATCCTGTGGATGGAAGGAGTGTCCAACAACAAAGTATGTAGTACAGAAGTTAGGACTCCTTTCATACACTAATTGCTCCTGAAATTAATTACCGTTGGGATCCAAAACTATTATCTCTCCGGCAAGGTTTTAGTGATATTCACTTCCATCAGCATCCTAGCGAATGAGATTCTAGTTTGTTTTGTTGTGCACTCATCAGCCAAAATAGGAATCCTTACCACACTTCCTATTCTACCTAATGATTCTCTCCCCCAACAGAATATTGGCGAATTTGGAAATTTAATCCATAAAGGAATCAATGTACAAAACGCTTCACTGAAATCAAAATCTTGAGTCCAAGATATCATAATAACAAGCTTATTATTAATTGTGTATGGACAAATAAAGAGTGCTTTCATACTAACATGCTTATTATTTATTGTGTATGGATCAAAATAGAGTACCTTATTCAAATCTTCAGTGGATTGGAATTCGATTACCTAGTATCCTTTTTCGTGGTAGCAAAGCTCTGGTTCGGCAACACATGCCCAGAATTACCCAATGTATCTCTTAATAGAATTATACCTTGGTGATTCTCCTATAAAATAGGAAACTAGATCTGGTTTCCACTTGGTTACTTCTCTATTAACCAGCTCTTGGAATAGTTGTACCACTAGTTGCTCGTTCAGAATTTCTAGAGGGATATACTTGAGAGACAAACCACTGGTTGCTGCTCTATTATTAATGAATAAGGAGGTCCAAGTAGCATATTTTTGTGGATCGTTAACCCCAACACTTACAATGTTTTAGCAGGTGAAGATTAATATCCTCTTCTTGCAGATATGGGTACCATTGTTCCACTGATTACTTTGTTCTTCAAGCCTGGGTTGCAATCACTATGCATTGATTCAGCTAGCGGGATGGAGCTTAGTTGTACCCTCCTCATGGATTTATCGTCCCCAAAGGAAGTACTAGCGTCATTGGTGATGTTAACATTAGTGGGTAGTGTCAGGCTGATTTGTTTTCCCTCATCATCGTGGTTCATCAAATATGTAGAACTGTGTATCACAACACAAGGTTGTTCTGAAGTCTTCCTCGACTTCTTCCATGACCTTAAGCTATGGCAGCCATGATAATTTGAGATTCTGTAACGTCTATCAAATACACTCCATCCAATTCTAACTGTAGATGGTCATTAAGCAATATATAACCCAACAATTGAGTTGGGGTCGAATCCCACAGGGAGCAGTACATGTTCGAATTCAATTAAGAAGTACGAATGTGATCTAACCAGCTATAGAAATAGAAATTATCAAAAAAGACATGAAACAAGTCAAAAGGAGTAGGTATGGAAATACTTCACCCCACCCACAAAAGAAAATTAGTTGTCCTCAAATGCGACTACACAAAAATAATCAATAAAAACAACAAAAAGGGAGAGAAAAAAATGATCTTGTCTACTCAGTCACTCCATCTGTCGGGATATCAATGCCCGGGGTAACACTCTGAGGATGGGCATCAGTGCTCAGTGTAGCATCAGTTGTGGCTCCACTGGGCCTGGCATAGTGGCGCTCTTAAGGAGGCCTGTCATCATGTCTCGAACATGGCACCCTCTAAGTCGGCCATATCCTCATAAATAGCCGCATCTCGCTCTCGAAGATGCTCCTCATCGGTCTCAGCCTCATACTTAGCAACAATAATATCCTACATAATATCATCTGTGGTGGTAGCTAGAGGTACCTCAGCACAAGCTGAAATCTCAGCACTCAAATCACCGTGGATCTCCACTGTCCCAAATAGAGAAGTGAAGTCTGTGGACTTAAGCTGCTTGGTGAACCACCCATTTCTCTCTTCTATCGCCTTTTTTACCTTGGGTCTCAGCACCCTCGTGTCCTGTAACTTTGGGTGATCTCTCTTTGCATTGCAAAATAGCTCGGCGATTCGCTGACTGTACCTTTTCTGTCGCCGACTTGGTTTCTTCCCTCAGGGGTGGCACACTAGAACTTTAGGTGGTCAAAATAGCCACTCAGCGATTCGCAAAGTGCCATTGGCAATAATCAGGCTCACCTTTTTTCACTTCTTCAATTTGTTTTGTTCCTTTTTACCTGTTAGTATCCTTCCTTTGCTCCTCAATTCATATAGCTGAAAATTAAGGCTTTAACATCAGTTTATGGCAAAAATTAAACATTTGAGAACACTAAATCTACATAAACAAAGCCGCAAATGAGTCTAAATCTCAGACTCATCAAGCCACTAGTGGTGCACGTTAAACTCACGTGAGCCACGTTAAGAATTATTCTATTTTGTCTCTTTATTATTGAATAATGCTAATTCAACACAGCTTTGGAATTTTTGTTTGATGTTGAAATTCTCAAGTAGTGACTAAATTAATTTTGGTTAATTTTGCAAAGGGAGAAGTTGAAGTTGTTGTGGTTAGAGCTAGTCCATCAGGTATAACTGTTTCAGTTTGTTTAAACAAACTGGGCGTAAAACATTTTTTATGCCCAATTTGTTCAAACAAGCTGAAGCAGCTATACTTGATGGACCAGCTCAAACCACAACCACTTCAACTTCTTTCTTTAAAATATTAACCATTGCAATTTTCCAGATCCAAAAACCAATTCTTTCTTAAACATACCTAAATTGCAAGAGGGGTTTCATCGGAAGCTTTGATAATATTTCGCTCTGTTGGCAGAACAATGGATCTAAATTTTGAATCTTGCACCGAAGAAGAAGCACTACTAGTGTGTTTCCTCTTCTTTTTGTGTCGATGGGAGGTTTCTGATTCCATTTCTTTTAAAGAAAATCTAAGTTCTGTGAGAAGACTTAGGGTTTCGAAGTTCTACTGAGGTGATGTCTAGATATATATTATAGAATTCTTTTCTAAAACAAATATTCTTTTTCTTTATGTAATAGGTACAAAATTTAGTACCTTGATTAACACTTGAACAATTTTTATTCTATATTCACCAAAAATGAGCACTTTAAGACACCTCCTAGTAAAGTGCATTAAAGATGTTGCATCAATTGTACACTCAAAAGAGTCTTAAATTTTAACTTCCAAAATATCAGTCAAAGAAATCTAGTGTTGGATTTGAAGGTAATTAGTCAAAGAACGCTCAAAATAATCTTAAATTTCACCTCCTAAAATCTTTCCTTTTCTTTAAAACTGACTAGAACGATCCAACTTGTGCTTTGATTAACCTGAACAACCGAAAGAGCAGACAACGTATATAAAATAAGGAAATTATTCCAAGAATGGAACAGTCAAATAATAATTATATTATATTATAAGTGGGAACAAAAAATGTTAAATGTTGAATTACCAAATTATCCTTTAAAAGTTGAATAGTCATATTTTGTTATTTAATTAAGCACTAATCTTTTAATTTTTGGTATAAAAAGTAAATTTACCTATCCATTAATAATAATATTTCATTAAATTGAAACAAAAGAAAACAGATACATTCTCACTTATTACGTTCATTGAATGTGGTGGAATTGCTTTCATATTCCATAGTTACTATAATATAAATTTGAAGTTTATATATGTAAGTATATATACACACACAAACTTGAATGTTAAATAACTATACTGCCAATTAAAAGTTTATATATGTATATATATATACACACACACAAACTTGAATGTTAAATAACTATACTGCCAATTAAAAACACTCCATTTATTTTATTTATTAATTTAATTAAGTTTATTATATTGAAAGTAGATACCTTTTCAAATTAAAGAATTGTGATTTTTCTATTGAGTTGTGACTTTTTCAATGAGCTGTGACTTTTCCGATGGGCTGTGATTTTTTCGAAGGGTTGTGACTTTCCTAAAGGGTTGTGACGTTTCTGATGAGTTGTGCCTTTCTCAAAGGGTTGTGACTTTTTCAATAAGAAGTGACTTTTTTCGAAAGGTTGTGACTTTTCAAATAAGGAACAATGAACACCTATTCATACTATTATTTGGTAGCTATAAAAACAGGGGTTTTCTCACACTTTTAAACTACAATTTCTTTAAGTTCTCTACTCTTCTTCTTCTTAAAAAATCTCAAGTGTTATTTGCAAAAATTGGTCAAGTTCGAAATTCGAGGTGCCTCATAAGAAAAAGTTGGTGAAAAAATTGTAGCAAATAATTCATCAATTCACACTCGTATTTTTTCTTACCATTTTCATGACTTAATAGTGACAAAAAATTGTGGGAGGGACAATAATATTAAATAGAAATGAAAAAAGGCATATGATTTGGGTAAGCTATTTCTACTTTGTTTTTTTTTTTTCTATTTTTTTTCCCTCAAACGAAGGAGTTTCTTCCTAATTTTGATAAAATAATGGGTATCAATGTAGTCCATTGAATTATTAGTTTTAATGTTAGATTCACTATTCAAAAATAGATTTTCACTTTTACTTATAATATGATAACATAGCCATGAAATAATTATTTTTTGATAGATATGTACATAAAAATGAACGGAGAAAGTGTTGGTTGCAAGACACTGGTGTGAATATAGCATGAACATATATTTTTGTCTTCTTTCTTCATTGGCTATGTAGTGTTCCATAGAATTTTTCTTTATGTCACAAGATACACTCCTTAATAGATATATAAAAACAGATAAGAAAATAATATTTTATCATAAAATGATCTTAAATCAAATTAATGATTATATAAATAATACTGTACATTTTATGCATCTATTATTTTTTATTATTGATTAATTTAAATATTTAATATCATGATACAACTTCTATAATATATTAGATACTTTCATTAGACAACAACTATATGATATGTATGCGGCAAAAAAAAGGAGAAGACTACAATTCCACAAAGGTAAGGTAGAAACTTAATGAAATGAAATATTTTTCACCATAGGTGATATTATTCATATATTAAAATTAAATTATTCTACTGAAGTATGTATAACCATCATTCATTATAACAACCAAATACACTTTTTTTGTAAAATTACCTCTCTATGATAGCCTTACTCAAATATTAATAGAGTAATAATATTTTATAAAAGATATGTTACATATAAACACATATATGAAATACTTATAGTAATATTTATTTGTGTCATGCGCATGCTAATTACAAGTATGAATATTTAAGACAAAATTTGTACTTTAATGGTGTACATCATTTTTGTTCATAACCACAAGAGGAAAGACTATTGGTGACATTTTTTGAATGAATATGTTTTATCTATTGTGTTGGTTAGAATTATTTACAAAATTGAGTGAAGTAAGAAATAATATTATTAAAGAAATGTCACTTTCTCCCATATTTAAACTTTGAATGTATTTTGAATTGCTTTAATGATATCTGGTCATTTTGATCTCAAAATATAAGTAATTCTATGACAATATGTATTAATAATTTAAAAACACTTGTCCTATATTCATTCAATTATAATTTTTCACTAAAAAGCTTTAAATTAGTAATATTAGTTATATTTTACAACATCATATACTATATATACGATACACACGTGCCGTAAAACTAGTATATATATATATATATATATGAACTTCAAATTAATAATATTTAGGAAGTCCATGTGACAGTCATATGTCTATGGTCAAGAAAATCATTTATTCTTTTCTTGCTCTTTTTAGATATTCAATAAATTAAAAATTAACATGTTACGTCTTGAAAAAAAATCAAAAGTCACTCTCTTAGTTCTTTTAGTTACCCATTTTAATTATCTTAATCACATATTTTTCCCCATCTACAATCGTTTTAACCTTCTTGAACTTAATGTAGACGTTGAAACATATTTGTTTCAATTAATAAGACATTGAAATGAGGCAATCACATAGTTACAAAATATGAGCATTTTTTATCATTAAATTTTGAAGAATATTATATAAATATGCATTACATTAATCATTCTAACAAATGTTTTTATCATATGTCTTTTCTTCTACATTATCAGTAAGTCCAGATTTTTTATTTAATTTCTATTTTTTATTTTATACATAGATAATTGAAAGTGTTATTATATACTAACAAAACATATCTCATAATTCTTTTAGTTGCTTTTTATTATCTTGAGTTTGTGATAGCTTTATATAAAATTACTTGAAAATAGGAGTCGGATGAGTAGCAAAATACTTATGTTACGATTGTACTTTTCTTTTCACTGTGTTTGTTGTTTATTACATTCTGATTTTATTATTATTTAAATATTTGGTAATACTAGATATGGGACTCACGTGCAACTCACGTATCCAGAACAAGTATTTTACTAAAAGTGTGAAGCAAAAACGTTAAATGTTCGATTACTAAAATGCCCCTATAAAGTCATAACATTTATGGATAAAAATTTAAATATAAACATTAATCCAAATAAAGTATATATTTTATTAACCACTATCATTATATCTTTATAAACAAAAATATAGAGAGAGATATTAAGTGCACTTATTATGAATGAAATCTAAATGATACTTGTGTAAAGTCAATGTGTTCAATAGAACTCATTCACAATAGCCATTTTCAACCCTCCTTCCATCATATTTCTATTTTTTATTCATTTCACATCAATTTTAAACTTCTTTATCAATCATTTTTCAAGTCCTCAAAGAGAGTAAAATTTCACCTTATACACTTAGGATTCACTTGAAGTCAATAAATACTCACAACACGAATCGAATCAAGAAAACTGAATAGTTGCTCGCTTCTCTATCACAATGGCCACATGAATGGCGAAGTAAAACATTCCATGACTTCTTGGTCCTCTCCTTAACCCTTGGTTGTGGGAGAGCTGAACCTTAATTCTAATCCTCAAGATTCTTATACAGCGCTGCTGAACCAATACAACAAATCCAAATATTGACTAAAACAATATCAAAACCTATTGAATATAAATAATCATGGGGAACCTATAGTTAAATTCACAATGGATGAGTGTAGGAGAATAACAAATAATAACAAAGAAAGAAAAGAAAATATAATAAGGAAAAGTTGGGTTGGTTTATTGAAATAATGACTGCAATATAAATACATAGATTCATAACTTAAAAAGCTAAAGAAAAGGAGTAAAATAAGTTAATCTTATATCATAAAATAGCAAATGACTAATCATATTCTAGCCAACACTACAACCTTATTTATATGAACTTAATCCCATTTTAAAGTTGTATACTGATACAACATAAGGTCGAACTAATCTCTAGAATTTAAGGCACCACTTCCAACACTCCTCCTTGACTCAAGAGCAGCAACCCCAAGTCTTCTTCTATGAAACTCAAATCATGCTATAGGTGGGCCTTAGTTAAAATTTTAGTAGTTTGAACATCAGTTTTGTAGTGCACTTAGTCTATATCTCCATTCTTTTTCACCTCTCTCGAGAGATAAAACTTGATATTGAAGTTTTATTTCTTTGCATGTGAAAAGGGATTAGTTGCAATTGAAATTGCAGGTTGATTATCAACAAAGATTTCAGTACTCTTCTTTTGCTCCAAGTACAAATCTACCAACAGCTCCCGAATCCAAAATGGCTTGATTTGCAGCTAATGCAGTTAGAATGTACTCTACTTCAGCTTTAGATTAAGCCACAATATCTTTCTTCATTGAACACCAAGAGAACATTCTAGAAAAAAAAACTAAAACGGAAACCTGAGGTGTTTCTCATATCAACTGAGTTATCTCCTTTGATACTACTATCCACTGCTTATGTTTGTCTTAAAATGTTCTCTGATATCTCTCCATCAACATGGCATGAAAAAATTCAGTGTACACCAATCTGAGGAGTTGAGCATTTTGTGTCTTGCCTTTTGTATTTAGACTAATCCACTAAGAATATTGCTCCATGTTGTTGCTTGATATGTTGATATGTTGATATGTTCATCCAGTTTAGTAATCTATGGAACATGCTTTTAGTTAAGTAAAGGGATACAAAGAGGTGATCTCTCGACTCTAAATCTCCTTGACAAAGTTTACACTTCGGGTCAGCGTCTATGCACATGATATTAATCTATCATTAATTAGGAGTCTATTTTGCAATTCCAACAAAAGCATGAATCTAGCTTTAGGTCTAGCTACATTTGAAAACACCATACCTGTCCAAGGAACTCTATCTGTCCCCCCTCCCCCCAATAAGTTGTAAGTAGATAATCTTGATGGTAACATTTTTATGTCAAATTAACTGAGTTTTTTCAAGTAAACTCTTGGCTACTATAATCTTCTTAACCATCCGAGATGCATCTTGCGGTAGTGGAGCTGATATAATATAATGATTCATGATGTAGAAATTGTGAATCCATCTGATCCAAAGCTTATCAACTTTATGAGCTAGATCCCGACATGTCTTTCTTATTCCTTCCTTGTTCCATATTTATAGGGTTAATAAGATTTAGTCCACCTACTGGCTTGGCAAGGCACATCTCGTCCCATGCTATTATGGTCCTTTTTGTAATAGTGTTGGTTCCTGATCAGATGTAACTTCTATAGTAGGCCTCAATAAGCGTTATGATCCTAGAGGGAATGACAAACAATTGAGCCAAACTAGTTGTGTTCTACCTGTATAAGAAATTTTTTTTGTAGTCCAAGAAGAGATTCTTGCTACAATTCTATCAATAAGAGGAGCTAATTGACCGACATGCATATTCTTGGTGGATAGTGGTATACCTAGATATTTGACTGGTAATTCATCAAGGGTAAATCCAAATTGCAGTAATAAGCTCTCTTGTATTTGCTCATTGATGCCATCAACATAGAAAGAGCTCTTACCAATGTTTGCTTGGTATAAGGCAGCAATAGAAGGCTGATAACCTCTTGCAAACAATAAAAGACCATTTGCAAAACATAGGTAAGTAATACAATGTTTGGAGCACTTGTGATGATACTTGTACTGCCTATTTGCTTTGAAATAACCTAGACGTCTGGTCAAATACTCCATAGCAATATCAAACAAATAGGGAGAGATAGGGTCTCCTTATCTAACTCCCTTAGCAGAATCTAAAGGTTTAGTAGGCTCACCATTTACTATGATTGAATAGTGAACAGTTTGCACACACTCTAAAATACACTAGATGAATCTAGTAGGAAAACAAAGTCCTTCCAGCATCTGTTTCACATAACTCGGCTCTACATAATCATATTCTTTATGTAGATCAATTTTGATCGTACACCTGGGTGAGATATGCTTTCTAGCATAGGCTCTCACTAGTTCATTGAACAAAATTATGTTGTCAGCTATTTTCCTACTAGGATCAAATCCAGATTATGCTTCACATAATATGGTAGGCATAATTTTCTCAAACATTGTAGCAATAATCTTGTTAATTATCTTGTAAAGGGTAGAGCAGCACACAATTGGCCGATAATCTTTGATGTTATTTTGTGTAGCATTCTTGGGAATCAGGCTTATCATAGTACAATTAATAGGCCTATAAATTTTCCCTGATTGAAAAAATCCATTATTGCATCACAAATATCCTCTTTAATTGTTCTCCATGATTTTTTTAAAATAAAAAGCATTGTATCAATCTACTCAAGGAGCTTTATCATCTCCTATTTCTTTCAACGCTTCATATACTTCCTTTTAAGTGACATTTGTTTCATAACTCCACTCCTTGAGCATGAGAAGCATTGGTACCCTTTTGCATTGCCTGTATGTTGACACCAGGAAGAATTGGTTTGGCTATTCCCATAAGTCCTTTATAGAAGTCCATAACCTGCTTTTCTATGATGTTCGAATCAGCCAGTTTAACCATTGTGATAGATTTAAGCTCATGTATTTGTTTCCTAGTATTCCTCTATTTCATCACTGCATAAAAGTATTTATTGTTGGCATCTCCTAGCTTTATCCAGTGGGATATTGATTACTATCTTAGGGCACTTTCTTCAATATTACTCTATCTTTCGATGTCCTGCAAAATATTATTTTTCTTGATGTAGTAGATCATCTAAGCATTGTAAAACTGTCTGGCTTTGGACCTGGGCAATACACATTTTGTCTATGGACCTACGCAACATCCATTTAGGCTTTGGTGATCTTTTCCCACAATTTTCCCATCTTCCCTTCTGGACTCTTTTTATTCTAGACTTTTGCTACAATATTATCAAATTTTTAAGAATATAAAAGAAGTTTTGGCCCTCTATATAACCCTTTCAACTTTGAGTAGGATGGGAGAATGATCAGAGGTATTAGGAAGATCATACGCAGTAATTACATGTCCACATTGGATCATCAAATCTCAATCCCTAAATACATTATAAATTCTCTTATAGATTCTATTTGTTCCCAGCTTTTTATTGCTCTATGTATAATAATCTCGCTTCCAAGGTAGTTCATGCATCTGTATATCTTGGATGCACTCAGTGAAATCTCTGTAGAATGTGACATGAGCCCCATATATTCTATCATTCTGGTGAAGTATACCATTAGAATCACTTGATTTTATCCATGGTTGTGAGACACCTTGGCTAATCTCTATTAAATTATCCCAAAAGGATTTTCTCTTTTCTATAATGTTGAATCCATACATGACATTAAAAGAGACACTAAAGATCATTAATAGTGGTAGTAATGTGACAAAGTATAATTTGGGAAATAGAGCATATGTGAGTAATTGTGTAACAATTTGGATCCCAAACTATCCAAATCCTACCATTAACTACATCGTGATAGCTACGTAGGGTGTTCCAGTTAGGAATGATGTGATTAGCTTTATTCATTGAGTCGTGTTCTTAAACTTTCATTTCCACCAATCGTCCAATATTAATATGATTATTCTTAAAAGAGTACTTCAACTCCTTTTGATTGTGCCATTTATTAATACCTCGCACATTCCAAATCATCCTATTCATCGAGGGGATTTAGTAAGGTCTTTTTTATCAGAAGGGTGTTTGTTGTTGCCACAAGTATCTCTCTGATCATTACTATTCTCTTTCTCGGTGGTATAGTGCTTAATGTTTGAAACTTAATTAGATCATACACTAGACTAGTTTTTAGAGCTTCTTCAATTTGCTTTCAGGGAGGAGTGTTAGTACCAGTCTGATCTATCAAAGTTCCTTGAGCAGCATAAGTGCTAGTACCTGCAATATTTATTATGCCACATGAAGTTTGGGGGTGTTTAGAATATTTGCTAGTAACCTCATTTTATTCTTTTGTGATGATCTCAGAGGGAATGACACCTTTAGTCTTCCATGTTTGCTCATTTTCCTCGACTCAGGTCTCTTTCCTTATTAGCACCCACACTAACACTCCGGTGGGAGAACCACTACTACAACCAAATCAAGCAAATAATCTAAAAACTAAGGCATTTAATTCAAACACTAAGGAAATAAAAATAGAGTTCCTATAAGCTCTAACAAAAGTCTAAGAATAATAACTAACAATGCGGAAGAATAACCTAGAACCTGAAAGTCAATGTACCAAAAAATTCTAACAATGAACCAAGTCTAAACAAGAAGGGATACAGCCTCATACTAATGAACTAACTAAAAAAAATGTCTAAGTCCGAAAATGATGGACATAGACGAAAGATAATTCCATTCCAATCCGAAAGTATTGGCTCACCCTTGAATTCGAACGACGATCACTGATCTTCTAAGAGAGGTCTGTCAATAGCCGCTTAAAAATGCCCTGTACTCAACAAAAATAAGAGCAAGTGCAGAATCAATACACAATCACAGTGTACTAGTATGATCATGCGGCTATCCCACTAAGTGCAACATAAACCAGTCAAACAACATTATAATCACATGCACACATACCAACATATACAACATTATCAATATTTACGAATAACGAACAACTTCACATTTATATCAAATCATAAGTCCTCTCATGAAACCCAAACCCAAACAGTTAGCACGCTGGAACGTGGCAATTGATCCCATACTTATGTTAGAACATCACAACCGATTCAATTTTTATGCCAGAACGTGGCAACCTATCCTATATTTATGCCGAAACATGGCAACCAATCCTATTTTTATGCCATAACGTGGCAACCGATCCAAGTTATTTATGCTGGAACGTGGCGACTGATCCCATTCACGCACCACAATCACAATCATAAGTATATCTTCACGATCATACATTTAAGTCATGATTTCATGGCATTCATCAATTATCCATCTCATTTTCAACAAGTGTGATCAACATTTCAACATTCATACATATACAAGTATCATAATGAAGCAAGAACAAGCTTACATCACACAATTATAGAATCACAACCATCACCTACCTCAAAAAAAGCTTGAAACCCTAAGAAACTTAATCCTTCCCTTTCCGAATTCGTTCTGCTTGTTCTTGGTCTACAATCAATCAATATAATATGGCAATCAATAAACTATCACTAACTACCCGAATTACTAACAATTCTATGAATCCTAGATCAAACTCCATGATCCCAATTATCCAAATTGGGGTTATTTCCACCATAAAATTTATAACCAAACCCTCTCCCATCAATATTCACCTATTATATTATGTTCTACGGATTGAAAAATGAATTTGGGGAGTGAAAAGCTTAAGTTTAGCCTCAAGAATGGTGAAAAATGAGTATGAGTCGCCTGGGGGTCATTCCGTAGCTCTAAAAGTCAAAAAGTGGATAATGAGGTCATTTAGGGGCTTATTAACGACTTTAATTTGCATCGGGCCCATCACAACAGCCACCACCCCGCCACTGCGATGGAGCTAAAGCGGTAAAAAATCCCACCAAAGCGGCCAAAATGAAACAGAAAGCTATTTCAAGAATTCCAAAAATACTATTTCACAACACACGTCTAACCCACGACACTCAGTAAATATCCTTTACGCTAAGATCGATTTCGATAGTTCTACTTGCACGATTTCAATTTCGTAAAGTCGTACGAATTCCTTAACAAGTTAGCTAACTACTCATTTAATCAAAATCATAAATGATTCACCTAATTATTACTAGATTTACCTACAACTCAATGACTCTGATTTCATCCAAATCTAGATAAGGTTGGGAAAATCTAAATACTACGAAAAAGTTTTTCAGGCCCAAATTTTTCCCCTTTGGCTTTTCTATAACGATGGGAATAGGTCGTTACAATAGATACCAATTTACCCATCACTCGTTCCCGAGTGTCAAAACTTAGGAAAATAGGCTAAGGAAGGAATTAAGTAGTACCTGAATCGACGAACAATTGGGAATACTTCTCTCACATGTCCCTCTCGATTTCCTAAGTAGCTTTCTCAATTGGACGATGCTTCCATTGAACTTTCACTGATTTAATCTCCTTGGTCCTTAACTTACACACATCACGATCAAGAATTGCAATTGGTTCCTCTTTATATTGGAGGTCCTTGTCCAACACAATTGAGTCCCACTTAATGCGATAATCCCCGTCACCATGATATCTCTTCAACATGGACACATGAAATATCGGATGAACACTTGATAAATTAGCAGGTAAAGCCAATCTATACGCTATCGATCCCACACACTCGATTACCTCAAAGGGACCAATGTATCGCAGACTTAGCTTACCTTTCTTGCCAAATTTGATCACCCTTTTCATGGGTGATACCTTATGAAGAAAATTCTCACCGGTTTGAAATGCCACGTCTCTCACCTTATGATCTGTATACTTCTTTTGTCTACTCTGGGCTGCTAGAAGCTTAGCTTGAATACTCCTCATCTTATCTTGAGCATCCTTCACTAAATCGACCCCCAATGGTTTCACATCTCCAGCCTCAAACCATCCTTTGGATGATCTACATCCCCTCCCATTGAGTGCTTCAAAGGGTGTCATATCTTTGCTAGAGTGATAACTATTACTATAGGAGAATTCACACAAAGGTAAGAACTTATCTCAATGCCCTCCAAAATCAATCACACATGCCCTCAACATGTCTTCCAACACTTGAATAGTCCTCTCTGATTGTGCGTCTGTCTGTGGATGGAAGGTTGTACTAAAAGTGAGTTGTGTGCCCAATTCAGCATGTAATTTCCTCCAAAACTTGGATGTGAATTGGGTACCACGGTCTGAGATGATAGAGAACGGCAGCCCATGCAACCTCACTATCTCTTTCACATAAACTTTAGCCAATTATTTAGCATTATAATCTATTTTTACCGAAAAAAATGGGCTGACTTGGTCAATCTATCAACCACTACCCAAATAGAATCAAATTTCCCCAAAGTCTTGGGAAGACCAACAACCCACTTCCATTGCGGAATTGGCATTCTTTGAAGTAAACCTGTAGGCCTTTGATGTTCATATTTCACTTGTTGACAATTTTTACACTTCGCTACAAATTCCGCTATGTCTTTCTTCATGCCTGGCCACTAATAAATTCGCTTCAGATCTCTATATATGTTGGTCACACCCGGATGAATAGCATATCATGAACCATGAGACTCTGCCAACAATTTCTCAATCAAGTCATCTACTCTAGGAACACATATTCTCCCATTAAATTTAGCACACCATCCGCATTAAGAATGGTCTCTTGTGCCTTACCCATCACAGTCTTCTTTCTATGTTCCTCCAAATTTTCATCTTTATATTGTTTGGCCTTGATCTTTTCAACGAAAGCGGCCCTTACCTCAATACTAGATAACACCCACCTCTTTCTGAGATGCCTAATTGGATGAACTTAAACTCTAAGGTCTAAATTTCTTTAACTAAAGGTCACTTGGCTACACTTAAGCAAGCTAAACTACCCATACTTAGAGCTTTTCAACTCAAAGTGTCTGCCACTACAGTAGCCTTGCCTGGATGGTATTGAATGGTCACATCATAATCTTTAACTAACTCCATCCACCTTCAATGTCTCATATTCAGATCCTTTTGAGTGAAAACATGCTGCAAACTACAATGATCTGTAAACACTTCACACTTAACACCATAGAGGTAATGCCGCCATATCTTAAGAGAAAACACTACTGATGTAAAACCCCAGAATTCTAATGACTTAATCTAAAGCCTAACATGCAATCTAGTGACATAAATAGGGTTAACATGAAGATAAAAGTCGTAGAATGTCCTCCCTAACCTAGTACTAATGTTTGAGGACCTACAGATCAAGGCATGGCCCCCAAGGAACCACTAAGGGCCTTGAAGAGGACCAAGGGGGCCGCCTAAAAAGATGTCAAAAAATAGCTTGGTTCATGAGAGTGGCACCCACGCCACGTGGGTGGATTCATGCCCGGTAGGTGGGAGTCGTAAGTCAAGACTTAGTCTCCCCAAACTTCCCCCAAAATCTTCAAGTTCCAGTCCCATTCCACAAACGTGCAGTACGGTCCGTGGACCAACTCACGGCTCGTGGAAGGGATTCGTGAGTGAGGCCTGGACCAAGGCCAAGATAGCAAGTCCCAGCCCCAAACTACGAATGACCAGTATGGTCCGGGGTTCCATCCACACCCCGTGGGTGGGGTCCGTGGATGGGGGCCTGGGAAGCTGCCTAAGTTGGCCAAGGGTCAAATGTTTTAATTAATTACTAATTAATTAAGCGTGGGGACATTAATTTTTAGTTATATTAGACCTATATAAATAGTTTTAAGTGATTTAACTCAACTTAACTCCTCATAACTCATAAGACCTAACACTCAACCCATTTCCCTCTCAAAATATTCTCTCTCTAAACTCCATTGAACAACTAGGTCAAAGCTCAAGCTAGGGGTTCAAGAACAAGTATTTCTTCTCCAATTTCGTGAGGAATTCAATCTAAGGTATGAATGCTCTTAATTCTTGGGTATCAATTCCCCAAGAAGTCCCTTCAAACTGTATTTTTTAAGACTTCCAAAATCTAGAGTTTTATTCTAATCATGGGTCTTCTTCCAAAATGATTTCTATCGTTCAATTATGATCTATTATGATTAATTATCATATTTTGTGGTTATATTATTGTAGTATTGATGGTTTTTTTTATGAAAATCTCTCTTGGACCCATGGTTTCCCTTTCTTCTTAAATTGTGAACTAAGATGTGACTTGATTGGTCGTGGAAGTTAATAATTGATTATGTTTATGTTTGTTAGGGTGTTGAATCATGAAGTATCTCTATCTAATGTTGTAGTCCTAGAAGTTAGGGTTGATTTTGGTTCATGGCCTTGAAGGGAAATTTGCTAGGGTTTGTATAGGTTGATGTTGATTCTAGTTGACTATGTGATTTACTTGGATAGTAATGATCCTATATCTGATGTTGTGGTATTGATGTAAGATTCTTCTTCGCTATACCCTATACACTTGATTATGTATGAAGTATGTATGTATGGTTATAATGAACTTGTTGGGTGGATTGAAAGGACATTCTCATGATCAAAATACGACCACAATGTGAAAGGTTTACTCACATGCTAATGTTTCTAAAATGAAAGGATCATTCTCACTTAAGGAACCTATGAGCTATTATGATGATATGTTGGCATGAGTGCCTAGTGTGTTCTTTTATAAATGTGAACTTAAAGTAAAGACTAAATGTGACTTTTAAAGTTATGCGTAGCACCGCGTGGATAGGAGTATGAGATTGGTTCCTTCACACTAGTAATTTGGTTCCCAATGTGGTGTCTCATAAGATGGAAACCTCCACGTTAGTAGTCAAGGTTTCTAGTAGCAATCTCCATATCCCATAATTATGTTCCCATATAGGTCTTAGCTAGTGGATCCACCTAAAAGCTAAAATGCACATTCTACCTTAGTCAAGTTGGACACCTCTTTTTGGTGTGGGGGTAGAATATTGAATTCTGTGTAGGTCACATTGTCTATGTCAGATAATGCAATTCTTCCCTAATGGTATGAATATGAACTATGGTAAGAACATGGGTTGCCTCCCAAGAAGCGCCTTATGAATATCAACACACCATTATTTATAAAAGTAAAATCCTAAATATACGACCTTGGGTTGCCTCCCAAGAAGCGCCTTATTTAACGCCATGGTACGATGCAACTCCTCACTCAACTTCCATTAGTGAGGTTTGCCTCATTTTCATAGGTAGAGGACCTGCATACACAAAGAAAAACAAAACAGAAAGTAAAATTAGTAAAAACTAAACTAAAAAGAACTAAAAGCTCTAGTTAACTACATTTTCATGTGACACCACTCTCCGGCATCAGTGCCATTTTGATGTTTATCGTGACCAATGACACTAACCTACGGTACGAGTGTCTATAATCATTGATAATATAGTAACCCAACTAAAGGTTGGGGTCATGTCCCAAGGGAGTGGTTTTGAGAATTAATAGAAAAATAAAATTTAGTTCTAATTAGTCGTAGCTAAAGACATTAACGAACAAAAATATTGTAAATTAAAAGGGGGTGACACAAAAGTGTCAAATATCAATTGGGGTTTTTGTCACAAGTAGTAAAAACAGCAAAAATTAACAAGAAAATCAAAGTATGGGGGAAAGTTCTTGGGGTGTGACCGCAATACAAGTTGAAATAAATCGTTGGGTACATGGTTTTGATAGGAAATTTACAAGATAATAGTGACTAGGCTAAACTTTAGATGGAAATAAGTTACCTCTCGGGCAACTTACCCCGTTTCAAATGGGTTCCTCTCGAACACCCACTTGCCGCATGAAGACTAGCCTACGCCTTACCCCACTCACTCTCTCGAGCTGAGTGTTAGGATATGGGACTAGGGTTCACCCTCTCGGGTTGAACCTCATGTCGACCCACTCCTTAGGCCATCATTCTAGTGGTCTTGTTTCGCGACCTCCCTATGCAAGCCAAAAACACATGGGTGGTTTTGTATTTGCAAGTAAAAACCGATTAAATTAAACCACAACCACTAGGTGAAATCACCATTACAATACATCTAACCTATCAGCAAGCAAAACCCAATAACAATATCAACACATATTTGCTAAATTACATCCCAAGAATGGGGGTTTTAGCCACACATTAAGAAATAACAAAATAAACCTAAAATGATACTAAAATCAACTAGGTATAAGAAATTAAACCTTGATTTAAGCAAAGGAAGTAGAATGGAGAAGACCCACTTCTAACTTGGGGAAGATGAAATCCCTCTCTCTTCAAGTCTCCCACAAAACCCTCTCCAAACTTGAGAGAAAATATCCCAAAAAGTACTATTCTATTATGGAAATTAAAATAAATGTACGAATCCCTAAGAATTAATAACTATTTTAGTATTTATAGACTTCAAAAAATAGAGCTGGCGAATCTTTCGATGAGGTTAGTCGATGTTGTCGAATGACTGGACGACTCGCCCTTCTTCTGTGTCATCGCCGTTTCGTGCTTGCCTTCAGCATCTCATGTTCTGGATCATTGGGCGGTATAGTACTGCTTCACAGAAATATTCAGTGAAACGCCGACTGCTCCTTCATCGCCTTTTGATCCTTCTTCTTCAGGGCTTCGCATACTGGAACAAAGGGCGGAGTGTGTCCCTTCGGCGAGTCGCCAAGTGTTCTTGGCGATGCTCAGGCTTCAGCTTCTTTATTCTTTTTAGCCTTTTTGTTCCTTTTGCGCCTAAGTGTCCATGCTTCCACCAAAACTTCAAATACCTTAAATTTAGGAGTTTTCATCAGATATTGAGACAAAATAAGTATTTGAGGACACTATTTCTATCAAAATAAAGCCCTAAATAAGTCCAATTTGTGAACACATCAGTGAGGGGGGTTGACAATCCTAAGATGGCCTTCCGTACAAGATATGGTCACTATGAATTCCTAGTTATGTCTTTTGGTCTAACAAATCCCTCGGCGGCATTCATGGATCTAATGAATAGGTTATTTAGTCAATATCTTGATTCATTGACAATATTTTTATCTATTCAAGGAGTGATGGTGATCATATGAAGCATTTGAGGCTAGTGTTGCAAGTCATCAAGGACCACTAACTTTATTCTAAATTTAGCAAGTGCGAGTTTTGTCTAAGGTCGGTTGCTTTCCTTGGTCATATTGTGTCAAGGGAGGGTGTTGAGGTTGATCCTAAGAAGAAGAATGTGGTCAAGAGTTAGCCTAGACCTCTATCCCCAACGGATATTAGAAGCTTCTTGGGTTTGGCCGATTATTATAGAAGATTTTGTGGAGGGCTTTTCATCTATTGTTTCTCCATTAATGGATTTGACCCAAAAGAAGTCCAAATTTGAGTGGTCGAAGGCTTGTGAGAAAAGCTTCCAAGAATTGAAAGATAGACTAACCTCCGCTCCGATGTTGACCTTACCAGAGGGCACCAATGGGTTTGTAGTATATTGTGATGCTTCTCAAGTGGGTTTGGGATGTGTCCTTATGCAATGGGGTAAGGTGATTGCCTATGCTTTGAGGCAACTTAAGGTACATGAAAAGAATTATCTAACTCATTATCTCGAATTAGAGGCGATGTTGTTTGCTTTGAAAATATTAAGACACTACTTATATGGGGTCTATGCAGATGTTTTGATCGACCGCAAGAGTCTTCAATATGTTTTTACCTAAAAAGACTTGAATCTCCGACAAAGGAGGTGGTTAGAGCTTTAGAAGGATTATGGCATGAGTGTTCTTTACCACCCTGGCAAAGCTAATGTAGTTGCGGATGCCTTAAGTAGATTTTCCCTGGGTAGTGTAGCTCATGTAGAACATGAGAAAAAGGAATTAGTTCGTGATGTGCATAGGTTGGCCCGATTGGGTGTCCAACTAGTGGATTCATCCAAGGGTGGAGTTATGGTCCATGATAGTTCTGAATCATCCTTTGTAGTTGATGTGAAGTCTAAGCAACACCTTAATCATATTTTAATGGAGTTGAAAGAATTGTTTCTCAATAAGTCCGTAGAGGCTTTCTCCCAAGGGGGGGATGGGGTGCTTAGGTACCAAGGTAGATTATGTGTTCCAGATATAGATGGCTTAAGGGAGCAAATTCTAGAAAAAGCTCATGGTTTGCGGTATTCTATTCATCTGGAAACCACTAAGATGTATCGTGATCTATGGGAAGTATATTGATGGAATGGCTTGGAAAAGAATATAGTGGGTTTTGTAGCGAAATGTCCGAACTGTTAACAAGTCAAAGCCGAACACCAAAAACCTGGAGGTTTGTCCCAATATATAGATATTCCTACTTAGAAATGAGAGGATGTGAACATGGACTTTGTGGTGGGTTTGCCTTGTACTCGAAGGCAACACGATTCTTTTTGGGTCATTGTAGATAGGATGACTAAATCAACCCACTTCATTCCGGTTAAGACTTTATTTTCAGCGAAAGACTATGCCAATATGTATATCAATGAGGTAGTTAAGTTGCATGGGGTTTCCTTATCTATCATATCGGATCGGGGTGCCTAATTTACTTCCCACTTTTGGAAGGCATTCCAAAGGGGGCTTCGTACCAATATTAAACTTTGTACCGCTTTCCACCCTCAAATGGATGGTCAAGAGGAAATGACCATTCAAATCTTGGAGGATATGTTGAGAGAATGTGTGATTGATTTCAAAGGTAGTTGGGATGACCATCTCCTATTGATTGAATTTGCCTACATCAATAGTTACCAATCTAGTATTGCCATGGCTCCATTTGAAGCACTTTATGGGAGAAGGTATATATCTTCGGTTGGGTGGTTTGATGTAGATGAGTATGCTCTACTGGGTCCCGAACTAGTTTATGATTTCATTGAAAATGTTCGACTTATTAGGGATAGGCTGAAGACGACCCATGGTTGGCAAAAGTCTTCTGCCGATAATAGGAGGAGGGATCTAGTGTTTGAAATTGGTGATTGGGTCTACTTGAAAATCTCACCTATGAAGGGTGTGATGAGGTTTGGTAAGAAGGGGAAGCTTAGTCCCCGGTATGTGAGCCCATATCAAGTCTTGGCACGTGTGGGGAAAGTTGCATGTGAGTTAGACTTGCCAAATGAGTTGGCGCTGGTTCACCCGGTGTTTCATGTTTCCATTCTCAAGAAGTGCATTGGTGATCTGGTATCCATCCTTCCTCTAGAGGGTTTAGGAGTTGAGGAGAACCTTTCTTATGAAGAGGTCCCAATTGAGATTTTGGACCGGCAAGTGAAGAAGTTAAGGAATAAAGAAGTAGCTTCCGTTAAGGTTCTATGGAGGAATCACTTATTTGAGGGTGTGACATGGGAGGCCGAGGCCAAGGCCGATATGATGTCCCATTATCCTCATCTTTTTCCTTCTTGGGAGTCATGTGTTGTATGAATTTTCCATGATTTCCTTATATGGTGCATGTTCTTGTGAGAATTCATGTTTAGTATTTAATGAGTTTTCATGACATATATGTTCCTTTTGTTGAATTTCATTGAAGTATGATGATTACATATTTGGTTCCATGAGGTGAAATAATGAACATGCTTAGTTATGTTTTGATGAAATGACATGTTGGCTTAATATTGTTGTGTTGCTTGAGTTGGAGAAGGTAGTTCCTCCTATAATTATATGGATTGATGAGCTTCTTGCATATTGGATTGGTAGATGTAAATACTACTTCCATGTGTTGCATTGACCTTGTCTTAAGATGGAGATAAAGTTTCCTCCTTTTGATATTGCATATGGTGCATAGTTCATTTGTGAGTTTTGCACATTTTTTTTATGTATCATGCATATTGGGCTGCTAGTCTAGAGTTTCTAACTTAGTTGGGTGCCTAGATTGTCATTCGGGGACGAATGTTCCCAAGAGGGGATAATGTAACACTCCAAAATTCTAATGACTTAAGCTAGAGCCTAACATGTAATCTAGTGACATAAATAGGGTTATCATGAAGATAAAAGTCGTAAAATACCATCCCTACCCTAGTACTAATGTTTGAGGACCTACACGTCAAGGCATGGTCCCCAAGGACCCCCAAGGGTCCTTGAAGAGGACCAAGGAGACTGCTTAAAAAGCTGTAAAAAAAATAGCTTGGTTCACGAGAGGGGCACCCACCCAACGTGGGTGGACTCATGCCCCGTAGGTGGGAGTCGTGAGTCAAGACTTAGTCTCCCCAAACTTCCCCCAAAACCTTCAAGTTCCAGTCCCATTCCACAAGCATGCAGTACAGTCCGTAGACCAACTCATGCCCCGTGGAAGGGACTCGTCAGTGAGCCCTGGACCAAGGACAAGATGGAAAGCCCTAACCTCAAACCACGAATGACCAGTACGGTCCATGGTTCCATCCACGCCCCATGGGTAGGGTCTCATGGATGGGGGCCTGGGAAGCTGTCTAAGTCGGCCAAGGGTCAAATGTTTTAATTAATTCCTAATTAATTAAGTAAGGGTGGGGATGATTATTTCTAGTTGTATTAGACCTATATAAATATTTTTAAGTGATTTAACTCAACTTAACTCCTCATAACTCACAAGGCCTAAAACTCAACCCAATTCCTTCTCAAAATATTCTCTCTCTAAACTCCATTGAGGAACAAGGTCAACGCTCAGACTAGGGGTTCAAGAACAAGTATTTTTTCTCCAAATTCGTAAAGAATTCAACCTAAGGTATGGATACTCTTCATTCTAGGGTAGCTATTCATCAAGAAGTCCCTTCAAAGTGTGTTTTTAAAACTTCTAAAATCTAGCATTTTATTCTAATCATGGGTCTTCTTCCAAAACGATTTCTATTGTTCAATTACGATCTATTATGATTAATTATGATAGTTTGTGGTTAGATTATTGTAGTATTGATGGTTTTTGATGAAAATCTCTCTTGGACCCATGGTTTCCCTTTCATCCTAAATTGTGAACTAAGATGTAACTTGATTGGTCATGGAAGTTGATAATTGATTATATTTATGTTTGTTAGGTTGTTGAATCATGAAATCTCTCTATCTAATGTTGTAATCCTCTAAGTTATGGTTGATGTTGGTTCATGGCCTTGAAGGGAAATTCGCTAGGGTTTGAATAGGTTGATGTTGATTATAGTTGAGTATGTGATTTACTTGGATAGTAATGATCCTATATCTAATGTTGTCGTATTGATGTAAGATCCTTCTTCCCTATACCCTATACACTTGATTATGTATGAAGTATGTATGTATGGTTATAATGAACTTATTGGGTTGATTGAAAGGACATTCTCATGATTACAATACGACCACAATGTGAAAGGTTTACTCACATACTAATGTTTCTAAAATGAAAGGAACATTCTCACTTAAGGAAACTATGAACTATTATGATGATATGTTGGCATGAGTGCTTATTGTGTTCTTTTATGAATGCGAACTTAAATTAAAGACTAAATGTTACTTTTAAAGGAAGTTATGCGTAGCACCGAGTGGATAGGTGTATGAGATGGGTTCCTTCACGCTAGTAGTTGTGTTCCCAATACGGTGTCTAATGAGATGGAAACCTCCACGTTAGTAGTCAAGGTTTATAGTACCAATCTCCCTATCCCATAACTATGTTTCCACATAGGTCTTAGCTAGTGGATCCACCTAAAAGCTAAAATGTATGTTCTACCTTAGAAAAGTAGGACACCTCTTTTCGGTGTGGGGGTAGAATACCGAATTCCATGTAGCTCACATGGTCTATGTCGGTTAATAAAATTCTTCCCTAATGGTATGTATATGAACTATGGTAAGAGCATGGACTTTAATTATGACTACTTAAGGGGTCCTACTTAGTATGAGTGGGGGTATGGGACTTCACCAATGCATTGCACAAGTTTACTCTAAGAGGGGTTGTGGGAAGGTTCTCTTATGATTATGATGTTATGACGACTTATGAACTATGTATGAAAAGATATAAGTATGAATGACTTCTCTCTTATGTATGTTGGCTATGGTTATGGTAAAGCATGATATGTATGTTGTTGGTGGCCTAAATGCCATAGTCATACCACCTTGCTCCAAAGCCATGAACTCATCCTTCTTGTGATCCCTCAAAGTCCTAGGTACATACTTCTCTAGAAACAAAGCATGAAATTGGGTCCAAGTAAGTTGAGGTAAAGTAGAAGATCTACACTTCATATAAGCTCTCCACCACTGCTTGGCCTTACCTTGAAGTTGAAAGGACACAAACTCAACCCCATGTTGATGAACAATTCCCAATTTATGCAGCCTCTCATAGCAATCTAGAATGAACTCATACGCATCCTCACTTTCAGAACCAAGAAATACTGGAGGCTTAAGGTTCAAATACTTAGTCAACATTTCATGCTCATTACCAGTCATAACAGAACCCAGCAAAGGACGAAAGAAAGCATCATTACCTTCAGTCCCACCCACCTTAAGCGTAGTGCTAGCAATAGGAGGATTAGTAGGAGCTTGAGTTGCTTCAGTAGAAGGAAGCACTCCAGGACCAACCAATCCCTTTAAGAACGACATGATCTGTTGAGCTAACACTGAATCCAAAGGAGGAACACTTGTAGTATCAGCCTGCACTTCTCCCTCTTGTCCCAAATCCTCAACATCAACATCAACATTCCCCTCTATCTCTTCATGATGCGCAGGAGGTTTCTCATTAATAGGAGCATTCTTATCAGGAGCTCTATTTCCAGTAGGTTCTACTCTTCCACGACCTCTACCGCTAGCTCTTCCTCTACCCCTGTCTCGACCGCGACCTCTCGCTACAAATTCCTTGATTGGACCATTGACGGGAGCTATGGGCCTAACGCCGTTGAACCTAGTATTAACCATCTATGAATAGAAGAGTGAAGGAGGTTAGATACTAATTTGAATAACCAGATACCAATTGGAATCAAGTCATAGCACGAAAGGAGACAAGAGAAAATAGTGAGATTTCCTAAAGGCCTATAGCCTTTCGAAGAAAAGTAAGGGCATCCATGTTTCGTTCCACGATACTCTATTAGATTCATTTTAGTACATCGAGATCAATGAACCTAGGCTCTAATACCAACTTTGTCATGACCCAAACCATCGTGATTGGCACCCACACTAACACTCCGATGAAAGAACCACTACTACAACCCAACCAAGCAAATAATCTAAAAACTAAGGCATTTAAATCAAACACTAAGGAAATAAAAATAGAGTTCCCATAAACTCTAATAAAAATCTAACAATAATAACTAACAATGCGGAAAAATAACCTAGAACCTGAAATTCAATGTACCAAAATATTTTAACAATGAACCAAGTCTAAACAAGAAGGGATACAACCCCATACTAATGAACTAACTAAAACAAATGTCTAAGCCCAGAAATGATGGACATAGATGAAAGAGAATTCCATGACAGCCCAGAATAATTGGCTCACCCTTGAATTCGAACGACGATCACTGATCTTCTAAGCGAGGTCTGTCAATAGCCTCTTAAAGATGCCATGTACTCTACAAAAATAAGAGCAAGTGCAGAATCAGTACACAACCACAGTGTACTGGTAGGATCACACGGCTATCCCACTAAGTGCAACATAAACCAATCAAACAACATTATAATCACATGCACACATACCAACATATACAACATTATTACCATTTACGAACAACAAAAAACTTCACACTTATATCAAATAATTAGTCCTCTCATGGAACCCAAACTCAAACAGATAGCATTCCAGAATGTGGCAACCGATCCCATATTTATACCAGAATATGGCAATCGATCCCATTTTTATGCAGGAATGTGGCAACCGATCCTATTTTTATGACAAAATGTGGCAGCCGATCCCATTTTTATGGCAGAACATGGCAACCGATCCAAGTTTGTTATGCCGGAAAAAAATGTGTGAACTATGGTTGCAATCTACTGGGCAAAGACTGAACCACGCCCCGTAGGTCTAGGCCATGGGTCAAGGCCTGTTAAGGCCTATAACATCTACCCCGAGTCCCTAACCACGAGACCATTCCATGCCTCATCAACCCATCCATGGTCTGTGGATGGGGATCTGTAGGTGCTGCCAGTATTTTGAGTTTTAGTTTTAGTTAGGGGGCTTAGGAATTATTTAAGTTATTAATGAGGGGTTAAGGGAGGTCAGTTAGTTAGTTAATTATCCACTTATATAAGTATAATACACCCCTAAACTACTCACTTTAACTCATTCATCTAAAGATACCAAAGCACTCTCCAAATATTCTCTCCCTAGAAGCTAAGAAGAAGAAGAAGAAGAAGAAGAAGAAAAAGAGAAGAGGGAAGTGTTTATCCATTGATTCAATCTTTGTTTGGGGATTTGATTAAAGGTATGTGAAGCTTAATCATCCATGGGTTCTTCCACCCATGGAGCCCCATAGTTTCCCCACTTGTGAAATCAAAAACTCAATTCTAGTTAGGGTTGTGCTTGCACTGTGGGTAGGGTTTGGGTGTGATTCCAATCTAGTGGATATAACCTAATTATGATTGATTTACCTTTGTTTAATGATATTATGATGATTTCACATGATTTCTATAGTAAGCCCTAATCTAAATTGATGAATGTGATCTTTGTGGGTTTATGCCATTAGAGGCAAAGTTGAAGGTTCATATGTGATCTTCCTAATTCAATGTTATGTGTTGTAATTGATCAAGTTAGGATCATATAATCATGAATGGAACTAGAATCTATATTTTATGATTGATCTTGACTTTGAAAGTTAGAATTGAACCTTTATGATCAATTAAGATTAGAATTACCTAGTAATGAGAGATGTGATCAAATTACCTTCAAATATAGGTATCAAGAAGAGATTAAGAAAGAAACCTTGAGAGTAAGGTTGTGATCATGATAGCTAAGGCTTTAGGGTAAATCTAAGGTGATTAACTATTGCTGCTAAACCTTGAAGAGTAAACTCTCAAAGAGAATAGAAATTTAATAGGTAGGATTTTGGTGAAAGGCCTATACTCACCTAACCTACCTTATGAATGCTTGATAGACGAAAGTGATAGAATCACGTAAACAACTAAACCTTGAGGTGTATGCTTCGCCTCAAATTTATATTGAAGATGAGATGGAGTGTTACACAAGATAGTATCTGGACTCCAAGAAGAAAGGAGAGCTACACCTAGCTGATGTGAGGACTATCCAAGTAAAAAGGGGGAACTCTTATGTAGTAGAGTGTGGGTTTTCCTAAAGTTAGGTCTCATGAGATGGGAGCCTTCACATAGTTGAGTTTAGGTTCCTAGTAGCAATCTCCATTTCCTATGAACTAATACATGTTTGAGGAGCATCTTATAGTGTTCTAAAACATAATAGAACTACGACTTACTTAATGAAGTATCTCATAGTTTTCAATAGTATAACTGGGCTTCGACATGCTTAAGGTAGTATCTCAAAGGGTACATGTAAAGAGTGAACTTAGACATGCTAAAGGAATTATCTCATATGGTTCAACCTGTTAATGAACTAAGATGTGCTTAAGACAGTACCTCATAGTGTTCTAAAGTTAAGAGAGGAACTAGGTTCCAAACCAAGAAGTGTTTGCATGAGGACCTAAAGGTAGTACTTAGCATGTATAGTATTATGGGGTGTTATGCATGCATTGCACAAGTATGACTTAGGGTCACTAAAGAGAAGTCTTGAGAGAGGATTGGTCTTGAGTTGCCTTTCCTAGTTATAGTTGACTAAAGGTGAGATATTTCCTTAGTTAGGAGAGTTAAGCTAATAATGAGGTCAAAGTAGGGTGAGTATGACTAGGATGACTTCAAGGCTATGCTTATTGTGAAGGTTAGTATAGGATTATTTTCATGCTTCGCACAAGTGTGTCTTGGGGTTACTTAGAAGTGTGGTACCCTTATGGCATAGAGAAGCTTAAGAGTTGACCATGTACATATATTATAATTAATATGACTTGAAGACCTAAGTCTTGAATATGAAGGTGGACTATGCCCAAGAATGACCAAAGAGAGGTAATTAGAATGGATGGTAGTATGGGATGCCATTCTTGCATTGCACAAGTATACTTGGAGGTGGCTTGTGAAGTAGTTCTCCAATAATATGAAGAACCTAAGGTTGAAGTATATAACCATGAACGTCTAAGTAAAGACTATACCATGAACATGATGTACCTCCTATGCTCATTAAATATTTCCTATGTTGACTTATGTTTATATGATGCTTGTGTTGATTATTATTATATGGCAATGTTGATTGTATTATGACCATTTTATTATCTCTTATGCTTATGTCTTATGTTGAATAACCATTTTGAGATGCTCTTATGATATTGTGCTAGTTGGTACATTTTGTACTAACGCATATTGCCTACATTCTAATCAAATGTAGGGTTGAGGAGATGAGTTTCTTTGAAGGCTAGTTTTCCAAGGATCAAGAAGAGTTAAATAATTGGTGAGCCATCGTTGCTTCGAGGACAAACCCATGTTTCCTTTATGTCTTTTCCTAATGTTTTAGATTTTGTATGGGTTGTGTCCCAAAGGCTTTTATTCAATAGTTTAAATAGATGGTTTGAGACAAAGGTTGTAGTAAAGACTTCCGCTTGCATATGAAAATGTTTTCGATTATATGGTCTTAAAGAAGTTTTAAATTTTCCATACTTTTCTATTACCTATGTTATGATGCTAAGGGCTTGTATTAGACCCCTTCGGGGTCGAGTACGCTGTGTTACATCTAGGGGGTACCCCTGGGTCATGACAAACTTAGTATCAAAGCCCAAGGTTTAGAATGGTTCTAGGATTGTCTCAAACCACATCTAGTAGAGTCTTGTTTATAAATGTGAAGCGCGCCACTTTTATGAATAGGAGGCTATTGGATGCTTAGTAAATCTCACTTCTTCATTCTCTTAGTCATACCATAGCAGTTTAGCTCTAGTAGGTCCTTCTTCTAATGTTTGCCTATGATTTTTCATGTTATGGCAAATACTAGAGCTAATGCTAGGAGAGTTGAGAAAGGTAATGGAGAGCAAGAGGTTCCTCTTTCAAGCTCCAAACCAAGTCCCTCCACTAGATCCTCCTCAAGTTCAAAAATGACCCTCCAATTGGAAATGCCACTCTTGTGAAGTTTAGGGCTCCTATGCAACTATTGTTTCAAGCCTTGATGGTGCAAGCCAATAGAGAGGTTTTGGCTCCGGCAAACCCAATAAGGGGGATGGCTTCTTTTAAGGTGAGAGATCTTTTGAGGATGAACCCTCCAGAGTTCTATAGCTCTAAGGTGGAGGAAGACCCTCAAGGTTTCTAGATGAGGTGTATAAGGTGCTTACCATTATGGGCTTGACTTCGGTAGAGAAAGCGGATCTAGCCGCTTACCAATTGAGGGATGTAGCACAATATGGCATGAGAAATGGAAAGATACTACACCTATAAGAGAGGGCCCAATAGAGTGGGAAGAGTTCAAAAGGAAATTCCTTGATAGGTTCTTTCCCCAAGAGTTGAGGGAGCTAAAAATACAAGAATTCATAAATCTTAAGCACGGGGGTATGAGTGTGAAGGAGTATTCCCTTAAGTTCACCCAACTATCTAAATATGCTACAACCATAGTGGGGGATTCAAGGGCCAAAATGAATAAGTTTGTGATGGGAGTGTCCGGATTAGTGGTCAATGAGTGCCATTTGACAATGCTTATCCCTAGTATGAATATTTCCCGTCTCATGGTGCATGCTCAACAAATTGAGGAGCAAAATATTAAGAAATTGAATAAGGGGGGAAAAAGAGCTAGATCTGATGATGGTATGGTAACTTTCCTAATGCTAACTCTGATGGACAAGGTAGGCCTAAGACTAAACCAAAGTATTTTGGCCAAGATTCTCCATATCATAAGCCTAGTTGCACCAAGTGTGGGAGGAATCATCTTGGTAAGTGCCTTGCCGGCATGGATGGTTGCTATGGGTGTGGGAAGGATAGGCACAAAATGAGAGATTGTCCGGTCCTTAAAGATAAAAGAAGAGAGGGTAAGAAAGTTGACTCTAGTGGTGTTGATGAGGAGCCTCAAAAGAAGAATATGTTTTATGCTCTCCAATCTAGAGAAGATCAAGAGTGATCTCTTCATGTCCTATCCGGTATATGTTTTATGCTTTAGTAAATTTCTATATTTCTTTGTCTTTTGTGACTTGTTATGATTGGATTTGAAGTTTTTTTTAGTATGCATAATGTTTAGAAAAGTTTGTGTAGGCATTACTTCCAAGTGGGGGATAGTGTGCCTATCTAGTGGGGTCATTTTGTGCTTTATGTGTTGCCATGATTTCCTTATATGCATGTTCATGAAAATGCTTAGGTCTTGTTAGAAATGGCTTATATGCATTGTTCTTTCTCTCATGTTGTAGTGCATTTGTAGACTTGCATATAGACTACATGAGTTGAGTATGAGCATGCCCTAGTTGAAGTGAAAGATTTCCTCATTGAATGAATGATTTTTGTGAAGTAATGTGCATTTAGGCTCCATGAATATATGTTGAACATGTTTTAGTTAGGAGATGGTATTTTCTCCTTTAAAAAGAAGTAGATATAGAATTGATGCATTTTGAGTTGGTAGAAGTAGCCTTACTCCCTTTTATTGCATTGGATGAGTTTTGATATGAATTTGAAGTTTCCTTGCTTGGTTGTGTGCATATTAGTTGTAGTGCATGCATAATAGGATGCTAAGTTATATTTTAGACTTTAAGAAGGGTTTAAAGTGTCATTCGAGGATGAATGTTTCCAAGTGGGGGATATTGTAACTCCTCGTAATTTAGTGAATTGAACTAGTGAGTTCTAGAGCCTTTGGTAAGAGTTTTAGAGTGTCGTATGAAGGTTAAAACTTGTAAAAATGATTCCCCTACTTAGAATAAGGGTTAAGTGTATGGGTACAACCCCTAAAGGACCACCCAAGGGGTCCTTGAAGGGGACCCTAAAACAGTTCCTAAATCTGGAAAAAAATGTGTGAACTACGGTTGCAATCTACTGGGCATAGACTGAACCACGCCCCGTAGGTCTTGGGTGTGGGTCAAGGCCTGCAACTTCTAGCCCCAGTCCCTAACCATGAGACAATTCCACGCCCCATCAACCCATCCACGGTCCATTGATAGGGATCCATAGGTGCTGTCAGAATTTCGAGTTCTAGTTTTAGTTAGGGGGCTTGGGAATTATTTAAGTTATTAATGAGAGGTTAAGGTAGGTGAGTTAGTTAGTTAATTATTCACCTATATAAGCATAATACACCCCTTAACTAATCACTTTAACTCATTCATCTAAAGAACCCAAATCATTGTCCAAATATTCTCTCTCTAGAAGCTAAGAAGAAGAAGAAGAACAGAAGAGAAGAGGGCAGTCTTTCTCCATTTATTCAAGCTTTGTTTGGGGTCTTTGATTAAAGGTATGTGAAGCTTAATCATCCATGGGTTCTTCAACCCATGGATCTCCCATAATTTCCCCACTTGTGAAATCGAAAACCCAATTCTAGCTAGGGTTGTGCCTGCATTATGAGTAGGGGTTGGGTGTGATTCCAATCTAGTGGATATCACCCAATTATGATTGATTTAGTTTTGTTTAATGATATTATGATGATTTCACGTGATTTCTATGGTAACCCATAATCTAAATTGATGAATGTGATCTTTGTGGGTTTATGCCATTAGAGGCAATTTGAAGGTTCATATGTGATCTTCCTAATTCAATGTTATGTGTTGTAATTGATCAAGTTAGGATCATATAATCATGAATGGAACTAGACTCTATATTTTATGATTGATCTTGACTTGTAAAGTTAGAATTGAACCTTTATGATTAATTAAGACTAGAATCACCTAGTAATAAGAGATGTGATCAAATTACCTTGAAATCTAGGTATAAAGAAGAGATTAAGAAAGAAACCTTGAGAGTAAGGTTGTGATCATGATAGCTAAGGCTTTAGGGTAAATCTAAGGTGATTAACTATTGATGCTAAGGCTTTGAAAGTAAAGTATAAAAGAGAATAGAAGTCTAATAGGTTGGATTATGGTGAAAGGCATACACTCACCTAACCTACCTTATGAATGCTTGATAGATGAAAGTGATAGAATCACTTGAACATGAATTGATTGTCAAGGACATCCTTCCATGATAAATGAGTGTTAATCAAGGCTTAACAAGTAAACCTTGAGGTTTATGCTTGTCCTCAAGTGGATATTGAAGATAAGATGGAGTGTCACACAAGATAGGGTCCGGACTCCAAGAAGAAAGGAGAGCCACACCTAGATGATGTGAGGAATATCCAAGTAAAAAGGGGGAACTCTTACGTAGTAGAGTGTGGGTTTTCCCAAAGTTAGGCCTCATGAGATGGGAGCCTTCACATAGTTGAATTAAGGTTCCTAGTAGCAATCTCCATATCCTATGAACTAGGACATGCTTGAAGAGCATCTCATAGTGTTCTAAAACATTATAGAACTAAGACTTACTTAATGAAGTACCTCATAGTGTTCAAGAGTATAAGTGTACTTAGACATGCTTAAGGTAGTATCTTATAGGGTCCATATGAAGAGTGAACTTAGGCATACTAAAGGAAGTATATCATAGGGTTCAACCTAATAATGAACTAAGATATGCTAAAGAGAGTACCTCATAGTGTTCTAAAGTTAAAGAGAGGAACTACGTTCCAAACCAAGAAGTATTCGCATGAGGACCTAAAGGTAGTACTTAGCATGTATAGTATTATGGGGTGCTATGCATGCATTGCACAAGTGTGACTTAGGGTCACTAAAGAGAAGTCTTGAGATAGGATTGGGCTAGAGTTGCCTTTCCTAGTTATAGTTGACTAAAGGTGAGAGATTTCCTTAGTTATGAGAGTTAAGTTAATAATGAGGCCAAAGTAGGGTGAATATGTAAAGACCCGAGAGCACCCCCTAGCCATTACATGCGTATTCAACCTCTCGAAGGTCTTATACAAGCCTTAGCATTCATTCATCGTATAGATCATAAAGATCACTAATAATTTAAAACTTTTATTTAATAAAACTAGAACACTTCAAGAGGCATCAACATTTGAAAACATCAATACACAAGCGGAACTACTAAGTCTCTTTAACCAATCTTAGATAAGAATTTAAGACGTACTAAGGGACACAACCCTTTACAAATGAAATGAAACTTAAGTGTCTATTACAATGACTAAGAAACTTCTAAACATAGTCCTCAATCTTGAGGACATACCAAAGACTTAAAAGAGTAAGCAATCCAAGCAACTCCAAAGCACAATCTCCACCTAGTTACCACAACCTATACTTGTAGTAAAATAGAAGAAAGGGGTTAGTACAACACACGTACTAAGTATGACGATATGCAAAACATGATAAAAAGGACATTTGTTTGGAAGTTATGCTTTCATGCCATTTTGATAAAATTTCATGAACATCAACTTAATAGGCACCTTAGAAGTCACAACCAACAATACAAAGTCATATGCTTCACAATACATCATGAACATACATAACCCATTTACCTTTACCTTCTTGCCTTGGACCTCCACCTTAAGTAACCCTTAAGCAATACCTTTCTGCAATTTATAGGCAACGTCCAATACCATCACCCACACTAAGGCACCACCTTAAAGTCACACAAAGTGCACTTACCATGCATACCTCAACCTTCACCAATTAATCACATAAGACATATAAGCACATAAGCCAACGAGTCACTTCATAAAACCAGAGCACTCATCAAATGTCATCCCAAGACTCAGCTAAGTAAGACATGGTGAGGCAGCCCATACTACCTCTCCATACCATACCCAAGTGATCCTTAAGGCTACACAAGACAAGCTCCATTCACATCTCAACATAAATCGTTCATTCAACTTAATGCATTTAGACAACTTCATTCATTAATGACATAAGATCATCACATACATTCAATTCAACATAAGCACTTACATTCAATTCATTATGACTCACTTTCACATTAGCATGCTCAAAGACCAACACTTTCATTAATTAGCCCAATAAGACTCATTCATTCATTATCATTACTAAGACACTCTAAGATCTCCCTTAAATGTGTACATGTGCAATGTCTAGATGATGTCCCATTCCACCACCTATCCCAAGTAGTACACCCTTAAGAGATGCTAGTTCATTCATTCATTAATGTGGGGGAAGAGCCTTAACCGACATAGACCATGGAGCTTGACATGGAATCCCGATAGTAACCTTTACCGGAGGAGGGATCCCCACTTGCCTAAGGTAGGGTCATTCTTTTAGCCTTTAGGTGGTAGAGACCACTAGCTAGTCCTATGTGGGCACATAGTTAAGGGATAGAAGGATTGATTCTAAGTTCTCTCATCTCAACTCATGAAGGAGCACCCATATTAAGGGTTGCTACTAAATACTCATATCTCAACTAACAAAGGAGTATCCACCCATCTTCATATCCTCTCGGTGCTAAATATTACTCCCCCACGGAGTTGGACATTCATTTCACTCATTCAGTTAGGGATAAGGATTGCTACTAAGTACTCTCATCTCAGCTCACGAAGGAGTACCCATCCTAGCCCAATATTCATGCATTTAGAGTGAAGGATTGCTACTAAGTATTCTCATCTCAACTCACGAAGGAGTACTCATCCTAACCCATCATTCATACATTTAGGGATAAGGATTGCTACTATGTACTCTTATCTTAACTCACGAAGGAGTACTCATCCTAAGCCATCATTCATGCATTTAGGGATAAGGATTGCTACAAATTACTCTCATCTCAACTCACGAAGGAGTAGTCATCCTAACCCATCATATATTCATTTAGGAAGCTCTTGGATTCAAAGATGAGAAAACCTTTCATCTAGGAACCCCATTTATTTAAAAGAGTACTTTATGAGACTATCCTTACAATAGACCAAACTTTTATTCATTAGTATTAACTCTCATTATTTTCATTCATTCTCACATTCTTCCATTCATTCTTCACTAGGTGTGAGAGTAGGTAAACATAGTCTATCCTAACCTCACCTTCATTATAAGTCATTAAAGAAGACAACAACCAAGCATAACACATAAAGTCTCTACACAAGGTCACCTTTCATACTCTTAGACCATACACAAATTAACATCATATCAGATTACCTTCACATAATCAACATTACTCAAAACAACAATCATCCAACTTTGCCTACAAGGCCATGATCACAACATGCTTATAAAGTAAACACCTCCCCACTTTCAAAGGGATCAAACCTCACAATTCTAACATCTACAACATATATATATATATATATATATATATATATATATATATATATAATACTAGAATCAATAATCTATTCATAACTTCATCATCATCATAAACCTTAGGTCAAAATTGCCCATTCAAGGACAACATCCAATATAACACAATTGACCATCCATTCCTCATAATTCAATATAGAACAATACATAAATCAATAGCCCATAACAATCTACACAGTAATATCACATTATTAGCTCATAATCAATAGACCCACTTTAGACCCAAAAATTAGGATTTCAAGATATGCAAAGGTTCATGGATTTTTTTATATTAAAACCATCAATATTAACCTAAATCATCATTTGAAATACTTTCATGCAATAACCCAAGCTTAGAATTGAAATTGGGGTTTTTAGTGTTTATGAAAAACATTGAAATCACTTTGATTTGGCTTTTTGATTTAAAGGAGAATCAAAGATAAAATCCCCATACCTTTGTGATTAATTTCCTTAGGAATTTGAAGTAGAAATCAGTAGGAACCTATCCCCTAGCTTGAAGCTTCATCATTGTCTTCCATGGAGTTCTAGAGAGAGAATTTATTTTAGAGAGAAGGTTCAATTGGAAATAATGAGGTCTAATTCTAGGTTAAAGAGTTTTAACAAATTTAAAATACCTAAAAATAGGTAAAATAGTCATCTACGGTCAAATTAGAATGTGGGGTGAATTGGTAAATTCACCCCACACTTGGCCGAAACTTGGCAGTGAAACAAGGCACCAAACGACGGCCATCATTGACGGACCGTCAATCCATTGACGGACCGTCAATCCATTGACGGACCGTCAATCCATTGACGGACCGTCAATCCATTGACGGACCGTCAATCCATTGACGGACCGTCAATCCATTGACGGACCATCTTAATAGGTCGTTGTTTGGGACAGAGGCTCAACATTTGGGGGCTAAGCTCCCACAACTAAGTGTGGAGCTACGACCCCTTTTGATGGGGCGTCAATGGCCTGACGAGGCATCACCCTGGGCGTCAAACAAAACTGCCAAACACACTGCCTAGGCAGCCTTTTATGCCAACGTTTGGGTCCTCTCCAAGGAACCTTAAGGTGGTCCTTAGGGAGTCATACTTAGACGTTGGGACCCTAAACATGCCTATTAAAATAGTAGGGTCACCACCACTGATTTTAGACTTCATACGACACATTAAAACATGCAAGACACACTAGAACACACTAGCACACAAAGGACTAGTTTTCGAACGTCTCTTTGACGTTTGACTTCAAAATCAACTAAACTGACTTATAAACTCATTTCCAAACATTTATACAAGTTTATCAACTACTAACACGCATGTGAAGCTCTAATTATCCTATTTCATTTTGAGGGGTGTTACCAAATATGACTAGGATGACTTCAAGGCTATGCTTAGTGTGAAGGGTAGTATAGGATGCCTTTCATGCATCACACAAGTGTGTCTTGGGGTTACTTAGAAGTATGGTACCTTTATGGCATAGAGAAGCTTAAAAGTTGACCATGTACATAGATTATAATTAAGATGACATGAAGACCTAAGTCTTGAATATGAAGGTGGACTATGCCCAAAAATGACCAAAGAGAGGTATTTAGCTTGGATGGTAGTAAGGGATGCTATCCTTGTATTGCACAAGTATACTTGGAGGTGGCTTGTGAAGTAGTTCTCTTGTAAGATGAAGGACCTAAGGTTGAAGTATGTAACCATGAAAGTCTAAGTAAAGACTATGCCAAGAACATGATGTATCTCATATGCTCATTAAATATGTCTTATATTGACTTATGTTTATATGATGCTTGTGTTGATGATTATTTTATGGCTATGTTGATTGTGTTATGACCATGTTATTATCTCTTATGCTTATGCCTTATGTTTACTAACCATTTTGATATTGTCTTATGATGTTGTGCTAGCTTTCATACTTGATAAATTTTGTACTAATGCATATTACCTATATTCTAATCAAATTTGAGGTTGAGGAGATTGAGTTTCTTTGAAGGCTAGGTTTCCAAGGATCAAGAAGAGTTGAAGAATTGGTGAGTCCTCATAGCTTTGAGGACAAACCCATTTTTCCTTTATGTCTATTTTTTATGTTTTAGACTTTTTATGGGCTGCGTCCTAAAGGCTTTTATTCGTGAGTTTAAATAGATGGTTTGAGATAAAGGTTATAGTAAAGACTTCCATTTGCTTATGAAAAGGTTTTTGGTTGTGTGGTCTGAAAGAAGTTTTAAATTTTCCATGCTTTTGTATTACCTATGTTATGATGCTAAGGGCTTGTATTAGACTCCTTCAGGGTCTAGTATGTCGTGTTACATCTGAGGGGTACCCTTGGGTCATGACATTTCACTTAAGAGTTGTCTGTGTTTGGAGCCATTTTATATTGGTATTAATGTGTTTTTATCATGTTTGCAGGAAATAAGTTCGGACGTGGAAGTAAAGAGACACAACTGAGAAATTATGCAGAAAAGGGCATCTAAGGACGTGACCTACAGACCATAGGTCCAATCACATTTTGTAGGTGGTAGGTGTAGATGGATAGGCAAGGCTTGAAGGAAAATCAGGGAATTCTTGACCAAGTGTGGACCCACGATTAAGAGTTGTCTGTGTCTAGAGCCATTTTATATTGGTATTAATGTGTTTTTATCATGTTTGTAGGAAATAAGTTTGGACGTAGAAATAGAGAGACACAGCTGAAGAATTGTGGAGAAAAGGGCATCTAAAGATGTGACCTACGGACCGTATGTCCAATCATGTTTCATAGGTGCTAGGTGTAGATGGATAGGCAAGGATTGAAGGAAAATTAGGGAATTCTTGACCAAGTGTGGAACCACAATTACGAATGACGTATCGTAGGTCGACCTACGAGCCGTTCTGCAGCTCCGTCAAATGATTCAGAGAAGAGTGATTCATACCTGATTTCAAAAGTTTAAGTATGGAGCTACGGACGTGGATGGAACCATGGTCGGTTCTACTGATCCGTTGATTGTTACTGAAAGTTGGAGATTTTGAGCTTTGGAAAATTGGCTAAGTCCCAAACCATGGAAGGGACCTACGGACCGTAGGTCAGTCCACGGTCCATAGGTCAGTCCACGGTCCATAGGTCAGTGTCGTAGATCAAAATCGCATCCAGAAACTTTATTTCCCTATTTCATTTCCTTTTTATGTAGGACATGTTTTTCTATATATAGGGCATGTAAACCTCGTTTTAGGAAGTTAGACACTATTACTTTAGTTCTAGTGTTTGGCTTCGGAAATTAACTTGAAATTCTAGCAATTCTTGATTTCCTAAGTTCGTTTTGAAGATTTTAACTTTGAAATTCAAGTTGGGTTTTTGGATTTCTTCTACTCATTACGTAAGTTCATGAATTCTTCTTCTAATAATATGAATTGCGTTCTTACTAGCATGGGCAACTAACCATGAGCGATTAACAAAGTATGAATAACAACTAAGTAATTCTTGAATAGTGTTGAAGCATGCATTAATAATTCTTTCATCTAGAAGTCTTTTTAATAGTGCGCAACGCTAGAACTCGCCTTGTTGCTACTTGTCGGACCAAGGAGGTAGGTAATAAGCAAAGAATTATCAACATAGATTTAGTGTGATACTATATAATAGTCTAATGTCAATTGGTGCGAGGGTGAAAACTAAGCCATACATTGATGTGATGTCTAATATGAGGTAAAGGTAAGGGTTAGTAAATTATACACACAAAGTCGGACCAAAGTGCAAGGTGAAATTCTCTAATTGTTGGACCAAGGTGCGGGGCGACATTCTCTAATTGTCAGACCAAGGATTTAGAGATATATAACTTAGCACTTTGCATGTGATACACTAGGATAGATTACTATTGTTAGGATTACCACGTTATGAGCTTATGGGGAACACATACACCGTAGTTACTTTCTCTTATTGATAACAACTAAAGTTCAAAATCTTGCTTACTTGTTCTTTAAACTACCATCTGTTATTTGTTAGACAACCCCCCCCCCCCCTTTACTTAATTGTTTCAGAAATACGTTGACTAAACAAATATAATGATAAGTTAAGTTTAAGTCTAAACCATATTCCTCATGGGATCAACCCCAACCTACTAGTTGGGTTCTTTATTTGACAACGATCGTTTATACTTCTTTAGGGAGGTGTAATTTGAGCGTATCACCTTCCAAAATATCAGTCAAAGAAATATAGTGTTAGATTAAAAGGCAATTACTCGAAGCTTCTCAAAAGACACTTAAATTTCACCTCCTGAAATCTTTCCTTTCATAAAAAACTTACTGGAACGATCCAACTTGTGCTTTGATTAACCCGAACAACCATAAGAGCAGACAACGTATATAAAATAAGGAAATTAATCCAAGAATGGAACTCTCAAATAATAATATTCTACTAAAAGTGTGAAGCAAAACAAGTTAAAAGTTCGATTACTAAAATGCCCTTATAAAGTCATACCAATTACGGATAAAAATATAAATATAAACATTAATCAAAATACAGTATATATTCTATTAACCACTATTATGATATATTTATAAACAAAACAAATATACATAGATAGTATGTGCACTTATTATGAAGCAATTTGGAATAACTTAAAATATGAATTATGTAACAGATATTTCAGTTATCCAACTTTTAACTTTTTTGCTTCTCACTTTTAGTATAATATATATATATATATATATATATATATATATATATATATATATGGAGAAGGTGATGTGGCACATAGCTAGCAATTGTATGTATCTTTTTTGTGGTTTTTTTAGATTTTTTTCCTACTATTTTCTTCAATAACTATATTTAAAAAGGCCAAGATATTAATATCGAATAGGTAACCCCTTTTTTCCATAATAAAGATAATAACCGGTTTTTTCAAGTAATTAAAACCCACATAGAAGACTAAACGTAGTATTTTTCACTAAGGGGTATTGTTTGTTCCCCAATTTCAATTCGCTACTTGAAGAATTTTCTTCACATTTCTTGCTTCATATGCAGTTTAACACCTATAACATCACTATCCATGTTAAACAAATATGTGGTGGTGTTTTGATAAATCATGAACATGTATATACTCTTTTACATAATAGTTATTTGGTTGATTTATTCTTTAGGAATTTTTATTTTAATAGTTATTTATTGAATAATAGTTTTATATATGGTTGGTCAATTAGTTTGTTTCATAATATATTTTTTGAGCTTCCTTAAAGTGTTTACAGGGGAAGGTTGTCCATTCAAACATCCGTCATATAACTTCTTAAATAATGTTACAAAAAAAGCTTATCGTTCTTGAGATTTACCCAAAGGTACAAGATTGTGATATTTTGTTGATATTTATTTATTTCATGTTCTGCTTAAATTATCTCTTTTGCTCTTTTTTTTTCATCGAAATTTAGAAAAGTACATGTTTAAGCGCAGATATTCTGATAAGCTTTATTCTTGAACAACATCTCTTCAAGAAAAATGATATTGGGATTAATTAGAAATGAGACGATAAAGGTATCTAAATATAGTCATATATATTTTTCAGTGAATATTTTTATAATAAAATTCATTTTCAGTAAAATTCTCAATCATTTTACTATCAAGTAATATAACCCATAATCTTATTTATTTATTTATTTATTTTCTCTTTGAACTTTGCTTTGTATATAATTTTATTTTCATTTTTGTGTTTGTTTCCTCACTTTGTTCTCAAAACTCATTTAGTATACTTTTTCTTAATTGAATATACCATTTTTTTTCTTCAGATTGGAACTATCAAATTAGGTTGGAGCAATTTAGTTGCAAGCATTCTGAATTTGCATTTATAGTAAAAGCAAAGGTACTTCAAGATTTCTCTTTGTTAACTTCTTTTTAGTCTTTGTTCGGTGGAATTTGAGTTATTAAGGGGAAATGATTGTATTTGTTATAAATCCATTGAATATTGGATTGTCCATTTGATTTATTCATGAATTAGTTGTATTCATGTATGTATATTTCCAAGGTGACATGAACCTTTGTAGATAACTATGTACCTACTAGTTAGGCATTTATCATGGTGGCCTTTCGGGTGATATCTCAACATTACAAATAGAGATACCATTCACCATTTGTACAACACACTTGAATAATAAGAAAAGTTCTCTTTTCTAGCTACAGTTCTTGCCTTCTTCTCTTTATGGTAAGTGCCTAGCTAGCACCGAGGGATGTTTTAGTTGCTGGAAGAGTGGCCACAAGATGAGATATTTCTTGATGATCAAGGTTAAGGGGAGAGAGGACAAGGAAGCTCCTCCAGGCAGTTCAAACTCCAATGCCCCAAAAAAAACCACTTTTATATTCTTCAATCCCGAGGGGACCAAGAGGGCTCCCCGGATGTAGTGACCGGCATGTTAAAAGTCTTTCTTCTTGATGTGTATGCCTTCTTAGATCCCGGTGCTACTTTATCATTTGTGATGCTTATGTGGCGATGAGATTTGATGTTTCCCCGAAATTGCTTTTAGAACCTTTTTAGGTCTCTACTTCGATTGGTGAGTCTGTGGAAGCTAATAGGGTACATAGGAGATGTCCCATTTCCTTATCCCATAGATTTACCCTTGTTGATTTGGTAGAGCTTGACATGTTAGATTTTGATGTAATTCTTGGTATTGATTGGTTGCATGCATGTTATGCCTCTATTTAATGTAGAACTCGAGTGGTTAGATTCCAATTCCCAAATGAACCAATCTTAGAGTGGAAGGGGGGAAATTCTATGACTAGAGGTGAATTTGTCTCTTGTCTTAAAGCTAAGAAGATGATTTCCAAAGGGTGTATTTACCATCTTGTTAGGGTGAGGGATGTGGATTCAAAACCTTCCCTTTTGAGTTGGTCCCGATAGTTAATGAGTTCCTGAAAGTTTTCCCCGATGATTTCCCTGGAATTTCTCCTAGGCGGGAAATAGATTTTGGTATTGATCTTTTATCGGATATGAGACCCATTTCAATCCCTCCTCATAGAATGGCTCCGGCAGAGTTAAAAGAGTTCAAAGAACAACTAAAGGATTTGTTAGATAAGGTTTTTATCAGACCAAGTATCTTTCCATGGGGTGCTCCGGTGTTGTTTGTTAGAAAGAAAGATGGGTCTCTTCGAATGTGCATTGATTATCGTCAATTGAATAAAGTAACCAACAAGAATAAGTATCCTCTTCCAAGGATAGATGACTTGTTTGACAAACTTCAAGGGGCTAGTTATTTCTCTAAGATTGATCTTCGTTTGGGTTATCACCAATTGAGGATGAGAGGGGATGATATTCCAAAGATGGCATTTAGAACTCGGTATGGTCATTATGAGTTTTTGGTAATGTCATTTGGGTTGACTAATGCTCCGGCGACATTTATGGACTTGATGAATAGAGTGTTTAGGCAATACCTAGACATGTTTGTGATTGTGTTTATCGATAATATCTTGATATATTCAAGGAGTGAGAATGAACATGTGGACCATTTGAGAATACTGTTGCAAGTTCTTAAGGACCAAAAACTTTTTGCAAAGTTTTGCAAGTGAGAATTTTGGTTAAGGTATGTAGCTTTCCTTGGTCATATTGTGTCACTCAAGGGTATTGAGGTAGATCCTAAGAAGAAAGATGCAGTCAAGAGTTGGCGTAGACCTCTATCTCCTTCCAACATTAGAAGCTTTTTGGGTTTGGCCGGTTACTATAGAAGGTTTGTTGAAGGATTTTCTTTCATTGCTTCTTCTTTGACTGCTTTGACTCAAACGAAGGCTAAGTTTGTGTGGTCGGAAGCTTGTAAGAAAAGTTTCCAAGAATTGAAAAATAGACTTATTTTCGCTTCGGTGTTGACCTTACCGGAAGGTACGGATGGTTTTGTGGTGTATTGTGATGCCTTTAGAGTTGGGTTGGGATGTGTACTTATGAAAAATGGTAAGTTTATTGCCTATGCTTCAAGGCAACTTAAAGCCCATTAGAAGAATTGTCCTACCCATGATCTTGAGTTAGCGGTGGTTGTTTTTACCTTAAAGATATGGAGCCATTATTTGTACAGTGTCCATGTTGATGTTTTCAACGATCATAAGAGTCTACAATATGTGTTTAGTCAAAAGGACTTGAATCTTCACCAAAGAAGGTGGCTAGAGTTATTGAAGGATTATGATATTAGTGTCATTTATCACTCCAGTAAAGCTAATGTGATAGCGGATGCTCTTAGTAGATTGTCTATGGGTAGTATGGCTCATTTAGAGGATAAAAAGAAAAAGTTGGGTTGTGATGTGCATAGGTTGGCCCGACTATCATCCTTTTTGATTGATGTGAAGTTTAAGTAAAGTCTCCATCCTATCTTCGTTGAGTTAAAACAAGAAGTACTTAAACAGTCCGTTGAGGCGTTCTCTCATTGGGGAGATGGGGTACTAAGGTATCAAGGTAGATTATGTGTTCCAAATGTTTATGGCTTGAGGAAGCAAATTTTAGAAGAAGCCCATAGTTTTCGATATTTTATTCACCCGGGAGCCACTATGATGTATAGTGACCTATGGGAGGTCTATTGATGGAATGGGATGAAGAAAGACATCGCGGGATTTGTGGCCAAATTCCCTAATTCTCAACAAGTAAAGGTTGAGCACCAAAGGTAGGGAGGCTTGTCACAAGATATTGATATTCCTACTTGGAAGTGGGAAGATATGAAAATGGATTTTATTGTAGGCTTGCCACGTACTTGACGTCAATATGACTCGATATGGGTAATAGCGGATGGGATGACTAAGTCCGCTCATTTCATTCCCGTCAAGGTGTCCCACTAAACGGTAGATTATGTTAAGTTGTATTTGAGGGAGATAGTAAGGTTACATTGAGTACCCTTGTCTATAATTTCGGATCAAGGTACCCAATTTACTTTACAGTTTTGGAAGTCTTTCCAAAAAAGGCTAGGTACCAAGGTGAAGCTTACCACAACTTTTCACCCTCAAATGGATGGTCAAGAAGAACACACCATTCATATTTTGGAAGCTATGTTGAGAGCATGCGTGATAGATTTTAATGGCAATTGGGATGACCATATGTCGTTAGTTGAGTTTGCTTACACTAACAGTTATCATTCAAGTATTGACATGGCTCTCTTTGAGGCTCTTTATGGTAGGAGATATAGGTCTCCTATAGGATGTTTTGAAGTGTGAGAAGTTGATCTCCTAGGTCCGGAATTGGTACATGAGGCCATTGAGAAGATTCAGGTTATTAGAGAGAGGTTAATGATGGCCCAGAGTCGGCAAAAGTCCTCTATCGATATTAGAAGGAGAGATCTTGAATTCAATATGCATGATTGGGTTTATATGAAAATGTCACCTTGAAAATCAGCTCTCTGAACCCAAACCACGGTTCACCAGCACGGGCCGTGGGTCCAACCATGGTCCGTCAGTGAGGTCTCATGGATAGGGACCTAGGAGATGATTTGGTGGTTAAGTTTAGGGGCACTTTAAGGTTTTTCCGATTTTAATTAATATTAAGTGATGTTGTTTTAGCCTAATTTAGACCACCTATATAAGGGAAAAGTATGAGAATTATGCATGATTATGATATTTATGTTTATGCTTTATGAACACTTTGAGAGCAAAGTGAATATGATTATGATCTAGTTGTTGTGTTATTGGAAGATATCCTCATGTACACACTTATGTATGAATATGCTATGATGTGAAAGGTTTTCTTACAATATGATGATTCTTGGGTTGAAAGGTTATTCTCACCTATTGAATCTATGAGCTATAGTAGGAGTTATGTTGGATTAATTGTCAAGACACTCTTCCATGAATATGAACTTAAGTCAAGAGTTAATATGAACTTTGTGGGTATTTATGCTTAGCACCTAGTGGATAGTGATATGATATGGAAGCCCTCACAATAGTAGAGGTCAGTTTCTAGGAGAAATCTCTTGGGATGGAAGCCCTCATGATAGTAGAGGCCGGATTTTCTAGAAGAAATCCCCTTATCCATTAAACTATGTGCCCTCATAGGTATTTAGCTAGTGGATCCCCATAAGCTAAGATTATGGTTCTACCTTAGGAAAGTAGGACAACCCCTTTTTGGTATGCGGTAGACACTAGATTACATGTTAAGCTCACATGGTCTATGTCGGTTAAGGCTTATCCCACTCTGATAGTATGAATAAGAATCAGAGTTATGAACTATAATTACTCAAGAAGCTTTGTTTAGTATGGGTGGGATTATGGTATCTTATTCATGCATTGTACAAGTAAGCTTTGAGGGTATTTATGGTATGTTCCTCTTATGAGATGATGATTTATGAGTTGTTTATACTTTTGACTTATGCTTTTCCCTTTACCTTCAAAATGATGCTTTAACTTAGTAAATTCCATGCATTCAACCAAAATGTCCCCTTTTAGAATGTTTTCATGATTTTGTGCATCGCTATCATACTTGGTGCATTTTTGTACTAACCCATATTTTTTCTACATTTTCCCCAAGTGTAGGGTCCGGTTCTCAAGGTGGTCCCCATTGTGGCTAGAGATTGGAATTGATCATTTCTCCTTGCTTGTTGGTGAGTCCTCATTATTTGAGGACAAATGTTATCTATGTAGTTCCTTTTTCTTGTATTTGACTTTTGGATTTTGTTGTATGGGCTGTGACCCTATTTGATTCAAGTATTGTAATAGATGGCTAATTGAGACAAGTCTAGACTTCCACTTTCCTTTATGAAAATTTTGGACATAAATGTGTTTTTACTCTTTATTGTTCTATACTTATGTTATGATATGCTAAATGGCTTACATGGGGCCTTTTGGGATTCTACGTGCCTTCGTACATCTAGGGGGTACCTTTGGGTCGTGACAAACTTGGTAAGTAGAGCACAGGGTTAGAATGATTCTAGGATGATGTCTCATAAGCCACGTCTAGTAGAATCTTGTTCATAAGTGTGAAACCCCGCCACATTTATGAATAAGAGGCTATAAGATGTTTAGGAAACTACACTTGTTTCATTACTCTTAAGTCGTGCCTTAGAGTTTAACTCTATAAAGTTTCTCTCCTAATCCTTCTCTTGTGTCTTCAGGCAATGAGTACACGAAGGGCTAACTATAAAAGGGTGGAAGAAGAGAATGTGAATCAAGGAGCTCCTCTTCAAGATAATCAAGCTTCGATTGATCCTTTGGTTGAAAATGTGACCCATGTGGAGTTTAGGTCTACTATCCAAATGTTGGCTCAAGTCATGATGGCTCAAGCCAATAGAGAAGTTATAGCTCCGATGAATCCTAATTTGAATTTGGCTGCTTCAAGGGGTAGGGATTTTGCAAGAATGAGCCCTCCCGAATTTCATGGCTCCAAAGTGGGAGAAGACCCTCAAGAGTTTGTGGAAGAGGTTTATAAAACACTTGATAATATGGGGGTGACTTTGGTAGAGAAAGCAGAGTTGGCCGCTTACCAATTGAAGAGTGCTGCTCAATTATGGTTTAAACAATGGAAGAATAATAGGCTAGTAGGAGTCGGTCCCATAGAGTGGGAAGTGTTTAAATCGGCATTCCTTGATAGGTTCTTTCCCCAAGAGTTGAGGGAAGCTAAGGTGGAAGAATTCATTAACCTTAGGCAAGGTAGCATGAGTGTTAAGGAGTACGCCTTGAAATTTACCCAATTATCCAAGTATGCTCTGTCTATGGTGGTGGATTCGAGGAATGAGATGTGTAGGTTTTTGATGGGTGTGTCTGACTTGGTTGAAGAAAAATGTCGTACGACAATGCTCCTTCATGACATGGATATCTCAAGGCTCCTGGTGTACGCTCAACAAATTAATGGCAAAGTGTGGTAGAAGACATGATGGCAAGTGCCTAGTTGGATCAGATGAGTGCTATGGTTGTGGAAAGAGTGGCCACAAGATGAGAGATTACCTGATGCTCATGGCCAAGGGGAGAGAAGGGAATCAATCTCCTCCAAGCGGTTCAAACTCCAATGCTCCAAAAGCAAAACCACTTTAATTCTCTTCAATCCCAAGGTGACAAAGATAGCTCCCTGGATGTGGTGACCCATATGTTAAAAGTCAATTTTTTGTATGTGTAAGCCTTGTTATATCCCGGTGCTACTTTGTCTTTCGTGACACCTTTTGTGTCAATGAATTTTAAAATAATCCTCGAAGTGTTAGTAGAACCTTTTTCGGTCTCTACCCCGGTTGGTAACTCGGTAGTGGCTAAGAGGGTTTATAGAAGTTGTCCCATAAAGTTACTTTAGTTGATTTGGTGGAGTTAGACATGTTAGACTTTGATATGATTTTGCGTATGGATTGGTTGCACGCATGTTATGCCTTTATCGATTGTAGGACTCGGGTGGTTAGGTTCCAATTTCCAAATGAGTCTATCTTATAGTGGAAGGGGAGTAAATTCCATGCTTAGAGGTGAATTTGTCTTTTGCCTTAAAGCTAAGAAGATTATCTCCAAAGGGTGTATTTACCATCTTATTAGTGTGATGGATGTTGAGTTTGAAACCCCTTCTCTAGAGTCGGTTCCGATAGTGAATGAGTTTCTAGATATTTTTCCCGATGATTAACCCGGTATTCCTCCCAAGCGGAAAATAGATTTTGGTATTGACCTCCTTTTGAATCCACAACTTATCTCCATTCCTCCTATAGAATGGCTCCGACAGAGTTAAAGGAGTTGAAAGAACAATTAGAGGATTTATTAATCAAGGGTTTTATCTGATCGAGTATCTCTCCATGGGGTGCTCCCATGTTGTTTGTTAGAAAGAAGGATGGATCTCTTAGAATGTGCATTGATTATCCTCTTCCAAAAATTGATGATTTGTTTGACCAACTTCAAGGGGTTAGCTATTTCTCTAAGATTGATCTTCGTTTGGGTTATCACCAATTAAGGGTGAGAGGGGTTGATATTCCAAAGACGGCCTTTAGAACCCGGTATGGTCACTATGAGTTTGTGGTAATGTAGTTTGGGATGACTAATGATCCGGCAGCATTTATGGATTTGATAAATAGTGTATTTAGGCAATACCTAGACATATTTGTGATTGTGTTTATCGATGATATTTTAATCTAGTCAAGGAGTGAGAATGAACATATGGACCATTTGAGAATTGTGTTGCAAGTTCTTAAGGACCAATAACTTTTTGCAAAGTTTAGCAAATGTGAATTTTGGTTAAGGTCTGTGGCTTTCCTTGGTCATAATGTGTCAAGTTAGGGTATTGAGGTAGATCCTAATAAGATGGATGCGGTCAAGATTTGTCCTAGACCTCTAAATCCTTCCAATATTTGAAGCTTTTTGGGATTGGCCGGTTACTATTGAATGATTGTTGAGGGGTTTCTTCCATTGCTTCTCTGTTAATGGCTTTGACCCAAAAGAAGGCTAAGATCGAGTGGTCGGAGGCTTGTGAGAAATACTTCCAATAGTTAAAAGATAGAATTACTTCTGCTTTAGTGTTGACCTTACCGGAGGGTACAAATGGTTTTGTGGTATATTGTGACGCCTCTAGAGTGGGGTTGGAATATGTCCTCTTGCAAAACGGTAAAGTGATTTCCTATGCTTCAAGGCAACTTAAAGTCCATAAGAAGAATTATTCGACCCATGATCTTGAATAAGCGACGGTTGTGTTTGCCTTGAAAATATGGAGACATTACTTGTATGGGGTCAATGTGGATGTTTTCACTGATCATAAAAGTCTTCAATACGTGTTTAGTCAAAAAGACTTGAATCTCCGACAAAGAAGGTGGTTGGAACTTTTGAAGGATTATGACATGAGTGTCCTTTACTATCCCGGCAAAGCTAATGTTTTAGCAGATGCACTTAGTAGATTATCCATGGGTAGTGTGGCTCATGTCGAGGATGAAAAGAAAGAATTGGTCCGTAAGGTGCATCGATTGGCCCGACTAGGTGTCCAACTAGTGGATTCCACCAAGGGTGGTGTCATGGTCCATAATTGGTCCGAATCATCCTTTGTGATGGATATGAAATCTAAACAAGACCTTGATCATGTATTAGTTAAGTTGAAAGAGTCGGTACTCAAAAAGTCCGTTGAGGATTTCTCCCAAGGGGGAGATGGGGTGCTTAGGTACAAAGTTGGTTATGTGTTCCAGATGTTGATAGTTTGAGGGAACAAATTTTAGAGGAAGCTCACAGTTCTTGGTATTCTATTCATCCGGGATCCACCAAGATGTACCGTGATCTACAGGAAGTCTATTGGTGGAATGATATGAAGAGAGATATTGCGGGATTTGTAGCCAAATTTCCTAATTGTCAACAAGTTAAGGTTGAGCATCAAAGGCCGGGAGGCTTGTTCCAAAATATAAGTATTCCCACTTGGAAGTAGGAAGATGTAAATATGGACTTTATTGTGGGTTTGCCTCGCACCCAAAGGCAACATGATTCTATTTGGGTCATTATAGATAGGATGAAAAGATCAGCCCACTTCATTCCCGTCAAGGTTTCTCATTCGGTGGAAGACTATGCCAAGTTGTATATAAGTGAGATGGTGAAGTTGCATGGGGTCCCTTTATCTATTATTTCGGATTGGGGTACTCAATTTACTTCATATTTTTGGAAGTCATTCCAAAAAGGACTTGGTACTAAGGTTAAGCTTAGAATGACTTTTCAACCCCAAACTAATGGGCAAGCGGAGCGTACCATCTAAACATTAGAAGATATGTTGAGGGCATGTGTTATAGACTTTAAGGGTAATTGGGATGATAACTTTCCATTAATAGAGTTCGCCTACAATAATTGTTATCACTCAAGTATTGGTGTGGCTCCTTTTGACACCATGTATGGTAGGAGATGTAGGTCTCCAATTGGTTGGTTTGAGGTACGTGAAATTGCTCTTATTTGTCCTAAAACGGTTTATGATGCTACTGATAAAGTCCGGCTCATTAGAGAGAGGTTGAGAACGGCTCAAAGTAGACAAAAGTCCTATGCTGATATGAGAACAAGGGATCTAGAATTTGAAGTTAATGATTGGGTCTATTTGAAAATATCACATGAAGGGTACTGTGATGAGGTTTGGCAATAAAGGGAAACTTAGTCCCCGATATGTAGTCCCATATAAAATTTTGTAACGTATTGGGAAGGTTGCCTATGAGTTGGATTTGCCAAACAAGTTGGCTCTGGTTCATCCAATATTTCATGTTTCTATGCTTAAGAAGTGTATTGGAGATCCAGCATGCATTATTCCTCTAGAAGGGTTGGGAGTTGATGAAAGTGTTGCATATGAAGAGGTTCTGGTAGCGATTCTAGACCGGCAAGTTAAGATATTGAGAAAAAAGGAAATAGCCTCCGTGAAGGTTTTATGGAGAAATCATTTAATTGAGGGTGCTACTTGGGAGGCCAAGGCCGATATGAAGTCTCGGTATCCTCATCTCTTTCCTTCAACTCCTATTCAAGCTTGAGGTAAATAGTTCCTCTTGACTTGTAGTATGTTCGGAGTCATGTGTGTTAAATGCCTTTTTCCATGATTTCCTTATGTTATGCATGTTCTTGAGAAATTCATATTTAGTAAGAAAATGAGTTTTCATGATTTATGTTTCTCATGTTGTTGTGCATTTAGTATGAGTTGCCTATTTGACTTCATGAGATGAGTTGATGAACATGCTTTAGTATGCTTTTGAGAGTAATTGCATATTTGCACCATGATATTGTGTTGAGAATGCTTTTAGTTAGATAAGATAGTTCCTTCTATGAATATGAAAAATGTTGAGTTTCATGCATATTGGGTTGTTAGATGTAGTTCCTACTTCCTTGTATTGCATTGATTAAGTTTTGAGATGGAATTGATGTTTCCTCCTTTGAATTGTGCATTATTTTGATGTTCATGCATAATGGGCTGCTAGTCTTGAGTCTTTACTTCTGTAAGGTACCTAGATCGTCATTCGAGGATGAATTTCCCCAAGGGGGGGATATTGTGACACTCCGGAAACTAGTAGGCTAAAACTAGAGCTAAACATCAGGGTTAACGTCAAGAGTGAAGGGAAAGGGACAAGAGAATTGGGTGAGGACCATGGCAAGGGGGACAAGGCTGGCAACAATTGTCTGAGGCACTGCCCCCACCTCCACGAAGGTCTTCACGACCCATGAAGGGGAAGACAGTAGCTCCCCAAAATCTACTAAAAGAAGTGCTCCTCCTCACGAGCCACTTCACGGCTCGTGGCGAAGATCATGGCTCTAGCCAAGACCACGGCTCATGGTGAAGACCACAACTCGTGGAAAGGAGTTGGTGGTGTGTGAGTTGAAGAAAAGTGGCTTAGCCACTGCCTCAAGGTCTACAACAGGGACCACGGCTCATAGATCCCCTCAAAAAGGTGCATTGTGCTTATGAGATAAAGGCGCAAGTTTGCCTAGCCACTGCCTCAAGTCCACGAGAGGGACCACAACTCGTGGTCATGACCACGACTCGTGGAGCCCCTCGTGGAACCTAGGCAGCTCCCTTTAAGTGAGGGGTCTTCTGGGAAATTCTGGTTTAAGTCCTACCAAAGTGAAGTCGTTTTGGGTAAGTTTAGGGTCACTATATAAGTCATTTTTTAGTCAAATTCACCTAAACTAAGTCATATTTTCACAATACCTAAATATTTCCCCAAAGTTTATCTCCTCATCAAAAATTCTCTCTCTAGAACTTCAAGAAAAAAGAAGAAGGAAGAAGGTAAAGCTAGGGTTCAAGGAACAAGTTCTTCTCATCAATTTCATTGGATTCAATTATTAAGGTATGGCATTCCTTCATCCATGGAGTCCCTTCAAAACCCCAATTTCGAAGATAGAATTCCCTCAAAAGCTAGGGTTTGTCTCCAAGTCTTGGGTTCCTTTCAAAACCGATTCTAATGTTTGATTTAGTTTATATTATGATTGAATTGATGATTTATGATGGTTTATATGTTGAAATTACCTAAGAACCCATGAAACCCCTATATTACTCAATTATGATCTTATGATGTGGGTTTGTTTATTATAGAAGAATATTATGAGATTATGCTTACAGTAGTTGAGTTAATTGAATCATGCTAATATCCATGTCTAATGTAGTAATTCTATATGTGTTGATGGAATGTGATCTATGGTCCTTGAAGGGCAAAATATGAGAATTAAGCATGATTATGAGATTTATGTATATGTTTTATGAACACTTTGAGAGCAAAGTGAATATGATTATGATCTAGTTGTTGTGTTGTTGCAAGTTATCCTCATGTACATACTTATGTATGAATATTCTATGATGTGAAAGGTTTTCTCATAATATGATGATTCTTGGGTTGAAAGGCTATCCTCACCTATTGAATCTGTGAGCTATTGTAGGAGTTATGTTGGATTCAATGTCAAGACACTCTTCCATGAATTTGAACTTAGGTCGAGACTTAATATGAACTCTGTGGGTATTAATGCTTAGAACCAAGTGGATAGTGATATGAGATGGAAGCCCTCACGATAGCAGAGGTTGGGTTTCTAAGAGCAATCTCTTTGGGAAGGAATCCCTCACGATAGTAGAGGCTGGGTTTTCTAGTAGCAATCCCCTTATCCCATAAACTATGCATCTTTAGTTAGTGGATCCACCTAAGCTAAGAGTATGGTTCTACCTTAGGCAAGTATGACAACCCATTTTCGGTGTTGGGTAGACACTGAATTCCATGTTAAGGTCACACAATCTATGTCGGTTAAGGCTTATCCCACTATGACAGTATGTAAAAAAATATGAGTTATGAACTATAGTTACTCAAGAAGCTTTGCTTAGTATGGGTGGGATTATGGGATCTTATTCATGCATTGCACAAGTAGGCTTTGAGGGTATTTATGGTATGTTCCTCTTATGAGATGATGATCTATGAGTTGTTTATGCTTATGGCTTATGCTTTTCCCTTTACCTTCAAAATTATGCTTTAACTTAGTAAATTGCATGCATTCAACCAAACTGTCCCTTTTTAGCATGTTTTCATGATTTTGTGCATGGCTATCATACTTCGTGCATTTTTGTACTAACCCATATTTTTCTTACATTTTCCCCAAGTGTAGGGTCCGTTTCTCAAGGTGGTTCCCATTATGGCTAGAGCTTGGAATTGATCATTTCTCCTTGCTTGTTGGTGATTCCTCACGATTCGAGGATGGATGTTATCTTTGTACTTTCTTTTTCTTGTATTTGACTTTCGGATTAGGATGTATGGGCTATGACCCTATTTGATTCAAGTATTGTAATATATGGCTAATTGAGATGATTCTAGAGTTCCGCTTTCTTTTATGAAAATTTTGGACCTAATTGCATTTTTACTCTTTATTGTTCTATACTTATGTGATGATATGCTAAGTGGCTTACATTGGGCATTTCGGGGTTCTATGTGCCTTGTTACGTTTATGGGATATCCTATGGGTGTGACAGGGCCATAGGTACAAGCCCTGAAAACCAACTTTCAGAACCCAAACCACGGTTCACCAGCAGGGGCCATGGGTCCAACCACGGTCCATCAGTGAATTTTCATGGATGGGGACCTGGGAGCTAATTTGGTGGTTAAGTTTAAGGACACTTTTGGGGCTTTTTGGTTTTAATTAATATTAACTGATGTCGTTTTAGCCTAATTTAGACCACTTATATAAGGATTTTAGACCACTAAATTAAGTCATTCATCTCATTATTTCTAAAACTCAAATCAATTCCCAAAACTTCATCCTCTCCAAAAAATTTCTCTAGAACAAAAAGAAGAAGAAAAAGAAGGAGGAGAATGAACTAGGGTTTCAAAAGTAGGCTTTTCCAAATCAATTTCTTTGGACATTATGATTGAGGTTTGGTGGTTTTCATCCATGGGTAGATTTAACCCATGGAGCCTTCTCAAAGTATTTAATTTCAAATGGTAGAATTCCCCAAATTATCTTGGGTTTTCTTCATTCACCATGGGTTCTTTGATTTACTAATTTTAATGGTTTAGTTATGTCTAAATATGCATGAATTGATGATGTACAATGATTTTATGATGATTCCCTTATGAACCCATGCAAACCCCGATATTTCTCCAAATTGTGATCTCATAGGTTGGGTTGTTGATTGTGAAAGAAGAGTTGTTATGATCTACTGAGTGAATTGATAGAATTACATGAAGTTATGATGAAATCCCTATCTAGTGCTTAAATTCTAGATTTGGTTATTTATACTATCTTTGAACCTTGGAAGGGCAAAGTGTGAGATTATGCATGATCTTATGAAACTTTTGGAATTGCTTTAAGGGTGCTTTGAGAGTAAAGTACTAATGTTAATTGTGTCATTTTGTTGTTGAAAAGTTATTCTCATGAAACACTTACAAACATGATGTTAAAGGTTTTCTCACATAGAAAGAATTCTTAGGTTGAATTTCTATTCTCACCTAATTGAATCAACGAATAATAGCTATCCTAATGAACTAACTTGGATTGATTGTCAAGGACATTCTTCCATGAGACATGAGTTAAGTAAGACTTAATAAGTATTCTGTGGGAATTATTCTTAACACCGAGTGGATATTAAAATGAGATGGAAGTCTTTTACGTTAGTTGAGTCTGGGCTTCCCATGTATGTCTCATGAGATGGAAACCTTCTACGTTAGTTGAGTCCGGGTTTCTAGTAGGAATCTCTGTATCCCATAAACTATGTGCCCCCATAGGTTATCTAGCTAGTGGATCCACCTAAGCTAAGAGTTCAGGGTCCTACCTTAGGCAAGTAGAACAACCCTTTTCGGTGTGGAAGACACCATGTGATCATGATTTAGCTCATATGGTCTCTATGTCAGTTAAGGCTATTTTCCCACAATAAGAACATCAATAATGAACTATAGTTACTCAGTAGGCTTTGTATATGAGTTCAAAGGTTTTAAGATTTTGACTTATGTTGTCCATGATTATGACTTATGACTTCTACTATCTTATATGATGTTCGAACTTGGAAAATTGCATGCTTTTAAATGAAATATCCCTTTTTACATGTTTTAAATGTTTTTATGCATGGCTACCATAGTGCATTTTCATGCTAACCCCTACTTTTCCTACATTTTTCCCAAGTGTAGGGTCCGGTTCTCGAGGTGATCATCCTAGTGGCTAAAGCTTGGACTTGTGTATCTTCCAAGCGTGTTGGTGATTCCTCATGGTTTCAAGGAAAGACTTCTTGTTTTTAGCTTCTTTCATGTACTTTTCCTTTTCGGACATGTTGTATGGGTTAGGCCCTATTTTATTCAAGTATTGTAATAGATAGCTATATTGAGACAAGTCTAGACTTACACTTTCTTTTATGAAAAACATTTAAGACTTGAAATGTGTTTTACTCTTTATTATTCTAGTACTTTATGTTATGATATGCTAAGTGGCTTACATGGAGCCTTTCAGGGTTCTATGTACCATGTTACATCTAGGGGGTACCCTGGGTCATGACACTTGAGGAACTAATTTCTTGAAATAAAATTGTTTAAGAGATTGGTTATGGAGTTCTCCACGATTAACAATTCAGTTTTAAACCTTTGCTTTATAATCACAAAAGGTATTTATAACCATAAAAGATATTCAATCTTTCATTTTAATATAGCTAGAAATGTTGAAAGTTCAGGGATATATTTTTGTGGTTGAACTTTTAAGAGGTTCATAATGTGCTCCATGGGGATATTTGTTCATCCATTTTACAAACTTTTGGTACTTATAAACTATGAGCATAATTGTCAAGACAAATACTTCTGAAGGTTGTGCTAATCTTTCCCTTCATTGTGATTAATTTCTTTGTCATGATACTTGAATTTTGAAATAAGTATATCTTTGAAGTTTTGATGGTGAGTGTTATGGCACTTTGGACCTTTATATTATATTTTGAGGGTAAGACGGTGGATTCAAGCTCCATTGCACCAAAAGGATAAGATATTCGGTTAAAGTTGGGATGCACCATAATGAAAAATCTTTGAGGGTAAGACGCTAGATTCAAGTTCTATCACACCAAGAAGGTAAGACATCAATTTGAATTTTGATGCACCATGATGATAATACGTTGGGTTCATATCCCACCGATTTATGACCTAAGACGACTTTATATGGATAAGACGTTGGATTTAAGTTCTAATGCACCATAATGATGATTTAAGAATAACTAGGACAAACTAATTGTACTTTTTATGAGAAGTCATGAATTTCGCCCAATTGGTTTGCCCCATTCTCTTATGTGAATGTGGTAGGAGTACATGATAAGTCTGAAAGATGACAGTGATTATTGTGGTTGTACAAATGAATATGGGCATATAAAAAAGAAAACTATAATAGTCATCATTGTGGATAAATTAAGAACATCATGAGTTCTCCACATATTCCTTCAAAATGTGAAGGTATTTTTTGTCATTAAAATGTATGAAAAGTCATTGGACACGAGGTTGTTGTGCGATCTAATAATATGATGAATTTGTAAATCCTCCATCAAAAGAAAGGAAGATCAAGTGGTGGTACACTTGACCTTTCAAAGTGATGTTGAGGTGTGTCATGCAAAATATGATATAATTTAAGGGCATGATAATGAGATTATAATGCAAATTTATGAAATACATACAAATGATTAGTCCATTCCTTAAGGAGATTGTGACTTGTAATAAACATTGTGAATATTTGTCTTCTTGAAAGTGAATGGATCAAAATATGTAGGAAAAAATATGAATAAGAACACATTCATGTATGGTTGAAAATATGCCATAACTCACCTCTACGGGAGGTTTGAGAGAAATAGATAAATTTTATTTAACAGGAATGGTCAATAGTCATGTACGTTTATACGTCATAAATATTTTATTCTAAACTACTGAAAGGGCAAAAGAAAGAAATATTTTTTGCATATAAAGGTTGTGGCCATGACCAAAATGATATTATTGTGTGACAATACAAATTTGTCATTGGTTGCGCACCTATGGTACAACAAAAGTAAAGCAAGAAACATGTTTTGCTCATAAGAATTTTGATCATGACAATAATAATATAATTCTCTCCTTGAAGGAGATGTTCAACATATAGATGGTGTCATGGAATATGTGATAGTACACATGTCATGACCCAGGGGTACCTCCTAGATGTAACATGGCGTATAGAACCCTGAAGGACTCAATACAAGCCACTTAGTTCTCATAACATAAGAAATATAACAATTAGAGTAAAACAATAGTCCAAGTCCAAAAAATTTTATAAAGCAAAGTGGAAGTCTAATACATTTGTCTCATCATAGCCATCAAATACAATAGAATGAATTGGGCCTAGCCCATACATCATGTCCAAAAGAGAAATACAAGAAAGAAATTAAACAATGAAAGTCCATCCTCGAAGCATTAGGACTCACCAAAAGCTTGGAATATCTCAAAGCAACCTCTAGCCACGAAACTGAGTTACCTGATTGTCGGACCCTATATTTGGGGAAATGTAGGCAAGAGTATGCGTTAGTACAAAACAATGTGCCAAGTATGAAAGCCCTCCATAAAATATTTAAATCATGCTAAAAGGGGCATTTCATTTCTTGGCATGCAATTGACCAAGCTAAACATGATATAAAAGAGTTATAAAACATAAGTCATAAATCATGGTCAATGCTAATTTTATCTTTAAAATATTTGAACTCATATACGATACTTCTTGAAGTAGCCTTAGTTCATTATTACTTGTGGGGATTAGCCTTAACCGACATAGAAACCATGTGAGCTATAACATGATCCTCGATGTCTCCAACACCAAAAAGGGTTGTCCTCTTTGCCAAAGTAAGGACCATAATTTCTAGCTTAAGTGGATCCACTAGCTAATCAACCTATGGGGGCACATAGTTAAGGGATAAGGAGATTGATACTAGAAACCCGACCTCTACTAATGAGGGGAGCTTCCATCTCATGAGATTGCTTCTAGAAACCCTGCCTCTACTACGGGAGAGCTTCTATCGTATTATCAATATCCACTCGGTGCTAAGAATAATTTCCACAGAATAGTTATTTCATACTTGACTTCATTATTCATGGAAATGTGCCCTTGGACAATCAAACCAAGATAGTTCACTAGGATAGATCTTACTCTTTTATTCGATTAGTTGAGAAATCCTTTCAACCTAAGAATCCTCTCTACGTGAGTAAACATTTCACATCATTCTTTTATGTGTTTATGAAAATATGCTTTCACAACACAACATCACCATTTGTACTTTACTCTTAAAGCACCATTAAAACATTTGCAAATATTTCATAAAAACAATGCATAAGTCCATAATTTACCCCTTGAGGTTCAAAACCCACTTTCAATCATCAACAATTGGAATACATGGTTTAGATATGGATTTCATCATGAAGTCATGTAAAGCTTTCAATACATGCTCAATTTCATAAAACTCTTTCTTGAAGATCAAAATCCCACATCATATCATAACTTGAAAACATGGGATTACATGGGTTTATGGGAAAATCATCATATTTCATCAATTCATGCATAAGAGATCATAATTCAATCATTTAAATCAATAATAAAAAGAACCCATGATAATTGAAGAAAACTCTAATTTAATTGATGACTTCTACCTTTTGAAATAGAGGAATTTTGGAACTCATGGATGGAAGGAATCTATGGATGAAATATCATGCCTTCAATCCAAAAGCTAACCTTCAATGGAGGAATTGAGACCTTGACTTGAAACCCTAGGTTGAATATTCTTCTTCTTCTTCAAGTTTCTAAAGAGAGAAATATTTTGGAGAGTTCTTCTTTTGTAATTTTGGAAGAATGAAGTGAATAGGCTAATTTGGGGGTTGAAAAAGCTTATATAAGGGTCTTAGTAAAGGGTAAATTGATGTAGTATGGGAACTAATTAATTAGGAAAAGACCCAACTGCCCCTAAAATAACTGCCAGGTGACCATCCACAAACCCCAATTGACGGACTGTGGTCTGACCCACGGCCCATCCTGGTGGACTGTTGATTGGTGTCAGAAACTTGGATTTTTGGCCTCGAACCACGGACCATGGTTTAACGTATGGTTCGTAGGTCTGGCCATAGTCCTAAGCCTCAAGACCACTGCTAGGCAAGCTAACCACGAACCACACTTACAATCTGTGGTCCCTTCCATGGGTCGTGGGTGGCCGACGTGGGTTGCACCTACAACTTCTGGGAATTGGCTTTATTTCCCTTTTTCAGGTACGAGATGTTACAACACAAAATTAATTACAGGCTCTAACGAGTTGTGTTATTACCAAAGGAATAATATTTGGGTTGTAGTAAGTCTCAAAAGAAACTTTTTAAGTTTCGGATGAATTAATATGAAATTTTGAGACTATAAATTATGAAAAGATTTAATATCTTTAGATTACTACAACCGAAGAGGGTTATAGATATTTATGTAAAAGATTGCCCATTTTTTCCTCTTTTTTGTTGAACATAAACATGGACATGCTGATGAAATCACATGCAAAAGTAAACTATAAGTGTACCGGAAGAAAGATCGGTTGGCCTGATCGGTTGGCCATTCCGATTAAAATATGATGCAAAAATAATTGAGAATTCACATAGTGCTATACTAAAGAAATAAAATATTCTTCAAGAATTCTCTTGTGTTGCTTATTCTAATAATACAATTATCATTGTACCAGCTAAGGTTGGGATTGTATTCCCTGAAATTATTTGGAACATATAAAAAGGTGAATATGGGCTTACTCATCTGCCATGTGGATCATTTGCAACTATATGATAGATGCATCTATGCGATTGTCACATGTGCTTTACTATCAACTTACAAATTGGTGTTTGTAAGGTTGTTTTCTCAAATTGTTAAATTAAGAGCATAGTTCCAAACTATTAAATTATAGTGATAATGTTGGTTGGTTTAGTAGAAATTGTATGCCTCCAATTATAGCTAAACCATTAGTTATGAGAACAAATCTCCCAAAAAGAAATTTGGTATGAGATGAATTTATTTAACATGTAGCAACACTTGTATGCATCAAGCCAAAAGAGGTCCCCTATAAAAATTGCTTAAGGTTTGGGAACCAAATAATTTTCATCTAAAATGTTGAATGTGCAATTATGATTTTAATTGCTCCACCACTCACAAAGATGAATTCCCAAATAAGGTTGGGATGAATGTTATTTTTTCTTACATTTGGGGGGAGAGATGATTGACAGCTGAAAATTAAGTGTGAGGTTAATTATGAATTTTCTAGATCCTCATTAAAATAAAATGTGAACTTGAAGTTCAAGTGATAATTCAATTGCATAAAGTTGCAAATCAATTGCCAGATGAATTTACTGATCCTATGATATATTTTAGTGGCAATTGCTCCAATAAGAAGTCCTTGAAGGACAGAGTCTATGATACGCCTGAATCGTAATAGACCAATCGGTTCCAAATGTAAAAGAAATTGAAGAAGGAGAGGAGCAAATGATCAATATGGCCATGATAATGAGGCAAGTGATATAAGAGAGCACCATGACATAACACTTCATAAAACCTTGGAAAAGGTTCAGGTACCTAAAAAATGAAGAGATCTCGATAAGTTATATCATATTGAAATCGATATCAAATAACCATCGATGGTATCTTTGATATTAAGTAGCGCTCTATGATATAAATTGTGACGAGGATTTTGTATTCAAATTTGTCATATAGTGTGGACAGATAAATGATTGGCCAACTAAATTGCATAATTCGAGTATATTTTATTTCACTTAAAAATATGATGATTTGGATTGATAGTCCATAAATCAAGGTATAATGTAAGTGGGATACAAATAAATCATTATGTGATGTTATAATCGTAAGATATCAAGTACGGCTTGTGCCTTAGGGCATAAAGGTTTGTCGCAAAAAATCTTAGATTATTGGAGATGCTTTCTCCTATGGTGGATGCAATGAGATTTGTTTTGATTTGGCAATATATGAAAACTTGAATGCATATAATGAATAATTATCATGTCTAGCTAGACAATACTGAAGGTTATATGAAAATGCTTGAAGAAATCAAGGTGTCTAAAACATATAAAAGTTTGAAAGAACCTTTTTCAATAAAAGTTCAAGAATCCTTATATGGATTGAAATAATCAAGGAAGAAAAGGGCACCAAAAAGGGACCCTAATTGTCCTTGCATTTTTATGAAAAGGTCAGGATCTGAATTTGTTATAATAGATGTGTGAGGTGATGACTTGAACATTATTAGCACTCTTAAAGAGCTTTCAAAAGTTGTTGAGTGTTTGAGAAGGGAATCTAAAATGAAAAGATCCTGGAAAGAAAATTTTTTGTCCTGCACTACAGATTGAGAATTTGACGAATGAAATATTTATCCATCAATCAACATACACAGAAACTTTTTGATGTGATTTTATATGGAGAAATCACATTCATTAAGTGCCCCAATTATAATGAGATTGCTTAACATAATTAAAGATTCATTTTGATCTCAAAAAAATGATGAAAAGCTTCTTGGTGCTAAAACTCCATATCTTAGTGCAATCGGGGAACTAATGCACCTTGCTAACAATACTCGACCAATTATCTGTTTGCAGTAAGTTTACTGGTACGATTCATTTCCTCCCCAATAAAAAGACATTGAAAATGGTGTTAAAAATATACTTGAATATCTTTAAGGGACCATAGACATGGGTTTATTCTATTCTGATGAATCCAAGCCAGAACTGATTGGTTATGCGGATGCAAAATATTATTCTGATTTCCATAAACCTTAGTCTCAAACACAATATTTGTTTACATGTGGAGGCACACTAATATCTTGGCGATCAATGAAGTAAACATTGGTAAACACTTCTTCAAACCATGCAGAAATAATAGCCCTCCATGAAACAAGTCGAGAGTATGTCTGGTTCAGATCAATGAGACATCATATTCACGAAATGTGTCATTATTCTTAGAAAAAGAATATACCAACCACAACATACAAATATAATCAACTACAAATGAAAGTGTCCACAAGATGATTATTGCTATGAACAAGTTGAATGAGAAATTTATTTGCAACAAGGTCACAAATAAAGTGATTTTCAAGATGTATTCGGCTAAGCTCAAAGCCTTATCATATCCATGAAACTAGAAAATGATATATCATAAATTAGTTCAATCATGCAACATCTTCTTGAATATGATTTAATCACAAAGACACTGTCAGTATTTAAGAAGTTGGTATATAAGATTGGATGACATCATCATGAGAAATTAAGTGATGTTTTGATCAAGGGGAGTATAATATGAGTTGCACTCTTTTTTCCTTAACCGAGGTTTTGTCCCAATGGGTTTTCCTAGCAAGGTTATTAGTGACGCAACAAATAATGTGTATCAAAGGATATGTGTACTAATGAGTCTAAGATTTCGACTCATTTAGGGCTTTGTTTACTTAGTTTAGTGTCCTCAATGCCTAATTTATGCTCGAAACTAATGTTCAAATGTTTATTTGCATCAATGAAGGCTAAGGAGCAAGGCAAGGACATTACCAGGTAGAAAAAGAGCGAAAAAAGCTGAAGAAGTTGAAGGAAGGCAATCCTGGTGATCGCCAAGACCACTCGGTGGCTCACTGAGTGGTTCTTTAGCTCGCCTAAAGTTCCAGCATGTCAGCCCTGGGGAATAGCCTACTTGGCGAAGGAAATGAACAGTTGGCGGACCGCCGAACGGATCGGTGACCTTGATCCTGATTGCCTAAAGTCACAGAACCATAAGGATAAGAAGTCAAGGCAAACCAGTGATGGAATGGACCAAGGGCACGTCGCCAACTTGGTCGGTGATGCTCGATTTACTTCGCCTAACGGTCTTGAAGGCTAAAATTTGTGAAACTATAAATTGAAATTTAAAAAGGAGAAAAGGAGTTCTGAGTTTTTGGAGTTTTTCTCTGAGTTTTTGAAGTTTTTTTGAGTTTTCCATTGTTGAACTTAGAGCTTTTGAGACTTGGTTTTGAAGAATTTTCATTTGGGTATTTGAATTAAGTTGATTTGAAATATTGTAGAGATTTGGGAAACATTACCCAGTTCATGGCTAACATAATTAGTAATTATTTCTTCCTTTTTATGATGTGTGGGTAAAACCCCAATTATTGGGGTGTGATCACGTGATTATTGGCTTAATTAGCTTATGGATATTGTTATTTATTGATTTAAATGCTTAATTGAAGTGGGTTTAATCGATAGTTGTGTATTAATATATGAATTGTAGTTGCAAATGCAATTCTAATTTAGTGTTCTGGGCTTGCTTGAGAAAGAGGTTTTAGAACAAAAATTTTCGATTAATAATTGTAGTTATTAGGTTGATGTGGGTTCAGCTCGAGAGAGTGAATTCTAAACTTGATTCTACCAATATAGCTCGAGAGAGTAGATAAATTAAGGTTTTGGGTTGTTTATATTGTTAAGCTTGTTGAGGTTCAAGAGAACTCGCTTGAATCGTGATAGTTATTCGAGAGAAAGCTATTGCATCCATAGTCTAACCTACCGACTTAGATTTAACAATTGTTAGTAAATTCCAATTACCCATATAGTGAAATTAGCCTATGATCAATCACATCCCTGAGATATCCTATCTACTTATTGTGTTCCCTATTTTCGAAATTGTTTTAGTTGCTAATTGACAAACCAATCCCCAAATCTGACATTCGTGTCACCCTTTCAATTTATCTAAATGTTTTCGCTAATTTCTATTCTTACAACCAATTAGATCGCGTTTATAACTTTGTAACTAAATTTGAACTTGTACCGCTCCCTGTGGATTCGACCACAACTAATTTGTTGGGTTTTATACTAGATTACAATCACCAACACTTCGTATTAGATGAGGTGTAGTTAAGTATTTATAAAAATGGCGTCGCTGCCAGGGAGTGGTGTTTAGAGTTCTCTTATTGAAGTTTAGATTGTGATCTTTTTGTGTTGTAGTTGAATCAACTTACTTTGTTTTATGTTTGTGTTGGTTGTGTTTGAACAGAGGACGAGATGAGTGTGAACGAAATAACGGTAACCAACTAGGCCACCAAGATTACATCGAAAATTTGAATGATGTTAATGACCTGATTCAATTGGGTGGTGTTGGTGTTATATGTCTACCTCCTGTTGAGGGGAATGATGTCTTCCACGTGATTAGCACGATATTGTAACTCTTGCAAATGAAAGGATTATATGGAGGGCTAGCTCATGAGGATCCACATGAGCATATTCGGAATTTTGTAAACATATGTGGTCTGTTCTCATTCTAGAACATCTCTAAAGAATCAGTCTGACTCCAGTTGTTCCCTTTTTCTTTGATGGGGGAAGCCACCAAGTGGTTAGCTGATCTACCAAGGAACTCCATTATCACTTGGGATGATCTTACTGAGGCTTTCTTGTGAGGTTCTTCCCTCCTTCAAGAATGATGATATTAAGAGATAATATTTAGAGCTTCAAATGTTTGGAGGGTGAACCAATCCATGAGACGTGGCTGAGATTTCAGAAGTTGTTACTTTAATATCTGACTCACAGACTTCCAAACAACGTGTTATTACAACACTTCTATAGGAGTCTTGAATTAGTGAACAAAGGTTTTGCTGATCAACTTGTTCCAGGGGGTATAATCCAATAGCCTTTCAAAATCGCATCTAATCTCGTCTATGGGATGACCAAAATTAACAGAGCATGGTACACTCGAGAGGACCCGGTGTCTCCTCTAACCTTTAGGATGACAAAAGAGCAGATCGAGAAGGACAATGAGCGAGGCCAAAATATGGCCAAAATGATGACCCAGCTAGATATTTTGTCGAAAAATATGATGGGTAGTGGGTTGAAAGGTGTAAATGGTGTTGGTGTTAGTGGAGTAAACCCTAAGGAGGCACACTTTGAGGCTCTATATAATGAGGAAGTGAATTTTCTTGCCAATCAAGGAGGTGGTTTCCGTCCAAGCTATCCAAGGACGGGTAGGAATCTAGGTTGGAATAGAAAAAGGGATGATGCATGGAGAGACCGTGACAGAGAATGGAGTGATCGTGGGACTAATTGGAAGGAACTGGATGGTTAAAAGGAAATATGCGTTCCACCCCATGAACGTCAAAATCCAAAGGAGCAAAGGGCTGACCCGAAGAACTTGCACATGGAAGACATGCTTGCACGCATTCTGAATAAAGTTGAAGGCTAGGACAAGGTTTTGAAAGAAATGAAAGAGGATGTCTCCACACTCAATCAAATGGTCACCTCTAACTCAGTGTCCATCAAACAATTGGAAATGCAAATGGGTCAAATCTCATCTCATTTGAACCCAAAGCCAAAAGGAGGTCTACCAAGTGATACCTTGGTTAATCCAAAAAATGAACCTTGAAAGCGTATCCACGTCGTGCCACGGTGTTAAATAAGGAACTTTTTGGGAGTCAACCCAAGCTTTAATGCTTTTATTACTATTGTTTGAATAATGGGTGTTGAATTTGCAAGTTGAAAAGTTGAAATTTTAGGAAAATGGCAACTAGGCGAGCCAAAAGTCCAGTCAACGACTCGCCAAACAGGTCGGCAAGCCCGACCTGGATCTTCATTGGGAACACCTAGTTTGCTAGGAGTTCTGTAAAACTCGATGGACTAAGTTGCCACTATGCGCATCGCCAAGTGGGTCAGTGACTTAAGTCGTGGTCGCCAACTGGCACGTGAACTGAAGAGTTTTTAAAGGCCAAACCATTTTAAATTCAAAATCTCTTTATTTTCATACTTTTCAACTTTCGTACTCTCACAACCTCTCATATTTTTGTTCTAGTACTTTCGTTCTTAATTTTATTTGGGATCATTTGCTCGGAATGAACTTTTAGATTTCATTGCTAGCCTAGCTTTACAAATTTTTGACATTTAAGGTTGATTTTCCGAACTTCGCTATAAAAATTGGTTGTAATAAAATGCATGATCATTTTGTGGTTGTTATATGTGTTTGGTATTGCTTTGTTTATCGTGTGGTAGTTTGTTTGCCCGTACTTAGGTGAAATCATGATTATTTGCCTTTAAATAGTATATTCCCATGTCGTTGATAGTTAAAATTGTTGGGTTGTGTTGAAAATATTGTGGGTCTAGTGGGGTGAAGTCTGAGTAACCCCAAATTGTGCTATCTGTCAAATTTTGCCCAATGATAGAGTGGTTGACGTCATTCATTAGGGCAAAAGACGTCAATTGGCCAATTTTGGCCAAATCGACGGAAGTCTGAGTACCCCGGGGGCATGGATCTTGTGGGCTTTAATTAATTGCATGATATGAGTGTTTAATTTTGTTTTCGTGGGCTGTGGGCTTGATTTTGAAGTACGGGGTGCAAATCTGGCATGTTGGGCTACTCGGCGAGTTGGGCCGAGCTCGCCAAGTGGTTTGGTAGTTCACCTAAGTCCCCCTTGATCACCTTTTATTTCTCTCTTTTAATTTTTTAAGTTCTATAACTTTCAAAGAGATGTCTAAGCTCGCCGAGTTCACTCGGTGACTTGCTGAAACTCCCTTCTGATCGCCCTTCTACACCCTTAAATCCTTGAAATTGTTTTGTAACTTTTGGCAAGCTACCTCTAGTTTGTCGAAAGGTGTTGGCAATCTACTGAATGGCCCTTGACATCGCCGACTTCTTCTGCATTTTTGTAGATTTCATTATGGAACCTTCGGCGATCCGACTTGGCTCGCCAAAGGTGTTCGGCGATTCACCAATCGGTTCGGCTAGTTTTCGCCAATAGTGAATTGTGCATTTGATTTATTCAGGAATTAGTTGTATTCATGTACGTATATTTCCAAGGTGACATGAGCCTTTGTAGATAACTATGTACCTACTAGTTAGGCATTTATCATGGTGACCTTTGGGGTGAAATCTCAAAACTATAAATAGAGATATCATTCACCATTTGTTTGACAAACTTGAATAAGAAGAAAAGTTCTCTCTTCTTTCTACATTTCTTGCCTTCTTCTCTTTATGCTTATATTATTCTGAGCTTGATTTTATAGCAGTATTGATTTTTTTGAGAGTGAAAAACTAATTATTTATTAAAGTGTAACCCCTTGGACTTCTATACTAATTATGCAATTAATATATTTAATTTGTTTTTGTCACAAATTGTGAAAAAAAACTCCCTTTATTTACACTTTATTTATTGTGAGTTACGAAAAACTTCTATTTATTTACATTTTCTACTTAAATATCATGCCTTATCAATTTCCTTCTACTTAATTTTTATGAAAAAATAAATTATAAATAACAACCATCATTGAAGTTGTTGGATGTTCATTTTCGTTTTATCCCTCTATTCTTTTATTAGTATATATTTCACCCTTTTTGTTATTATTTTTTATAGACCATGTGTCTAATCATCAAATTAGAAGAGAGGACATAGAAAAAATGATGTGATAATATGGTATCCGTTTTGATGAAATTATAAATATATTCTTCAAAATTTCTTGTAGCATAATAGTCAAACACAAGTTCATAATGATCAAAATGTAATTTGATGAGAGTTTTAAAGGAAACAAGAGAGATAATTGGAAAATAAAATACTCATATGAGTTCTACTAGATCAATCAAACAAAAAATATCATGATGTGTTAATGTATTTGTTTATTATTTACACTACTAAATATTTTGTACACATTCACTAAAAGTACACACAATATATATTATGGTTAAAATGTTCTTCATTTGTACCAAATAAAAAACATGTAGAGAAATAAAATCATACTATCAAATGGTCCACCCGTGTAATAGAAATGAAATATTTTTTTAGTAGAGAATATATTCTAACTTATTCATTCGGAATGTACCGTCTATCATTTAATAGAAGCTAAGTTTGATAAGTTTTATTATATATCATCATTTTAGATCAATCTTTATGATATAATTAAATCAAAAGATAATGATATAATCTGACAATATAATAAATATATAACTAATCAGATAAAAAATAACTTAAATACATACTTTAAAAATGCAAATTAAGAAGTTGAAGTTGTTATGTTTGGATCTGGTCCATCAAGTATAACTGTTTCAGCTTGTTTAAACAAATTGGGTGTAAAACATTTTTATGCCCAATTTGTTCAAACAAGCTGAAGTAGCTCTACTTGATGGACCAGCTCCAACCACAACCACTTCAACTTCTTCCTTTGAAAAATTAACCATTTAAATTTCCAGATCCAAAAACCAATTCTTTCTTAAACACACCTGAATTGTAAGAGGGGTTTCATCGGAAACCTTGAGAAGATTTCACTCGGTTAGCATAACGATGGATCTAAATTTTCAATCTTGAATTGAAGAAGAAGCACTCCTAGTGTGTTTCCTCTACTTTTTGTGTCGATGGGAGGTTTCGATTCCATTTTTTTTAAAGAAAAGCTAAGCTATCTGAGAGGACTTAGGGTTTCGATGTTCTACTGAGGTGATGTGTAGATATATATATTAGAATTATTTTTCTAAAAAAGTGGTCCTTTTCTTCGTGTAATAGTTTCAAAATTTAGTACCTTAAGTAACACTTGAACAACTTTTGTTCTATATTCACCAAAAGTGAACACCTTAAGACACCTTTAGTAAAGTGCATTAAAGATGTTGCGTCGATTTTATGCTCAAAAGACCTGAAATTTCACCTTCAAAAATATCAGTCAAAGAAATCTAGTGTTGGATTAGAAGGTAATTAGTCAAAGACGCTGAAAAGAATCTTAAATTTCACCTCCTGAAATCTTACATTTTCTTTAAAACTGATTGGAACGATCCAACTTGTGCTTTGATTAACCCGAACAACCGAAACAGCAGACAACATATATAAAATAGGGAAATTATTCCAAGAATGGAACTTTCAAATAATAATATTCTACTAAAAGTGTGAAGCAAAAACGTTAAAAGTTTGATTACTAAAATCTCTTATAAAGTAATAACATTTATGGATAAATATGTAAATATAAATGTTAATCAAAATAAAGTATATATTCTATTAACCACTACCATTATATATTTATAAAAAAATATATAGAGAGATACTAAGTGCACTTATTATGAAGCAGTAATTTGGAATAACTTAAAATAACAGATATTTCAGTAATCCAACTTTTAACTTTTTTGCTTACCACTTCTAGCATACTATATATATATATATATATATATATATATATATATATATATATATAAAGTTGGATATGGAGAAGGTGATGTGGCATATGGCCAGCAATTGTATTTATCTTTTCTCTGTTTTTTTTAGATTTTTTTCCTACTATTTTCTTTAATAAATATATCTGTCGTAATAAAGATAATAACCATTTCTTTTAAAGTAATTAAAACCCACATAGAAGACTAAACATAGTAGTTTTCATGACTTAACCCACCGGGCCATACAAGCACCTACTCTAATACCTAATTAGGAGGACCTTAGATCCCTAACGGTTAAAAACATGTGGAAGATTTAGAAAACTGAAGATAAAAGAAGATTCAGGAGATTTTTATAGAATAAAGAGTTTATGCAATCCAACATAAAAATGTAAATAAACAACACCCCAAGGATCTAGTCTAAACAGGTACAAGAGTTTCTAAGATTACAAGGTATAAACCATAATAACAATGACACCGCTCCCACCACATGGAAGAAAAATAAAATAGGTGATGTAGGAGATTGTCTTCATCTTCACCTATGAAACATTTCTGACCCTGCAACCAGACTATGCCAAAAAGGCATAGCAAGAGTAGTATCAATACAAACCACACGTATAGGTAGGCATCATCGGTCAAGCCGATGCCCATCGCAAATATAAGAAATCAACCAGCAGGAAACATGCAATAAGAAAGTACACCCCTCAACTTTCGTTCCCCTGCCCTTACCATTCCCGTTCACCTTACACATACTAGTACACTTCACTCTAACCCTCATCTCTATCACCCTGCTTGTTCAGTCCTTGATCATAGCTTAACCATTATATCTCATAGAAGAGTCCCTGAATGCAACCACTACCAATCCGGCTAACTACTAACGACATACCCTTGCCTCTTCTTCATCACAATTCAGCCCTTAACCACATACTATATTCTATCAAAGCTCGCTAACCATTTTGGACACGAATTTCCCTTCCAAAGGTAGGACCTACTACTTTTGCATCATGAACAATGCCCCCACTTCTCATTGTTATGAACACAACCTCTCTAAAGTAACCGATATTAAAACTTGGACCCTCAGCCCCCACTCACCAGAGCTCATTTCGATTGGGCATGATCATTCATAATTCATTCACTAAACGAGATATAAAAAAAGTAACTACAACACAGTAAACACACATACACCAGAACCATAGTTCAAATATCCTTTTAAGAACAACAGATAATTTCTCAAGATCAATGATAGACAGATATGAATATAGGAATCACCAATGGTTCTCTCATGGAACCCACATCCAAACTGTTAGTGTGTTGGAACGTCATCGGATCCAATATATGTGTGTCAAAACATGAAACCCGATTCAATATATATGTTGGAACGTGACACCTGATCCAATGTATGTGTCAAAATGTTACACCCAATCCAATGTATGTGTCAGAACGTAACACCCGATCCAATCAGCACAACCACAGCCATAATCAGACCCATAAGAAATAGTTCACATAGTCACACAGTTAAGTAACAGTTTCATGGCATGTAATTGTCCATACTTAGTCATTTTGTTAGGTTCAATTCATAATTATCTATTCACATACATGTATGCATATAATAAAGCAGTTAACAGGTTTATATCACACAACATCAAGTTAACCATCACCTACCCCTAGTTCATAGGATGAGGCTTCCTCCTACGGTACACATCTTATTTAACAACTAGGAATACATATACAATAGTACCTTTTTTGGTGCTTGAAGGCCTATGCATGAATTCTACCATCACTTAGCAATATACTATGGAGTGCGCACGAATTTATGACTACTCAATTAAGTAAACCTAGCCTACATGGGTGCCAAGCAGCTACAGAGGAATTGTAGCTCCAATCCTGGTTTCTAGATAGCGAGACGGTGAATTTTGGCTGGGAATCAACGAGTTGTCATCAACCTTGTGCTATAAATCTCTCTCTTCTTCTGTCCCAAACCTAGAACAGCCTTTTGAGGGTTTTTGGGGTTATCTTTGCCTCTTTTTGGCACTTCGGGAAAAGGAGAAAATAAGACTTTGCGTCATTATGTTCTGCCCCCGACCCTTTCGCTCTAGCGCTCCCTGTCCCGCTGCAATGCCACCGCCTTAGCGGCACCATCCCGTTCTGGCGGGAGAGTGGGGTCCAGTTACTCCAGACATTTTTTCCTTCATAAGTAACGACAATCTCGATTGTTAAAATATATACCAATTTACCCCTTGTCGTCCCCAAATGACTAATAGAGGAGTAAGCACGAGCCAATTTGAAGTACTTCAAAACTAACAGATCGACCCGTCATGTAGAAAGAAAGATAGAGGTTCCTAAGTTTTAAGCATGAAATAATCTTTACCCAAGGGAAAGGCTAGGAAAATAAGGCAACACAAGGAGAAAAAGAGATCCTCGCCAGAGCAGCAGGGTTCTCGCTGAAGCAGGGCCACTGTAGCGGGGACACTCCCACCGTACCAGGAGATTGGGATTCGTTTAGAAGGGGGAAAGTGGAATAGTTTCTGTATTTTCTCATACACACACAAAAACTCTCTCAATTTCTTTGCTCTGAAGGTCAATCTTAAAGTAATGTTCTTGTTCGCTACTCTATTTACATCAATACTTAACTAACAACGATTGCATGGCACTAAATGAGTGGGTAGAATGGCCTTAGGGTAGTTTTCAAAAATATTTACATGGGTTTCTTGATTTGATAAGAAAAATGTAGCATGGACACTTCCCTTATGTTCACAACGTCTCCATAACATTCTAAGAGTAATAATTTTGCGATAATATGACTGAAATGGTTCCAAAATGGGTGGGGGAATTCGAATAGTTTCTTGGTGTAAAACTTGAATTCGGGCCCATTTAGGGGTTGTACTGCTAGAGACGCGCATATTTAGGTACTAAGGTACTCTAGGAACACTGATCTGGTGAAAACTTTGTTCAAACGAGGTTTTGGGGCGAAGAGGCGCCATGATCACACCCTAAAGTTCATACTAGATGAAGGCCGCTTTGGAGGCCTCAATCCCGCTATGGCGTGCTTTATCTCGCTATGGCGGCCTCCTTTCCGCTATGGCAAGACTCTACTAGATAGTGGTCCCTTGCCAGTTCAAATAGATTTTTTTCTTTTTTCTTAGCCAGTTATTGACTAATTCCATAGAGTCCTAATGTGTACGTTTCATGAATTTTTACAGGCTTGTCCACTATGGCTTGAATTAATAAGGAAAACTTGCCCTTCATCCGGTTTTCTGATGCTGCAAGTCGGGAGAGACAACATGATCACTGGAACACCAAATTCTTGTGTGAGATGGGTTTTCACCTGCGGGGCTTAGCGGAGAAAGCACCTGTCTTCCATGCTCATGTGATAGAGTTTTGTTGGGGTCCGCTGATAGAGGCTCCCCATGCCGCATGCTCAGGCTAGGTGAGGGAGCTATATGTCATACTCCCTACTGTCCACTGGGACGACCCTCACCCTACCATCTGCATCCGAGGAGTCGGCATCCCACTGAGTACTTAGTTTATTAACGAGGTGTTGGAGGTCTCCAACTCAGAGTATAAGACCAGACTATGAGAAATCGATTTGGATTGGCTGCGGATCACACTAGTTAAGGTTGCGCACCGGGATCGGGTCTACTAGGCTACTACTAAGGGCATCACCAGTACTCACTCGTCACTAGATGCTAAGAGGTGGCTGCACCTAGAATCTAGGAGGATCCGCCCATTGGGAAACCGCATCGACATGACCTTTCCTCGGGCCCCAGTGGTGGCTTGTGCTATACAAGGGATTGGGCTGAATGTGGGAGCACAGATCATATCCGAGTGGAAGATGTTCTACCGAGGTAATAAGAAGGCATTTTTCCTGGCTGGATTAGTGACGGCGATGTGCAAGCGGGCCGGGTGCCCCTTTTGGACACTGATGAGGCACTTCTTATAGATCCCCTTTTTCATCCTCTTTTGATCAGGCAATCCTCCACCTCAGGAAGAAAGAGAAGGAAGACAGACGGGGCCGGTAGCCATCAAGCAGCGACGGAGGCGGACGACGAAGGAGAGAAAGATGATGAGGCCGACCACACCCTTCCTACCTAGTCCCAACCCTCACTATCAGGTGCTCATGTGGAAAAGGACCAGGTGGCTTTCCGGAGAAGATTGGGAGAGTCCTATGCTAGCACCTCAACTATAGTTCCACCCTCCACTGCCCTCGACATTGCGATTCTCCACCGCCAGCTGCGATGGGAGAAGAAGAAGAACCTAGAGAGGGATCGTCTGATTGGCCAAATGTGGAAGGACATTAAAGTCATTTTATCTTGTGTCACCCCGTAGAAGGAGCTTCCCCAGCTTGAGCCGAAGGACTTCCATGAGTTCACCTAGCTGAGCAAGGCGTGGACTGGCGAGGCAGCCCTGGAGGACCTAGACTCGGATGATAACACTCCCACTCCCCATGGACCTTGATTTGGGTTTGCCCCTCTTGGGCATGTAATAGACAATATTTTATTTTTATTTTTGCTTTCCCTTAAGTTTTTTGTAAGCACACGGCTGCTTGTTTTTGCTAATTTCATAGCCCTAATTAAATGCTAGGATTTATAACTTACTGTTCTATTGCGGATTACTAATTGAATTACAGAAATTAGTCCATGCATGATTCGGAGTCCATAGGTGAGACAAAGGGAAAAATTAAGGGAGACAGGGCTGAGATTCTGACTTTCCCTGTCCCACTCTAGCAAGAGACTTCCCGCCTTAGCGGGATAATTCTGCCCCAGTGACTCTGACGGGGTCAATTCCAAGACAACACTTCTTGAGATTTCTCCCCATTCCTAGAGTTTTTCATTAACTCCCAGGGACATAATTATGCATTTAGGATAACCCTCTTAGCTAGGATAGGCTTTGTCCACCTCGAGGTCCACCCTGCGGTATGCGCACCAGGACCTTTTTCCCAATAATTTAATACCACAAGCATGCACATTCTAAGAACAGGCCAATTAACCCCATGATTATTAATTGGTTGCGCCATACATCAAGAATTTGCTTTATGAATCACATCATAGTTCATCTCTACACCCTAGTACATAACAAAATGATAACTCACTTTCTGACAACAAATTTACGAAACTCAAGCAATCATAACTCGCATAATTTTGAACATTCAGGCAAGTACACTGCACGCATCGAATCCTAACAGGCAACATTGTGCACATAATCACATCATAGCATTCAAGTAAATATACCTTACACACCAGCAGTCATTCAGATAAAAAAATGCACATAATCACAATTTCAACTACATTTGTCACTCCCCGAGGCTTCCCCCTAGACGTAAACACGGGACCTAGGATCACGAGTGATCCCAAGCTAACCTTGAGCTAGCATATCATAAGAATACTAAGAGATTACTAAAAAATATATACTATGCGAAAGCTTCAAACTATGATACTAAAAGTGGGGAATACCTAATATTGATATGAATATATAAAAGGCTATGATTTTAATAACAAATGGAAGATCAAACTCAAAACTAAATATTGAATCTAGTATTACGTTTGAAAAAGCCTCTACTAACAAAAGTTGTTGGGACATGCCCCCAGCTAACTCTAGCAAAGCCGAAACTGAAGAAAAGACTAACTATGAAAACATGTCTATTGTCCTCGAATTATGAGGACTCACCACTGAAGCTGCTGAAGTGAAGATTGAAACCAATCTATGTGTGATCTGGATAATGAGTACCTAAACCTACATCATGAAAAAATGTAGCGCAGAGTATACATCAGTCCTTGGAATGTATTGAGCATGCAGGATATAGAACATAGCTAAACAAAATATATAAACTGAACAAAGCATGATGAGCAATGATATAATCTGAACTAAATGTAAATGCTGAAATATACTGAAGACAGAGCTAAATACAATGACCAAGAACAAAACATGAGACTAACATGCTGAGACTAAATACTGAAGGGTAACTGAGGACTTGGTCAAAATGCACTAAATCTAATTGCGAGAGTTACTATTAACTGACATAAAATGACGTGACCTAAATGTGGAGTCCGATGTATATGCCCCACGAGAGAACCCAATATACCTTGTCAGGGGTATAAAAGCATGACTAGAGTGATTACTAAATCTGAGGCCCAATAGAAGAGACTTATAAACCTACGGGGCACGTAATTCTAGGACTATGAGGGTACGTTGAACCCTAGTACAACTCGGTCTAAGCCTTTTCCCAACTAGAATCTATATAAACAACATACCTGAAATACTAGATAGCTCAATGTTCTGACATGCAAATCTGAGAATGCAACATTTAAATACTGACAATGAAACATTCAAAACTAGAGCATATATACCTTTTTAACTGACCTAGCATGTGTAATTCATGAACTAAGAGAATCTACACAAATAAGGTTCTGAATTTCATGTAAGGAACTACGCAATGAATTTACAAAAACATGATAATCTGATTAGGAATACTATAGCATCTAATTCATAACAATTCTCCAAGGTTTAAGAAACCCTAGGTCTAAACATGATATAGAGAATCAAGAATCTGACTTAATTCTAGGAACCTAGTGGATGAAAGGAACCCACTAATGAAATTTCACATACCTGGTGATGAAATATACGGAGAAATTCTTTGGATTTTGGGACTGAAACTTCAAGAACACTTGTAACGACCAGGTTTCGTCGTTATAGAAATGCCAACAGGAGAAAATTTGGGGCCAAAAAAACATTTTTGTAGTAATTGGATTTTCCCAACCTTGTCCAGATTTGGGCGAAATTGGAGTCATCAAGGTGTAGGGAAATCTGGTAACAATCTGGTGGATTAATTATGGTTTTGATTGCATGAGGAGATAGCTAACTTTTAAAGGAATCCGTACAACTTTATGGAGCTGAATTTGGGTGAGTAGATCTCCGGAAATCAATCTTAGTGTGAAGGGTATCTTTTGAACGTGTTGGATTTGAAGTGTGCTGTGGAATGGGTATTTGGATATCTTTAAAATAGCTCTATGTTTTGAAAATGCCACTTTGGCGCTGGGTTTGGTCACTCTGGCGGGGATGCTACAGCGGGATATGGGGCGCTGTGGCAGGCTCGACGGGACTTGAATATTTAATTAGCTCATTGTTAGGCAGAAGCCGTTGGGGCAGTGGTTTTGGTTGATTTGACAGGGTCGCAACAGCGGGGTGAGGGCCTATGCAGCGCGCTCGATGTGACTTAATATTATAATAAACCCCTAAATGACTTCATTATGCACTTTTTGACTTTTTGAGCTAAAGAACGACCCATAGGTGACTCTTACTCATTTTTCACCATTCTTGAGGCTTAAGATAAGTTTTTCACTCTCCAAATCCATTTTTCGATTCGTAGAACATAATAAAAATGGGTGAATATTAATGGGGGAAGGTTTTGTTAAAGATTATATGGTAGAAACAACCTTAATTTGGATAATTAGGATCATGGGTTTGATCTAGGGCTCATAGAATTGTTATAGTTTTGGGTAATTAGCGATTGTTTATTGATTCACGTGTGGTATTGATTGTTTGTAGACCAAGAACAAGCGAAACGAATCTGGAAAGGGAAGGATCAAGTTTCTTAAGGTTTCAAGCTTGTTTCGAGGTATGTGATGGTTGTGATTCTATGTTTGTGTGATGTATGCTTGTTCTTGCTTCATTATGATACTTGTATATGTATGAATGTTACAATGTTGATCACACTTTTTGTAAATGAGATAGATGAAATATCATTGCCATGAAATCATGACTTAAATGTATGATCTTGATGATGTACTGTGTTTATGATTGTGGTATGTGAATGGGATCAGATTGCCACATTCTGGTATAACTAACTTGGATCGGATTGCCACGTTCTGGCATAAATATGGGATCGGTTACCACGTTTCATCATGCTAACTGTTTGGTTTGGGTTCCATGAGAAGACCAATGATGTGATGTTAAATGTGAAATGCATTGTTGATTATTCATGTTGATAATATTGTATATGTTGATATATATGCATGTGATTATAATGTTGTTTGACTTGTTTATGTTGCACTTAGTGGGATAACCGCATGACCCTATCAGTACACTGTGGTTGTGTACTGATTCTACACTTGCTCTTATTTTTATTGAGTACATGGCATCTTCAAGTGGCTATTGACAGACCTCGCTTAGAAGATTAGAGATTGTCGCATCGAATTCAAGGGTGAGCCAATTCTTCTGCGCTGCGATGGAATTCTCTTTTGTCTATATCCACCATTTTCGAACTTAGATATTTGTTTTAGTTAGTTCATTAGATTGGGGTTGCATCCTTTCTTGTTTAGACTTGTTGAACTTTAGATGTTTTGGTACATTGACTTTCAGGCTCTAGGTATTAAATTTCCGCATTTGTTAGTTAAGTAATTTGTTTTCGTAGTTTAAATGCCTTAGTTTTGGTATAGTTGCTTGTTTGAGTGATAGTAGTGGGTCTCCCATCGGAGGGTTAGTGTGGGTGTCAATCACGACGGTCTGGGTCGTGACAAAGTTTGTATCAGAGCCTAGGTTTGTTGATCTCAATGTACCAAAATGAGTCTAGTAGAGTCTCGCGGAATGGCACGGGGACGCCTTTACTTTTCTTCGAAAGGCTATGGGACTTTAGGAAATCTCTCTATTTTTCTCTTGTTTCCTTTCATGCTATAACTTGATTCCAATTGGTATCTATCGATTCAAATTGGCATCTGACCTCCTTCACTCTTCTATCCATAGATGGTTAATACTAGATTCAACGACGTCAGGCCCATAGCTCACATTAATGCTCCGATTGGGGAATCTACAGTGATAGCTCGCGGTTGAGGCAAGGGTAGAGGTCATGGAAGAGTAGCACCCGCCGTAAATAAGGTACATATTGAGAACATGCCTGTGAATGAGAACCCTCATGTGCAGCATGAAGACATAAAGGAGAATATGGATGTCGAGGATGTTGAAGAGATTGGACAAGAGGAAGAGGTACAAGATGGAAATGCAGGTGTTCCTCCTTTGGATCTAGTGTTAGCTCAATAGATCATGTCCTTTTTGAAGGGTTTGGCTGATCCTAGACTGCTTCCATCTGCCCAAGCAACTCAGACTCCCACTAATCCCTCTACTGCTAGCAGTGCACCCAGGATGGGTGGAATGAGAGGTAATGATGATTTTTTCCATCCTTTGTTAGGTTCTGTTATGACTGGTAATGAGCATGAAATGTTGACTGAGTTTCTGAAGCTTTAGCCTCCGGTATTTCTTGGTTCTGAGACCGAAGATGCTTATAAGTTTATCTTAGACTGTTATGAGAGGCTGCATAAGTTGGGAATTGTCCATCAGCATAAGATTGAGTTTGTGTCCTTTCAACTTCAAGGTGAGGTTAAGCAATGGTGGAGAGGTTATATGGAATGTAGATCTTCTACTTTACCTCCCCTTACTTGGACCCAATGTCATGCTCTATTTTTGGAGAAATATGTGCCTAGTACTTTGAGGGATCACAAGAATGACGACTTCATGGCTTTAGAGCAGGGTGGTATGACTGTGGCTGCTTATGAGGCCAAGTTTCATGCCTTGTCTATATATGCTACTCAATTGGTAACTACGGAGGAAGAGAGAATCCAGTTATTTATTAGGGTATTGAATTCGGAATTGCAACTATTATCTGTTCATATGACTTCTGCAAAGAGGAGCTTTAATGAGGTGACAGACTATATGAAGAAAGTGGATAGGGTTAGGCGAGACGGCCAAGTTAAGGCTTGGGCGAAAATGGCCAAGAATTCAAGTAACTTTCAAGGTTATTACTCTAAGGGATTTGGAAGGCCAACACTTGCAGCCAAGCCAATTCAATCCACTATGCCCACCTCTACAGGTAACTAATCGAGAACTCCATCTCATAATTTTCAGGATAGTCAGATTGTTGCGCCTTCGACGAGAAGCAGACCATCGTTTGATCGTACTTGCTACAATTGTGGAGAACCTGGGCATATGAGGAGAGATTGTCCCCATCCGTGTGTGTTTGAGTCTGTGCAGCAGCCATCTAGAGCAGTTGTACCCGCGGGGAATGGTAACAATGGTAGAGGACATCCACAAGGTGGGCGAGAAGGTAATCATCAAGGCAGTGGAGGTAGAGGAAATGGTAATGGTAACGGAGGTAGGGGTAACGCGCAACCAGACAGGGAAGTGGTTCGTCAAGATGATAGGGCTCAGTATTATGCTTTTTCGGGCAAGAATGAGGAAGAGGAGTCTGACGCGGTGATCACAGGTACTATTCTTGTTTGTGACCAGATGGCTAACGTGTTATTTGATCCAGGTTCTACTTATTCCTATGTATATGTGCGATATGCCTCAGAGTTTGATATGAATTGTGATGTACTTGATGCTCCTATCCATGTTTCTACCCAGTTGGAGAGTCAGTCATAGTAACACATGTCTACCATGTTTGTCCTATTTTATTTATAGGTTTTCAGAATTGGGCTGTTTTCGTGATTTTGGATATGACTGATTTTGATATTATCTTAGGCATGACTTAGTTGTCCCCCTATTATGTTATATTAAATTGTAATACTAAGTTTGTAACTCTAGAAATTCTGAGAAGGGAAAAGTTAGAGTGGGAAGGGGCGTACAAGCCTAAGCAAGCTAAAATCACATCCTACATTTGGGCTAGGAAACTGGTAGAGCAGGGTTGTTTAACTTATTTGGCTCATATCTGGGATGTTGAGGTTGAGTCTACATCTATTGAGTCTATTCCTGTAGTGTCAGAATTTAGAGAACTGTTCCCTACTAATTTGCCTAGCATGCTTCCGGATAGAGATATATATATTTTTGTATTGATTTGGAACCTGGTACGCGTCCCATTTCTATCCCTCCATATCACATAGCTTTGGCAGAATTAAGAGAGCTTAAGGTTCAAATCAAAGAGCTTTTTGATAAGGGATTTATTCGACCTAGTGCTTCCCCATGGGGTGCCCCAGTTTTTTTGTTAAGAAAAAGGATGGTAGTATGAGAATGTGTATAGATTACCGGCAATTGAATAGGGTCACTATACGAAACAAGTATCCCTTACCTCGAATAGCTGATTTTTTTGACCAATTGCAAGGCACATCATTTTTCTCTAAAATTGATCTAAGGTCTGGTACCATCAATTAAAAATTAGGCCTAAATATGTGCCCAAGACGGCATTTAGAACCCGATATGGGCACTATGAATTTCTGGTTATGTCCTTTCGTTTGACTAATGCGCCTACAGCTTTTATGAGTTTGATGAATGGGGTGTTCAAACCATTTCTTGATTCGTTTGTGATAGTCTTCATTAATGATATTTTGGTCTATTCGAAAAGTGAGAAAGAGCATGCCGATCATCTTCGTATTCTTCTAGGTGTTCTTGAGAGACAAAGGTTATATGCTAAATTTTCTAAGTGTGAATTTTGGTTGACTTCTGTTGCATTTTTGGTTCATGTAGTTTCGAAAGAAGGGGTAATGGTAGATCCTCAAAAGATTGAGGCTATTAAAAATTGGGTCTGGCCGAGCTCTGTGAGGGAAGTTAGGAGTTTTATGGGGCTCGCTAGCTACTACTGTTGATTTTTGATAAACTTTGCTTCTATTGCCACTCATTTGACACATTTGACTAAGAAGGAGATACCATTTGAATGGACTGAAAATTGTGAGGAAAGCTTCCAAAAGCTCAAGATTCTTTTGACTACCGCACCAATCCTAGCATTATCGATGGAAGGTAAGGATTTTATAGTTTATTGTGATGCTTCTCATTTTGGATTGGGTGTTGGGTTAATGTAGGATAAGAATGGTATAGCATATGTGTCGCGCCAATTGAAGGTGCATGAGAGAAATTATCCAACGCATGATTTGGAGTTGGCAGCGGTAGTATTTGCTCTTAAGATCTGACGGCACTATCTTTATGGTGTTAAGTGTGAAGTGTTTATTGATCATCGTAGTTTACAACATGTGTTCACTCAAAAGGACCTGAATTTGAGACAGCGAAGATGGATGGAGTTACTCAAAGATTATAATGTGACCATTCAATACTATCCGGGTAAGGCTAATGTTGTGGCAAACGATTTGAGTCGAAAAATGGTGAGTATGGGTAGCTTAGCTTACTTGAGTGTAACCAAGCGACCGTTGGCCAAAGAAATTCAGACCTTAGAGTCTAAGTTCATACAATTAGGCATCTTTGAAAGAGGCGAGGTGTTAGCTAGCATTGAACTTAAGGCCACATTCATTGAGGAGATCAAGGCCAAACAATTTGAGGATGAAAATTTGAACGTACTCAAGGAAACAATGGCAAATGGTAGGGCACAAGAGACCACTCTTGATGTTGATGGTACACTCAGTGTTAAAGGGAGGATTTGTGTTCCTCGAGTTGATGACTTGATTAAAAAATTGTTGGCAGAGTCTCATGGTTCGCAATATTCTATTCATCTGGATGTGACCTAGATGTATAGAGATCTGAAGCGAATTTATTAGTGGCCGAGCATGAAGAAAAAGATAGCGGAGTTTGTGGCGAAGTTTCAAAATTACCAATAAGTGAAATATGAACATCAAAGGCCTGCAGGTTTACTTCAAAGAATGTCAATTCCGGAATGGAAGTGGGAAAGAATAGTTATAGATTTTGTGCTTAGTCTTCCCAAGATCTTGGGGAAGTTTGATTCTATTTAGGTAGTGGTTGATAGATTAACCAAGTTAGCCCATTTTATTCCGGTAAGAATAGATTATAATGCTGAACAATTGGCTAAAATCTATGTGAAGGAGATAGTGAGGTTGCATAGAGTGCCCCTTTCTATCATCTCAAACCGTGGTACCCAATTCATATCCAAGTTTTGGAGGAAATAACATGATGAATTGGGCACACAACTCACTTTTAGTACAACCTTTCATCCACAGACAGACGGGCAGTCGGAGAGGACTATTCAAGTGTTGGAATACATGTTGAGGGCATGTGTGATTGATTTTGGAAGGCATTGGGATAAATTCATATCATTGTGTGAGTTCTCTTATAATAATAGTTATCACTCCAGCATTGATATGGCACCATTTGAGGCCTTATATGGGAGAGGATGTAGATCACCCATAGGTTGGTTTGAAACTGGAGATGTGAAACCTTTGGGGATTGATTTAGTGAAGGATGCCAAAGATAAGGTGAGGAGTATTCAAGCTAAACTTCTAGTAGCCCAGAGAAGACAAAAGAAGTATGTGGATCATATGGTAAGAGACATGGAATTTCAGAGTGGTGAGAATGTTCTTCTTAAGGTATCACCCATGAAAGGGGTGATGATATTTGGTAAGAAGGGTAAGTTAAGTCCGTGATATATTGGTCCCTTTGAGGTTCTTAAATGTGTAGGGCCGGTGGCGTATAGATTGGCTCTACCCCCTAATCTATGTGGTGTTCATCCGATATTTCATGTGTCTATGTTGAAGAGATATCATGGTGTCAGAGATTATATCATTAAGTGGGACTCAATTGTGCTAGACAAAGACCTCCAATATAAGGAAGAATCGATTGCTATCCTTGATCGTGATGTGCACAAGTTGAGGACCAAGGAGATTAAGTCCGTAAAAGTTCACTAGAAGCATCGTCCAGTGAAGGAACATACTTGGGAAACCGAGAGGGACATGTGAGACAAGTATCCCCAATTGTTCGTCGATTTAGGTACTACTTCATTCTTTCCTTAACCTATTTTTACTAAGTTTTGTCACTCGGGGACGAGTGATGGGTAAATTGGTATCTATTGTAACGACCGGGTTTCGTCGTTATAGAAATGCCAACGGGGGTAAATTTAGGGCCGGAAAAACTTTTTCGTAGTAATTGGATTTTTCAAACCTTGTACAGATTTGGATGAAATTGGAGTCATTAAGGTGTAGGGAAATCTGGTAATAATCGGATGGAGTAATTATGGTTTTGATTGCATGAGGCAATAGCTAACTTGTTAAGAAATCCGTACGACTTTATGTAATTTAATTTGAGTAAGTAGATCTCCGGGAATTGATCTTAGCGTGAAGAGTATTTTCTGAGCATCAAGGGTTAGAAATGTGTTATGGAATAGGGATTTGGAATTCTTTAAAATAGCTCTCTGTTCCGAAAATGCCGCTTTGGCGTTGAGTTTGGCTGCTCTAGCGAGGCCTCTACAGCGGGATATGGGGCGTTGTGGCGAGCTCGATGAGACTTGAATATTTAATTAGCTCACTATTACACTAAAGCCGCTGGGGCGGGGTTTCTAGTCACTTTGGCGAGGTTGCTACAGCGAGGTGAGGGCCGTTGCAGCGGGCCTGACGTGATTTAATCTCGTTATTAAACCCCTAAATGACCTCATTATGCAATTTTTGACTTTTTGAGCTTAGGAACGACCCCCATGCGACTAGTACTCATTTTTCACCATTCTTGAGGCTAAAGGTAAGCTTTTCACTCCCTGAATCCATTTATTGATCCGTAGAACATAATAGAATGGGTGAATATTGATGGGGGGAGGTTTTGTTATAGATTCTACGATGGAAACAACCCTTATTTGGATAATTAGGATCATGGGTTTGATCTAGGGTTCATAGATTTGTTATAGTTTCGGGTAATTAGCGATTGTTTGTTGATTCCAATGTAGTATTGATTGTTTGTAGACCAAGAACAAGCGGATTAAATCCAAAAATGGAAGAATCAAGTTTCTTAGGGTTTCAAGGTAGGTGATAGTTGTGATTCTATGTTTGTGTGATGTATGTGTGTTCTTGCTTCATTATGATACTTGTATATGTATAAATGTTGCAATGTTGATCACATTTTTGTAAATGATATAGATGAAATATCATTGCCATGAAATCATGATTTAAATGTATGATCTTGATAATGTACTTGTGTTTGTGATTGTGGTGTGTGAATGTGATCGGATTGTCACATTCCAGCATAACCAACTTGGATCAAATTGCAACGTTCCGGCATAAATATGGGATCGGTTGCCACATCCCGGCATGCTAACTGTTTGGTTTTGGGTTCCATAAGAGGACCAAAGATGTGATGTTAAATGTGAAATGCATTGTTGACTCTTCATGTTGATAATATTGTATATGTTGATATATATGCATGTGATTATGATGTTGTTTGACCTGTTTATGTTGCACTTAGTGGGATAGCCGTGTGATCCTACTAGTACACTGTGGTTGTGTAGTGATTTTGTACTTGCTCTTATTTTTGTTGAGTACAGGACATCTTCAAGCGGCTATTGACAGACCTCACTTAGAAGATTAGAGATCATCGCATCGAATTCATGGGTAAGACAATTCTTTCGGGCTGCCATGGAATTCTCTTTCGTCTATATTCACCATTTTTGGACTTAGACATTTGTTTTAGTTAGTTCATTAGATTGGCGTTGCATCCCTTATTATTTAGACTTGTTGAACTTTAGATGATTTGCTACATTGACTTTCAGGTTCTAGGTATTAAATTTCCGCATTTGTTAGTTAATTAATTTGTTTTCGTAGTTTAAATGCCTTAGTTTTGGTTTAGTTGCTTGTTTGAGTTATAGTAGTGGTTCTCCCACCGAAGGATTAGTGTGGATGCCAATCACGATGGTCTGAGTCGTGACAACACCGCTGCTTGTTCTTGAAAGAAATTGGTGCCTCTCTCTCCTCTTTTTGTTTTAATTTCGAGGATATTTGTAGAATAAGGGTTCTAGGTTAGTTTGACTAAGTCATTAGGCTTATTCTGAGAAAAATGACGTAGTTTAGACATCAAACGATGTAGTTTAAGTGCCATACGCATAAGGGAATTGACCAAAATGACTCTAACTTAATTCTGACGAAACCCACCCACGGAGGGAACAACGGTCCATCGTTTGACCTACCGGCCTGATTCTTATCGTGACTAACGACACTATCCTATGGTATAAGTGTCTACGATCGTCGATAATGTAGTAACCCAACCAAGGGTTGGGGTCGTGTCCCGAGGGAGCGATTTTTTAGAATTGATAGAAAAATAGAATTTACATTCTAACTAGTCATAGCTAAAGATATTAACGAACAAATACATAGTAAATAAAAGGGGGTGACACTAAACTGTCAAATATCAAATGGGGGTTTTGTAACAAGTGATAAAACAATAAAATAAACAAGAAAATTAAGTATGGGGAAAGGTTTTCGGGATGTGATCGCAATATAAATTGAGATATATTGTTAGGTACATGCTTTCGATATGAAATATGCAAAATAATAGTGACTAGGCTAAGCTTTAAATGGAAATAAGTTCCCTCTTGGTCAACTTACCCTATTTCAAATGCGTTCCTCTCGGATACCCGTTTGCCGCATGAAGACCATCCTACGCCTTACCCCACTCACTCTCTCGAGTTGAGTATTAGTATATGGGACTAAGGCTCACCCTTTCGGGCTGAACCTCATGTCGACCCACTCCTTAGGCCATCAGTCTAGTGGTTTTGGTTTCGGTACCTCCCTCTCGAGCAAGCCGAAAACACATGGGTGGCTTTGTATTTGCAACTACAAAACCCTTTAGATTAAACCACAACCACTAGGTGAAATCACCATTAAAATACATCTAACCTATAAGCAAGCAAGACCCAACAAGAATATCAACCCATATTTGCTAAATCACACCTCAAGAATGGGGGGTTTTAGCCACACATCAAGAAATAAGAAATTATATCTAACATGATAATAAAATCAACTGGGTATAATAAATTAAACCATAAATTAAGCAAAGGAAAATGAATAGAGAAGACCCACTTCCAACTTTGGGAAGAAGAACTTATTTCTTCAAGTCTCCACAAAACTCTCTCCAAACTTGAGAGAAAAATATCAGCTAAAATATGTTCTAAAGTGAAAATAATAATAATAATTGTCCCCCACCAAGACTACAACTCTAACTAGTATTTATAGTTTTCACAGATTGTGCTGCAGAGGATCGTTCAGTGACAATAGTCAAGATCGCCGATGAACTTGGCGATCTGCCCTTTAATCACCTCATCGCCTTCATTATCTTGCCTTCAGCATCCTCATATTCTGGATTATTGGGCGGTACAGTATTGCTTCGCAGAACTGATCAGCGACTCGTCAACTACTCCTTTCCTCACCTTTTGATTCACTTCCTTCAAGGCTTTGCGTACTGGAACGAAGGGCGGTTCATGTCATTTCAGCGACTCGCCAAGTTGAACTCGACGATCCATAGAATTCCATTTCTTGTTCTTTTCAGCCCTATTTGCTCCGTTTTGCGCCTAAGTGTCTATGCTTCCACTAAAACTTTAAATACCTAAAACTTCAGCATTTTAATCAGGTATTGAGATAAAACAAGCATTCAAGGACACTATTTCTATTAAAATAAAGACCTAAATGAGTCCAATTTGTGGACTCATCACAGCCGTCGTTTGAGTTCGTCGGTCAAGTCTGCCCGACAAGGCTTCACTAAAATGAGCATAACTCTTTATTCGAAGATGGGATTTTAGCAAACTTGGTGGCGTCTGAAAAAGGATTCAATTATCTATCATTTGGTTGGTCATGGGCCACCTAATTACCTTTGTAATAAGAGTGACGACCATTTGTAGTTGACCCAACAACAATTTCCCTCTAATTGGCTGCTGACCCTCACATACGGTCAGACCTAAGGTCCGTAGGTCCAACTACGGACTGTTCTAGTCGATCGTGGGTAGAATCAGAGACTATAAAGATTTAGGCCTTAATGGCGAAACCCCCCTCCCCCCTAAGGTCTGTGGTCTCGCTTATAGTCCATGGGTGGTTCCGTCGCTACTGGCACCAATTATTTGAAAACTAGAATTTTTCTTCATTTTGAGATCCGAGGTGTTACACTATCTCCCCCTTGGGAATATTCATCCTCGAAGGAAGTCTAAACTAGCTGAGTATGGAGGGAAGGATCTGCAATCCCTACCACCAAATAGTAGAAATTGATATCTAACTGAACTGAGTTCCAAAAACATCCAAATATGCTGAAAATGCAAGGACAACTAGAGGAACATGATACTAACACTGAATTTACATAAGAGTGAAATGAAACACTGGAGAGAAACTATTATCTCAAGCTGAAATGGAATCGGAAGGAAACAGATCAGGATACTTGGCCTTCATGGCTGCTTGACCTACTCATCCACCTTAGGAACACATAAATGACCATCTCTCCCTTGGGAAAATACCTCTACTTTTTGTTGATTAACTGCACCTTCCAACGGGAATAATATAGGATCACTTTCCTATTTTCCCTTAACCTCTGCTACGAATGAAGGTTCTGATCTATTTTGGACTATCACACCACCATCTGATGTGTCTGTAACACTAACTCCTAAGAGAGCAAGCTGATAAACATCTTTTGTTAATTCCTTCCCTTTTTCCTCAACATGTGCTACACCACCCTCTAGAGATCATATTTATTGCCTTAAGGTAAGAGATAAATCGACCCATAGGCACTGAGCTACTACCCTTCCATTCTAAGACTGGCTCATTGGAAACTGAAATTGAAATATGCTAGTTCCACAATTAACTGAGGCATAATAGGAATGTAACCAATCCATGCCTAGAACAATATAGAAATTTACCATTTATAAATCTACAAGATCCGCTGAGGTGACTTTCTAAGAGATAGTGACAAGGCAATTTTTGTATGCCTGTCTAGCTATAACTGGATCACCAACTGGAGTAGAGACTGAGAAGGGTACTGAAAGAGTTTTTGGATTGACACCTAAGATTACTTCTATAAGGAGAGTTACAAATGTAAGAGTAACCCTTGGATTTAACAATGCATAAACATCTAAGGAAAGACTTGGAACGTACTAGTGACCACATCAGGAGAATCTTTTTGGTCCTAGTGAGATTGGAGAGCATAGAACCTGCCTTGGCGCTGACTGCCACATGTACCAGATGACACACCCTGCTAAGTTGGGCAACCTCCTAGTGTTGTTGGGGTTGTAGACGGACTCCTATTGTTGTTACCTCCTTGCCCCTACCTGGCTGAAGGGCAATCCCTCAACCTATGGCCAAACTAACCACATCCAAAGCATCATTCCTTGCCTGCAAGACACTCGCCCAGATGGTTCTTACCACACTTTGAACAAGTTGGGTAGGTCCTATTTCCTGAAACACTTCCCTAAGACTTAGAGTCTGGTGCCCTACTATTCTGATCCTGTCGAAACTGTGAGTGATTTCCACCACCCAATTTCTGCTGAAAGCACTAATAGTTCCCTGTTCTAGTTTTCTTGTTGTCCTTAGCTATTTCCTTAAGCTTATCTCCCTCAACCTGTTAAGCATGAGTCATGAGCATAGAGATATTCATATCCACTAACAACATAGCACTTCTGCACTCTGTCTTCACTAAGTCGGACACCCCAAATAGAAACTTACTCATATGCACCCTTGGATCGGCAACCATGTGTGGAGAATACCTAGAGAGTTAGGTGAACTTAATTATGTACTCTTGGACTGACATTGAAACTTGTCTCAAATTCATAAAATCCTGAGCCTTAGCCTATCGTAACTCCCTCGGGAAGAACCTGTCCCAAGTCATAGGAACTGCATTCGTACCCCTATTTTCTTTCCACTGAGTAAACCAAATGTGAGCGATATCCTTAAGCTAGTAGGATGCCAACTCTACCCTATCATTACCAGTTACTTTCATCACTCTAAAGATTTTCTTAACCTCATCAATGAAATTATGTGGGTCCTCACCAACCTGCGACCCTAGAAACTCTGGAGGATTCATCCAAATAAAATCTCGAACCTTGGTCGTTGCTGACCCATTATTAGCATTAGTAGGAATTGGGGCCTGCTGACGGTTATGATTGACCATACTCTGAGCCAAAAATTGGATTGCATTCTGAAACTCTGCATTTGAAACCTCATGGTTTGGGACTGGAGGAATTGTGGTAGCATTGCGTGCTTTAGCATTCCTTGTTTAAGCTCTATGAGGAGGCATGATCTGAAATGCATAACGATGAATTAGAAAGGAGATCATACCCACGCATGATAAGAATAGCAAGAAAGTGAAGTTTTTCCTAAAAAACTTTGTAGCCTCTTTCTCATTAGATATGGTGCACTTCACACTCATGAAAAGGACTATACTTAGTGCATACATCCTCGAACTCTTGAACCTAATGCTCTGATAACAAGTTTTTCATGCCCCAAGGCTACCTCTAGGATGTAAACATGGGACCTAGGATCACGAGTGACCCCAAGCTAACCCAGAGCTGGCATATCATAAGCATACTAAAAGATTACTAAATAAAATATACTATGCAGAAACTTTAAACTATGATACTAAAAGTGGGGGATACCCAATACTGATCTGAATATATAAAAGGCTATGAGTTTAATAACAACAGGAAGATCAAACTCAAAACTAAAAACTGAATCTAGTATTATATCTGAAAAAGCTTTTATTGACTAAAGTTGTTGGGACATGCCCCCAGCTAACTCTAGCAAAACTGAAACTCAAATGAAAAGACTAAATTTGAAGAAAACATGTATATTGTCCTCGAATTATGAGGACTTACCACTGAAGTTGCTAAAGTGAAGACCGAAAACCGATCTATGTGTGATCTGGATGTTGAGTACCTGAACCTACATCATGAAAGGATGTAGCGAACAATATGTGTCATTCCTTCGAATGTACTAAGCATGTTGGATGTAGAATATAGCTGAACAAAATACATAAACTGAATAAAGCATGCTGGCAATGATATAATTTGAACTGAATGTAAATGCTGAAATATACAGAAGGATGAGCTAAATGCAATGATCAAGTAAAAATCATGAGACTAACATGATGAGACTGAATACTAAAGTGTAACTAAGGACTTGATCAAATTGCACTAAATTTGACTGTGTGAGCTACTATTAACCGACATAAAACCATGTGAGCTAAATGTGGAGTCCAATGTATGCACCCCATTGAGGGGACCCAATATACCTTGCTAGGGGTATAAAGGAATGACTAGAGTGATCACTAAATCTGATGCCCAACAGAGGGGACTTATAAACCTACAAGGGCACGTAGTTCTGGAACTATGAGGGTACGCTGAACCCTAGTCCAACTCAGTCTAAACCTACTCCTAACTGGAATCTATATAAACAACATACCTGAAATACTTGATAGCTCAATGTTCGTACATGCAAATTTGAGAATGCAACATTTAAATACTGACAATGAAACATTCGAAACTGGAGCATGTATATATGTTTAACTGACCTAGCATGTGTAATTCATGAACTAAGAGAATCTACATAACTAGATTTCTGAATTTCATGCAAGAAACTAAACAATGATGTCATGAAAGCATGATATTCTGATTAGGAATACTATAACAACTAATTCACAACAATTATCCAAGGTTTGAGAAACCCTAGGTCTAAACATGATATAGAAAATCAAGAATCATACTGAACTATAGGGACGTAGTGGATGAAAGAAACGCACTAGTGAAATCCCACATACCTGGTGACGAAATCTACGGATATATTCTTTGGATTTAGGGGCTGAAACTTGAAAAGCACCGCTTCTTGTTCTTGAAAGAAACTAACGCCTCTCTCTCCTCTTTTCGTTCTAATTTTGATGATATTTGGAGAATAAGGGTTTTGTAAGTCTGACTAAATTATTAGGCTTATTTTGAGTAAAAAGAAGTAGTTTAGGCATCAAACGATGTAGTTTAAGTGCCCAACGCATAGGGGAAAGGACGAAAACGACCCTAACTTAATTCTAACAAAGCCCATCCACGGAGGGAATGACAGTCCATCGTTTCAACTACCGGCCGTCGTTCAGGTTCGTCGGCCAAGTCTTCGCGACATGGCTTCACTAAAATGAGCATGAATCTTTACTCAAAAATGGGATTTTATCAAACTCAGTGGCGTTGGAAAGATAATTCAATTATCTATCATTTGGTGGGTCATGGGCCACCTAATTCCTTTTGTGTTAAAAGTGATGACCATATGAAGTTGACCCAACAACAATTTCTCTCTAACTGGCTGCAGACCCTCACCTACGCTACGGTCCATAGGTCTAACCATAGACCTTACTAATCGATCGTGGGTGGGATCAGAGACTATAAATATTTGGGCCTTAACGACGGAACCCCACCTATGGGCCGTGGTCCCATATATGGTCCGTGGGTGGTTCCGTTAATACTAGCACCAGTTTTCTAAAAACTAGGATTTTTCTTCATTTTGAGATCCTAGTGAAAGTCAAAATTATTAATTAATTCACTTCATGGATGACCATCAATTGATCATCCATGCATTTATACAACCTCTAAGAACAGATACCAATTGGAATCTTCTCGGTTCCAATTTACCTTGCTTGTGATCCTCCAGTCGCGACTACGGCATCTGATTCACTTTGTTGAAATACCAATTGGAATCGGAAGATACCAATTAGACTCAACTCATATCACAAGCGAGAACTCGCACGAAACAAGAGAAGGAATGGAACAACTTCCTATAATGCTTCATAGCTTCCTGAAGATTAGATGTGGATGTCAACACACCAATCTGTAGGAGTCTATTCCACATTTGCTCTTGTAATGGGAGAACAGAAACCCAGGCTCTGATACAAATTTTTCATGACCAAACCCACCGGACCGAGCGGGCACCTACTCTAATACCTAAGTAGGAGGACCCTCGATCCCCAACGGTTAAAAACATGCAAAAGATTTTGAAAACTGAAGATAAAAAAAGATTTAGGAGATTTTTATAGAATAAAGAGTTTAAACAATCCAACATAAAATTTTAAATAAATACTTCCCCCAGGGATCTAGTCTAAACAGGTATAAGATCTTCTATGATTACAAGGTATAAAACATAATAACAAATGACTCTGCTCCCACCAAATGGAAGAAAAAAATAAGAGCTATTGGAGATTGTCTTCATCTTTATCTATGAAACATTTCTAACCCTGCAACCAGACTATGCCAAAAAGGCATAGCAAGAGTAGTATCAATACAAACAACACGTCTGGTAGGCATATTCGTTCAACCTGATGCCCACTGCATAACATAGGAAATCAACCAGCAGGAAATATTGTAGCGACCCTAAAAATAGATAGGTGAAACTAGAGCCTAATGTATGAATTTTTAAAGTTTAAGCATAAATTGGAAGTAGTCACTTTTGGAAAAAAAAAAAACAGTTCAGAATCTGGAAATTGGCTAAGTTCAAAATGGAAATTACGCCAAGTGTGGAAATCAAATAGTTTTTGGCCAACTTTGAGCAGCCATAACTCCTAGCTCAGGATGATCCAGGAGTAGTTCCAGTTATGTTTGGAAATCCCTTGGAACGATCTTTCCAACGCCACCGAGTTTGCTCGATTCCGAGTTCGTATGAGCGAGTTATGCCTTTTGAAAGTTGGGCAATTGGCAAGGAGTCCGTCCGGAAATTTAAGGGCATTTTGGTCTTTTCACAAATCTTTTCTTTTGAGGTTATATTATTGTGTTAGGCTGATTGTGGATCATTTTGTTCCATTTTAAAAGAGTAAGGAAGGGTTCTCTTTGGAACACCATTGAAGGCCAAGGTGAAGTTGGAGCTAGGGTTGAAGGTTTTGAGTGCTTTCTTCTTCAATTTTTCGTGGGTTTCAACTTAGAGGTATGGTGACCCTTGATCCTTGATCAATCTTTCTTTCAAGGAGTCCAATCAAAAGTGTTTCAAAGAATAAAAATCTCAAATTCTAATCTAAGCATGGGTTCATTGGCAAAACGTTTTCTAAGCCATTATATTGATGAATTAATGTTTGATTAATGTTTTTTTAAGATGATTTCATATGGAATTCCTTGAAGAACCCATGTTTTCCCTAAATTCCTAAATTTGCTTATGAAGTGGGTCTTTAGCTTATGATTCAAAGTTTATGAGATTGTGTTTGGATTGGATTGTATTAGTGACTCTTATGATTTTCTACATCTATCTATGATGAATTGATGATGTATGGATGAATTGAAAGTTGTGGCCTTATGGGCAAGTTATGATGAATTCTCTTGTGGTAAGTAAAATGGTTGGGACTTGAGTGTTGTTGATTATGGCTTTAGAGGATGGTAAGTTGGCTTAATCTCTTATTATGGATAAAATTGTTCTTGCTTAGTTTGATCCACTTATGGTGGAGGTGTTTAATTATGGAATGTATTATGAACATGGACTTGAAGGCATTATCTATTGAATTAAAGTGTTATCAAGTTATGAAATGTTATTGTACTATGTGAAGGTATTTTTATGGTTATAAGGTGATCTTGTACAAAGTGTTATTGTATTGTATATTATATATATAAATGAGGCTATATGTAAAGTCCTATATGAAGCTATATGTAAAGTTTTATGTGAAGCTTATGTGTGAAGGTATGATGTGAATGAGTTTACGTGATCTTGTGATGATCCTATGTAAAGTGGATAGCATTGTGATTTAAAGTATGATTTTTCTCATGATGTATATATATATGAAATGATGTTGGATTATGAAGTATCCTTAGATGATAATGTTGTGACTTGGTTGGTAGACTAAAGTGTCCCTCCTTGTTACTTAAAGTCTTGAATGCATGAATGTGTGAAGTGGGCTAGAACTAAGAAATGGTGCCCTTTCTATAAATGCTAAAAGAGGAATTCTAGGCCAAGACTTGAATCGGCAAAACTAAGAAATGGTGCCCTTTCATAAGTCTAGCTTTCCTAAGTAAATGTATAACCTTGAAGGATGGGCCTTAGGGCGAAGTTCCCTTCTTGAATGAGATGATAGACTTAGAGATGGATGGAGCCGGAACGGCATGAAAAATCCTTATCTAAGAAAGTCAAATGAGCTATCCTTATGAACCTTGATTGGCCATGACTAAGAAATGGGGCCTTTCTTGGGAAGAGGTACTATGAGTTGGTTGAACTAGAAAAGGAACCCTCTCTAAGTACATATGTGATTGAATACTCTATGGGAAACAAGGCTAGCACCTAGTGGATGTGGTTAGGAAGGTGGCCTAGTTGAGTATGAGATTAGGCACAATGAACTTCCTTGGACATCCCCTAAACCATGTGCCTACATGGGTTGCTTACTAGTTCTACCTTTGGCAAGTAGAACAACCTCCACGGAGTAGGATAGACTCCGGATTCCATACCTAGCTAGTATGGTCTATGTCGGTTATGCCTATTCCCATCATGTGGGATGTGCACTCTAGTTATTGAATAGGTTCTATAACGTGTAGGTAGTAGTATGGGATGCTATCTACACATGGCACGAGTAGGCTTTAAAGATACTAAAGTGAGTTCCCTAAGTCTAACGACTATTATGTGAAAGTCCCCTTATGTGCCTAAATGTCTCCTAAAGTGGTTCATTAAAGAATTTTGACTTAGCATGTTATATTGTAATGGTGCATTCCTTATCTATGGTAACCCTTAGGAACACTTAGGTGTATATAAAGAGATTGTATGGGCGGTCACTTCATGTTTCACTTAAGTGTGGCTTTGGGTAACTTGAGATAGAGGTCATGAAATGATGAAAAGGCTTACTTGTCAATTATATTCATGTATTATACATTGGTACTAGTGGAGTATGTCTATTATGTAGGTATTGTCTTATATGTGGATGATGTCTTGAAATGTGTCTCTTATAATTGTGATGTGAAGGTTTTATCAAAAATGGCATGAAAGCACATATTTCAAATAAATGTCCTTTTTTTTAGCATGTTTTTGCTTGGTCATCATACTTAGTACTTAATTGTGCTAATTCCATATTTCTCTATTTTCTACAAGTGTAGGTTCCGGCAAGTGAGCGGGTTTTGTAGTAAACTTAGGATTTGAAGTTCTTCCTAGATTTTGTGGTATGTCCTCATATGTCGAGGGCAAGACTTTTCTATTCTAGTTTTATGATAAGGTTCTTGTAATAGACTTAATAAACTTCTTTTGATTGTAAAGGGCCGTGTCCCTAGTATGTTTTCACGTTTATGTCTAAGATGGCTAAGAGACTTAGTATTCCGCTTGTGTACTTTTGAATGATGTTTTTAAAAGTGACCTTTGAGTCTTATGGGATTTTATTTAAAGAGTTTTTAATTCCGCACTATTTTACATACCTAATGTGATGAATGCTAAGGGCTTGTATGAGACCTTCGAGAGGTCGAATACGCATGTTACGACTTGGGGGTGTTCTCGGGTCGTGACAAATATGCAGTAAGAAAGTATACCCCTTAACTTTCATTCCCCTGCCTTTACCATTCCCATTCACCTTACACATACTAGTACACTTGACTCTAACGCTCATCTCTATCACCCTACTAGCTCAGTTCTTTATCATAGCTTAAAAATTCTATCTCATAGAAGAGTCCCCGAATGCAAACACTACCAATCCGTCTAACCACTCACGACATACCCTTGCTTCTTCTTCATCACAATTCAACCCTTGACCACATAGTATATTCTATCAAGGCTTGCTAACCATTTCAAACATGAATTTCCCATCCTAAAGTAGGACCTACTACTTTTGCATCATGAAAACTACCCCACTTCTCATTGTTATGAACATAGACAGCCTCTCTAAAGTAACCGATAGTAACACTTGGACCCTCGGCACCCCACTCACCAGACCACATTTCGATTGGGCCTGATCATTCACAATTCATTCAATAAATGAGACATAAACAAGTAACTACGACACAGTAAACACACATACACCAGATGTATAGTTCAAATATCCTTTTAAGAGCAACATACATTTTCTCAAGATTAATGATAGACAGATATGAATATAGAGATCACCAATGGTTCTCTCATGGAACCCACACCCAAATTGTTAGTATGTCAAAACATGACACCTGATCCAATATATATGTGTCGAAACGTGACAACAGATCCAATGTATGTGTCAGAACATGAAACCCAATCCAATGTATGTGTCGGAGCGTGACACCCGGTCCAATCAGCACAACCACATCCATAATCACACCCATAATGAACAATTCACATAGTCACACGGTCAAGTAACAGTTTCATGGCATGTAATCGTCCATACTTATTTGTTTCATTAGGTTCGATTTATAATTCTCTATTCCCATACATGTATGCATATAACGAAGCAATTAAGAGGTTTATATCACACAACAAGAAGTTAAACCATCACCTACCCCTAGTGCACATGACGAGGCTGCTTCCTACGGTACGCATCTTATTTAACAACTAGGAATACATGTACAACCATCCCTTTTTCGGTGCTCGAAGGCCTACGCAAGAATTTTACTATCAATTATAAATTTACTATGCAGTCCGCACAAGTTTATGACTACTCAATTAAGTAAACCTAGCCTACCTAGGCGCCAAGCAGCTGCAAAGGGATTGTTGCTCCAATCCTGATTTCTGGGCAACAAGACGGTGGATTTTGGCCGGGAATCAGCGAGTTGTCATCAAACTTGTACTAGAAATGTCTTTCTCATTCCCTCCCAAGCCTAGAGTAGCCTTTTGAGGGTTTCTAGGGTGATCCTCGCCTCTTTTTGGCACTTCGGGGAAAAGGAGAAAATAAGACTTTGCGTCATTAATTTCTTCCCCCGACCCTCCCGCTCTGGCACTCCCTGTCTCGCAAGAGCGTCGTCACCTTAGCGGCACCATCCCGCTCTGGTGGGAAGCTGGGGTCCATTTACTCTCGATATTTTTCCCTTCATAAGTAATGACGGTTTGGGTTGTTACAGTAGTTTTCACTCAAGGGTAGTATTTGTTCCACAATTCCAATTCGCTACTTCAAGAATTTTCCTCCCATTGCTTGCTTCATATGCAGTTTTGAAACATATAACATCATTATCCATGTTAAACAAATATGTGGTGGTGTTTTGATAGATCATGAACAGGCATATACTCTTTTACATAATAGTTATTAGGTTAGTTTATTCTTTAGGAATTTTGATTTTAATAGTTATTTATTGAATAATTGTTTTATATATGGTTGGGCAATTAGTTTATTTCATAATGTATTGTTTGAGCTTCCTTAAAGTGTTTGCAGGGGAAGGTTGTCTATTCAAACATATGTCATACAACTTCTTCAATAATGTTATAGAAAAAGTTTATCGTTCTTGAGAAATACCCAAAGGTATAAGATTGTTATTTTTTGTTGATATTTTATTTATTTCATGTTCTGCTTAAATCATCTCTTTTTCTTTTTTTTCATCAAAATTTAACAAAGTACATGTTCAAGCGCAAATATTCTAATAAGTTTTTTTTCTTGAACAACATCTCTTGAAGAAAAATGATATTGGGAATAATTAGAAATGAAACGATAAATGTATATAAATAAACTCATATATTTTCAGCGATTTTTTTTTATAATAGAATGCATTTTCTGTAAATATCTCAATCATTTTACCATCAAGTAACATAAACCATAATCTTATTTATTTATTTATTTTCTCTTTGAACTTTGCTTTGTATATAATTTTATTCAGTTTTGTGTTTGTTTCCTCACTTTGTTCTTATAACTCATTTAGTATAATTTTTCGTAATTGAATATACCTGGGTTTTTTTCAAATTGGAACTATCAAATTAGGTTGGAGCAATTTAGTTGCAAGCATTTTGAATTTGCATTGATAGTAAAAACAAAGTTACTTCAAGATTTCCCTTTGTTAACTTCTTTTTAGTCTTTGTTCGGTGGAATTTGAGTTATTAAAAATTAGGAAAAAAATTATTGTATTGATTTAGTTGAGAGTGAAAAACTAATGAATTATTAAAGTATAACCCCTTGGACTTCTATACTAACTAGTTTTGACGTACGTGCATAGCACGTGAATATCAAACCATGTACTACACTATTTTTGAAAATAATGTGTATATTATTAAATGACAAAATTAAGTAAAAAATTATGATAAAGTATAAGTTCCTATGAATAGTGGATGTAAATTTTCTTATGATTACTACTGAAAGTTAGTCACTCTTAAAATGGGATAAGACACAAGTACCCCCCTAGACTATGACTAAAATCTCAGAAACATACTTAAATAAATTAAGGTCACATTACCCCTTCCCCCCAAACACATTTTTTTGTAATTTTGTCCGCCTTTTGGCTTATGTGGCACATTCAGTGACTCAACACAATTGAGGCACGTGAGAGATATTTAGATGTCACGTAAGCCAAAAAGGTGCACCAAATTACAAAAAAATGGGTTCATGGGGTAATAAGACCTTAGTTTTGTTAAAGTGTGTGTCTGAGATTTTGGTTATAATCTAGGGAGATTCTTATACCTTATCTTCTGTTAAAATCACTTAGTTACATCTCTTAAATATATTATCTCCTTATTGCCCCATAGTACGTTACTTAGTTATTATTGTATTGTTGGAGTTCTAACTTTTAATATAATATAATATAAATATTGATATAAAATATATAAGATATACTAAATTGAATTATTATATTAATTTAACATTCATGTTAGGGAGTGTTCAAATTTCACTGAACTAAAGAGAAGAATACAAAATATAAGAAAATCTTAGTTTTAAAATGTAAGGAAACCCCACCATTTATAGTTAACAAAGGGTAGCATGATCATGTGTATATTGTTTCGTATCATAAAAGTCACAATCCTTCGGAAAGTTCACTACTCATAAGAAAAATCACAACTCCTTCAAAAAGTCATAACCATTCAATGTGAAATGGTGCCTTCTTTTAATATCATATAACATAATTAAAAAATGAATAAAATATAAAATATAGAAGATATACTAAATAAGGTGTTTTATGAAAAAGAAGAACAGTGAAAAACTTTTAAAATTTAGTTTAAAAAATTTAGGAAACCCTTCTTTTTATAGCCAACAAAGAGTAGAGTATGAAAAAATGGTTTGTGTGCCTTATAAAAACAAAATCACAACCCTTTAGAAAATGCGCAATCCTTCAAAAAAAAAAAGTCACAACTCATTGAATAAGTCATAACTCTTTGGAAAAGTCGCAATTCTATAGAAAAGTCACAACCCTTCGAAAAAAGTTATAACTCTTTGGAAATTTCACAACCCTTCAATGTGAACAGGTGTCTGCTTAATATAATATAATATAATATAATATAAAAAAGATAGAAGAAATACTAAATTTGGTGTTTTATTTTTGGTGTATTATAATAATTTAACATTTAAGTTAGGTAGTTCATTCTTTTAAAGTAGTACATATAGATAGATAAAAAAAATATAGATTTGTCTAATTTTAATTTGACATGAAATTTTAAAAAATAAAGAAGAATTTTAATTCAAGGATATGTAGAATATATAAAAATTTCTTTTAACTTTGTCGCCATAAACAAGTCCCCCCCACCCTCCCCCCCAAGGAAAAAGAACATTCTATATAAAACTGAATAAAAATAAAAGTACAAAAAATAAATTTGAAATAGAGGAGTACCTATTAAATCTAGATTAGACTCTTCAAACAAGTGTTTGATCGAATCTTTTTTCTCCAATAGTTTGAGACTAATACAGCTTGAACACCAAGTTGTAGTTTGTGCAACAGAAAATCATTGAACTTCTTATCAAGTAGAAGTTGATGCAAAAGTATATTTATGGCTATGAAAATGAGTACATATTAATTATCTAGATAGTCTTCTCTTTTAATGCTGACCTGCTCCTAAATCTAAACTTATCAAAAATAATAAAACAACAACCTAACCAAGCCCCCATAACCTCGACAAGTACAAACAGCACACAAGACCACCTACCCAGGCCCCTATAAGCCCGAAAGGTGCCAATCAGCCTATATACCCCTATCAATAGTCCCCTAGCCCCATAGGCAGTCACATAGCCCTCTTAGGCATTAATATAGCCCCGTAGGTATCACATAGCTCTCTTAGGCATCAACGTAGCTTATAGACAACTCATAGCCCTCTTAGGCAACAACATGGACCTGTAGGAAGCACATAGCCTTCTTAGGCGTCAATATAGCCCTGTAGGCAACTCATAGCCCTGTTAGGCATCCATATAGCCCTGTAGGCAGAACATAGCCCTTCTAGGCATAGATCACATTCCTGCAGCTAACCGCAATAGCCCAAACGGCATTAATAACAATCCAACTGCTAAAAGCAAGCAATTTAGTTATTAGCAACCTATTCAAATAGCCTCTAAGTCGTGTCCAACATAGGGACGCTACTAACTGAATAACAATCCTGACAAGGGAGGATTATATCAACTCGAGCAGCCAACAATCAACAATCACGGCTACAAGTATGTCAAGGATAACAACCCAAATACATTGCTTCTAAGCTTAAGGAAACATGTCGTAAGTAGGGAATAGCCTTAACATACCTTTTTCACTAAATTCACGTGGCCCAATGACTTTTACTCAATACTCCCTCGATACTACAACAAGGTAGGACCATAATCAACACACAAAAATAAAAAATACCATGAAAATACGATAAAATATATTTATTTCCGTCGCAAATTGCTATTTACTGCTTATAAAAGCTAGAGTCGATGGAAGATGGGTCTTACCTCGATCTTAAGCTCGTAATACGCTTCAAAACCTTCAAATATATCCACACCCTTGTTGTTCCAACACTAAAGTGTGATATGTTACGCAATAGATAAAACAAATTATACCATGATGATGAGCCCAATGTGTAGAACAACTTTCGTCAAGGACTTGAGTCGAGAAAATCTATATCTCACTTGATCCTAGAAATGGGTTTCTCTAATTTCTCTATTTTTTAGCTTTAAAATGGTGAAAAAGGCCGAAGGAGAAGATATATGTAACATTCCACCGACTTAGGGCCCCACCACACGTGCCTGCTTGTGCAGTCCCACGAAAATGTGAATATATCTCTGTTCTGAAGTTGTATGAACGAACGGTTTGATGCGTTGGAAACTAGACTCGTAGACCTTCGATCTCATAGCTCGCGGGGACCATAAATTTTAAATATTGGGAGAAAATGTCTGAGACATTTGACTCAAATTTCAGACAAATCTTTAAAAAGGAATTTACGGTAACTTTCGCCAACTTTTATTTTGTCACTTACCTAACTTCAAAACTTGAGATACCACACTTGAACACTTAAAATATCACATAACACATCATTTTTAATTTATTACTCACCCTCCTTGTCTTTCCACGAAGATACGAGTTAATTTAGACGTTTTTAAAAGTCGGGGTGTTACAGTTTCATACCCCAGGGTGATGGCATATCAATTTATATTAGTGTAGTGAGGTTAGATACCAATCTGATTTTTTTATATTGTTACTTATTATTATTGTTGTTTTTGATGTATATTTGCTCGCACTGTTATTGCGGAGCTATAGTGCTTAGCTATTTATGTCATTCTGTGAGACGCCTAGGTTAGAATTTATGTGTTTCATGTTCCTGGATAGTCACATTTACAAAGGATACTCTGCCTAAATTTTGGAAACTCCTAAGGACTTAATCGCGTGACTTAGATTTTTTTTCATTCGAGGACGAATGTTTCTAAGGGGGGAAGGATGTAGCACCTCGACTTTTTAAAACGTCTAAATTAACTCGTATCTTCGTGGAAAGATAAAGAGGGTGGGTAATAAATTAAGAATGATGTGGTATGTCATATTTTAAGTGTTCAAGGGTTGTATCTCAAGTTTAGAAGCTAGGTAAGTGGCAAAATAAAAGTTGGTGAAAGTTATCATAAGTTCCTTTTTAAAGATTTCTCTGAAATTTAGGTCAAATATCTTGGATATTTTATCACAATATATAAAGAGTTAGAAGACCTATCAGCCATTAAATTGAAGTCCTACGAGTCTAGTTTGTAACGCACAAAACCCCGTATCCAACTGACATTGGAGTAAAAAGTTATGAGGGTTTTACTACGGACTGTCAGGGCAAATCCGGGTCGGGACAAAAATTTGGTATGTCGACTTAATCAACGTTTTAAGCCATGAAAATATTTCTTTTCACTTCCAAAACCAGAAAGAAAGCTTAATAGAGGGTTCCTATGGAGTTCTTTCGTGATGAAGGTTAGTTTTGACGATTTCTACCATTAAAGGTTGCCCCCGTGCCTAGAAATGTGATCTCTACACGTGGCAATCATTTTTCCCTTCTACTAGCTGTGTTTGGAGCTAGCTTTTGAAAATATAAATTTGTAGTTATTGGTATTTCTTCAAGGTTTACACTTGGTTAACTAAGATAATCATCTCGGGACTCCTTTATGATTGTTTTTATGAATTTCTACGAACGTTCTGACAAGTTGGAGCAATATGGCAAATCTGTCGATTTAAGATTAATTATGAACTGTTTATAGGTGCGAACCAGCTGTGTATATATAGTGTTTTTGAAGCTTAGGACATAAGGAACAACTTTTGTGAAGGAACTACGATCTTTTGAGCATTCATTAAAAGGTATGTTAAGGTTATTCCATTCTTACAACATGTTTCCTTATAGCTTAGGAGCAATGTGATTGGGTTGTTATCGTTGTTATACTTGTAGCCACTATTGTTGATTGTTGGTTGCTCGAATGGATATAATCCTCCCTTATCGGGATTCATATTCAGTTAGTGGCATCCCTATGTTGGACACGACTTAGAGGCTATTTGTATAGGTTGCTTATAGTTAAATTGCTCGCTTTTAGCCTATTGAATTGTTATTGTTGTAATTGGGGCTATTGTGGTTAGCTGTAGGAATATGATTTATGCCTAGAAGGGCTATGTTCTGCCTATGGGGACATATCGATGCCTAGAAGGGCTATGAGTTGCCTACGGGGATATATTGATGCCTAGAAGGGCTATGAGTAGCCTACGGGGCTATATTGACGCCTAAAAAGGCTATGTGCTGCTACAGGGCCATGTTGTTGCCTAAGAGGGCTATGAGTTGTCTATAAGTTATGTTGATGCCTAAGAGAGTTATGTGCTGCCTACGGGGCTATTTTATTGCCTAAGAGGGCTATGTGACTGTCTACTGGGTAGGGGACTACCGATAGCAGTATATAGAGTGATTGGCACCTTCTAGGCTTATGAGGGCCTGGATAGGTGGTTTTATATGTTGTTTGTACCTATCGAGCTTATGGGGGCTTGGTTAGGTTGTTGTTTTATTATTTTTGATATGTTTAGATTTAGGAACAGGTCAGTACACTTATCTTATCCTTAATTTATTTATCGGATTACTCCCAGTATATTAGGATACTTGCGCATGGTTTATTGCCTTTCATACTCGGTATATTATTTCATATTGATGCCCCATTGCCTGGGGGTACTGCATACATACCAGTATGTCCTGACAGATGACCCAGTAGACCTCCTCAATAGCAGGATTGACTTCTATCTGATTGGCTAGCCCGTTTCCTCCGGACTTGCTAGAGTTGGGAAGTTTGTTAGCTTTTGTTGTATATATCTTTATGGGTAGGCAGGGGCCATGTCCCGCCAATATTTACTACTCTTAGAGGCTTGCAAACTACTGTGTGGGGTCTATTGCTACGTTATGGACATGCTGGCCTAGTTTGTTGGTTTGTTGAACCTTGTTAGTTGTTTGATGTATTATCTTGATATATACTTGCTTTCAGTTTTGGTATAAAGATCATGGTGGCCTCGATGGCCCAATCAGGACTTCTGTGCTAGTTGGCTATTTCTTTATATGAACTCTTGGGAGTAGCTGTTTCTTTTATGGATCTGTTTACAGGGGCCTTGCCGGCTGAGGGCTTAATTTTAAGCCGAGATATACCTGTTTGGTTTCTTGATTGTGTGTGGCTGCCATGCACTAGTAGCAAATGGTTTAGCAGGGTCGGCTCAATACTGAGTTTTGGCATTAGGAGTCAGTTGCGCCCCTTGAATCTGGGGCGTGACAGTGTGTTACAGAATAGATAAAACTCGAAATCTTAAATTGAAATTCAAAGTGAAAATTGTATAAAATGAATTTCGAAAATTAGATTGCTAAGAGTTTGCAAAATAATTCCCAAAGACCAAAAACTAGAAGTATACAATAATGTCTAACCCCTAAAAATGAGAAATACAACTAATATTTATAGAAAACAAATCCCAAACTAAGTAGGAAACAAAATAAGGAAATAATTATTTCAGACGTGGTTTCTGTTGATGGTACGACCTCTGGACCGTGGGTCAACCTATGGTTCGTGGTCACCCTCCGTGGATCAACACTTGGGCAATATTTTATAGCCTTCAGACAATGGTTGGACCTCGCTCTGTAAACTGGGCTATGGTCAATCACTTGCCTCCGTGGTTCAAGTACTGGAACTTCAACTTTTTTATCACCAACGATAGATGTGCAAGATGGCCCGTGGGTTGACCTACGATCTGTTGATGCTTCCGTAGTTCCACACTTGGTCAGAATTCCTTGAACCTTCATATATGCTGCAGCACCTATGGCCCGTCACTGGACCTACGGTCCGTGGTTGGCTCCGTCACTGGCCACTTTTGTAAATTTTCAGCTCTTATCTCCATAAACCGCATCCGAACTTATTTCCCTCAATAATTACATAAAACCATTATTTCTAACAACAAAATAGCCCAAGACACACATAAACTCTAAGTGAAACGCATCAAAAATATCGTAAACTCACGGAATATCAGTAAGTCTTTATCCAAGAATTCCATTTTTTTCAACTCAAATTCCTCCAATACAATTATGCATCACTAATGAAAATCATAATTCTTGGTCATAGAGATTTGAAGAAACTAATTCAAGAATCTCAAGAAAGCTTTTCTTGATCGTTTACCTTCAAGCTAGGGTTTCAAGGCTTCTAATCAAGTTCTTCTTCAAGAACCTTGTTCTTCGGGGTATGTAAGGCTATCATAGTGCTGGACTAGTTCATCCTCACACCCTACATCTACTTTCAAATCAATAAAAGAGAAATCTAGTATTCTACCTCTAGATTTGAGTATTCTTGAGATAAGTTGATATGAGTTCTTGAGTTCATGGTTCTTTTAAAAAATTCTATTCCTAATTATTGAGTTTCTATATTTTTATTGAGATCTTTGAGTTGATTTTTTCATGTCTATAATTCAGCATGAACCCTATTTTGAGTTATAAATCTTAAAGAAGTTTTTCAAAGCCAACACTTGAGTTTTAGATTGAGTTTTGAGGAAGTAAGTATGAGAATGAGAAGAGTCGTATACATGAGTTCCATATTGTTATTTAGACCCTTGAGTCGAGTCTTTCATGCCCATAAATTCCGCATGAACTCAATCAGTTGAGTATCTTTGAGAGGAGTAGTATCTTCAAGTTCTAAGTCTTGACTATTGAGTTCCTAATCATTTTGGGATTATATTCCTAAGCATGGGGCTACTACAGGTTACCCACGAAGGTCCTTGAGTTGAGTAGTTCGTGCCCATAATTCCACATGAACCCTATGAGTCCAGCAATCTTGAGATGAGAGGTATCATTGAGTCCTTGAGTTAAGTAGTTCATGCCCATAATTCCACATGAACCCTTTGAGTCGAGCATTCTTGAGATGAGTAGTATCATTGACTCCTTGAGTTCTGGAGTTGTTGAGTTCCAAGCATTGAGTTCTATTCATAGTTATTGAAAACCTTGAATTGAGTCATTCACATCCATAATTCAACATGAACCCTATTTTAAGAAGTCTTTTTTTACAAATTGTTTTAAAACTTGTTTTAAAGACTTGAGCACTGAATTGAGAAAGAGTAGAGTTGAGTTCATTTTCTTCAAAATGATATATGGTATTCCCAAAAGTAAATGATTTTACATTTAAGATGAGAGGAAACTAAAATTTCCAAAAGAGTTTTGAGTAATTTGAGTTTGAGTAATAATCTCAAACCACAGAAAGAGTTATATTTTTAAACATATGAGTTGAGTATAGTTTTGGGAGTAGTATTGAGCACCGATATGGGGACGAATTCAGATATCTCAACTCTCCATAAACCATGTAGCCAATGTGAGTAGAAAGGGTCATACTTTTTAAATGATTCCTTACTACTTTTTAAGCATAGCTTAATGGATCAACTTAGTAGTAGGTTCTATACCCCGGCAAAGTATAAGATAGTTCTGGCAGCGTGGGCAAGATGATGTATCATCACATAGCTCATAGTGATGGTTGTCAATTAGAGAATCTCCCGCAGAGATATATTGTATTTTTATATACAAACTGAGTTATTATTGTATTCTTCAATACATTGAGTTGCTATCTACTGTTTTAAAATGTTTACATATATTGCATCTTTTTTGTTGCTTTATCCTTGAGTATCTTGAGTTGAGTACCTTTGAGTTGAGTATCATATCTTTGAGTTGAGTATCTAATCTTTGAGTAGAGTATCTTATTCTTGAGTTGAGTTTAGTTTATTGAGTTGAGAAGAGGAAAGTATGTTTCCTTTTTATCAAGTTCAAGCATATGTTTATGCTTTAGAATTCCCCTTACATGCTCGTACATTCCATGTACTGAGCTATTTGGCCTGTATCATTTCATGATGCAGATACAGGTATTCAGGATCATCAATAGGCGTTTTGTTGAGGTCATGTGATATTCCAGTCAGCTTTGGTGAGCCTTTTCATATTCCAGAGGACTTCACCTTTATCTTACAGTTAGTAGTTTTGAGATGTCATGGGTCTTGTCCCGATATCCTTCTGTAATAGTAGAGGCTTCATAGATAGACAAAGTTGAGTAGTTCTCAGTATGTATCTTCTTTGGGTGTTTTTACAAACTCTGAGTTTATCTATTGAGTAGTTTTCAGATCTTTTTAAAGATTGAGTATTTGAGTTATTGAACTTAATTTAGTTTTTAAGTTTTTGTATACTTGTAGTTATTATTGTACTGGTGGAGTTCTTACTTTTACTTCAATATAATAATACAAGTAAATATTTATATAAAATATAGAGAATATACTAAATTGGATGTTTTAGTTGGAGTATTATATTAATATAATAATCTTGTTAGGGAGTGTTCAAATTCTAGTGATCTTTGAGATTCTCAACATCTGTAAATCACACTTGAGTTTTTAAGAAGAGAAAAATCGAAAATATTAAAAAACCGTAATTTAAAATGTGAGGAAATCCCTCCATACGTAGTTTACAAAAGGTAGTATGAACATGTGCTTATTGTGCCTTACCAAAAGTCATAATCCTTTAGAAAGTCACATCCTTCGGAAAGGTCACAACTCATCGAAAAGTCACAACTCTTTGGAAAAGTCATAACAACTCATGTCAAAAGTCCTAATTTTAATATAATATAATATAAATAATCAAATATAATATAGATTATAGAATATATAGTAAAATGGGTGTTTTAAGAAGAACAACAACAATAGAAAACTTTAGTGTATAAAAAAATATTTATCGTGTCTTATCAAGAAAAGTCACAACTCTTTAGAAAAGTCACAACCCTTGAAAAAGGTTACAACTCATTGGAAAAGTCGTAAATTTTTGGAAGAGTCACAACCTTTTAGAAAAGTCATAACTCTTCGAAAAAGTTGCAACCCTTTAGAAAAGTCACAACCCTTCGAAAAGGTCACAACTAATCCGAGAAGTTATAACTCTTTGAAAATGTCACAACTCTTCAATGTGAAAAATTGTTTACTTTAATATAATATAATAAAATATACATATAATATAATGTAATAGAATGTAAAATATAAAATATATACTAAATCTGGTATTTTTAAGTTGGGGTGGGGGGCTAGTACTATAATAATATAGCATTTAAGTTAGGTAGTTCATACTTTTAAGGTAGTATATATATATATATATATATATATATAGAGAGAGAGAGAGAGAGAGATGAAAAAGATAGATATAGATTTGTCTAATTTTAATTTGATATGAAATTTTAAAAAATAAAGATGAATATTAGTTTAAGGATATGTAGATATATAAAATATATTTTAACTTTGTGTTCTTTAACATGCCTCCCCCACCCCCCTCCCCCACAAAAAAAAAAATATTCTATATTAAACTGAATAAAATAAAAGTAACAAATGAATTGGAAACGAAGGAGTACTTGTTAAATCTAGTTTGAACTCTTCAAACAAGTTTTTGATCAAATAATTTTTCACCAAGAGTTTGAGGCGTATCATAGCTTGAACACCAAGTTGTAGTTTGTGCAACAAAAAATCAGTGAACTTCTTGTTGGAAAACTATATGCACAGTGGAAGCATATCAGAATCTTTCTGCTTACATGAATAATAGATACCCAATAATCGTTTATGCTAGATCACATAATCATGCTAGAACACATAAACATACTGAAATTTAAATCGATAAATACCTCTTGAAGCGTGCACAGATGCCTTCAAGCAAATCCCCAAGTTAGGCAGACCTTCAAATGAATCTACAAGATAGCTATGGTCTTCTACAGTGATCCCAAATTCACATCTGAACTCTCTCAATGCTTGGGTGGGCAAGTATCGCATAGAAAACTAAATTATCTTTCTAGGTTAGAAGAATCCCTACTTATAGAGATGTCTCCCTAGTCCAAAAAGGAGAAGAAAGTATAAATCCTCATTCTTCAAGAAAGCCCAAAAACCCACGTTTTTTCCTTGGCCGAAAATACACTTTACTTTTCCTTCTTCTACTAGAAAATAGGATTCTGAGTTCTAGTTAAATATGGGCACTGGAGGGATCACAGAATTAATTACTGAGGCTTCCTATTATGGAAATAATTCCAAATAATTAATTTGAATTATTCTTACCATAATAAATTACAAATCATTCCACTAGAAATTCGTAATTGCACTCCTCTATTTATATTTCATAATTCCCCATTAAACACTTATGTAATTCCCCATGTTAAGATTTCGGATACTAATCAATAAATTAAATTACCGACGAATTTAACTTAATGATTAATTTCCTTTAGAGCACTACTTAACTTATTTCATGTGTCGGATTCATAAATCCACTTGTAATCTCTATAACGAGACATGGATTCCATCAACTAACTTATTATTTCACCAATATATATTATTATCATCCAACTTACCAGACATATTGACCCATCTCAGAATCTCACCTTTTAATAAATCAAAATGATAATTAATATATACAGATCATAATAGTTATATCAGGATTAAGAATATAAGTACATTTAATAGTTTAGAGAATATGTTTTGTCAGTCAGTCTAAAACAACTATCTCTACTCGTCTCGTTCAATACATACAAAATGCACTAGCACAAGAAGTTGGAACTATACCGTTCCCATAATCAAGATAAATTACATATAATCTTGGGCTACAATCGTACCGATGGCATGTTCAATTTCCATCCTAGATTGTGAACAAAAAACTTTATACTTATAAAAACCGATGATTTAATCCTCTGTGTATAAGCTAAAACTCTACACACTAAATCATCTACTATATAAGTAAACAGACACCATAAACGAATATATGATCTATTAAAATTAAGCAAATATTTATTCTATAATAAATATTATTTCTTAACACATAGTTAATAGTATATATTCCAACAATCTCCCACTTAGACTTTTAACCATCACAGTTGTTATAATGTACTATATCTAAATGCATGGTGAATAGTATATACCCTTATAATCTCCCACTTAGATATTTAATCTTGAAAATTGTTAGAATACCATGTCTAAACACATGATTAATAGTATATACCCTAACAATCTCCCACTTAGACTCTTAACTATGCATTTACAACTTTCACAAGCATTCCTTTATTTCTATTTTCTCATGCAATTTTGTCTAGTAGTGCTTCGTCGTAACAAATCGATTTTGTACTAGATCTTGAGAGAGCTTCTCATGAAACCTTCCAAGAGTGTACTTCTTTTCAGATCATAAAAGTTCTCTCAAGCATACAAAACAAATCAATCTTCACTATGATTCTCCCACTACGACTAAGCACTATATAATCACACTTTCATGATCTTGAGTCTTAATATTTTCTTCAAAATCTTTCGATATTGAAATATTAACAACTTTTCATGTAGTGTTCTTCAATTTGCTCAACATCACTTTCACTACTTGAGGTAGTAGTTTTCTTATGTCTAGCAACGTTTCTCCCACTACTTAAATGCATACAATGGAACGTCATTTCTGACATACCGATTAGATGGTTTTTTGAGCATCTGAATTTATAATTGACTTACTTGTTATTTCTTTGTTCAATTCCTGTAAAAACTAGTTTACTTCTAGGAACATGGTTTACTAAATGATCCTTTTCTAGAAATTAGACAGTTGTGTTAACAATTGTCTTATTTTCTGTAGGACACTATAATAAACATTCTTTCATTCTTTAGGATATCTAATTAACACACACATTCCATTCTTAATTCCAATTTTCTTATTCTCTCACTCAGAACATGTGTTGAACAATCCTATATCTAAATATGTCACAGATTAGACTTGGTCAAATCCAACTAGTTCTATAATTGTTCAAGGTACTGATTTGAAAGAAATTGAATTCAGAATGTGATATGTAGTAATTAGAACTCATCCCAAAAGAAACAAAATAACTAATAATAAGTCAATAATTAATCTTATCATCTTCATAAGAGTCTACTTCGTTTCTCTTCTACACCAATTTATTATAGAGTGTCTGGTGTAGACAATTGAAATGCAATTATTCTATAAGATAAGTGACTTATGAGCTCTGGAGAGAGGTTTATGTCGCTACAATCAGATTGCAGTGACTTTATATATTTTTCATGATGCTATTTTTATGTGTCTTAAATATTTTGAGTTTATCAAGACATTTAGACTTACAAAACATCAAAAAATATATCCATATCATGAGTAACCTTCTTGAAAACTCAGAATACTCAATTTCACCTCTTACCCAAATGCCCATTTATTACACAAATCAGAATAGCTTAATTATAACTTATCACTACCACTTTTTCCTTTTCTAAGAGGAAAGGTCTCTTAGTCATTTTTCCTTCTAAACAAGACTCACATGTTGGTAGTCACTTCACTTTCAATGAACCGTTATGTCCATCCATTAACCAACCTTGAAATTCTATTCAGAATAAATGACTTAGACGCTAATGTACAGATAAGTTTCATTCAATTTAAAAGATATTTTCCCTTATGAGACAGATTAATATAATTCAATTCATGAGAGATAATACTAATAAAGGAATCACACATCAATGTACCACAAGAAATAAAATATTCATCAAACTCAATGATAGAAGAGTTACAAACAAATATATTAAATACTCAGATCTTATCTAGTTAGAAACTGAAGAAAAAAAATTCTTTCTAACATAAGGTACATGTACAATGCATTCTTTGAATTAATATCTTATCTCTACCAAAAGAAAAGCTTAAGTAGTACTAAGTGGTGCGTAAAGTCTATTGAGAATATGGATATAGTACATTAAATAGATCATAATATTTCGAATAATCCCAAATAACAAAATTCAGGGCTCATTTATACATATGTACACATGCATCTTGAATAGCCAATCGATGGGATTGGAGAACTACTCATGCAATACACATGTACAATGACCGATTATTCACTCCATAAAGTTATATAGACCTAACTCAGATGGAGAGTCTACTGTTAGTTTAAGTCAAGTGAAAATCATCTAGTTACATTAATCCAATCTTATATTACTCAGTTTAGGAGAGTTAATATAGATTATCAAAACTAGACGATTAAATACATAGTGACTTGTATCAATTTCATCCGATAGGAAGGAAGGTCTAAGCCAGCACATAAAACTAATACTTCACTATTATTTAATCAAATATGACCAAAAAACTCATATAACGATCCAAAAAAAATTAAATTTCTTACTAGGTCGTTCTTATGAATCTACCAAATTTCAAATCAATCAGAGTTCCTTTTTTTTTTCGAATTCCAAGACTATGATCAATTTGGTTGAAAACGTTGTTTGGCCAAAATAGTATTTAAGATTTTCCCGCTCAATAATTCTTATCATATATCATCATTTTGTGAAATAGATACACGAATTAAGAATAAAGAACGAAATTCTAAAATTCCAAAAGAAAAGCATGTTTATGTATATATTGAATATTAAAACTCAAAACACACCTCATAGATATCAATGCATCTTGAACAATAAATTTTGATGAAAAAATGAGTACTCATGCAACATACATATGTGGTGTCAGATATTCACTTCAATAAATTTAGAACAAAAGCTAACTCAGATGGAGAGTATATGTTAATTTAGGTCAAGTGAATATCATTATCCCTAGATCCATTGATGCAATCAAATATTACTCAGATAGGGAGAGTCAATACAGATAATCAAAACTAGAGATTAAATTTTAATGACTTGTATTAATTTCATCCGTTATGGAGGAAGGTCTAAGCCAACACATGAACTTAATACTTCACTAAAATTTAGTCATGTAGACCATAGAGAACAAACTCTATCACCACTATATATCATAGTTGAGTAATTTTTCAGTAAAATTAATTTTGCAAGATACAAAAAATTATCCAAAAAAAAATCATCTGAATGACCTCAAATTACCAAATCACTGCATAACAATGAGTATTTTAAATTTGATCGTTTTTGATGAACCTACCGAATTTCAAATCAATTGGGGTTCAAAAATAATGTTTATCTCCAAAGCTATGATCAAATTCAGATTCAAACAATTTGAGGAAAAATGAACAGATTTACATCCTTATCATATTCAATTTATGTTAACTCATCACGTGTAATCATGTACCACATATAACATAAATAAAACCAATATAAAGGATGTCATTCATACCAAATCACATTTTAATTTCAAAGAACAACTTTAAAATCATTTTAACGACCTCAAAGAATCATAACTACATAACAATAAGTACTTCTTACTAGGCCGTTATCAATGAACTTACCATATTTCAAGTCAATTAGAGCATACAAAAAATCTTTATTTCCAAAGCTATGAGCAAATCCAAATTCAAATTCAAGTAATTTAAGTATCTTTAGGAATTTAAAACAATATGACATACATTCTTATCACATATCAATTCATGTTAAATAACCATGTGTAAGCATGTTCCAAATTAAACATAAACATAATTGACATAAAAAATGATCTCATTATTTATTCAAATCAAATTTTAATCCGACAAACTACCAAAACCATCTAAACGATTTTCGATGGAACCATCAAATTTCAAGTCAATCAGAGATCATAAAAAAAATCATGACCACCTAAACTATGACCAAATTTGAAAAATAACCGTTTTAGGCATAGTTAATGACTAAAATAACATGATTCACATTTTTATTCTCTTTTGATAATTATCTCATGAGCATAAGGTATACTATGTGTCTTTCCTTTAACTAAGACACAACTTATAACCTTCTTACAACAAATTGTTCTTAATTAATACACTTGAGAATCCAAGATATTACGTTTTCTCCTTTTTATACCGGTAAAAATCATTAATATCTCTTCTCATGAATTAATAAGTATTACTGGCATCTTAAGGTAAATCTCCATTCATATAAATAAATATTTACCACTAGTATTCACTTAGAACAATTTATACATGATATATTGAAAATATTCTAATGACTCAAATAAATAGATCACTTTCATAGATTCTATTTATTAATAATTATTCTCAATTCATATATTGTAATATATGTAAGAATAATGCTCAAATAATTATTTAACAAAAGAGAACCCAAAATTTTCTTACTCAATACACCTGAACAGTGGGTGCCGCCCGTGCCACACTTAATTGAATAAATCATATAGCGTCCTTCTTATTTAATTACATAAAACAAAAAGGAATTTAAAACCAAGAAACTCATGGTAATGGCCACTGGCACTAATTCCAAAATTCACATTTAATTCATCATCAAAGTAAATTAGGAAAAGAATATTTAACTTGTCAAAAAGCTATCATGTGCAAAACAGAAATAACTTTAGCCGCCAGAGACGATGATTCTACTTTGCAAGCTAGATGTACCTACCTTGTCCAAAGCGACAAAAGTCACTACAACAGAATAAATATCCTTTTCCAATTTCTTCGAGAGTTGAGTTACAATTCGCTATAATCACAACTATGGTTAAAATATTTTTATAAAACAACTCAAGATTTTGGATTATGTCGTCGTCTCTCTCTTGAAGGTATTAAGCTTTACACGTGATTTTCGACAAGTCCATAAACCATGAACACATGTATAATTAAACGCATACATGTGATCTAGGTTATCTATTTAGACGTAAGCTAGGCTCTTGATGCCAATTGTTGGAAAACTATATGCACAGCGGAAGCATATCAGAATCTTTCTGCTTACATGAACAATAGATACCCAATAATTGTTTATGCTAGATCACATAATCATGCTAGAACACATAAATATACTGAAATTTAAATCGATAAATACCTCTTGAAGTGTGCACAGATACCTTCAAGCGAATCCCCAAGTTAGGCAGACCTTCAAGTGAATCTACAAGATAGCTATGGTCTTCTACAGTGATCCCAAGTTCACATCTGAACTCTCTCAATACTTGGGTGGGCAAGTATCGAATAGAAAACTGAATTATCTTTCTAGGTTAGAAGAATCCCTACTTATAGAGATGTCTCCCTAGTCCAAAAAGGAGAAGAAAGTATAAATCCTCATTCTTCAAGAAAGCCCAAAAACCCACATTTTTTCCTTGGCCAAAAATACACTTTACTTTTCCTTCTTCTACTAGAAAATAGGATTCTGAGTTCTAGTTAAATATGGGCACTGGAGGGACCACAGAATTAATTATTGAGGCTTCCTATTATGGAAATAATTCCAAATAATTAATTTGAATTATTCTTACTATAATAAATTACAAATCATTCCACTAGAAATTCGTAATTGCACTCCTCTATTTATATTTCATAATTCCCCATTAAACACTTATGTAATTCCCCATGTTAAGATTTCAATAAATTAAATTATTGACGAATTTAACTTAATGATTAATTTCCTTTAGAGCACTACTTAACTTATTTCATGTGTCGGATTCATAAATCCACTTGCAAGGTTTGACACGATGAAAACTTATAAGTTTCTCAAAAAGGCATATCAATCAATCTCTATAACGAGACATGGATTCCATCAACTAACTTATTATTTCACCAATATATATTATTATCATCCAACTTACCAAGCATATTGACCCATCTCAGAATCTCACCTTTTAATAAATCAAAACGATAATTAATAGATACAGATCATAATAGTTATATCAGGATTAAGAATATAAGTACATTTAATAGTTTAGAGAATATGTTTTGTCAGTCAGTCTAAAACAACTATCTCTACTCGTCCCGTTCAATACATACAAAATGCACTAGCACAAGAAGTTGGAACTATACCGTTCCCATAATCAAGATAAACTACATATAATCTTGTGCTACAATCGTACCGATGGCATGTCCAATTTCCATCCTAGATTGTGAACAAAAAACTTTATACTTATAAGAACCGATGATTTAATCCTCTGTGTATAAGCTAAAACTCTACACACTAAATCATCTATTATATAAGTAAACAGACACCATAAACGAATATATGATCTATTATAATTGAGCAAATATTTATTCTATAATAAATATTATTTCTTTACACATGGTTAATAGTATATATCCCAACACTTCTTGTCAAGTAGAAGTTGCTACAAAAGTTTATTTATGACAATGAAAATGAGTACATATTAATTGTCTAGATAATCTTCTCATTTGAAGTTGAGTCATTTCATTCTCCTTGTTGCATCACTTTTTGTTGATCTGTCTAATTTACCAACAAACAACTATTGTAATTGCGTAATTGAACAATTCTCACAACCATCCTTGTTTTGAGGAAAAGAATAGAAAACTTACAAAATTTGTAGTTTAAAAATGTGAGAGAACTCCTCTATTTATAGACAACAATTGTATGAAAAGGTCTTTATTGTGCCTTATCAAATAAGCCACAACCCTTTAGAAAAATCACAACCATTCGAAAAATTCACAACTCATCGAAAAAGTCACAACTCTTTAAAAAAGTCACAATCCTTCGGAAAAGTCACTATCCATCAATGTGAAAAAGTGTCAGCTTTTAATATAATATAGAACAATTAAATTAATAAATATAATATGATATAACATATATGCTAAATTGGGTGTTTTATGTTTGGGGTATTACAGCAATTTAACATTCAAGTCATGGGGTTCGTGCTTTTAAGGTAGTATAGAATAGATATCTCTTATTAATTAATTAATATATCTCATAAGTTTGGTTAAATTTCATTTACATAATAGATTTTATATTTTATTTTACGTTTAAATGTTATTTTATATTTTACATATTATTTTACGTATAATTTTAGAGAATTAGAAAAATAATAATAACAATATGTTGGTTAGGTTAGAAAAAAAAAAGAGAAAAAAATAACAATTAAAGACTTTAACCCTCCAAAAAAAAAAGTATAATATTGATTGAAAATTTAAATATGTACATTTTAATTTAATAAAAATAAAAGTTGAATTAATTTTTATAATAGATATTTAAAATAGTTTCTCCCTATAAAATAATTTTAATATTAAAAGTACATTGATAGTTATCTTTTTTCGTAATTTAACTCTCAAAAGCACTTTTTAAAAAAAGATCAATCAAACACAATTTGCTTATAAAAGCATTTTTCAAATGAATTAGCCAAATACAATTCGTTTTATTCAAAAGCACTTTTCTAAAAAGTCATTTTTTAAAAACACTTCTAAAATAAGTCGTTTTTAGCACCAATGCCAACCAAGCTAAGTGTCAATACCAGCCCTTGAATTTTGATGGTGACATCTTGTCTGGCAAGCTTTGCTGGAGTTAAATTAGGCAACACTACTTTTGCCTAAATAGACTGAGAGAACATAATTGCCACTGACCCTCCTTATCTCTAGACTCAAGCTTCCACTCACTGAAATTTAAGGCTAAAATGAAAAGAAGAAAAAGATCCAACCCCACTTGAAGCAAAATAGTACCTTCATCCCTGCTACAGGCCAGTAAAATCAGAGCAAGGAATAGGTCCACTTTACTAGCTTCAGGCAAGTACAAAATGTTAAAAACTTTTTTCGCACGCATTTCACCTACACCGATACCAAAATAACTTTATCAAATCGAGACTTAGACAAATGTAAAGAAACCCACCAAATGGTTTTTGTCTATTCTAGGATTTAAACCATTCTCTCTAAGGTCTTCTTCGCCCATTTCATTGCCATTAGGCTACGCCCGTGGATGCCAAAATGCACATGGCACTTCACTGATGGTCACTGACAAGGATTTTTACAATAACAAAGCAGGAGTACAAGGATTCTGTTTCAATTAACAGTACAAAAGGTGTAACTAAGACTTCCGAATAATTTACAGGCCTATGTTACTATTTTCCAAAGAAAAATGGGAAGAAAGGGGAAAAGGCTACAGAAGCTATCGGCCATTTGGAAAGACATTTTTTCTTGATTCCAATTCTTTCACACTTTTAACAATGCCATTAATGTTCTTTGACAGCTGATCTGAGTGATCCTCCATATCTTTCAAAAGCATATCTAGCTGCTCCTGTAAAGCCGCAGATCTTTTACGCTCCTTCTGTAACTCTGCTGTTAATTCCCGGATCTTGACATCTTTATCATCCTGAAATTGGTCCACCAAATATCAAGAACACTAGAGACATGACACAATCAAACTATTGTTCCTAAAGAAGATGATCTTGACTAATAATAAGAGCAGAGGGGAAAGGGAAATGCAATGACAAAGCAACACTGTAAATCTTAGAAGAATTTCACAACTAACTTCAAGATTTTAACCGCAATCATGAATTTATTGAGCTTCCGTGACTGCACATAATTTTTTGGTTCAATTTACTATTTTTGCTAACTAAATGTATAACAAACTAATGTGTCATTTACATAACCGACAAACCCCTCTGGCACGACTTGACCATATGCATTCATTACTAAAGAAACGCCTGGTATTTAAGTGGAGAAGGGTAGAGGGCGGGCCCATTATCCACCAAGTTTAGAAGGCTATGATTGGTCCAAAGGGCGGGTCACATACGGATTTCTCGGTTATCAAAAAAAAAAAGCAGTTGCCACATGTCGAAAACCATACATGCAGAATGCGCAGACATCAGTAGGGAATCATTCTGACCGTGTGACTTTCACAGTATTAAATGAGCAAGACCGCATGATCATACGAAGTCAAGTCTTTAACCTACCAGCCCAAAAGGGTCTGCGATTTTTCCACGAAATTCTGTTTTTAAGCACATTAAGTGGGATACTATTATATACCAGCATTTTCAAAAAGCTATAGAAAAAATTAAAATCAATGCGAACCAAGGACAGACCAAAATACAATATAAGCAAGAGTCATGTTGGTGACAGCCACTAGTTGAGATTAAGACTTAGCCATGTCGGTACACTTACATTATGTACGATCTTTGCCTGGAGCTTTTTTAGTTGGTTTAGAGATTTGACTACTAGTGCAAAGATGCAAGTTAAAAATATTCAAGCCAAGAGGAAATACCATATTTGAAGACAATCTTATTGCTCTTTGAAGCAAATATCAAGTCACAAAAATCTATGCTAAGAGTCAGATTTTTCTGATGAACAAGGTGTCCAACATTAAAGAGTTGGCGAATTCACTCACATGCAATGTGGGCAAATTACCTGATTAATTAGGTATGCCTTCGGGTACCAATCATATAGAATACAATATTTTGTAGCGGGTGATTGAAAAGTGTGAAATGAGACTAGCAAATTAGAAAAGACAACACTTATCCCTAAGGGAAGGTCGGTTCTAATTAATAGTGTTCTAGATGCACTTCCGACTTATACTATGTCACCCTTTCCCAAAAAAGAGGGCGGATAAGACAATTGATGAACTAAGGAGTGGTTTTTTTGTGGAAAGGAAACAAGAAGAAAAAGTCTCCTAATCTGGTTAAGTAGGAAGCGGTAATGCGGCTTGGAAGTCAAAACTCTAAGGGGTTGTTTGGTGTGATGGATGAAGAAAAATAATCCCGGGATAAGTTTTTTAGTGCCCCTCAATTCTTTGTTTGGTTACAAAGTGTGGGCTAACTTATCCCACGATTAATAATTATGACTGGGATAAGTTATCCCTACTTGAGGGTGGAATACTAATCCCAGGATAACTTATCCCGGGATAAAAATATAAAATAACAAAAGTATCCCTTAAACCCTCTTTTGAAAACAAATAACTTACTTTTAGAGGGTATTTTTGTAAACAAATAACTTATTCTTAGAAATTATGCCATGCAAATTTGACAAACCAAACAACTAATAAAAAATAATCTCCACATAACTAATCTCATCATAACTTATCCCAACATAACTTATCCATCATAACTAATCCTAACATAACTTGTCTTCAAACCAAACGACCCCGAAAGGTACACAACAACCATCTTCTTATGAAGTGGTTCTGAAGATTTTACAATGAGGATTGAGGAGAAGGCGCTCTGTAGGCAAATGGTTAGAAAGAAGTATAAGATGGAAAACTATTGGATCATGGTAACACAAAAGCCCTCGTATGGAGTTGAAATTGGAAATATATTAGATTCTTATGGAATACATTCGCATAATACATAATCAAAGTAGGGGATGGTAGAAGAACTTTATTTTGGAAAGAATATGGAATACATTCACATAATACATTATCAAAGTAGGGGATGGTAGAAGAACTTTATTTTGGAAAGAAAGAGGTTAGGGCATACAATTGATCATGATAAAGACTTCAAATCATTTAAACAATCTAGTTGATTAGCTAATCTAGCTGAATGTGTATTGCTAGAATAGGAATTTTTATACACAATCCTACTTAGAATAGGAATAGTATATAGTATATTTTTTGACAAAAAAGTTCATAAAATTAAAAAATTCTACTTAGAATAGGATTAGTATATAGTATATACTATCCTACTTGGTAATGGATTGTATTATAGTGTCTATAAATAGGGTTCTTTGTGTAATAATGTAGATACACAATCAATAATATTTTTCTTCAATATTTCTCACATGGTATCAAAGTAATTGTGAGAAAAATTATTGCCGAGCATCATTCCAGCGAAATTAGCTTCTTTTTTTCAGATTCTATCCCCATTTCTTTTTTCAATTTTGTATGAGAAAATTATAATTTTACAATATGTTCTTCGGAATTGATATTCTTGGCTCCAAAAATATAGGAGATTCAAGCCTTGTGATCACTTCAAAACCATTAATGGGAAACTCAAACTATTTAGCTTGGGCTTCCTCGGTTGAGTTGTAGTGCAAGGGTTAAGGAGTCCAAGACCACTTAACAAAAAATGCTTGTGTGGTAGATGAAAAGGCAAAGGCTAGTGAGCAAGGTGCAACGGCCAAAGTACAATGGGAGAAGGTTGATGCTCAATAATGTAGTCACATATGGCAATCTATTGATTCAAAGTTGATGTCCTTGTTTCGCCCATTCTAGACATGTTATTCAGTTTGGAAGAGGCTTGTGCTTAATACACTAATGACATATCTCGATTCTATGATGTGATATCTCGAATGACCAACTTAAAGATACAAGAATCAAATATGTCTACTTACTTAGGTCAGGTACAAGCAGTCATGGAGGAATTCAAAACTTTGATGTCAGTTATTCTGAACGTAGAAAAACAACAAGAGCACAGGCAGACGTTGTTTCTAGTTCTTACACTTGTTGGACTTCCTACTGAACATGATTCAATGTGTGATCAAAGTTTAGCCAGTTTTGCAGTTCCTACAATTGATGAATTATTCTCTCGTCTTCTGGTGCCTCTCAGTCACAAAGTAGTTCGATCACCCACCATTGACTCATCTATTCTCGCATTTCAAACTATAGAAAAACGAGCATATCAATCTATGGAGAATTGACGAGGAGGAAGTCGTTCTGGAAAACCTCAATCCAAGTGTAGTTATTGTTATAAGCTTGGACACACTCGTGACATATGTTATATTTTGCATGGTCCACCACCCATTTTTTATCATTTTGCTCTAAAGGAATATAATGAGCTCCTAGACATCTCCACAAGTAGAATTTGTTTCTCAACCTAATCGACCATCCAATAATGCTCATATTGCTCAGAGAGAATATGATGAGTTCCTTCAGTATCGAGCAAGTAAGCAACGTCTCCACAAGTAGTCTCGGTTGCTCAACCTAATGTTTCTATTGCGGGTAATTCTTTTACTTGTGTTTCTTAGTCTAGTACTCTTGGATCGTGGGTCATCTAAGCTCTGGGCTCCGAACTACGAGAGTTTGCTTTTTCTCTTTCTCAGAGCTTCTAATCATAATTTTGGTAACAAATCACTTTTTTCTAATATTATTTATTCACAATCTCTTTCTGCTATTACTTTAGCCAATAGGTTCCAAACAAAACCAAAAGAGGTTGGAAAAGCTAAACCCTTATCTTTTGTCACCCTAGATTTTGTTCTTTTCCCTGGTTCTCCTTTTAATCTAGCATATTTTAGTCATTTGACGCGTGCCTTACATTGTGGCATAACATTTATTGATAGACTTTTTTTCTCATGCAGGACCGCAGTACGAGACAAATGATTGGCACAGGACATGAATCACAAGGCTTTTACTATCTTACCTCTTCAAATTCCTTCATAGCATGCTCCATTACAGATCCTCCAAACCTAACTCACAAACGTTTGGGACACCTGAGTCTATCCAAGTTGCAGAAGATGGTGCCTAGTTTGTCTAGTTTATCCACATTATATTGTGAGTCATGTCAACTTGGAAAACACACTCGTGTTACATTTTCATGTAGTACCGAGGGTTGTTCAAAGTCCATTTTTTCATTAGTTCATTCTGATATTTGGGGTCCTAGTAGAATCAGTTCACCCTTAGGATTTCATTAGTTTCAATGATGATTATTCAAGATGCACTTGAGTTGCATCTTGAGTTTTCTTAATGAAAGATCGTTCTAAGTAATTTTCTATATTCAAAAGTTTCTTTGTTGAAATTCAAAATAAGTTTGGTGTTTCTATTCGTACTTTTCCTATTGATAATACCTTAGAATACTTATCCTCCCAATTTCAGGAGTATGACTCACCAAGGAATTATTCACCAAACATCTTGTCCATACACACCTCAGAGAACTGTATAGCAGAAAGGAAGAATAGGCATCTCATTGAGACTACTTGCACTCTACTCATTGAATCCCATGTTACACTGCGTTTTTGGAGTGATGCAGTCCTTGCATCTTGTTATTAATTAATAGAATGTCCTCATCTTCTATTTAGAATCAGGTTCCACATACCATACTATTTCCTTTGTCACATCTCTACTCTACCCCCCTCGTGTTTTTGGGAGCACATGTTTTGTTCATAACTTAGGTCCTAAAAAAGATAAATTAGCCCCTGTGCTCTCAAATGTGTCTTTCTTGGTTATTCTCCTGTTCAAAAAGAGTTCCATTGCTATTTATCTGATCTTCATCGCTACCACATGTCTATTTATATTACATTCTTTGAATCTCAACCTTGCTATACATCTTCTGATCATTCTGATGTCTTTGCGGTCTTACCCATGCCTCATGTCTTACATGTACCGATTTTTGAGGAATCTACGGTTACTTCTACATCTCCAATTGTAGTGCCACCAGTATTGACTTATCATCGTCGTTCGCATCCAGCACTAGTCCCAAATGATTCATGTCATGTGCCGAACCTTGCTCCTACTGCACACTTGCCTCCTCCTAGACAATTGATTGCACTTCAAAAAGGTATATGATCCACTCGAAATGCTAGCCCACATTATACTTTCTTGAGTTATCATCGTCTCTCATCACCCCATTATGCCTTTATAATATCTTTGTCCTCTATTTCCATTCCTAAGACCACAGGTGAAGCACTTTCTCATTCTAAATAGAGGCAGGCTATATTGATGAGATGTTTGTTTTCCATACGAGTGGTACTTGGGAGCTTGTCTCCCTTATTGTAGGTAAATCTAATGTTGGTTATCATTGGATTAATACTATCAAAATCGGTCCAGATGGTCAGGTTGATCGGCTTAAGGCTTGCCTTGTTGCCAAAGGGTATACTCAAATAGTCTTTTCTATCTATGGTTGTTGTCGTCATTGGACCCTTCATCAATTGGATTAAGAATGATTTTCATCATGGTGATCTTACGGAAGAAGTTAATATGGAGCAGCCACCTAGTTTTGAGCTTTGTTGCTCAAGAGAGTCTAGTAGCCTTGTATGTTGATTGCATAAGTCACTTTATGGTCTGAAACTGCCTCCTCGAGCTTGCTTTGGGAAGTTTTTTTTTTATTGATAAGATAAGTGGTATTAATAACAGCATCAGGAAGATGCAAAATTTACAAGATATGGCATTTGAGCTTACAAAAAAAATCTCTGGCTAACTATACAAACTATCTAAGCCAGAGCTAATGAGTTAGTAAAATCCTGAAGTTATTCTGCATTAACAAAGCAGGATACAAGTTGGTCCAACTAAACAAATTTTCAAAGCACCTAGTCTTCAAAATGCCTAAAGCAGTTGACTCTCCATCAAAACATCTCTTGTTCCTTTCTAACCAAATACACCAAAAATACAAAGGTATCATAATCCAGATCTTCTTGATGGCTTTGTCAACTTTCCATAGACTCCAACTCTCATATGCATCCTTAACAGTGAGGGGTGTGGTCCAATTGATGCCAGAGAGACAAAAAAACATGCTCCATAATTCTGAGGCTACCTCACAATGAAGAAGGTGTCTGGGGGTTTCAGCCTCTTTTTTGCACATATAACATCTGTTTGGGAATTGGATTTTTCTTATCTTTATGTTGTCTTGGGTGACATGCATCATATAGAGCTATCCTGCTTTGGGAAGTTCAGCACAACAATTCAAGAGTTTGGCATGACTCGTAGTGGAGCTGATCACTGCGTGTTTTATAGGCATTCTGCACCAAATCTGTGTATTTATTTGGTTGTTCACATTGATGATATTGTTATCACCGGCAATGATCAAGATGGTATCGCTTATTTGAGGAAACATCTCTTTCCGCATTTCCAGACTAAAGAGCTCAAAAGACTAAAGTATTTTCAAGGTATTGAGGTTGCTCAGTATAGATCATGTATGGTTATTTCTTAACACAAGTATGCCTTAGACATTCTTGAGGAGACATGAATGATGGGATGTAAACCCATTGACACTTATATACTTCCGAATGTTAAACTCATTCCAAGACAGAAGAAGCCACTCAGTAATCCTAAAAGGTATAGATAGTTAGTTGACAAGTTGAATTATATCACAATGACTAACCTGGCATCTCTTTTCCTGTGAGTGTTGTAAGTCAGGTTCTGACGTTTCCTTGTGATAGTCATTGGGATGTAGTGGTTCGTATTTCGCAATATATAAAGTCAGCCCTTTGTAAAGGACTGCACTTCGAGGATCAAGGCCATGAGCATATCATTTGATATACAGATGTTGACTGGGAAGAATCACCCTCCGATAGACGTTCGATATCTAGATATTGTGTTTTAGTAAGAGGTAATTTGGTGTCGTGGAAGAGTAAGAAACAGAGCGATTGCTCAATCTAATGCAGAAGCAGAATATCAAATAATGGATTTAGCAACTTGTGAGCTAGGTTGGATCAAACAGTTGTTGAGAGAACAAAAGTTTGGAGAAACTGATCATATGGAACTTGCATATCGCATCAAATCTAGTGTTCCATGAGAGGACTAAGCACATTGAGATTGATTGTCACTTTTTCAGAGAAAAGATACTCTCAAGAGATATTGTTACCAAAGTTGTGAAGTCAAGTGATCAACTCACCACGTCCCTCACTGGTCCTCATATAATTACATTTGTAACAAGCTAGGTACATATGATTTGTATGCACCAGCTTGAGGGGGAGTGTTAGAATAGGAATATGTTTACACAACCCTACTAAGAATAGGAACAGGAATAGTATATAGTATTCTACTTGATAAAGGATTGTATTATAGTGTTTATAAATAGGGTCTCTGTGCACTAATGTAAATACACATTCAATAATATTTTTCTTCAACATTTCTCACATATATGACAAGGGGCAAATAACCTAGCTATATCAATCAAGTAAGCTTATTATTTGAAAATGGACTACTTCGCACCAATGATTCAAACACTCCCCCAAAACTTCAAATGTAGACACATCATATCTAAGATAATGAAAGAATTTGTAGTAGATTCTCGATGAATTGGGTTCATACCTTCACATTTTTCCCACCACTGTGTCCATGGTCCAACTAATATCTGGGCTATATCAAGTGCAAGCCTAGCTATTGGTTAAAAGCATGGTTTTAATATATACTGATAAATTCCAGTGAGGATCCAGGTGGGACATTGCCTTGATTCAAAGACTATTTATAAACATGTGTTCCATGGGTCATAATACTTGTTGCAGAAGTTGACAAACAAATATGTCATCCTCCACTGACCTACACAATGTTTACCTAGTCAAGCAGACATATAGCACCAGTTAAGTAGATCATCCTTTGTTTGACTACCAAATCTGCAACTGTAATACCCTGATTAAGGATGCTTATAACTGTGGCTGCCAAGAAGTTGAGGCAAGAAACTGTTCTCTTGTGTGAAATCCACCCTAAGATTGGGGTAAACCGCACTTTATCATTTCCTGCTGATACGTGATTTATCATTTGATTTCTTTCTTGAGTTCTTTACAGGGACCAAATACTGGTTCCCTGCTTGGATGTGGAGAATTAAAAGCAGGTTTGGAGAAACATGTACTAATGGGTCAAGGACTACAGGTTTGTTCGCTACATCAAAAAAGTAAAAGTAGTGGATCGGCTTACTGCCTCTCTTCAAATGATAGTACCTATTTTAATGGTTCTGAGCAGAGAAAGGAGATAGATAAGTCATATTATATGCAAGGCTTGTTTAAGAGAGAGATTTGAGTTACATAAAATAGTAAAAGTTTTGAAAGTCATTTTAATGATATCATTATAATAAATAAAACAAACTTGGCACTGCCATGAAATATAACTAACTTGGCGCTGCAAGCTATTGACTTGGCCATGATGCTACCATGAATCAATAGGAGATGATTAAACTTGTTGTTCGGACAAATATGAGGGACAATTGAACTTAAAAATACACATATTGCCAGCTTGACTAGATTGCTGATAAAGACTAATGATATATTCTGCTGGTTCAGCAAAGATAGAATGCTGACTAGACAAGTGAGTTGATGAGAACTACTGACTGGAGAAAAATTGATTGTTGATTTGACATATCAACTAAGATATATGGCTAACTTGATAGGTAGCATATGTAAATCCATGATAGACAAAACGGAATTTTGACTTGAAATGTCAGCTGACATGAACTGATATCGGTCCTTGACACTTGATGATGTGTGGGACAGACAAACAATTGGAGCAGAGATGCTTTTCCAGGGAAAAAATTGGAGCTGAGACTTCAAGCCTGATGTGTGAAGGACTTCGAGGGGCGATCTTCATAGTTGTGCTCATCTTGAAGACTAATAATCAGAATTGAGTGGAATGAGGGAGACAAAAAAGATAGACACTAAAAGAGATGTGGTTCCGCTCTAAGTCACCAAAGGCAGACAAGAATAGAAAACTATTTGGAAAAAGAAAAATGAAAAGCTTGACTGCAAGACAAAGGTGGTCACGTAAGTTGGAATATCATGCGCTGATATCATATTAAAACAAGTGAAGAGAGAAAACTCTTACCAGAGTGGTGATTAACATAACATTATAGGGCTTCTTGTACAATAGATTTGAAGAAAGTTTCCTAATTCTTGTGAATCTTACCAAGTATGGAGAGAAATGTGATCTAAACTTTTGAACCAAGAATCCAGAGCCAAAGGAAGAAAATATTGAAGTTCATGTTCACCTAAAAACTTTCTGACAAAGTTAGTGTTTGCCACCTCAAGATCAATGCAGATTCCACAGTCTAATCAGTCAATCGATCCTAAGAATTGAGTGTCTCATACGTTCTTCATGTGTTGACTCTGGTTCTTGATTCAGAAGCCTTGGATCACCTGACCAGTAACAGATATCTATTCTGTTTGACTCTAAACAATAATGGATTTCCAGTTCTCCTGTAGCTTAGCCTTTTCACATATGATAAGAGAACAGATTTCACAATGTCATTGCAATAGAGCTATATCTCCTTCATTGACAGCACTTCATGCTTGATTACAAAGAAGCCAAGTTGCAGGACATACATTTTGGACAAGAAGTTTCTTCAAATTCCTAATGCTATAAATATTTATTGATAAAGACAATCCCACAAATTGTTCTTTCTTCAATAATTTGGTGCAAATATAAATATCTAGTACGGAAGAGGTAACAATCAATGCATTTTAAGGAGCTTATTTTCCATGGAGAAGGTCATGCCACACTAACAGGCATCACTAAATCACAGTGAACTAATATTTGTAAATGAGGATCATTAACTGCATCAGCTAAGAACTCAAAGACGAAAGACTTGGAAGAGGCAGTTATGGTTTTAGCAACAAAGCAGAAGAAGAAAAAAGAAGTTGTCCACTTACGTCTCAATCAGTACAGCAAATTGTTGACTTCTGTTCTAATTAATGTAAGAAAAAGGAAGAAATGATGACATAAGAAGAAATGCATTTGATACAAACCAGTCTACAACCTGATTTCAAATGTCATCAATTAGCTTGAAGTACTTACCGGTGTTTGACACAAGACTGCACCTTTAGGGGTATTAATAGGTTTGACAACCAGTGCATGACTGTGCTCCTTCACTAATTTAGCAACAAGCCATTTTCCAGACTGTTCTTTCTTCACAATTATCATGGCCTTACATCCTTCCCTAATTGCTCTGCACTTTTTTTTTCCATTCTGACTTTGTCTACTTTTACTAAAACCCTCTTTATTACAGACAAGTCGACGCCACACCAACTCCCCATTACGCATAGATCGTCGAAATGCATCTACTCGCATGATAAAGCCCAAATGTGTGGCATATGTGCTATAGTATGCCTTAGCAGCTTCTTCTGATTCAAATTCCATACCCACATAAGGTTCCACATTTGAGCGTCCTTCAGCTTCAAGACCATTTGGAGTAAACTCCTTTCCAGTTGAAGTCTCTACAATACCCACATCATCTGTTGCATTATCTGCCATGAAACGAGAGCAGAATAAGTTTGTGTAACAAATATGAGACACTATCCACAGTCCATAGCTACCTACAACATCACAACCTTAACAAAAAGTACTAGTGTATTTTGCAAGGTAGTAAGGAAAGGAACTTTTTTCTGTAAATTTGGATACAAATCCCATACCGACATTAAAACAACCTTCAGGTCGAACAGCATTTGTGGTGAACTCCTTTGGACTTGAAGTCTCTACCATCTCATCATGATTATTGCTTTCATCCACTGCCATCGCACCAGGGTAAAGTTAAATATGAGATAGAACAAGTACTATCAATGCAGACAAGGAAAATAAAGAAGGATAAAGTGTTACTTTTACGGCGAATTCGATTAAGGGGTTTGTAAAACTGGAACTGCAAGCCCTATTCAACAAATTGGTAACACTTGTTGTTTCAACCTCCACAATATGTACAGAGAAATGCGGCTACTTACTTACTATTATATACACATCCAAATCCCCAATTTGTCTTGTCAATAACAATTCTGCTGCTTCTCGTTCCAGACACCAGCACCTTGTCTGCCCTGCCGAAAAGGAGGACGTGTTTGCTCCGATTTTTTGCCAAACGCCACCCGATTACAAACTTACATAAACCCTTTTCATTCTGTTACATCACACAACTCAACTATCCAAAATGCTCTCATAGAAATGGTTTTAAAATAATTTCTCAATTTATTAGATTAAAAACTAGGTAACTTGACGGTCATAAATATTATATCAAATCAAAAGTATAAATTAATTCTATTATATTAGTTGAATATAAAAGAGTTTTTAGTTTTTTTTTTTTTTAAACAATTTGGACTCATGGTCCATTTATTGAATGCTCAAACATAAATTGTTCAAAAGCAACCCACAAAATCTAATAATAAGAGTCCAAATCCAGCCCAAAAGTGAATATTATATCAAATCAAAAGTATAAATTAATTCTATTATATTAGTTGAATATAAAAGAGTTTTAGTTTTTTTTTTTTTTTAACAATTTGAACTCATGGTCCATTTATTGAATGCTCAAACATAAATTGTTCAAAAGCAACCCACGAAATCTAATAATAAAAGTCCAAATCCAACCCAAAAGTGACGGATTCAGTGTAATAATCACAATAACAAAAACAAGGTCCTACATTGTAGGGTTTCCAAATTTGATCTTCCGCCATCTCTTTCATTTTTTCTCTATTTCAAATGTTATGTGCTAGAGTCGTGTGTTCCAGCTATGTAGGTATTCTTTCACTCCCCTTCTTCTTTGTTCCTTTATTCTTGTGTTTGATTCATCGTTATCTATCCAGCTCCTGGGATTTTACTTCTTGGACCCATAGCTGAATGCAAGCTCATTGTCGTTGATCTGGTTCACCTATCTTTACTGGGATTGTTCTTGTTTGCTTACCCAGTTTTGACTAGTTATTATTCTCTCAACTATTTTGCCCTGAAAATGATCACAAACTGAATTGTAATTGTAATAGTTGTGAAATATTGTGGCCTTTCCATGTACTTTTAATTATTAGCTTTAAACTTAATGAGTCAGTTTCCAGCTGAATATTAGAAAATCCATGATTTATGCAATATTGTAAGGCTTTCCATATGGCCATAGTTTCAGCCTCCATGTTTGTTGCAACTCCAATACTTTTAGCTTCTGCATATAGTAAAGCTCCACTGCTATCTCTTATACAAAAATCGTATGCACTTTCCCCTGGATTGCTTACTAGCACCATCTGTATTACACTTTACCCATCCGTCATGCGGGTGAGTCCACTTCACAGCCAAATAGTGAAGAATAGGCCTATATTCCTAAAGTTGATCAAGCATGCCCTGCCAGGTGTGTGGTATATTCCTCGACCATGGGACCTTTACTTTGATAAGGAAATATACATTCAATTCACATTGATCGTACATCTTATTAAAGGAGGTTTCCTTTCCATGCCTTCTTGCGTTTCTTCTCTTCCATAATTTCCACATAATAATAGCTGGGACAACTATTAGAACTGAGTGTAGTTTTGGATTAGTCTTTAGCTCCCACCATTTCATAATGAGTTGTTGCAGCAGCAACCCTTCAATGTTGAAACCTGCACATGAAGCAAAATGCCTCCATAGCTTTTGGGCTATGGGGGTTGTTAGAAATAAGTGTATCATTGTCTCCATCTCTCCCTTTTCACAGCAGTAGCATTTTGAAGCTATTTTCACCCTCATCCTTTTAAGATTGTCATATGTGGCAATTCTTTTATTCCAAACTCTCCATAGAAAAAACGCAATCTTAAAGGGGAGCCCCTTTAACCACAATTGGTTCATCCACTCTAATTCATTCATGCTACGTCTCATGCTATGATATGTTGATTTCGCTGTGAATACTCCCTTTGAATTTTCCATCCACAATGCCTTGTCAATCATATATGATTCATTTCCAGGCTTGATATTTTCTACAATGTGAGCAGTCATTTCAGTTAATACTCATTCAAGAAGCTTATTGATATTCCAGTCCCCTCCACTCTGAAATTCTTTCACCTCGATTTCTTCCTCTATAGCTAGCTCCTCTTCTGTGAAATAAAGAGCACCTTGCTTGGTCCAATTATCATACCAAAAACTTGAATTTCCTAATTTTACTTACCACCATATATCATGCTCAATTTATTCTCTTACCTCCACCATTTTCCTCCATCTGAGAAACACCAGTGTTTCTAGTGATTGTAGGATGATACTTTTTACAATATTTATTCCACATATATCTACTCCAAAGTGATGAAGTAGTTCTGAAATTCCATCACAATTTAGCAAAGAGGGTCGTAGAAACATAAAATAAAGATCTAAATCCTAGCCCTCCTTCCCTTTTTGGATAACACATCTCCTCCCAAGCTACCCAATGCTTACCTTTAAGACCACCAGTGCTTCCCTAGGAATTTTTTGCAAAAACCTGATGAATTTGCTCAATAATATTCTTAGGGGGGTTCATTGCCGATAAAAGGTATATAGGTATTGATTGCAGAACATAGTTTATGAGAGTATACTTTCCTCCAAAGGATAGAAATCTATTTTGCCACGAGAGTACCATTCTGGCTATCTTCCTTACTAGATCTTCAAAGTGAGATTTGTTCTTTCTCCCATAAAAAATTGGACATTCCAAATATATGAATGAGAAATTTCCTTGCTTGATACCTGTCAACCTTCGCAATCTGATTACTACAATTAAAGGGGTTCGATCATGCAGAAAGAAGGAACTTTTTGTCTTGTTTATCAACTATCCAGATACTTGTTCATACTCCTTCAATATTTTCATCATTTTAATTACAGAAATTACCTGAACAAAATAAAACTGTGTCATCAGCATAATATAGGTGATTGATTTCTGGACTCCATTTAGGCATTCCATAACCCAAAAATCTATCATCTCCATGAAGGTTGTTAAGTTCCCTAGACAAAACTTCAACAGCAATGACGAATAATGTTGGTGAAAGAGGATCGTCCTGCTTAACTCCTCTCGAGGAGTGGAAAAACCATGTGATTGTCCGTTAATTAGTACAAAGTACCAATTATTTGAGACCAACCTCCAAACTTAATCAATAATTACTTCTGAAAATCCAAACCTTCTTAATACCTTGGTCAGAAAAATTCATGATACTCTATCATATGTTTTAGCCATGTCTAATTTAACCACTACATTAACATTCTTATTCCTCAGATTGATGTGTCTTATAATCTCTTGTGCTAGTAGAATATTCACAGTAATACTTTTGCCCTTCACAAAACCTGCCTGATTTTTCGAGATAATGTTTGGTAGTACATCTATTATTCTCTCATGCAACACTCTAGAGATCACCTTGTTAATGAATGTACTTAGACTTATCGGTTTCAAGTCAGCAAAAGTTTTCACTATTTCCTTCTTAGGCAGCAAGACAAGATTGGCATGTGTTACAAATTTTGGTAAGCTCTTGACCATAGAAAAATGCCCTTACCAATTTAGTGATGTCCTCTCCTATTATTTCCCAGCAGCTTTGAAAGAATAGACCAGAAAATTCATCAGGTACGCAAGCACTATCCCTATTTAGTATGAAAACCACCTTCTTCACTTCATCATGACTAGGTAATTTAGTCATTTCTTCATTCTGATCATCTGATATCATTTTGGGGATAACATTTAGTATAGCCAGATCATGCTCCTCATTTGTTTATCTAAACTGTTCCGCAAAAATTTCAACTGCCTCCTCTCCAATTTGCTGATTTGATTCAAGTATCACCCCTTGCCCTGTAGTGATTTTTGCTATATGCAACTTCTTTCTTCTTCCTTTTACATAGGAGTGAAAGAACCTAGTGTTTCTGTCCCCATCAGTAAACTACCTCATTCCTGCTTTCTGTTTCTAGTATTCTTCCTCAGTTTTCAAAAAAGAGTGTTTAGTTCAAATTCAATTAAATAGATAAAAATTTGAATTCATCTTATTATTCACATTGAACTAATTTATAACAAATAAAATATACTATTACATGAAGGAAAAAAAAGTACTTTTTCAGTTTTCGTTAAATATAAATTGTTTAATGTCATATAACCAGCTTAAAGATAAACAAAGCTCATTAAAAATAATTATATGAGAAAAAAGAGAAGAACATGGTCCATCCATAACAAAGTGATAATAACTGTATTTATATGCCGAAAATTATAACGTATACAGATTTAAAAAGTAGAGTTTAGAAAATAAAATAAAAATCAAAACTGAACATTTTGTGTAATTTACACACAATACATATGTATTAATTAGCTTAATTATAAATATAATATGTAATTTTGTGAAACATCATAGATTGAAGATAGAGAATTGATTTTTAAATTATATACTTTTTAATTTTTCTCTTCACTTATACTTGAAAAAAATACTTAATAACATAAATTTTATAATGTGAAAATAATAATAAAAGAAAAGATTAAATCAACCGGTAATTATATGATAATTGAAATAGATTGTATAAGATGTATAAAAATAAATTGATAAATTATAGAAATTGTAATGTCTAAAATGTAAAAATGAGCATTCGTAAGTTATATTAAATTTAAATTACTAAGTATTGTTGGATTTTCTAGCTAATTATATTATAGACATGAAGGTGACATTTGGATAATCAAAATGCTATAGTAATTTGATCACTTCATAGATAATAAAGAACTTATTTGAACTTTTTTTTATACTTTTTTCGCTTTCTTACATTACACACTCCCTTCATTTCAAAATAAAGTATTTGTTTTTATTTTTTATTTTGCTTCGAATCGTGTTTTACATAATTATGAAGACTTCAATGATGTTTTTTTTTCAATCTTCCCCTTATTTAATCAAAAGAAATTTATATAACCAAAAAACTGGGTCAAAGAACTATATTTTTTTCAAGATAGATATTAAAGTTAATTTAGTAAAAGTATCTTACTTTATAGCCCCGCCCTCAAACTAAAAAAGAAAGTTGACATACTACAAGAAGGTGAATACTATGGAACTGAAGAGTACACAACAAAATGAAATTGAATTACACTTTCTAGGTTTACAAAATAAAAAACTTTTCATGAAATAAAAATCCAACAAATTGAAGTAAAAATATGGTGTAGTGTAGTTTTAGTAGTAGTTAATACTCTTCTTCAATGTCTGTTATATAACTTGAAATAAGAAACTTATAGGTGCCTCTTTTGCTCTTTAACTTATATTTTAGTAGTTATGTGACAAAGACTTCAAGAAAAATTAAGGAAAACACTATTTCAAATATGAAATAAAAAAGATAAATTCAAGTAGAGGTTTCATGAAATAAAAATTATGAACTTATATAAACAAAATTGAGGAATCTCTAAAGAAAAAATATAAATAATTCTCTGTGCAATAGTATTTTTAACCTTTGTTAGTAGTTAGTATTATTACACACAAAGTTACAATAACTTATTTGCATCTAAACAAAGATACATACTTGCAATAATAAAAATTTATAAAAATTCAAACTAAAGAAGTTACATGGGCTTTGTAATTTTGTTTGTTTATTCATAAATAAAAGGGCCTAACAGTCCACAAAAATTGCACCCAAAAAAAGAAAGTTACATGGAGAAAATACACACACATCTTCCTTGGAACCTAATCATAAGACAATAGATAAAAATAAGAATACAAAATCAATGGCCACTTTTTTGAGCTCTTGTCTGACACCCTCTTTGACAAACTAGTCAACATTCAAGAGTCTTTTTCATCGTGTCAAGTAAAGCATGAATTTGATAATATAATAATACTACAAATAACAATGAAATATAAAGAATAATCTTGAATTGAAATTTCATGAAACAAAAAACTTGTGAATTTATTTTGTCATTAAAAATAGAGAGATATCATAAAGTATCTTAAATTTATAATTTAATAGTTGGAGGTTATGAATATGAAAACTTAAAAGTCATAGAATTAATGATATTATAAAAAATTGAAGTTTAATATATTTACGTTATGGAGGTAAAACTTAAAAATTAAAAGAAAAATGAAAAAACACAAATAAAGTAGATAAAAGAAATACATTGATATTATATAAATATATGAATTTTTTGAATCGAATAAATAAAAAGAAAAGTAAAAAAAAAGCAAAGAAAGGAAAAAACTATAAAATAAATAAATAAAAATCATAAAATTTAAATATCGTGAATTGTTGGAATTCTTTTTAAATCAAATGTAAAAAGTTGTAATAATTGATGGGAATTTGAGAAATATTATAGGAAAAGAGAATAATAGCTTTAATGATAAAATAATTAAATATGGCTATTGATGAAAATACAAATAAATATGATTACTTTTAATGGTCTTTTATTTTTTAGGTGGATTTTTTGGTATTTAGAATTAGAAAAAAGGACAAAAAAGATTAATTGGATTGAAACTATTAGATAGGGTCATGTCACCGTTTTTCTATTCAACTTTATTATTATACATAGATTTGTAATAAATTAAATATTTCACTTTTACAATAATATAATTCGTCTAAATTAAAAAAAATATAAATACAAATAAAGGTCATAGAGAAATGTCACATATTATACAAGAAAATACAAAGAAATCATATCTTTTACAATTAATTATGGATATATATATTTAGAAAATATATATTTTCATGTAATTAATACACATATTTATGCAATTTAAATATGGAACATCTCCATCTTACCTATTTCTATAGTATCATCTACTTTTTTATGTCGTCGTTTTTATATTTAACTTTATAATTATATATAGATTTGTAATAAATTAAATATTTCACTTTTACAGTAAAATAATTAGTTTAAATTAAAAAAAGAAAGATAAATACAAATAAAGGTCATAAAGAGATGTCACATACTATACAAGAGAAGATTAAAAAAAAAAATCATACCTTTTACAATGAAAACTAGATACATATCATGAAAAATATTTGGATACATATTTAGAAAATATATTAATTTATGTAATTAAATACACATATTTATGCAATTTAAATATGAAACATCTCCATCGTACTATTTCCTATAGTATCATCTGCCATTTTTGAAAGGTCCAAATTCAAAATCATAAGTCTCTACCTATAGAACCTGGAAAAAAAAATTGTTAGCAACTTAGCATATTTTTATAAAATCTTTACATTACAAATAAAAATGTAAACAAATGAAGGATGAAGAATAATTATTAAAAAAGCCATGTGAAAGAAGTTACAGAAGAAAAAATGTATACTTAAATGAGTAAGGAAAATGACTAAAAGAAGGGAGAGGAAGAAAGTAAGACAAAAATAAAGTAAAATGAAGCTTTCAGTGGTAGTTTTTATGGACTTGAAATAGCAATAAATGTATAATTAAAAGGTAAGAAATTAATTAGATTTTGACTTTTAATATGACCACATTTATAGACGTTTTAAAACGGCAGTATTATTTATTTTGTGTATTTTTTTTAATTATATGTAATAAAAATGAAGAAAAAATGCTAAGAAAATCAAAAAGTCTGAAAAAATAGATAAATTCATTTCCTGATCAATGAGGCATGCCACATCAGTGGACTTATGTTATATATATATATATATATATATATTGATGGGTTATTAGGTTCTATAGAAAGAAAAATAGAGAAAGACAAATTTTTAGGTTGAAAGACACCATTGGTTGACAATTCATATTCAAACCTTCAAGCATAACTCAAAGTCCTTTCCTAACTAATGAATACAAATTTCCCATTGATCTTTACCACCTGCACCCCCAAATAAGAAGTTATAGTCCCAATAGCCATCATTGGCATTATAATGATTTCCTTCATAGTAACACCTTGAGTTTTGAGATATAATCTTAGAATCATCTGACACTACTTGTTTTTTCTGACCATCTACTTCTATTTCATACATTACTTTAAGAGTAAATATCTCAAAAGGTCATTTAACTTTAACAAATTATGTTGTAAAGTCATTCAACTTTGTTTTATATCAATAAAATCACTCAACTTTGAATATTTCTTTTATAAAATCACTCAATCAAAATTACCATAAAAATAATTTTACAAGATAAAATAATTATTTTTTAAAGTATATGTATTTACGAGAAACTGTCACGACCCAGACCGTCGTGATTGACACCCACACTAACCCTCCAGTGGGAGAACCACTACCACAACCCAAACCAAGCAACTAAATCAAAAACTAAAGCATTTAAGTTACAGAAGCAAGTTAAATAGCTAAAGACTGAAGTTCCCATAAAACTCCCAAAAGATCTAACAACTAACAATGCGGAAAAATACACCTAGAACCTGAAAGTCAATGTACCAAAACATCTAACAATGAACCAAAGTCTAAACAAGAAGGGTCACAACCCCAAACTAACAACTAATAACTAACTAGAAAAGTCTAAGTTTGAAATGTGGACATAGACGAAAGGAGAACTCATGGCAGCCTAAAAGAACTGGTTCACCCTTGAATTTGAACAATGATCACTGATCTACTAAACAAGGTATGTCAAGAGCCGCCTGAAATGTCCTGTACTCAACAAAGAAAGGGCAAGTACAGTATCAGTACACAACCACAGTGTACTGGTAGGATCGCGCGACTATCCCACTAAGTGTAACATATCTAAGTCAATACAACAATATAATTACATGCATATATCGAACATATACAATATCAACATCATTTACGAACAACGAACATTTTCACATTTCTCAATATACACAATTATATCAAATCATTGGTCCTCTCATTGAACCAAAACCCAAACTGTTAGCATATCGGAACGTGGTATTTGATCCAATATTTATGCCGTAACGTGGTAACCGATCCCATAATTATGCTGGAATATGGCAACCGATCCAAGTTAGTGTGTCGAAACGCAACACCCGATCCATTCAACAAGCCACAATCACAAAGTACATTCTAATAATCTTACAATCAAGTCATGATTCATGACATTCATCAATCATATATCCTCATTTACAACAAGTGTGATCAACAATGCAACATCCGCATACATACATGTACCATAATGAAGTAAGACAAACATACATCATACAATCATAGAATCACAACCATCACCTACCTCGAAACAAGCTTGAAACCCTAAGAAACTTGATCCTTCCCTTTTCAAATTCGTTCCGCTTGTTCTTGGTCTACAAATAATCAATATAATATGGTAATTAATAAACAATCACTAATTACCTGAATTACTAACCATTCTAACAACCCTAGATCATACTCATGATCTCAAGTATCCAAATTAGGGGTTTTTCCACCATAGTTTCTAGATCAAAACCTTCCCCCATCGAGAATTACCCATTAGATTACGTTCTACGGATTGAAAAATGGATTCGGGGAGTTAAAACCTTACCTTTAGCTTTAAGAATGGTGGAAAACTGTCAAGAATCACCTGGGGTTCATTCCTTAGCTCTAAAAACCAAAAAGTGCAGAATAAAGACGTTTTGGGGTTTATTTATGACTTTAAGTCGCGTTTGGCCCGCCATAGCGGCACCCACATCGCTACATTGGCCCCGCCCTGGCGACCAAAATCATCGCCAAAGCGGCTTTCACAAAATAGTGAGCTATTTAAAGAATTCCAAAACCCCCATTTCACAACACACCCTTAACCAATGACACTCATAACTACCCGTTCACGCTAAGATCAATTTCGGTAGTTCTACTCACCCTAATTCAATTCCGTAAAGACGTACGTGTTCCTTAACGACTTATCTATCTACTAAAGTAAACAAAATCATAATTAAATTACCTGATTGTTACCAAATTTCCCTACACCTGAATGACTCTGATTTTGTCTAAATTTGAACTAGGTTGAGAAATTCCAAGCTACTACGAAAAAAAATTCCGATCTAAATTTTTTTTCCTGTTGGCTTTTGTATAACGACGGAATCCGGTCTTTACAATAGATACCAATTTACCCATCACTCATCCCCAAGTGACAAACTTAGAAAAACTAGGCTAAGGAAGGAATAAAGTAGTACCTGAATCGACGAACAATTAGGAATACTTTTCTTGCATGTCCGTCTCGATTTCTCAAGTAGCTTCCTCAACTAGACCATGCTTTCATTAAACTTTCACTAACTTGATCTCCTTGGTCCTCAACTTACGCACATCACGATCAAGAATCGCAATTGGTTCCTCCTCATATTGCAGGTCTTTGTCTAACACAATTGAGTCCCACTTAATGATGTAATCCCCGTCATCATGATATCTCTTCAACATAGACACATGAAATACCGGATGAACTCCCTGATAGATTAGTATGTAAAGCCAATCTATAAGCCACTGGCCCTACAGATTCAAGAACCTCAAAGGGACCAATGTATCACGAACTTAGCTTGCCCTTCTTGCCAAATCTCATCAGTACCCCTTTCATGGGTGATACTTTAAGAAGAACATTCTCACCGATTTGAAATGTCATATCTGTTACCTTATGATCTGCATACTTCTTCTGTCTGCTCTGGGTTGCTAGAAGCTTAGCTTGAATACTTCTCACCTTATCTTAGGCATCTTTCACCAAATCAACCCCCAAAGGTTTCACATCTCCTGCCTCGAACCATCCTATGGGTGATCTACATCCCCCTCCCATATAAGGCCTCAAATGGTGGCATATAAATGCTGGAGTGATAACTATTATTATAAGAAAACTCACACAAAGGTATGAATTTAACCCAATGCCCTCCATAATCAATCACGCATGCCCTCAACATGTCTTCTAACACTTGAATAGTCCTCTCTGACTGCCGTCTGTCTGTGGATGGAAGGTTGTACTAAAAGTGAGTTGCGTGCCCAATTCATCATGTAACTTCCTTCAAAACTTGGATGTGAATTGGGTACCACGGTCTGAGATGATAGAGAGGGGCACCCCATACAACCTCACTATCTCTTTCACATAAACTTTAGCCAATTGTTCAGCATTATAATCTATTCTTATCGAAATAAAATGGGCAGACTTAGTCAATCTATCAACCACCCAAATAGAATCAAACATCCCCAAAGTCTTGGGAAGACCAACCACAAAATCCATGAATATCCTTTCCCACTTCCATTCCAAAATTGGCATTCTTTGAAACAAACCTCCAGGCCTTTGATGTTCATACTTCACTTGTTGACAATTTTGACACTTAGCCACAAACTCTGCTATATCTTCTTCATGCCTTGCCACCAATAAATTCGCTTCAAATCTTGGTACATCTTGGTCACACCCCGGATGAATGAAATATCGAGAACCATGAGATTTTGTCAACAATTTCTGAATCAAATCATCAACTTGAGGAACATAAATCCTTCCTTTAAAACTGCGCACACCTTCTGCATCAAGAGTGGTCTCTTGTGCCTTACCAATCGTAGTCTTCTTTCTAAGCTCCTCCAAATTCTCATCCTCAAACTGTTTGGCCTTGATCTCCTCAATGAACGTGGCTCTAACCTCAATGCTAGCTAACACCCCATCTCTTTCTGAGATGCCCAACTGCATGAACTTAGACTCTAAGGTCTAGATTTTCTTAGCTAAAGGTCTCTTGGTTACACTCAAGCAAGCTAGACTACCCATACTCACCGCTTTTCGACTCAAAGCGTCTGCCACAACATTGGCCTTACTCGATGGTATTGAATGGTCACATCATAATCCTTGAGTAATTTCATCCACCTTCGTTGTCTCAAATTCAGATCCTTTTGAGTGAACATATGTTGTAAACTACGATGATCAGTAAATACCTCACACTTAACACCATAGAGATAATGTCGCCAGATCTTAAGAGCAAACACTATCGCTGCCAACTCCAAATCATGTGTTGGGTAATTCTTCTCATTCACCTTCAATTGACGCGATGCATGAGCTATAACATTCTTATCCTATATCAACACAACACCCAAATCAGAATGTGAAGCATCACAATAAACAATAAAATATTTGCCTTCAATCAGTAGTGCTAGAATAGGTGTGGTGGTCAAAAGAGTCTTGAGCTTTTGAAAGCTCTCCTCATATTTTTTTCAGTCCATTCAAATGCCATCTCTTATTTGGTCAAATTAGCCAAGTGAGTGGCAATAGAAGCAAAGTTCTTCACAATTAGACGATAGTAGTTAGCGAGCCCCACAAAACTTCTAAATTCTGTCATAGAGCTAGGCCGAACCCAATTCTTAACCACCTCAATCTTTTGAGGATCTACCATTATCCCTTCTTTTGAAACTACATGTCCCAAAATTGCAACAGAAGTCAACCAAAATTCACACTTAGAAAATTTAGCATACAACCTTTATTTCCCAAGAACACTCAAAACAATACAAAGATAGTCGGCATGCTCTTCTTCACTTTTTGAGTAGACCAAAATATCATCAATAAAGACTATGACGAAAGAATCAAGGAATGGCTTGAACACCCCATTCTTTAAACTTATGAAAGTTGCAGGCGCATTAGTCAAACCAAAAGACATAACCAGAAACTCATAGTTCCCATAGTGGATTGTAAACGCCGTCTTGGTCACATCCTCAAGCCTAATTTTCAATTGATGGTAGCCAGACCTTAGATCAATCTTGGAGAAAACTGATGCACCTTGCAATTTAGTCAAAAAGATCATCTATTCGAGGCAAAGGGTACTTGTTTCGGATAATGACCCTATTCAATTATCGGTAGTCTATACACATTCTCATACTACCATCTTTTTTCTTAACAAACAAAACTGGAGCACCCCACAAGGAAGCACTCGAACAAATAAATCCCTTATCCAAAAGCTCTTAGATTTTAGCCTTAAGCTCTCTTAATTTTGTTAGAGCCATGCGATATGGAGGGATAGAAATGGGGTGAGTACCAGGTTCTAAATCAATGCAGAAGTCTATATCTCTATCCGGAGGCATACGAGGCAAGCCATTAGGAAACACTTTTCTAAGTTCTGACACCACATGAATAGACTCAATATATGGAGTCTCAACTTCAACATCTCTAATATGAGCCAAATAAGCCAAACAACCCTGCCTTACCAATTTTTCAGCCCGAATTGAGGATATGATCTTAGCTTGCTTAGGCTTATACACCCCTTCTTACTCTAATTTTTTCCTTCCCAGAATTTCTAGAGTTACAGACTTAGTATTACAATTAAGCACAACATAATAGGGGGAGAACCAAGTCATGCCTAAGATTATATCAAAATCAGTCATATCTAAAATCACCAAATTAGCCCAAGTCTGAAAACCCATAAAAAAATAGGACAAGCATGATAGACATGAGTGACTATGACTGACTCTCCAACTGGGGTAGAAACATGGATAGGGGCATCAAGTATATCACAAATCATAGCAAATTTTGAGGCAAATCATACAGATACATATGAATAAGTAGAACCCGGATCAAATAATACATTAGTCATCCGGTCACATACATGAATAGTACATGTGATCACTGCATTAGACGCCTCTACCTCATTCTTGCCCGAAGAGGCATAACACTGAGCCCTATCCTCTTGACGAGCTACTTCCTTGCCTAGTTGCACGTTACCCCTGCCTGCGTTACCATTTCCTCTACCTCCATGGCCTAGTTGATTACCTCTTTGCCCACCTTGTGGACGCCCTCGACCATTACTACCATTTCCCGTGGGTACCACTGCTCTAGTTTGCTGCTGCGCGGAATTCAACACACGTGGGTGGGGACAATCTCTTCTCATATGCCCAGGTTCTCCACAATTATAGCAACTACGATTAAAAGATGGTCTGCCATCCGTCGAAGGCGTGACTCCCTAGCTATCTTGAATCAAATTATGAGATAGAGTTCCTGAGTAGTTACTTGTAGAGGCGGGTATAGCGGACTGAATTGGCTTGGCTACAAGCATTGGCCTTCCGGACCCCCTGGAGTAAGAACCTTGAAATTTACTCGAGTTCTTGGCCCTTTTAGCCAATACCTTAGCCTGACCGTCTCACCTCACCCCCTCCACTTTCTTAACAAAGTCTATTCCCTGCAGAGGTCATATGAACGGATAATACATGCAACTCAGAATTTAGTCCCCTAATAAATAAATAGATTCTCTCCTCCTCAGTAGTCACCAATTGAGTAGCATATCTAGACAAAGCATGGAACTTGGCCTTATAAGCAGCCATAAACATACCACCTTGCTCCAAAGCCATGAACTTATCCTTCTTGCGATCCCTCAAAGTCCTAGGCACATATTTCTCCAAAAACAGAGCATGAAACTGGGTCCAAGTAAGTGGAGGTAAAACTGAAGATCTGCATTTCATATAAGCTCTCCACCACTGCTTAGCCTTACCTTGAAGTTGATAGGTCACGAATTCAACCCCATGCCGATGAACGATTCCCAACTTATGAAGCCTCTCATAACAACCTAAAATAAACTCATAAGCATCCTCACTCTCAAAATCAAGAAATACCGGAGGCTTTAGCTTCAAAAACTTAGTCGACATTTCATGCTCATTACCAGTCATAATAGAACCCAACAAAGGATGGAAGAAATCATCATTACCTCCAATCCCACCCATCTTGGGCGCAGTGCTAGCAATAGGGGGATTTGCGGGAGCTTGAGTTGCTTGAACAAAAGGAAGAACTCCAGGACCAACCAACCCTTTCAAGAATGACATGATCTGTCGAGCTAACACTGGTCTATAGGAGGAACACCGATAGTCTCAGTCTACACCTCTTCTTCTTGTCCCACCTCCTCAATGTTTTCAACCTCAATATCCTCTTTTATCTCTTCGTGATGTACGGGAAATGGCCTCATTTTGGGGAGCAATTTCGATCGGTACCCTATCTCTAGTAGGCGCCACTCTTTCTTAACCTCTGCCCCTAGCTCTTTCTCTACCCCTACCTCGATCGCAACCTCTCACTGTAGATTCCTCAGCTGGAGCATTGACGGGAGCTATGGGCCTGACGTCGTTGAATCTAGTGTTAACTATCTGCAGACAAAAGAGTGAAGAAGGTTAGATACCAATTTGAATCGCCATATACCAATTCGAATCAAGTTATAGCACGAAAGGAGACAAGAGAAAATAGAGAGATTTCCTAAAGTCCTATAACCTTTCGAAGAAAAGTAAAGGTGTCCCCGTACAATTTTGCAAGACTCTACTAGACTTGTTTTGGTACATCAAGATCAACGAACCTAGGCTCTGATACCAACTTTGTCACGACCCAGATCATCGTGATTGGCACCCACACTAACCCTCCGGTGGGAGAACCACTACTACAACCCAAACCAAGCAACTAAACTAAAAACTAAAGCATTTAAGTTACGAAAGCAAGTTAAATAGCTAAAGACTGAAGTTCCCATAAAACTAACAACTAACAATGCAGAAAAATCCACCTAGAACCTGAAAGTCAATGTACCAAAACATCTAACAATGAACCAAAGTCTAAACAAAAAGGGTCACAACCTCAAACTAACAACTAATAACTAACTAGAAAAGTTTAAGTCCGAAATGTGGACATAGACGAAAGGAGAACTCATGACAGCCTGGAAGAACTGGCTCACCCTTGAATTCGAACGATGATCACTGATCTTCTAAGCGAGGTTTGTTAATAGCCACTTGAAGATGCCTTATACTCAACAAAGAAAGAGCAAGTGCAGTATCAACACACAACCACAGTGTACTTGTAGGATCACGCGGCTATCCCTTCAAGTGTAACATACATAAGTCAATACAACAATATAATCACATGCATATATCAAACATATACAATATCAACATCATTTACGAACAACTAACAATTTTATATTTCTCAATATACACAATTATATCAAATCATTGGTCCTCTCATGGAACCCAAACTCAATCTATTAGCATACCGAAATGTGGTATTCGATCCAATGTTTATGTTGTAACGTGGCAATCGATTCCATATTTATGCCAGAACGTGGCAACCGATCCAAGTTAGTGTGTCAAAACACAACACCCGATCCATTCAACAAGCCACAATCACAAAGTGCATTCTTATAGTCATACAATCAAGTCATGATTCATGGCATTCATCAATCATATATCCTCATAATCTCTTTTTGGTGTGTTTTGATTGCAGATTGTTATTAGAGGCAGATGAATCATTTAATTAATTAAACTAATATATCAATCAAATCTTATTGCTAATCATCTATCAAACCCATTCGAGGGAACGTATGAAAACTGACAATGATGAGGTATCGACTTTCTTCTCTTCCCATTTTATATTGTTCGTATTATATTAAAAAATAATTTCACCAATAATTTTTTTTAAAAATCATATCTTACACTTGATTCATTGATCCATGATTGTAATTTTTTTAAATGGAGAGTATTTTTTTTTGTAATTATTGCAGTAAAGAAGAAAAACATATAAAAGATTGAGATTTGTGGGAGAGCAATTAATTTATTTTATCATGTTAAAATGTTTTTATGGTAAATTTGACCAAGTGATTTTATTGATACAAAACAAAGTTGAACGACTTTACAACATAATTCTTCAAAATTGAGTGACCTTTTGAGATATTTACTCAGTACTTTAATGAAATACAATCAAAGGAATTGTGAACCATGTTCCTCCTTGGATGTTTGTTTTAGGGGATTACTTCGTAAAGAAGATTATCTTGCCACGAAAAAATGCTTTCAATCAAGAAAATGAGGCTATTGTTGTATTTGAAGCTCAACATAAAGGAAAACTTAGGAATACGACTAGAACTCAATGCTACAATATAGTCATATTTAATTTCTAGCAATTTTAGCAAGAAGTTATGTAACTATTTAAAGCACCATGGAAACCTTATCAAAGAGTGTCTCAAATACTCTAAAAAATGTAGGGTCAATACTTTTCAAGCTTTTATACATGCTAAACAAATTGTGCTTCTTTCTTTTATTTCATCTAATCTTTTGTCTTTTGCTTCTCCCATGTCTGTTTTTCTACTGATCTGGTGTGTTTTGTGGTTCCAAGGTCATTTGTCATTGGAAATGTTTTTTGTAATAGAGAGAGTGGTTTAAGTAGATTGGTTGTTGGATGCTTTGGTGTCTCTGTTGAGGTTTTTTGTAGCTAGGCTAATGGTTTTGTTGGAATCCGACTTCCTTATGCACAATCATCATCCATGAGCTCAGATTGAACCGTCATATCATTCTCGGGCTATCAAAAAGTAAGGTATTGTACATTTTGTACTTATATTAGGAGAGATGTTCCTCATCACTTGAGAGTGATATACATTCATACTTATTTTATACTAGTTATTCTAATTATAAAGAGAAATGTATACAACAGGCTCTAGTTCAAATAATTGGACATTTCATCAAAATTTTCACAAAAAATTACTAAAAATCATAATGTTTTGAGATAAGTATGTACCTCGTCTCAAAGGCTACAAGACAACTTTGTACTCGTTGCAATCTTATCAATTCCCCGAATGATAGGATCTTTAGTTAATTAATCATATTTAACAATGAATAAAATTCTACCAAGGATTGACAAATGTTATGGCGATGTAGGAACTTTGTGTATTAGAATGATAAACCAGGACTTGCGATCACTTTTTAAAATCAAGGTAGAATTAGTGCAAAACATGCATTCTGTGTGTTGTACGTGCATATCATGCATTATACGTGCATCTTGTGGGTCGTACGTTCATCTTCTATGTTGTCTATTCATCTTGTTGGTCAAGAAGAAAGTTTTTGTATTCATATTATTTCGATGAGAAATGTTTGATATAAGAGCTTATGCCTCATCCATTTCGATATTAAGAGGTCATTTTTTTTTATTACTACGACCTCAAAAAGTTTATTTTTAAAAATATTGATGAAAGTTAAATTGCGAAAAAAGGCAAGTACCAATGTATTTTTAATTAATATTAAGATTATTTTATAGAGAGAAACTATTTTAAATATCTATTATAAAAAAAATATTATTTTTATTAAATTAAAATATACATATTTAAATTTTCAATCAATATTATACATTTTTATGAGAGGGTTGAAATCTTCAATTGTAACACCTTGAGTCTTGAGATATAATCTTAGAATCATCAGGTACTATTTATTTTTTCTGTCCATCTACTTCTATTTCATACAATACTTTGTGCATATAACAAGTTAGCTGCCAATATCCTCCTCTAAATTGACCATTTCCCATTGCAGGTTTAACATCTTGGCTTCCTGGGGTGTACACTTTCCCTCCAAATTACACTAAATCTGCGGCATTTGCACTCAATTTGTCGAACACTTTATATGGCTACATTTCTATCTCCTCGTTCATCACCGGCATTGTAAGATGATAATCAAAATATTCCGTCTAACAATATATCATATGATTATGTAACCGTTACATAGAAAGAAATGATGTGTCATTCCGTCATATAAATTGGGACAAAATTAGAACAAGTACATGATAAAGCCTGTAGCACTTCCTTTTTGTAATTTCTTTCTATCTCTGAGGTCCTTGGAAAAGAATAATCTATAGGATTTACTCGACTTAATTGAATAAATCTTGGACACTTAGTATTGTAACATTCTGTTTTTTGATGACCATCCACCTAAATTTCAAGTATTTATTGATTATTTTAGTTTTTTCGAAAATAATTTTTCATTCAAGTAAAAAAATAATTAATTCGAAAAATATACTTACAGTCCACTTGGTATACATATGAGTTCGGTTGTCACCATTCAAACTTGGATGCACCTGAAAAGGAGAATGTAGAAACCAAATATTTTACCTAAGAAAATAATAGGATGACGAATGGATCGATGACTGAACTACCTTTCCTTTAAAAAAAAAGCTATCACAACTCTTGAATAATTGCGATGTATAGGATAAAAGAAAGTATTGGAGTTTATAATAAATATATGATGGAATATATAGTAGTTCACAAAATAATAATAATAAATAAATGACAACTTACAATCCATCCCACTTGTATCTCCTCGAAGTTTTGCCCTCCCCCATTTGGAAAAAAATGGTTGCAGCACTGTATTGACCAGTTCCATTTACTTGAGGATTGTATAAAGAAATGAAAGCTGAGACACCAAAAAATCTTTCTATGGTGGAGACACTTTTATTTTAATTCCTGCGAGCTAAATACAATATTTTTATTTACCTATCAATAAATTATGCAATTTTAAATAAGAGAATTGTATGCAAGTATAACCCATACACATATATATTGCAATCAAATGACACAATTATAACTTTAAGTTAGTATTTGAATTTTCGAAAACAACAGTATTAACTTGTTTCTCACCTTACAAACATTATTTCGAATATTCTTTGTAAGAAGTATAACTAAATACAACTCTATCTTTAATTCCAATTATATAAATTTCAAAAAATATATATATATTTTAAAAATTTATGGCTGATCGCCTACCGTATCCTATTTTAAAGATGAAATTACACAAATACAACTTCTAAAAAAGGTATTTTAAAACTATGACTATTTTCAGAAATTTACGTAAATATAGTTTATTCTAATTTTAGCTTGTTAATTGTACTGTATACAACTTTCAAATCCCTAGAATATCTCAAACAAATGCAATAAAATGGATTATTTTTTCATAATTATGTATGAAAATGGAATCCCATTAAAATAGGAATCTTAATTAACAATTGACATGCCATCCCATAAAATTTGGTTTTCTTTATGTTGTTCACATATTAATTATGCTTCCTACTTTTTCTCTCGCCAAATAGAAAAATTAATTAGTAAATATATTTATACTAGTTAACTGAAGCGTGGTCATATTTTTCTATATTAATTGATATAAAAAAATAATAAATTGCAATACTAATATATATATATATATATATATATGAAAAAATTAAACAGAAAATAACAATAAAAGAAAAAACAATAGAATTAAATTAGTTTCAAGAAAAATAAGAAGAGAATTATAATTTTTCCTTGGGACAATACAAAGACATATTTCTTTATGCGCCAATTTTATATACGTTGCTATCTCATTTTTGGGTGTTTTAAATTATTTATGTTATTTCACTAATAATTTCCTTTATAATATACTATTTACGTTTATATATTTATTTAACTATATAAATTGAGAGTTAATGTAATTTTTCTTGCTTATAATTTAATTTTTTTCACAATTATTACTTTAAAATATGAGCATATCAATTTGTTTAATTGATAAAATTAATAGCTTAAAATTTTTGTTATATATCTACACAAAATTTTCATATAAAAGGCATAAAAATTAATTTTTCGTAAAAAAATTACATTAAAAATTAGAAATAAGAAATACACAAGAGAGCTCAAATATCAATTTTGTATAGAAACTGAATAAATTATGTAATCCAAACACTACATAAATATGAAGAAGTTAAAAGCGAATATCAATGATTTCATATATCAATATGTGGATGAGTTTTGATTTTCAATAAAGAATATGAAAATTTTGGACAATAAATGAGAATAATTGTGACTTTTATTCTTATAAACTAATAAAATAAATAAGAAAAGGAAAAAGTATCGTTTTTGGCTAGTGCAATATTTTTTTACCGTCAACTTTAATCATGGGTTCATCATGAAACGTAATAAATATAAATGGATGTTAGAATTTTTTTTGGAGAGTTACATCTTTCCATATTTAAAATTTATTTAATTAGCAATTATCTTATTCTTTAATTGACTAATTATATAAATATTTTTTAGATTATTGAAAACTAGTTAACATGTTCACGCTTCGCGCGATCATGACAACTATTTTAGAGACAAAATTTTCTTATAAAGTAGCACATACTAAAAAAAAGAAATATGATCAATACTTAGGTAAAAACTTTAAAATGTTTATCATAATTGTTTCAATTTATAAGATACAATTTTCTTATTATTTTGTTAGGGTGAAAAAAACATGTTTTATATTTTGAAAAAAAAATACTAACTTAATTTTCTGCTTAATTTTCTATTTTTCATTGATCATCAAATGAAAAGTAAATAATTCGTCCTCCTCATTTTTTAAAAGAAGGGATGCTTATTTTTCATGAGGAACTACTGAACTTAGACCTTTTTTAAATCATTCCTCAATATAATTTATTTAACAAAAAATCATACTTGTCAGGTACCGAATATTTTTTAAAGGCCTTTATTTTTGTGCAAGTTAAATTATAAAAAATAGCAAAAGGCATGTCAATAGTAATACAAAGGAAAGAACGAATAACTATTTTCTAATCAAATAAAAGATAAATATATAAAATCCTAATAATAAAATTGAAAAGCAATCAATATTAATTTTTCAACAAACAACTCGATACAAAATTATATTGTCATTTTTATTTATTTTAATTATCAAATAATTATTATACAAATAATAAATAATGAATATTTTCACTCTTGAGGAGTTACAAAACTCACTAAATGTGTAATTATTTAGAGAAACTCAAATTTTAAAAATAATGACAAAAGGCAAAAAATAAAAGAAAAGAAAAGGAGAAAAAGAATAAGGAGGACTCTTACTATATAATATTTTTTGCTATTGTTTGTTTTTATATCATATCAAAATTATTTATAATTTTTTTTCGTCTTCACACAAATAAAAAAGTTTATTTTTATAACTCAATATATTTCACTAAAATAGTACGTCAGTTCATTTTAGTGTGGATTTTGTATGTTTCGTTGTGGTCGTTTTTATTTAATTACTAAAAAGTTAGAAAATAGAAAATTTTATTTCATTATTTTAGTACAAACTTTAAAAATCTTGAGTTTTAATAAATAATATATACTCCCTTTATTTCAAAATAAGTGAATTGTTGAGCCATTTTTCATAGTTCAAAATAAGTGAATTGTTCAGAGTTTAAGGAAGATGTTGAAAAATTCTTTCATTTTTGCCCCTCGTTTACAATGTTAAATAATTATAAATTAAATAAATTTTTGAATACGGAATATGTACACAACATCATTAGGAAAATAAATCATTCATTTTTAAAGCTATTTAGAGCGCTCATATATGTAACATATAAATGACTTAATTTTAAGTAATTTTAGTATATATTGTAAATGAAAGAAAAATGGGAAGAAGTCTTAAAAAGAGAGAAAGAATTAGGTAAAAGGGAATGGAGGAGACATGTTATTTAAGTAAAAAAATGTAAATAGATAAAGATTTTTGTAAGTCATGAGATGGATCAACCAATTAATAAAAAGAACAACGCAACATAATAGTATTTTCCTATTTTTTTTAAAAAAAATGAAGTTAGAGTATGTCTTGTTACCAAAAGCTTACAACCATAAATAGAGAAAAAACATATGCATCCGTGAAACTATTCTTACATGTAAACCTTGAATAGTTGATGTGCAAATGATAGATTAAAATTTAAAGTCATTATATTTTGGGAAAACTAAATGTAGAGGTAATGAAGAGCATCATGAAAGGAGTTGAGGAGATATGTCATTTAAGTAGAAAATGTGAATAGATGGAGGTTTTTGTAATTTATGAGATGTAATAAATATTATAATTTTTTTAATTAGCAAACAAATTAATTAACGAGGAGAGTAAACTCATCTTTACAGTTTCATAATCAACTTAATTAAACAAATATCAATTTTCTCTATGTATAATTATTTTTCTACTTTTAGTATTTCTTAACTTAAGAAAATATGTTCATTGTAATTGGATATTGGCAGAACAAACTTGGTTCATTTAGACAAATTTCATTAAATTAAAAGAATTATATGTTTTGTGAAAATTGAATCCAACAATCATATATATAGACTAATTTTACATATGTGTTAACAAATACGAAACAAAAACTTAATGGATGGGATCTCATCTCTTTTTTTAGTCAATTCAATTTTCACAAAAGAAAAAAAATGTATTATATCATCTAAATTAGAATGAAAAGAAGTGAATGAAACTAAACAAAAGATGATGAAATCTTGATCGAGAAATTATGTCATATTAACATGTTATATACATAATATACATCGATAGAGTATGCATAGTATTTTCAAAAGACAAGTTTGTACGATGAAAATATAAAAAAAATTTGTATAAATTATAGGAATCACATATTATAAGTACTAAATAACATCCTATCCCTTCTAGTTTTCTATTTACCAAAAATTCCTTAAAAATGATGTTTGCGGGATTCATAGCGTTGTGCACGGGATACATTAGGTTTGATACATTCCACATAGAGGGATACATAGTGTTGTGCATGGGATACATTAGGTTTGATATATTCCATATAGCGGGATATATAGCGTTGTGTACAGGATACATGCAGGATACATAGCGTTGTACACAGGATACATAGCATTGTGCACGAGATACATGCGGGATACATAGGTAAATAAGAGATTTTTGAAAATTTTGAAATAAGTAGGGATAAATGGATATTAAGGTAAGTCAATGAGTGTAGTTAAGTAATTTGTCCAAAAAATTATTTAAGCAACAAAATAGTCAGTTGAAGATCATGTTGCCCTTGATACAAAAAGTGTGCTTTGTAATATAATCTTGTTCTTGAAGGGTACATATCTTGATGGGTAAATAATTAATTGAAAAATTATATAAGCAACAATAAGTGCATCTATATATTTGTAAATTATTGAAACTTCTACTTTTTCAAATTATAATTTGATCAACTCTTGATGAATCTTCCACCACCATTAAACTTTCTTCTTCATTTTGATGACTTGTAGCAAATTAATTTTTGATCATCTCCTTTGACGAATCTTACACCGGCTTCGAACTTTCTTCTTCTTAATAAACTTTTGTTTGGCTATTGTAACACAAGAAGAAATTTTAAAAAATATGTCTATAATCTTCATAAAGCTGAAAAATAAAAAAAATAATACTAACAATATGAAGTTGGAGAAAATATAAATGAACATGCAACAACACCATAGATGATTGCTATTTATAGATGATTTAAATCATAAGAATTAAGTAGAAGGAAGTTGAAGAGACATGTTATTTAATTAGAGAATACAAATAGGTGGAGGTTCTTTTGTAACTTTCATATGATATAGTTATATGTAATGAATATGATTGTTTTTTTTTTAATTACTTAATAAATTGATTAATGAAAAAAATGAATGAAGAACTCAAAAAAAACCACAAAAAATAAATAGGATCCTAGGCCATTGAGAGGTGCTACATCACTTCTTTTTCATCTAGATTTATATATACATATATGATATGATTAGATAAAAACAAAAATCTCATAATTAGGAGATTTAAAGGGATGGTTTAACTTTTTTCAAGCTATTTGAAATGATATTTCATTAGACTACTCTATTTTAATAAATTTTCATTCATTAAGGAGAAAATGAAAGATTTGAGTGATAAATATTTTTGCCTTTAAATTTACAATAAATAATAGGAATAAGTGGAGTAGTAAAATTTGAGGTATTTAAATTCATATAATAAATAATAGAAATTAATGAAGAGAATAGTAATTGACACATTTTTTAATAGTAATTATAAATAGAAATATAGTGAAAATTACAACAATAAAAAAATAAGGATCATTGGCCAAAGAGAGGTGTCAAATTATTTTTTAATATTTTAGCTTTATATATATATATATATATATATATAAATTTTTCATTCTTCTTGGAGAATGAAAGGTTGGAGTTAAATATTTAGGCCTTTAAATTTACAATAAAGAATAGGAATAAGTAGAATAATAAATTTTGAGACAGTTAAGTTTTTACAATATATAATAGAAATAAATGGAGGGAGTAATAATTGGCATTTTTTAATAATAATAATAAATTAAAATATAGTGAAATTTATCAAGAAAACAAGAAACAAATAAGTAGGATCTTTGTCTTTTTTTTTTCTTTTTTCTTTTTTGAAAACGAAAGTATTGCATATAATGTTTATAGTTTCTTTAGTTTTTTGTTAGAATTATAGAAATACTCAAGTTTGTTGTCAATTTTTTAATTCATTGCTTGGATAACGTTTTTTTTTCTTTTTGTAAGTTATCAAATTTCCGCTCTTTAAAATGCTTCTAATCTTAGTATCGTATTTACAAATGCACTTCAACATACAAATAAACAGTAACATCGAGTACATAATGTTCTTTTTAGAATGTTGCAAAAAATTATCATAATAAAAATTCAAAAGAAATAACCATAATTTAACCTAATGTATTATGTATGTACACTCTAGTCATTTAAAAGAAAAAAATCTTTATATTTTAAGTTCTTCAATAAAGTACATAAATGAAAAATAGAGAATAGGAAAGAAAAACTAAAAATATTAAATTACTATAATAATAATTTTATTGTAAGACTCTACATTATCTTCTTCCAAAATTTACAATTTTCTCTACTTTTGTATCTTCCTCAACGTTCTTTTTCACCCTACAAACACAAATAGTGTATTATGAAATTGTTAGTTACTCCATGATTTTATTTGGATTTATTCAATTTAGTTTCAAAGATTAGTTAAATTGACTAAACAAAATAAATAACATCACATAAATTATTAAAGTAAAAAATATAACTAAAAAAATTAAAAGAAGCATTTTTACCCACATATTCTTTACGACGACTTTGTTGAAAGCAATCATATGATGTGATGATTAGCATTTCTTCCTCACCCTAATATATGATATAGTGATGGAGAAGTAAAATAATAACTTTGAATGAAATTTTTCTTCCTACAAAATATGAATTTATATAGAAAAAGAAGAGGAATACCATAAGGTGTCATAAACTAATAAATTTAATTTTGGGGGTTATAAAGATTAAAAAAAAGAGAGTTATGAATATTATTAAGATTATAAGTTGAAGAGGTGTGAGTTATTGGTAGTTATTTCTTATTTTATTAAATATATTAAATATATATTATAGTGGTGGGTGAAAATTTGAGTAATTGAAGACTTTTTGAGATATTAAAAATAAATAATTAAATAATGAAGGAAAAATGGTAAAAAAAAGAAGAAAAAACACAAATATGAATGGAGGTCATAGAGAGGTACCACATCACCTTCTATATGTTTCTCCTATATATATATATATATATTAGTCCTTTTTTTTAGTTATTAGGTCACTAAATAAAAGAGCCCGAAAACTTTCAAAAATAGCAAACATTAAGAGAACCCTAGGCTTGCCTACGTGACGCCACCATAAATCATGATTCCCTTTTCATTTATTTATTTTCAAAACTAGTCTTCCCCTCCTCACAGAAACCTTCACAACCGTCACCACAATCTTAAAAATTAAGCATCCACCAAATTTTTCATATGTATAAATATCAGTCCCCTTTTGAACTTACTTAAGCAATTGGTCGCTAGATAGGAATACCAGGCCAAACTGAAGTTTAACCAACTGGTACCTGAATGAAGTATTGGGCCAAACTATGTGAGTTTGCTGGCTCAGATGAATATATAACAATTTTACCTTGAGAATTTTCTTCTTAATTTTGAAATTGTGAATGCTTATCCTTTTATCCTATGTATACTTGCATTGTTGCATGCATTAATCTACCGTTTCTCGATAATCTTACTTTACCTTTGGTGATATGAGTTAATCATTTTTTTTGTCTAGGGTGGTACAATATAGATTGAAGGTCAATGCCATTTATTAGAGCTTTGAATGAAATATGAAGAGTTGTGACTTTCATGAAAAGTTGTTACTTTTATGAAAAGTTGCGACTTTTATGAAGAATTGCGACTTTTATGAAAAGTTATGACTTTCATGAAAGTTTGTGACCTTTCCTAAGGGTTGGAACTTTTCCAAAGAGTTGTGATCTTTCCGATAAGGCACAATAAAATTTGTTCACACTATTCTTTGTTATCTCTAAATAGAGGGATTTCCTCTCATTTTAAAACAACGAAAATTCTGAACTTCTTCTTCTGCACAATTAAAAATTCGTGTACATTAGTGGCTCACTAACACCATTGTTTTTGTATCAATACATTGGTGAATAAAATTGTTCCATCATGAGAGGATTTATTCCTTTAAACCTCGAGTACTAGAGGGGAATTATTTCCTTAAGGGGACACTGTGCATTCAGTGAGCTTGATTATTTCCTTTCTGTTTCATTCTATTGTTACACATCCTGATATGCTTTTTTATCGTCATTAATTTATGCTTATGTTAATGATTGTTGTTTTTGAGTACATGCTTTATACTTTGTTGTTTATGTTTCTGCAAAGTTATTGTTATAAGTATTTGTAAGTATAGATTAAATAACACACGTTAATTGAGTATTCACACAAGTTTTCTCTACTACAATTGTTGAAGGTACAATAAAAAATCCTTTAAAGATCTATACTACCATCTCTTGAAGACATAATTCAAATTTGGTATGCCATTATAAGGACATAAAGACCTTAAAAACCTAACTGTACCTTGATGTGCAAATTGAACTAGGAAAAGAAGACACAAATTAATAAGCTTTTGATATGACTTCAAAGATGTTGTGCTAGATGACCTATAGATGAATATGACTAGATTGGAACCTCTTTTAATCCCAAAGACATTTTGGACCAAAATAAGTTATTTTTAAAACCAATTCACCTAACTAATACTCTTTTTAAATTTTTTACAAAAGTAGTATAAACGTACTTCAGAGTAACGTTTTAGGTTATTTTTATTTTAAAAATTCAACAGACAAAAACTGACGGAGTTGACGATGTTAAATGAATAAACGTTACTATGAGTAACGTTTTAGGTGTAAAACGTTACCCACATCTTTTTAAAAAAAAAGTGAATTGTGGTCACGTGGACCTTTTATTCATTCATATCCACAAATGTCACCATCCAAACAAAAAGAAAATACCAAAAGAAAATACAGAAAGGAACTTTCCAAAATACATTGGTTAGTCCAGATCTACAACTATGGTGGTTTTGAGAAACCTTTTTCTTTCACTTTATCTCAGTGATTATTTCACCACCCCAATACAAAGCAATCATCACGTTATCTTCAAAATTATCCATAAAAAAAATTCTACACACAAAAATAAGATGCATTATAGTTATTAAAAATATGTTTTTATAAATACATTACAAAATATTGACAAGACTTACCTATTAAAATTTTGTGAGTATTGATTCAACAATGGGGCACATAAACAGAAGCTTTGTAGAAAATTGTTGGAATGTGCTAAACATTCTACACCACCATTTCTTATAATGATCCGTGGTCAAATTGTAAAAGGAACACTTTAACAGTTTGTTGTTACTGTCAGTCACGTTTTAAAGTTAAAACGTAACGTATAGTAACGTTTTATTGGCAGATCAAATCAATAAGACATATTCAGAGCCTGGTGACATGATTAGATAGAATCGTTACTCAAAGTAACGTTTTAGTCTTAAAACGTGTCTCATAGTAATGACTTTAACGTCAGATTTCGTACAAAGATTCTCAATTGGGAGACGTGATTTGATTCGACAGAATCGTTACTAGGAGTAACATTTTATCATTAAAACGTGCTTCGTAATAACTAAATTTGGTACAAAGATTCGAAAGTGGCAGATTTGCAGAGACTCGTTACTGATGGTAACATTTTAAGCCTAAAACGTTACTGCTAGTAACATAAATCTTCTTTAAAGCCGTCTCCCAACTATTTTTGGTCAGTTAATTTTAAAAAAAAATGAAATAAAGCCTAATACGTTACTACCAACAACGTTTATACTAGTTTTGTAAAATTTTAAAGTTTCATATTACTTTGGTGAATTGAATCAAATAATAGCTTGTTTTGGTCAACTCTTCTAGATAACTACATAATAAATTAATTTCTCATATTCAATATGAAGTATGGATAGATTCTTAATTTTATTACAAGTTGTAAATAATTTTCTTGAAGTAATAGAAGTGTTTCTCGACAGTGCGATTGGAATGAAAGTGTAATTTCAGATTGAACTTCGTCACTCTGGTATGTTGATTTTTAAAAAGTACTTAAACAAACTGAATAGTTTTGTGTAATATTTTTCTCTTTCAACTATCATATTGTTGTCCAATATGATACATTCTTCATTTAATCTTCCATTTTAATAATTTCTTATGATACATTTAAATGGAGAACTTTAAAATTGTCACGACCCAAGGGTACACTCTAGATGTAACATGACGTATAGAACCCCTAAGGACCCCATGCAAGCCACTTAGCTTTCATAACATAAGAAATATAATAATAGAAGTAAAACAATAGTCCAACTCCAACAATTTTTATAAAGGAAAGCGGAAGTCTAAACATTTTGTCTCAAGCCATCTAATACAATAGAATGAAATTGAGCCTAGCTTATACTTCATGTGCAAAACTGAAATACAAAATAGAAACTAAACAATGGGAATCCATCCTCGAAGCATGATGACTCACCAAAGCTTAGGGAAATCAACCAAGCCAATCACTAGCCATGAGACTGCGAACCCTGAATATTAGACCCTACATTTGGGAAAAATGTAGGCAAGAGTATGCGTTAGTACAAAACAATGCACCAAGTATGATAGCTATGCGAAAACATTTAAATCATGCTAAAATAGGACATTTCATGATATGCAATTGACCAAGTTAAAACATGATATAAATGAGGTAGAAAACATAATGCATAAAACATGGTCAATGCAAGCTAACATCTTTAGAACCTTTGAACTCATGTGAGATACTTCTTGAAGTAACCTTAGTTCATAATTATTGTGGGAATGAACCTTAACCGACATAGAGATTATGTGAGCTATAACATGATCCTTCGGTGTCTCCTACACTAAAAAAGGTTGTCTCACTTGCCAAGGTAAGGACCATGAACTTCTAGCTTAGGTGGATCCACTAGCTAATGTCTATCTAGACAATCATCCTATGGGACACATAGGTAAGGGATAAAAAGATTGCTTCTAGACCCGACATCTGCTAACGGGAGAGCCTCCGTCTCAATATCCTCTCGGTGCTCAATATGATTCCCATGGAATAGTCATTTCTTACTTGTTCTTATCATCCATGGAAGGGCTTGTCATATTGCCAATCCAAGCTAAGTTTCATTAGGATAACTCCTTATCTTTGATTCAATTAGGTGAGAAAACCTTTCAACCTTAGAATCCTTACTTTGTGATAAAACCTTTCACAATCACGCTTTAGTGTGTTTATGAGAAATCCTTTCAACAACACAATAACATGTCATGATCATTGATACTTTACTCTCAAAGCATCTTTAAAATATTTACATAATTCTCATGAAAATGTGCATAATTCCATAAATCACCTTTCAAGGCTAAAAACCCACTTTCAATCATCAACATTTAGAAAACATGGGTTAGATATGGATTTCATCATAAATTCATGTAATTCTCTCATTACATGCTTACTTTCATAAAACTTCATCCTTCATAATAAAAATCCCACATTATATGATCATAACTTGAAAACATGGGGATTACATGGGTTCATAGGGGAAAACGTCGTAAAACTTTAGTATTTCATCAATTCATGCATAAGAGATCATAATTCAATCTTTTAAATCAATAATCATAAGAACCCATGATAATTGAAGCAAACTCTATCTCAATTGGGAAATTCCAAATTTGAAATAGAAGGATTTGGGAACTCCATGAAGGGAAGGAATTCATGGATGACAACTATCATACCTTGAAGCCAATTGCTAATCTCCAATAGGAGTCTTAGACATAGGCGAAATTACATAGTATTAGGCTATATTAATTAGGAAAAGACTCAACTGCCCCTTAAAATAACTGTCAGCCACTGACAGACGACCACGACCGACGGACCGTGGATAGTACGACAGGCCGTCCTACACGACTATCGTTCGTGGTCAAGAAGTTGAAAAGTGGGGTCTGAACCACGGACCCTCAACTGACCGATGTTCTGTTGGTTAAGCCGTGGGTTTAGGGTTTCTGAGCCAAGGTTGGGATGACCAACCACGGACCACACCTACGGTCCGTGGTCCCATTCACGGGCCGTGGGTGGCCTCCGTGGGTTAGGACCTGCAACATCTGAAAATAGTTACTTAGCCCTATTTCAAATCCGGGGTGTTACATTATCTCCCCCTTGGGATCATTCGTCCTCGAATGAGATTCTAGGCATCACTTAGAGGAAATGAACTCTAACTAGCAACCCATCATGCATGCAACTTCATCAAAATGCACACAACCAATGAGGAATATCGACTCCAAGCGAGGACATATTTAACACATCATAAGGAAGATGGAAACTATCAGCCCAACATGAGTGCAAATCTCAAAATGCACATATCAGAGGAGGAAAAATATCAACTCCAAGCTTGCATGTTCAATGCAACACAAGAGAAATAGGAACTAGACCTAGCTACCCAATATGCATGAAATTTCAATATTTCTCATGTTCAAGGAGGAACTACCTTCTCCAAGCTATAATCATGTTCAACATTCTCTCATGCAACCTTTATGCAATTCATACACAATAGCTTAGTTAATGCTTGTTCAACAAATCGTCTCATGAAGTCTATATGCAACTCATACTCAATGCACAACAACATGAGGAAAATCAATCATACGACTCAATTTCTTTCAAAATTTAAGCTTTTTCATGACCATGCATAAATAAGGAAATCATGGAAACACTTAAGACACATGACTCCAAAACAAAGAACTACTCATGAGGAACTCATTACCTCAAGCTAGAGTAGGAGGAGAAAAAAAGAGATGAGGATATTAGGACATCATATCGACCTCGACCTCCCAAATAGCACCGTCAACTAATTTATTCCTCCACAACACTTTTACGGAAGCAACTTCTTTATTTCTCAACTTCTTGACTTGACGGTCTAAAATCTCAACCGGAACCTCTTCATAAGAAAGATTCTTTTTAACTCCCAAACCTTCTAAGGGAACTATAAATGTTGGATCTCCAACACATTTCTTCAACATAGATACATGGAAAACCGGATGCACCGATGCCAACTCATTAGGCAAATCAAGTTCATAAGCAACCTTACCAACATGCCTCAAAATCTGATATGGGCTTAAATAACGGGGACTAAGCTTCCCTTTCTTACCAAACCTCATCATACCCTTCATGGGTGAAATTTTCAAGTAAACCCAATCATGAATATCAAAATCAAGATCTCTTCTTCTAACATCGGCATATGACTTTTGTCGACTTTGAGCCGTTCTCAACCTTTCTCTAATATGTCAAACCTTCTCTATTGCCTCATGTACCAATTCGGGGCCTCTTAGGGCAACTTCACCCACCTCAAACAATCCTATAGGAGATCTACACCTCTTACTATATAATGCCTCAAATGGAGCCATATCAATACTCGAGTGATAGCTATTATTATAAGCAAATTCAATCAATGGCAAATGGTCATCCCAATTACCCATAAAATCAATCACATAAGCTCTCAACATGTCTTCCAAAGTTTGGATAGTACGCTTCCCTTGCCCATCGATTTGGGTTGAAATGTCTTACTAAGCTTAACACGAGTACAAAGGCCCTTTTGGAAAAACTTCTAAAACTGAAAAGTGAATTGGGTACCACGATCAGACATAATGGACAAGGGCACTCCATGCAACCTTACCATTTGTCTCAAGTACAACTTAGCATAATCCTCCGCCGAATAGAAAACCTTGACGGGAATAAAATGAGCCAATTTAGTCATTCAATCTACTATAACCCAAATTGAGTCATGTTGTCACCGAGTGCGAGGCAAACTAACAATAAAATCCATATTCAAATCCTCCCACTTCCAAGTAGGAATGCTAATGTCTTGGGACAAACCTACCAATTTCTGATGCTCAACCTACTTATTGACAATTAGGACACTTTGCCACAAGTCCCGCAATATCCTTTTTCATCCCATTCCACCAATAGGTTTACCACAAATCACGGTACATCTTGGTGGCTCCCGGATGAATAGAATACTAAGAACTATGGGCTTTTGACAAGATTTGTTCCCTCAAGTCATCAATATTAGGAACACACAACCGACCTTGATATCTAAGCACACCATCTCCCCCTTGGGAGAAAGCTTCAACGGATCACTGCTTCATTCAACTCAACCAAAATTGGATCAAGACCTTGCTTGGCTTTCACCCCTGCCACAAAAGATGATTCTGAACCATTGTGAACCATAACACCACCCTTGGTGGAATCCATTAAGTGAACACCCAATCGGGCTAATCTATGCACATATAGAACCAACTCTTTCTTATCATCGTCAATATGAGCAACACTACACATAGATAACCGACTAAGAGCATCCACCACCATATTCGCTTTACCAGGGCGATAGAGAACACTCATGTCATAATCCATCAATAACTCAAGCCACCTTCTTTGGTGAATATTTAGATCCTTTTGGTTAAACAAATATTACAAACTCTTATGGTCAGTAAATACATCAACATGAACACCATACAAATAATGCCTCCAAATCTTTAAGGCAAAAATAACCGCCATGTAACACCCCATATCTGAAAGGGGAAAATAAACCAGATTGGGGAAATTGCAGGTGCCAACCACCATGGCCAATCACGACCCGTGGGTTGAACCACAGACCGTAAGTAAGGTCTATGGGTTGACACATAGCTAAATTTCTGGAACCCCAAAAATTAGGGTTTCTATTGTACAAATGACGGTTCACCAGGACGGTTCGTGGGTCAGACCACGGCCCATCGACTGGGGTCCGTCGATGGGTCACCAGGAGAAGGTCCAAGCATAGACCACGGAGGGGACCTACAGACCGTGGGTCGGTCCATGCCCCGTGGTCCAGGTTCTGTCAATGGTCAAATTTCTCTATATCTAGTGATGGATGTGCAGGACGGACCGTAGATCCATCCACGTTTCGTCAATGGGGGTCCGTGGTTTGTGATTGGGCGGTTATTTTAGTGGTATATGGGATTTTTCCGATTTTAATTAAATTGAAGTGGTATTATTTTGCCTTAATTTAGAACCCCTATATAAAACCTTTTAACCCCAAATTCACCCCACTTTAACTCATTCTTCCAATTCCCAAAAGAAAGATCCAAATCATCTTAAATATTCTCTCTCTAGAACTTGAAGAAGAAGAAAAGGATTGCACCTAGGGATTCAAGCTAAGGGTCAAGTTTCTCCATTGAAGATAGGAAATTGGACTTGAGGTATGGTGGTTTTAATCCATGGGTAGCTTTCACCCATGGAGCCCTCTCAAAATTCTCAATTTCAAATGATAGAATTCCCCAATAGCTAGGGTTTTCTTCATTCACCATGGGTTCTTTGATTTATTGATTTTTATGGTTTAATTATGTATAAGTATGCATGAATTGATTATCTACAATGTTTTTATTATGTTTGCCTTATGAACCGATGCAAACCCCCATATTTCTCCAAATTATGATCTCATAGGTTGGATTGTTGATTGTGAAAGAGGAGTTTTTATGATCTTATGTATAAATTGATATAATTACATGAATTTATGATGAACTCCCTATCTAATGCTTAAATTCTAGACTTGGTGATTAATATTGGCTTTGAACCTTGGAAGGGCAAAGTGTGAGTTATATGCATGATCTTATGAAACTTATGTAGATTTTATGAGGGCACTTTGAGAGTGAAGTGTTAATGATTATATTGGTGTTGTTGTGGGCGGATTGAAAGGTTATTCTCATGAACTCATAATGAACATGATGTGAAAGGTTCTCTCACATAATGAAGATTCTAAGGTGGAAAGGCTTTCTCACCTAAATGAATCTAAGAGCCATCCTAATGAAATCTTTTGGATTGATTGTCAAGGACATCCTTCCATAATACATGAATCAAGTTGTGACTTAACAAGTACTCCGTGGGATTAATGCTTAGCACCAAGTGGATATTGACATGAGATGGAAGCCCTCATGTTAGTTGAGGCCGGGTTTCTAGAAGCAATCTCTTGATATGGATGCCCTCACGTTAGTAGAGGCTGGGTATCTAGTAACAATATCCTTATCCATAAACTACATGCCCCCATAGGTTAGTTAGCTAGTGGATCCACATAAGCTAATAAAACATTGTTCTGCCTTAGGCAAGTAGGACACCCCTTTTTGGTGTGGTTAACACCAGGTGATTCTGTGGTGGCTAAGAGGGTATATAGGAAATGTCCAATTTCCTTATCCCATAGAGTTACTCTTGTTGACTTGGTAGAGCTTCAAATGTTATACTTTGATGTTATTTTGGGTATGGATTGGTTGCATGCATGTTACGCCTCTATTGATTTTAGAACTCGGGTTGTTAGATTCCAATTCCCAAATGAGCCTATCCTTAAGTGGAAGGGAGGAAATTCCATGCCTACAGGTCAATTTGTCTCTTGTCTAAAGCTGGGAAGATGATCTCAAAAGAGTGTATTTACCATCTTGTTAGGGTGAGGGATGTTGAATTTGAAACCCCTTCTCTTGAGTCAGTTCCGGTAGTTAATGAGTTCCCAGAAGTTTTCCCTGATGATTTACCCGGTATTCCTCCTGAGCGAGAAATACATTTTGGTATTGACCTTCTGTCGGATACGCAACCTATCTCTATCCCTCCTTATAAAATGGTTTTGGTGGAGTTAAAAGGGTTGAAAGAGGAATGAAAGGATTTGTTGGATAAGGGCTTCATCCGACGGAGTATCTCTCCATGGGGTGCTCCCGTGTTGTTTGTTAGAAAGAAGGATGGGTCTTTTTGAATGTGCATTGATTATCGTCAATTGAATAAAGTGACCATCAAGAATAAGTATCCTCTTCCAAGAATTGATGACTTGTTTGACCAACATTTAGGGCCTAACTATTTCTCTAAGATTGATCTTCGTTTGCGTTATCACCAATTGAGGGTAAGAAGGGATTATATTCCAAAGAAGGCCTTTAGAACCTGGTATGATCATTACGAGTTTATGGTAATGTCTTTTGGATTGACTAATGCTCCAGCGATGTTTATGGACTTGATAAATAGAGTGTTTAGGCAATACCTAGACATGTTTGAGATTGTATTTATTGATGATATTTTGATCTATTCAAGAAGTGAGAATGATCATGTGGACCATTTGAGAATTGTTTTGCAAGTTCTTAAGGACCAACAACTTTTTGCAAAGTTTAGCAAGTGTGAATTTTGGTTAAGGTCCATATCTTTCCTTGGTCATATTGTGTCAAGTAAGGGTATTGAGGTAGATCCGAAGAAGATGGATGCGGTTAAGAGTTGGCCTAGACCTCTAACTCCTTTCGACATTCGAAGCTTTTTGGGTTTGGCCGGTTACTATATGAGGTTTGTTGAGGGATTTTCCTCCATTGTTTCTCCATTGATGGACTTAACTCAAAAGAAGGCTAAATTTATGTGGTTGAAAGCTTGTGAGAAAAGTTTCCAAGAGTTGAAAGATAGACTTACTTCCGCTTCGGTGTTGACCTTGTCGGAAGGTACATATGGTTTTGTGGTGTATTGTGATACCTCTAGAGTTGGGTTGGGATGTGTACTTATGCAAAATGGTAAGGTGATTGCCTATGATTCAAGGAAAATTAAGATCCATGAGAAGAATTATCCTACCCATGACCTTGAGTTAGCAGCGGTTGTGTTTGCCTTGAAAATATGGAGGCATTATTTGTATGGGTCCATGTGGATGTTTTCATCGATCATAAGAGTCTACAATATGTGTTTAGTCAAAATGACTTGAATCTTCGCCAAAGAAGGTGGCTTGAATTATTGAAGGATTATGACATGAGTGTCCTTTATCACCCTGGTAAAGCTAATGTGGTAGGGGATGGTCTTAGTAGATTGTCAATGAGTAGTGTGGCTCATGTAAATGAAGAAAATAGAGAGTTGGTTTGTGATGTTCAAAGGTTGGCCCAACTAGGTGTTCAACTAGTGAATTCCACCAAGGGTGGTGTCATGGTCCATAATGGTTCCGAATCGTCCTTTAATTTGTGATAGATGTGAAGTCTAAACAGAGTCTTGATCTTATCTTGGTGGAGTAGAAAGAGTCGGTACTTGAGAAGTTCATTGAGGCTTTCTCCCAAGGGGGAGATAGGATACTAAGGTATCAAGGTAGGTTATGTGTTTGTAACGACTCATAAAATGGTAGGATGAACTAAAGCCTAATTGTGAGGGTCAACGTTAAGGTATGTATTAGAATCCATAGTTGAAAGACCTTTTTAGGTTTGTATTGAGGGTTGCAAGCGCAAGTGCCAAGCCAAGGGGGCAAGGCCTAAGCCAAAGGCCAAGGCTGCTCAACCTTGGCCAAGCACTGCCCCAAGTCCACGAGCCACTTCATGGACAGTGGTCTTGACCACAGTTCGTAGAAGTGTCCGTGAAGAAGACTTAGCTTAGTGGGAGGCAAGGCCTTGAGGCCAAGCTACTACCCCAAGTCCACGAGCCTCTTCACGACCAGTGGTCTTGACCACGGTCCGTAGAAGTGGTCGTGAAGATGCCTTAGCATCTAGGGGATTACCAAGGTGGAGAGGCACCCTGGTAAAGGGACCACTGGAACCACCACGAGCCGTGGTGCCCCTCATGACCAGTAAAGATGGGTGTGGTTCCTGACGGCGCTACCCAAGTTGGTTTTTTTTTTTAGGTAATTTTGTTTTAAGTTATTATTATGTGGGGGTTGATTTTAAATGGTTTATATCATAAATATATATAGTTTTAAGTCTTTAAACACTTAATTTACTCCTTTATTCAAAATACCCAAATCAAAACCCCAAAGTTCTTCTTCTCCCAAAATTCTCTCTTTAAGTCAAGGAAGAAGATGGGAGCTATTGAAGCTAGGGTTTGTGGATTCAAGGTGTTTCTTCCTCAAATTTCATGGGGAATCAATAGCAAGGTATGCCAGTCTTCATCCTTGTCTAACTTTTCATTGAAGAAGCCAATTCAAAGGTGATTTCAAGTTATGAAAAACCTTGGGTTTTATTCAATCTCATTGGTTCTTTCACCAAACATTTTCAAATGGTTATTAATGACATATTATGATTGTATTAGTGTTTAATTGGTGATTTATGATGGAAATACTCTATGAACCCATGAATTCTCTCAATTCCTAAATTGTGCCTTTATGAAGTGGGTTTGATGACTATGAAAGCTTATGAATGGAATATGTCTAAATTGCTTTGGGTTATAGAATTGTGTCATTATCTATGCCTTAATTGTAGTAAATTGTTTGTATGTTGATGATTTGAGATTCATGGCCTTGAAGGGCAAGTTATGACTAAATTACATATTGAAGTAGAATTGTGCTTGATCTATTGATCCACTTGAAAGGTGGATGTATTTACTTACTATGTATATTGTGGTATTGAATTGATGGCTATCTTCCTTGTACCTCTATATATGAAGGATCTATGTATGATCATGATGTAAAGTATATGTGTGTGATTTTAATTAATGTATAATGATCATGATTAGAATGTAATTGTGTTATTGATTGAAAGCATATTCTCAATTGACACACATGAATGGTGATGATGGAATGTGAAGGGTTTTCTTCTATGAATTGTATATCTTGAATTGGTAGGCTTATGCATCATATTCTTGTATAAATGAATGTAAAGGTGATTGTGATATCTTGAATTGGTAGGCTTAGGCATCCTCTTCTCGCATAATGAATGTATCTTGACTTAATGTCTTGAATTGGTAGACCTAATGTTGGTGGCCTTTCATGAATGAATGAATGATAAAGTATTCTAGGCTAAACCTTGGATCGGTAGACCTAATAGTGGTGGCCCTTCATGAAGAGTCTAGGAACTAATGAAATGGTAAAACCTTGTAATGGTAGACCTAATGTTGCTGGCTCTTTCATGTGTGAAATGATGAACCTTGTATCGGTAGACCTAATGTTGGTGGCCCTTCTTGGAAAGTCGATGAGCTATCCTTAATATACCTTGAATCGGTAGACCTAATGGTGGTGCCCCTTCTTTGTATAATGTACCTTGGGTTGGTAGGCCTAATGTTGGTGGCCCTCTCAAGTACAATAATGTTGATGAAAATAAAAGACTCTATAGGAATTGAGGCTAAGCACCGAGAGGATATTCTTATATGGAAGTTCTCCCTACGTTAGGCCGGATTTCAATAAACATCTTTCATATCCCATAACTATGTGCCCACAGAGGATATTAGCTAGTGGATTTCATTCAAGCTAAAATGTTACTAGTTCTACCTTAGGCAAGTAGAACACCTTTTTACGGTGTGGGGTCATACTACATCGGATCCCATGATTTAACTCTCATGGTCTATGTTGGTTAATGCCTATTCTTATCATCTGAGATGTGCATTATAGTTTGTTCATGAGTTCTATGAAGTGTGGGTGGTAGTATGAGAATCTATCCATACATTGCACGAGTTGGCTTTGAGAGTGTCATAAGGAGTTCTCTAAGTATTAATGGCTAATGTATGAATGTACTATTATGATAAAGTTAATGATAATGATGATATAATGTCTAATGAATAAAGGTGCTCTAAATAAAGCTAATGAAGATTGTTGGCTTATATACTTAAATGAAATGATGCATGCTCTACTTGGATTGTATTATGAGTTACTTCCTTGTTTTAATGTATTGAGTATGAATGTGTATTGTCTATGGTGACTTCAAATGAGTACTTAGTGTGAGTAGTATTATGGGATGCTGCTCATACATTGCACAAGTATGACTTAGGGTTGCCTTGGATGATGGTCCTTATGTGATGATATGGCTTAGGTAATGTTTATGTCTCTTATGTATGAGTATTGTATGAAGATGGAATGGTTGAATGATAAATTCACTTTTGGTGACATTAATGTGGTACCTTCGTGTGGATGGTAGTATGAGACGCTATCCATACATTGCACAAGGTATATCATGAGGGTTACTTGGAGTGAAGGCTTAATGTGAAGGTCAAAGTTTATATGATGATTATGTCTTGAATGTGAAAAATGACTTGTATGTTGGTTTTGTTTGAATATTATGCCTCTTATGTTCATTTCATGAAGTTTTGCCAAAATGGCATAAAAGCATGACTTTCAAATAAATGCCCATTTTAAGCATGGTTTTTGCATGGCTTCCATACTTAGTACTTAACTGTGCTAACCCATATTTCTCCATTTTTATCAAAGTGTAGGGTTTGGAGATAATGGTGTTCTATGCTTCATGAATAGGTTTCTAAGGAGCTTGGAGATGAAGACTTGGTGAGTCCTTATAGTTTTGAGGACAAAATCAAGGGGATAGCCTTGGGTCGTGACAAACATGGTATCAGTGTACAAGATTTTAGAATGGTTTTAGGATGTCTCAAACCACATCTATTAGAGTCTTGTTCATAATGTGAAGCACGCCACATTATGAATATGAGGCTATTAGGTGTTAAGAAAGTCTCACTTCTTCATTCTTCAAGTCATGCCATAGAGGTTAACTCTATAATGTCTCTCTCTTATTCCTTATCCGATGGTCTTTAGGGTATGACCACTTGAAATGAGTATGTTAGAAGGTGTGAGGGAGGAAGGTTGGTTGTGATGCAAACTACGGCTATGTGACTTGATAGAGTTGAGATGATAGTTTGTGGTGTGACTTTAGTATGAATGGGTTGCTTTATGGTTATGTGTGTTGTTGGTAGAACCCGACTTAGTCATGATGAGTTTTGAGGTATGTTGAAAGAGTTGATAAAATGTGGTGTTTTAGAAATGCCTAAGTGTGATGAGTGTGAAGGTTTAGTGATGTTTTGCTACGACCTTAGAATGGAAAAAAGTGAAGTTAAAAGAGCTTATATAGGCTTACTCCCAAGTGGGGGATAATGTGCTTAGATGACAAGGTCATTGAGTGTCTTTGATGTTCATAAGTTAGGCTTGCTTGATGTTCTCACCTTAAGAGGTGTAGTGAGTTTGAGGAGTTTAGACCCGGTGTGGTAAACTCATATGAGACCTTGGGTGGTATTGGTAAGGTTGTTTGTGAGAAAGAGTTGCTTAATGAGGACCTTCCTAGTTTAAAAGCACCGGTAGGTTGATAGTTTCTTATGGTTGTGAATGTCTTGTTAAGGTTCCTTAGTTGGGTTTAACTCCTAAGTGGGGGATAGTATGTTAAATAGTAAGGTTGTTGAGAGTTCCAATATCCGTACCTCTTTCTTTATATGCCTATTCAAGCCTAAGACAAAGAGTTCCTTTTTGGCTTGTTTCATGTTTTTGGAGTCATGTGTGATATGGTGTTCCCATGGTCTCCTTATGTTATGCATGTTCTTAATGAGTTTATGTTTGAATGAGAAAATGAGTTTTCATGAATTAAGTTCCTCTTGTTGATGTGCATATAGTATGAGTTGTCTATATGCTTCATGAGGTTAAATGTTGAACGTGCCTAAATGTGCTTTGATGAAGAAATTGCATAATGTGCCTAATGATGCTATGATAAGCATGATATGTGTTGGAGAGGGAAATTTCTCCAATGAAATGAGAAATGTCGATGTTTTTGTGTATAATGAGTTTGTAGATGTAGTTCCTACTTTCTTGTGTTGCATTGAGCTTATTGATGTGGAGTTGATGTGTCCTCCTATGATTTTGTGCATTGTTTATGATGTTGCATGCATGATGGGCTGCTAGTCTTGAGTCGTTATCCCTTAATGTGTTTAAAGTGTCATCCGAGGACGAATGTTCCTAAGGGGGGGATAATGTAACGACTCAGAAAATGGTAGGATGAACTAGAGCCGAATTGTGAGGGTCAACGTCAAGGTACGTGTTAGAATCCATAGTTGAAAGACCTTTTTAGGTTTGTATTGAGGGTTGCAAGGGCAAGTGCCAAGCCAAGGGGGCAAGGCCTAGGCTGTAAGATCCCGTACTTTTTCTCTAATCGTGCATAATATATGTAGCGTAGTATGGCATGGTTATATGAGGTGTATATGAATTTGTATCATACATTGGAGATTAAGATTTCAAGTAGGTGGTAATATCAAGGAACTAAACTAAAGTTTTAGGTCAAAGGGACCCCTCAAACAAAGTTCATGATAAAAGAAATGGCTCGGGTAGAACTTCACCCGTTTGAAAGGTTTAACTTGTCCCATACCTTGTGGATAAGCCTATGAGTGTAAAACATGCTAAGAATAGTGTGTTATGAGGTATTATAATAGCACAAGGGTCATATGTTAAGTTTGGAAGTCAAAAAAATTAGTGAAACTAAAGTCGGCAAAAGTTATTGAAGTTTCTCTAATAATATTTTCTTAACTTTAGGTCAAATGTCTTGGATGTTTTCTCCCAATATACAAAGAGTTAGAAGGACTATCACCCATTAAATTGAAGGCTTACGAGTCTAGTTTGCAACGCACAAAACCCCGTATCCAACCGATATCAGAGTAAAAAGTTATGAGGGTTTTTCTACGGGCTGCCAGGGTAGAATCTGGGTCGGGTTAAAAAATATGGTATGTCGGCTTACTCAATGTTTTAAGCCATGAAAACATTTCATTTTACTTCCAAACCAAAAATAAAGCTTAAGAGAAAGTTTCTATGGAGTACTTGCATGATGAAGGTTAGTTTTCGACCATTTCTACCATTAAAGATTTCCCCCGTGCCTAGAAACGTGATCTTTACACGTGGTAAACGTTTTCCCCTTCTATTAGCTGTGCTTGGAGCAAGGCTTTGAAGATATATATTTGTAGTTATTAGTGTTTCTTCAAGGTTTACACTTGGTTAACTAAGGTAATCATCTCGGGACTCTTTTATGATTATTTTTATGAAGTTCTACGGACATTTCGTCAAGTTGAGGCCATTTGGCAAATCTGCCAATTTAAAAAATTATGAACTGTTTATAGGTGTGTACCAGCTGTGTATATATAGTATTTGCGAAGTTTAGGACGTAAGGAACAACTTTTGTGAAGAAGCTACGGTCATTCGAGCGTTCATTTAAAAGGTATGTTAAGGCGAAGCTACGCCCCTCATTGTAGCACCACTCCTGGGAAATTCCTAAAACGCCGAATGTGATTTTTTTCTATTCTCTTGATAGAATGACCTTCAGTGAAAGGCATTGGGATTTCAATTGAATTATTTTTATGTTTATGTTATTTTGATATTTCACTCGTTCGGATAAATAGAGTGTTCGACATCTACACGACATTTTATCAGTTTCCTTGATTATATGTCCGCACGTATGAATTCGTATTCTTCCTTGGGTGATGTGAATTAAAGTGTCACGCGAGACCCTTACTACTTGTGACCAGCCCTCTTTCTCCACTAAGGTTATTATTAAAGAAAACCTTTAAAGTAGCTCACGACCTTCAAAACTCTCAAATATAATTTAAATGTAAACTATTAGAACACTTGGTTTTGGAAATATTTCTTTTATAAATTATCTAGGAACCAAGTTAGGAACTAAGTAAGTCACCTTAAACTTGTTATGAATATCAACAAGGTTAGGTTATCCTTTTAAAATTCGAGTTAACTTTTCAAGCTTATTTGGAAGAACATATCAAGTTCCATGAGATTGTTATATGTTATACGAAAGTTGTTATGGGGTTATGAAAACAAGACTACAAATCGGCCAGGAATGGCAACATGACAACAGTAACTCATATGTGTTATAAATCCATGACATGACATGCTATGCATTCTACTCTCGAGCTATAATTGGGAGGTATGGGGCCTATTGCCTATATTTATAAATATGAGACACAGATGGCCACAAGTGGGTGAATATGATGCTGGTTCGCTACTGGAAAGCACCACCATTGCTAGTATTTGGTTGGGTATGTCATGCATTTGCATCTATATATATATATATATATATGTGTGTGTGTGTGTGTATCACGACATATGATTATACGATCATACCATGCATATTAAGTAGTAGGGGGCTAAAGGTCAGCCATAGAGATTATTTGGGTTTCAGTTTCAGGTGGTATCTCTATTTCCCTTTTTACAGTAAATGTTTATGATTTTACTTTTCGCTTTATATACTAGTACATTTTTATTTGTACTGACGTCCATTTGCCTGGGGATGCTGCTTTTTGTTTTGTGTGAGAAAATACAGGCATGGACTCTAATCAACCCACACGCTAGGATTCAGGTTCAGCTGTGAGTTGGTAAGCTCCATCTTATCCTGGGGCTATTAGAGGATGTTTACTTTTGTTGTACAAATTGGTATAGTCGGGGCCTTGTCCCAACAATGCTTATGTCACTCATAGAGGCTATTGTGGACACAATATTCTGGGTTTTCTTTTTGTATATTTTAACCTCCAGCCAATAGTCTTGGCATGTAAATATAGGTGTGTGTGTAAGTATGTATGTTTTCGGTTATGGCCTCGTCGGCTAGATAGTACATCTTTATTTTTTTTGGTTTGTCGATCATTGTTTGTATGGCTATTCTCTTTCAGATCATGACCTCTGGGTCGAGGTTTCAATTTTTAGAGGTTATGCTGCCCAATATTTTTGCCTCACAAGTTTAGTTTAGTATGTTTCAGTGGGTAACTCGATGTATTAGGGTATCGAGTGCCAGTTACGCCTCCTATTTCGGGGCGTGACAAACTTGGTATCATAGCAGGTCGTATCCTAGGGGGGTCCACAAGCCGTGTATAATAGAGTATTATTTATGGGTGTGTTGTGCACCACACTTTTAATCAAGAGGCTACAATGCATTTAGGAATGGTTTCATTTCATTAAATTGATAGATCGTGCTATAGTGCAAAAGTATAAGAACGTTTGAAATCTAAGTCGTGCTTTATATTTCTTATCTAACAGGCTACGCTCATTTCAAATATGGCAGATCGAGAAATAGGTATGGATCCAAGGAAAGGTACTAGCCGTTCCCCACCAGGTCAAAGAGATAGATTTTCCTCGGAGGCACATGGTGGATCTCCAGTACCCCTAGTACTAGCCTCCCCAGCATCTATTGAAGCCTGAGGAATGCAGTACCCCCAGCCTCACCAGTTCCATTAGTACCTGAGGAAGCTACGGACACAAGACCTCCAGTACCTATTGTTTCTCCACCAGAGATCTCTGGGCAGCAGGGGATAAGAGAGGTAGTTCAGTTGCTGACTAGGATGGTTTCTATTCATGAGTAACAATTGGAGTCAGGAGTAGATATTTAGAGAGACCGATAAGAAAGTTCAAAGGTACGAGAGTTTCTTCATTTGGCCCTTCCATTAGTTACATGATCTAGTCTTACTGAGGATCCCCAGGACTTTATAGACCACATATATATAGTATTGTGGGTGATGCATGCCTCCGTCACAGAGGCTGTGGAGTTGGCTTCTTTTCGGCTACATGATGTAGCCATCCTTTAGTATGAGGCATGAGAGAGATCTAGAGGACCTGATGCTCCGCCAGCAAAGTGGGAGGACTTCTCTGAGGCCTTCCTTGCCCACTATTTGCCATGGGAAGTTTGAGAGGCCCATCTTGACCAGTTTATCAATCTGAAGCAAGGAACCATGAGTGTGAGGGATTATAGCCACAGGTTTAATTCTTTGGCAAGATATGCATAAGATATTGTATGTACCATGAAAGCCAGAGTTCATCGTTATGTTGATGGTTTGGCAGATCATATGATCATAGATTGTAGGGTAGCATCCTTATCAAATGATGTAGATATTTCCCACATATAGGCTTTCGCTCAGACTATAGAGGACCTTTCTAAATGGATTAGTGATATCCGCAGGGATAAGGAGAAGAGTAAGAGGGCCCGTACTATGGGTCTTATAGAGAGCCACATGGTGATTTTAGGCCCTCTTTCCATCGATATCCACCTCAGCCAGCGGGTAGTGTCTCACCATAGGTGCAGGTACCATGGTTTGATCGTTATAGTCAGTCAGGACCAGGTCAGAGCTCAGGCCAGCCTGAAGGTCGTCGACAGGATCATTCCGTATAGGTAAGACATCCCACTCCTTATTGTACACAGTGCGGTAAGCCGCACACTGGGAAGTGTAGATAGGGTTCAGGTGCATGTTATCATTGTGGGGAGACATGACATTTTATTAGTCGGTGCTCGAGGGTGAGTAGAGGTGATCTATCTCAGCCTTCAGGATCCACAACAACATCTTCACCCTCAGTTTGTGCCCCATGACCAGGACCACAGTCTACTCAGGGTTGTGGTAGAGGGAGAGGTGAAGGTGATACAGGTTTGAGTGGTGGTCAGAATCGCTTTTATGCACTCACACGACGATAGGATTCAGAGGTATCTCCTGATATTGTTACAGGTTTATTGATGATATCTTCTCAAGTTGTTTACGCATTGATAGACCCTGACTCTACATTTTGATATATCACTCCATTTATTGCTAGTAAGATTGATATGAAATCTGAGTTGTTGCCATAACCAGTTGAGGTGTCTACACCGGTTGGCGATTCTATTTTAGCTAGTTGTGTCTATCGAGGTTGTACGATATTAATTAATGATCGTCCGACCTCCACTGATTTAGTTTAGTCGATTATGCTAGATTTTGATGTTATCATGGGTATGGATTGGTTGGCAGCTTGCTATGCTAATATTGATTGTCGTGAAAAGTTAGTCCGATTTTACTTTCCAGAGAGCCAGTCCTTGAGTGGAAGGGTAATGCAGTCACACCTAAGGGTAAGTTTGTTTCATACCTTAGGGTTCAGAAGTTGATTGCTAAAGGTTGCATATACCATATGGTTCATGTACAAGATATTGATAAGGAGCCCATGGCTCTTCAGTCAATTCCTATCGTGAATGAATTTCCAATGGTATTCCTTGATGATCTTCCAGGAATTCCCCAAGAAAGGGAAATTGATATCGCTATAGACTTGCTTTCTAATATGCAACCTATATCAATTTTTCCCTATAGAATGGCACCTGCAGAACTAAGAGAATTGAAGGAACAACTGAAGGACTTGCTTGATAAAGGCATTATCAAGCCAAGTACTTCCCCATGGGGTGCCCCAGTGCTCTTTGTTCGAAATAAAGATAGATCTTTGCGGATGTGTATTGACTATAGACAACTAAATAAAGTCACTATAAAGAATAAATATCCTCTTCCATGGATTGATGACTTATTCGATCAGTTACAAGGTGCCAAATGCTTTTCCAAGATTGACTTGCGGTCTAGTTACCATCAGTTGCGAGTCAGGGAAGTTGATATCCCAAAAACAACATTTAAGACGAGGTATGGCCATTTTGAGTTCCTTGTCATGTCTTTTGGGCTTACAAATGCCCTAGCAAATTTTATGGATCTTATGAATCGGGTCTTCAAACCATTCTTGGATGAATTTGTGATTGTGTTTATTGATGATATTCTTATATATTCACGGTCGAAAGCAGAGCATGCAGACCACTTGTGAGTTGTATTGCAGACTCTCCAAGATTGTAGGTTATATGCTAAATTCTGTAAATGTGATTTTTGGCTTACCTTAGTAGCTTTTCTTGGTCATGTTATTACAAGTGAGGGTATTAAGGTTGATTGACAAAAGATTGAAGTAGTGATGACTTGGTTGAAGCCCTTGAATGCGACGGAGGTTCGCAACTTTTTAGGCTTAGCGGGGTATTACCGAAGGTTTGTGGAGGGATTCTCTTCTATTTCTACACCACTGACAAAATTGACACATAAGGCAATGAAGTTTCAGTGGACTGAGGCATGCGAGCAGAGCTTTCATGAACTAAAAAAAGGCTTACCACTGCACCAGTCCTAACTCTTCCAGATGGTAATGAGGGCTATGTTGTTTATTGTGATGCCTCAAGAATTGTCCTAGGTTGTGTTCTTATGCAGCATGGTAAAGTTATTGCATACGCCTTTAGATAATTGCAGAAGCATGAGTAGAATTATCCTACACATGATCTTGAGTTGGCTGCAGTTGTCTTTGCCCTAAAAATTTGCTGACATTATCTATACGAGGTTCATATAGATATGTTCACCGATCACCAGAGCCTTTAGTATTTACTTAAGCAGAGGTAGTTGAACCTACGACAAAAGAGATGGCTAGAATTATTAAAGGACTACAATGCTGACATTTTATATCATCCCGACAAAGCTATGTTGTTGCTGATGCGCTCAGCCGAAAGTCCATAGGTAGTCTAAGTTATGTTGAAACTGATAAGGCTGGAATAACAAAAGACATATGCCAGCTAGTTAATTTGCAAGTACGCTTGGTAGATGCAGGACGCGGAGGTGTTGCCGTTAAGAATATGGCAGAATCTTCCTTTCTAACTGAAGTGAAAAGGCGGCAACATGAAGATACTGAGCTTAGGAAATTGAGGGAAAAGATTCCATAGCAGCAACAACCCTTATTTGAGCTAACTAGAGGTGGAGTCCTTAGATACCAGGGTCGCTTATATGTACTGACAGTTGGGAAGCTCCGTACAAATATTCTTTCAGAGGCCCATTATTCTAGATATGCATCTCACCCTGGAGCGACGAAGATGTATCAGGACCTTCGATAGATCTATGGTTGGAATGGCATGAAAAAAGATATTGCGAAGATGGTAGCTGAATGTCCTAACTGTCAACAAGTTAAAGCAGAGCATCAGAGGCCTGGAGGCCTAACCCAGTATATTGAGCTTCTGTTATGGAAATGGGATATGATAAATATGGACTTCATCACTGGTTTGCCTCTCACTCCATGAAGGTTTGATTCTATTTGGGTTATTATCGATAGGTTGACAAAATCTGCTCATTTCTTGCCAGTTAGGACGACATATTCAGCTGAAGATTATGCTAGGCTTTACATTCAAGAGATTGTTCGCCTTCACAGAGTTCCATTATCTATTATCTTAGATCGAGGAGCTTAATTTACAATATATTTTTGGAGATTGTTTGAGAAAGGTCTAGGCACTCAGGTAAATCTTAGCACCGCTTTTCATCCACAAATTGATGGATAGGCAGACCATACTATTCAGACGGTTGAGGATATGTTACGTGCTTCTGTGTTGGATTTTAAAGGAAGTTGGGATCAACATCTACCTCTTATCGAGTTCGCTTATAATAACATTTTTTAACCTAGTATTTAGATGGCCCTTTATGAAGCACTTTACGGGCGGAAGTGTAGGTCCCCAATCGGTTGGTTTGAGCTCGGGGAAGCAGATTTGCTAGGTCCTAATCTAGTCCAATAAGCAATTGAAAAGGTTTAGCTTATTAGATATCGGCTTCATACAACACAGTGTCGACAGAAGTCTTATGCAGATGTTCACTGACGGAACTTAGAGTTCGAGGTAGAAGATTGGGGGTTTTCTTGAAAGTATCACCTATGAAGGGCATCATGTGATTTAGAAAGAAAGGAAAGCTCAGTCCTAGGTACGTTGGACCGTATAAGATTATTTTGAAGATCGGTGTGGTGGCATACGAGCTTGATGTGCCTTCAAAATTGGAAGCAGTTCATCCTGTATTTCATGTTTCTATGTTGCGGAAGTGCATTGGCGATCCTTCACGTATTATGCCCATTGAAAATATTTGTATTGCTGAGGATTTATCTTATACAGAAGTACCAATAGCGATTTTAGATCGGCAAGTAAGAAAGCTTCGAAATAAAGATGTAGCTTCTGTGAAAGTGTTATGGAGAAATAACTTGGGAAGCGAAAGAGGAAATGAGGAAGGAGTACCCCCAACTGTTTACGACTTAAGGTGAGTCATATTTCGATTATTGGAAATTATTTCTTCACAACAACTCAGTTATATTTTAAGTAGCTTGAAGGTGAAATTTATGTCTTCTTACGAGATAGCTATGCAAAGCTTAGTAGTTAAAATTTTCAGAATTTGACTTCAGGATTGCGACTGTAACAAATATAGACTCACAAATAAAGTACTGTGAGAAAAAAAGAAAATACAGCCAAGGATTTGTTTAGATCCATTCGCGGGCGAATGCTCATAAGGGGGGGAGAATGTAAGATCCCGTACTTTTTCTCTAATCGTGCATAATATATGTGGCGTAGTATGGCATGGTTATATGAGGTGTATATGACTTTGTATTGTACATTAGAGATTAAGATTTCAAGTAGGTGCCAATATCAAGGAACTAGACTAAAGTTTTAGGTCAAAGGGACCCCTCAAACAAAGTTCATGATAAAAGAAATGGCTTGGGTAGAACTTCGCCCGTTTGAAAGGTCTAACTTGTCCCATACCTTGTGGATAAGCCTATGAGTGTAAAAAATGCTAAGAATAGTGTGTTATGAGGTATTATAATAGCACAAGGGTCGTATGTTAAGTTTGGAAGTCAAAAAAATTAGTGAAACTAAAGTCAGCAAAAGTTATCGAAGTTTCTCTAATAATATTTTCTTAACTTTGGATCAAATGTCTTGGATGTTTTATCCCAATATACAAAGAGTTAGAAGGCCTATCACCCATTAAATCGAAGGCCTATGAGTCTAGTTTGCAACACACAAAACCTCGTATCCAACCGACATCGGAGTAAAAAGTTATGAGGGCTTTGCTATGGACTGCCAGGGCAGAATCCGGGTCGGGTAAAAAAATGTGGTATGTCGGCTTACTCAATGTTTTAAGCCATGAAAACATTTCATTTTACTTCCAAACCAGAAATAAAGCTTAAGAGAAGGTTCGTATGTAGTACTTGCATGATAAAGGTCAGATTTCGATGATTTCTACCATTAAAGATTGCCCCTGTGCCTAGAAACATTATCTTTACACATGGTAATCGTTTTACCCTTCTATTAACTGCGTTTGGAGCAAGTTTTTAAAGATATAAATTTGTAGTTATTGGTGTTTCTTCAAGGTTTACACTTGGTTAACTAAGGTAATCATCTCGGGAATCTTTTATGATTGTTTTTATGAAGTTCTACGGACATTTCATCAAGTTGAGGCCATTTGGCAAATCTGCCCATTTAAGAACAATTATGAACTGTTTATAGGTGTGTACCAGCTGTGTATATATAGTGTTTGTGAAGTTTAGAACGTAAGGAACAATTTTCGTGAATAAGCTACGACCATTGGAGTGTTAATTTAAAAGGTATGTTAAGACGAAGCTACGTCCCTCATTTTAGCACCACTCTTGAAAGATTCCTAAAACGCCGAATGTGATATTTCCCTATTCTCTTGCTAGAAACACATTTAGTGAAAGGCATTGGTATCTTAGCTGAATTATTTTCATGATTCTGTTATTTTGATATTTTGCTCGTTTGGATAAATAGAGAGTTCGACATCTACACGTCATTTTATCAGTTTCCTTGATTATATGTCCGCACGTATGAATTTGTATTCTTCCTAAGGTGATGTGAATTAAAATGTCACGCGAGACCCTTACTACTTGTGACCAACCCTTTTTCTGCACTAAGGTTATTATTAAAGAAAAACTTTAAAGTAGCTCACGACCTTCAAAAATCTCAAATATAATTTAAATGTAAACTATTAGACCACTTGGTGTTTGAATTATTTCTTTTATAAATTATCTAGGAACCAAGTTAGGAACTAAGTAAGTTACCTTAAACTTGTTATGAATATCAACAAGGTTAGGTTATTCGAGTTAACTTTTCAAGCTTATTTGGAAGAACATATCAAGTTCCATGAGATTGTTATATGTTATACGAAAGTTATTATGGGGTTATGAGAACAAGACTATAAACGGGCCAAGATTGGCAACATGACAACAATAACTCATAGGTGTTATAAATCCATGACATGACATGCTATGCATTCTACTCTCGAGCTGTAATCGGGAGGTATGGGGCCTATTGCCTATATTTATATGAATGAGACATAGATGGCCAGAAGTGGGTGAATATAATGCCGGTTCGCTACCTAAAAGCACCACCATTGCTAGCATTTGGTTGGGTATGTCATGCATTTGCATCTATATATATATATATATATATATATGTAAATATATCACGGCATACGATTATACGAGCATACCATGCATGTTTAAGTAGTAGGGGGCTAAAGGTCAACCATAGAGATTATTTGGGTTTCAGTTTCAGGTGGTATCTCTATTTCCCTTTTACAGTAAATGTTTATGATTTTACTTTTTGCTTTATATACCAGTACATTTTTATTCATACTGACGTCCCTTTGCCTGGGGATGCTGCTTTTTGTTTTGTGCGACAGGTATAGGCAGGGACTCTAATCGACTCACCCGCTAGGATTCAGGTTCAGCTGTGAGTTGGTAAGCTCCATCTTATCTTGGGGCTATTAGGGGAAATTTAGTTTTGTTGTACAGTTTGGGTATAGTCGGGGCTTTGTCCCAACAGTACTTATGTCAGTCATAGAGGCTATTGTGGACACAATATTCTGGGTTTTCTTTTTGTATGTTTCAACCTCCAGCCAATAGTCTTGGTATGCATATATAAGTGTGTGTGTAAGTAGGTATGTTTTGGTTGTGGCCTCGTCAGCTAGATAGTACATCTTTATTTTGTTTTCAATTTGTCTACCATTGTTTGTATGGTTATTCTCTTTCTGGTCATGACCTCTGGGTCCAGGCTTCACTTTTTAAAGGTTGTGCTGCCCAATCTTTTTTCCTCACAAGTTTGGTTTAGCTAGTATGTTTCAGTGGGTAACTCGATGTATTAGGTTATCAAGTGCCAGTTACGCCCCCTATTTTGGGGCGTGACATAGGCCAAAGGCCAAGGCTTCTCAACCTTGGCCAAGCACTGTCCCAAGTCCATGAGCCACTTCACGGCCAGTGGTCTTGACCACGGTCTGTAGAAGTGGACGTGAAGAAGACTTAGCTTAGTGGTAGGCAAGGCCTTGAGGCCAAGATACTGCCCCAACTCCATGAGACACTTCACGGCTAATGGTCTTGACCACGGTTCGTAGAAGTGGTCGTGAATATGCCTTAGTATCTAGGGGATTAGCAAGGTGGAGAGGCACCCTGGTCAAGGGACCACAGGCACCACCACTAGCCATGGTGCCCCTCATGACCCATGAAGATGGGCGTGGTCCCTGACGGCGCTGCCCAAGTTGGATTTTTTTTTAGGTAATTTCTTTTTAAGTTATTATTAAGTGGAGTTGATTTTATATGGTTTATATCATAAATATATATATAGTTTTAAGTCTTTAAACACTTCATTTACTCCTTTATTCAAAACACCCAAATCAAAATGCCAAAGTTCTTCTTCTCCCAAAAATTCTCTCTCTAAATCAAGGAAGAAGAAGGGAGCCATTGAAGCTAGGGTTTGTGGATTCAAGGTGTTTCTTCCTCAAATTTCATGGGGAATCAATAGCAAGGTATGGTAGTCTTCATCCTTGTCTAACTTTTCATTGAAGGAGCCAATTCAAAGGTGATTTCAAGTTATGAAAAACGTAGGGTTTTACTCAATCTCATGGTTTCTTTCACCAAACATTTTCAAATGGTTATTAATGACATATTATGATTGTATTAGTGTTTAATTGGTGATTTATGATGAAAATACTCTATGAACCCATGAATTCTCTCAATTCCTAAATTGTGCCTTTATGAAATGGGTTTGATGATTATGAAAGCTAATGAATGGAATATGTCTAAATTGCTTTGGGTTATAGAATTGTATCATTATCTATGCCTTAATTGTAGTAAATTTTTTGTATGTTGGTGATTTGAGATTCATGGCCTTGAAGGGCAAGTTATGACTAAATTACATATTGAAGTAGAATTGTGCTTGATCTATTGATCCACTTGAAAGGTGGAGGTGTTTACTTACTATGTATATTGTAGTATTGAATTGATGGATATCTTCCTTGTACCTCTATATATGAAGATCTATGTATGATCATGATGTAAAGTATATGTGTGTAATTTCAATGAATATATAATGATCATGATTAGAATGTAATTGTGTTATTGATTGAAAGCATATTCTCAATTGACACACATGAATGATGATGATGGAATGTGAAGGGTTTTCTTCTATGAATTGTATATCTTGAATTGGTAGGCTATGCATTCTATTCTTGTATAAATGAATGTAAAGGTGATTTTGATATCTTGAATTGGTAGGCTTAGGCATCCTCTTCTTGTATAATGAATGTATCTTGACTCAATGTCTTTAATTAGTAGACCTAATGTTCGTAGCCTTTCATGAATGAATGAATGATAAAGTACTCTAGGCTAAACCTTGGATCGGTAGACCTAATGGTGGTTGCCCTTTATGAGGAGTCTAGAAACTAATGAAATGGTAAAAACTTGAAACGGTAGACCTAATGTTAGTGGCCCTTTCACGTGTGAAATGATGAACCTTGTATCGGTAGACCTAATATTGGTGGCCCTTCTTGGAAAGTCAATGAGCTATCCTTAATGTACCTTGAATCGGTACACCTAATGGTGGTGTCCCTTTCTTGTGTAATGTACCTTGGGTTGGTAGGCCTAATGTTGGTCGCCCTATCAAGTACAATAATGTAGATGAAAATGAAAGACTCTATGGGAATTGAGGCTAAGCACCTAGAGGAAATGGTTAGATGGAAGTTCTCCCTATGTTAGGCTGAATTTAAATGAACATCTTTCATATCCCATAACTATGTTCCCACATAGGATATTAGTTAGTGGATTTCATCCAAAGCTAAAATGTTACTAGTTCTACCTTAGGCAAGTAGAACACCTTTTTACGGTGTGGGGTCATACGACACCGGCTTCCATGATTTAACTCTCATGGTCTATGTCGGTTAATGCCTATTCCCATCATGTGAGGTGTGCATTATGGTTTTGTGATGAGTTCTATGAAGTGTGGGTGATAGTATGGGATGCTATCTATACATTGTACGAGTAGACTTTGTGAGGGTCATAGTGAGTTCTCTAAGTCTTAATGGTTATTGTATGAATGCCCTCTTATGATAAAGTTAATGAGGATGATGATCTAATGTCTAATGAATGAAGGTTCTCTAAATGAAACTAATGAAAAATGTTGACTTATATACTTAAATGTAATTATGCATGCTATACTTGGATTGTATTATGAGTTACTTCTTTGTCTTGATGTAGTGAGTATGAATGTGCATTGTCTATGGTGACTTCAAAGGAGTACTTAGTGTGAGTAGTAGTATGGGATGCTACTCATACATTATACAAGTATGACTTAGGGTTGCCTTAGATGATGGTCCTTATGTGATGACCTGACTTAGGTAATGTTTATGTCTCTTATGTATGAGTATTGTATGAAGATTAAAAGTTTGAATGGTAAATTCACTTTTGGTGACTTTAATGTGGTACCTTGGTGTGGATGGTGGTATGGGACGCTATCCATACATTGCCCTAGGTATAACATGAGGGTTACTTGGAGTGAAGGCTTAATGTGATGGTCAAAGTTTGTATGATGATTATGTCTTGAATGTGAGAAATGACTTGTATGTTGGTTGTGTTTGAATATTATGACTCTTATGTTCATTTCAGTAAGTTTTACCAAAATGGCATAAAAGCATGACTTTCAAATAGATGTCCGTTTTAAGCATGGTTTTTGCATGGTTTCCATACTTAGTACTTAATTGTGCTAACCCACATTTCTCCATTTTTACCAAAGTGTAGGGTTTTGAGATATTGGTGTTCTATGCTTGAAGAATAGGTTTCTAAGGAGCTTGGAGATGAAGACTTGGTGAGTCCTCATAGTTTTGAGGACAAAATCCACTATGTGCCCTTTATGTCTTTTAGTTTATGATAAACTTTTTGTATGAGCTAAGTCCCAATGTTGTATTCAAAGTATTAGATGGTTTGAGACAAAGTCTAGAAAGTCTTCTGCTTGCCTTTTAATGAAAATGTATTCGATTGTGAAGGAAAGTTTTAATTCGTCTCTATTTTTCTATGTTCTTATGCTCAAGAATGCTATGAGTCTTGTATGAGGCCCCTTCGGGGTCAAGTACGCCGTGTCACATCTAGGGGGTAGCCTTGGGTCGTGACAGTGTTCCAAATATTGACGGCTTGAGAAAGCAAATTCTAGAAGAAGCCCATAGTTCTCGATATTCTATTCACCTAGGAGCCACTAAGATGTACCTGATCTACCGAAAGTCTATTGGTGGAATGGGATTAAGAAAGTCATCGCGAAATTTTTGGCTAAATGTCCTAATTGTCAACAAGTGAAGGTTGAGCACCAAAGGTCGGGAGGCTTGTCACAAGATATTTCTATTCCTACTTGGAAGTGGGAAGATGTGAACATGCATTTTATTGTAGGCTTGCCACGTACTCGGCGGCAACATGACTCGATATGGGTAAAAGTGAGTTGGATGACTAAGTCCGTTCATTCCATTCCCATCTAGGTACCTGAAGAGTTCGAGATTTGGACTCATTTAGGGCTTTGTTTATATAGATTTAGTGTACTTAAATGCTTAATTTGTTCCAATAACTAATGTTAAATCCGTGATTTTTAGGAATATGGATTGAGAAACAAAGTAATGACACTAAAAGGCAAGAAGGAACAAAGCAAGCTGAAGAAACGAAGAAGGGCGAGCCTGAGGATCGCAAAGAGCACTCGGTGTGTCGTTGAGTAGCGCATCAGACCGCCTAAAATTCCAGTGTGCCAAGCCCCGATGGAAAGAACCAAGTTAGCAATGAAATGGAAAAGTTGGCGTATTGCTGAGTGATTTCGCAAAGTCAAGGTAGATCGCCCAAAGTCACAGACCTTGAGGATGCTAAGTACCAAGGCAAAAGGGCGATGAAAGAGACCAAAGGGCGGTTCACCGAGTGGTTTGGCGAGCCCGACTTACTTCGCCGATTGGCTCTTTGCAGCATATTTTTGGTGACTATAAATACATTTTTGAACATTTTAGTTTGGTATCAAACAATCTTTAGAACATTTTATTGTTAAGTTTTGAGTATCTGGAGAGATTTTTCTCTAGTGTTTCATTAGCTTTGAAAGATTGAAGAAATTCACTTTTGAAAAAATAGAAGTGGGTCATTGAGGTTCATCAAATTGGAGCATTGTAATGATGAAATCACTCTTACCAGTTGATGGAGAATCAATTTGGTAACGGCTTTTTTACCTTTTTATGATGTCTTGCTAAAATCAGAATTCTTTGGGTGTGATTATGTGATTATGGGTTGATTCAGCTTATGGGTATGGCTTATTGTTAGTTTAAATACTATTTAAATATGAGTTCAATCATTAATTGTGGTTTAACTTAGGAATTGTAGTTGCAAATCTAGTTCTATGTTTGTGTTCTATGCTTGCTCGAGAGAGAGGTTTTAGAACTAAAGTTATTGATTGATGGTTTGTGGGTATTGGGTTGACCTGGGTTCAGCACTAGAGAGTGAATCCTAAACCCAATCCCACATATTCAACTCTCTCGAAAGTGAATGGATTAAGGTGTGGGCTGCTCTTATTTTGCATGCTTGTTGATGTTCGAGAGAAATCACTTGATTCGGAGTGAATTGTTCGAGAAAAAATTCACCTCCCCTATAGCCTAGTCTACTCACTAATATCTAGCTATTTTCTAATAGTTGCAATTACCCATATGTCTATATTAGCCTATAATTAATCACATCCCCAGAATTTGTCTCATTATTGTTAATTCGTATTGTTGTGACTGTTGTTTGTAGTTGATAATCAAAACCAAAACCCCCATTTGACATTCATGTCACCCCTTAGTTTGAATGATGTTTTTATTCGATAATTTTTATTCCTATAACCGACTTGATTGCATTTATACTTCCCAATTGAATCTGAAACACGTACCGCTCCATGTGGAATTTGACCCCAACTCATTTAGCTGGGTTTTATATTGAATTACGATTGTTGAACACCTAGAATTGGAGGAGGTGTTCTTGGAACGTCAAATCAAATTGGTACCACTGCCGGGGAGTGGTTTTGTTTGAAATTCTTTTGGTGAAGTTGAATTGTATTCTTGGTAGTCATAGTTGAATATACTTACTTTTAGTTTTTGTTTTGTGGTGTTTCTTAAAATAGAGCAAATGAGTGTCAACAGAAGCAATGGTAGCCAAGTGGGCCACAAAGATGACATCGGAAATTTCAATGATGTCAATGAACCGAATGTTAATGACCCAAATCTAGTGGGTGGAGTTGATGCCATTTGTTTTCCTCCAGCCTAAGGGAACGCTGTGTTCTACATTATAAGCACTATGTTGTAGCTCTTACAATTGAAGGGCTTGTTTGGTGGGTTGGCTCATGAGGATCCCCATGAGCATATAAGGAACTTTGTTGATGTTTGCAGACCGTTCTCCTTTAAGAACATATCTCAAGAGTCGGTTTGGTTGAGATTGTTCCCATTATCTCTAATGGGAGAAACATGCAAGTGGTTGACTGAGTTGCCAAAAGATTCTATCACTTCGTGGGAAGAGCTTATCACTGCATTCCAAGTGTGATTTTCCCCTCCTTCAAAAATGATGACTCTTCGGGATAGTATTCAAAGCTTCAAATGTTTGTAGGGTGAGCCAATCCATGAGACTTGGCTAAGGTTTAAGAAGTTGGTGTTGCAATGCCCAACTTATGGATTGCCCGATGATGTTCTGCTGCAGTTCTTTTATAGAAGCCTTGATTCAGTGAACAAGGGAGTGGCTGATCAACTTTCTCTGGGAGGTTTAATGCAACAACCTTATGTAATAGCAGTCTAACTCCTTGACGGCATGCCCAAGATAAACAAGGCGTGGTACACTCGTGAAGATCAGGTTTCGCCTCTCACTTTTAAATTGGCAAATGAGCAGCTTGAGAAAGATCAAGAGAGGGACCAAAACATGGAAACGATGATGACCCAACTTGACATTTTAGCAAAAAATGTCATGGGTGTTGGTGCTACGAGTGTCAATGCTATGGGTGTTGGTTGTGTAAACCCCGATGAGGCCAACTTTGAGGCATTGTACAATGAGGAAGTAAACTTCCTAGCCAACCAAGAAGGAGGTTATCGTGCTAACTACCCTAGATTGGGTGGAAACCAAGGTTGGAACAGAGATGAGAGTTGTGATAGAGAGTGTCGCGATTGTAATGCCACCTGGAAGGAAAGAGAAAGGGAGAAGGATAGGTATGTTCCTCCTCACGAGCATCAAAAGCCCAAGGATTTTGAGGGTGGCCGAACTGAGAATATGCTCTCACGTATTCTCAACAAGATTGAAGGGTTCGATAAAGTTTTGAAGGAAATGAAGGAAGACATATCGACCCTCAACCAGACGGTGACCTCTCATTCCGTCTCTATAAAGTAGTTGGAGACCCAAATGGGTCAGATTTCTTCACATCTTAACCAAGGACAACAAGGGGGGTTGCCTAGTGATACTATGGCAAACCCCAAAAATGAAGTTTGAGTGGGTACTTGCGTCGTGCCACGACCTTAACTAAGGCGCTTCTTGGGAGGCAACCCAAGTTTTTATTTCTTTGTGTATTGATTTTGAATAATAGGTGTTGATTATGTAGGTTGATGTGTGGAATGTGTTTGAAATCTGCAGGTTAGCAAGCCAAGAGTCCATTCAGAGACTCACCGAAGAGGTCAACGAGCTCGACTTGAACCGCCATTGAACTCAGGAAAATATCAAGTTGGAGTTTGTAAAACTCGGCGGGTCCACGAACGAGTCGGCGACTCACCGAACAGGTCGGTGAGCACGACTTTGTCTGTCGTTTGTACCCCCAAATTAACTGGAGGTCTTGTAATACTCGATGGGGTAAGTAACAACTCGGCGTGTCATCGAGTGGTTCGGCAAGGACGACTAATATCGCCGAAAGGGCCGCAAACTGAACAATTTTTAAAGGCCAAAAGGTATAAAATTCCAAACTCTTCCACATTACTTCACTTTTAGCCTCATACAATCACACTCGCACTATATAGATTCGATATTCTTGCATTTTTATCGCTTTTGCTCATTGCTCTTGTGTTCGGAGTTGGAATTCATTGCCGCCTAGCGTTACAAATTCGTATTTCAACTTAAAGGTTGGTTTTTCGAACCCTAAACTCTTAAATAGCGGTTGAATTCAAATGCATTTATATAAATTGTATTGATGTGTGTTGGGCCTGCTCTGAAATCGTAAATGTGTGCTAGTTTACCTTTCGTATTCTCGTAATTGTGCTAAAATTGCCTAAATGGTTGATTTCCCAAATTTTATGCTTTAAAATTGATCTTAAATTTGTGGGTTGTGGTAAATTGTTGTTGGGTGTAGCCGGGTGAAGTGTGAGTAACCCCAATTGTGCTAATGACGTACTTTTCCCAATGATGGAACATTTGACGTCATTCTTAAGGGTTAAAGTCGTCAAATGACCAATTTTGGCCAAACCGGGGGAAGCTTGAGTACCCCAGTGACATGGATCGTATAGGTGTTAGCTTAATTGATTAAATGTGCTATTTGATTTTGTTTTCGGGGGCTGTGGGCTTGATTTTGGGAAGAGGGGTCGAAAATTGGCACGTTGGGCATTTTGGCGAGCTGGGTCGAGCTCACTGAACCACTCGGCGGTTCGCCAAAGTCCCTCTTGATCGCCTTTAATTTCATGTTTTGGTTGAGTTTGGTTCAGTAACTTTCGGCGAGAAGCCTGAGCTGACCGAATTCACTCGGTGACTCACCGAAAGTATCCCTTGATTGCCCTTTCTGTGCCCCTAACCCCTAAAAACATTGTAACTTTTGGCGGGCTAGTTTGAGCTCGCCGAATGGTGTTGGTGATTCACCGAATGAGCCTTTCTATCGCCGACCTATTATTTTTTTGGGAATTTTTTGAGCCAGTCCTTTCGGCAAGCCCGATCTGGTTCGCCTAAGTGACTCGGTGACTCGCCAATTGGTTCGGCGAGTCTTTCTACAACCTGATTTCTGCAACTTTTCTTGAACTATCTCTAACTATTTTTGATGTGTTTTGCATATATGGCTAGGAAACATTTGAAAAAGAGTGGTATGCCATCCCGCAAACAAGCACGGGGCATCGTGATCAATGAGGGAGCAGTTGCTCCCTCTAAAATGGGAAAACAAGCACCTCCAAAAGTAGGCAAAGGAAAGGGCAAAACGCCAGTAGCAGAAAGACCGGAGCACAACTCCGACAGTGATGGGGAGTCCATTCAATATCTGCCCTTATTCTCAGAGCATCCACTACAGACCAGGCAGGGTGAGATACGTGCTCTAGTTCACTAAGATTCACCTATGATCCCAGAGCCCACCCCTCCTGCTGCTGATACAGTGCCAGCCCCAACATAAACGGTGGTTCCAGCTACCAGTTCAGGGTCCTCCTCCCCGGCTACTTAACAAGCTAAAGGTCTAGGAATTAAGGACAATTCTTGAGGAAAAGCGGTTGTCTACAGATGGAGTGGTGGACAGGTACCCTGTGGTGTGGGACACACTCCGGTTCCACAGGTTTGACATCTTCACTAATCCTCGAGGCCCATATATCCCCACCTGGGTTTGTGAGTTCTACACTGCGTATGATGACCTAGTGCCCCAGGGAGAGAAGAAGGCTAGTGCCTTCAGACCGGTGAAATCTGTCATGGTTCGGGGGAAAGAAGTGGGGTGCTACAACGACCATATAAATGTCGTATTTGACGGTGCTACTAGGTTTGAGAATGAGTACGAGGGCTTAGCCACATCACAGTACCTGGACGACCTCAAAGGCTGGCTTGCTCCCCTGAATTCCAACACCACCCCGAGATGGATTGAGGTAGGAGCTCCCATCGAGAAGAAGGACTTGAACATTGCCGCTCAGTATTGGTTCGAGTTCATCAGCAGCTCCATTATACCCTTACACAATGAGCCCATCCTTCGCTACCTAAAAGCGGCATGTCTCGGATTCATCATAGCTAGAAAGAAACTAAACTTAGGACTCATTATTGAGCAGGAGATGGCCATGAGGACCAAACAACGCTAGCCGTCCCTTCCCTTCCCGGTACTGATTACAGAGCTATGCCATTGTGCTGGAGTTCCTAGTGACAAGAAGAGGGACATAGAGGTCACCCCTACATCTTCCATAGATTTCTGGCACATAAAAGCCGAGTACACTCGAGATAAGGCTAATAAGAGAAGAGTGACTTCGATGGATGCATCCCCGGAGGTTGATGTTGATTCTATACCTGCAGAGGCATTTTTGCCTACTCCGGCCTCTGGGCCTTCAGGTACACCCGCTTTCACTTCTTCCCAGGCTCCTGGTTCTTCTGCTGCTTCCTAGCCGACCAGGATTACTCAAGCCATGATTATCAATATGGGGCACCTAGCCCATTCTACCGATGTGCGGGCTAACGGCTAGAGGCCGAGGTGCCTTGGATGATTAAGCGTTCCATCTTAGCTGTGTTGACACCCCTACAGACATATATTGACGCTCTCACGGCGAGAGTAGAGACTTGTGAGAGTCAACATAGGGTTACTTCTGAGGTGATAGCTTTGAAAGTTGAGGTTTCAAACTTTAGAAAAGATGTGGACTATCTGAAGTCCATAGACTTCACTTCTCTCTTGGAGGCAGCTAAGGATAAGGATGCCCCAACCAGTTCTGAGATGCCTCTTGCCACCACTGAAGATGTGCCTATGGATGATATGGTAGCTGATGAGTCGGAGGTGGAGACGGATGAGTAGCAGCTGAATGCTCAAGAGGAGACCATCTATGGAGACCTGCTGGATTTAGAGAAGACGATTGTACAGTCGGTCAATCAGACATCGCTGATAGAGACGTCCATGGTAGGCTCTAGTGGAGCTAGTATTGCTGTTACACTAGGCACTGGTGCCCAGGATAAGAGTGTTACACAGGGCATTGATGCCTCGACAGATGGAGCGACTGTGTAGACAAGATCTTTCTTTACTTCTCTCTCTATTTTTTTTATTGACTTTTGATCATATTTGTTGTATTTGAGGACAATTGCTTTTTTATTTGTGGTGGGTTGAGGTATTTCTATACCTACCTCTAGTGTATATATTGGGTTTTGTGTTTTAAACAGTGTTTTGATCGTATCTTGTGGATGTTTGAGTTTATGGCTCCTTGTTTTGAATAGAAATAGTTTTGACCCATCCAAAAAATTTGCCACCTCTTGTTGTGTTTGAATGTGGCTGTTCTTGTGCAAATTTGCGTATCAGTTATGATCAATATTGATGAATTGAATAGTGCTCATAATCGAGCAAAAATGAATGTGCGGCTATGATGAGGTCAAATGAAGTCGCATAGACAATATGTGGACTTTTTGCATCTCGTTATGATTAGTCAGTTATCGAATGGAGTCTCTTGTGATGAACATTGCACATTAGCAAAAGTGTAGAGTCTCGTTTGATATTGGTGTCAATGCCTTGTGTGATGAGCTTACCGTGAACCTTGTGCGATGACACCTAGAATTTACCCTGTTTTTCCGATTGGCTAAGTGATGCAAGCACTTGAAATGATATTAGGCAACAATTTTGAAGAGTGAAACAATTTGACAATATACCTCTTTTGTGGCCAACCTTGTGAGATGTGTGAACCTTGCTTGAACCCCCTTTGAGCCTTATCCTTTTCTTGGAAGAAACTTGAGTAATTGAGACCCCCTCTTTAGCCATTCACCCATAATCCTCATGAAATGTGGTTTGTTTGAATAGACAACTTAGGCCAAATAGTGTGGTAAAAAGAGAAGGTAAATCAATAAATGTGAAGAATTCCCCTTTCAGCCATGGTCTTGAAAAAGATGGAACCCCTCCATAAAAAAAAGAGAAATAAAAGAAGAAAGTAAAAGAGAAAGAATGAAAAAGTTGTGACATAAAGTTTTGAAAGTTGCAAAATAAATGGGGTGTCCGGAAACTCATTTGAAGTTAAATTACAGGGTGAATTTTGAGCATGAGTAAAAATGCTTAAGAAAAGGAAGAAAAGTGATATTCAAACCACATTTCATGAGGGTAGCAATCACTGAGCCTAAATGATCACACCTTTACACTTAGCCTCATTACAGGCCTGGAAAAGACCTTTCTGATCTTGAGTGAGCTGAAACAAGTGTTGATTGGAAAATAAGAGCAAACCTATGGGTGAAGTCATGCATGTGTTCATCTTTGTGAGTGTGAGAATTGTATTTGATTCCGGAGCTATAAATTGTTGAAGAATTGTGTGTGAATATCAAAGCATCTTTGTTGTGAGGGTATTTGAGTACCTTTGTTGAGCTTGAACTTGCATTTGAAGCAAGTATTGTGAACTTGAGAATCTTTGATAATGGTGAGTCACAACTTGAATCTTTGAGTACACAATTGATCCTTGCATGAGTAAGTTAAGTCTTGTTGTGTGCATTCATGATTGAGTCTTTTGTAACACTATTTGAGACATTCTTTTTGAGCTGCTGAACTTGAGTTTTACTCGAGGACAAGCAAAAGTTTAAGTTGGGGGTGTTGATGAGTCTGAGATTTGGACTAATTTAGGGCTTTATTTATATAGATTTAGAGTCCTTAAATGCTTATTTTGTGCTAATAACTAATGTTAAATCCTTGATTTTTAGGAATATGGATTGAGGAATACAGCAAGGACACTAACATGAAAGAAGGAACAAAACAAGTTGAAGTAATGAGGAAGGGAAAGCCTGAGGATCGCCAAGAGCACTTGGCGTGTCATCGAGTGGCTCATCAGACCTCCTAAAAGTTCCAGTGTACCAAGCCCCGAAGGAAAGAACCAAGTTGGTGATGAAAAGGAGCAGTCGACATATCGCCGAGTGATTCTGCAAAGCCAAGGTAGATCACCCTAAGTCACAAACCTTGAGGATGCTGAGTACCAAGGCAAAAGGGTGAAGGAAGAGAACAAAGAGCGGCTCGCCTAGTGGTTCGGCGAGCGCGACTTACTTCACAGATTGGCTCTTTGCAAAATATTTTAGGCGACTATAAATACGTTTTTGAACATTTTAGTTTGGTATCAAACAATCTTTAGAACATTTTATTGTTAAGTTTTGAGTATCTGGATAGAGTTTTCTCTAGTTTTTCCTTAGTTTTGAAGGATTGAAGAAATTCACTTTTGTGAAATTGGAAGTAGGTCTTTGAGGTTCATCGAACTGGAGCATTGTAAAGACAAAATCACTCTTACCCAGTTGATGTAGAATCAATTTGGTAACGATTTTTACCTTTTTAAGATGTCTAGCTAAAACCCAATTCTAGGGGGTGTGATTATGGGTTGATTTAGCTTATGGGTATTGCTAATTGTTAGTTTAAATGCTATTTAAAAGTGAGTTCAATCATTAGTTGTGGTTGAACTTAGGAATTGTAGTTGCAAATACAGTTCTATGTTTGTGTTCTTGGCTTGCTTGAGAGAGAGGTTTTAGAACTAAAACTATTGATTGATGGTTTGTGGGTATTGGGTTGATCTGGGTTCAGCTCGAGAGAGTGAATCCTAAACCCAATCCCACACATTCAGCTCGAGAGAGTGAATGTATTAAGGTGTGGGCTGCTCTTATTTTGCATGCTTGTTGATGTTCGAGAGAAATCACATGATTTGGGGTAAATTGTTCGAGAGAAAATTTACCTCCCCTATAGCCTAGCCTACTTACTAATATCTAGCTATTTTCTAATATTTGAAACATATGTCTATATTAGCCTATAATCGATCACATCCCAAGAATCCGTCTCATTATTGTTAATTTGTATTGTTGTGACTATTGTTTGTAGTTGATAATCAAAACCAAAACCCCCATTTGACATTTGTGTCACCCTTTAATTTGAATGATGTCTTTATTCGATAATTTTTACTCCTATGAATGACTTGATTGTGTTTATACTTCCCAATTGAATCTCAAACACGTACCGTTCCTTATGGGATTCGACCCCAACTCATTTAGTTGGGTTTTATACTGATTTACGATCGTTGAACACCTAGAATTAGATGATGTGTGCTTGAAATGTCAAATCAGTACAAAGGTAAAGCTTAGTACAACTTTTCACCCTCAAACGGATGGTCAAGAAGAACGCACAATTCAGACTTTGGAAGGCATGTTGAGGGCATGCGTGATAGATTTTAAGGGCAATTGGGATGACCATATGCCGTTAGTTGAGTTTGCTTATAATAACAGTTATCATTCGAGCATCGACATGGCTCCTTTTTAGGCTCTCTATGGTAGGATATGTAGGTCTCGTATAGGATGGTTTGAAGTGGGAGAAGTTTCTCTCCTAGGTCTGGAATTGGTGCATGAGGCCATTAAAAAGATTCAAGTTATTAGAGAAAGATTGAGGACGGCTTAAAGTCGGCAAAAGTCCTATGCCGATGTTAGAAAGATAGATCTCGAATTCGATGTGCCTGATTGGATTTATTTGAAGATCTCACCCATGAAGGGAGTTATGAGGTTTGGGAAGAAGGGAAAGCTTAGTCCCCATTTTGTGGGTCCTTATGAGATTTTGAGGCGTGTCGTCAAGGTTTCATATGAGTTAGATTTGCCAAATGAGTTGGTGTTAGTGCATCCAGTGTTCCATGTCTCAATGTTAAAGAAATGTATTGGGGATCCAACCACCATAGTCCCCTTAGAGGGTTTAGAGATTAAGGAGAATCTTTCTTATGAAGAGGTACCGATTAAGATCTTAGATCGGCAAGTCAAGAGGTTTAGAAACAAGAAAGTTGCCTCCGTGAAGGTATTGTGGAGGAATCACTTAGTTGAGGGTGCTACTTCGGAGGCCGAGGCCGACATAAAGTCCCGATATCCTCATCTTTTTCCTTCCTCTCCTATTCTAACTTGAGGTAATGAGCTCCTCTTGAGTTTTCTTATTTAGGAGTCATGTGTGATTTATTTGTTTCCATGATTTCCTTATGTTATGTATGTTCTTGAGAAATTCATGTTTAATAAGAAAATGAGTTTTCAGGATTGATTTTCCTCATGTTGTTGTGCATTGAGCATGAGTTGCCTATTTGACTTCATGAGATGAATTGATGAGCATGCTTTATATGTATATATACTTTTCTTGAGTAAATGGCCTAATGGCTTCATGAGATTGTATTGAGCATGTTTTAAAGCTTGGAGAAGGTAGTTCCTCCTGGAACATGAGAAATGTTGAAGTTTCATGCATAATGGGTTGTTAGATATAGTTCCTATTTCCTTGTGCTGCATTTGAGTATGTGGAGTTTGGAGTTGATGTTTCCTCCTTATTTATGTGCATTGCATGCATATTAGGCTGATGGAGTTAGTTCACCCCTCTTGTGATGTTTTGAGAGTGTTTAACTTGGAGTCGATAGTTCCTCTTCGGTTTATGCATTGCATTGATTAGGTTGGGCAATTAGTTTCTCTCTCATCCTTATAGAACCAATTTAAGATCTCATTCGAGGACGTATGGTCCCAAGGGGGAGATACTGTAACACATTGTATTCGAAAGTGGGAAATAAACCAGATTGGGGGAAATTGCATGTGCCAACCACGATGGCCAACCACCGCTCGTGTGTTGAACCACACCCATGTGTTGAACCACGGACCGTAGGTGAGGTTCGTGGGTTGACACTTAGCCAAACTTTTGGAACCCCAAAAATCAGGGTCTCTGATGTACAAACGACGATTCACCAGGACGGCCTGTGGGTCAGACCACGACCCGTCGACTGGGTCCGTCGATGGGTCACCAAGAGAAGGTCCAAGCATGGACCATAGAAGGGACCTACGGATTGTGGGTCGGTCCATGCCTCGTGGTCCAGGGTTCCATCGATGGTCGAATTTCTCTATATTTAGTGACGGATCTTCAGGACGAAACGTAGGTCCATCCATGGTCCATCGATGGGGGGTCCGTGGTTTGTGGCTGGGCGGTTATTTTAGGGGCATATGGGTCTTTTCTGGTTTTAATTAAATTGAAGTGGTGTCGTTTTGCCTTCATTTAGAACCTCTATATAAACCCTTTAAACCCCAAATTCACCCCACTTTAACTCATTCTTCCAATTCCCAAAAGAAAGACCCAAATCCTCTCAAATATTCTGTCTATAACTTGAAGAAGAAAAAGAGGAGGATTGCACCTAGGGTTTCAAGCTAAGGGTCAAGTTTCTCCATTGAAGATAGGAAATTGGACTTGAGGTATGGTGATTTTCATCCATGGGTAGCTTTCACTCATGGAGCCCTCTCAAAATTCTTAATTTCAAATGATAGAATTCCCCAATAGCTAGGGTTTTCTTCATGCACCATGGGTTCTTTGATTTACTGATTTTAATGGTTTAATTATGTCTAAATATGCATGAATTGATGATCTAAAATGTTTTTATTATGTTTCCCTTATGAACCCATGCAATCCCCATATTTCTCCAAATTGTGATCTCATAGGTTGAGTGGTTGATTGTGAAAGAGGAGTTTTTAAGATCTAACGTATGAATTGATAGAATTACATGAAGCTATGATGAACTCCCTATCTAATGCTTAAATTCTAGACTTAGTGATTAATAGTGGCTTTGAACCTTGGAAGGGCAAAATGTGAGTTTATGCATGATCTTATGAAACTTATGTAGATGCTATGAGGGCACTTTGAGAGTGAAGTGTTAATGATTATATTGTTGTTGTTGTGGGCTTATTGAAAGGTCATTCTCATGAACTCATAATGAACATACTGTGAAAGGTTTTATCACCTAATGAAGATTCTAAGGTTGAAAGGCTTTCTCACCTAAATGAATCTAAGAGCTATCCTAATGAACTCTTTTGGATTAATTGTCAAAGACATCCTTCCATAAGACATTAATCAATTTATGACTTAACAAGTACTTCGTGGTGCTTAGCACCGAGTGGATATTGACATGAGATGTAAGCCCTCACGTTAGTTGAGACCGAGTTTCTAGAAGCAATTTCTTGAGATGGATGCCCTCACGTTAGTAAAGATCGGGTATTTAGTAACAATCTCCTTATCCGATAAACTATGTGCCCCCCACTACTAAAAAACAACTTAAAAACAACGGACAGAAAAGCGACGGACGGCATCACTCCAAAAAGCGACGCCTTTTGCCACACTGTTCGTCCTTTTTAATAAAAATAATTATTTTAAAAATATTTTACAAAAATTGACAGACGGCATCTCTTAGTCCATCGCTTTTTTTCGCGGATTTTTTGCGCTAAATATATATATATATATATAATTAATAATTAATATATATAGAGATGCCGTCCGTCGCTTTTTATTAATAATAATTATATATAAATTAAAAAATAACCACGTTGTCCGTCATTTTTAATTTATTTTATTTAATTAATTAATTTTTAAAAAAAGGACGAACAACATATCTTAGTCCGTCGCTTTTTGGTCAAAATATCTAGTCAACTATTTTAAAAAAGTGACAGACAGTGTCTCTTAGTCCGTCGCTTTTTGGTCAAAATATTGGTCAACTATATTTAAAAAAAGCGACGGACTTAGAGACGTTGTCCGTCGCTTTTTATTAAATATCTAAAAGACATATTGCCATTTTCTTATTTTCCTCTCTCTCTTCACTCTTATTCTCTCCCTTCTCTCTCTCTCTCTCTCTCTCTCTATATATATATATATATATATATATATATATATCAATCCTCTCGTCACCATCACTATCGCCATTGCCGGTCGTCTTCCTCAGCTAGAGCTTTCCTTCCCCGTCACCTGCTGCCCTACCCCGTCGCCGTCGCTGCAGGTAGGGGGTTAAATTTTAGTTTTTTTTTTTTAATTCTAGTGATTATAATTGATTGTTTGTCAATATATTATTGTTTTTGTTTGTTGGGTTGTGTTTTTCAATTGTTAATTTGATTTGATTATTGTTAGTTAGGTATAGATAATTGAAGATTTTTATTTTAGGGTTTTATAAACAAATTGGGCATTTTTAAATTGGGTATTGTTAGTTAGTGAAGAATTAGCATTTTGTATTTTAGGACTAGTTTAAACTTGAGAGTATGTAATTTTAGGTTAAATTGGGATTTTTTTGGATTTGATTTTATGACTAGTTAGTAAAGTGTTAATAATTTGAAGTTAGAAATTAGTAATTGAAGTGTTATGAGTAGATGATGAATGTTTGAATGTCACGAATTTAGATGATGAATGTTTGAATGTCATGAACTTAGAACTTAAACTTGAACTTAGAATTTGAACTTGAACTTGAACTTGAACTTGAACTTGAACTTGAACTTGAACTTAGAACTTGAATTTAGAACTTGAACTTGAATTTAGAACTTAAAATTGAACTTAGAATTTGAACGTGAACTTAGAACTTGAACTTGAAATTAGAACTTGAACTTGAACTTGAACTTAGAATTTGAAGTTAAACTTAGAACTTGAAATTAGAACTTGAACTTGAACTTGAACTTGAACGTAGAATTTGAACTTGAACTTAGAACTTGAACTTGAACTTGAATTTAGAACTTGAACTTGAACTTGAACTTAGAATTTGAACTTGACCGTGAAATTAGAACTAGAACTTGAATATAGAAATTGAACTTGAACTTAGAATTTGAACGTAAAGTTAGAACTTGAACTTGAACTTAGAATTTGAAGTTAAGCTTAGAACTTGAACTTGAATTTAGAACTTGAACTTAGAGCTTGAACTTGAACTTAGAATTTGAACTTGAACTTGAACTTGAAATTAGAACTTGAACTTGAAGTTGAACTTGAACTTGAACTTGAACTTAGAACTTAGAACTTGAACTTGAACTTGAACTTGAACTTGAACCTGAACTTAGAACTTGAACTTGAACTTGAACTTAGAACTTGAACTTGAAATTACAACTTGAACTTGAATTTAGAACTTGAACTTGGCTTAGAATTTGATCTCTAACTTGAACTTAGAATTTGAACTTAAACTTAGAACTTGAACTTGAAATTAGAACTTGAACTTAGAACTTGAACTTGAAATTAGAATTTGAACTTGAACTTGAACTTGAAATTAGAATTTGAACTTGAAATTAGAACTTGAACTTGAACTTAGAACATGAACTTAGAATTTACAGTTGAACTTAGACTTGAACTTGAAATTAGAACTTGAACTTGGAACTAATTAGCTTTAATATATAACTAATTAAGTTTAGAAATTAGATATGAACTTGAATTGAAATTATATATATATAAAACTAATATTGTTGGATTTGAAGTTTATATTTAACTAATTTTTGAACATTTTGTACTAGGCAACTGAGGAAGCTCAACATCTAAAAAAGTTGATACAAGACTATATTGTTTCGTTCATCAAAGTAGGAGATAAGGTTGGTGCTTCTAAATTTCTAAAGTTCAAGTATAATTGTTTTCAATAATGTGTTTGTTTTCATCTAGTATTGATACTTAGCTTTAATTCTAGTTATTATAATTGATTGTTTGTTAGTATATTATTATTTTTGTTTGTTGGGTTGTGTATTCAATTGTTAATTTGATTTGATTATTGTTAGTTAGGAATAGATAATTCAAGATTTTTATTTTTGGTTTTTTTTTTTAAAAAAAATAGTATATTTAATTTGGGCATTGTTAGTTAGTGAAGAATTAGCATTTTTGTATTTTAGGACTAGTTTAAACTTGAGAATATGTAATTTGAGGTTGAATTGGGATTCTTTTGGATTTGATTTGAGGACTAGTTAGTAAAGTGTTAATAATTTGAAGTTAGAAATTAGTAATTGAAGTGTTATGAGTAGATGATGAATGTTTGAATGCCATGAATTTAGATAATGAATATTTGAATGTCATGAACTTAGAACTTGAACTTGAACTTAGCATTTGAACTTGAACTTGAACTTAGAACTTGAACTTGAAATTAGAACTTGAACTTGAATTTAGAACTTGAAGTTGAACTTAGAATTTAAACGTGAACTTAGAACTTAAACTTGAAATTAGAACTTGAACTTGAACTTGAACTTAGAGTTTGAAGTTAAACTTAGATCTTGAACTTTAAATTAGAACTAGAACTTAGAACTTGAACTTGAACTTAGAATTTGAACTTGAACTTAGAACTTGAACTTGAACTTAGAACTTGAACTTGAACTTAGAATTTGAACTTGAACTTGAAATTAGAACTTGAACTTGAACTTGAACTTGAACTTGAACTTGAACTTAGAACATGAACTTGAACTTAGAACTTGAACTTGAAATTAGAACTTGAACTTGAACTTAGAACTTGAACTTGAACTTATAATTTGAACTTGAACTTAAAACTTGAACTTGAAGTTAGAACTTGAAATTAGAATTTGAACTTGAACTTGAAATTAGAACTTGAACTTGAACTTAGAATATGAACTTAGAATTTGACGTTGAACTTAGACTTGAACTTGAACTTGGAACTTGGAACTGATTAGCTTGAATATATAACTAATTAAGTTTAGAAATTAGATATGAACTTGAATTGAAAACTTGAACTTATTAAAACTTGACTATAAATATATATATATATATATATATATATATATATATATATATATATATATATATATATATATATATATATATAACTAATATTCTTGGATTTAAGGTTTATAGTTAACTAATTTTCTAACTTTTCGTGCTAGGCAATTGAGGAAGCTCAACATCTAAAAAAGTTGATACAAGACTATATTGCTTCTTTCATCAAAGTAGAAGATAAGGTTGGTGCTTCTAAATTTCTAAAGTTCAAGTACAATTGTTTTCAATAATGTGTTTGTGTCCATCTAGTATTGATACTTAACTTTAATTTAGAAATAATATATTTGTTAAGCATAAGTACCAACACTAGTTGATCTTATTGATGACAAAATTAATTTTCTTGCAAGATCGATTTCTGTCCATCTAGTGTTGACACTTAACTTTAAATTTAGAAATAATATATTTGTTAAGCATAAGTACCAACACTAGTTGATCCTATTGATGACAAAATTAATTTTCTTGCAAGATCGATTTGTGTCCATCTAGTGTTGACACTTAGCTTTAAATTTAGAAATAATATATTTGTTAAATATAAGTACCAACACTAGTTGATCATATTGATGACAAAATTGATTTTCTTGCAAGATCGATTTGTGTCCATCTAGTGTTGGCACTTAGCTTTAAATTTAGAAATAATATATTTGTTAAGCATAAGTATCAATACTAGTTGATCCTATTGATGACAAAATTAATTTTCTTGCAAGATCGATTTGTGTCCATCTAGTGTTGACACTTAGCTTTAAATTTAGAAATAATATATTTGTTAAGCATAAGTACCAATACTAGTTGATCCTATTGATTTAGTTAATTGGTGGATTTAGTTAAAGTTGTTATGTTGTTTATATAAGTTAAAATAAATAATGTGATTTAGTTAATTGGTGGATTTAGTTGTTTGAATTAAGTCAATACGAAACTAGTTAAAGTTGTAAAGTTGTTAAGTTGTTGAAATAAGTTGAATTAAAAAATGTGATTTTGTTGATGGATTTAGTTGTTGGAATTAAGTCAAAACTAAACTAGTTCAAGTTAAAAAGTTGTTAAGTTGTTTAAATAAGTTAAACTAAATAATGTGGTTTAGTTGGTGGATTTAGTTGTTGTATTAAGTCGAAACCAAACTAGTTAAAGTTGTTAAGTTGTTTAAATAAGTTAAAATAAATAATGTGGTTAAGTCAATATTAAACTAGTTTTACGACTACTACTAGTAAAATTATTATTAAATTTTATTTATAATATAATTGAATATCTATATTTTTGTAGATAGATCATCGTTTGTGGATGTATAATATGCATTATGAAACTAGTGCTAGTTTGAAACCTGAGTTTATTGACGGTGTTAGAAATTTCATTGAACATACAATGACACTTGACATTTTCAAGAATAATGGATTGATTAGGTGTCCTTATAGTGCATGTAAGTGCTTAAATTTTTTTAAACCAGATAGAGTTATGGTTCATTTGTACCGTAATGGATTGAAGCCCAGGTATTTTATATGGATTGATCATGGAGAAAGTGATGGATTGGATGGTATATTTTATAATTCGATGCCTGTGGATGCATATAGTATGATTGCACCACATGGCCAAATTAGGGTTGAACAGGTTAGGGTTGAACATGATAGGGTTCATGAAATGATCAATGATGCTTTCGAGGTTCAAGGTAGGATGGAATCGGAACAATAATTTGATGAAGCTCCTACTGAAGAAACAAGACGCTTTTATGATCAATTAGAAGAGTCTAGTCGTCCACTATGTGAAGGGAGTCCTCATTCTGCCTTGTTAGTTGCAATTAGATTAATGAATATTAAATTTGATTGGAATGTTCCTGATGCTGCTATGGACTCAATGGTTAATCTTTTGGGTGAACTAGTTAATCTGGAGTTTAACATACCAAAGAACTTCTATCAGGCAAAGCGTTTGGCGTCCAAGTTAGGATTGACATATGATAGAATTCATTGTTGTGTTAATGGCTGCATGTTGTTTTACAAGATTGATAGTGAATTAGAAAATTGTAAGTTTTGTGGACATGTTCGTTATAAGAGGACTCCAGCTGGAAAGATGGTCCCAGTTCAGGCGATGCATTATCTACCTCTCATTCCTAGGTTAAAGAGGTTGTATGCATCAATGAGGTCTTCCCCACATATAAGATGGCATCGTGAATATGGAAGGCCGCTAGGTGTCTTGTCTCACCCATCTGATGGTGAAGCATGAAAGCATTTTGATAATGTATATCCTAATTTTGCTAGTGAACCAAGAAATGTTAGATTGGGGTTGTGTTCAGATGGCTTCACCATTCTCTAATAATGCTTCGCCTTATTCATGCTGACCGGTATTTCTTACTCCGTATAATCTTCCTCCTGAAATGTGCATGACCAGTCCCTACATCTTTCTAAGTTGTGTTATTCCAGGTCCCCGTAATCCAAAAAGTTTGATTGATATCTATCTACAACCATTGATAGATGAGCTCAAACAATTGTGGTTTGAAGGCTTTTTGACTTATGATATATCAACTAAGCAGAATTTCGTTATGCGTGCTTCTTTAATGTGGACTATTAAGGATTTTCCTGCATACGGGATGTTGTCTAGTTGGATGAAAGCTGGAAAGCTAGCGTGTCCGTATTGCATGGAAAATAGTAAGGCATTCACTTTAAAGCATGGCAAAAAAAATACATGGTTTGATTGTCATCGTCAGTTCTTGCCAATGGACCATGAGTTTAGAAAGATGAAAAAAACATTTAGAAAAAAGAAGGTTGAAAGTGACCCCCCACCTCCATTACTCACAGGGCCTCAAATTTGGGAGGGAGTTTCTCAATTACCTAAAGTTACAGAAGCTTCACCTTGTAGACTTCCTGGATATGGTGTTGAACATAATTGGACCAAACAAAGCATATTTTGGGAGTTGCCGTATTGGAAGGACAATCTGCTACGACATAATCTAGATGTGATGCACATTGAAAAAAATTACTTTGACAATTTGTTTAACACAGTGATGGATGTTAAGAGTAAGACAAAAGACAATCCAAAAGCTAGAATGGACATAATGGAATATTGTAGGAGAAAAGAGTTATGGCTGCAGGAATTACAGAATGAAAAATAGTTAAGTCCAAAGCCAGCTTTTCATTTACATTGGATGAGAAACGTGAAATTATTCAGTGGGTTAAAAATTTGAGGATGCCGGAGGGCTATGCTTCGAATTTAGGAAAGTGGGCAGATATGAATAAAGGAAAATTGATAGGTATGTAAAGTCATGATTGTCATGTGTTCATGGAAACTTTAATTCCTATAGCTTTTAGCCATCTACCCGAAAGGATATGGAAACCAATCACAGAGATTTGTCTTTTTTTAATAGATTTGTGTTCTGGAAAGTTGTTGGAGAGTAGTTTAGACATGATGGAGGAAAATATTCTTGTTACTACTACTAAGTTGGAGAAGATATTTCCATGTGGTTTCTTTGATGTGATGGAGCATCTTCCAATTCACCTTGTACAAGAGGCCCGCCTCGGAGGTCCGGTTCAAACAAGATAGATGTATCCATTTGAAATATTCACTAAGTTATATATATTCGCCAAGTCTTTTATATATTAACATATATACATGCAGAAAAATTGGTAGTTCGAAGCAAACGATTAAGCAACGGGGAAGGATCGAAGGATCATTTGTTCAAGGTCATATTAGGAGAGAAACTGGTGATTTTTATTCTTATTACTTTGGTAATGATGTGTCATGTAGGAGAAACAGGCCCAATCGCAATGATGAAGGTGATATTGATCCTTTATTTCCACCGATATCAATTTTTAATCAAAATGATCGAGGATCTAAAAAGCGTGGAAAGCGAGGCTTCACTGATATGGAAATGCAATCAGCTGTGACACATATTTTGCTTAATTGTCCAGAGATTCAATCATATGTCAAGTAGGTGTTAAAAATATGTTATTAAATTACATACTAATAAGTGATTATTAACTAACGAAATACTTGAATGTAAAATGATCAGCTTGTTTGTAAACACATGGGGTAATGAACCCATCCATATAGAATTTTTCAAATGGCTGAGGAACTATGTAAGTGTCCAATCACTATGTATTTAATAATATATTCATGTTATACTAAATTATATTACTTGAGATAACAATCACATAGGTTTACGATGAATACTCAAGTGTCCAACATTTGCAATTAGTGAAAGAAGTAGCACTTGGACCCGAATCTCAAGTATTGACAATGAATAAGTATTGTGTCAATGGTTTTAAGTTTCAAACTGAAGAAGTTTCTAGGAACAAGAAAACAAATAATAGTGGTGTCTACATACAAAGTGATGTTGATGGTACTGGTCAAACTATTGAATATTATGGTGTCATTTAAGAGATTATTGAAGTGAGGTATTCAGGTTCGCCTTAGAAGAAGATTGTATTGTTTTGGTGTGAGTGGTTTGACCCATCACATAGAGGCACAAAGGTGGACTATCAACATAATATAATTGAAGTTAAACACACCAGGAAATATAAAAGTTATGATCCTTTTTATTATTGCACAAAATGCTAAACAAGTGTGTTACACTTTATATCCATTGCGTAGAAACAAAGCTGATTAGTGGGTTGTTATAAAAAGTAAGCCTGTGGGAAGAATTGAAATTGACAATGTCTTAGATGTAGTGTATCAAAATGATGTTGCAATTGTTCAACAACAAGTTGATGTTGAATTGGAAACCACATTGCAACATCCTCAACACATATTAGAAGAAGTATTTGATGTTGAGATACTAAATGTTGAGGAAGAAATATCTGAGAATGAGGAAAATGAACCATTTGATGACGAAGAATGGGAAGATAATGAAAATGAAACAACTGAGGAGGAAGAATGGGAGAATGATCGAATTGAAACAAGCAAAGAAGAATAGTGTAGAATGAAAGCTAGCTAGTATATATGTAAGTGTATTTTGCTAATTTTATTTAATTTATGTTTTTTTATATATATATTATACATGTAAATTTGCATATAGCTGTCATCAGGCGGTGACAGTGATAAACATAGCGATCATCTTGGAGTTATCCAGACTAAACAGACTAAGAACAAGAAGTCTAGGAGATCGATAGATCCTGAGGATATTGCAGGATCTATTTCTTCTGCGCCAGAGCCCATCTGCCATGATACTTATTTATTTGTTTTTCCGTTTGGTACAATAGATCCTCGACAATATTCTCCTAATTACTGTCGACCAGTCGGTGCTTCATCTACTTCACATGCATTGCCTTCACGACGCTACGAGGACCTACCTTTATAGGCTATTCATCAGCACGCCCCTTATCGGTAGGTACTCCATCTCCAACAAGCACATCTCCTCAGTTATTTGCCATGAGGCTTGGAGATTCTAGTAGCGAGCAGTCAGATGCTATGACTGGTACGCCTCCATTGACTCAGCGTTTTGTGCATCCTGATGTATCACCCTCGTCTACAACTACACCTAGTGCTACACCACATGATATGATATCTGCTCTAGCTCCTGGCCAGAAGGATAGACTTGGTAGAGTCATGATTGAGCCGAATGGATCATCGTAAGTTTGTTTTGTTATCTATTTGTTAGTTTATTTTATTTATTTCTTATACTTTAATATATTATTCATGAACTAACATATTTATTATGTGTTTTGCAGGTGGCATCCTGCAAAGGATGCTGCCTGGGCTTTAAAAGACTGTGTTAGAAGACTCTATACACAGGCTTATCACTCTTGGACCATCCCGGTTGGATGTTGCCTCATGTTTTTGATGAATTAGGTCAGTATTGGAACACAGACAAGTTTAAGGCAATATCAGATCAAGCTAAAATGGCTAGAGGCAATCTTAAAGGTGTCTCGTTGCACACCGGAGGTGCAAAGACAATTGGAACAATTGCACGAGAGATGGTAAGTTCTAATTATAACTTTTAAATAAATAATTAGTTGATTTATATATATCGTTATAAATTTCTATTTTTATGTATAGGAAAAAAAATTGGGATGCACTCCCATTGAGCAGAGGTTTTCAAAAAGACTCATGTCAGGAAGAAAGAAAATGAGTCGGATCCGGGTGTGTGGGTGGAGGAAAGTGAATATATTTATGATATGTATATATATTGATGTCAATTTTTATATTTAATATACATAATGACTTTCATCAGTACGTCACTGAGAATCTAGATAGTTCGGTCCAATTGACACCTGAACTGTTCGCCCAGATTTGGAAAGAAAAAGTGGTAGGGGTCACACAAGGGTAGATGTGATGGTCTAGGCTCTCAAAATGATGTTAGATGACTTCAGTCAGGCTTAGAAGGTATTGGATCGTCATGTCAAGCCGAGGCGCTTAGCGGTGTTCAGATTGCTGCTATGTCGGATCAAATAGCTAAACTTACAGCGGCACTAGCAAAGTCGGAGTGGAGAAGAGTAACTGAACAACAAAGCATGACTGAGACCGTTCAGCAAATCAAAGAACAAGTGATGAACCTCGCTCGTCGACCTACTACTTTGGCTCCCGATGACACTAACGACGAGGGTGATAAGGATGATTATGTAGATCTCCTTCCCTAGTTTAGATCTCTGGACATTTATGAACTTTTTGAAATTTTGAAATACTTTATAAGTCTTTAATTTATGATTTAGATACTTTTGAATGTTATTTTAAGTTCGTTGTTTTATGTTTTGTTTAGATTGTTTATAATTGTGTGTGTTTGATTGGGTTGAATAGTATAGAATTGAATTGATCTGCATTTGCAGGTGGGCAACAGAAATTGCTAGCTGTTGCTGTAATAAATATTGCAGAAAAAGCGATGGACAGCGTGGTTTAGTCTGTCGCTTTTCTAGGATTTTCAAAAATAAAATTTCCAGAAAAGCGACGGATTGCGTCACCTTTTAGAAATAAAAAAATGATAATTAAAATAAAGCAACGGACTCCGTTGCTTTTGTTAAAAAATTCAAAAAAAATAATTTAAAAAAGCGACGCTGTCCGTCGCTTTTTGAAAAACGTTAGGTTAAAAAGTGACGGAGGTGACTGTGTCGCTTTTTCATCGATTTTGACAAAAAAAGTAACGCAGTTCGTCGCTTTTGGCCATCATTTTTGACAATTTTTTAGTTGTGCCCTTAGGTCATTTAGCTAGTAGATCCACTTAAGCTAACAAACCATGGTTCTACCTTAGGCAAGTAGGACACCCCTTTTCGGTGTGGTTAACACCGGGTGATCATGTTATAGCTCACATGGTCTCTTGTCGGTTGAGGATTACTCCCACAATATGAATATGAATATGAATATGAACTTGAACATGAACATGAACATGAATGATTAACTAAAGGCTACTTAAAGAAGTATTGTACATGAGTACAAAGGTGTTAAAGATGATGTTGACTTATAATGTCCATGTACATGACTTATGACCTCTAATCTCTTATATGATGTTAAACTTGGCAAATTGCATGCTTTCAAATGAAATGTCTCTTTTTGCATGTTTCTAATATATTTATGTATAGCTACCATACTTAGTGCATTATTGTACTAACCCCTACTTTTTCTACAATTCTCTCAAGTGTAGGGTCTGGTTCTCGAGGTGATCATTGTAGAGGCTAAAGCATGGACTTGTGTATCTTCCGAGCTTGTCGGTGAGTCCTCATGGTTTGACTATGACTTTTTCCTATGTTGTAGTTCCTTTCATGTACTTTACTTTTTTGGAACATGTTGTATGGGCTAGGCCCTATCTCATTCAAGTATTGTAATAGATTGCTATATTGAGACAAGTCTAGACTTCCGCTTTCTTTTATGAAAAACTTTTAAGACTTGAAAGGTGTTTTACTCTTTATGATTCTAGTAATTTATGTTATGATATGCTAAGTGTCTTACATGGAGCCTTTCGGGGTTCTATGTGCCTTGTTACATCTGGGGGGTACCCCTGGGTCGTGACAGGCCACCATTTCAAGGCCATGGGTAGGATAATTCTTCTCATGAATCTTAAGTTGCCTCGAGGCATAGGCAATAACTTTACCATTTTACCTAATCACACATCCTAACCAAATTCTAGAGGCATCACAATAAACCACAAAGCCATCCATCCCTTCCGATAAGGTCAACACCGGAGCGAAAGTAAGTCTATCTTTCAATTCTTGAAAACTCTTCTCACATGCTTCAGACCGTATGAACTTAACCTTATTTTGAATTAATGTTGTAAATGGAGAGGCAATTGAAGAAAATCCCTCAACAAACCTTCTATAGTAAATAGAGGTCTAGGCCAACTCTTGACCGCCTCCGTCTTTCTAGGATCTACCTCAATACCCTTACTTGAAATAATGTGTCCGAGAAATGCCACAGACCTTAGACAAAACTCACATTTACTAAACTTTGCAAAAAGTTGTTGGTCCTTAAGAATTTGCAACATAATCCTCAAATAGCCAATATGCTCATTCTCACCCTATGAGTAAATTAATATGTCATCAATGAACACAATCACAAACATGTCAAGGTATTTGTCTAAATACCCTATTCATCAAATCCATGAACACCGCCGGAGCATTAGTCAAACCAAAATACATTACCAAAAACTCATAATGACCATACCGAGTTCGAAAAGCCATTTTCAGAATGTTATCTTCTTTCACCCTCAATTGGTGATAACCCGACCGAAGATCATTCTTAGAGAAGTAACTTGCCCCTTGAATTTGGTCAAACAAATCATCTATCCTTGGAAGATAATACTTATTCTTAACAGTCACCTTGTTCAACTGATAATAGTCAATACACATACGAAGAGAACCATCCTTTTTTCTAACAAACAACACTGGAGCACCCCATGGGGATATACTTGGTTGGATGAAACCCTTATCCATCAAATCTTTCAATTGCTCCTTCAATTCCTTACGTTATGCCAGAGCCATTCTATAATGAGGAATACAAATAGGTTGCGTATCTTGGAGAAGGTCAATATCGAAGTCTATTTCCCTTTTGGAAGGAATACCGAGTAAATCATCTGGGAACACTTCTGGAAACTGAACGAGGACCAACTCAAAAGTAGGGGTTTCAAAATCTACATACCTCACCCTAACTAGATGGTACAAGCAACCCTTATAAATCATCTTTCTAGCTTTAAGACAAGAGACAAACTGACCCTTGGACATAGAATTTCCCCCCTTCCACTCTAGGATAGGCTTATTTGGAAACTGAAATTTGACTACACGGGTTCTACAATCAATAGAAGTATAAAAAGAGTGCAACCAATCCATACCAAGAATAATATCAAAATCTAGCATGTCAAGCTCTACCAAGTCAACAAGAGTAACTCTATGGGACAATAAAATGGGACATCTTCTATGGACCCTCTTAGCCACAATAGAATTACCGACAAGAGTAGAGACAGAAAAAGGTTCTAAGAAAACATACGAAAGAACATCAAAACTCATAGCCACATATGGCGTCACAAAAGACAAGGTAGCATCGGGGTCAAGTAAAGCATAAAGATCAAGTTGGAAAACTTTTAACATATCGGTAACCACATCAGGAGAACCTTCTTGTTCACCACGAGTCTGAAGTGCATATAATCGGTTTTGCTTGGGAGCATTGGAACTTGAACCACTAAGAGGAGCTTATTTTCCCTCTCTTCCCTTAACCATAAGCATTGAGTAATCCCTAATCTTATGACCACTCTTACCACAACTGAAGCAACCGTCTGTGCTGGTTAGATATTTACCCTCGTGCTTCTTTCCACACTTAGTACAAGTAGACATAGGCAACAAAGATCCACTACCATTCCCTACTTGAGGCTTAGGATTAGACACCCTATATTTATTTAAATTAGGAGGAGTATTGTAGGAACCTTGATCAAAAAGCCTTTGTCAAAATCTAGGATGACCATGTCCATCAGACCTTGCATGAGAGAAATTTTCATCACCACTTTTAGCCCTTTTTACTTCCTTAGACCTTTCCTTAAGCTTTTCCTCTTCAATCTGTTGTGTATGAACCATAAGATGAGATATGTCCATGTCATTAATGAGCATGGTGGTACGACACTCTTTGGCCATTATTTTTTACACACCGGACGCGAACTTACTCAGTCTTGCCCTAGAATCAACAACCATTGTTGGAGCATACTTAGACAATTGTGTGAACTTTAGAGCATATTCCCTCACACTCATACTTCCTTGACGAAGGTTGATAAACTCAAGCACCTTTGCTTCCCTCATCTCAAGGGGAAAGAACCTATCAAGAAAAGCAGCCTTAAACTTCTCCTAATCAAGAGGACCCACATCTTTTGGTCTTCCTTCTTTCCATTATTGATACCGTATTTGAGAAACAACGTTTAGTTGATAAGCGACCAACTCCGCCTTTTCCACCGACATCACTCCCATGATCATCAATACCTTGTAGACCTCATCAATAAAATCTTGAGGATTTTCCTCAACCTCAGAACCATGAAACTCTAAAGGATTCATCCTTGTGATGTCTCTTACTCTAGAAGCCGCCATACCCACATTTGGGTTCACGGGAACCGCAACCTCCATATTGCCTTGGGCCTTCATGGCTTGAGCCAACACTTGAAAAATAGCCCTAAATATCGCATTTGTTACTAGCTCGACCAAAGGATCATCTGGAGCTTGAGGAGCTTGTGGAAGAGCTTCTTGTTTCGCATTCTCCCTCACATTCCTTCTAGTATAAGCCCTTCGAGTAGCCATATCCTGTAGAGCATCAGGTAAGGATTAGGAGAGAGAACTTATAGAGTTAAGTTCTATCACACAACTTTAGAGTAATGAAAGAAGTGGAGTTTCCTAATCATCTTGTTGCCTCTCATTCATAAATCTGGCGTGTTTCACACTCATGAACAAGACTCTACTAGACGTGTCTTATGAGACATCCTAGGACCATTCTAAACCTTGTGCTCTGATTACCAAGTATGTCATGACCCAGGGGTACACCCAAGATGTAACATGGCGTATAGAACCCCGAAGGACCCTATACAAGCCACTTAGCTTTCATAACATAAGAAATAGAACAATAGAAGTAAAGCAATAGTCCAAGTCCAACAATTTTTATAAAAGAAAGAGGAAGTCTAAACACTTTGTCTCAAGCCATCTAATACAATAGAATGAAATTGGGTCTAGCCCATACTTCATGTCCAAAACTGAAATACAAACTAGAAACTAAACAATGGAAATCCGTCCTCGAAGCATAAGGACTCACCAAAGCTCGTGAAATCAACCAAGCCAATCACTAGCCATGAGACTGTGAACCCTGAATATCAGAACCTACATTTGGGAAAAATTTAAGGAAGAGTATGCGTTGGTACAAAACAATGTACCAAGTATGATAGCTATGCAAAAACATTTAGATCATGCTAAAATAGGACATTTCATGATATGCAATTGACAAAGTTAAAACATGATATAAAATGAGGTAGAGAATATAATTCATAAAACATGGCCAATGCAAGCTAACATCTTTAGAACCTTTGAACTCATATGAGATACTTCTTAAAGTAACCTTAGTTCATCATTATTATGGGAATGAGCCTTAACCGACATAGAGACCATGTGAGCTATAACATGATCCCCGATGTCTCCCATACCGAAAAGGGTTGTCCTACTTTCCAAGTTAAGGACCATGAACTTCTAGGAAAAGTGGATCCACTAGCTAATGTCTATCTAGACAATCATCCTATGGGGGCACGTAGGTAAGGGATAAAGAGATTGCTTCTAGAAACCCGACCTCTACTAATGGGAGAGCCTCCATCTCAATATCTTCTTGGTGCTAAGCATGATTCCCACATAATAGTCATTTCTTACTTGTTCTTATCATCCATGGAAGGGCATGTCATATTTCCAATCGAAGCTAAGTTTCATTAGGATAACTTCTTATCTTTGATTCAATTAGGTGAGAAAACCTTTCAACCTTAGAATCCTTACATTGTGAGAAAACCTTTCACAATCATGCTTTAGTGTGTTTATCAGAAATCCTTTCAACAACACAACAACATGTCATCATCATTGATACTTTACTCTTAAAGCATCTTTAAAACATTTGCATAATTCTCATAAAAACGTGCATAATTCCATAAATCACCTTTCAAGGCTAAAAATCCACTTTCAATCATCAATATTTAGAAAACATGGGTTATATATGGATTTCATCATAAATTCATGTAGCTCTCTCATTACATGCTTACTTTCATAAAACTTCATCCTTCATAATCAAAATCCCACCTTATATGATCATAACTTGAAAATATGAGGATTACATGGGTTCATAGGGGAAAACATCATAAATCCTTAGTATTTCATCAATTCATGCATAAGAGTTCATAATTCAATCATTTAAATTAATAATCATAAGAACCCATGGTAATTGAAGAAAACCCTACCTCAATTGGGGAATTCAAACTTTGAAATAGAAGGATTTGGGAACTCTATGAATGAAAGAAATTCAAGGATGAAAACTACATACCTTGAAGCCAATTGCTAATCTTCAATTGAGGAATTGAGACCTTGACTTGAAACCCTAGGTGAATCCTTCTTCTTCTTTTTCTTCTTAAGAGAGGAATATTTGAGAGTTCTTCTTTTTGGTGAGTTTGGAGAAAATGATTTCTATTGATAAATTTGGGGGTAAAAATGGTTATATAGGGGTCTTAGACATAGGCAAAACGACATAGTATTAGACTAGATTAATTAGGAAAAGACCCAACTGCCCCTTAAAATAACTACCAGCTGTCGATCGACGGCCACGACTGACGGACCATGGACAGTATGACGGGCCTTCCTGCATGAGCGTCGTTCGTGGTCAGGAAGTTGAAAAGTGGAGTCTGAACTATGGACCCTCGACCACAGACCGTGGCATGACCGACGGTCCGTTGGTCAGGCCGTGGGTTTTGGGTTCTGAGCCAAGGTTGGGGTGACCAACCATGGACCACACCTACGGTCCGAGGTCCCACCACGAGCCGTGGGTGAACTCCTTGGATTGATACCTACAACCTTTGAAAATAGTTACTTAGCCCTATTTTGAATCCGGGGTGTTACAAAAATAATATATTTAAATCAAAAGGTAAGGCTGAACTTTCTACACGTTAAAATTAGAATATGTGTTCACTTTTTTCAGCCTTTTAAAATTTATGTATCCTTTCACCAACGATTATTTATTTATTAGAAAATTTAATATATCATGTGATGTTCATTTGATTTCTCAAAAATATCAAATAGTTAAACTTCCCAAAAAAAAGATAAATTTTATAAAATTATTAATGTTTGTTACTACGTAATCTTGTATGTAAGATAATATAATATTTTAGTTTTAATAACTGATAAATTTTAAGTATTAAAATTCCGAGCGAGGCGTGAATAATTTTACTAGTTAGACATAATTAGAGTTATTAATGAATGGAGTACATGGGTATAAATGATTTAGATTTTTAGGCTATTTACTATTTAGTGTACTTTCCCTATAAATAACACTTAATTTATGAAATTATTTGGGTTATCCGTTGGTGGCAAAATAACTCCCGAGACCTATCCCTAGATCATCCATTTGCATAAGTACACCACTCTTTGTTTTTGATGCGCCAATGAGAAATGTATGTTTGACAAGAAGAGTCTGATTTGGGAGAAGAAATGTCTGAAATCCGAATTAAAGCTTTAACGGCCCTAAACCCACAACATTTAGTCCCTAGCGGAGCATCTAAAAGCGGCCTCCGTTGTCCATACCAGTAAGTTTGAATCTTGAATCATTAATCTAAGCACTGAAGTAGTTAAGTTAATACTGACAAGATTGGAAAAAAATCTGATAATTGTTATGTAGTTGTTCAATGGCAGAAGGTGTTTAAGTGAAAGCCCTAAGCTAAAAATTCAATTTCCTAGGGAAAGCAATTGTGCAGCCTCATCTTTAATTCACGAACATGAGCATGTCATGATTGGATTTTGTGTATAGTAGAGTGTTTTTGTGCAACAGTTTTATGCTTAGTTCCACTGGGCAATGGGGCATATATGTGGGTGGGGAGATAAATGCTTCTAATAAGTTGTTTGGTAGGAGGTACTTTGTTTGTTTGGGATCAAGTTATCTCGGGATTAATTATACCGAAATAAGATATTCTTGGATAATTTATTCCACCATCTATATGACATAACTTATCCCATCACTAAGGTATAAATGATGAAATAAATAATCTCAAAACTGCCTAATACTTCAACCTAGGCAAAATAGTCCTGCATTGGATCCTGGGATTATCATACCTATACCTCACACCAAACTAAGTGCCAATGATCCTGTACTGGAGAAGATATTTTTTATAATTTTTATTACTTTGTGATTTTATTGTTTGATTTATGGACGGAGTCATGTCTTGATGGTCTTCTTAGATGATATCCATCATTTTGGTGTGCTAGTGGACTTAGGGGCTGGAGTTACTACAATAGATTGTTCTGCTGAAAGCCAGTCCATTGCATGTCAAGATAATGTGGTTCCTGAACCATTTATTGGGATGGAGTTCGAGTCAGAAGATGTTGCCAAGGAATTTTATGATGACTATGCTAGGCATGTTGGGTTTATCATGCGCATTGATCAATGCCGGCATTCAGAAGTTGACAAGAGAATCTTTTCACGATGACTTTCATGTAACAAGCAGGGCTATTATATGAAAATGAAAAACCATTATGGACTACCCCGAAAAGCACACACCAGCACACGAGAAGGGTGTAAGGAAATGATGTTGGTAAAGGTTAACAAGTTTGATAAGTGGGCTGTGATGAGATTTGTTAAGGAGCATACCCATCCATTGGTGCCTTCTGGTTGTTCTTCTGGTAATGCAATGGTAATCAAGAAGTGCTCTGTGTGTTTCATCTTAAGCTTACTTGTTTTTGTTTTCAGTTCAATCTTTCAAGTCAATTTACTTTGTGTCACCTCATGAATGATATTTAGTGCACAAATTCTTTGGTGAAAAGCTTATGCAGATCTGCTTTCATTCTCAGATCTTCTCTTGCTTTGGATGGAATAACTCATCTAGTCTAGCTGCTACCAAGCCTTCATGTCATATAGACTAAGAAAAAGGGGGTTGGGTGATTGATAAGTAATCAATCAGCTTTACCTGTTTTTCTATCGTCCATCTTGCATTATTATGTCCATAACGTCCTCTGTGTAATCATCGATTTCCATTTAGATACATGCAGCTTTGGAGCAGTATAAAGGAAAACATATTAGCCTGGCCATTTATTTTATTGCAGTTTCGCTTGCTAAGTGGTCCAGGTGCCAGAGTTTCTTTCATCTTTAATCCTAAGATCTGGAATGGGTGATTTCCTTTCACTCATTCATTTTCTAATCTAGTCAATCTGAAAGCCTAGAACATATTTTATTGGTGAGTGTAGTTTTCCTGATATAGTTGGCCTTTCATGGTGCCTTTTGCGACAATTAGCTTCAATCTGTGGATACTTTGATAACAATCTGAGTAAAGCATCTTTTTGTTATCTAGCTTGGCTGTAGGGGTAAAAAAAAAGGAGGGTGACCTATAGTTTGCCAAGAACATAATCCAAGCAATTTCATTACTTTTAATCAGTTCTACTGAGTTCGAACTTCATAGTTGAGGTGCTTTAGACAAAGTTTGACATTTAGCAATCACTTTCTATTGACTGACTTGGGAATTGAGTTCAATAGTTCTTCCATGACCATATTCTTTTCTTTTGAGTTTGTGTGCATTCTTCATATAAGACCTAGCGTAAGTAAATTCATGAAGCCTCTCAATCAAGTTAATTTCTCTACTTTTTCCATGACCATATGCTTTTCTTTTGAGTTTGTGTGCATTCTTCATATAAGACCTAGTGTGAGTAGATTCAAGAAGCCTCTCAATCAAGTTAGTTTCTCTACTGTGGATATATGAATGCAACTGTTACGTTTATGTGGCAAGTGTTTCAGAACTTGAGTAGTTAGGTAACCTTGAGGAGATTATTTTTCATGCTTCTTTTTTTCTTTAAATGGTACTCCCTCTTCCTTCTGTCCCATTTTATGTGAGGTAGTTTGACTCGACACGGAGTTTAAGAAGGAAAGGAAGACTTTTAAAACTTGTGGTCCAAAATAAATGATATAAATTTGTGTGGCTGTAAATCATTTCACTAAGAGTAAAATATACATTTTATAGTTAGATGGTTACTTAATATAGAAATGTGTCGTTCTTTTTTGGACTGACTAAAAAAGAAAGTAAGTCATATAAATTGGGACAGAGGGAGTAACATTCTATATATTATCAGGTGTACTATACCAAGATGTATAGTCCCCTAAAGTTAGACAACTACAAAATATAGAAGCCTTACTTCGTATGATGCTTCTTACCTATTGTCTAAAACATCAAAAATATTTTCTGTTTGTACTAGATATTCCTGTTTACACCAAAAATAGTATAGAGCTAGGCAATTCATCTTCATCTTCTGAATGTTGCACCACTTGTCCTCAAAACACCTCTGATTTCTCTCTTTCCACATAGTCCACCAAATACATACTGGGACAACCCTCCATCTCTCCTTCTGATTGGACAAACACCATTTTCTCCCCAACTGTCAAGAAACCCCTTTGTGTTTCCTAGCATCACCCACTTGATTCCCCTTGGGTTAATGAAAATTCTCCAGATCTGTTCTGTCCATTTGCAGTGTCGAAAGTGATGGTTGGCTGTCTCTGCTTGTTCCCTACACAAATAACATTTGGAACATAAGGGCCTATTTGGATTGGCTTTTGGCTTATGACTTATAAGCCAAAAGCCATAAGTTAGGATTTCTAACTTATGGCTTTTGGCTTGTTTTTGTTATTTTGGCTTTAAAATAAGTGCTTATAAGCACTTTTTAACTTTACCCAAATACTTCAAAAATGCTTAAAAGCTATTTTGGCTTAAAAGCACCTAAAATAAGTCAATTCAAACAGGCACTAAGTTCAATCCCTCATTTCAACTTTTCCCGTGTATATACTGCTTCATTGTCCACCATACAAGAGAACAAGCTACTTTCAATTGAATCTTTACTTTCCAGATTATTTTCCATGGCCAATAACCCACTTGATTATTGATTTTGCTCAAATGGAAAGTCCACAACAACACAACTCTAGGTAGAGTTTGTGGAGAAAGGTATGGAGAACCTTAGCACCAACTAAGATAAAATGCTTTACATGGTTGGTTGCTAGAAGGGCTTGCCTGACACATGAAGTGCTGAGGAGAAAAGGAAAGATTATAGTATCTTGGTGTTCATTATGTGGGAATGCAGCAGAGACCAACTAGCATCTATTCTTGCATTGCAACTTTACAACACAAATTTGGGCCATCTTCCTTAGTCTCACAAAAACAAACTGGACCATGCCCGAGCATACCGTAGATTTGTTGAGTTGTTGGATAAGAAGAGGGGGGAGCAAGAGTCAAAAGGCATGGTAGAAGATAATCCACATTGCATTGGTGGACAGTATGGAAAGAAAGAAATAGTAGAAATTTTGAAGATAGGTCCAATTCCATTCAGAAGGTTAGGTGGGATTGTATTGCATTATTTTATTTTTGGTGTAAAGAGAAAGGTTTAGAGGTTACAAAACAAATTGTAGAATTATTAGGACCCTTGTAAAAAAAAAATTCTCTTCTTTTGTTCCCCTGTATTTGCAGGTCACCAGCATCTCCTTAATGCTGAAGAATACACCATTACCATTTTTAAAAAATAAAATAAAATCTTGATCCTAAACCACTTAAGAAATTCCTTGAGAGTTTCCTTGCCATACCAAAGTATCTGCATTTTCAGTGACCCCCTTAAACTGATTTAGAGTATGGTAAAACTCTGTTATTCTCTCTATTTCCCAGTCATTTAGAGATCTTCTAAAGTCAGGTTCCACCCTCGATTAGACTAAGCTTCAACCACTGTTCTTCCTGTTGTTGGCATAGAGTGTAAATATTTGTGAACAATTCTTGTAATACACCTTGTTCAATCCAGTTGTCTTTCCAGAAGGTGATCTTCATACCATTTCCCACTTTTAGTTCTATATCGTTCCTCATCTTTTTCCATAGATTCCTGATGGATCTCTCCAAACACTGCAACCATGGGGAGTGGTTACTGGCTTTGTGGTCTAACTACCCTCTTCTGCATATTTCTTCCAAATAACTTTCTTCGACATAGGTTCTTCTTCTGAAGCATTTCTCCAAAGCCATTTCAGCATCAAACTCTGGTTCTGAGCCTTTAAATTCTCTATACCCATTCCTTTCTATTTCTTGCTTCTAATCATGATATCCCATTTGACTAAATGAAACTTCTTTTCATCACTGTTTCCCTGCCAGAAGAAGTTATTTCTTGAAGTGTCGATTCTCTTTATCACAGTAACAAGGGCTGGAAATAATGACATCATATATGTAGGTAAAGCATCTAGCACACTATTAATGAGTGTCAACTTTCCCCCACCCCTAAAAAAAGAAAAAAAAGATAAAGATAGCCTTTTCTACTTTGTCAACTTCTTTTCACATTTCTCCTCCATATTCCCATAGATTTTCTTTTTCGCCCCTAGAGGCATAATTAAGTCTGCTCTAGGTAGTTCTCCTACTTTACCTCCCAGAATGTCTGCTAGCATCTGAATCTCTTCCATTCTATTAACTAGATAGATGAAGCTTTATCCCCAGTTAATATGTATCCCAAAAATTGTCTAAAAAATAAAGAAGATAACTCTCGATACCCTCAATTGTCCCAAATCTGCATAAAAAAAGATCAAAGTGTCATCTGCATATTGTAGGTGGGATATTTCCATGTTGCTGTCTACCCTGGAATTTACCTCAAAACCCCTGGTCCAACCCTTAACTCGAGCATTCTAAAGTTTATCATTCATCCCCTCCATTGCTAATATGAACCAAAAAGGTGATAGGGGATCCCTTGTCTCAAATCCCTTTTAGAGGAGAAGAAACCTGCTGGTGAACGGGTAACCGAAATTGCAAACTTGACTGTACTGAGATAGATCTTGCTAATTTGAAAATGTCCATAAATTGGCTCTCACACACCTGGCGCGTGAGATAGATCTTGCTAAAAATGTCCTTCTGTTTGGTGCATGGGAGTGCGTGAGGACTCCTTTTTCGGTGTCACTAGCTGAGCTTTGCTTGCTAGACAATACTTGAGCTATTGGTGGTGCTTGTTTATGCACAACACTCATGATAATAGAGGACAACTGAAATAACTCATGGTCTTAGGAAAATTGCTCGACAAAGATCTTTCTTTCTCCCTGAAGTTGTTGGTAACTGTGTAGAGGCTATTATTTGACCTCATTATAATATAATACTATGTTAGAAATAGAATGTGGGGGAGAGACTTTATGGAATGTGTGACTTTTACACCTTACGCTTCTATCTATTCATATAATAACTTGTCTTCACTATGATTACTTTACTCTTGTTCATTGTGGGAGACTAATATGTGCAGCTATACTATCCTTTCTAGCAAAAGAAGATGAAATCATGTCTCCTCCCATGGGAGGGGGGAGAATATCTTCCAAAATTTACTCCTAAGAATCTATCCAACTTTTCTAATTTTTTTGTCTTAAAAAAGGTAAGAAAAGGATGCTGTCATCGAAAAGGCCGAATGGGTGATTTGAAAAGAAAAGTATTTAATCGCCACTAGAGCAGCCTACTCTTTTCTTAATTACTTGTAAAAAAAAAGCTACTCGTCTCTTAATTACTCTTTACATCATTTTTTTTTTTGTAACATTGTAAAATTACCATTAACAACCAAGAAGAAATACAAGCTAAGAGCACCCTCGGGCCTCAGAAAAACAGATAACTAGGTACAAAATTTTTGCCAAAAATTCCTACTCCTATGAGCACACTTTGAATGCTTAAAAAACTCTATCCTATTCACAATTTTCAGTTTGATTTGCTCCAGAACTTCACTTCTTTTACCGCAACACCTTTGTATAATCTCTAATTTATAACCCTCCATGTGTGATATATTAATCCTCCCATAATATCTGCCACATTGCTTTCTTGAATTTCTTCCAATGCCGTCTCATGATCATCTCCATAACCTGTTTGATTTCCCCAGATGGTAGAGTAATGCCAAACCATTGGAGTACTTCATCTCTTGCTAATTTGAACCAAAGACAGTCCTTGAACAAATTATGGCTAGTTTCCACATCTTGTGTATCACACAAGCAACATGACATATCTTCCACATATATATTCATATGCGCTAGCCTTCCTTTAGTTAGAAGCATTTGATGCATAACAAGCCACATAATAAATCTATGCTTGGGAGGAGAGACACTATTCCCGGCAAGCTCAACAACATTGCACTTCATTTGATCCCAGCTAGTGCCGTGTAGCTCCTAGATATAGAATAAGTCCCTTTTGCAGTGAGGTTGTATCATGTTTGTTCATACCACTCTCCCATTTTGTCTTTCAGTGAATTCAATTTTCTCCAATACTAGCTACTATCCAAGGGAGCCTTGTGATTCAAGACATTGATATTTGTCCTAATGTAGACTCCATATACCCATTTTACCTGTAGCGAGTCTTCCTTTAAAGCAAGCTGCCAGAGCAATTTTCCCACTGAAGCTACATTCCAATTCCCATACCCCTTAATGTTAAGACCTCCATATTTCTTTGGTACACAAACTCTATCCGAAGATATTAATACTACCTTCTTTTTGTCTGTTGTAGTCCCTCAAAGATACTCCCTACATTTCTTATCAACCTCTTTCACAACTCTCTGAGACAAGATGAAACAGTGTTCAGGAAAGCGAGCGTTTCATCGCTTTAAGCATGAAGCGAAGCGAGGGTTCAACGCTTCAGCTGGCTAAAGCGAGGCATGTGAAAAGAAGCGTCCGCTTCTAGGTTTGAAGCGCGATGTGACCAGAAGCGACGAAGCGAGAAAAGCAATGCTTTTTTTATTAATAAGTGATCGATTAATGTTACCTTTCTCAAAAAAAATTAATAAGTGATCGATTTTAAAGAATAAAAATAGGCGTGACTTACCAGGTCCTTAAGAAATTAGAATAGTAAAGTTTCAGTATACTCTTTCCTTCCAGTATTTTTTCTCTTTTCTTTCTTTGCTTCTTCTTCTTCTTCTTTCTGGTGCAGTGGCACTACTACCCTAGGATTTTTCTTCCTTATTGCTACTCTGTTTGGTACTCTTTTTTCCTTTGCCCTGTTTAGCTTTGATTATTTAAATTATGTGTTGCTGAATTTTTTTCCTCATAGTGATTAAAATATTGCTGAATTGTTTTGTTTCTTAATAAGGACTAAAATGTTGTTGATTTTTTTCTTAACAGTGATAAAAATATAATGTTGATTATTTTTATTAAATCTTATCCGCAATTAAAAATGGCTGATGCGGCATGAAAATATGTGATAAAAAGTTAGTGAGACCAGTAGGACAACAATTGTATATCTGTTTTGTGACAAGACAACTAAAGGGGAACCTTTCAATATGAATTTTTTCTTATATATTTTGTTTCCATTTGTTTTGGTCTTTTTTCTTTTTAATTGTGCTTCACTTCAATGAAGCAAGCACTTTGCTTCACGCTTCGCTTAAAGCGTGAAGCGGGACCTTGTCGCCTTTTACCGCTTCGTGTTCCCCTAAACACTGAGATGAACATAGACCCCTAAAAGCTATGAATGGAGAAAAGCTCTTCTAGAATCACTTGTAGTTTTCCTGCATAGGTGTAACGACCCAGAAAATGATAGAGTGAAACTAGAGCCTCACATGTGAGTTTAGAGTCGAGAACTTAATGAAATGGTTATAATTGAATTTGACCCAAAAAGGTCTTAAAAATGTGCTTCGGAAGTTACCGGAAACTTGTTTAGCTGTGTATTAAAAGATCCGTTTCGTTTTCGAAAATCCGACTTCATATTCTTGTTTAGGGGGTCAAATTGAGTGGGAAATGGGTCTAACCCAAATTTTAGAGCAACCGTATCAAAATCCGAAATTTCCAAGTGAAGCCTTTTTCGAGGGTCTACTTTGAAGGGTCATATCTCCTAGCACACGAATTATTTGGGTGGCTAATAATATATCCATGGAAAGCCCTTTGAGTTAGCTACCTAACGCACTTCGTTTCACCTCATTCGGAGTTCGGACGAAGAAGTTATGCCTATTTTCGTAAAGTCGGTCCGGCAGAAAAAGGCATTTCCAGTAAGCCGATTTACTGTTCATTTACTGTTCACCCGCCTAAAAACTTTTCTAAGTGTTGGACCATTTCTTCCAAATGACATATATTATTTCCTATATACTATTAGTTCATCCCCATCCCTAAAATCATTCCCTCTCTCAAATATTTCTCTCCAACTCAAGAAGAAGAAGAAGTGGGAGCTAGGGCTTGGATTCAAAGCTTTCTTCATCAAATTTTGTGGGAGATCATAGCAAAGGTATGGGGATCCTTTATCCTTGATCATTCTTTCTTTCAAGGAGCCCAATCAAAAGGTTTTCAAGGTTTTTCAAATACACAAAAATCCTATTTCGATTCTAGCATGGGTTCTTGCATAAGAAAGGTTTTAAATGATGATTTATATTGTTATTAATGATTATTAATGATTTTTAGAAAGAAATCCCCATGAACCCATGTTTTCCCTAAATTCCTAAAGTTGGCATATGAAGTGGGATTATTGTTTGTGATTGAATGATGATAGAATTATGCTTAAATGGAGTTGAATAGTTGATTTTATTATTAGCTATGCTTATCTATTGTGAATTATTGGAGAGTTGAGGAATGATGATTGTGGCTTTGAAAAAGGGTAAGTTGGCCTAACTTCATTGTTAATGTAGAATTGATATAGAATCTTGATAGATTGATGTGTGATCCACTTATGGTGGAGGTGTCTACTTATGGAATGTATTATGATTGAGGCTATGAAGGGTATTATATGAGTGTTATTGTATTGTTATATTATTATATATGAATGAGGCTATATGTAAAGTCCTATATGAAGCTATATGTGAAGGTATGATGTGAATGAGTTTTATGTGAAGCTATATGTGAAAGTATGATGTGAATGAAGATAATGTGATCACGTTATGAATGTAAGGGTGTTGTTGTAGGTTGTTCACTGGTTTGGTTGTATAATTACTACCCTATTTTCCATGCTCTTTGATTCCATTACATGCCTTCAAGGTGTTTGACAAAATGTCCAACTATGGAGAATTGATGAATCGATGCTTAAAAGCTTGAGTTATGAGATGTATGGAAATTTCATAGATGTGTTGATGACACTCATGAATGTTGATGATAGAATATGAAGGATTCTTCAATGTAAAGTATACCTTGAATTGATAGGGCTTATGCATCCTTTTCTCGGTATAAATGATTATATTGTTGATTGTTGAATCCTTGGATCGGTAGGCTTATGGCACCCTTCCATTAATGAAAAGTAATGAACCTTGGAATCGGCAGGCTTATGGCACCCTTTCCATAAAGGTTAATGATGAGACTTGAATCGGCAGCCCATGGCACCGTTTCAAGTGGAGTTAATGAGCTTTCCTAAATGTACCTTGAATCGGCAAGCTTATGGCACCCTTTCATGTGTTAAATAATGAGACTTGAATCGGCAGGCTTATGGCACCCTTTCATGTCTGATAATGTCAAAGTAATGAACTATTCTATGAGAATCTAGGCTAAGCACCGAGCGGATTTGGTTAGATGGAAACTCCCCGACGCTTAGGCATGAGTTTCAATGATCGTCTACCTTATCCCATAAACTATGTGCCCGCATAGGAAGCTAGTGGATCCATTAAGCTATATACCGGTCTTCCTTAGGCAAGTAGACCACCTCTTTTCGGTGTGGGGACTCATGACACCGGATTCCATGACAAGCTCTCATGGTCTATGTCGGTTAAATGCTTACTTCCCATCATGTGAGATTTCATCATGGTTTCTTGACAGGTTCTACAAAGTGTAGGTAGTAGTATGGGATGCTACCTATACATTGCACGAGTAGGCTTGGAGAGGGTCATAGTGAGTTTCTCTAAATCCTAATGTATGTGACATGAATGTGCCCTAAATGGTTTCTTAAAGAATGTTGGTCTATTGAAGTTATGTTGTAAATGAAATGTCCTTATCTAAGGTAATCTTGGGGAACACTTAAGTGTGCTTGAAGAGGTTGTATGGGCGGTCACTTCTTGTCTCACTCAAGTGTGTCTTAAGGTTATATTAGGTAGAGGTCTTATGGTAATGAAATGACATGTGTTCTTTTAAAGTTAAGCATGGATTGTAGATGGACATATGTTGAGTATATGTATGGTTGGCTATGGTCTTATATGTTAATGTTGACTTGCATTATGTCTATTATGTGGGTATTGTCTTATATGTGGATGATGACTTGAAATGTGTCTCTTATAATTGTGATATGAAGGTTTTATCAAAAATGGCATGAAAGCACATATTTCAAATAAATGTCCCTTTTTGGCATGTTTTTGCATGGTCTCCATACTTAGTACTTAATTGTGCTAACCCCTTTCTTCCCCTTTTGGACTAAAGTGTAGGGATTTTGAGATGATGACATGTCATGGCTTTGATAGGTTTCTAAGTGTTGAAGATGAAGACTTGGTGAGTCCTCATAGATTCGAGGACAATACCCAATATGTTCTTTTATGTCTTTTTAGTTTTGTTTAAGTTGTGTACGGGATTAGTCCCGAATTTTGTACTCTAAAGTATTAGATGGTTTGAGACATCATGTATAAAGTCTAGAAAGTCTTCCGCTTGCTATTTTTTTTATGCAATGTTTTCTTGGTAAAGAAAGTTTTAAATTCCTTATGGTTTTAGTGTCTATGCGATGAATGAATGCTAAGAGGCTTGTATTAGACCTCTTCGAGGTCGAGTACGCCGGTTACGACTAGGGGGTGCTCCCGGGTCGTGACAATAGGACAATTGCCCTGCATAAGTAGTCTTGATTCTCCCAGTAATCTTATCTATTAAAGCGTGGCATTCCATCTTGCTCCACCTCTTTGAAGTCAAAGGCAGGCCCAAGTATCTTATAGGAAATACACCCTGTGTGAACCCTGCCAGTTGATCAGCATACTAGCTAGGAAGATACTTGATTTATCAATATTTGCCACCAGTCAAGCAGTGGCACGAAAATGCTCTAATGCCTCCTTAACTATGGTGATTGAGTTAATTTCACATTTGCAGAAAATCATCAAATCATCAGCAAAAATTAGATGAGTTAACTGCAGATGCTGACACATTGGATAAAATCTGAATGTTGGTAAGAAGCTCATACACTTTAATATTCTTGGAAAGTATTCCATCACTAGAACAAATAATAATGGTGATGCAGGTCCCCTGAGTCCTCTTTTACCTTCAAAGTAACCATGTCCTTCACCATTGATCTTCACTGTAAACTTAGTAGAAGTAACACACACCATAATCCATTGAATGAATCTAGTAAGAAAACCATATCCTACCAGTGTCTCCTCTAAAAATTCCCACCTCACCATATCATATGCCATCTTAAGATCTATTTTCATCAGGCATCTAGGAGTAGTCTTCCTATTATAATGCTTAAGTAGATCATGACAAATTAGTACATTGTGAAGCATGGAGCTGCTCTGGACAAAATCATCTTGGTTGTTTGCTACAATATGACTAATGGCTTCCTTCAGTCTGCTACAAATCATTTTGGAAATGCACTTATACACCACGTTGCAACAAGATATTGGCATGTATTGACTTGCCAACTCTGGACTATCAAATTTAGGAGTGAGAGCAACATTAGTGGAGTTAAGTTGTCTAAGCAATTTCCCATTCTAAAAAAAATTCCAAAATGACTTTTGTAATGTCCTTTCCCACTATATTCCAAGAAGACTAAAAGAAACCAACTCCATAACCAGCAGGGCCTGGACTCTTGCTAATATCAATCGAGAACATTGTTGTTTTTACATCCTTTTTAGAGAAAGGAGTCAACAACTTAATCTGGTGCTCTATTGTGAGGACATTACCATTTTGCATGAGGTACTTATTAGCCTTCCTTCTATGTGGTTCCTTCCTCCCTAATAAGTCCTTGTAGTAAGACACAAATATGTTTGTGATAGTGTCAGGGTCAGTCTGCCAGTTACCTTGGTCATCCTTCAACTGAGTCGTTGCTTGCTTAAGCTTTCTATATTCAATAACAACATGAAAGTATCTTGTATTTTCATCTCTAAATCGAAGCCAAGTAACCTTACTTTGTTCTTGTAAGTACACTTCAGCTAAGTATAAAGATTGCCTGAACTTTATATAAATTTCCTTCTCTATCTGTGGAGTTTTAGTGCTTGATGAATGAGCTTGTAAGTATAACTAAGCTATCTTCAACGCTTTCCTATCTTCATCTGCCATGTTTATGAAATGTTGAGTATTCAACTATTTGAGTGAATCCTTTAATAACTTCATCTTCCTTACAACTTGAAATATTTTACACCCCATAATTGGCATATCTGATCCTTCTCTCACCACATTCTGGAACTGAGGGTGCTTGCCCCAAGCATTACAGTACTGGAATGCTTTTCGCCTAGTATGGCTCTCATCTTCTAGTTTTACTTTGGCAGGGCAGTGGCCACTGATTCCCTCAGGTAGAAAAATAGTTCTACCTGAGGGCATTGTGTCTAACCACTCTTGATTGATAAACACCAAATCTATCTTGGAGAATATTCTGTCATCCCCACTTTTATCATTTTAGGTGTACCTCCCCCCTTGGTAAGACAGTTGGATCAGTCCACACTCATCTATGCAATTTGCAAAATCAACTCAGCCCATGCCACAGGATTACCTCCAATCCTATATTCAGTTGTAAGTACAGAGTTAAAATCTCCTAAGATCAACCAAGCCTTCTTGGCCATCCCATTCATTTACAACAAATATTCCCATAGACTCTTCCTTTCTTCCTTCGTATCAAATGCATATACAAATGTTACTATTAAGGACAGTTATAGAGGCACATAACACACTTCACAAGTAATTGCCTGAGCATTCATACTAATTGGAACTATATGGTAAAAATACGGTTTCCAAGTAATCTATATTCTACCATTATAGTGATGTTCCAAATTAGTAAGGTATTGCCATCCCCCAAACAATTTATTAGCTAGCTATTCTACTTTATTCTGTTTTACTTTCATTTCTAACAGCCCAATTAAACCATCTCTTTCCTCCATTGCAAAGGATCTTGATCTCCTGCCCCTTATTAGGGGCATTTAGCCCCCTAACATTCCAACTTAGGATGCTAACCATTCCTAGAAGATGGGATGGTCTTCTGTCCAACATTTCCAACAGATTCTGGATTCGGAGGTACCAATGAAGTGGCTTGTTGGTTTAACACCTGAAATGTATTTAATTAGTAATATCTTAATTTTGGTATTGCAAAACTGTACTCCTTCCAAATATTAGTGGGGTAACCCAGTCTTCATGACCAGATTGCCTTTTATCAGAGAGGCAACCTAATATTGGGTTCCCACTTGGAGAATTGACCTTATTCTGGCTTGTTCCCCCATTTACAGGTGCTCTTCCTGGAAGTGAGAAGTTAGCATTGGCTTGTATAGATCCCTTGGGTATCTGCAGCTCCTTTTGTTGTTGATCTTGTCATTCCACCACTGGCTTCTCAACTTTCTTCTTTCTACATACATTTGCTGAGTGACCATATTTCTCACAATGCTTACATAGTGTAGGCTTCCATTCATAGGATACTTTTTGCTTTGTCAAATTGCCTTTTTCATTCCTGAACATTATATTATCCGAAAAACTTGCATCATTCCCACCTCAACTGCAAAATTTAGTCCAGTCTTCTTCTCTGTACTTTGATCTACCATTAGTGGTTTCCCAACCAAACTCCCAATCTTACTTAATCCTTTCTGACTCCAGTACTTGAAATCTAGTCCTGGCAGTTTTATCCAAATGGGAACAGTGTACAATTCATCTCTAGAGAATTTCATATTAGGAGTCCAAGCCTTTACAATAAAAGCCTTGCTATCAAAATGATAGATTCCTCCCTGGATCACCTCATTTATACCCACTGCTGTATAAAACCTGACAAGGACTACCCCATTCTTCAACATCACAACTTTGTTAATCCCATGTTTACCCCGTAGTCTTTGAATGTACCCTTTCAAAACATTAAATGAAGGGTGGGCACCCAAAACATAGCACACTACTGAGTTCTGCCAATATTCAATCTCAGAAGTAATATCTTCCACCCGATTTCAACAAAGGATGATTCACCTAGAGTGGTTGGAGCCACATAGTCCAGTTTGAATCCTGCATTTACCATTATTGCAATATCAAAGTTATCCCATACTGAGCCCTTCCATTTGGGCATTCCTATTTCCTCTTCTACTGCCTCAGCCCAAGATTTCCTGTTGCTTCTAGGAGGGTTTGAATTGCCTTTCCCACTAGCATCCAAATCCACATCCATCAATTGTTGTTGTGGCTCCTTTTGTTTGCTTTCAGAACAATTTTGTCAAACACTTGGATTGCAGCTGGATTTGTAGTCACTGTTCCATTGGCTTCCTCTGGGGCTTGGTTATTTACAGCAATTGGTATCTCACTTATCTCTTTCCGTGTACCTTGTTCTGCAAATCCTACTGATTTGGACTCATTATTAGTTGGTGACGTGCTTGTTCATTTGTGCTTTCTTGCTATAATGTCAGTAAACAATATAGGATTTGTTCTTCTACTATCATATGTTGATTGTGGCCTAAGCCTCATGAACTCCATTATTAGGTAGCGAAACACTTACGAATTTCCTCTTATTACTTCTAGAAAAATATCAAAAGAAGCTTCAAGAACTGATTAATGTTGGGATCCCACATGAAACAGGTAGATAGGGTGAAGCATGTGCCCCTCTAAAGATCTCAAGCCTTGTCAATTAATGATATTTGAAAGTGTGTGTTTGTCTTCATGTGAACAAAACTGGACCTGCAATTCCTAATGAACTATGAAATAACTGCCTTTTGATTTCCTCTTGTAGGATAAAAAGGACAGGAGAATCCAAGAACTGTCTATGGAGTTGGAGTGTCAAGATAAATTATATGACCTTTACAGAGAGCAGCTAGTTACTTTTTTGGAAAATGTTGAGCAGCAGATGGAGCTTTTTGTCGAAGAAAATTCAAGTTGCCATTAACAACTTAAAAGAAGTAGAAGTTGAAGTTCAAAAGCAACCAAATAGCCAGTAGCCATGTTTAAGTAAGTATTTAGGTGCTTATATGCTATTTTCTTATGCTAGCTTGACAAACATTTGATTTAGCCTAATTTTTCTTTATTGGAAAAGTAGGAAAACAAGCGGGAAAAACTGGAAAAGACAAGTTCTGTTGGAATCTTAAGTTACATTTTGTTCATCTAATGTCACTACCATTTATTTCACAATGTTGTGTAGCTTCTTGCTTGTCAGTTCAAATTTATGTAGTATTCAATGGAAGCTGGTTAGTATTGTGGTATCTACCTACTAAGAATTTTAATTTCTCTTTACTTGTTCAAAAATTGCAGCTGAAGCAGCAACTTAGTTGTTCTCGTACGAGCATCTGTAGGATGAGGCATCAAGCAGGGAATGGGAGATTGTTGATCTATAGTTCCATAAGTTATGATGCATCAGACCATTTTGGAGATAGTTGACACAGAAAAAGAATTACTCACATATGGTGTTTATACCATACAATATTAGTTTACCATGGTTAATGATACAAATGAGGAGGCAATGTGTAAACGCAGAATGAATAATTTTTTTTGTTGATGCTGGGTGTAGTACATGTAAAGTTAGCCATTTGATGGGTTAATAGAAGTAGTTTGTGGCCTTTTCTGTAAAGTGTGCATATTTGAATGCTATGAGGGTATGGGAATCATCTATCAGAGTGATCTGAGCAGTTGCATTTTCTTGCATATTTTTGAATGTTTGTTTTTGGCTACATACATATTTTTGCATTCAGGTCAAAATTTAAGAATATAACAGGTTCAAAACCGTAAGATCTGTGTGGTTATCCACATTAGCACTACTGACAAAATCAAGAATTAAAAACTTACTGGCCTTAAAATCCCTCGTCTGAATTCCCCCATATTAACATGTTTTATGGTTTCTGGAATATCTAAGGCTAACCATCCTTGAACTGGAGCACATAATGCGCACTAGAAAGAAGAATAACCTTTGTTTCTGGAGAGCAAGCACATTCAAAAAGATATTCTGAAGCATATTGCAATACTTAGAAGATTTAGATTAATTGAGCATAAAATAACATGAGCTAAGAAGCACCCATTTTGTTTGTTGATTATCTATTGTAGTCCAACTATTTCTTACCTAGCTAGTATTATTAGCACATTTATGAACCAAATTACTACAGGAATTGATAGTTTTGGTGCACTCAAGCAACTATTTATCACCCAAAACTTTCCTTCTTAGCATTTATCTTGAAATTGTGCCAGAATTCTTACTTCTGTTGAATCTGTCTATTAGGAAGTTCAAGAAAGTTACTGGTTTCATAACTGTACTGTGGTTTGGTTTTGGATAATGATAAGTTTCATGATGATTACAAGGTAGTTTGTATTTTTATGTGATCGAGGGTGGTTATAGCTGTGACATATAATGTTTAAGTTGATGATTTCCAGGGTGTTATGTTAGACTCTGAGTCGGCTAAAGTTGGTTAACGAGAAGCTACATTGGGTTATTGTTGGTGGTGGTGGTGGTCCTCATTCTTATGTGTGTATTGATTTGGCCAATGAGAAGTGAGGAAAGCTGGAGCAACCCTGCCATGGAAAAAGAAATTTTAGTTTGACTCTCAGAGTGTTGGTAAGTAGGGGTGTCAAAAATGAACCCAAACATAGGTAACCCCCCAACCCGTCCAAAAGTTTAAGGGTTGGGCTCAAGATAATTTGAATTGGGTTCAATCTCAACCCATTCAAGACTTGTTTTAAGAGAATCCTCAATTGAGCCCAATTCAGTCTCTAACTTCAACCCGTTTTAAAACACTTTACTAAGATATGTTCCTATATTAAAGGTATAAATTATTATCTATTTAACATCTTTTAGAATTTATCTATATATTTGTTACTTTTTTAAAATAGAATCTTGAGCAGAAATTCGAATTGTGATTATAAAAGTTAAATATTACTATGTTAAAATTATTGAGATTAATCGGGTCAAATTGGGCGGGTCAAGACCCAACTCGATTTCTATTTCAACCCATTTTAATATCTCCAGTTTCAACCCAATCCGCCCATTTGACACCCCTATTGGTAAGTGATCTTTCTGGCTGTTGTAGTAATCGAAGAACCTGCACGGATTTTATGGGTTATGAAGGTAAATAGGGTCAAAGACTAGAATTGGGGAAAACTTCATACCATCAAATTTCCTCATGATAGTTCGAGCCATGTGATGTCTCCACTGCTTTTGAAGTCAAGTAAAGGTGAAATTTTCCTCGATTCTGATATAGTTAGTCATTTTCCCTTTTTGCAGTTTTTTCATGAAAGAAAGTTATTTTGCTAGAACAATTGGTTTGGCTATATATAGTGCTTGCTATCTTTCAATCTATATGGCTTTGGATGTTGTTTCTCTTCTTAGACCTGTGTTTTAAGTTATTTTTCTTGAACCTTCACTCTTTTAAAATAGTCGAATTTGTTGATCCATCAATCTCTCCCTCTTAAACACATCACTGACGGATGCTCCAATTGCTATTACTATGTCTGCAGGAAGGGAATGAAGGTTGATGATGCAGGAAACAAAAGATTAAGGTTGATGATGCATGAAAAATTATTTAGGGCCTGTTTGGAAGGACACTCTGGTAATTGAATTTGGTGTTATTGGGTGTAATTACATTGTCTGTCCTGTTTGGTTGGACATGTAATTACTTGGTCAGCATGTAATTGATGTAATTGGTAAGTGTAGTTACACTCTACAATTCACAGGCATATATTTCTGTCTGTGAATTGCTGGTAATTACATGGTGTAATTTACCAGCGGATTACTTTTTATTTTATTTTTATTTTTTTGTTTTAAATTTTTTTACTTCTATTATTTTAAGTTTTTTTATTATTCTGAAAGTTTCTTTTTTTATTATTATATTGCATTTTCTTCTTGTTCTTAACCTTACTTTACTTGATTTTGTGCAATTTTTTCATATTATCTATTTCTTTATGTCATGCTTATTTTCTCATTAGCATAATTTTATTAGTATTCTAATTTTTAAATTAAATAGAATTTATTGTTAAATAAGGTTATAGACTTACGTTTTCTTTTTAAAAAAAAATCATATTTATGTATGCTATGTTGAAATTTACTATAAGAGTATTATTTTAAATTTTTTGTTTTGAATTTATAACTTATGTTATATTTTCAATTTCATTTGTTTTAGTAATATTGAATTCACATTGCACGTCATTTTTTTAATTAGACTTGATAGATTATCTTTTGTCAAATATTTAATAATTTATGACATTTTATTTATATATTAATCTTTTTATCAAACATGCATTTCACGATGTTCATAGAAACTTCATACTTTTAGTTTTTATGATCAATTCAATTGAAATATATTAATTTAAAAAAAATATAAATCAATTATTTTTTCATAATATTAGTTAAATAATATATGTTTATTAATTAATATATTTTCAAAAAAGAATATATATCTTAAATATTTAATTTAATATCATTTATAAAGTTTCTTATTTGTCAAGTATAAATTTTAATAATTAATTTATATTTTTAAAATTTAATATAATTTTATGATTACAATTGGACATCCAAACAGAACATGTGGAATTATACCATGACATCCAAAATATGTAATTACAGTGTAATTACACTATGGCAACCAAACAAATCAGTGTAATTACTAGGCTGATAATTACCACCCTAGTAATTACACCAATTCCAATTACCAGGTGACTTTTCAAATAGAGCCTTAAGGATTACATTGTAATGCATTTTGTACAACGTTCTTCTTTTTGGCTATTGCTCTCTGTTTACTGACAATATATAGTGACTTACAAAAGGCTCGAGTTGCAACTTTTAAAACTAATCATCTATTACAGTAACTGCATAGTGAGAAAATTAATCTATCTCATTACTTAAAATTGATATAAACCAAGCAATTACTCATTTGAGTGGTTAATCTATCTCATTACCTAAAATTGATATAAACCAAGCAATTACTCATTTGAGTTTCACTAAATGAATTGTCAATTATTTTACTGAAAACGCGCAATATAGAGTGGGGGTCCAATGCAATTGTCAAAAACATAGTGCACCACAATAAAATTAGCGTAGTCCTATGTCATTAAGCCATCTATGATACTTTCTTGATGCCAAAAGAATTTAAATAACCGAGACAAAAAATAATCTAACACTTCCCGAAGTCCCCCTCCCCCCCCCCCCCCCCACAAACTTGTGGTTCCAACGACATCTCCAACCCTACCCTACCCTCTATTTCACTCTCTAAATATAGTGGGTTTTTTTAATTATTTCAGACAATCAACTCCAGCCCAATTCTCTATTTTACTCTCTAAAAATGAATCTTCTTTTCTCTCCTCAATATTATATTATTATTTTCATTTCATTTTTATTTCCTTATTTCATAATATAAATTAATTTTATTTTTTTTGTAAATAATCACCCTATAATCTATATAATCTTTATGCAATATAAAATTTTATTCTTTTCAGATTCTTCATTTAATAAAAAATAAATTTTATTCTTAATATCACAAATGCGACAAATATTATATGTAATACATATTAGCAAACAATTCAAATCAAAGTGAAATTATTGATGAATTGCAATTATATCATAAATATTGCATTATCGTAAAAATTATTTTAAATTTTACATAAATATTCACTTTCAAGATTGTTACGTTTCTCTGATAAATACTCTATTAATGCATTATGAAGTTCAATATGAGCAATTTTTTGTCCTTATTTTATTTTACTTGTAGCTAACAATTGTTTAATTTAACGATTTCATCTCGTATCCAATTATTTTGTATACTAATTTACTTCCCCTATTCCATTTTAAACTATTGCATCAAGTATTTTCATACTCATTAAAAAGTGTAGTTTAATCATTTATCACTATAACATAAAAGCAGATTGTTTAGATTATCATGTAAATTTTGTGTATTTTTCATAGTGAAAAATAATTATAATTTTAAATTACATATTTAAAGTGACAATTTTTTTTAAAAATTAAATTAGAAGATTTTTTAATTCGGGATGGAAGTAGTATACTTATCAATAATATGTTTTTAGATATTATATTACTTAGAAAATAATTACAAATATTAGAGACTTAATTAATAGTCTTGTTTAATATAAATAATGTTAAAATAGTTTTAAATTACATAGTTAAAGTGCTATTTTTTTAAAAGTAAAAAATAAAAAAATTATTAATTCGGATAAAGTAGTAATTTTTCAATGATATATTTTTAGATGTTATATTACACTAGAAAATAATTACAAATAATAAATACTTACAAATAATAAATACTTAATTGATGATATCATAAAAGTAATATTAAAATAATCAAAAAAGTGAAATAAAGAGGTGAATGATAGTGCTCAAAATTTGGAGAACTACTATTCACCTCTCTATAAATGGAGTATAGAGTTTAGATAGTAATATGGAGAGGGGTTGGAGAGGGCATTTTCTATTTTACTCTTCAAATATAGAGATTGGAGAGTAAAATAGAGATGAATTGGAAATAGTCTAAAGGTATAAACCTTGACATTAAAGTATATGTGTTGTGTGATCTAGATTTTGGCTAAGCAGAATCACTTTCCAATACTATACGACAATTAATGGAAGTTATTTGAAAAAAAATTAGAAAACAAACTTCTTTATAAAACTCATTAAGCGCAAATTTTTTATCATTTCAAGCATATCATATAACATTGATTTACTAACTATGTAGTTTTTGTAAAGATGAGCATTGGATAGCTCTTAAATTACTGTATCGAGCCTTGTAATGGAAATTTTCAGTTGACATAATTTTTTTCTCAACCAAGATTCATAAGGTACCAACAAAATATGATATGCAATCAGCGAGCATATGTATATCTTGTTCTGCATGAAAAAAAAATATTTATACATCACAATGAACAGTAAAAACAGCCAAAACCCATCCTTCTTCGTTGCAACCCATGCAATCAACCGGGAGTATATTTTTTGGTTCCAAACATGTTCACTTCCTAAAAGTTCAAAAGTACATAACAGTTAACAAAGCAATGAGTACTTTATCAAGAAAAAAATTATCCAAAGTGCCACGTGCATGATCTATATTTAACATGTAACAAAACTCACTTTGGTTAGAAACTATAAGCATTGTTTAAGCAAAAAACATGAGATCCATTACCCCCAACCAACGAAATTTGAGACATGTCAAAATTGCTTCCATTCAAATATACATTGGTTAGCTTAATTGATCTCTAGATGGAATATGGAAATGCAACTTAAAGTGGTATACATAGTCAATATAAATGCAAAAAGAGTTAGAATAAATTACACACTGATCCATACCTTTAGACTTCTTCCCCTTTCCTCCTTCATATTATTTTTTATGATCAAGAATTCCAGCTATAGCTAGTCTTTCGGCCAACTACAACCTTTAAAACTCACGGATGATAGGTTTTTCCCTCTACCCTTCCCCACTTAAATACTAGAGTTAGATCTCTTGGCACAAGGCGCGATCCTGTAACCTAACACACAAGTTCCTCAACTTTTGTGAATAAAAAAAAATGCACAATAAATTACCTTGGTCTGTGACATACTGTTCCCGTGCTTCCTCACTTTAATGACTCAAAAAGAATGCAAGTCAAAAAATTGAATCACAATAAAAGTTTATGCATATACATCAAACTATTACCGTAGTTTCTTACTTGGATTAAGTATATTTCCTTGTTATAGATTGGCTACAGTAATTTGTGACAATTTTTCAAATTATTATGACAGATAGTTGAAACCATAACAAGTAAGAATGACTCTTTAGTTTCTTTAAAAATGGTTTTCATCTCTCACTAATATTGTGGATGATTGAAAAAAAATGTACTCTAAACATGATTAAAAGGTCTACTATTGTAGGAACTATTTTTGATTGATAAAACAACGATGATTAAATTTATAGTCTCATCTACTTTAGAATGGATGAGGCCTTCTTAAACAAAGCTCATCCCTATTATCTAACTCTTATATTCATGCCTTTGACCCCATCCCACACTCATGGTTAAAGTAACTAAACTTGTTTCATGAGCTGCTCTATGCTTGCACCGAACCATTGGTTATTGACAAAAGTGAAATACATTTCATCTTTGATTGACCAAATAAGTATAACAAATAGAAGATAGTCCTAAAGAAATAATGTTGAGTGCAATTAGCTTGAAGATGAAGATAGCAAGCCCTAGAACCAAAATAATTATTCTTGTGAAGAAGTTTCATGAAACAAAAAAGCACAAAAAAGATCTTCAAAGATATATAATTCAAAGATGTTTGTGATATGCAGTGTGGTAATGTTTTGTAAATGAGAAAAGAAACAAAATTTAATAACGCTTGAGAAAAATATATAATGAACTCTTACTAATTATTTATCACACGATTTTCATCATCTGAGCTGTAATTATGTGTTGCATTTGATGTTGTTGCATTCCTTGTATGTTCCACAACAAAGGGCCAAACAAGGCTTTCAATGTAGAGCTTTGAGTCAACAAGTTGACCACAATTGGTAACCTCTTGAAATATCATTGAGTCATCCTTTGGATTGAATATTATGATATTTGATCCATTCTTAATCAAAATTTCACTTTCACTTGACATGCAAAAATGTGGACCAAAGAAACTACACCCCACACACCTGATGTTAAACATTTTTGTTCAAGACTCTTTAACTCCGTACTCCTTCATAACTCACACATCTGCATGAGTCATTAGAGGATGAAAAATCGTAGACAGATCATTTCCTAATACACCAAGGTACGACATAAGATCAAAATTTCCTTCTCCGTAGCAAGGGTTCTCCATTTCTTCCCATCTCCCATTAGCCAAGTCAACCACAAAGATGACACAATCATTCTAATAACCATAGTACTTATTAGTAATAGCTCAGTGAAGCTTCCCATTCAGAAACATAGCCGAGTTATTGAATGACATGGCAATTTGTAAATCATCCAAATGTTTCCAAGAATTATTATTTAGAGTGTACATTTTCCCCACATTATAAAATGAATTGTCATCATCCACATTTAGAGTGATATCCACTACCTTATAATCATCATGAAGCTCATCGTATCCAAAACCATACATATAAAAGGAACCGGTTCTAGAACTAGGCATTTTCTTGAGCTTCCTAATTGACGTAGAGAAACAAGTTTTTTTGTTCAATGGCAACACAAATAACCCCATTGACGGAACCCACAACCTTAATAGATTGATAGGATTTTTTTGGAGGATAATCCAAGTCAATTGCCCTAGTAACATCGTCATAAAATAAAGAGTTAACAGAACAGTCCTTAAGATTATTTTCAGGTGGACCGAACCCCAATATAAGGCTATGAAAGGCCTTGTTATCAGAATATATGTTGAGATGGGTGATGACAAATTTATGTCTAGAGATTAAACCAAGCCAAGATTTTGATACAGACCTAAATTTCAAGAGGAGTTTCACCGAAAGCCAGAGGATTTCAGTAATGATCTCTGTTGGTAGAAAAATGATTGTAAAGTTTGAATCTTGAAAAAAAGAAAAAGAAAATGGAGCACTGATAATGTGCTTGCTCCTCATTTGGTGTCGATGAGAGGCTTAAGATTCCATTATGTTACAAAAATTTGTGAAGACAACAATGGTTTGATGTTTTTATCTACAGCTATGCTCTGAAAATATTTTCTAGTTGTACCATCTATGAGAGATATGTTATATAATTCTTATCCAAATTAATGGTCATTTCTTTATTGGAAAAAGATTTTAAAGTGTTCCTTAAGTGTCATTTGATCAATTTTTCTCCTTTTAAATTCTCCATAAATGAACATGCATTTAAGTTGTAGCAGGAAATTCACGGTCAAAAGAATCTCTTAAATTACAAGTCCAAAAGACCGGTCAAAGAAATCTAGTTTTAGATTAGGAGGATTTACTCATAAACATTAATTCACTATGGGTTTTGTCCATTTAACTTTATTTATACATTGATTTTTGTTGTTATAGTGGATTTGGACTGGGAATAAGTTTTATTTATTTATTTAAAACACTAGTAAAGTGAAAAACTTAAGCAAATCAATGAAATAATTCTTTAACAATTTGTTGGATAAAATATATTCTAACGCACCTTCTTGGTTGCAGCCTAAAACAACTTGTGCAAGAAAGCTCTTTTTTGTACTAAGTTGTCTATCTCTGTCATAGCTACTTTATGATGAACCAAATTACTCATAGGAAATTAATTATCAGGCCCCGAGCCTATGACTTGGGTGTGGCCAACACAGGAAAATCATTACTAGTTCTAAGAGAACCCTTGGTCGAGCTTACTACTGAACAGAAAACTAAACACTTATGCAAAAGCTTTAAAAGTGATAAACATTCACATATTTGAACATGCTTTATAAAAAGTCTGAAATATAAGTGTGAATTATAATTATAATAATGTTTAAAACATCCAAAGATCAAGACTTAACTGGCTTGCTCACTTATCTATGAAGCCTCTACTAAACTAAGATAGGTCCTGAGACAGGACGAATGGCTACCTGAATAATAAACTAGAATGTCTACTAATTAATGAAATAAATAACTGAATTGGAGCGTTCTGAAAGCAAGGAGATCTCACCAAAAGCTAATGTAGAGGATCTCAACAAAGTGTATGTTGTCGACCCTGAGTACATGTATTTACATCATTAAAAGATGCAGCACAGAATGCCATTATTACATGGAATGTATGGTATGTAAAATAGACGAATACAACAGTGGCTATACTGAACATACATAATTGAAGAACAACTCAAAGAAAGATTGAAAATTTTATAACTTTAAAGTAAAGCCTGCAAATTTATTAAAACTAATAATGTTTTACAACATAGATATATGCAATAATATCAAATGCTTAAATAGTGTACTTTCCTTTTCTTAGAGAGTTTCTCTAACCGACAAACATCACTATGAACTTCATAATGATATAACGTCTTGCCCACATTACCATATCCATCAAATACTTTGACAGGGTAAAGGATGAACTGAACTAATGGATCTAATATCTAGGCCTTTACCAAGGGCTTTATGAAGAGTCACCCAAATAAATGGCACGATTCTATCCTACAATGGTTGTGCAGTTATGGGGTTTAAGTTATCTAAACACTTTCCTAACTCAGTATTCAATACAACTCTCAAATCAATGCAATGATGCTCAATAACTGTATAAGGTTCCATGTTAGAAAAAGGTGTCCCACTTTAGGAAAAACTAATAATCTCTATCTTGAATTACTACTCAAAATACTTCGTTATGAATATACTAAACTTGCTTTAGAAACTGACCAGAAACCTTTCTCTAAAACTGATTATGCTTCCTTCAAAACTACCCATGTTTTTCTTTATGAAAATAACGAACTTGGAACGTTTCAAGTTGCCTTACAACTCATTTTGAATTATGGCTCAAGTACATGAAGTTTACTTTGAATGTGAAAGCAATGCATAATGAATGATATGCCAAGGCCTCTAAACAATCTTAATTAAATAGGGCGCATGTGATATAATAATCTTGAACAACAATCGAAGATCATAAATATGTAGAGAACTGAAATCTCTGCAATGAAATCAAGAATCTACACTAAAAATGTATGGCAAATTTCAAATAGGGCTAACGTTGGAGTAAAAACCCTAGTCTTAGTCTTTTTAACTAAAAACTAGATATAGGGCATGAAGAAGAACTCATTCACTCACTATGATAGCCTTACATACCATAGAAAATAAGAGTTCTTCAAGAAAGATTGAAACCGTTGATTGTTCTTTTTTTGATTTTTTCACTACGTTTGGGGAGAAAGATATGAGAGTATTCTAAGGTAATACTATGATATACTTCCCAATTAGGTACTATGAAGTCAAGGTTTTGTCTTAGAAAGAATGAGAAAAGACTAAAGTATCCTCAATTAAAAACTCCCGTAATCCTTTCAGGAGGCCTAACTATGGTCCATATTTAAATCTACAACTCATGGATTCCATCCGTGGAATCTAGACCAAAATCAGGGTCTTGAAAGTTCATTTCATGAAAAAAATTATGGATAGTTTTTTTATTTATGGATTGTGGTTGAATATGTAAAAATTAGAAAAAAAAATAAGTTTCAAGACTTTATTCTACGAGCCAAAATTATGGCCCATAGTTGGATTTACGACCCATAGTTTGGTCCATAAGAATCAGTTCACAAAATGGCTTTAGAAGACTGATTCTGTGATATTCATTACATCTGTACTTCACTTTACATCCCATAAATGGGGCTCATAGTTGGTAGATTATGATAACTCTATGGGAAGTGTCCCAGGTAAAATGTCATAGCTTTTTCAATCTGAACTCCATTTGATACAAACTCGGTGACATTGGAAAGAAGATCATAGTCATTTTATGTGAAAGGCCATGGGACACTAACTCTTAATATTGAGAGATATATGGTCATTTGAAGGTTATCCTTTCATGAACTTTTTGGAAAAACTTAGCTAGTAGGAAGATTTTGATCTCAACTTACGCTAGAGGTCCTTTATGACCCTAAACAACTTCTGATACACTTTCTACACTTGGTAAAGGACCTTAAAATAAAATATCAAGTAGCATATCACCTTATTCAAGCTTATATACTTATGACAAATGATTTGGATTTTAAGAGTAGAGTTGCGAGATGTTACATTAATAATGCATTCAAACAACTATTTATTCCTTAAAGATATTTACTCTTTAATGTTGAACTTTAATGCATTCAAGGATTTTATATGGTGAAGAATGATATGAATATCAATGATAGAATCTTCAAATGAGCATTACAATAGAAGCATTTTGTCGGTTCAATGTTAGGGTGTAATGACCTATCTTGGTTATTATGAGGAGGCCAATGGTGAAAAAAGTTAGGCCAAAAAACTTTTCAGGTAGTGACTTAAATTATTAGGCTAGGCCAGCCTCATACATAATCTAGGCTAGGTGAGGTCTAGGGCCATCTGATAATGGGCGGTGTAATATTGAGGTTTGATGAAGATATTCTTGTAGTCAAGGCATTAAGGAGTCCATAGGGCCTTTGAGAATTCAATTAATTTAAGTATAACTCTGGAATTGATCTTGGCATGGAAGGTATGTGTCGGGACATAATGGGATGATGTTGTGTTGTAAAAAGGGCCTTTTTTTGAAGTATGTATTTCTAAAGTTTTGTCGAGGCCTTTATAGAAGGATGCATTCCGCTATAGTCATTCTCAGACCTCTATAAGAGGGTTAATTTTTACTGCAGCAGTGTCGCTATAGCATGCTAGGCCGTTATAGCGAGGGGAAATGGGATTTATGTAGTAATAGCCTTGAAACCCCTATTTTATGCACTTTGTGTTCTTAGACTTGGGAGGGGCAATTTTGAGATGTTTGCACTTGATTTTCCATATAACTCATCAGTAAAGGTAAGATTATTACGCCCCAACCTTGTACTTTGATTATTGAGCCTTGGAGTCTAAGTTATTACTATTTGGGGAGGGTTCTAACATGATTTAATGGTAGGAAGAACCCTGAGTCGGATAGAATGACCATGAATTGACCTAGGGTTAGGATTTGGTTGTAATCCGAGAATTATTAGGCCATTGTTTGATTGAATATTGTGTTGTATTATTATTTTAGATCCAGAACAAACTAAAGTTTCACAAAGGGTTCAAGGTTCATGATCAAACTTCTGCAACAATTGCTTGACACCTAGGTAGGCTATGTTTTCTTATTTGTGTAGTAAAACCTATTTTGTACTCCATGTTATTTTGTATATTGACGAGAGATTTCATGACTAGGCCTTCTGGATGGTTAAGGTTGTCTTTATTGGTGTAAAGGCGGGAAAAGATAATGGCTAGGGGTGGTTCTCAAATTCTTGATTTATAACCTTGAGTTTGCTTGTTGGGGTAATTAGGTGTTAATGGTAAGGTTAAGTGTTATGAAAATGCTGGGTTATAGCCATTTTTAGGACTTGTGGTAATCAAAGGGAACAAATACGTTCTCATAAAATGGGTCTAGTGTTGAGCTATTGGTATATGCATATTGGTGTATATATGCATGTGCATGTTTATATTGATTGTTCTATGTGGAAGGTTGTTCAATGCATATGTCACGATCCATAGTATACCCTAGGCGTAATATGACATATAGAACCCCGAAAGGCCTTACACAAACCACTTAGCATACATTATAGAAGATAATAGAAATAAAGATTTTAAAAGAAAGAGTCTTATATGATAAAGAGTTTTACAAAGCAGAAGTCTAACATCGTCTCAACTAGCCATCTATTACATCATAAGGAAGTGATTGAGACGTAAATCATACATAAAGTACAAAGTCTTAAAACTAAAATAAAGAGAGCAATAAAAGGGTCTCGGTCATTGGAACATGAGGAATCACCAATCCTTGCATGTCGAAAGATCAACTAGCCATGAGTGTGAGAGGTAGGAGCGTCAGACCCTACATTAGTGAAACAATGTAGGGATTAGTAGATGGAATGTATTAAGTATGATAACAATGTATAAGAGTTATGAAATCATTTTAAAAAGGATTTTACATGACATGCAATGACCAAGCTAAATCATAAGATAAAAGGGTTAGGAAACATAAGTCATAGTCATGGTCAATGCAAGCTTAACATCTTTGAAACACTTATGAGATACTTTAGAAGTAACCTTAGTTCATTATTGTGAAAAGTTTACCATGGAACTGACATGGACCATGTGAGCTATAACATGGAATCTGGTGTCTATCCCATACCAAAAATAGATGTCCCTACTTTCCAAGTTAAGAACCATGAGTCAGAACTAAAGTGGATCCACTAGCTAATGTTTATCTGAGATAATCATCCTGTGGTGGCACATAGTTTATGGGACATGGGTAATCACAGCTATTCCACTCAGTTCTAAGTAAAATCCCACGAAATAGTCATTTTTCATAGTCATATTATCATCCATGGAAAGGCCTAATTAAGTAACCAATCTGAGCTAGAGTTCATTTTTAATAACTCCTAAACTTGATTCAACTTAGGTGAGAAAACCTTTCAACCTTATGAATCCTTCATGTGAGAAATCTTTTCACAATCATGTTCTTAGTAGTGTATGAGAAAACGTTTCACAATAACATTGATACTTTACTCTCAAAGCATCCTCAAATCATTTACATCAAGTTCATAAAAGAATGCATATCATCATAAATTCATCTTTCATAGTTCATAAGCTTCATAATGTGTTCATAGTCTAAAAATCATGGATCATGCATGGGTTACTTAAAATCATGTAATTACTTCAATTCATGCATAAAAAGATAGAAAATAATCAATTGAATCATCATTGAAAAGAATCGATGAAGATTGGATAAAACACTAACTTTGAATTGAGAATCTAACTTGTAAAATTGGAAGATTTTAGGAATCCTATGGAGGAAAGGACTTCATAGGTGAATACTAACATACCTTAGTGATCAATGCCCAAAAGCTATGGTGAATTGAGAATCTTGAAGTGAAACCCTAGCTTGTTCTTCCTTAGATTTAGAGAGGATTTTGGAGATGAACTTGGAGGGAAATTTAGGAATTACATGAATGATTTAGAATCAAAAGTTTTAGGACTTAAATTACTTATGTAGGTATTGAAATAGGGGTTAAAATGACACAACTTAGGTACCACACACATAGGACAAAGACCAAAATGACCTTAACTTAAAAACTGCCAAAGTGACTTATATGGGAGGCTACACAGACCGTTTAGGGCTCCATGGTCCATGAAGACAACCGTCCAGGGGGACCTCTTCAGGGCTTCCTTTAATGGCCAACCCACTACCTCTAAACGGCTAGTGGTGTCCTAAACGGACCTTTTAGGGTCTCATAAAAAGTCCTTAGCCATTTTTAGGTTTGTGGACTTGCTCGTTAGGTCACTTTAACCTTTCTAAAGTTTGAGGTGTTTTAAAATATCCAGGAAACAAAGGGGGATTATGAAATTGCTTCATATGATAATCTTATGCAATGAACCTATTTTATTTACTTGTGGTTGGTCATTGTGATTGTGCATGTTGTTTGTGATTGCTGGTTGGCTCGAGTACCATGCCTGGTACAGGATATACCCACAGTTGGCACGAATTCCACACATGATATATACTAATAGTTGGCTCGAGTACCATACTTGATACCTAAATATCCATATATGGTTAACTTAGGTACCACATCGGTACACTATTAATAGTTTGTGTAGGTACTATGTCGATTCATTAATTTAGGATGGCGCGGTTACCACACTAGTACACTTACTATAGATTTCTCAAGTAACATGCCATTACACTAACATATTGAGTATAAGTTCCATGAGAGGATTAGGTAAGTGCATTTGTAATCATGTGGGACATATTTTATTCATTGGTTGATTCTAAACATCGGTTAATTTCATGATATTGGGATTGGAGTCTATGTATTCATGATCGTTGTTAGATTTGATTTGCATGTGTTTATAGTATTTGTGGTGCATATGAATCGAAGGTGAGGATTGGGAGTGCGGACTATGTTATATATGTGATTATAATTGTTTTAACTATTGGGTTATATTTATGGGGACTCAATGCTTTAGTTGTCTAAATTGTGTTTCTATTTGTCATGATGTTACTTGTTTATTAAAATGATGGTTTTCTAGTATTCTTAGAACTTATTAGGTAACGAGAATGTGAGTCAAGATGGGTGAGTTTGTCTAAGGTACTAGTGCGATGTACTATTCTAAAAGGGCCATGGAGTTGGCATTAGAAATTGAGAAGGACTAGTAAGTTGGTTTTTAGGGCTAGTGATGGCCTGGTCTTCATGAATATTAATGCGATAGAAGGTTTAGGCTATGATCTGGCATTATGATGGTCTTGTATTTATGAATATTAATGTGATTGAAGGGTTAGGCTATTATCTGCATTAAGATGGTCTTGTATTTATGGATATTAATGTGATAGAAGGGTTAGTCAATGACCTGATATAAGAGTGACATCACAAGTATGCTTGAGAAGCCTTAGAGTTGAAAAGGGGTCAAATGTATTAATAGTAGAGTTGGCAGCGGAATAAAGTAGGAGGTTGCGATCAAAGTGTACTGGTATATGGACATTATACATGGGAAGGTAAAATCAGGTGAATGGAAATTGCATGTTCCCTTTTTAAAGTCTACTTTATATTATATGGTAGGTTTAGTCCAACCGATGATGTCTATCAGTATGTGGTTTTTGCACTAATACTACTCTTGCTATGCAACTTGGCATAGTCTAGTTGTAGGAATTTAGTGATGTTTCATATGTAAAGACAATGATGACCTCCAATAGCTTCTACTCCTCCTTCCTTATGGTGGGAGCTGTGTCTAATTTATTTTAATAAATGTACTCTTTAGCAGCTCTTGTACATGTTAAGACTAGTTCCTTGGTGGTGTTAGTACATTTCCTTGTAAAATAAATTTGGAGGTTTAAATCAATTTATTATAATTTCATAACCATTTGGGGTGCTACTTTATGGCTTATTTAGTTTTTCTACATACTATAACCTGTTTGAGGGTTGAGGGCTCTCCTAGGTGATAGAGTAGATGTTCGCACAACCCGACGGGTTGGGTCGTGATAAATTAGTATTAGAGCCCAGGTTACTGGTATTCTAATGTAAGATAAATGTTGAATTGAGTTCTGGGAGTTGGTGTGTTGGTGTTTACATTTAATATTTAGGGTGCTATGAAGTATTTTAAGAATTTTTCTCACTTCTTCACTCTTTTCGTGTGGTCTGTCGCTTGTGGTATGGGTTAAGTCCAATTGGTATCTCTAGATTCTAATTGATATCTTAATGGAGTAGTCTGGATGTTGTGGTCATGGTTGAAGGTACACAAGCAATGGAAGATTGGAATCGAGAAGGTTCCAGTTGATAACTGGCCTTTTAAGTCATGTGAATGCATGGATGGTCAGTTAGTTGTCATCCATGATGCAAATAATGTCTTGAATTTTATTTATTGGTGATGAATGCTTAATGGTTATTATTAGGTGCATTGCAATATTTGAATAACTATTTATGTGGGGATTATACTTTTCTATGTGTGAATTATACTTGCCTGAATGACTAAAGTTGTTATGTGATTATTGAACATGTTGTGTAATTCAGTCCTAAAATTTTATGGCCATGAGGCAAAGTTTGCATTATACATATTTGTGAACGATCTTGAGATGAAATTAAAACTACATGGGCATACCATGGGTAAAGATAATAAGGGAAAAAAGATTGATGGTGAATGAAGGGAAACTTTGATTGTGGGATAGTCGGTAATAGTTGAGAACCATGAAAAGGGGTACTCTTGTATGATAGCGGGTATGTGATAATATGAATTGTGTTTTGATGTTGTTTGAAATTTGTTATATGATAATGTGATGTTGTGTCTGTCTATGCATTGTTTGGTTTGGTGTTGGGATTATTTCAAAGGCCATAGTGTGGTTTCATGTGTTATGATTGAAAACCAGGTAAGGGAATGAAAAATTTTGTAGACAAAGGGTAAATTTTCTAGGATGTTATTATTTGTGGCCGCTGTAGCAGTGTGCTAGCCTCTATAGTGGGATGGGCAGGGTAGAATCCCTATCACGCTTTCCCTATTTTACTTTTAATTTCTAAGTTGTTTAAATCATTAGCATTGGTTTGGTATGTGTGATGTTTCATGGTTAAGGAAATGATATATATTCAAACATCAGACCGTAATTGACTTAGTGATTTTTATCCTTGATTGAGTAACTACTTACGTTGTAGTGATGATGTGTGGTTACTAAGGAACCGTGAGATTAGTGGGACCAAATTTTTGGGTATTGGTAAAGTAATGATTGTCCATTAGTGGGAATAGTTACTCATGCAGTATTTAGAAAAATGACCCGTAGTTGGCTGGGTAGTGTTGGACATTACTCTTAGTCTTATTTTATGCAAGTGATCATTGGCTGATAGTAGCTCTTCAAAAGAACATAGCGAAGGATTTGAAATAAGTTGGATTGTTCATGATTGACGATCCTTAGTAGTAGGGTTGGTTGGGGGAGTGGGAATAGTAAATGATTTCTTGATTAATCATATCCCTCTTGTTGGTCATGATAATATATTCTGGTTAATGATTGTTCATTGGTGATGATGTTCTCGTTATAACTTTTGTTAGGGTGTAGGTGCTGGGTAAAGTTCTCCCTAGGATGGGAATTGGCAAAAATCTCAGGCTACGATGGGTTCCAATGAAATATCTATCTTGTGTGTTTAAGAGATATTTGGTGTCTCGAGGTGTAGCGTTAGAGGAAACTAAGGTGGTATAGTGATATGTGAGGGACTTAGTATCCCATATAAACTTTTGGAGAGGATAACCACTATCTTCGTGGTGGGTCTTCCTAAGACTTTTGGGAAGTATAATTCGATTTAGACCATGGAAATGGTGAGTGCATTAGCAAGTGGGACTTGATAGGGCTAACAAGGAACTACAATATGAGGAAGAGGTAGTTTCTAGGCTTGATCGGGATGTCCAAAAGTTGAGGACTAAGGTGGTCATATTAGTGAAGGTTCAATGGAAGTATCATTCGGTTGAAGAAGCTACCTGGGAAGAATGAGAGGGGAATGTGGGTAAAGTACCGTCACTTGTTTGAGAATTTAGGTACCACCTTCTTCTTGACTACACCTAGTTTTTCTTGTTTGATTTCTTAGAGATGAGCTATGGGTAAATTAATATCTATTGTAAAGACCCATCCCGATCATTTTGAGTAGGCTAATGGTGAAATAATTTGGGTCAATTATTTTTTTTGGGTTGTGACTTAAAAGTTTTAGGCTAGGCCAGCCTCAGAAGGAATCTTTGCTAGGTGAGTTCTAGGGCCATCCATAAATGGGGGGGGGGGGTGGTAATAATGAGGTTTGGTTGAGATATTCTTGTATCCAAGGCATTCAGGAGTCCATATATAGGGCCTTTTTGAAATCTAATTTGAGTAAGTAGAACTCTCGAAATTAATTTTAGCGTGGAAGGTATGTGTTGGGACGTTAAGAAAAGAGGTTGTGTTGTAAAAATGGCCTTTTTCTAGAGTTTGAGTTTCTGAAGTTTCATCATGGCTGCTATAGTGGGGAGGCATTTTACTATATCGGTTCTCAGACCGCTATAGTGTGGTTAATTTCCACTATAGCGTCGACTCTATAGCAGGCTGGACTGTTATAGTATGGTGAAATGAGATTTATGTACAAACAACCCCGAACCTCCTTTTTGCATTTTGTTTTCTTTGACTTGAGTGGGGAAATTTTGGGATGTTTGCACTCGATTTTACATGGAACATGTCAGTAAAGGTAATCTTATTACTCTTCAACCTTGTACATTGATTCTTAAGCCTTAGAATCTAAGTTATTACTCTTGGGGAGAGTTTAAAATGATTTAATAGTGGGAAAAGCCTTTGGTTGGATAGAATGATCATGAATTTGCCTAGGTTTAGAATTTGGTTGTAATCCGAGAACTATTAGGCCATGGTTTGATTGAATGTTGTGTTGTATTGATATTTTAGACTAAAATCAAGCTAAAGCTTCACAAAGGGTTCAAGTTTCGCGATCAGACTTCTACAGCAATTGCTTGGTGCTCAGGTAAGCTAGGTTTTCTTATTTGAGTAGTTAGACTTATTTTTCCTACTCCATGGCATTCTCTAAATTGGAGGGAGATTTAATGCCTAGGCCTTCAGACACAGAGTTTTGATGGTTAAGGTTGTTGTTTATTTTTGTTAAGGGGGGAAAAGATAATGAGTAAGGGTAGTTCTCTAGTTCTTGATTGATAACATTGAGTTTCCTTGTTGTGGTGATTTGATGTTAATGGTAAGGTTAAGTGTCATGAAATTGTTGGGGTTATAACCATCTTTAGGACTTCTGGTAATCATCGGGAACAAATGTGTGCTCATAAAGGGGTCTAGTATGAAGGGTGCACATATAATAAAGTGTAAACTCTTTCACTCCACAGAAGTTACTATCATAATCATGAAGAACCAATATATAATGATTCAAGTAGTAGTTAGTTCTTGACCGTATCTGCAAAAGAGAAAGAAACTCGAAATAAGAATAAATACAGTTCTACCCTCTTAATTGACAATATTCTTAGGTGGAATGACACCATGTATTGTGCAATCAACAAAATCATGGCATCTTATCAGGTTACTATGTAACATATTGTTGGGTTTGAAAGAATCAGGACGCCATGGCAAAGTCCTCAGTGGTTCTCTGTGTGGCGCGCCACACCAGGCATGCACCTAGCAAGTGCGGCTGTAGGATGGCCTTTAGTGCCTCGCGCCAGGCAGTGCACCAGGCGAGGGCCTCTGTAGTTCATGCCTTGGCGCCCCGCGCCAGGCAGTACACCATGATGTAGTTTGCCTTAGTTTCTTTTCGCGCTTTCTTGCTTCTCCTTTTTTCAAATCGACTCCAAGTTCCTTGAAAGTTCCTACAACATCTAATCATGTGTTTTAGTGCATAATCATCTCAATTCAAATGAAACAACGTCAATAGTTTCAAGATTATTCTTAAGGTTAATCCCTACGTGGGCAATTATTGGCAACTTCGGCATATAAATATGCCTAAGATCACTGCCCCACACTTAAACCTTTGTTCTTCCTCGAACAATCTTTAAACCATCAACTCATTTTCCTAACCTTTGGACTTATCAACCCACGTAAAATTAGCCAAACATATTTAATCATGCTTTTGTAGTTCAACTGGATGCAACGCTTAACAATTTTATTATCTCATCATGATACACCAAATTACAACTCATATGCTTAAAGAATGACTCTTTTCTTATATTTCTGGGCTAATGCAAACTTATACAAACACACCAAATAGATGAACCCCAAACAGGTGCCATGAATGCCCTCTCACCTTTGTGTTTAGTATAACCTTTTACTCAAGCAATCATATTATAGACAAGGCCTATTCTTCAAACATTTTACTCACTCTTACAAATAAAATTCTTAGTTCTCTTAACATTCCATAATATAAGCTTGCCCACAGTGTATTTTCAATTTCAGCACATATTTCTCAAGAAATCAAGAGGACTTTTATTTTGGATGTAATGCCGGCTTAGGGTAAGGAGGGGAATGTTTCAGATATACCTTTCGGGAGCCAAAACTTGTTGCTCCCAAATGCACATGCAAGTGTACGTGATCGCTCAAGTAATGTAGTTTCTTTTAGAAATGAGTTTTCGTTCCCAAGGAACTTATGATCAAATTATATTTAATACTCAATTCCACAACTCGATAAAAGTAACCTTTTTAAAGAGTTTAATGGTTGTTAATTACTACTACGGTTTATGCAACAAATACATACAACTAATGTGAACGACTTCAAATTTATGTTTCAAGCAAGTAAAAGACAATTCCAAGACTGCAGCCTGGTTTAAACTTCATGTATCGTATCTCAAGCAATGAACTAAATTTGGTTACCAAGTTACTGATATACTGGGTTAATTATATGAGTAGGGTCTCTCGACCTCTAGTTGCCTATTCCAATTAGCTGTCTAACTACATCGTTGAGCGAGTATAGGCAGTCCTAATTGGCGAGCATTTATATTTCATCCTATTTCTTAACCAAACTAGGTGTTCGTCCGGATATCACTCCTAAACACTAATCGACTCAATGGAAGATCAAGCTTTTTATATTCTTTGATCTATCTACCTTACCCTCTCTCGATTTTAAGAATAGACAAGAGATTTATCTCTACGATGGTCAGTCAAGAAATACTAAAACAAGAATATAAAAGTAACTTAAAACAATAACCAAGAATTAATTCAAAGCCTTCAATATTCAACAGTCAATCCGTAGCTACAGCCCCAGAACAAGGGCGTTTAGCCACTCATAATATTCAAAAACCGCAAAATAGAATTGTTTATGCAATTTCCAAAATAAAGAAGAGTTAGAAAATCAAAACCTATTGCAAAAATCTAATCTTGCTCTTGCATACCAAAATAATGTCCAACCCCCATAAAATAGCTCTAGGGGTCTATTTATAGAATTTAGGAAAACTAGAGTTCAAATCTAATCCAGCAAGGAATCCTTTTTAATTAAGTTTTCATTGGGCACTTCGAAACTGGGCTGGGGCGCCATGCCAGTCAGTGCGCCTGGCAAGTGCGGCTGTAGGATGGCCCTTGGTGCCTCGCGCCAGGCAGTGTGCCAGGCGAGGGCCTCTATAGTTCATGCCTTGGCGCCCCGTGCCAGACAGTACGCCATGCTGCGGTTTGCCTTAGTTTCTTTTCGCGCTTTCTTGCTTTTCCTTTCTTCAAATCAACTCCATTTTCCTTGAAAGTCCCTGCAACATCTAATCATGTGTTTTAGTGCACAATCATCGCAAGTCAAACAAAACAACGTCAATAGTCTCAAGATTATTCTTTAAGTTAATCCCTACGTGGGAAATTATTGGCAACTTTGGCATATAAATATATGCCTAAGATCACTAAACACTATTATGAATTTCCTACGTTGGAATATTAAGTTACATTTTTTTCATCTAATGTTAATACCATTTATTTCACAATGTTGTGTAGCTTCTTGCTGGTTAGTATTGTGGTATGTACCTACTAAGAATTTTAATTTCTCTTTACTTGTTCAAAAATTGCAGCTGAAGCAGCAACTTAGTTGTTCTCGTACGAGCAACTGTAAGATGATGCATCAAGCAGAGAATGGGAGATTGTTGATCTGTAGTTCCACAAGTTACGATGCATCAGACCGTTTTGGAGATAGTCGACACAGAAAAAGAATTACTCACACATGGTCTTTATACCAAACAATATTAGTTTACCATGGTTAATGATACAAATGAGGAGGCAATGTGTAAATGCAGAATGACTAATTTTTTTATTGATGCTGAGTGTAAGTAAGTACATGTAAAGTTACACTACTAAAAAAATAGCATTTAGCGATGGATATTAGCGATGAACAATATTCCATCACTATATAACGACGGATTTGCGATGAAATAACCATTTTGTTGCAAAATTAACAAATGATTTTTTGATTTATAATATAGCAACAGATTATTTAATCCATCGCTAAATATTAGCACGAAAATTTGGCGCCTAATTTTCCCTACGGATTTAGTAACAAAGTAGTGGTGAAAAATTTAATTAATAATGGGCGATGGAATTAGTGACGGAAAAAAGGTTGCTAAACTATTAAATATATTTTTATAAAAATTATATTATATAGTGACGAAAATATCCGTCAATATAATTTTTTCTAAATATATATATTTATTTGAAAGCGATGGATGTTAGAATCCGTCACTAAGTCCGTTGCAAACTCCAATTTCAGATTTTAACTACTCTCATTTAATCTCATCCGTCTATCATGATTCATCAAACTCCAAGAGTCAATCTTATCCGCTCATCCGAATTTGATTAATGGTCCTGATTTAAGACCCTTGCTTTCCTATTTTATACAAAAGACCCCAAACCCCTAAATTTTTTCATTCTCCTCCTCTCCTCACCAAATCCGCCGCCCAAACCCCTTTTTCCCTCATTTCCGTCCTTCTTTCTGGCCAGTGCAGCCTAGAGAATGAGTAGAGAGCAACAATGGAGAGCTCCGACAGGTGTGCAAAGACCACCAGCGAACCTCCATCGCTGGCAGCTGCTCTAATCGGCGAGCAACCAGGCGACCAGGCGGTCTCCGTCCGACAACAGTAGTAGCACGGAGATGGTGCCACCAGTTGCCTCCTTCTTCGGTGAGAAACGTCAGCAACATCAGCTCCACGCAGAGTGCAACGATGGTGAGCACTGACAATAGCTAGCTCCAGCGAGCAACATTAGCAAATGCCGGTGACACCCAGGAGAAAATAACGACGCAGTTCCAAATAGACAGCAGCCGCTGCCTTCGTCTTCTCTCTTTTTCGACCATTAACTGCGACTCCACGTGAGTTCGAGGAGGATAATGGCAAGAGCATTAAATCTTCGGCCAACAACTATAAATACGAAGAAACAAGCTAAGGATCCATCTAGGTAGGTCCCTTTAATGTCATTCTGTTAACGCTTACTTGTTCATATACTTTTCTGCTAAAGTTTAATTTATTTGTTTAAGACTGCTTACTGTTGTTTTGTTACTCATATGCTTGACTGATTATTGCTATCTATTCATTCATTTTGGGGATGGTCCGCTTTAAATCCCTTTTTGTTAACCAACTTGTTTCTTATTCAAAATAAAAATAATGTGTATGTGTAATTTAATCATTGTTTTTTTTTGTTAATTGATATGTTTGATTTTGGAAAATAATTAGAGTAACTAGCTGATTATTATTAGAAAATTGCTTAATTATGGTATAATTTGAGTGATTAATGGATTTGTTCAAAATTGGTATATGATTATAAATGGCATATGATATGTATATAATTGTTTTCCCTTCTTTAGTTGGACAATTTGGTCATAAGTTGTATAACAACTAGTTATTTATAGTAGTATGATTGAATTTTGATTCTTTTAACCAGCTTATGGTGAGTTTTTGAGACTTCCATTTTGAGATAAATTCTAACTTAATTCGGTAGGAAATTAGGAGTAATTTGTTAATTGATTGTATTACCTTGTTAGCTTGTCTGCCAACTAATATGTTATGATTTAATGACTTTGTTGATAGCATCTTGTATGAAAATTATCTCCTTCTGCCTAATGTGGTATAAGATGATCAGATAAAGCCTATGAAACAGTAGTTACAAGTATGTATACTAGTTCTGTTTCACAGATGGGACTGGATTCAGGTTTGCATAAGGTTGAGCTCTTTCAATCATTCTAGTTCATGTTGAGTTGAAGGACTTCCTCTTCAATACTAGATGTGTTATTTATTCTGTAGGGTTGAAGGAAATTTATTTGACAAAAAATATGGATAATATTTCATAGTAAACATTCATCTTTCGGGCTTGTCTAGGAAAATACTCCATGCTAGACACTTCAGTTGTTTTCTTTATTTTGAATTTATTGAGTTTGCAGATCCAAGATGCTGCATGTTCCAAAGTAAGAAGCATCTTAACGCCATTAACTGTCCAACTAGCCTTGCAAAGAATTTTGCCGTTCCCCTGTATAAAGCAGTATACTATAGTAATTTTGATGTCTCAGGCATCTCGTATTAAAAGGTTGAAGTCATTGATGCAATTTGTACCCAAGAGTTATTCAAGAGATGCAAAGGATAGTCTCATGAAATTCTCATATATTTCCTCTTCCAGCATCATGATCTAATCTACGTTTATATTTATAATATCTTTCCCCTTCATGTGTCCCTTGCCACAGAAAGAAAGAAAAAAGAGAATGTGATAATCAGCCTTGCCCCCATCCCTTAGCACTTTAAACAAGTAAAGCTACATAACATCGACAAGTTCACTTAGGTTGTCGCATGCCTTAGGCATTTACTCTATTCTTGTACAAGTATGCCATTTAATTAAACATGTTCTAGTGTTTTTGCCTAATATTTTTAAGTCACGTGCAACTTAGTTTCATATCTTGGAGATCTGAAATTAATACACATGCATGAATATAAAGCTAACAATTTGGTGTTATTTCTCTTAAGTAGATTTCTTTCCTAGGCTGACTTTATACATCCATAATCTTCAACGTTCAACCTTCAAAGTCATTCTTCATGTTCTGTTTTTTATACGGTGTTTTTTATGTCTTGCCTACTATTTCATATTCTGGCTGGAATTGCTGGTGACTTTTTTTGAGATGGAACTATTGATTTGGTTTGCTGCACCATCATTGATACATATAAGCTTAAATGTACGGTAAGTTGGCAAAAAAATATTAGCACATTTAATTAAGCTAAAAGGCTATGTGTGTTTCTGCATTTCCTTGCATTATAATTTTATTCCTAATCTTTAATTTTTTCCTTTTATCTCAATTTATTATAGGAAAAATATGAAGAAATATTACGGGAAAGAACAACCTCTCAATCTTATATTGATCAATGTGAAACATACTATCAAGCTGCCCGGGGAGAAAAGAAGAGAAGAATATAGGGTCTTGGATCTGAAGCAAAACCTTACTACGAGTAGAATCTTTGTGCCTTATCATCTGTATAATATTTTGAACCCTCTAAATATAAGTTTATATGATTTTTTGTTATTTTAGAGGTATTTAGTATTTGTATTTAATTTATTTCAGCAGTGTATATTTAAAATAAATAAATGAAATGATTTTACAAGAAAATTTTTAGCAACAAATTTAATGACGATTTCGTCGTTACTATAAAAAAATGTTGGCAACAGATTAGCAACAAAACATTGAAGTGGCAAATGTGCTGGCTCAAATAACAGAATATTTTGTGACGAATTAGTGATAGAAATTTCATCGTGAATTTATTTTAAATGATGAAATTAATTATGAAATTAGCAACTAGCTATATAAGTATAACAACGGACTAGTCCGTCGCTAACAATTGGCGACGAAAATCGTTCATCTCTAATACGTCACTAAACTTGCGACGAAAATCATTTTTTTGTCGCTAAGAGATTACTAACGAGCGATATAGCAACAACCAATAATCCGTTGCAATTCCATCGCAAATCCGATTTAGCGACGGAATAGTATAGATTAGCAATGGATTTCGTCCGTCGCTAAATGCTAATTTTTTTGTAGTGTTAACCATTTGACAGGTTAATAGAAGTAGTTTGTGGCCTTCCCAATAATGTGTGTACATATTCTTAGCATTCATCTTTAAATTATGCCAGAATTCTTACTTCTGTTGAATCTGTCTATTAGGAAGTTCAAGAAAGTTACTGGTTTCATAACTGGACCGTGGTTTGGTATTGGATAATGATAAGTTTCATGATGATTACAAGGTAGTTTGTATTTTTATGTGATTGAGGGTGGTTATAGCTGTGACATATATTGTTTAAGTTGATGATTTCCAGGGTGTTATGTTAGACTCTGAGTCGGCTAAAGTTGGTTAACCGGAATCTACATTGGGTTACTGTTGGTGGTCCTCATTCTCATGTGTCTATTGATTTGTCTGATGAAAAGTGAGGAAAGCTGGAGCAACCCTGCTATGGAAACATAAATTTTAGTTTGACTCCCAGAGTGTTGGGAAGTGATCCTTCTGGCTGTTGTAGTAATCGGAGAACCTGTAGGGATTTATGGTTATGAAGGTAAATGGGGTCAAAGAGACTTGGGGTCATCGAGCCATGTGGTGTCTCCACTGCTTCCAACATCAAGTAAATGTGAAATTTTCCTCGATTCTGAACTTGTTAGTGCTTGGTGTCATTCAATCTAAATGGCTTTGGATGCTGTTTCTCTTCTAAAACCTATGTTTTAAGTTATTTTGCTTGAACCTTTACTCTTTTAAAATAGTCGGATCTGTTGATACATCCCATCCACATATAAATCTCTCCCTCTTAAACACATCACCGATGGATGCTACAATTGCTATCATTTTGTGCAACATTCTTCTTTTTGGCTTATTGCTCTCTGTTTACTGACAATAGTGATTTGCTTACACAAGGCTTGAGTTGCAACTTTATAAACTAATCATCTATTACAGTAACTGCATAGTGAAAAATTTAATCTATCTTTTTACCTAAAATTGATATAAACCAAGCAATTACTCATTTGAGTTCCACTAAATGAACTGACAATCATTTTACTGAAAACGCGTAATATAGAGTGGGGGTCCAATGCAATTGTCAAAAACATGGTGCACCACAATAAAATTAGCGCAATCCTAAGTCATTAAGCCACCTATGATACTTTCTTGACACCAAAAGAATTTAAATAACCGAAACAAAAAATAATCTAACACTTCCCAAAGCAACCCCACAAACTTGTGGTTCTTTAGGCATCTCCAACCCTACCCTCTATTTCACTCTCTAAATATAGAGTTTTTTATTATTTCAGGCAATCAACTCCAACTCAGTTCTCTATTATACTCTCTAAAACGGAATCTTCTTCTTTATCCTCAATATTATATTATTATTTTCATTTCATTTTTATTTCCTTATTTCATAATATAAATCAATTTTTTTTTTTTTGCAAATAATCACCCTATAATCTATATAATCTTTTTGCAATATAAAATTCAAATTCTTCATTTAATATAAAAATTGTTTTATTCTTAATAACATAAATGCGACAAATATTATATATAATGCATATTAGCTCACAATTAAAATCAAAGTGAAATTATTGATGAACTGCAATTATATCATAAATACTGCATTATCGTAAAAATTATTTTAAATTTGACATAAATATTCAACTTTCAAGATTGTTATGTTTCTCCCATAAATACTCTATTAATGCATTACGGAGTTCAATATGGGCAATTTTTTGTCCTTATTTTTTTTATTTGTATCTAAAAGTTGTTTAATTTAACGATTTCATCTCGTATCCAATTATTTTGTATACTAATTTACTTCCCCTATTCCATTTTAAACTATTGCATCTGGTATTTTCATGCTTATTAAATAGTGTAGTTTAATCATTTATCACTATAACATAAACGGATTATTTAAATTATCATGTAAATTTTGTGTATTCTTCACATTAAAAATAATTATAATTTTAAATTACATATTTAAATTGATAAAAACTTTTAAAAAATCAAATTAGTAGAATTTTTAATCTGGGATGGAAATAGTATACTTATCAATAATATGTTTTTAGATACTATAATACTTAGAAAATAATTACAAATATTAGAGACTTAATTAATAGTCTTGTATAATATAAATAATATTAAAATAGTTTTAAATTACATATTTAAAGTGCTATTTTAAAAATAAAAATAAAAAAATGATTAATTCGGATAAAGTAGTAACTTTTCAATGATATATTTTTAGATGTTATATTAGAGACTTAATTAATAGTCTTGTATAATATAAATAATATTAAAATAGTTTTAAATTACATATTTAAAGTGCTATTTTAAAAATAAAAATAAAAAAATGATTAATTCGGATAAAGTAGTAACTTTTCAATGATATATTTTTAGATGTTATATTACATTAGAAAATAATTACAAATAATAAATACTTAATTAATGATATCATAAAAGTAATGTTAAAATAATAAAAAAGTGAAATAGAGAGGTGAATAGTAGTTCTCCTAATTTGGAGATTGGAGAACTACTATTCACCTTTCTATAAATGGAGTATAGAGAGTAATATAGAGAGGGGTTGGCGAGGACATTCTTTATTTTATTCTTCAAATATAGAGAATAAAGAGTAAAATAGAGATTTATTGGAGATGGTCTAATGGTATAAACTTTGACAGTAACGCATATGTGTTATGTGATCTAGATTTTGGCAAAGCAAAATCACTTTCCAATACTATACGACAATTAATGGAAGTTATTTGGAAAAATATAATAGAAAACAAACTTCTTTATAAAACTCATTAAGCGCAAAAGTTTTCTAATTTCAAGCATATCATATAACAGAGGCGAATCTAGGATTTTTTGAACATGGGTGCACCAAGTCAAATGTATTGAAGTGATAATTGATCCTTAATCCTCAAGGTCAAAAGCTCAACATTTAACCATGTGGATCATTTAGACTTCTTGTAGTACGGGTGCTAGAATATAATATTATACAAAATCTTAAAAATAAAAAATAAATAAAAATAAAATAAAATAATATATATATATATAAAATCTAATTTTACGAAGAGACCATGGGTGCCGGTGCCCTATTTTTTTGCTCTAAATTTGCCATTGTCATATAACATTGATTTTCTAACCATGTAGTTGTTGTAAAGATGAGCATTGGATAGCTCTTAAATTACTGTATCGAGCCTTGTAATGGAAATTTTCAGTTGACATAATTTTTTTCTCAACCAAGATTCATAAAGTACCAACAAAATGTGATATGCAATCAGCTAGCAAATTTAAATCTTGTTCTGCACGAAAAAAAAACATTTGTATATCACAATGAACAGTTAAAACAGCCAAAACCCATCCTTCTTTCATTGCAACCCATGCAGTCAACAGGGAGTATATTTTTTTGTTCCAAACATCAACATTCACTTCCTGAATGTTCAAAAGTACATAACAGTTAACAAAACAATGTTTACTTTATCAAGAAAAAAATTATCCAAAGTGCCACGTGCATGATCTATATTTAACATGTATCAAAACCCACTTTGGTTAGAAACTATAAGCATTGTTTAAGCAAAAAACATGAGATCCATTACCCCTAACCAACGAAATTTGAGACATGTCGAAATTGCCTCCATTCAAATATATATTGGTTAACTTATTTGATCTCTAGATGGAATATGAAAATGCAACTTAAAGTGGTATACATAGTCAATATAAATGCAAAAAGAGTTAGAATAAATTACACACTGATCCATACCTTTAGACTTCTTCCCCTTTCCTCCTTCATATTATTTTTTATGATCAAGAATTCCATCTATAGCTAGTCTTTCGGCCAACTACAACCTTTAAAGCTCACGGATGATAGGTCTTCCCCTCTACCCTTCCCCACTTAAATACTAGAGTTAGATCGCTTGGCACAAGGCACGATCCTGTAACCTAAGACACAAGTTCCTCAACCTTTGTGAATCAAGAAAAATGCACAATAAATTACCTTGGTCTGCGACGTACTGTTCCCGTGCTTCCTCACTTTAATGACTCAAAAAGGACGCAAGTCAAAAAATTGAATCAAAATAAAAGTCTATGCATATCCATCAAACTATTGCCATAGTTTCTTACTAGGATTAACTATATTTCCTTGTTATAGATTGGCTATAGTAATTTGTGACAATTTTTCAAAGAATTATGACAGATAGTTGAAACCATAACAAGTAAGAATGACTCTTTAGTTTCTTTAAAAATGGTTTTCATCTCTCACTAATATTGTGGATGATTGAAAAAAATGTACTCTAAACATGATTAAAAGATCTACTACTGTAGGAACTATTTTTGATTGATATAACAACGATGATTAAATTTATAGTCTCATATACTTTAGAATGGACGAGGCCTTCTTAAACAAAGCTCATCCCCATTATCTAACTCTTATATTCATGCCTTTGACCCCATCCCACGCTTATGGTTAAAGTAACTAAACTTGTTTCATGAGCTGCTTTATGCTTGCACCGAACCATTGGTTATTGACAAAAGTGAAATACATTTCATCTTTGATTGACCGAATAAGTATAACAAATAGAAGATAGTCCTAAAGAAATAATGTTGAGTGCAATTAACTTGAAGATGAAGACAGCAAGCCCTAGAACCAAAATAATTATTCTTGTGAAGAAGTTTCATGAAACAAAAAAGCACTAAAAAGATCTTCAAACATATATAATTCAAAGATGTTTGTGATATGCAGTGTGGTAATGTTTTGTAAATGAGAAAAGAAACAAAATTTAATAGCGCTTGAGAAAAATATATAATGAACTCTAACTAATTATTTATCTTACGATTTTCATCATCTGAGCTTTAATTATGTGTTGCCTTTGATGTTGTTGCATTCCTTGTATGTTCCACAACAAAGGGCCAAACAAGTCTTTTAATGTAGAACTTTGCGTCAATAAGTTGACTACAATTGGTAACCTCTTGAAATCTCATTGAGTCATCCTTTGGATTGCAAATTATGATACTTGATCCATTCTTAAACGAAATTTCACCTTCACTTGACATGCAAAAATGTGGACCAAAGAAACAATACCCCACACACTTGATGTTAAACATTTTTGTCCAAGACTCTTTAACTCCGTACTCCTTCATAACCCACACATCTGCATGAGTCATTAGAGGATGACAAATCATAGACAGATCATTTCCTAATACACCAAGATATGGCGTCAAATCAAAATTTCCATGTCCGTAGCAAGGGTTCTCCATTTCTTTCCGTCTCCCATTAGCCAAGTCAACCAGAAAGATGCCACAATCATTATGATAACTAGAATACTTATTAGTAATAGCCCAGTGAAGTTTCTAATTCACAAGCATACCCGAGTTATTGAATGACATGGCAATTTGTAAATCATCCAAATGTTTCCAAGAATTATTATTTAGATTGTACATTTTCCCCACATTATAACATGAATTGTCATCACCCACATTTAGAGTAATATCCACTACCTTATAATCATCATGAAGCTCATCGTATCCAAAACCATAGATATAAAAGGAACTGGTTCTAGAACTAGGCCGTTTCTTGAGCTTCCTAATTGATGGATTCCAGAGAAACAAGTCTTTTTGTTCAATGGCAACACAAATAACCCCATTCCGAAACCCACAAACTTAATAGATTGTTAGGATTGTTTTGGAGGATAATCCAAGTCAATTGCCCTAGTAACATCGTCATAAAATAAAGAGTTAACGGAACAGTCCTTAAGATTGTTTTCAAGTGGACTGAACCCCAACATATGCCTATGAAAGGCCTTGTTATTAGAAGATATGTTGAGATTGGTGTTGACAAATTTATGACTAGAGATTAAACCAAGCCAAGATTTTGATACAAACCTAAATTTGAAGTGGGGTTTCACTGAAATCCTTAAGAGAATTTCAGTAATGATCTCTGTTGGTAGAATAGTGGTTGTAAAGTTTGAATCTTGAACAAAAGAAAAAGAAAATGGAGCACTGGTAATGTGCTTGCTCCTCTTTTGGTGTCGATGAGAGACTTCAGATGTCATTATATTGCAAAAATTTGTGAAGATAACAATGTTTTGATGTTTTTATCTACAACTATGCTCTGAAAATATTTTCTAGTTGTACCATCTATGAGAGATATGTTATATAATTCTTATCCAAATAAATAGTCATTTTTATTGGAAAAAGATTTTAAAGTGTTCCTTAAGTGTCATTTGATCAAATTTTCTCCTTTTAAATTCGCCATAAATGAACATGCATTTAAGTTGTAGTAGGAAATTCACGGTCAAAAGAATCTCTTAAATTACACAGTCCAAAAGACCGGTCAAAGAAATCTAGTTTTAGATTAGGAGGATTTACTCTTAAACATTAATTCACTATGGTTTTTGTCCATGTAACTTAATTTATACATAGATTTTTGTTGTTATAGTGGATATGGACTGGGAATAAGTTTTTATTTTTATTAAAAACACTAGTAAAGTGAAAAACTTAAGCAAGCCAATGAAATAATTCTTTAACAATTTGTTGGATAAAATATATTCTAAAGCACCTTGTTGGGTGCAGCCTAAAACAACTTGAGCAAAAAAGCTCTTTTATGTACTAAGTTGTCTATCTCTATCATAGCTACTTTATGATGAACCAAATTATTCATAGGAAATTAATTATCAGGCCCCGAGCCTATGACTTGGGTGTGGCCAACACTTGAAAATCATTACTAGTCCCAAGAGAATCCTTGGTCGACCTTACTACTAAATGAAAGACTAAACACTTATGCAAAAGCTTTAAAAGTGATAAAAATTCACATATTTGAACATGCTTTATAAAAAGTCTGAAATATAAGTATGAACCATAATAATAATAATGTTTAAAACTTTCGAAGATCAAGATTTAACTGACTCTCTCACTTGTCTATGAAGCCTCTACTAAACTAACATAGGTCCCGTGACAAGACCAATGGCTAACTGAAAAATAAACTAGAATGTCTACTAATTAATGAAATAAATAACTGAATTGGAGCGCTCTAAAAGTAAGGAGATCTCACCAAAAGCTAATGTAGAGGATCTCAACAAAGTGTCTGTTGTCGACCCTAAGTACATGTATCTACATCATTAAAATATGCAGCACCGAATGTCATCATTACATGGAATGTATGGTATGTAAAATAGATGAATACAACAGTGTTTATACTGAACATACATAATTGAAGAACAACTCGGAGAGAGATTGAAAATTTTATAACTTTAAAGTAAAACATGCAAATTTATTAAAAACAATAATGTTTTACAACATAGATATATGCAATAATATCAAATGCTTAAATAGTATAATTTACTTTTCTTAGGGAGTTTCTCTAACTGACAACCATCACTATGACCTTCATGATGATATAACGTCTTTCCCACATTATCATAGCCATCAAATACTTTGACAGGGTAAAGAATGAACTGAACTAATGGATCTAACAACTAGTCCCTTACTAGGGGCTTTATAAGGAGTCGGCCGAATCAATGGCACAATGCTATCCTACGATGGTTGTGCAGTTATGGGGTTTGAGTTATCTAAACACTTTCCTAACTCAATATTCAATACAACTCTCAAATCAATGCAATGATGATCAATAATTGTATAAGGTTCCATGTTAGAAAAAAGTGTCCTAAGGAAAAACTAATATTCTCTATCTTGAATTACTACTCAAAATACTTCGTTATGAATATACTATACTTGCTTTAGAAATTGACCAGAAATCTTTCTCTAAAACTGATTATGCTTCCTTCAAAACTAGCCATGTTTTTCTTTTTGAAAATAATGAATTTGGAACGTTTCAAGTTGCCTTACAACTCCTTTTGAATTATGGCTCAAATACTTGAAGTTTACTTTGAATGTGAAAGCAATGCATAATGAATGATATGCCAAGGCCTCTAGACAATCTTAATTAAATAGGGAGCTGTGATATATTAAGCGTGAACAACAATCGAGGATCATAAATGTAGTGACCCTAAAAATATGTAGGTGAAACTAGAGCCTAATGTATGAATTTTTAAAGTTTAAGCATAAATTGGAAGTAGTCACTTTTGGAAAAAAAAAACAGTTCAGAATCTGGAAATTGTCTAAGTTCAAAATCTGGAAATTCTGCCAAGTGTGGAAATCAGTGAGTTTTTGGCCAACTTTGAGCAGTCATAACTCCTAGCTCAGGATGATCCAGGAGTAGTTCCAGTTATGTTTGGAAATCCCTTGGAACGATCTTTCCAACGCCACCGAGTTTGCTCGATTCCGAGTTTGTATGAGCGAGTTATGCCCTTTGAAAGTTGGGCAGTTGGCAAGGAGTCCGTCCGGAAATTTAAGGGCATTTTGGTCTTTTCACAAATCTTTTCTTTTGAGGTTGTATTATTGTGTTAGGCTGATTGTGGATCATTTTGTTCCATTTTAAAAGAGTAAGGAAGGGTTCTCTTTGGAACACCATTGAAGGCCAAGGTGAAGTTGGAGCTAGGGTTGAAGGTTTTGAGTGCTTTCTTCTTCAATTTTTCGTGGGTTTCAACTTAGAGGTATGGTGACCCTTGATCCTTGATCAATCTTTCTTTAAAGGAGTCCAATCAAAAGTGTTTCAAAGAACAAAAATCTCAAATTCTAATCTAAGCAAGGGTTCATTGGCAAAACGTTTTCTAAGCCATTATATTGATGAATTAATGTTTGATTAATGTTTTTAGGATGATTTCATATGGAATTCCTTGAAGAACCCATGTTTTCCCTAAATTCCTAAATTTGCTTATGAAGTGGGTCTTTTGCTTATGATTCAAAGTTTATGAGATTGTGTTTGGATTGGATTGTATTAGTGACTCTTATGATTTTCTACATCTATCTATGATGAATTGATGATGTATGGATGAATTGAAAGTTGTGGCCTTATGGGCAAGTTATGATGAATTCTCTTGTGGTAAGTAAAATGGTTGGGACTTGAGTGTTGCTGATTATGGCTTTAGAGGATGGTAAGTTGGCTTAATCTCTTATTATGGATAAAATTGTTCTTGCTTAGTTTGATCCACTTATGGTGGAGGTGTTTAATTATGGAATGTATTATGAACATGGACTTGAAGGCATTATCTATTGAATTAAAATGTTATCAAGTTATGAAATGTTATTGTACTATGTGAAGGTATTCTTATGGTTATAAGGTGATCTTGTACAAAGTGTTATTGTATTGTATATTATATATATAAATGAGGCTATATGTAAAGTCCTATATGAAGCTATATGTAAAGTTTTATGTGAAGCTTATGTGTGAAGGTATGATGTGAATGAGTTTACGTGATCTTGTGATGATCCTATGTAAAGTGGATAGCATTGTGATTTAAAGTATGATTTTTCTCATGATGTATATATATATGAAATGATGTTGGATTATGAAGTATCCTTAGATGATAATGTTGTGACTTGGTTGGTAGACTAAAGTGTCCCTCCTTGTTACTTAAAGTCTTGAATGCATGAATGTGTGAAATGGGCTAGAACTAAGAAATGGTGCCCTTTCTATAAATGCTAAAAGAGGAATTCTAGGCCAAGACTTGAATCGGCAAAACTAAGAAATGGTGCCCTTTCATAAGTCTAGCTTTCCTAAGTAAATGTATAACCTTGAAGGATGGGCCTTAGGGCGAAGTGCCCTTCTTGAATGAGATGATAGACTTAGAGATGGATGGAGCCGGAACGGCATGAAAAATCCTTATCTAAGAAAGTCAAATGAGATATCCTTATGAACCTTGATTGGCCATGACTAAGAAATGGGGCCTTTCTTGGGAAGAGGTACTATGAGTTGGTTGAACTAGAAAAGGAACCCTTTCTAAGTACATATGTGATTGAATACTCTATGGGAAACAAGGCTAGCACCGAGTGGATGTGGTTAGGAAGGTGGCCTAGTTGAGTATGAGATTAGGCACAATGAACTTCCTTGGACATCCCCTAAACCATGTGCCTACATGGGTTGCTTACTAGTTCTACCTTTGGCAAGTAGAACAACCTCCACGGAGTAGGATAGACTCCGGATTCCATACCTAGCTAGTATGGTCTATGTCGGTTATTCCTATTCCCATCATGTGGGATGTGCACTCTAGTTATTGGATAGGTTCTATAACGTATTGGTAGTAGTATGGGATGCTATCTACACATGGCACGAGTAGGCTTTGAAGATACTAAAGTGAGTTCCCTAAGTCTAACGACTATTATGTGAAAGTCCCCTTATGTGCCTAAATGTCTCCTAAAGTGGTTCATTAAAGAAATTTTGACTTAGCATGTTATATTGTAATGGTACATTCCTTATCTATGGTAACCCTTAGGAATACTTAGGTGTATATAAAGAGATTGTATGAGCGGTCACTTCATGTTTCACTTAAGTGTGGCTTTGGGTAACTTGAGATAGAGGTCATGAAATGATGAAAAGGCTTACTTGTCAATTATATTCATGTATTGTACATTGGTACTAGTGGAGTATGTCTATTATGTGGGTATTGTCTTATATGTGGATGATGTCTTGAAATGTGTCTCTTATAATTGTGATGTGAAGGTTTTATCAAAAATGGCATGAAAGCACATATTTCAAATAAATGTCCTTTTTTTAACATGTTTTTGCATGGTCATCATACTTAGTACCTAATTGTGCTAATTCCATATTTCTCTATTTTCTACAAGTGTAGGTTCCGGCAAGTGAGCGGGTTTTGTAGTAAACTTGGGATTTGAAGTTCTTCCTAGATTTTGTGGTATGTCCTCATATGTCGAGGGCAAGACTTTTCTATTCTAGTTTTATGATAAGGTTCTTGTAATAGACTTAATAGACTTCTTTTGATTATAAAGGGCCGTGTCCCTAGTATGTTTTCACGTTTATGTCTAAGATGGCTAAGAGACTTAGTATTCCGCTTGTGTACTTTTGAATGATGTTTTTAAAAGTGACCTTTGAGTCTTATGGGATTTTATTTAAAGAGTTTTTAATTTCGCACTATTTTACATACCTAATGTGATGAATGCTAAGGGCTTGTATGAGACCTTCGAGAGATCGAATACGCATGTTACGACTTGGGGGTGTTCTCGGGTCGTGACAATAAATATGTAGAGAACTCAAATCTCTACTATGAAATCAAGAGTTTACACAAAAAATGTATGGCGAATTTCAAATAGGGTTAACTTTGGAGTAAAAAGCCTAGTCTTAGTCTTTTTAACTAAAAACTAGATGTAAGGCATGAAGAAGAACTCATTCACTCACTACAATAACATTACATACCATAGAGAATAAGAGTTCTTCAAGAAAGCTTGAAACCCTGGATTGTTCTTTTTTGATTTTTTCACTACGTTTAGGGAGAAATATATGAGAGTATTCTAAGGTAATACTACGATAAACTTCCCAATTAGGTACTAACATCAAGGTTTTGACTTATAAAGAATAAGAAAAGACTAAAATATCCTCAATTAAAAACTCTCGTAATCTATTCAGAAGGCCTAACTATGGTCCATAGTTAGATCTACAGCTCATGGATTCCATCCATGGAATCTAGACCAAAATCAGGGTCTCGAAACTTCATTCCATGAGACAAATTATGGCTAGTTTTTTTTATTTACGGATTATGGTTGAATACGTAAAAATCAGACAAAAAATAAGTTTCAGGACTTTATTATACAAGCTGAAATTATGGCCCATAGTTAGATTTACGACCCATAGTTTGGTCCGTAAGAATCAACCCAAAAATGGCTTCAGAAGTTTGATTTTGTAATATTCATTACATCTGTACTTCACTTTACAACCCATAAATGGGGCTCATAGTTGGTAGATAATGATAACTCTACAGGAAGTGTCCCAGGTAAAATGTCATAACTTTTTCAATGTGAACTCCATTTGATACAAACTCGGTGACATTGGAAAGAAGATCATAGAAGTTTTATGTGAAGGCCATGGGATAGTATCTCTTAATATTCAGAAAGATATGGTCATTTGAAGTTGATTCTTTCATGAACTCTTGAAAAAAACTTAGCTAGCAGGAAGATATTAATCTCAACTTAGCGCTAGAGGTCCCTTATGACCCTAAACAACTTCTGATACACTTTCTACAGTTAGTAGAGGACCTTAAAATAAAATATTAAGTAACATATCACCCGATTCAAGCTTATATACTTATGGCGAATGATTCAGATTCTAAGAGTAGATCAGTTGCGAGGTGTTACATTAATAATGCACTCAAGCAACTATTTATTCCTTAAATATATTTACTCTTTGATGTTGAACTTTAATGCATTCAAGGATTTTATATGGTGAATAATGATATGAATATCAATGATAGAATCTTCAAATGAGCATCACAGTAGAAGCATTTTGGTCGGTTTAATGTTAGGGTGTTATGACCTATCATGACCTGAGCCTACACCTTGGACGTGGCCGACACTTGAGAACCATTGCTAGTCCCCAAGCTAACCCTCATCCTGTCTGACTACAAGCGAAAGACTAACTCAAGCATACAAAGCTTAAAATAGAATAAAATTCATACAAACTCAAATAATTAACTTAGAATATAATCGTATATTCAACTAGCCAAAACTAGGCAACTCAAGTCTTTAAAACATTTAACAAGATAAATAAAACAGACTTCTCAAACTCTACTGTCTATCTATGAAGCCTCTAAATGACAAATAAAAAAGTCGGCACAAGACCCACATCATCCTACAAAACTAAAAAGTAAATGAAATCCTTCGAAAGCAAGGAGGCTCATCATAGCTAACTCAAACTCCATGTGGTATAAAGGACGCTCCTGTTGATGACCCTGAATACATGTATCTACATCATGAAATGATGCAGGCCAAATGGCTCTGTTTGTGGAATGTACGAGCATGTAAAGAGAATTCTAATACATAAACATAAGCTTGAACTGGTGGGAAAGAAACATACTTACCTCTTCTAAACTCATTCAACTCAAAGAAACATAGTTCAACTCAATGATAAGATATTCAACTGAGTGGATTAAGGCTCAACTTAATATAAAGCAACAATACATATGCAATATATGGAAAGTTTTTAAAACAGTAGAAAGCAACTCAGTTTGTATGCAAGGATACCAGATAAACTTTGCTTGTATATGAAAATACAAAGTAAACTATGTGTATATAAGATTACAAAATATCTCTGTGGGAATTTCTCTAACTAACAACCATCATTATGAGCTATGTGATGGTAGAGCGTCTCGCTCATGCTGCCAGAACTGTCCTATACTTTGCAGGGGTATTGAACCTCTCAACTAAGTGGATCCACTAGTATATGCTAAAAAGCATTAAGGAATCATCTAAAAAGTATGACCCTGGCTACCCACGATGGCTACATGGTTTATGGAGACTTGAGTTATTATGAACTCGTCCCCATAACGGTGCTCAATACTACTCCCAAAATATACTCAACACATATGTTTAAAAACATAACTCTTTCTATGTTGTTTGAGATTATTACTCAAAAACTAGCTCAAATGCTCTCTTGGAAATCGGTCTTTCCTTCTCTTTTAAATGTGAAAACATTTACTCTAGGAAATACTTAGTTCCCATATATCATTTTAAATAAAAAATAAACTCAACTTTATTCTTTCTCAACTCAAGTGCTCAAGTCTTAAAATAATTTTAGAAAAAAATTGTAAAAGACTTCTTACAATAAAGTTTATCCCGAATTATGGACATGAATGACTCAGTTCAAGGTTTTTAATAACCATAACTAGAACTTAATACTCGAGAGTCAACAACTGAGAACTCAAGAACTTCAATGGTAATACTCTTTTCAAGAATGCTTGACTCAGAGGGTTCATGTGGAATTATGGGCATGAACTACTCAACTCAAGGACTCGAAGATACTTCTCATCTCCAGACTGCTCGACTTATAGGGCTCATGCCAAATTATGGGCATGAACAACTGCATTCAAGGGCTCCATGGGTAATATGTAATAGTCCCATGATTAGGAATAAAATCTCAAAAGGGATTAGGAACTCAATGCTCAAGACTTAGAACTTGAAGATGCTACTCCTCTCAAAGATACTCAACATATGGAGTTAATGCGGAATTATTGGGCATGAACGACTCAACTCAAGGGTATGAATAATAATACAGAACTCATGTATACAACTCTTCTCATTCTCACACTTCCTCAAAACGTAACTCAAAATCAATAGTTGATCTCAAAGGATTCACAATTGAACTCAAAGGCTTTCTTGAACTCTACTCTTAACTCTCTCTTGAATTTGATTTATGAATTCTAGAGTTATGGTTCATGATATGAAGGATCTAGTGGTGAAAAAGTAGACTCATGAATACATTCTCCTTCTTCTCATACTCACTTGCTCGATTCTTGAAACAAGTTGTTAGAAATTGTAGACGACTCCTCAAAAAGATCCAAAGGGACTTCCTCAAAAATGTTCGAAAGAACTCTCAAGACTTGAAGCTTAACTCTACCTTGATTTTGAATTATGAATTATGAATTCAAGGTTATGATTTATGATAGGAGAGGTATCGTTATGATTTAAATGAGTTTTAGATAATTAATAATGAGAAACGGTTGAAAAACACTATCTAGGGAGCAAGTCCGCGACGCGGAGACGAATTATAATGTTTGGTTGAAATAATTTTTGAAATAGTGGAGTCCGCATTCTCTCCGTGACGTGGAGAGGAAAGTTTCACTTTGAAGGAATAGGTCCGCGACGCAGACCTGGTAATTTGTTTCTGTCTAACTTTTTCTTACTTGTTTTTCGACCCTAATTCGCCTAGAATCGAATGGTTTCTTTCCCAAACACTTGGATTGAATTACTCAACATAATTACACTGTAATCTAATCAATACAGCCTTCAAAACACTCACTTTCATCTCCAGAATTCATCAAAATTCCAACAAAACAAGATTTAGAATTAAACTTCAAGAACACTTATCAAGAACTTAAATCTTTCAATCTTTATGAACGAATTTAATTATGAAAATCATGATTGGCTTGTGGGTGAACGAACCCGATACTATGGAAGCGTACATACCTCTTAGGGATCAAACCCATGGCAAAAATCCACAACAAAACATAAGAATCTCGACGAATGCCTTGATCCTTTCCTCTTTTATCCTCTTTTTTCTTCTTTTCTCTTGTTGAACTCTCTACGAAACCGTAGGCGTATATTAGGGTTATGAAACTGAACCTAATAGGATTAGGCCCTTAAAACCTTACTAAAAACAAATTAAATCTGATTAAGTAAGGAAAAGACCAAAATACCCCTACTATTTTCGGGTAAGTTTACTTATTTGGACAGCCCAACTTCAAATGGGAATATCTCCCTCATATGAGCTCGAAATTTAGAAAACTTGGTGGAGTTGGAAAGATAATTCGAAGACCTTTCCTTTTCCATCTCATGGAACACCTAAATCATCCTGTAATGAGAGTTATGGTCATTTGAAGTTAACCCAAATTTTAGAAGAACTTAGGAATGACTTGAACGAATTCCCTTTAATTCTTTTTGGAAATCAAGGCGCTATATCTAGTGACCTTAACACTTAAAAATTTTAAATTCCTCAGTAAAATCCTACTCACAATGAAGGATAGTTTGAGTCTTAGGTTAAAAAATTTCTGGGGTGTTACAATATCTCCCCCTTGGGATCATTCGTCCTCGAATGACGGCTAGACTGGTATGGAACTGGTTACTCTTACTAAGGTCCGCATCTAATGGTATGCTCTTACTATATTCAAGATTAACCCAAATCCTTAGGTTCAGGTTGTATACCTCTCTATAGGGAATCTTGTCCCTCGAATATTACTCTTTACCACCACATTGGGCTTATATCAAGAACCACCTTATGCTTAACAACACCACATTCAAGCTTAGTACTCTAACAACTCCATGGACTCCTACTAACTAACTCCTTCGGAACAAACTAAGGGCTCTCATTTAACTATTTCTCATAGTAAAACCTCATCCTCCTCTTCCTCCTTATTTATAACCTTAGATGTAATTATCACACCATCACTATCACGATAAGAACATCAACCTCCTCTTTTTAACATTACTCCAAAAAGACCTCCGAAAGGATATCTACCATACTCTTTGGAACTCATTACTTTATTACTCTCAAACACTTGACTTGATTTCTCATCATGTCATCTCCCCCTTAAGTCTAAAGGTGACACTTGAAAGTTATGGACCTAGTCCATTATCTCTAACTGGTTTACATCCTTTTTTTTACTCTAACACTCGGGAGAAGTTTATCTCATGACTATCAAACTCTCAATAAGCAGGTATTAAGACCTCTTTCTAAGGTGTTTCTCTTAACCTCTTCTGATTACATACCATCTCGGTACACCTCTTAATGCTCTTGTTACTCTTGTAAATTAGCCATACTTCATTGCTCTTATCTAAAGGTTAGGGTCTCTCACTTGTACCACTCATATTTATTGCAGCTAATCACCTCAATTCTTCACCTACCCTATGTCTAGTGTTAGAGATCAAATCTCTAGACTAACATCATCACCCTGATGTTACCATTCCCTGAATCCTGACACTCATATCAAATTCAATCTTAATGTTCATTAATAAACCCGAATATCAACACAATTGCTCGCCTACTATGCTATATGATTAATAACATTTCAAAGAGACTTTATCCAATTCTAAGCATCAACGATCGTTAATTAGTATATAACCCAACTAAATAAGTTGGGGGTCGAATCCCACAGGGAGCGGTACATGTTTGAGAGTCAATTGGGAAGTACGAATATGATCAAATCAGTCATAGGAATAAAAATTATCGAATAAAGACATTATTCAAATCAGGGGGTGACACGAATGTCAAATGGGGGTTTTGGTTTGAAATTATCAACTACGAACAGTGGTAAACAATAAAAAATAACAATAATGAGACGAGTTCTTGGGATGTGATTCGATTATAAGCTAATATAGATAAATGGGTAATTGCAACTATTAGAAAATAGCTAGATATTAGTGAGTAAGCTAGACTATAGAGGAAGTAAACTTTCTCTCGAATAATTTACCCGAATCAAGTTGATTTCTCTTGAACATCAACAATCAAACAAAATAAGAACAACCCACACCTTAGTCCATTCACTCTCTCGAGTTGATTGTGTGAGATTGGGTTTAGGATTCACTCTCTCAACATGAACCCGGGTCAACCCAATACCCACAAACCATCAATCAATAAGTTTAGTTTTAAAACCTCTCTCTTGAGTAAGACAAAAACACAAGGGTAGAACTGCATTTACAACTACAATTTTTAAATTAAACCACAATTAATGATTGAACTCACTTCTAAACAACATTTAAACTAACAATTAGCAATACTCATCAAGTAAATAATCCCATAATCACATAATCACACCCTAAGAATTGGGGTTTTAGCTAGACATTATAAAAAGATAAAAATCGTTACCAAATTGAGTTTCCATCAACTGGGTAAGATTGATTTTGTCCTTACAATGCTCCAATTCGAAGAATCTCAAAGTCCCACTTCAAATTTCTCAAAAGTGAAAAACTTTAATTCTTCAAAGCTTAGGAAAAACTAGAGAAAACTTTTCTCTAGAGCTAAAAACTTAATAATAAATTGTTCTATAGAGTAGTTGATTTTTTTCATACTAAACTAAATGTTCAAAATGTATTTATAATCGCAAAAATTGTGTTGCAAAGAGTCACTCGGCGAAGTAAGTTAGGCTCGCGGAACCACTCGGCGATATGCCCTTTGGTCAATTCCATCGCCCTTCTGCCTTGACCTTCAGCATCCTCAAGGTCTATAACTTTGGGAGATCCAACACTTCATCGCAGAACCACTCGACGATCCGTCGACTGCTCCTTTCTCTCACCAACTTGGTTCATTCCTTCAGGACTTGGAACACTAGAACTTTAAGCGGTCAAGTAGCCATTTGGTGACTCGCCAAGTGGACTTGGCGATCACTAGGCTTGATTTTCTTCATTCTTTCAGCTCACTTCGTTCCTTTTTGTAAATTAGTGTCCTTGCTTTGTTCCTCAATCCATATACCTGGAAATCAAGGGTTTTACATCAGTTATTGGCATAAAATAAGCATTTGAGGACACTAAATTTATATAAATAAAGCCCTAAATGAGTCCAAATAACTGACTCATCAACACCCCCAACTTAAACCTTTGTTTGTCCTCAAGTAAAACTCAAGTTCAACAGTTCAAAAAGGATGTCTCAAATAGTGCTACAAAAGACTCAATCATGAATGCACACAACAAGACTCAATTTACTCATGCAAGGATCAATTGTGCACTCAAAGATTCAAGTTGTGACTCACCATTATCAAAGATTCTCTAGTTCACAATACTTGCTTCAAATGTAAGTTCAAGCTTAACAAAGGTACTCAAATACCCTCACAACAAAGATGATTCCATATTCACACACAATTGTTCAGCAATTTATAGTTTTGGAATCACACACAACTCTCACACTTACAAAGATGAACACATGCATGACTTCACCCATAGGTTTTCCCTTATTTTCCAATCAACATTCGCTTCAGCTCACTCAAGATAAAAAAAGGGTCTTTTCAAGGCTTGTAACGGGGCTAAGTGTAAAGGTATGGTCATTTCGGCTCAGTGGCTGCTATCCTCATGAAATGTGGTATGAACATAATTTTCTTTCCTTTTCTTCAACATTATCACTTATGCTCAAAATACACCCCATTATTCACTTCTCATGGAATACCGGACACCCCATTTCTTTAGCAATTTTCACAGCTTTATTTCATAATTTTTTTTACTCTTTTTCTTTTTCTTTCTTCTTTTCTTTCTCTTTCTCTTTTTTTTTGTATGGAGGGGTTCCATATTTTTCAAGTGTATGGATAAAGGGGCACTTTTTCACACTTCTTGATTTTCCTCCTCTTTTCACTACACCCCCAACTTAGGATTCTGGCCAAAGTTGGCTATTCAAACAAACCACACTTCATGAGGATTATGGGTGAATGGATAAAGAGAAGCCTCATTTGCTTAAGTTTCTTCCAAGAAAAGGATTAGGCTCAAAGGGGGTTCCAGCAAGGTTCACACACTCACAAGGTTGGCCACAAAAGAGGTATACTGTCAAATTGTGTCACTCTTCAAAATTGTTGCCTAAGATCATTTCAAGAGCTTGCATCACTTAGTCAACCGGACCAATAGGGCAAATTCTAGGTGTCATTACACAAGGTTCACGGTAAGCTCATCACACAAGGCATTGGCACCAATATCAAACAAGACTCCACATTTTTGCTAGTGTGCAATGTTCATCATAAGAGACTCATTCGATAACCGGCTAGTTACAACGAGATGCAAAAAGTTCACATATTATCTATGCAACTTCATTTGGCCTCATCGTAGCCTCACATTTATATTTGTTCGATTAAGAGCACTATTCAAGTCATCGGTATTGAACATAACCAATACTCAAATTTACACAAGAACAGCTACAATCAAACACAACAAGAGGTGGAATATTTTTCCAGAAGGGTCAAAAACCATTTGCATTTAAAACAAGGAGCCATAAGCTCAAACATCCACAAAACAATGTCAAAACAAAATTTAATCACAAAAACAATAATACATACAAAAGATAATCACACTAGGTAAGTATGGAAATACTTCACCCTACCACAACAAAAAATATAATTGTCCTCAAATGCAACAAAATAGTAATAACAAGTTAATAAAAACGACAGAGAGGGAGGTAAATAAGAAGTCCTATCTACACAATTGCTCCATATGTCAGGGCATCAGTGCCTGGTGCAACATCAACACTACTGGCTCTACTAGGGCCTACCATAGACGTCTTTGTTAGCGACGTCTGAATCACTAACTTTACAATCGTTTCCTCTAGGTTAGGTAGGTCTCCATAGATGGTCTTTTCTGGCACCTCTATCTGCTCCTCGTCGGTCTCTGCCTCTGACTCATCAGCTTCCATATCATCCATCGGCACATCTCTGGTGGTGGTCAGAGGAATCTCAGAAGTAGCTGGGGTATCCATATCATCAACTGCCTCCAAAAGTGAAGTGAAGTCTGTGGACTTCAAGTAGTCCACATCCTTTCTCAAATTAGCATCCTCGACTTTCAAAGTCGTCACCTCTGAAGTAGCCCCTTATCGACTCTCACAAATCTTTACTCTCACAGTGAGAGTGTTAATAGATGCTTTAAGGGGTGTTAGTGTAGCTAGGATGGAACTCTCAATCATCCAAGGTACAACAGCCTCTAACCGGGTAGCCCATACATCAGCAGAATGGGCTAAGTGCCCCATCTTCAAGAGCAGGCCCTGAGTAATCCTGGGGGGCTGGGAAGCAGTAAAAGCACCAGGAGCCTGAGAGAAAGTGGAAGCAGGTGTACCTGAAGGCCCGGAGGCCGAAGTAGGCAAATATGCCTCTGTTGGTATCGTCTCAACATCAATTTCCAGGGATACATCAACCAGAGCTGCTCTTCTCATATCTGCCTCATCCCGAGTGTACTCATTCTTTATGTACTAGATGTCAGTGGAAGATGTAGGAGTGAGATCAATATCCCTCTTCTCATCACAAGGAACTCCAGCATGCTGACACAACTCTGTAATCAAGATCGGGAATGGAAGGGACGTCTGGCTCTGCTTAGTCCTTATGGCCATCTCCCGCTCTATGATAAGTCCCAAGTCGATGCTTCTCGGGGATATGATTGACCCAAGGAAGGCCGCCTTAGGATGAAAGAGGATGGACTCATTCTGGGATGGCATAATGGAGTTGTTGATGAATCCAAACCAGTATTGTGCAACTACGTTCAACTTCTTCTTCTCAATCAGAGCTCCTGCCTCAATCTACCTCGGGGTAGTGTCAGAGATGAGGGGGGCAAGCCAGTCCTTGAGATCATCCAAAGGTGTTATAGTGGTAGCCAAATTTGGGTAGTCAAAGTCTGACCCTCTATACGATACATCGTTGATATAATCGCAGCTGCATCTCACTAGTGTCTCCAGTACCATGACAGACTCTATCGGCCTGAAAGTGCCGACCTTGTTTTTTCCCTTGGGTACCAAGTCATCGTATGCTACGTAGAACTCACGGACCCATGTAGGAATATAGGGGCCTTGAGGCCTGGTGAACTGCTTGAACCAGTGAAACTGGAGAGTGTCCCTCACAGTGGAATATCTACCCACCAAGACCTTTGTGAATAGCAACTTCTCCTCGAGAATCGTCCTCAACCCATCGGCCTTTAATCTATTGAGTATCCGGGGAGGAGGACCCTGAATGGTGCTGCTGGAACCACAGTCTGTGCCATAGCTGGCAATGTATCAGCAGCAGGAGCGGTGGCCTCTGGAACTCTCGACGAATCGTGGCGAATCCTAGCACAAATTTATGCCCATCGGGATTATAGAGGCTAGTCATCCTTCGGTTCAGAAAATGCATCTTGGGAGTTAAGGTATGCTCCGGAATCTCAGAAGAGGGCTATTTTCCCTCGTCTTTTCCTCCCTTGGGAGGTGTCCTCTTTCTCTTTTTAGACTAGGTAGCTGCCTCCTTGTTGATAACTATTCCCCGTGCTCTTTTGCGGGGTGGCATGTTCAAGTTGGTTCTAGCTATATCTGCAAAAACATCATAGAATATTATAAATAATTTAAGAAAAGTTCAGAAAATAAGTTGCAGACAGACTCACTGAATCACTTTGGTGAGTTAGATTGGGCTCACTGAAAGGATTGGCTAAAAAAATTTCCAGAAAAATGGCCTGTCGGCAATGGGAAGGCCTATTTGGCGAATCGCCGACATCATTCGATGAGCACAGATTAGCCCAAAAAAATTACAGTGCATTTTACGGGTTAGGGGTGCAGAAAGGGCGATCAAAGAAGACATTCGGCGAGTCGCCGAGTGCACTCGACAAACTCAGCGTCTCGCTGGTAGTTACAGAACCAAAATCAATAATTTTATGAAATTAAAGGCGATTTAGGGGGACTTTGGTGAACCGCCGAGTGGTTTGGCAAGCTCGACCCAGCTCGCCAAACTGCCTAACGTGCCATTTTCAACCCAACTTCAAAACTCAACCCCGTAGCCCCCAAAAACAAAATCATACTATGCACTATTTCAATTAGACCAAGACCCATATGACCCATGCTCCTGAGGTACTCAGACTTCCCCTTGTTTGGCCAAAATTGGCCATTTGACGACTTAAGCCCTTAAGAGTGACGTCAAACACTCCATCATTGGTCAAAGCATGTCATTTAACACAATTTGGGTTACTCAGACTTCACTCGACTAGACCCAACAACAATTAAGCACAACCTAACAATTTATGATCAATTTTAAAGCATGAATTTTAGGAAAGCAACAACTTAGGCAATTTAGGCATGATTTTGAATTTAAATAGGCAAACAAGAACACTTATACGAATTCAAAGAGGCCCAACACACATCAACAAGATCAATACAATTGCAAATGAGTTTAATCGCTAATTACAAGTTTTGGGGTTCGGCAAACCAACCTTTATGCTGAATATAAGAATCTGTAAAGCTAGGCAGCAAAGTATCCAACTCCAAACACCAAATCAATGACTAGAAAATGGTAAAAATGCAAAACTTTGGGAAATATAGTGCGGGTGTAATTTTGTGAAGTTAAAAAGTGAGGGAATGCAAAAGAGTTTGAAATTTTAAACCTTTGGCCTTTTAAAACCGTTCAGTTCGCGCCCTTTCGACGATAATAGTCGACCTCGCCAAACCACTTGGTGACACACCGAGTGGTTACTTACCTCGTTGAGTTTTACAGGCCCTCTATTTAATCTAGGGTCCAAATAGTGGAAAAATTCAGGATCGCCGACCTTTCCATGGGCCCGTCGAGTTTTACAGACTCCAATTTCATAATTTCTTTAGTCGAACGGCGGTTCAAGTCGGGCTCGCCGAACTCTTCGGTGAGTCACCGATAGGAATTTTGGCTCGCCAACCTGCATATTTCAAACACATTCCACACTTTAACCTGCACAATCAACATACGTTATTCCAAAAACAAAAATAGATTAATAAAAACTTGGGTTGCCTACCAAGCAGCGCCTTAACTAATGTCGTGGCACGGTGCAAGTCCCCACTCAAACTTCATTCATGTGGTTTGTCATAGTGTCACTAGGCAGTCCCTCTCTTTGTCTGGGGTAGAGACGAGACAACATATGACCCATTTGTGTCTCCTGTAGCTGAATAGATATGGAATAAAAGTAGTCATTTGATTAAGCAGTGAGACATTCTCTTTTATCCGTTTCAACACTCTGTCATGTTCTTCGACTTTGTGGATAATGAGTGAGAGTATCTCTTCTACTTGTCCACCCTCACAATCCTTAGACTTTTTACGCTCATAAAGGGGAATATATCTATCTTTATTTTTTTACAGTGCTTCAAAGTCCATGATCTTTCTGGCCAAGAGATCCAGCTGAGTCAATAGTGTGGCCAAATTCTGGTCCTTCTTTGTCTCCTGGTTGGTCTTAGTCATGTGATCAAGGAGTTGGGCTGCTATCGCATAGGGTTGTTGTGTTAGACCACCCAGAGAAAGTTGGTCAGTCAATCCTCTGTTCTCAGGACCAAGACCTCTATAGAAGCAGTCTAGTAGCATTTTATCTGAGATTCCATGAGTTGGGCATTGCAGCAATATTATCTTAAATCTCAGCCACAACTCATGGATTGACTCACCCTCCAATTGCCTGAAATTTAGAATGTCATCCCTAAGAATCATCATTTTTTAAGGAGGGTGGTCCACTTGGTTACCGTTGCTACAAGACATGCTCCCTTCTTTTGTTCTAAATAAGCAACATACAAACCAAAACTGAAAGTAAGTAGATTTAACTATGACTAAAAATAACAAAATTCAACTTCACCAAAAGAATCTCAAACAACACCACTCCCTGGCAGCGGCACCATTTGGATTAATAACGTTTCGAAGACAATTCATCTAATTCTAAGCATCAACAGTCGTTAATCAGTATATAGCCCAACTAAATGAGTTGGGGTTAAATCCCACAGGGAGCGGTACATGTTTGGTAGTCAATTGGGAAGTATTTGAATAAAAATTATCGAATAAAGATATTATTCAAATCAGGGGGTGACACGAATGTCAAATAAGGGTTTTGGTTTGAAATTATCAACTACGAACAATGGTAAACAATACAAAATAACAATAACGAGATGGGTTCTTGGGATGTGATTTGATTATAGGCTAATATAGATAAATGGGTAATTGGAACTATTGGAAAATAGCTAGATATTAGTGAGTAAGCTAAACTATAGAGGAGGTAAACTTTCTCTCGAACAATTTACCCGAAATCAAGTCGATTTCTATCGAACATCAACTTGAAAGCAAAATAAGAACAACCCACACCTTAGTCCATTCATTCTCTCGAGTTGAATGTCAGGGATTAGGTGTAGGATTCACTCTCTCGAGCTGAACATGGAACAACCCAATATCTACAGTCCATCAATTAATAAGTTTAGTTTTAAAACCTCTCTCTCAAGCAAGCCAAAAACACAAGGGTTGAACTACATTTGCAACTACAATTCTTAAATCAAACCATAATTAATGATTGAACTCACTTCTAAACAGCATTTAAATTAATCATAAACTAAATCAGCCCATAATCACATCCTAAGAATTGGGGTTTTAGCTAGACATTATATAAAGATAAAAATTGTTACCAAATTGAGTTTCCATCAACTGGGTAAGATTGATTTCATCCTAACAATGCTCCAATTCGAATAATATCAAAGACCCACTTCCAATTACTCAAAAGTGAAAAACTTCAATTCTTCAAAGCTTAGGAAAAACTAGAGAAAACTTGTCTCTAGAGCTAAAAACTTAATAATAAATTGTTCTGAAGAGTAATTGATTTTTTTCATACTAAAGTAAATGTTCAAAAACGTATTTATAGTCGTCAAAAATGTGTTGCGAAGAGTCACTCGACGAAGTAAGTTGGGCTCGCCAAACCACTCGGCGATCCGCCCTTTGGTCAATTTCATTGCCCTTCTGCTTTGGCCTTCAACATCCTCAAGGTTTGTAACTTTGGGTGATTCAACATTGCATCGTGGAACCACTCGGCGATTCGCTGAATGCTTCTTTCTCTCACCAACTTAGTTTTTTCTTTTAGGGCTTGGCACACTGGAACTTTAGTTGTTCAAATAGCTATTCAGTGACTCTCCAAGTGGACTTGGCGATCACCAGGCTTGCATTTCTTCATTCTATCAGCTCGCTTCATTCCTTTTTGCAAATCAGTGCCCTTGCTTTGTTCCTCAATCCATTTACCTGGAAATCAAGGGGTTTACATCAGTTATTGGCACATAATAAGCATTTGAGGATACTAAATCTATATTAATAAAGCCATAAATGAGTCTAAATCTCGGAATCATCACTATACCTCATTATTTGATCAATTTATAACCTTCTGAACATCATGACCCTCTCAAAGATATCATAAGCCTAACTTAGATCTATTACTTTATGAATACTTTTGCTCTTCTATTCAACACTTACACTTGGTTATTTCTAAACAATGACACTTCGTCATAAGCTCCTTTCTAGCTAAACATGCTCTACCTCCTATGATGTAATTTTCACAACTCATCACTTCTTAGTCTACCTATAAGGCAAAACTCCTCATCAACAACTTACTGGGTGCATGAATATAATAACATAATCTGCCCTATCACTATCTCCCTTTCATAGATCTCTATACCTCTGCATACTTTTCTCTAACTCTGGGCACTGTCACTACTACATCTCATGATCTCATAACTCATGCTATCTTTTTCGGGTGAAAATACTACCCAAGCTCTAAACATACTTTCTCATAAAGATGTCAGTTGAAACAAGGCTTAGAGAAGAGAGTATAGCTCACTTTTAGCTCAAATGCACGATTCATATGAATATGGGTGCTTTCCTCTGAAACTGAACACTTACTCACTCATGGGCTTCTCTTAAGCCCCTCTAGAGTCACATGACTTCATCAAGATTTTTACTAAGAACAACTCATCGATAAAGGACAAACTTTTCTGTTCAACCACCTATAGTATGAAGGGTATTTGAATGAATCTGATGAACGCACGAGTATGAATAAACCTCTATGACATAGCTCTATTGCACGATTAAGAGTATGAAAGAAAGGAAACTTTTCCTAAATGTCTGTAGTCACTTATTTATAGAAGTGGGGCCGTCACAACCACAAATAAGATCCTACTTGACATGGCTTCATAGACACCCTAAGATACTTGAAATCTATGCTCTGATACCAAGTTTTTCACGACCCGAGCCTACACCCTGGACGTGGTCGGCACTTAAGAACCATTGTTGGTCCGCAAGAGCCCTTATTTTGGTTGACTATAAGCGGAAGACTAACTCAAGCATACAAAGCTTAAAACAGAATAAAATTCATTGAAACTCAAATAGTTAACTCAGAATATAATCGTATATTCCACTAGTCAAAACTAGGCAACTCTTCTTTAAAACATTTAACAAGATAAATGAAAAACAACTTCTCAAACTCTACTGCCTATCTATGAAACCTCTAAATGACAAAGATGGAAATTGAGACAAGACCCACGACATTTTGACAAAACTGAAAAGTTAATGAAATCCTCCGGAAGCAAGGAGTCTCACCATAGCTAACTCAAACTCCATGTGGTATCGAAGAAGTTCACGTTGATGACCGTAAATACCTATATCTGCATAATGAAATGATGTAGGCCAAATGACTCAGTACGTGGAATGTACGAGCATGTAAGAAGAATTCCAAAGCATAAACATAAGCTTGAATTGGTGGGAAATAAACATACTTACCTCTTCTCAACTCAAAGAAACATAGATCAACTCAATGATAAGATAATCAACTCAGTGAAATAAGGCTCAATTCAATGATAAGATATTCAACACAGTAGAATAAGGCTCAACTCAACAATAAGTTACTCGACTCTAGATACTCAACTCAATATAAAACAACAATGCATATGCAATATATGGAAATCTTTTAAAAATAGTAGAAAGCAACTCAGTTTGTATGCAAGGATACCAAATAAGCTTTGTTGTATATGAAAATACAAAGTAAACTATGTGTATATAAGAATACAAAATATCTCTGTGGGAGTTTCTCTAACTAACAACCATCATTATGAGCTATGTGATGATACAACGTCTCGCTCATGCTGCTAGAACTGTCCTATACTTTGTCGGGGTATAGAACCTCTCAACTAAGTGGATCCACTAGTGTATGCTAAAAAGCATTAAGGAATCATATAAAAAATATGACCCTTGCTACCCGTTTTATGGAGACTTGAGTTATTATGAACTCGTCCCCATATCGATGCTCAATACTACTCCCAAAATATACTCAGCTCATATATTTAAAAACATAACTCTTTTTCTGTGGTTTGAGATTATTACTCAAAAACTAGCTAAAAAGCTCTCTTAAAAATCGATGTTTCCTTCTCTTCTAAATTGAAAACATTTACTCTTGGGAATGCTTAGTTCCCATATATCATTTTAAGGAAAATGAACTCGACTTTACTCTTTCTCAACTCAAGTGCTCAAGGCTTAAAATAATTTTAGAAAAATTTGTAAAAGACTTCTCAGAATAAAGTTCATGTCGAATTATGGACGTACGACTCAATTCAAGGTTTTTAATAACCATAACAAGAACTCAATACTTGAGACTGACCAACTCAGAACTCAAGAAATTTAATGGTAATACTCATTTCAAGAATGCTTGACTCAGAGGGTTCATGGAAAATTATGTGCATGAACTACTCAACTCAAGGACTCGAAGATACTTCTCATCTGCTCGACATATAGAGCTCATGCAGAATTATGGGCATGAGCAACTCCAATCAAGGACTCCATAGGTAATATGTAATAGTCCCATGATTAGGAATAAAATATCAAAAGGGATTAGAAACTCATACTCAAGACTTAGAACTTGAAGATGTTACTCCAGAAGTTGAGTATCTTTGAGAGGAGTAACATCTTCAAGGTATGAATAATAATATGGAACTCTTGTATACAACTCTTCTCATTCTCTTACTTACTTCCTCAAAACTTAACTCAAAATTGATAGTTGATCATAAAGGATTCACAATTGAACTCAAAGGCTTTCTTGAACTCTACTGTTAACTCTCTCTTGAATTTGAATTATGAATTCAAGAGTTATGGTTCATGATATGAAGGATCTTGTGATGACAAAGTAGACTCATGAATACATTCTCCTCATTCTCGTACTCACTTGCTCGAGTCTTGAAACAAGTTGTTAGAAATTGTAGAAGACTCCTCAAAAAGACTCAAAGGGATTTTCTCAAAAATGTTCGAAAGAACTCTCAAGACTTGACTCTTAACTCTACCTTGAATTTTAATTATGAATTCAAGGTTATGATTTATGATATGACATGTATCGTGATGATTTAAATGAGTTTTAAATAATTAATCATGAGAAACGATTGAAAAACACTATCTTGGGAGCAAGTCCGCGACGCAGAGATGAATTATAATGTTTGGTTGAAATAATTTTTGAAACAGTGGAGTCTGTAGTCTCTCCGCGATGTGGAGAGGAAAGTTTCACTCTAAAGGAACAGGTCCGCGTCGCAGACTTGGTACTTTGTTTCCGTCCGACTTTTTCTTACTCATTTTTCGACCCTAATTCACCCAGGATGGAATGGTTTCTTTTCCAATCACTTGGATTGAATTACTCAACATAATTACACTCTAATCTACTTAATACAGCCCTTAAAACACTCACTTTCATCTCAAGAATTCGTCAAAACCCCAACAAAACAAGATTTAGAATGAAACTTCAAGAACACTTATCAAAAACTTAAATCTTTCAATCTTTATAAACGAATTTGAATATGAAAATTATGATTGGCATGTGGGTGAATGAACCCAATACTATGGAAGCTTACATACCTCTTAGGGATCAAACACATGGAGAAAATTCGCAACAAAACTCAAGAACCTCGACGAACGCCTTGATCCTTTCCTCTTTTATCTTCTTGAACTCTCAACTAAAACCCTAGGCGTATATTAGGATTATAAAACTGAACCTAATAGGATTAGACCCTTAAAACCTTACTAAAAATGAATTAAATCTCATTGGGTAAGGAGACCAAAATACCCCTTACTATTTTGGGTAACTTTCCTTATTTGGACAACCTGACTTCAAATGGGAATGTCTCTCTCATACGAGCTCAAAATTTAGAAAACTCGATGGGGTTGGAAAGATAGTTCAAAAACCTTTCATTTGCCATCTCATTGCACTAACTTATCCTGTACTTAGAGTTATGGTCGTTTGAAGTTGATCCAAATCTTAGAAGAACTTAGGAATGACTTGAACGAATTCCCTTTAATTCTTTTTGGAAATCAAGGCGCTATATCTAGTGACCTTAACAATTAAGAAATTTTAAATTCCTCGGTAAAATCCTACTCACAACGAAGGATGGTTCAAGTCTTAGATGAAAAAAATCTGGGGTGTTATAATATCTACCTCTTAGGATCATTCTTCCTCGAATGACGGCTAGACTGGTATGGAACTGGTTACTCTTACTAGGGTCCGCATCTAATGGTATGCTCTTACTATATTCAAGATTAACCCAAATCCTTAGGTTCAGGTTGTATACCTCTCTATAGGGAATCTCATCCCAAGACTATTACTCTTTACCACCACATTTGGCTCATAGCAAGAACCATCTAATGTTTAACAACACCACATTCAAACTTAATACTCTAACAACTCCATGGACTCCTACTAACTAACTTCTTCGGAACCAACTAAGGGCTCTCATTTAACTATTTCTCATAGTAAAACCTCATCCTCCTCATTTATAACCTTAGATGGAATTATAACACCATCACTATCACGATAAGAACACCAACCTCCTCTTTCTAACATCACTCCATTACTGAAAGGACCTCCGAAAGAATATCTCCCATACTCTTTGGAACTCATTACTATCTTACTCTTAAACACTTGACTTGATTTCTCATCTCATCATCTCCCCCTTAGATCTAAAGATGGCACTTGAGAGCTATGAACCTATTCCATTATCTCTAACTGGTCTACATCCTTTTTTTTACTCTAACACCTAGGATAAATTTATCTCATGACTACCGAACTCTCAAAAAGCAGGAACTAAGACCTCTTTCTAAGATGTTTCTCTTAACCTCTTCTGATTACATACCCTCTCAGTACACCTCTTAATGCTCTTGTTACTCTTGTGACTTAGCCACACTTCACTGCTCTTAGCTAAAGGTTAGGGTCTCTCACTTGTACCACTCATGTTTATTGCAGCTAATCACCTCAATTCCTCACCTACCCTATGTCAAGTCTACTAGATCAAATCTCAAGACTAACATCACCACCCTCATGTTACCATTCTTTTGATCATGAAACTCAACTCAAATTCAAGCTTAATGTTCATTACTAGAATCGAATATCAATACGATTGCTCACCTACTATACTATACCTCATTACTTGATCAATTCTATAACCTTCTGAACATCATGACCCTCTCAAACATATCATAAGCCTAGCTTAGATCTATTACTTTATGAATACTTTTGTTCTTCTATTCAACACTTACAGTTGGTGATTTCCTACACAATGACACTTCATCACAAGTTCCTTTCTAGCTATAACACCTTCTACCTCCTATGATAGAATCTTCACAACTCATCACTTCTTAGTCTACCCATAAGGGAAAACTCGTCAACAACTTACTGGGTGCATGTCTATAATAACATAATCTTCCCCATCACTATCTCCCTTTCATAGATCTCTATACCTCTGCATACTTTCCTCTAACTCTGGGCACTGTCACTACTACATCTCATGATCTCGTAACTCATGCTACCTTTTCGGGTGAAAATACTACCCAAGCTCTAAACATACTTTCTCATAAGGATCTCAGCTGAAATTGTAGCAAATTATTCATCAATTCACACTCGTATTTTTCCTCTTACGATTTTCATCATATACGATTTTCCTCTTAAAACACTAATAACCTTCTAATTAACCTACACATTTTATTTATTAAAAAAGACTTATTTCCAAGGAATAGTCGCAACAATTTCAACCTTTATATTTCTTCGGTCATAAACCACAACCATTCACTTCATATAAATTCTTGGGGATATCTTTTGTTTGATAATTTTAGATCATTTATCATTTTCATAAATTATTGATCCCTAATCCATTGATATGTTTCGTAGAAGTTCTTAGCATTGAAATTTAGGTATGGACTTTCTATTAAAGAAGAAAAGAAGAGAATGGATAAATGTGCAATTAACCAGTGAACTTTTTTGTTTCTTTAATTAATTTCTTTTGTGTTTTCATTCGACAGTGAATTTAATAATTAATGTTCATATAACGAGTGAATAGTGAGGAGTACGCACACTGTGGATTATTTTTTCTAATAAGTTTAATCGATCAAGTGGTGGGAGAGACAATACTAATAAACAAATACAAAAAAAGGCACATATTTGAGGTAAGATACTTCTTTTTTTTCTCCCTTTTTTATTCTTTTATCCTCAAACGAAGGAGTTTCTTCCCAATTTTGATAAAATAACACGCATCAATGTAGTTCATTGAATTATTAATTTTTATGTTAAGTCTACTATTTCAAAAATAGATTTTCACTTCTAATTATAATATAATAATACAGTCATGATAATAATTATTTTTTAATAGATGTGTAAATAAAAATTAACGGAGAAAGTAAAGTATTTGTGGCATGGTATTTCAATCAAATGGAATAGTAGAGTGAATATAGCATGACCATATATTTTTATCTTCCGTCTTCATTGGCTATGAATTGTTCTATATATTTTTTCACTTTTACATTTATATTGAGTATGAAATTTTTTAAGTAGTATGAATTTCCTGTTATTTTGTGTTCATTTGAATATGAGAAAACGTTGTCACAAGATACATTCCTTGCTAGCTATATAAAAATAGATAAGAAAATAGTGATTCATCATAAAATGATCTTAAATCAAATTAAAGATTTTATAAATAATACTTTAAATTTTTTTCATCTATTTATTTTTGTTATTAAAATAGTTTAATATTTATATCAGGATACAACTTTTATATGATACTATATACTTTCATTAGACAACAACTATATGATAAGTAAGCGGTAGAAAAAAGGAGAAGACTACAATTCCACAAAGATAAGGTAGAAAATTAAAGAAAATGAAATGTTTTTCACCATAGGTGATGTTGTTCATATATTAACATTAACACTGAAACCTTTATTTAACCATCGTTCGTTATAACTACATTTCACTATAACATCCTAATTTTCCTTAGAACTAATCTTAATTTTATATTTTTTTTATTTCTATATCATTCTATTTATAACAGTGTTGACATTCACTATAGAAGTACACTTCTTTTGGTAAATATGATAGTTTTTCTCACATATTAACTGAGTAATAATATTGTGTAAAAGATATATTACATATAAAAATAAAATATTGAAATATTTATGATAATCGTTATTAGTGTCATGCACATACTAAATTTCAAGTATATTTTTTTACAAAATTGAGCGAAGTAAAAACAAATACTACTAAAGAAATATCACACTGTCCCCATATTTAAACTTTGAATGTATTTTAAATTGTTTCACTGATATCTTGTCATTTTGATCTCAAAAAACATGCAACTCTATGAAAATTTGTCCTGTGTTCGTTTAAAAACACTTGTCCTGTGTTCTTTCAATTATAATTATTTACTAAAAAACTTTAATTAAGTAATATTAACTATGTATTACAAAATATTTTATACTATATGATACGATACTAAAAAAACTTTAATTAAGTTTCTACGAACATCGTGAAATGCATGTTTGATTAAGAGATTAATATATAAATAAAATGTCATATATTATTAAAATGTTTGCCAAAAAGATAATCTATCAAGTCTAATTAAAAAATCACTTGCATGTGAATTCAATATTATTAACACAAATGAAACTAAAAATATAACATAAGTTATAAATTCAAAACAAAAAATATAACATAATACTCTTATCACAAATTTCAACATAGCATACATAAATATGATTTTTTTTAAAAAGAAATACAATGTAAGCCTATAACCCTACTTAACAATAGATTCTATTTTAATTTAAAAATTAGAATACTAATAAAATTATGCTAATCAGAAAATAAGCACGGCATAAAGAAATGGATAATACGAAAAAACTGCATAGAATCACGTGAAATAAGGTTGAGAATGAAAAAAAAATGAAATATAATAATATCAAATAAAAAATAAACTTTTAGAAATCTTTAGAATAATAAAAAAAACTTTAAAAAAAAGAAATTTAAAAGTTACACCATACAATTACCAGTAATTTACAGACTTTCCCTGTGAAATGGGGAGAGTATAATTACACGGCCAATTACAATTAGGCTTTCCAAAGAGACCGTTAATTTATGAAATTATTTGGGTTATCCATTGGTGGCAATATTTACTGCTGATACCTATCCCTATATCATCCGTTTGCGTAAGTACTCCACTTTTTTTTTCTGACGCGGCAATGAGCAATGTATGTTTGATGAAGAAGAGCCTATTTTGGGAGAGAAACGTCTGAAATCCGAATTGAAGCTTCAACGGCACTAAATCCTTCTCATTTGGTCCCTAGCGGAACATCAAAAGCGGCATCTGTCCATACCAGTGAGTTTGACTCTTTGATTGTTAATTTAAGCACTAAAGTAGTTAACTTAATGTTGACAAAATTGAAAAAAAATATGATAATTGTTATGTTGTTGTTCAATGGCAGAAGGTGTTTAAGTGAAGCTCTAAGCTAGAAATTCAATTTCCTAGGGAAAGTAATTGTGCAGCCTCGTCTTTAATTCAAGAACATGTGCATTTCGTGATTGGATTATGTGTACAGTAGAGTTATTTTGGCCAGCAGCTTTATTATTAGTTCCATTGGGCAATGGGCCTATACGTGGGTGGGGGGATAAATGCTTCTAATAAGTTTGTTGGTAGGAAGTACTTCATTTGGTTGTGAAGAAGTTATCCCAGAATTAATTATATCGGGATAAGATATTTTGGGATAAGTTATTAGCCCATCTATATGGCATAACTTATCCCATCATCAAGCTATAAATGTTGGGATAAATAATCTCAAGATTGCCTTATACCTCCAACCAAATGCAGGATAAAATAGTCGTGTATTTTATCCCTGAATTATTATACCCTATAGTGCACGGCAAATTAGGTGTGGAAGCACCTGTGGCCTATATAGTGCACCTGGTAATATTTAACACTTCTTTGTGATTTTTATTGTTTGATTTATGGACGGAGTCATGTCTTGATGGTCTTCTTAGATGATATGCATCATTTTGGAAAATGAAAAACCATTATGGACCACCCCGAAAAGCACGCACCAACACACAAGAAGGGTGCAAGGCAATGATGTTGGTAAAGGTTAACAAGTCAGATAAGTGGGTTGTGACGAGATTCATTAAGGAACATACCCACCAATTGGTGCCTTCTGGCTGTTCTTCTGGTAATGCAATGGTAATCAAGAAATGCTCTGTGTGGTTCATCTTAAGCTTACTTGTTTTTTGTTTTCAGTTCAATCTTTCAAATCAATTTACTTCGTGTCACCTCTTGAAAGATATTTAGTGCACAAATTCTTAGGTGAAAAGCTTATGCAGATCTGCTTTCATTCTTGAATCTTCTCTTGCTTGGTATTGAATAACTCAACTAGTCTCGCTGCTACCATTCCATCCTATCATACAGACAAGGAAAAAGGGGGTTGGGTGATTGATAAGTAATCAATTAACTTCACCAGTTACTCTGTTTTTCTATCATCCATCTTGCATTATTCTGGTCATAATGTCCTTTGTGTAATCATCCATTTCCATTTAGATACATACAGTTTAGGAGCAGCATAAAGGAAATCATATCAGCCTTGCCATTTATTTTATTGCAGTTTCACTTGCTAAGTGGTCCAGGCGCCAGATACAGTTTCTTTCATCTTTAATCCTAAGATCTGGAATGGGTAATTTCCTTTCACTCATTCATTTTCTAATCTGGTCAATCTGAAAGCCTAGAACATATTTTATTGGTGAGTGTAATTTTCCTAATATAGTTGGCCTTTCATGTTTCCTTTTGCGACTGTTAGCTTCAATCTGTGGATACTTTGATTAACAATCTGAGTAAAGCATTTTTTTGTTATCTAGCTTGGTTGTAGGGGTAAAAAAGAAAGAAGGAGGAAAAGACATCCTTTTCATAGGTGACCTATAGTTGGCCAAGAACATAATCCAAGCAACTTCATTGCTTTTAATTAGTTATGCTGAGTTCGAACTTCATAGTTGAGGTGCTTTAGACAAAGTTTGACATTTAACAATCACTTTCGATTGACAAACTTGGGAGTTGAGATCAATAATTCTTCCATGACCATATGCTTTTCTTTTGAGTTTGTGTGCATTCTTAGGTGAAAATCATATGTAGATCCTGCTTTCATTGCCGAATTTTCTCTTATCTAATCTAGCTGCTACCAAGGCTTCCTATCATACGGACTAGGGGAAAAAGGGGGTTGGGTGATTGAGAAGTAATCAATTAGCATTACCTGTTACTCTATTTTTCTATCATCCATCTTGCGTTTTTCTGTCCATCACGTCCTCTATGTAATCATCGATTTCCATTTAGAGACATAGGAGCAGTATAAAGGAAAACATATCAACCTGGCTATTTATCTTATTGCATTTTCGCTTGCTAAGTGGTCCAGGCACCAGATACAGTTTCTTTCATCTTTTAATCTTAAGATCTAGAATGAGTAATTTCCTTTAACTCGTTCATTTTCTAATCCGGTCAATCTGAAAGCCTAGAACATCTTTTATTGGTGACTGTATTTTTCCTGATATAGTTGGCCATTCATGTTGCCTTTTGTGGCAGTTAGCTTCAATCTATGGATACTTTGATTAACAATTTCAGTAAAGCATCTTTTTATTATCTAGCTTGGCTGTAGGGGTAAAACAAAAAAAAAAAAGAAGGAAAAGACTCATCCTTTTCATGGGTGAATATAGTTGGCCAAGAACATAATCCAAGCAGTTTCATTGCTTTTAATTAGGTCTGTTGAGTTTGAACTTCATAGTCGAGGTGCTTTAGACAAAGTTTCTCATTTATCAACCACTGTCGATTTACTGATTTAGGAGTTGAGATCAATAATTCTTCCATGACCATATGCTTTTATTTTAAGTTTGTGTGCATTCTTCATAGAAGACCTAGTGTAAGTAGATTCAAGAAGCCTCTCAATCAAGTTAATTTTTCTACTGTGGATATATGATTGCCGCTGTTATGTTTATGTGGCAAGTGTTTCAATACTTAAGTAGTTAGATAACCTTGAGGAGATAAGCTTCATGCTTTTTTTTTCCTTTCTTTTTTAAAAAAAAATGGTGACATTCTATATATTGTCAGGTGTCTGAGAAATATTGGAGAAAAATATTATTGAATTGTGTATCTACATTATTACATTGAGATACTATTTATAAACATTACATTAGACTCTTTTTCTGTAATTCATAAGATATGGAGAATGAATTGTTACTTTCTATTCGTCAAGACAAGATATTTATACAAATACATAGTTTTTACGAAAGGAAACTAATCAAACTAAATTAAGGAAATCAACTAAGAATTTGCTCCTATAATTAAGTTAACTATATATGGAAGATATAATATTTATAGCTACTATATTTTGTAACACTCCCCCTCAAGTTGGAGCATAGATGTTGGTCATGCCCAACTTGTCACAAAGATAATCAACCCGAGCTCCATTCAATGCCTTTGTGAACAAATTGGCTAGTTGCTCTTATGTCTTTACATAACTGGTGGAAATCAAGTTATCTTGGATCTTCTCACATATAAAATGACAGTCTACCTCAATATGTTTTGTTCTTTCATGATACACGAGATTTGAGGCAATATGAAGAGCAACTTGATTATCACACCAGAGTTTTGCTGGTGTAGAACGTCTCCATCTAGTTTCTGTCAATTTGTGATGTATCCATATAATCTCACATGTGGATTGCGCCATAGCTCTATACTCGGATTTTGCACTGGATCGGGATACAAGACATTGTTTTTTACTTCTCCATGACACCAAATTACCACCAATGAAGACACAATAGCCAGTAGTAGATCATTTATTGGTTTTACATCCAACCCAATCAACATCATCAAAGCACTCAGTGTGAGTATGTTTGTGGTTACCATATAAAATGCCAAGTCCAGGGGCTTTTTTCAAGTAACATAAGATCTGTTCTAACTTCCAAGGCTTCCCAATGTTTGATTGTAAGTGCAACCATGAATTGGCTAACAACACTTATGCAAAAGCAATATTTGGACGAGTTATAGTGAGATAGTATAATTTCCCTACTAACCTCATATATCTCTCTAGATCATCAAAGGGATTGCCATCATCTCTAGTTAGATGCACATTAGGGACCATTGGAGTACTACAAGGTTTGGCTACTGACTTTCCAGTTTCTGCAAGTAGGCCAAGGACATACTTTTTCTCAGATAGAAAGATTCCCTTCTTGCTTCTAGTCATTTCTACTCCCAAGAAATATTTTAGTTGTCACAAGTCTTTCATGTGGAATTTAGTATGCAAGAATGACTTCAGTAAAGAGATGTCTGTATAATCACTTCCTGTGATAACAATGTTATCAACATATACTACAAGAAGAAGAATGCCAGTTGCTGATTGTATATGAAAGAATGAGTGGTCACACATGTTTTTTTCAGCCCAAATTCCTAAACTGCTTCACTGAATTTGCAAAAACAAGCACGAGGGCTTTGTTTCAAACCACATAAGGATTTCTTCTCGTGATACACTTTCCCTTACTCCCCCTAAGCAACCAATTCGGGTGGTTGCTCTATATATATTTCATCTTGGAGATCGCCATTAAGAAATGCATTCTTGATATCTAGCTGGTGTAATGGTCAATTCTTAGTTCGGCTAAGGAAATAAATAAGCAAACAAAAGTAAGTTTAGCCACGAGAGAAAATGTGTCTGAATAATTCACCCCATAAGTCTGAGCATATCCTTTAGCTACTAGTCGAGCCTTAAGTCTAGCCATTGGATTAACTTCGACCGTAAAGACTCATTTGCATCCCATTGCCTTCTTTCCTTTTGGTAAATCCACCAAGTCCCAAGTGTGATTCTCATCTAGTGCATGTATCTCCTCAACCATTGTGTTATACCATCCCGTGTGACTCAAGACTTCCTTAATTGTCTTGGGAATAATGAAAGAGTCTAGAGAAACAATCAAAGATCTAGACGTATAGGATTAATGACCATAGGAATCAAAATTAGCAATAGAATATGTGGATTGTAACAACGTGTACCATTGTGAATAGTAATTAGGAGGTCAAGATCTTCTCGAGGATCATACGGATGAGGATTTGATGACAAAGGGACTGGTGTAGAACATGTTTCATGGGCCTCTCTCCTTCTCGAGTAAACTTGTACAGTTGGTGGTTTTGCTACCGTAGATGGGGCAAGAGCTGACGATACAAAAGTCAATTGGTCCTCAATAGACGAACTAAGAGATGGAGGGAAAGTATCTAATTCTTCTATCACAACACGGGTGATCTCATAGACTAACCACTCATCTTCCTCTCTTTGACTTGTAGAAATGGGAGGTGGATAAAAGAACAATGTAGTCTCTTAAAATACCTCATCTGTTGATATTAAATATTTGCCAAGTTTAGTAGAATAACATTGATATCCCTTCTAAAGATGAGAGTAGCCCTGAAAACCACATTTAATGCTTTCGAATATGGTCAAATATCTTGAACATAACATGTTCTTCCAAACACCTCAAGTTCCACTGAAAATAGCACCTTGTTTGGAAAAAGAACACGGTAAGGCATATTACCAACAAGAACAGTAGATGACATATGATTAATCAAAAAATAAGTGGTAGAGATCGCATCCGCCCAAAACTGTTTAGGAAACTTCATTTGGAACAAAAGTGCTCGAGTTGTCTCAAGTAGATGCATATTCTTCCTCTCAGTAACTCCATTTTGAGAGGGTGTATCAACACATAAAGACTAATGGAGAATACCATGTTGTCACATAAATGATTGAAATAATTCTGACATGTATTCTTTAGCGTTGTCACTCCTTGGAACACATACCGAAGTATTGAATTGAGTTTTGACTTTAGCACAGTAGGCACAAAAGTGAGTAAACACTTCCAAGAAACTTTTCATTAAATAAATCCAAGTCATTCGAGAGAAATCATCCACAAAAGTGACAATAATTGTGGCTGTTTTAGAAACGATAGGACACAGTCCCCAAACATCGGAATGAGCTAACTGAAAAGTTGACTCAACCCTCTTATTAACCCTTGGACTTAATAACATGCAATGATGTTTTGCAAAATAACATGACTCATATTCCAATGAAGAAATGTTTTGAAAATGAGGACAGAGCTTCTTCAACAGAGGTAGCGAAGGATGTCCTATTAGACAATGTGCTTCAAATGGAGAACAACACCAGAATAGGCAATAGTCTGAGACTTCCATTCATTAAGGATGTAGAGATCATCAGATACACGTCCTTTACCAATAACCTGATTTGTAGTAAGATCATGAAATAAACAATGATCGAAATAAATGATATATAACAATTAAGGTCTCTAGTAACTTTGCTTATAGAAATCAAATTGAAAGCCAATTTTGGTAGACTTAATACAAAGGACAAGGTAATAGTGGGGGTTGGTTTAACAGTCCCATATCCAACACTGTTACAAGTTAATGCATTAACTACAATAACCGGAGAGGTGCTTTGTGTGGCCGAAAGCTAGTAAACATATTAGGATTACTTGTCATGTGATTTGATGCACCTGAATCAGTCACCTATTTATTTGAAGAGGTGATAAGACATATTATATCTGATTCAGTAAAGGAATTAATTAAAGTGGATTCCTTCAATAATTTCTTATATCGGGAGAATTCAGCAAAGTCCTTCACCGAAATCAAAACCATTTTGTTTAATCTTTGAGTTCCATGAGTACAGCCAGTCATAATCCCAACAAATACTCACTGTACCAAAATGAGTTGATGGAGAAACCAACAAGTCCAAAACAAGATTATATCCAAAAATGAATCAGACAATACAATTAGCAAATTGACTAACCAGATTTTACCGAGACTCTCCAAGACCACTATGGCCGAAAAATCATAAATGAAAGGGGTGTTGATGGGAAAAGACAAAGCAATACTAAAGAAGCCAATATATTTTCTGGAAAGCAACCAAAATAATTGAAGGGTGGATAGGTCGTCTTCTTTGATACTCACATTTGAAAGTTTCGAGTTCCGACAAAATAACCTTATCAAAACAGCTCCAAAATGACTCAAACTTCATATTTCAGATCACAATAAGATCTCCAACAAAAAACCTATACCACCATCTCAAATTTATAGAATTTTAAAGCAGCAATTTCACTCGAAAATGGCATACAATCAAAGTTCAAATTTTGGAATTCAATTTGGACATAGGTGCAAGAAAATGGATTCAACACACTTAGACAATCACCTTCTCAATCGCAAAAATGATGCCCAAATTCAAAGTTGAAACATAAAGATAAAACTCTCAACTACTTCTGCAAAGCCACAATAGTTACTGGCGAAGTCACAATGACTTCTAGCAAAGCCACAATCCAAGCTTAAATTTTTTCTCTAATACCATGTAAAGATATGTCAGTTGAGCCTAACTCAACCCCAAAATCTAGCTCATAAGGAGAGGATGACCCAAGTCCATATAAGGAGACCACCAGTTCGTTCCCCCAACCAATGTGAGACTTTTACCCACTCTAACACCCCCTTCACGCCCAGACCCAACTGGCGCGTGGACTAGGAGCTTAAACGAGGATGGACCTTGCTTTGATACTATGTAATTCATAAGATATGGAGATTGCATTGTTACTTGCTATTCATCAAGACAAGATATTTATACAAATAAATATGTTTCTACGAAAGAAAACTAATCAAACTAAATCAACTAAGATTATGCCCTTATAATTGAGTTAGCTATATATGGAAGATTAAATATTTATAGCTACTATATTCTATACCATTTTCCAACAAGGACATTATATTACAATCCTTGTCCAAGTAGGTAACTATATATTATTCTTATTCTTATTCTAAGTAGGATTGTATGTACTATTCTTGTTCCTATTCCTATTCTAACACTCCCCTTCAAGCTAGTGCATACAAGTCATATGTACGAAGCTTGTTACAAATGTAGTTAATATGAGGAAAGGTGAGGGGCTTAGTGAAAATATCTACAAGTTGATCACTCGACTTCACAAAATTGATAGTCTATTTCAATGTGCATAGTCTTCTCATGAAATATTGGATTTGATACAAAATGTCAAAAGAACATAGAGTGTCGATAGAACATAAAGTGTCGATACAACACAAAAAGAAGGCTGTTACGACTATTTCATTGGACCAGTTTAAAGAGCCAGTAATGGCAAACCAGACAATACAAAAAAGAGAAAGAGACTTGGAAGACATGCTAATAAAAGACCACTGATACAACAAAGATAGTGGAAGAGGATGCAATTCCTTTAGATATGCAGATTCCAATTGAGAATATTTTGTTAGGAGAAGGAAGTGCAGACGAAGTCCCTACAGAGGAGTGGATTCAACAGTATATAATCCAATTAAGTATAGAGCTTGGGGTAGACTTTAAAGGTCATGAAGAAAAGGCAAAGGAGTTATTCTTGAAGGTGGACAACAACAAGTCACTAAACAAGGGGACGCATGGTACCATAAAGAAGAAGGGGATGTATGAATTAAAAGGGCTTGAATTAGGTAGTCATTTTTGGAGCTATGGTTCTAGAAGTAAAGGGGGATATCTTGAAATCAAAGATCAATGATGATGATGGTTGTGACATGGATGTGAGGGGATTAAACTGCGGCAGGAAGAGGGCTCTCATAAGGAAAACAATGAAGGAGTGAAAGGTAGATGTTGTTTGTCTACAAGAGACCAAATTGAGCGAGGACATCACAAAAGTTGTTAAAGATATTTGGGGGAATAAGTGGGTAGATTATGTTCATCTGGAAGCTAACGGGACTAGAGGAGGTATTGTGATAATGTGGGATAAAAGGGACTGGGAAGGGAAATTGAGCAGTGTGGGAATGTACTCCGTTTCTTGTAGTCTTGTAGGGAAAACACAAGACTTCAAATGGCACCTAACATGCATATATGCTCCAAATCATAGAAAAGAAAGGGAGGAAACTTGAGGGGAAATAGGGGTGGCTAGGGGTCTCTTTTCAGGTCCTTGGATTTTATGTGGGGACTTCGACACAACTAGGCATCCATTAGAAAAGAAGAATTGCAGAAGAATTAACAAAGCCATCTCTGACTTATCAGAGTTCATTGAGGACATGGAACTTGTAAATTTGGATTTCAAAGAGGGAAAGTATACTTGGAAGAAAGGAGACAGGCATAACAGCGCAACTAGATTGGACAGAATACTCATCTCAAATGAGATGGATGACGGCTTCAGATACCTTAAGAAGTACATTCTACAGAGATTTACTTAAGATCACACTCCCATTATGTTTCAATATGAAGAGTGGAAAGCATCAAAGTCTTATTTCAAGTTCGTGAACTAGTGGTTGCAAACAGAAGGCTTCAAGGAAAGGGTAAAGGAGTGGTGGGATTCTTTTAAGTATGAGGGCAGCCTTGAGTATATCCTAATGGCAAAACTGAAAGCTCTAAAGGTAAAATTGAAGGAGTGGAGTAAGACGAGGCAGGGGAACTTGGGGGCCCAAAAACTAAATGCTCTATCACAACTAGAAGTAATAGAAAGGATTCAGGAATACAGAGTCTTGAAGGAGGAAGAGAAAACATCCAGGATAGCACTCACAGTGGAATTTGAAAATATAGCTAAAAAGGAAGAGATTGCATGCATGGAGATAGTGGTCTAGGGCAACTTAGCTAAAAGAGGGGGGATAGAAACACAAGTTTTTTCCACAAAACTACAAATATCCATCGGAGATTTAACACTATAGATAAGTTGAAAGTTGGTGGGGGGGGAGGGAGGGGGTAATGGTGGAGGACCTAAGAGAGGTGAAGAAAGAAATAGTCTCATACTATGAAAGATTGTACACAAACACTGAGGAATGGAGACCACAACTTGAAATGGAGTAACTGTCCTAGGGTAAGTGCTGAAGATAATCTAGCATTGATGGATTCGTTTGGTTCCCAAGAATTTTTTGAAAGTATCAAAGCATGTGCTGGAGATAAGGCCCTCGGACTTGATGGTTATTTTATGGAGTTCTTCAAACAATGTTGGGAAACAATCAAAGTGGACCTGGTAGCTACAATGCAGAATTTCCATGAGAAAGTCTTTTTTTTTTAAAAAAGCCTGAATGCTACATTTGTCATGCCCCAAACTCGAGGGGCACAACTGGTTCCTAATGCCAAAACTCAGGCCCAAGCCGATTCTACTGAACCATTTGCTACTAGCGCATGACAGCCATACACAATCAAGAAAACAAACAAGTATATCTCGGCTTAAAACTAAGCCCTCGGTCGGCAAGGCCCCTGTTAACTAATTTATAAAAGAAACAGCTACTCCTAGGAGATCATATAAATAAATAGCCAACTAGCACAGAAGTCTTAATTGGACCGTCAAGGCCACCATGATATCTATACCAAAACTAAAAGTAGGTATATATCAATACAATACATCAAATAGCTCACAAGCTTCAACAAACTAACAACATAGGCCAGTATGGCCATAACATACCTATACACCCCACACACTAGTCTGCAAGCCTCTAAGAGTAGTAAATATTAGTGGGACAAGGCCCCAACCTACCGATAAAGATATATACAACAAAAGGTAACAAACCTCCCAACTCTGGCAGCTCCAGAGGAAAAGGGCTGGCCAACCGGATAAAATTCAATCATGCTGCTGAGGAGGTCTACTTGGTCATCTGTCAGGACCTGCATGCATGAATGTAGCGCCTCCAAGGCAATGGGGCATCAGTATAAAAATAATGTACAGAGTATGGAAGGCAATAGATTATGATGAGGTATCCAGATATACTGGAATAATCTGATAAATAAATCAAGGATAAGATAAGTGTACTGACCTGCTCCTACATCTAAACTTATAAAAAATCATAAAACAACAACCTAACCAACCCCCCATAAGCTCGGCAAGTACAAACAACACACAAAACCACCTACTCAGCCCCCATAAGCCCGGAAGGTGCCACTCAACCTATATACCCCTATCGATAATCCCCTAGCCCCATAGGTAGTCACATAGCCCTCTTAGGCATTAATATAGCCCCATAGGCAGAACATAGCTCTCTTAGGCATCAACATAACTTATAGACAACTCATAGCTCTCTTAGGCAACAACATGACCTTGTAGGAAACACATATCTTTCTTAGATGTCAATATAGCCCTGTAGTCACCTCATAGCCCTTCTAGGCATCAATATAGCCCCGTAGGCAACTCATAGCTCTTTTAGGCATCCATATAGCCCTATAGGCAGAACATAGCCCTTCTAGGCATAGATCACGTTCCTGCAGCTAACCACTATAGCCCCGTAGGCAACTCATAGCCCTTTTAGGCATCCATATAGCCCTATAGGCAGAACATAGCCCTTCTAGGCATAGATCACGTTCCTGCAGCTAACCACAATAGCCCCAAGGGCAACAATAACAATCCAATCGCTAAAAACAAGCAATTTAGTTATAAGCAACCTATACAAATAGCCTCTAAGTCATGTCCAACATAGAGACGCTACTAACTGAATAAGAATCTCGACAATGGAGAATTATATCAACTCGAGTAGCCAACAATAAACAACCACGGCTACAAGTATATCAAAGATAACAACCCAAATACATTGCTTCTAAGCTTTAAGGAATATGCCGTAAGTAGGGAATAGCCTTAACATACCTTTTTCACTGAATTGACGTGTCCTAATAACTTTAATCACAACCCCCCCGATACTACAACAAGAGAGGATCATAATCAACACAAAAGAATAGAAGATACAACAAAAATCCAATAAAAGATATGTATTTCCATCGCAAATTATTATTTGCGACTTATCAAAGCTAGAGTCGATGAAAGAAGGGTCTTACCTTGATTATAAGTTTGTAGTACACCTCAAAACTTTAAAATATGCACAAACCCCTACTGTCCACACAACAAAGTACGATATGCTAGAAAATGGATAAAACAAATTATACCATGTTGACGAGCTCAACGCGTAGAACAACTTTTGTCAAGGACTTAAGTCACGAAAATCAGTAACTTGCCTTGCCCTAGAAGTGGGTTTTGTAGGTTTTGTGAGTTTTCTGGTTCTTTACTAAGGAAAATGAAGAAGGATCGAAGAAGATGATATATATAAAGTTCCACCGACCTAGGGGACCTATCTCAACTGCCTGCTTGCGCAGTCTTGCGAAAATGCAAATATCTCTTTATTCTGAAGTCGTATGAATGAACGGGTTGATACGTTGGAAACTAGATTCATAGAACTTTGATTTCTTAGGTCACGGTGACCATAACTCTTAATAGATTGGGAGAAAACGTTTGAGATATTTGACCCAAATTTCAGACAAATCTTTAAAAAGGAATTTATGGTAACTTTTGCCAACTTTTATTTTGCCACTTACCTAACTTCAAAACTTGAGATACAACACTTGAACACTAAAAATATCACATAACACATCATTCTTAATTTATTACCCACCCTCCTGGTCTTTCCACGAAGATACAAGTCAATTTATACGTTTCGACAAGTCGGGGTGTTACATCCATCCCCCCTTAGAAACATTCGTCCTCGAATGAAAAATCTGAGTCACGTGGTTCAGTCCTTAGGATTTTCAAAAATTTAGGCAGTGTATCCTTTGTAGATGTCACTATCTAAGAACTTGAAATACAAAATTTCTAATCTAGGTATCTCACATGATGACATAAATTCGTAAGCACTATAGCTCCACCATAACAGTGCGAGCAGATATACAACGACAACCACAATAATAATAAGCAATAGTATATATATATATATATATAATCAAATAGGTATCACCTTACTTCCCTAATATAAACTGATATGCCATCACCCTAAGGTATGAAACAAGTGACGATATTTGGACCTTATGCCATCCTCAGCTTCCCAGGTCACCTCTTCTCTATTCTTGTTTCTCCACAATACTTTAACCGAAACCATTTCTTTGGTCCTCAATTTACGGACCTGCCGATCTAAAATGGCAACTGAAGTTTTCTCGTAGGACAACTCCTCTGTGATCTGAACATCCTCAACTGGGACAACTCGAGAAGGGTCTCCTAAGCACTTTTGTAGCATCGATACATGGAAAACTAGATGAACAGATTTTAGCCTCGAAGGCAATTCTAACTCATAAGCCACTCGTCCTTCCCTTCGAAGGATCTAGTATGGCCCAGTAAATCTTGGACTAAGCTTTTCCTTTTTACCAAATCACATAACACCCTTCATAGGTGAGACTTTTAAGAATACCCAGTCATCAACACAAAACTCTAAGTCCCTTCATCACACATCTGAGTATGACTTATGTCGGCTTTGAGCTATTAGCAACCTCTCCCGAATGAGCATAACTTGCTAATTTGTCTGTTGTACTAAGTCGGGTCCAATCAACCCTGACTCACCTACCTCGAACCATCCAATGGGGGATCTACATTTTTACCCAAACAAAGCCTCATAAGGTGCCATCCCGATGATAGAGAGATAACTATAATTGTATGCAAACTCTATAAGAGGCAAGTGGTTAGCCCAACTTCCCTTGAAGTCTAGCGCGCACGCCCGTAATATATCTTCGAGTGTCAAAATTGTGCGCTTAGCCTGGCCATCTATCTGAGGGTGAAAGTTTGTACTAAGATTAATTTGTGTCCCCAGCCCTTTCTAGAAGGACTTCCATAAGTTGGCGGTGAATTGTGCTCCTCTATCAGAGATAATAGATACTAAGACACCATGTAGCCCAACAATCTCCCTAATAAAGAGCCCTGCATAGTCTTCGGTCATAAAAGTAGCCCTTACTGGTAAGAAGTGGGCTAATTTTGTTAGTCTATCAACAATTACCCAAATAGAGTCAAACTTGCGATGCGATCAAGGTAACCCTGTAATAAAATCCATATTAATTGCTTCCCATTTCCAAAAAGGAATGGCTATCTCTTGAACTAGCCCAGCGGGCTTTTGGTGCTCAACCTTCACCAGTTGGCAGTTAGGACACTGTGCCACAAACTCAGTAACGTCCTTCTTCATCCCTTGCCACCAATAGATCTCCTTAATATCATGGTACATTTTTGTCGAACCAAGGTGACTAGAATAATGTGAATGATATGCCTCTTTCATAATCCGATGTGGAAGCCCTGCAATAATCGGAACACACAATCGACCACTATATCCAAGGACTCCATCTCTTGCTATATCAAATGCTAAAGTCTATTGATTCGGAGCCTTGGCTCTGAGCTGCTCTAAGCTAGGATCCTCTTGTTGCCGTGATTTTACTTCTATAACTAGAGATGATACGTTTGTGTCCTGAATTGTTACCCCACTATCTTCTACCTCTAACAATCTGACTCCCAAGCTAGCTAAAAGATGAAGCTCTCGCGCTAGCTCATGCTTCTCAACATCTAAATATGATAAACTACCCATAGATCTTCGATTGAGGGCATCAGCTACCACGTTCGCCTTTCTTGGATGATATAAAATGTCCACATCGTAGTCTTCCAGTAACTAAGAATTTTCACTTCTCTTTACTTGTTCAGAAATTGCAGAAGTAGCAACTTAGTTAATTCTCTTACGAAGAACTGTAGGATGATTCATCAAGCAGAGAATGGGAAATTATTTGACACATAGTTCCATAAGTTGCAATGCATCAGACCGTTTTGGAGATTGTAAATAGAAAAATAATTACTCACACATGGTGTTTATACCAAACAATATTAGTTCACCATGGTCGTTGATAAAAACAAGGAGACAATATGTAAACACCAAGTGTGAATAATTTTTTTTTATTGATTCTGAGAGTAGGTAGGTACATGTAAAGTTAGTCATTTGATAGGTTAATAAAGGTAGTTTGTGACTTCTTGTAAATAGCTTAGTGTACATAATTGAATGCTACGAGTAGGAATCATGTATCAAAGTGAATCTGAGCAGTTACAGTGTAGGATCTGAATAATTCATATGAAAAACTAATCGTGCTCATGAGTAACATGAGACAACTTTGCATAGACATAACATATCATGACTCATTTAGATATGGATATTACAACAAAATATAGGATTTATGTTTGTAAACGTGCAGCTAAAACTTTTTATGTAGCTCATATCTACTGCATTTATTGATGCACTTTTTGTTATAAAATATCTGGTGAATTTGAGAAAAATGTTTTAGTGCAAAACATAAAATTCATTGCATAATGTTTTAGAATAACTCTGATTTGCTAAATTGCAAAATTATGTCTTTAATTACAATCATACACTTCAATGGGATTTTCTTATTTCAAGTAATAGGCATCTGCTACTTTTCTATTTTATGTTTCTTATCTTATATATAATAACTTGTTCTTGTCAGTGGGTTATTTATTTCATGATTCTTCAATGTAAATCTGACTTTTGACAAGAGGCCCCTACATTAGGCGCTCCTTCCCACAAACAATTAGTATGAAGTAGGGGAAAATAAAACCCTAGAGCTTCCCTACTCAGGTGGCTCTGGTGTTTCCTAGGCAGCAGCTGCACAGCCCTCCCATGGCTGCTATGGCCACTGGATGGCCTCCTCCGGCTATCCAACCCGCCCCATCACCAAAACCACCGCATACGCTACCCATGTCGATTCCAATAATCTAAACCCCAAATGATTTGTCCTAGTTAACTAAAAATTAATCGTAAAATTAGTCGAGATTGTTCATGGAGAACCTACTATCACATTTTCAATGGAGGAAAGGAAAGACTTTACGATCGAAGAGGGATTGCATCAAGCAGTGGTTTTTAGATTATCCCATTGTGCGACAAATTTGAAGGTATTACGGTTGATTTTGTTGAAACATCTTGGTACCAGGGCAATTGTTTACTTGGCTTACTTGATCCAAGACAAATTTTGTTGAGGTTTGATCAATATGAAGATTTTTTACTAACTTTATCTCACTCAATTAATGATATTCTCTACACTGGAGAAGAGCACCAACAAAGGGTATTTCCATGATCCATTGGATATAATCCTAAGGAAGAAACGACTTTAGTTGTGGTTTAAATATCTTGACCTGACGTGATTTATCTCCTGATTTGTTTGCAAATAGGTCTTTTCTGTCTATAGCATTGGCAGTTGGGAAACCAATAGTTATAAATAAATCTACTCAAATCAAGTCAGGACCTACCACAATTAGGGTAAAGGTTATACATTGATATAATGGAAAAACTTCTAAATCGTATAAGGTTACAATTTGTGGATGAAATATCTGGTAAGTTGATCGAGATTTGTCAGGAGATCGTTTACAATAATCTACCTTTGTATTGTAATTATTGTAAGTACCAATGTCATGATGAAGGTAGTTATCGTTTGATCTCGAAAAAAAATCAAAATAACAAACAAATTGATGATACCATTAAAGTTATTTTACAAGGTACTAGGCACTACTAGCGAGAGTGAAAAATATCAATGTGATGCAAGGGAAACATTAAATAAAAAAATAAGGGTTATGTCGATCAAAGTAAAGCTATTGCTTTAGATTGACAATTGATTGCTTCCACTTCTCAGAAAATTGTGCACACTAAATAGATGTTGATACAAGTAATATTGGTCATCAAACAACTACTAGAATCAAAGGTATTTTAGATGTTTCAAATAATCAAGAATTAGCTCTAAGTCTTACATCTATAGAGATATTACTGCTACAAAAAATGTGGATGCTACAGGCGATATCAATAACCAACAGGCTGTTATTAATGAGGTGCAATCAATAGAATTTGGGTTGAATTTTACGTCTAATGCAACTAAAAAGGAAGGTGGAACACCAAAAGTTGGGGTTGATGCATCGCGAGTAGATTCAGGACAAAAACTAATTGATACAACTGATGTTGAAGATGCTGAAAATTTTTAGTAACATGTTTTGGAAGATGAAAACGAGAAAACAACTAAAAAGCAGACATTGATTGCACACAAAAATTCAACTAGTAGTCAAACCCTTTCCTCGACTAGCTGAAATAATTCTCCAGGTAATGGAAAGGCTGCGACTGAGAATTTTCAGGACTGTGAGAAGATGCAAGATATTAGTAATGCCTCAAAAAACCTATTATGTTCGAATAGCTTTGATACTTTATTGAAGGCTACTCGAAAAGATGTAATATTATGGCTCCAGCATTATATATTTCTAATCCTAAAGTAGCTAAGATTATTCAAGAAAATCAGGATGCCATGCTACTCAAAGTCAATCCAACGATTAAGACACTCATGGTCACATTGAACACCTCAGCTCATAAGATCCCTTCCCAATATTTGGAGTCGCTTAATGAATCTGATTAGCTAGTAAGGTCAAAAGAGAATGACAATGATTTGATTAAAGAAGAGCAGGTTTCACCACTTGCTTTGAATAGAAAATTAAGCCTAGAAGCTCTTGTATTTGTGCCTAAATGTGTGATTGCAAAGAAGAATGAGTCAAGGACCTTAGCGTTAAATACAATTGATTTGGACGAGGATTCTCTTGTTGAAGATGAGGAAGATAATATGTTGGACATATGCTTTGATAGAGTAGCTAGGGAAGGGGATTATATCACCTAGGAAACAAAGAAGCGAAAACAACAAAAGTAAAAAAAGAAGACACGTGAAAGACAGCATAGTTGGGACGATAAAGTGGCTGAGGAGTTTGTTCCAAGTCACCTACCGATGCGACAAATAAATTAGAACCATATGACAGTATCAATAAGTCCAAAACGATCCAATAAATCCATAAAGAAGTTAGGAATTATCAAGTGTTGTTGGATAGGTTTGAAGAAGAAAAAAGAGAAAACCGCTTTAAGTTAGCATTGAAAATCAATCCACTGATTGAGAAGGACAAATGTAGGTATGGTCACATGTTAGGCAATATCAAATTTTCTCCAGGTGCACAATAGCAAGCCAACATTTTTTACCAGAAGTAGCTATGACACGACATTGAGAAACGACCCTTGGAAGACACTACATTACTCCTGCGACTGGCATACCTAGGAATCTTCTGTCGATCACGTTTGGGAGCAATATACCTCCAAAATTTAAGACTATATCAGATGAAGAGGATACAAGTAGCTTGGAGGAGGAGGTGCATTTCGGCGACTACAATTTTCAGATGTTGAAGCTTTCACTCATCCAACTCCAACAACTGGGAAAGAGTGGGGAAATCAGGGTAAGTCTCTAAACTATGTTCCTCTGATATTGATGAATGGGGTTTTAACTATGCAAATTGAGGATGATGATATTAAGGAACAGGTTAAACATGGGAATATTCATGGCTACATACTAGGGGATACACCTTAGATTAATCAATTGAAGAACTATCCATCTAGAGTTTGGAAGGCAAAACCTCAGGTTCTTTTTCATGATGATGGATATTACATCTTTAAATTTCAGACTAAGCTCGAAAAGGAGAGAGTACTTACTGAGGGACCTAACTATATTAACAATATACCATTAGTCCTTAAGCAATGAGAATTGGATTTTGAACTAGATAAGGAGGTTCTTAGCTTAATCCCTCTATGGGTCAAATTTCCTACGCTACATGTGGGTTACTGGTCAGTAGAAGAATTAAGTAAAGTTGATGGTGCAATGGGTTAACCTCTACACATAGGCAATTTCACAGCTAATGTAGAGAAGATATCCTTTGCGAACATTTTAATTGAAGTAGATGTGTTAGAGTTTTTTCCTGATATGATAGTGATTGAAACTCCTTCTGGACCATGGGATCAACCAGTTGAGTGTGATTGGCGACCAAAATATTGCAATAAATGTCTGAAATTTGGACATAATGATGTGGAATGCTGGTATAATAAGGAGGACAATAAAGAGGCTGAAGTAGAGTATACTAAGTATGGGAAAGAGAAGGCTATGATAAATCCTATAGTGATAAAGAGAAATACAAGGAAGCAAAGGAAATAGCAATAGGTTTAACAAGTTGTTAAGCTATATCTGGAGAGGGACAAGCGAAACACCTCTATGATATATATTTAATGCAGTACAGTCGAGCTACAACAACCATATGATGTGTTGAAGAAGGCATGCATAATAAGTGATGACCCACCTCAAAAGTGTGGTAAGAAAATCATTGTCTCTGAAGATGAAATAAGTGTTGGCAACCTCATGCCATTTGTTCCACCATGATTTTGTCAACTTAGAATATTAGGGGCCTGAATCAGGCCGATAAATAGAAAGAGGTGAAGCTCTTTCTGACAAAGCATAAAATTGAAGTATTTGGATGCCTAGAGAAAAAAGTGAAATAATCCAAAGCTATGAATGCATCAAAGAAGATTGCTAGAGATTGAAAAGCTTGCTTCAATTATAGTCAAATGCCAAATGGGAGAATTTGGTTGATATGGTAAGAGCACTGTGATGTTGAGGACCCTAGAACTCATGCTCACATTTACCTCACTATAATTTTTGGTATGAATGGACAGGTTCAAAGGGAGATATTGTGGGATAATATGGATCAGGTTGATTTGCAAAATAATTATCTTTGGGTGTTGTGTGGTGATTTCAACAATGTGCTGAGCTAGGAGATAGAATGGGATCACATGTGAGTCCTAGTGAGGTACAGAGATTCCGAGGTATGTTGGATACATTGCAACTCACACCACTTAAAAGTACAGGGATGCATTTTACTTGGTGTAACAAACAAGAAGTAGGAAGAAAGGTGTATAGTAAAATAAATTAATTGGGCTTTAGGAGACCTAAAATGGTTGCAACATTTTGTCAAGTGGAAGCATATTATCTAAATCTCTCCCTTCTGGATTAAGTGTTTCTCTTATACTAATCTATATCCCAGACCATTTAAGTTTTATCCTAATGTCTTGGGGCATCATAGGTTTTAATGCACTATGAAACAAGTATGGGAGGTGGAGGGGTCTACACAGCCCATGATGAATGTATGGGGAAAACTAAAGCAATTAAAGGTTAAATTGAAAGATATTAATATATATATATATATATATATGGCTGCATACTTTCAGAAATTACATATAGCTAGAGAAAAACTTGATATTATCTAGAAGCAAATTCAACCAGGAGAAGCAACTATTATTAGAAATTGAGAAATGGAGTAAGGTGGAGGGGCAGGTGTTGATGAAAAAATCTAGAGCTACTTGGGTTGAGTGTGGGGATGCTAATTCCAAATACTTTCATGCTCAATGGAAGATTAGATATAGTCATAATGCCATTACTTCTATATATACTGAGAAAAATACCAAGCTTACAGATCCTAAGCAAATTGAAGCTGAATTTATTGGTGTCTTCACTGGCTTGATGGGTGCAAGTACTAGTGAATTGCCTTATTTGAATATTGAGGTTGTCAAGAAAGGAGAATGCTCAACTCTACAACAACAAAAAAAGCTAATCAGATAGGCGACATATGAGGAAATCATTGAAGTTGTTAAGTCTATGCCAAAAGAAAAAGACTTTGGGGTGGATGGGTTTCCTATTAAGTTTTTTATGGGAAACTAGGACATAGTCAAAGGAGATGTCCCGAAAGCTATTTAGCAATTCTTTATCACTGGTACTCTCTTACCTTCTATAAATACTTCCGCCATAACTTTAGTACCTAAAGTTCCATCTCCTACTAAAGTTAAAGATGACAAACCTAGATCATGTTGTACCTCTTTGTATAAAATCATCTCTAAGGTTCTCGGTGTTAAACTGATGAATTTGATAGTTAGGTGATATACCGTGAGTTTATGGTATTTTTAATACATTATACTTGAAGTTTATGTGAGTCTTGGGCATTCTGTTATTAGATATGATGATATTTTGATGTGATTTTTGCAGGAAATAGGTTTGGAGCGGCTGAGTGAGAAAAGAGCTGAAGTAGCACAAGTGGCAGTTGACGGAGCCCAACCACAGGCTGTCATCCAGTCGACGAGCTGTAGGTTGAGTGGTGTAGGTGTGTGTTCAAAGATCTGACTAAGTGTAGAACCACGGAGGCAAATAACTTCCCGTAGCTTGAGTGACGGACCGTCGATCAGTGTCCATTGTTTGATTCAGAAAGTTGAAGTTCCACTACTTGAACCACGAAAGAGCATGATGGTCCGTGAATGAACCTACAGTCCGTAGGTACTGACCATCGATTAAAGACCATAAATTTTTGGCCAACTGCTGATCTACGGTCCGTAGGTGGCTATCGTGGATTGAAACTGTGACCAAACCGCAATTTCCTATTTTTTTCTTTTCCTACTTGGGTTAGGATTTCTTTTTTATAATATAAGTTGTATGTTTCATTTTTTTGGTTGTTAGACAATTTGTGATATTTTGTTTTGGCTTTGTGGATTATTTTGCAAACATCTTTGGCAATTAATTCTTGAAGCTTGGTTTATGATATTTGGTTTTGATTTTCAATTGAAGATTTCGTTATTCAACTATTCTAATTGTATGTTTATAATTTCTTTTGTTAAACCTAACATGAATTGTGAACTTTCAAGCATGAGCAACTAAATTCACAATTAGGGTTGTGGGAACCATGAGCAATTAACAATGTATGACTAATAATTAAGTAATTCTAGAATAGTGTTTATGCATGTATTATTAATCCTTTCATTTTCAATGCTTTTTAATGGTCGCCAACATTATAACTCACCTCGTTCCTAATTCCGGACCAAGGAAGTAATGAATAATAAAAGGATTTAACAACGATGATTCACACGTGTTTAGCCGCTATATAATAGCTTGACCCTAATATTGTGAAGGCTAATTCGGGGTTAAGGACAAGGGTTAGTAAAGCATACACCTATAGACGGACCAAGTTGCGTGGTGAAATTCCCTATTTGGAGGACCAATCACTTAGGGATACTGTAGACACATAATTTTTTACCGAACTTAACTTTACCACCATTTTTAGAGCTTAAATAGTTTATAAATCTAAATTAAATATTTTGATTTTTATCTTATTTTATTAAGTTTATTTTAAAAGGTTTGAAAACAACAAAAATAGAGTCATACTTTAAGGTACATTTTGTTTTAATTTATTCAAAGTTTTAGTAAATAAATTAGTGATTTTAATATTTTCTTAATTATATTTTTTGATCTAGCTATTTAAATTTTCTATATTTTTATTAATTCCAAAATAATTAGTTAATATTATTATTATTATTTGTCACGACCCAAGCCTAGGGCCTAGACGTGACCAGCTAATGGGGAACCCGAAGGAACCCCAAACAAGCCTCATAGCATATCATTACACATCCTTGGTCGCGGAAGCAATTAAAATGACCATAAGCGATAAGCATAATCAAGGGGAAATCGGGACTAAGGGAGCAAGAGAAAAGGAGAATAATACATAAATACCATAGATGAGTCAAGCTCAAGCATAGTACACAACTTGTCCAACACCACCTCTAAACATGGGTACTTAGCGGGGGCCAAGACAAACTACCGACTCACCCTCATAGTCAATACATAATTAAAAAGGAAAAGTCTTATACATAGAAAGAGATTATAAGCAACGTCCCCGAAATGGAGGACTCACCAATAAGCTCTATAGAAAATTGTATTAGCCACGCGGAGGAGGATGGTCAAGCGGTGCTCCGATCCCTACATGGTGACATCATGTAGGCATAGAGTATGCATTAGTACGTTTGAATGTACTAAGTATATGGGATGCAATGCAATGCAACAATAGATGGACATCATAGGCAAAATGCATAATCATACTCGATAGATAGCATATTAATGAGATGATATGTATAATGATGCTTACATAAAAAATCATATTTAGTAGGGCGTAGTACATGTGTAGCGAGTGACCGTCAATATAGTATTTCCAAGGCCTACCACCCCCTTGGAGAGGCGAGAGAGGTACAAACCCCTCAATGTGGTTACCCGGGCCTACCACCCCCCGAGCTAAGGACCAAGGTACAAACCCCTCGATATGGTTATACGGGCCTACTACCCCCCGTACTAGGAAACCAAGGTACCAACCCTTCGATACGGTTATACGGGCCTACTACCCCCGTACTAGGCAACCAAGGTACCAACCCCTCAATACGATTATACGGGCCTACTACCCCCCGTACTAGGCTTGGTCGACTCACAATACTATATAGAGAAAATCATATACATGTATCCATTTCATCATCATTTCAATAATTATATAACCATCCGACTCATAGGACGTACATTGGACCTTCCATTTCCTAAGAATTCTATAAATGGGCATTTTATCAAACACATGGTGGGCTATTGTTCATGTAAATAAAATCATGTATTTCAAGAGTACTAAGTCCAACCAATTCCAAAATCTATATAAATCAGCCCACCAACAACATACATATATATATCCACCTTCATAATTTGATCATGAAAGCATGAAAACCATAAACATCACATAATAATTCCATTTCATGATAATATGCAAAATAGACCATAATAGGGTGTGTAGTAGTAATTCCATACTTCAAGAGTTCATAAATAACCATAAGGACCCATAAACTTGAAGTAGTAATAGAGGATAAATGGTTGGACTTGTGGAAAGGAAGGTTTCCACAATCAAACCCACATACCTCAACTTTGGAGAATCCTTGATGAAGATTGGAATGGAAAATTGAAGCTTGAGATTGAGTCTTGAATCCGGAATTAGAGCTTAAGATCTTTGAATTTGGTTGAGGATCTTGGTGGAAATTTTGGAGAGGGCTTAGAGAGTGTTTTTGAGTGTTTTGAAGTTAAAAATGACTAAGTATGGGACATGTCCTGTTTTTATAAAAACGTCCCAACACTTAGCCTAAAAAATGAGGCTGAAAAAAAAAACAGCTCACTGGAATTTGCGAATCTGCACAGACAGGTTTTACGGAAATGGTCATAAGTCCTTCATCCTAACTCGGAATGAGGTGAAACCAAATGCGTTGGAAAGCTAACTCAAAGAGATTTAATTTTGATAGTTTGAGGTCCTTCCATTTCCTTGTGTGCTAAGAGATCTGCCCCTTTAAAGTTGACCCTCAAAATTGCATTTTTTGCGATTTTCGAATTTTGATACGGTTGCTCTAAAATTTGGGTTAGTCCCATTTCCCACTCAATTTTACCCCCTAAATAAGAATATGAATTCGAATTTCCGAAATCATGCACGGATTTTGAGATATATGGAAATTACAATTATAGGTGTTTTCGAAGCACACTTTCGGGCATTTTTGGGGTCGTTTCATTATTATTATTATTATTATTTATTAACGACAAAAAATAAAAAAAATAAAAATAATAACCTACCCATTACCCTCACCCCTACTTAACCACAACCCCACTACCACATTTCCACTCACCTCACACTACCCACAACACTCCACATACACTACTATACCTATATACTATGCTCACCAATCCAAAACACAAGACATACATAGATAGACGCACAACACACAAAAAAAAATCATTATGCACACACACGCACAAAATCAAGAGAAGAGACGAAAAAATCCGTAAGAAAAAAAAACACACACATCTTTGTTTTATTCTTCTTTCAAAAGTTTACCAAGACATTGATATCATTTCGTACTTTTTCTTTATTTGCATACCAACACAATACACATATCACTCCATACAATCTGTTAAGAATCTGCTTTTGAACTGCAATAAATTTAATTTTACTGCCAATGTTTTAAGTAAGACTTAGTCAATTAGTTATTAGTCATGGTTTCCTATTATTTAGGAGTTGTTAAGTGAACTGATAGATTGTGTGTTATTATTATTTTACTTTCATTCTAGGCTCTTATTTATCTAATCTGAAGCATTAATAAAATCCTTCTTCTTCTGCTTCCATTTTTTTTCTCTCTCTCGTCTTTGTTGTTTTAGGTGCAGTCTTTGATATCTCTTTGTGTTTTTTAGCTTAAACAGCTTTTTAAAACCTTTAATTGGTATAAGGAGCTTTATTTCTTAAGGGACCTCTGTGTGTGGGCACCAATTAGATGTTGTGAATACCATGAACGGAGAAGCAAGCTTTACTTTAATGGCACCACCAACTTTTTGTGGAGAAAGTTATCAAATCTGGGCAGTTAGAATGTAGACATATCTGGAAGCTTTAGATCTCTAGGAGGCTGTAGAAGATGAACACATCATTGCTTCCTTGCCAAACAATCCCACGATGGCGCAAATTAAAAATCACCAAAAAAGGAAAACTAGGAAATCAAACTCAAAGGCATGTTATTTGTTGCAGTTTCATCCACTATCTTCACTAGTATCATGTCTCTAAAGTCGAAAAAGAGGTATGGGATTATCTTAAGACTGAGTATGAAGGAGATGACAGAATTTGAGGGATGCAAGTGTTGAATTTGGTACGTGAGTTTGTGTTGCAAAAGATGAAGGACAGTGAAACCATAAAGGAATACACTAATCGACCTCTTAACATTGCCAATCACGTTAGATTGTTGGGTTCCACTTTTAACGATTCAAGGATCGTTGAAAAAATCCTTGTAATGGTACCTGAATGATTTGAGGCGACCATTACAACCTTAGAAAATACTAAGGACTTGTCCAGTATTACACTAACAAAGCTCTTAAGTGCCTTTTAAGCACAAGAGCAACAACTTGTTATAAGACAAGAAGGAGTTGTTGAAGGAGCTTTACCTGCCAAGCATCAAGATGATGGATGATATAAGAAAAAGAAGAACAAGAAGTACCAACCAACAGTTGGAGAAGGTGCAACACGCAACAACAAAAACAAAATAGGTAGCTTCAAAGGAAACTACCCTCGTTGTAAGCATTGCAGCAAGATCGGACATGCACCTTTCAAGTGTTGGAGAAGGCCTGAAGCTAAGTGTAGTAAGTGCAATCAGTTAGGGCATGAAGAAATCATTTGTAAGAACAAAACTCAGCAGCAGGATGTAGATGCTCGAGTTGTAAATGAACAACATGAGGATCAACTATTTGTTGCATCATGTTTTGCAAGCAATGTTTCTAGCGAGTCACGGTTAATTGATAGCGGATGCATAAATGACATCACTCATGATAAAGAACTCTTCAAAGAATTGAAGCCTACTCGAGTTACAAATGTTCGAATAGACCATAGTGGTCACATTCCAGTAAAAAGAATGGGAACTATTGCAGTTGAGACACAAGCAGGTACAAAAACAAAACTAGATGTATGTTGCCTGAGAAGGAGTTGTCTAAGATATTTTGGGCAAAGGCAGCAAATATTGTAGTTTTTATGCAAAATTGACTTCCAACGAAAGCTTTGAATGATAAAACACCATTTGAATCTTGGTACGGGTTTAAGCCTTCACTAAATTTTCTTAAAGTGTTTGGTTGTGTTTGTTTTGTTCATGTTCCTTAGGTTAAACGTGACAAACTTGACAAGAAGGCAATCATAGGTATCCATATGGGTTACAGTGGAGTTTCTAAAGCCTACAAGGTCTGTCATCCTCAAACAGGAAAGATGACAATTACAAGAGATGTTTATTTTAGTAAGAATGAACAGTGGGACTGGAAGAACTCTCAAAAATCAGGAAAACTCTCTCTAGAAGCAAACATCAGCCCTCTTGAAGGAAAAAAATATGAACACTGGCAGCAAGAACTAGAAGATGATCATCTAGTCAAGGGGAGAAGACTGTTGTCAGATATCTATCAGAGGTGTAATGTCTCCATCTATGAACCTGTTGGTCCCGTAGAAGCTTTTCAAGATCTAAAATGGAAGAAAGCAATGGAGGAGGAGATCTTCATGATTGAGAAAAATAAAACTTGGGTGCTCGTCGACAAACCTGAAGATAGAAAAGTCATTGGTGTGAGATAGGTCTTCAGAACAAAGTTAAATGCAGATAGTTCCATCAACAAATACAAGGCGAGGCTTGTAGTTAAATGGAATGCACAAATTTATGGTGTTGATTACTATGGCACTTTTTCTCCTATTGCAAGATTAGACACAATCAGATTACTACTAGCAATAGCAGCACAAATGGAATGGAAGGTGTTCCAACTCAATGTTAAATCAGCCTTCTTAAATGGCATACTGGAGGAGGAAATATATGTCGAGCAACCATCAGGATTTGTGAAACACAGTGATGAAGACAAAGTCTATCTGCTAAAAAAGGCTCTCTGCCTAAAGCAAGCACTAAGAGCTTGGTATAGCAGGATAGATGATCATCTGTTAAGCTTGGGCTTTGAAAAAAGCTTATCTGAATCCACTATGTATGTAAAACATAAAGACACTAATATACTTATTATGTCACTTTATGTTGATGATCTTCTGGTAACAGGAAATAATACAAGGCTGGTTGTGGAGTTTAAAAAAGAAATTATGCAAGTTTTTGAAATGACAGATCTTGGTCTTATGACCTATTTTCTTGGAATAGAGATCAAGCAAAAGCAAAAGTGAAGTGTTCATTTGCCAGAAGAAATACGCAAAGGAAATTCTGAAGAAATTTCAAATAGAGGAATGCAAGTCGATAAGCACGCCAATGAATAAAAAAGAGAAGCTCCGTAAAGAAGATGGAGCCGACAAAGTTGATGAAGGTTATTACAGAAGCTTGATTGGAAGCTTAATGTATCTCACTGCAACAAGGCCTGATATTTTATTTGTTGTAAGTATCTTATCTCGTTTTATGCATTGTGCAAGTGAAATGCATTTAAGAGCAACAAAAAGGATATTAAGATATATCAAAGGTACTATTGACTATGGTGTAAAGTTTGAGAAGTGTCCAAGCTTCAAGTTACTTGGATTCTCAGATAGTGATTGGGCTGGATCCACAGATGATATGAGAAGTACCTCTAGCCATTGTTTCAGCGTAGGTTCAGGAATATTCTCGTGGTCATGTAAGAAATAGGAAATTGTTGCACAATCAACTGCAAAAGCTGAATTCATACTAGCAACAAGAGCAGTAAACCAAGTCTTGTGGCTTAGAAAGATCATGTATGATTTACATTGGAACAGAAGGAAAGTACTATCATTCTTGTCGACAACCAGGCAACTATTGCAATCTCAAAAAATCCGGTGTTTCACAAGAAAACCAAGCATTTCAACATCAAGTTCTATTTCCTGAGAGAAGTGCAGCAAAGGGGAAAGTGACTCAAGTCTACTGCAAATTTGAAAACCAACTAGCAGATCTGTTTACTAAGCCTTTACCGATCAGCAAATTCGAGCTTCTTAGACAGAAAATTAGAGTTTGCAGTATCCAAAGCAAGGAGGAGTGTTAGGAATCTGCTTTTAAACTGCAGTAAATTTAATTGTACTGTCTATGTTTTAAGTAAGACTTAGTCAATTAGTTGTTAGTCATGATTTCCTATTATTTAGGAGTTGTTAAGTGAACTGCTAGATCGTGTGTTATTATTTTTTAAATTTTCATTCTAGGCTCTTATATATATAATCTGAAGCATTAATAAAATCCTTCTTTTTCTGCTTCCATTTTTTTCTCTCGTCTTTTTGTTTTATGTGCAGTCTTTGATTTTCCTTTGTGTTGTTTAGCTTAAACAGATTTTTAAAACCTTCACAATCTACAAAAGATTTATGGATGTTTTAATTGAGTTTCGATCAAGGTTTTGCGGTACTTATTTTCTTCATTTTGAGGTATAACTTTGCCTTAAATGTTTAATTTATATATGGAATTTGATGTAACTTTATGATACGTTTTCTTATATTTGATTGAAATGATTATTGACATCTTGAGTTATATTTATGTTATTTCTTAGTGCAAATACCTAAAAGATGAATAAAATCCTATCATTATGTAAGAATTTCTTGTTGTTTAATTTTGTCGTGCCTAAGCTATTGTTTTTATAGTATTGTCATTGCTTAATCTTTATATAAATTGCCTATTTTAACTTACGTATTTTTGAATAAATGGGTCATTACCCAATAAGCAAACAAATATGTTATGTTGTTAAATTGGAATTTACTCTATTTTGGATTAGTTGAATTCTTTGTTATGAGGAATAATTTAATTAAAAATATCATCGATTAGTATAATACTGGAATAAAATATTAGTTTTCTAGATTTTATAAAAATAAGAGTAAGCATCTCTAATACTAGATGAACTTTAGGCACGTTAAAAATATTTGTTTCAATTAAGAATGTGGTTACACAGCTTTTTCTGAGACACTTATAAAAAATCGAGGATGCGGTAACGCATCTTGTACAAAATATAATTAAGTTTTATTACTATAAAATTAAGACTTTTAGGAAATATTAATAGGTGAAATGCGAAGAAGGCAGTTATTCCTGTAAATGTCAAGATCAAGAATACGATTACGTATCAAGGTTGAGACTAAACAAAAGTTCAACAATAGAGAAATGCAAGCAAACCATAGCATGCAACCATATATCCAAAATAGTTTAAGATAACTATAAGTCAATAAAAGCGACCGTTCTAGAACCACGGGACTCGAGAGATTCTTAATACCTTCCCCTCGGTCAACATAATTCCTTGCCCAAATTTCTAGTTCGCAGACCAAACAAAGAGTCATTTTTTTTATTATGGATTAAACAAAAAGGTGACTTGGAACACCACAACTCAATTCCAAATGTTTTCTTTGAAAAATAAAAATAATCTCTATTCAATACCGTCACTTAAATTGGAAAAACCCTTCCATCAGTACGAAAAGGGGTGTGACATCTCTAGCAACTATGCTGGGGAAACCCCAGAATTCAAGCTTTGTTACATTGACTTTACTTGATTTTTATTATTATATTTTGGATATATTGTGTAAGATGACCTAATGTGCTACTTGCTGCTCATTTATTGTTTTGATATTGTTGAACTGTATTACAAATTGTCTTCTCTTGCGCATCTCATTCGAGTCTCTAAAAAATAGGCTAGCAGGAAAAACATTTATGCATCTCACTGTCTTTTGAGATGAAGTTGGAGTGTCTTGACATCCAGTGAAGGATTTTTAGTAACACATCTTAGGTGGGGTTGGACCAACAATGAAGTCGAAATAGCGCTGCTACCGATAAGTTGCCCCTCCCTAACTCAAGTTATCCACTGGGGTAAGTCAGTCTAGATACCTATCTTCTTCAGGTCTAAACCTAGTAAACCTAGAAAATAGATAGAGTCATCCCTTAAAGACTTCGTTCATTTACATCATTTGCATTTTACTTAATGAGTCTCTAAAGAAGAGATGAGCCAGTCTAGGACATGAGTCCCTCTTTTTGTCCAACATGTGCATTCTATGTGCTTTTTATAATATTGTTTGATTTTTTTTTTAATAATGACCAATTTTATAGTGATCGGTGAAACGAAAAAAAATGTTGACATTCAATTTTTACATTAAAATAGAGGGAAACACAAAAATAAAAATATTCTTATTTTAGAAGTTCTCATGCATTTCTATAAAATGAAGATTAAAAAAAAAGAATTCACTTCTTATTAAACTAAAAAATAGAATTTCTTTTGTAGTTCTTAAAAAAGAAAATTCAAAATATTTTGGTTTCATAATAATTCGAAAAATATTTATCTAGAAAATTTTCCATAGCACAAAAAAAAAGTTGTCCAATCTGGACGAACTACGCACATCTGATTCTCACTCCAATGAGATACGTTGGAAACCCTCTTTGGGTTCGGTGAACTTTGTTCAATTTTTTGTTAAAAAAAAGTCCTTTTTTTCAAAAATTAAAAAAGCTGAAAAACAAGAAGCTTTAAACTGTATCAAAAATAAGTTTTTCTTAATTCTCTTTTAATAATTTAAAAATAATAATAAAGGATTTTATCTCAAAGCTCTATAAAAAAGCTTAGTTATTGAGTTTTAGAAATAAATTTTGCAAAGATCTTAATCATTTTCTCAAGAATGTTATGTACGCAATCCAAATGAAATAGATGAATGCATCATTTTTTAAATAGATAAAAATATAAACAAATAATCAAATAATAATAAAACAATGAATATAGTTGAACGGGTGATGATTAAACATTAGGTTCTCTAAGCTCATTCTTTATATAAAAAGACATTTGTATGCATGACGTGCAACATGTGGTTATAACTGAAGAAGGTCTAACCCTAACAAGCATTATTATCCATGTACAGTTAAATTAAGGTGGTTGGTTTGTGGTTAAGCTGGAAACCCATCCCTACAATACAAGGTCAAAAGGGAAAAATAAAATGACTCACAAAGAAGGAAATGGGTCGGAAAATGATGAGGTCTAGAACCAGATGATGTCACAAGAAACATTGTTAATCGAAGAGGTAAGGATACTAAGATAGCAAATGGTGAAGATGTACGAAGCTTGGATGAGTGGACAAGCTCCACCGTCTTCAATCTGTGACTATCTAAATACAAATATGCCACCCCCTGTCCAAGTATCGATAAGTGATCCAATTTATCTACCTGGATTCGGTCCCTATGCTAACACATCTAACGTAGCTGAAACTTCTACGATGCACCCTTTGAGTACACCTATGATGAGTAATCCACTCTTCGTGCCAACTGCGCCAACCAATAGCGTCCCACAACCTATAATGGAGCAAAAATCCAACAGTCATCCGCCACCTAAAGTTCATTATGATCAAGATTATACCCTTGAATTGACTTTTAAAATTCCAGGCTTTAACCCTCACACTCATCCCTTGTTGAAGCTGAAAAAGTTGTTAAGAACGAGGAACATAAAGAAATGGCTAGAAAAATGAAGAGTTTGAAACAGATTGTAAGAGATATGCAAGGATTGGGAGGTCACCAAAGTGTCTCATTCCATGATTTGTGCATGTTTCCCCTCGTTCATCTACCCATCGGTTTTAAAACTCCAAAGTTCGAGAAATATAATAGACATAGAGATCCTGTAGCTTATTTAAAGAGATAGTGTAATCAACTGAGAGGGGCTAGAAGCAAAGAAGAATTGCTCATGGCTTATTTTGGGGAAAGTTTGATGGGAATCACGTCAGAATGGTTCATAGATCAAGATACTTCTAACTAAAATACATGGGATGATTTGGCTCGATGTTTTGTTCAACAATTTCAATATAACATTGACATAGTGCCAGATCGTACTTCACTTACCAACATGATGAAAAAACTACTAATTTTTTTTGAGAATATGCTATTAGGTTGAGAGAGCAAGCTGCTAGGGTTAAGACACCAATGAAAGAGTCTGAAATGATTGATGTTTTTCTCTAAGCGCAAGAACCCGACTACTTCATTATTTAATTTTTGTTGTTGGAAAAACATTCACCGAAGTTATTAAGATTGGTGAAACGGTGGAAAATGGCATCAAGTCTGGAAAAATTATAATTCAAGCTTCCTTGAAAGCCACAACACAGGAGAGTAAAAATGGATCAGGAAATCTTGGGGGAAAGAAAATAAGGGAGGATGTAGCAAATGTTGTGTCAGGCACATAAAAAGGTCCACGGGGTCCACTTTATCAATATGCACCACCCACCACCTCAATTTCATCACTATCTCCCCATGCAAGACACACAATACTCTATTGTCCCACCTCAATATGCAGTCTATGGTGCACAACCATATGCATATCCACCAAACTATCCTCAATGGCGAGCGCCAACATATCAAAATATTTGTCCTTCTTCTCAAACTTTTCGTACACCTTATAATCCCCATCCAAGACAGGGATTTGATGGAGGTCAAAGACCTGTGAACAATTTCACACCTATTGGAGAGTCTTACACGAGCTTATTTGTGAAATTAAAATGTTTGAATATGATAGAGCCGATTCCTCAAAATTTTACAGATCCACATTCAAAAGGTTTCAATCTTGTAGCACGATGTGCATACCATTTTGATGCCCTAGGGCATAGTACTGAATATTGCCGAACTTTGAAAAGTGAGGTGGAAAATATGATCCAAGCAAAGATGATTGTGGTCCAAAATGATAATTCCCCAAATGTTACTCAGAATCCTCTACCAACACCTAATGATGTACACTTTATTGAGATGATAGGTGATGACAATTCTCTCAAATATGAAGAAAAGACAATTGAAATTGGTGGAGCTTTCACGAAGGCTAACGTGCAAAGCAGTGGCTAAGAAGCCAAGCTTGGTGATTGGGAGACACTCTGGTTTTCTCTAAAAAGAGTGCATGGATAGTTTATTTTGTCATTATTTCTTCTATGCAATTCTTTTTTAATTTTATTTTAGTAAGTCAAACCTTTCTATCATTTCTCTTCTGTGTTTATTTGTTGAGTCTTGTCCTAGTTTTGGTTATTATAGAGTTGTAACCTAAAATTTAGCTTGTTGTCTTGTCACAAGTCCTTTTATCTTAATATAATATTTGACTTGTGTCACTTTGATCCGTTCTATCTGGGTTTCCATATATGCATCTCTTTTCAATTCAATTTTTGTGACATGATATGCAAGAGGATTTGGTCAGATCTTAAGGTTCTATCCAGTCATGGAATTAATACACCAAAGAAGTAAAAAAAGAACAAGGAAATGAATAAAGTACTTAAACACATTGATATGTCCTTTAGTATCAAAAAATGGTTAAAAAATAAATTTCATTTAAATTAATGTATGCCATTTGTTGTCAAGAAGGTATTACTCAAATGGAGATTTCGAGCAGACAAATATGGAACAAAAATGATAAACATATCCATCAGTGCATACATTGCAAAGAGATAATGTATGATTTTCACTTCACATCTTAAAGGGAATGCTTGTATTTGACATCATATCATATATATATATATATATATATATATATATATAAGAGAACCCTAGACCCACCTACATGGCGCCACCACAAACCAGGATTCCTTTTTAATTTATTTTATTTCCAAAACTAGCCTTCTCATTTTATGAAAAGTTGTGACTTTTATGAAAAGCTGTGACTTTTATGAAGAGACAATAGTTATGATTTTTATGAAGAGTTACGAATTTTATAAAAAGTTGTGACTTTTATGAAAAGTTATGACTTTTTTGAAAAGTTGTGACTTTTATGAAAAGTTGTGACTTTTATGAAAAGTTGTGATTTTTATGAAAAGCTATTACTTTTATAAAAAGTTGTGACCTTTCCTCTCATTTTAAAACAACAAAAATTTTGAACTTCTTCTTTTTCTTCTGGACAATTAAATAATTGTGTACTTTGCTCCTATTAAATGACTCACTGACACCATTTTTTTGTATCAATACATTGGTGAATATAATCGTTTTTTCTCAAGAGGACCTATTCCTTTAAATCTCGGGTACTAGGGGGGAATAATTTCATTAAGGGGACACTGTGCATTCAGTGGACTCGATTTTTTCCATTATGTTTCATTCTATAGTTACAAATCCTGATATGTTTTTATAGTCATTAATTTATGCTTATATTATTAATGTTATTTTTGAGTACATGCTTTCAATTTTGTTGTTATGTTTCTGTAGTATTATTGTTATAAGTATTTGTTAGTACATATTAAATAACAAACATTAATTGAGTATTCAAGCAAGTTTTCTCTACTGGATTTGTTGATGGTACGATAAAAATAAACCTTACAAATCTCTAATTTGTTCATCAACGTCATTTCTTCACATACAAGGATGAAATTTTGTGTTCTTTAGAAAATCCTCTGAGAGTTAATAACTTTCCATGCCCATATTTTTTTGTTTTTATGTTGTTGTTATTTTTTTTACTAAATTTTATCACTGGATAGGGAAAATGTGTAAGTACCCCCTATTACCCCTCCCCCCGAGCTTATTTTATAAATAATTTTCTATCCCTTTTTGGCCTACATGGCACTATTTTCTGGGCCCAGTGCGTATTGATAATTTTTTCAAGCTATCTGGTTGATATGCCACGTAGGCTGAAAAGGGGTAGAAAATTACTTATAAAATAAGTTCGGGGGGTAATAGGACCTTAGTATAGTATGAGTGTGTCTCTGAGATTCCGGGCATAAGTTGCCAGGGTACTTATGCATTTTCCCCACTGGATATTATGAGTATTTTAAGGATAGAAAGTTGATTGAAGTGTCAGTCAATTTGCTGAGGTTTGTTATTTTAAAACATGAGAACTTTTCTGGTTAGAATGATTTGTTATCATCATTGGATATCTCATAGTTTACTTCCTTTAATGTATGTTTTTTCTCGCTGTTTTGTTGTCTCCTTAAAATTGTATTGATTATATTTTGTTTGGTATGTATATGATCTCACTTGGACAAAACTTTCGTCCTTTTAATGTTTTTCTTTTCTTCCTTCTCATTAAGTTCTACTAAATATTTTTGGTGTGAGTTATGACTATTTTCATCATGCTTAATTTGAAGAATATTAAACAAAATCTGCTCTAAATAAAAGTAATATCTTAAGCTACAAAAGATAACATAGATTTGTAGTCCTTCATGTCCCAAATCATTGGTGAGCATTTGAGTTATCTAGATTAGACTCATTTTTAATTTTTTAATGTTCGACAATATTTCTGTAACATGAGTCTAGAATCCAACATTTGGATCTACTTGTACTTTCATAATGCAACAACTATACATACATATTTCTGAAAATATCGTAAAGTTGCATTGATAAAGCATCTAGAAGGGCCTTCAGAGCAACAGTTTAATGAATATTGAATTTCTAAAAAGATCAACAATATTATTTTGCTGTTGTTTCAAATTTAATTTTCTGCTTCTATAAATTTTGTTAGAATAACATAGTAACAATAAAGAAATGTGGTGAACGTTTGACCTCAAACAAGTCGATTGTCCCTAAGAAAATTTATTTATGTTGTTATGATGTACATTTTTAATGGTCTTAACTTATTTATAACTAGTATTGATTATTGAAAACTTTTATATAATTTGTTTGTAACAAGGAGTTATTCTAACCATAAAATTATCAATTCTATATTTTTCATGTACAAACAAATATTTAAAATATCTTTAATCGCTACATTAAAACATCACTCAATTTTAACAAGACAATTATATCATCAAACATATATTATGATAAATTATGTAAAAGATAAAAATGATTAGATATCTAGATATTTTTAATCAATCATTATATATTTAAAATTCTTGAGATATGTGATAATGTCAAATCATTTAATTTCTGTTGAAATGTTCTTAAAACCTACTAAAACTTACTTTTTTTTCTTATAACGGTTGATTATTGGTAAGGCTATTCAAAAGCTTAGAAAGATTATTTATGCCCGCACGAAGCTCGGGTAAATTACCTAGTTTGTAATAATTGATATGACAAAGACATTTCATTCTACTATCCAAACACCGTGTAATCCTTTGCTACCCCTTTTGAGCCTTAATTTTTTTTTTCATACCCTTCTTTTGGAATCAAAATACAATCAAAAAAGAAAGAAAAAATGAGTCACAAAAAAAAGGCAAGAAAAAAAGTGAAAAAGGGTTAAACAAAATCAATAAGAACAAAAGAACAATCTTTTTGAACTACGTTCGACAAGATTCTTGCTTTGACAAGATACGTAGGCAGCCTTATTTTGAGGTTCGGTCCAACCTAGAAAAAAGTCTAGAAAGTCCTCATAACAAAAACTGGGGCATTAATAATAATAATAATAATAATTATTATTATTATTATTATTATTATATTTTACTTTTGAAAAAATAGAGTTGATTCCGAAGTTGTAAGTCTTAACCTTGTTACCACAGTACTTTGAGCCTTCATGCCAATCTTTTCATTGTAGCCTTGTCCAAAAGATATTTTACAATCCAAATAAAGACCTTCTGATCAATTTTTAACAATGAAAAGTCAAGCAAGCTTTCATTGTTGATTATCATATAAGGAAAAATGCCATGCCCCTCGAATAAGGGGTTAAAAATGAGGGAATCTTATCGATGAAAATCATCAAAAGCACTATAAGACATCATTTGTGTTGAGAGAAAGGGAAAAATGAATGAGTCTTATTGGTGAAAATTCTTAGGGCACTACAAGACGATGGTGAGTGAGAGACATACCAAATGAGAGAGATTGTTCGTGAAAAACCTTTCGAGGCCCACATGTCGAATGTGAGGCATGAATCTAGTGCAAAAATGGATTATAAAAGTCTGACTTCGAAAGAATGAAAGTTTGACAAAGATAAAGTTTAGATTGATTGGACATATCAAGCCATTTAATCTCACATGCATGTCATGTTCATTAGAATTGACTAACACTCTCAAAGGAGTCCCTTTTTTTTCATTTTCATTTTCAATCAAAAGGGTCAAATATTGTTATTATTATTTTTATCGCTCAATTCGATTTGCATTTTTTTCCCTTGAGTTAGTCTCATTAAAACAAGCAGAAAATGATTTCGAAATTACTACCATCTCTTCAATTGCACAAAGCAAAGTTTGGTCAGCACATCAAATATGACATGGTTCAAAAAATAGTGATATGCATAGGAACTTGTCAACAATTGACAAATTTTGAGAATTTATATGAATACAAGATTCAATAATTATTGGAGGGTGGAAACAATATGACAAATCAGAAGTTTGAAGTTCTGAACAACTAGAGATGTTTTCAAGATTATCAAGGTGATCTGACTAGCGGACGAAAGCAGTCTATCTCAAGCTGAAATTAGCTTAAAACATGTCAACAACATGCACAATTATCCTCAAAGCCAATGCCACGAATCGACTGCCATTAAAAAAAATTGAAGACTCAAATTTGTAAACATTATTGCAAAAAAAAAAAATTGCATGCATTTTTTCTCCTAGGATAAACATTTCCTAGTCTGAGACATTTACTTCTCATTTTCTCCTAGGATAAACACTTCCTAGTCGAAGTCCATTATTAGTATTATTATTATTATTTCTTCTGTCTATCCTAGAATAAAAATTTCCTAATCTAAGAAATTTAAAAGAAAAATAAATATATATATATATATATATATGTTATGGTAATTGTATTTGATGATTTAGAGTAGTAGGACCCTCCTAAACAATGGGATTATAGTAGCAAGACCCTCCTAAACAATGAGAATTAGAGTAGCACAACCCTCCTAAACAATGGAATTAGTGTAACAGGACCCTCCAAAGGAATGAGAATTAGAGTAGCAGGACTCCCCTAAACAATGGGAATTAGAGTATCAGGACCCTCCTAAACAATGAGAATTGGTATAGCAGGACCGTCCTAAACAATGGGAATTAGAGTAGCAGGACCGTCCTAAACAATGGGAATTAGAGTAGCATGACCGTCTTAAACAATGGGAATTAGAGTAGCAGGACCCTCTTAAACAATGGGAATTAGTGTAGGAGGACCCTCCTAAACAATGGGAATTAGAGTAGCAGGACCCTCCTAAACAATGGGAATTAGTGTAGCAGGACCCTCCTAAACAATGGGAATTAGAGTAGCAGGACCCTCCTAAAAAATGGGATTAGAGTAGCAGGACCCTCCAAAACAATGGGAATTAGAGTCGCATGACCCTCATAAACAATGGGAATTGTTGTAGCATGACCCTCCTAAACAATGGGAATTGGTGTAGCAGGATCCTCCTAAATAATGGGAATTAGAGTAGTAGGACCCACCTAAACAATGGGAATTAATGTAGCAGCACCAACCTAAACCATGGGAATTAGAGTAGCAAGACTCTCCTAAACAATTGGAATTAGAGTAACAGGACCCTCCTAAACAATGGGAATTAGAGTAGCAGGACCGTCCTAAACAATGGTATTACAGTAGCAGGACCCTCTTAAACAATGGGAATTAGTGTAGGAGGACCCTCCTAAACAATGGGAATTAGAGTAGCAGGACCCTCCTAAACAATGGGAATTAGTGTAGCAGGACCCTCCTAAACAATGGGAATTAGAGTAGCAGGACCCTCCTAAAAAATGGGATTAGAGTAGCAGGACCCTCCAAAACAATGGGAATTAGAGTCACATGACCCTCATAAACAATGGGAATTGTTGTAGCATGACCTTCCTAAACAATGGGAATTGGTGTAGCAGGATCCTCCTAAAGAATGGGAATTAGAGTAGTAGGACCCACCTAAACAATGGGAATTAATGTAGCAGCACCAACCTAAACCATGGGAATTAGAGTAGTAAGACTCTCCAAAACAATTGGAATTAGAGTAATAGGACCCTCCTAAACAATGGGAATTAGAGTAGCAGGACCGTCCTAAACAATGGTATTAGAGTAGCAGGACCCTCCTAAACAATGAGATTAGAGTAGCAGGATCCTCCTAAATAATGAGATTTAGATTAGGAGGAGCCTCCTACATAATTGGATTCAGATTAGGAGGACCCTCCTACATAATTGGATTAGCAGGACCCTCCTACATAATAGGATTAGCAGGACCTTCCTACATAATGGTATTAGCAGGACCCTCATACGTAATGAGATTTAGATTAGCAGGACCCTTCTACATAATGGAATTTAGATTAGCAGGACCCTCCTACATAATGGGATTTAGATTGGTAGGACCATCCTACATAATTGGATTAGAAGGACCATCCTACATAATGGGATTATGAGGACCCTCCTACATAATGAGATTTAGATTAGCAGGACCCTCCTACATAATGAGATTTAGATTAGCAGGACCCTCCTACATAATGGGATTAGCAGGACCCTCCTACTTAATGGGATTTAGATTAGTAGGACCCTCATAAATAATGGGATTAGCAGGACCCTCCTACATAATGGGATTAGCAGGACCCTCATAAATAATAAGATTAGTAGGACCCTCCTATATAATGGGATTTAGATTAGCGAGACCCTCATACATAATGAAATGTAGTTTAGAAGGACCCTTCTACATAATGGGATTAGCAGGACCCTCCTACATAATGAGATTTAGTTATTTTTTCCTAGGATAAGCACTTCCTAGTCAAAGACGTTATTATTTTTATTTTCTCCTAGGATAAATCTTTCCTAGTCTGAGACGTTATTTTTTTATTTTCTCCTAGAATAAACACCTCCTAGTCTGAGATGTTTTTTTTTTTACTTTCTCCTAAGTAAACACTTTATAGTCTGAGATTGCTATTTTTATTTTCTCCTAGGATAAAGACTTCCTAGTTTGAGACGTTATTGCTTTTATTTTCTCCTAGGATAAACACTTCCTAGTCTGACACTGTTATTTTTATTTTCTCCTAGAATAAACACTTCCTAGTCTGAGACTATTATTTTTATTATCTCCTAGGATAAACACTTCCTAGTTTGAGACGTTATTTTTCATTTTCTCCAAGGATAAACACTTCCTAGTTTGAGACCGTTAGTTTTATTTTCTCCTAGGATAAACACTTCCTAGTCTGAGAAGTTATATTTATTTTCTCCTAGGATAAACACTTCCTAGTTCGAGAAGTTATTTTTATTTTCTCCTAGGATAAACACTTCCTAGTCCGAGAAGTTATTTTTATTTTTTCCTAGGATAAAAACTTCCTAGTCTAAGACTGTTATTTTTCTATTTCTCCTAGAATAAACACTTCCTAGTCTATGACCGTTATTTTTTATTTTTTTCCTAGGATAATCACTTCCTAGTCTAAGATGTTATTTTTCATTTTTCTCCTACAATAAACACTTCCTAGTCTGAGACCGTTATTTCTTATTTTCTCCTAGGATAAACACTTTCTAGTCTGAGATTGTTCTTTTTATTTTCTCCTAGGATAAACACTTCCTAGTCTGAGACCGTTATTTTTTATTTTCTCCTAGGATAAGCACTTCCTAGTTTGAGTTTATTTTTGAGAAGTTACATCTGCTAATAACTCACAAAAATTTTCCAATGAAAACTGGGGTAAAAATTTGTTTATGATATTTATCAAGAGAAACATGGATTTGAAATTCAAGAACAAAGTTTCAACTCTTTTCAGAATGATCAATCCCATGATAGCCAAAATTAGTTTCTTCAATGCATGTAGCACCCTAACTTCCTGACATCAATTTATATTCAGCATCAAGAAAACATGCAGTCATTCAAGAACATTTTCAAATTGTCATTTTGAAGAGTGTCAAAAGTTCGCTCTAAGTGAAAAGTTAAGCCTCGAGTCCAATTCAAGATCAAGATACTCACCCAAAAAATAAGGTGATATCTGAAAGTCAAGACTCAAGAAAAGGTGCATAGATAGTAGTTTGTACTTTTATTTTCCTTTAGAATATTAGCTTTCATTTTTTTTATGTAAGGATAAGAGCCATAACCTAGAGCCTCGATGGATCCTCACTTAACATCAAACTCATCACCTCATCTCCTTGAACTACACGTAACCTGATTCCCTTATAACCCGGGATATGTAGGATGTCCAAAATCAAGATTCGATCGCACAATTTTTTCTTCAAATACAAGTCCGGTCGAAATTTATCACGCTATCTACTTCTTTGCCGGAAAAATCTTCGTGTTTCGAGTCAAAGAGGGACAAACTATAGACACGTAATTTTTACCGAACTTAAGTTTACCACCATTTTTAGAGCTTAAATAGTTTATAAATCTAAATTAAATATTTTGATTCTTATCTTATTTTATTAAGTTTATTTTAAAATATTTGTAAACAACAAAAATAGAGTCACACTTTAAGTACATTTTGTTTTAATTATTCAAAATTTTAGTAAATAAATTAGTGATTTTAATATTTTCTTAATTATATTTTTTGATCTAGCTATTTAATTTTTCTCTATTTTTATTAATTCCAAAATAATTAGTTATTATTATTATTATTATTATTATTATTATTTATTAACAACAAAAAATTAAAAAAACAAAAATAATAACCTACCCGTGACCCTCACCCCCAGTTAACCACAACCCCACTACCACATTTCCACTCACCTCACACTACCCACAACACTCCACATACACTACTATACCTATATACTACCCTCACCAATCCAAAACACAAGACATACACAGACAGACGTAAAACACACAAAAAAAAGAAAAGAAAAATGATTCTGCACACACACGCACAAAATCAAGAGAAGAGACGAAAAGAGCCCAACAGAAAAAAACACACACATCTTTGTTTTATTCTTCTTTCAAAAGTTTACCAAGACATTGATATCTTTTCTTACTTTTTCTTTATTTTCATACCAACACAATACATATATCACTCAATATAATCTACAAAAGATTTGTGGGTGTTTTAATCGAGCTTCGATCAAGGTTTTGCGGTACTTATTTTCTTCATTTTGAGGTATAACTTTGCTTTACATCTTTAATTTATATATGGAATTTGATGTAACTTTTTGATAAGTTTTCTTATATTGTGTTACATTCATAATTTGATTGAAATGATTATTGACATCTTGAGTTATATTTATGTTATTTCTTAGTGCAAATACCTAAAAGATGAATAAAATCCAATCATTATGTAAGAATTTTTTGCTGTTTAATTTTGTCATGCCTAAGCTGTTGTTTTTATTGTCATAGGTTAATGTTTATATCAATTGCCTATTTTAGTTTACGTATTTTTGAATAAATGAGTCATTACCCAATAAGCAAACAAATATGTTATGTTGTTAAACTGGAATTTACTCTATTTTGGATTAGTTGAATTCTTTGTTATGAGGACTAATTTAATTAAAAATATCATCGATTAATATAATACTGGAATAAAAGATTAGTTGTCTAGAATTCACAAAAATAAGACTAAGCATCTCTAACACTCGATGAACTCTAGACACGTTAATAATATTTGTTTTAATTAAGAATGAGGTTACACATCTTTTTCTGAGACACTTATAAAAAATCAAGGATGTGGTGACGCACCTTGTACAAAAATATAATTAACTTTTATTAATTTAAAACTAAGACTTTTAGACAAAATTAATAGGTGCATTGCGAAGAAGGCAGTTATGCCTGTAAATGTCAAGTTCAAGAATGCGGTTACGCATCAAGGTTGAGACTAAACAAAAGTCTAACAATATAAAAATGCAAGCAAATCGTAGCATGCAACCATATATCCAAAATAGTTTAAGATAAGTATAAGCCAATAAAAGCGACCGTGTTAGAACCACGAGACTCGAGGGATGCCTAATACCTTCCTCTCGGTTAACAAAATTTTTTACTCGAATTTCTAGTTCGCAGACCAAACAAAGAGTAATTTTCTTTTGATTAGGAATTAAACAAAAAGGTGACTTGGAACACCACAACACAATTCCAAGTGGCGACTCTGCAAAAAAATAAAATACTCCCTATTCAGTACCATCACTTAAATTGGAAAAACCCTTCCGTTAGTCCGAAAAGGGGTGTGACAGATACCTAACTTATCAACCTTGAATGTGAACACTAGGATTGAGTTACTGTTGTTAGGAACATTGCGTTAAGAGCTCGTGAGGAACACTTATGCCCTAGTTTTTATCTCATATTGATATCTCAAACTGCGAATCTAGTTTACTGGTTACTGAGTGATGCAAATCAACAAAGTGTTATTTTGTTTACAAACCCCCCACCCCCCAATTGTTACCTTTCTTGTAATAATCTAACTAAGCATAGATAATTGTAAGTTAGCCTAAGTTTGAACCATATTCCTCATGGGATCGACCCTAACCTCAAAGTTAGGTTCTTTATTTGACAATGACTGCTTATACTTCTTTCGGGGGGTGTAATTTCCACTTATCAAATTTTGGCGCCACTGCCGGGGAATACGGCTTTTAGATTAGACTAACTTTGTTAATGAACTTTAATTAATTATTTCCTGAATTTTATTTTTTCTTGTTTTATTTTTGTTCTCTACAGGTTTATACTTTAGTTTATGCCAAGTACACGGAGTCAAAGCAATCTCTTGACTCCCTACGATCCAGAACTACAAAGAACTTAGAGAAGAATGGTTGGAAGATGCTTAAATCTGGAAGTACACAATGATCCAATTGGAGAAGACCAAGGGGATAGAGTTGGTGTGCAACTTCCTAGAGTAGTGAATGCGCCTGGCCATATTATAAATGCGAAAAGAATGCATAACCAGAAGGCACCAAGAGGTCGTGAAAACCAGAGGGTTAACTATGATTCAGTGGAGTCAACTTGTGCTATTGTTCTCCCTTCACTACCTCCTAGACATTCTTTTGTGGTGAACAGTTGTTTGATTCAATGCTTACATCGAGAGGGTTATTTGCTAAATTACCTTCGGAGGATCCATATTCCCACATGACTAAAGTTAAGAGTTGTATGAGTAGTGTGGGATGACCAGATTTGGATATAGATGTAATAGGTTTGAGAGTATTCCCATTTTGTTGACAAGTGATTCTACTGTATGGCTTTCTGAGTTACCATACAACTCAATACATACTTGGGACCAACTGCATAAGGTGTTCATGGAGAAATACTTTTCAGTGTCAAAGAAGTTGAATCTCAAGGATAAATTAAATAACTTAGTGGAATTGCCTGGAGAGTCGGTGAGTAGCTTTTGGGATAGATTTACTGGATTCATTAGGAGTGTGCCCAACCACCGCATAGATGATGAGTCACTAAAAGAGTATTTCTACAGAGGGCAATATGACAATGGGAAGGCTGTGCTAGATACTATTGCTGGAGGATCTTATAGAGAGTGTACATTTGAAGAGATTGCTGAAAAACTTGGGAAGATCTCTAAGAACAACAAGAAATGGAGCATTAGAAAAGAAAATACTGACAGGAGTACATTCGCAGTCCAAACAGTACGAAGTCAATGTAATGATGATATTCATGAAGAGATGGCACAATTAAGAATAAAAGTCGATTTGGTATTGAAACATGTGAGCGGTAGTGTATAAAAAGTGAATGTTGTGAAGTACCAACCTAGAGCTCCACCTACCGATGGGTATTATTATGAGAAAGATGTAAATTTGGTGAATGATGAGACTAGGGGTTTCTGGACTAACACCCAAGGATCCAATTCAGAAAATTAGTGCCAATGTCAAGGAAACCAAGGTCAGAATTATGGCAACTACAATCGTGATGGGAACTATGTTCGTGATGGGAACTTCAATCAAGGTAACAACTACAACCTGAATAGTTATGGAAACAAGAATGAGAAGAGTGGATCGTATGTTCCACTTGGTAATAGCGATGTCGAATTGAGTATGAATCTGTCATAACCTGAGCCTACACCCCAGACGTGACATGACGTACAAGACTCTGCAGAGCCTCATACAAGTCTCATAACATTCATAACATAAGACATGAAAAATGGTATGGAATTTAAAACTCTTTTAATTCATACAATCGAAAACTTCATTTAAAACAAAAGTAATCTAGACATAGTCTCACATGGCCATCTACTACTATCGAAGTCTCTACATAGGGTCACAGCCCTTACAATAGGAAATCTGAAAGTCTAATACAATAAAAGGAATGAAACAAAAACATACACTTGTCCTCGGATCCATGAGGTCATACCACCAGCTTTGGAAGGAATCAATCCAAGCTTTGAACTAGAAGGAATCACCTCAAATGCCGGAACCTACACTTTGTAGTAAAATACAAGAAATATGGGTTAGAACACAAAAAATGTACCAAGTATGATAGCCATGCAAAAATCATGCTTAAAAAGGACATTTTGATTGAAAACCATGCTATATGCCAATTTTGAGAAACATCATGAACTTTAGTATAAAAGGCATAAGATACAATCATATTCAACATATAAGCCATTACAACACATTAGAACCATCATCTTAAGTAAACCTAAGTTATACTTGTGCAATGTATGAATGGCATCCCATAATACCATTCATACTAAGTACCACTTTGAGGCCACCATAAAATGCTTACCATTCTTCATTCTCATCTTTCAGTCAATAATCATAGATAAGGAACATTCACATTTCATAAGTCATGACAAGGAAAGTAACTAATAATAACATTTCCAAGTTAAGCATTCATCATTACATTAAGCCTTTAAGTCAACATTATCATTAGCTTTATTATGAGCACATTCATTTCATTAAACATTAAGACATTAGAGAATCACACCATAGCCCTCTCAAAGCCTACTCATGCAATGCATGGATGGAATCCCATACTACCACCCACACTTCATAGAACCTCTTGAGTAACCATAGTACGTATCTCACATGATGGAAATAAGCCCTAATCGACATAGACCATGAGAGCAAATCATGGAATCCAATGTCATGTCCCACACCGAAAATAGTTGGTCTACTTGCCTAAGGTAGGACCAGTAACATTTTAGCTTAGGTGGATCCACTAGCTAATAACCTATATGGGCACATAGTTATGGGATAAGGAAGTTGTTCATTGAAACCCGGCCTAACATAGGGAGAGCTTCCATCTTACCATATCCACTCGGTACTAAGCTTACATTCCTATAGAGTAGTTCATTCTCATTAACATTATTGTACTTGAGAGGGCTACCACCATTAGCTCTACCAACCCAAATTACATTCTTACACATGAAAGGGCCATCACCATTAGGTCTACCGATTCAAGGTACATTATTAGGATAGCTCATTGAATCCTAAAGAAAGGGCCACCACCATTAGGTCTACCGAATCAAGGTTAATCATTACATTAGTAGTTCATAGACTCATCATGAAGGGCTACCACCATTAGGTCTACCGATTCAAGACATAGCCTTAGAATACTTCATTAATAATTTATGAAAGGGCTACCACTATTAGGTCTACCGATTCAATGAACCACTATTAGGTCTACCGATTCAATGTTCATTAAGTCAAGATACATTAGTTACACAAGAAGAGGATGCCCTAAGCCTACCAATTCAAGATGTATCATTACATTGAAGAAAATTTTCACATATATCATCATCATTCATAAGTGTATAACTGAGAATAACCTTTCAATAATAACACAATTACATTCTAGACATGATCGCGTTGCTTTCATAAACATAGAAACCTTGCTTTTCAATAAAGCACATACATAATTCTCATAGTCATGTATAGGTTCTACATTCATAGTCCTTCAAGAACCCTAGATCACAATTCATGATTCAAATCTTGCATCAATATTCTATGCATGTATATTCACATATTTCAATTAGATTAACTACTACATGCATACTTTGATCACAATTCACCCACATCAATCATCACACACACTTTGAGATCCAATTTGACAAAATAGGGGAATTCATGGATTCATAGGTAATTCATCATAAAAACAGTAGTAATTCATAAAATTGATCATAATATAAGACAATAAACACATTAAAATCATTTTGAAAATGAATCCATGCCATACATTGAAAACCCTAGGTATTGGAGAATTTCAACTTTGAGAAATAGAGTTTTGAAGGGCTTTATGGATGGAAACTATCAATAAATCAAGACTACCATACCTTCATAGAGTTTTCCCTTAATTTTTGAAGAAATACCTTTGGTCTTCAAGCCCTAGCCTCCACTTCTTCTTCTTCTTCTTCTTCTTTGGAAACTTCTAAAGAGAGAAATTTTGGAGAAGATGAACTCTTTTGTGTCTTTGGGAATAATGGATTAAATGGGGTGTTTAAAGACTTAAAATCATTTATATATGTGAAATAAACCATTTGAAATCTACCCCATAAAATAACTAATTAATTAGGAAATTACCAATTGACCCTCGACTAGGCAGCCCACTCCCAGGCACCACAAGAGGACCTCACGAGCTGTGGTCCTACCTGTGGTCCTGGGGCAGTGGCTAAGGCTTGGGGTCTTGGCCTCTAAAAGTTGAAGGCATGACCACGAGACCTCCCACGATTTGTGGTCAAGACCATGAGTCGTGGTGAAGGTCGTGCTCTTGAGACAGTATCTAGGCTTCAAAGCCTTGCTTCCCACACGCCTAAGGGGTCTTCACGACCCCTTCATGATGCGTCAAGGGCACCACGGATTGTGGTGGTGCTCGTGGTCCCTTGACTAGTAGCTCCTCCAACTTGGCACATCTCCCATGAGGCTAAAGCTACCCCACGATCCTTCCCACGGTCTGTGGTCATGACCACGAGCCATGAAGTGGCTTATGAAAAGGAGCCTTGGCTTGGGCGCTTTTGGGGGCACACTGCCTTAACCACCACGGGTGGCACCATGACTCGTGGTGGCTACCATGGGTCGTGAAGACCCTCGTGGTCATGGTAGGCAGTGGCTAGGTGAGTTTTAGGCAGCCTTGGCCCCCTAGCCATGGTCTTCACTCAAAACCCTTGGCCCTTACCCTTAACCAAACCTTAAATGGTCTTCTAACTATGGGCTCTAACATGTACCTTGACGTTTACCCTCACATTTATGCTCTAGTTCAACCTACTAATTTCTAAGGTTTTACAAACTCTAATGAAGATGTGATGTAGAATATGATGAAATGGTTTGATACGACTGATGATAATGTGAAGGAGATGCATAGTGACTTATCTGGTATCGATCAAAATGTTGATTCCCATGTAGTGTCGATTAAGCAACTTGAGCAACAATTGGGTTAGTTGTCCACAATGGTAAATCCACATCAGCCAGGAACACTTTCTAGCAACACTCTCTAGAGTCCAAAAAATGATAGTCATTGCATGGAAGTCACCACTCAAGGAAGAAAGCAAACTATAGAACCTCTCAAGCTGACTGAAGTGGAAAGTGCAGAAAGAGGTGAGGATGACGTTGAGGTAGTTGAGGAGCTGAAAGATGATACTGAAAAGGAATATGAGGTGATACAAAAAGTGATCCCCATTCCAAGACCTCCACCTCCCTTCCCATAAAGGTTGGTGAAAAAGACTGAAGAGGGTAAATATTGTAGGCTCATAGCTATGTTGAATTTGTTGTCCATTAATTTTCCATTGATAGAGGCACTTGAAATATGCGAAGTTCATGAAGGATCTGATGACTAAAAAGAGGCCTGTCAGTTTTGAAATTGAAGACAAGTTGCAGCATTGTAGTACCATTGCTACTAGGTAACTGGTGTAGAAGAAAAAGGATCCTGGAGCTTTCACCATCCCATGTACTATCGGTATACTGTACTTTGCGAAGGCCCTGTGAGACTTGGGTGCTAGCATTAACTTGATGTCATTGTCAATTTATAAAAAGTTAGGGCTAGGGACTCCCAAGCCAACAACAATGTGATTGCTGATGGCAGATACAACTATGAAGACACCGATTGGAGTGCTCCAAGATGTCCTTGTTAAAGTTGAGGCATTCATCTTTTCGGTGGACTTTGTGATACTTGATTGTGAGGTAGATTTTATGGTCCCCATCATCTTAAGGAGACCATTCCTTGTGACTGGGCGTGATTTGGTTGATATGAAAATAAGGCAGATAAAGTTTCGATTGAACAATGAAGAGGTAACTTTTAACATTTGTCGTTCTATGAAGCATGGAAGCAATTTTAAGTCGATATCAGTAGTAAATCAGATTGAGGAGAAAGAACCAGAGGTACCTATCGAAGAAGGGTTAGGTGTTGAGGCACTAGAAGCTATGATAATGAACTTTGATGGAGATGGTATTGATAAGTATGATGAACTAGTCGTTGCACTTAGTTGATTCAAGTTTCGTCACAAACCAAAGAAGTGGGACTTAGACATGAAGAATCAAGACACTCCCTTGGTAAAACCATCCATTGATGAGTCTCCAACATTAGAGCTTAAGGTTCTTCCTTCTCACATGAGGTATGTATTTTTAGGCCAGAATAGTACTTTGCCGGTGATAGTTACTGCTAACTTGAGTGAAGGGCAAATAGAGGCTTTGATATCAATATTGAAGCGGTTCAAAAGGGCAATAGGATGGACTATTTGGGATATTGTTGGTATTCCACCAGGCATTTGTAATTACAAAATTCAACTTATGCCGGACAACAAGCCAAGTATTGAACACCAACGGAGACTGAATCCCCCTATGCAAGAGGTTGTGAAAAAGGAAATCATCAAATGGTTAGATGCTGGAGTGGTATATCCTATTGCTGATAGTAGTTGGGTTTTGCCCAGTACAATGTGTGCCCAAGAAGGGAGGAATCACGGTGGTTCCCAATGCAAAGAATGAACTTGTTGCAATGAGGCTGGTGACTAGTTGGAAAGTGTGTATGGATTATCGCAAGTTGAATGCATGGACAGAGAAAGACCACTTCCCAATGTCATTCATGGATCAAATACTAGATCGTCTCACTGGAAAGGGTTGGTATTATTTTGGAGATGGGTATTCGGGCTACAATCAGATTTTCATAGCCCCGGAGGACCAAGAGAAAACCACTTTCACATGCCCTTATGGGACTTTTGCATTCAAGAGAATGTAGTTTGGTTTATGTAACGTTCTGGAGATCTTCCAGCGTTGCATGATGTCTATATTTTCTGATATGGTGGAGGACACGATAGAGGTATTATGGATGACTTCTTTGTAGTTAGGGATTCATTTGATGTTTTTTAACCCATTTGACTAAGGTGCTGAAACGGTGTGAAAAGTGAAATCTTGTGTTCAATTGGGAAAAATGTCACTTCATGGTGAAAAAGGATATATATAGTTCTAGGTCATCGGATTTCACAAAAAGGAATTGAGGTTGATCGAGCTAAAGTTGAGGTAATAGAAAAACTTCCACCACCCATATTTGTAAAGGGTGTAAGGAGTTTTCTAGGACATACATGTTTCTACAGGAGGTTCGTAAAGTATTTCTCAAAAATTGCACACCAATTATGCAAACTACTCGAAAAGGAGTCCAACTTTGATTTTGATGATGCTTGTCTGAGAGCATTTGGGGAGTTGGAAGAGAAGCTGATTTCCACACCAGTAATTATCGCACCGGATTGGGGACAACCTTTTGAGGTAATATGTGATGCGAGTGGGGTGGCACTTGGCGTAGTATTAGGGAAGAGGCAAGAGAAAATTCTTTATCATAATTACTATGCGAGCAAAGATTTGAATGTTGCTCAAAAGAGCTATATTGTTATTGAATAAGAAATTTTTGATGTGGTTTTCGCATTTGAGAAGTTTAGATCCTATTTGGTTGGCACTAAAGTTATTGTGCATGCTGATCATTCTGCATTGGAGTATCTTATGGATAAGAAGGATGCAAAACCAAGACTGATTAGATGGGTACTATTGTTGCAAGAGTTCGACTTTGAGGTGAAAGATAGAAAGGGAACAAAAAATCAGCTCGCCAATCAATTGTCCATATTAAAGGAGGAAGTTATGATCAAGCTTGAAGATGAAGTAGAGATTAATGATTGTAACAAGCCGTAAAATGAATAGGTGAAACTAGAGCCTAACGATTGTGTGTTTGAGTTATAATGGGGTTTCATGTGGTGGAGTGTTGTCCCAAGCTTAGGTTGAGGGGTTTAGGGGTTAAACGTCAAGGTACGACTCCCCAAGGACCACCCTAGGGGTCCTTGAGGAGGACCCTAAAGCCTACCCCCCAAGAACCCAAGAAACCAAAAATTTGCCCAAGTGTTATGACCTATGAAAGGGGACCTACGCCCCGTGGATGGCCTCCGTAGGTCAAGGCCCCCAAAACCAAGTTGCAGCCATGGACCACGGGATGACAGCATGGTATATGGGTGGGGGTCCGTAGGTCAGACCTGTAATTTTGTCAAGGGTTCGACCAAGTGAAGGTTAAATTGGTAAATTCATGTTGAGGCCTTTTAAATTGGTGTATGGTTATTATTGGTTTATTAATGTATTTTAAGGGTTTTTAAAGTATTAAACTGTATTTTCAACTCATTATTTCAAGACCCAAAATACAAACCTCTGCTCGCCTCCAAAAGTTCTCTCTCTATAAACCTCCATGGGAGGTGAAGGAAGCAAGCTTCGAAGGTCAAGTTTCCATCCTTTTCAGGTAATTTTCTTGGATTTCTTCTATAGAAATGTATGGTAGTATTCATCCTTGACTTAGTTTCTTTCAAGGATCCAATTTCAAAGTTGATTTCAAATATCCAAAGTTCCCCTGAAACCCTAGTTTTCAATGTTGGCATGGGTTCGAATCCAAACAATTTTCAAAGGCTTTATTGCATTAAATTATGAACGAATTTTGGTCTTAAAGATGAATTAAGATGATTTCTCCCTTGAACCCATGTTTTCCCCATAATTCTTAAGATGTGAATTGTGATTGGGAATCGATTGATAATGAAAGTATGCTGAATTGTTTATGTTTATGCTGAATTAGTGATTAAATCATGTCAATTTCCTTATATATTGTAGTATCTTAGATTTATGGATTGATGTTGGTTTATAGTCGTGAAAGGGAAGTTCTTGAAGGATTATATATGATTATGATGTGAAGTGTATATGTGTGATCTCAATGAAAGTGTTATGATCATGTTTAGAATATAAATGTGTTATGATTGAATGTTATTTCTCAATTAACACCTATAAATGATGAGGCTATATGTGAAAGGTTATTGTCACATACACACACTCATGAAGAATGAATGAATGAAGTTTCTATGGTAATGTTAATGATGATGGGTTGATTGAAAGGTTATTCTCAATTGTACTCTAATGAATGATAAGGACATGTTGTCAAAGGACTTTCTCAAATATGATATTCTTAGTTGAAAGGCTATTCTCATCTTTGAATCTCTAAGCTATCCAATGAATGAATGATGGGTTTGAGATGGATACTCAACCGTGACTTGAGGCGGGGTATCTAGTAGCAATCTCTTATCCCATAATATTGAACTAATGTAATGAATGTCAAGTAGTCTGTGGGGAATAATGCTAAGCACTGAGTGGATATAGATTGAGATGGAAGCCCTCACATGAGTTGAGGCGGGGTTTCTAGTAGTAATATCTTGAGATGGATGCCCTCACATAAGTTGAGGCGGGGTATCTAGTAGCAATCTCCTTATCCCATAACTATGTGCCCATATACGATATTAGCTAGTGGATCCACCTAAGCTAAAAATTAGTAGTCCTACCTTATGCAAGTAGGAATCCCTTATCCGGTGAGGGATTCCATGAATTGCTCACCTAGTCTTTGTCGGTTAAGGCTTACCTCTACAAAGAATGTTAATGAACTATGGCTTCTCAAGAATGCACTACTTAACGTGAGTGGTAGTATGGGATGCCATCCATGCATTTCACAAGTAGGCTTTAAGAGAGGTTTTGGTGTGTTCTTTTATAATGTTAAATGAAATGAATGGGCTTTTATGATGATGTAATGAGAATGTTGGTTTAATGTCTAATGAATGAAGGTGCTCTGAATGAAGCTAACGAAGAACGTTGACTTATATGCTTAAATAAGATGATGCATGCTATAATTGGATTGTATTATGAGTTACTTTCTTGTCATGACTTATTGAATATGAATGTGCCTTGTCTAAGGTGGCTCCAAAGGAGTACTTAGTGTGAGTAGTAGTATGGGATGCTACTCATGTGTTACACAAGTATGACTTAGGGTTGTCCTAGATGTTGGTCCTAATGTGTTAGTATGACTTATGAAATGTTTATATCTCTTATGTATGATTATTGGGTAAGGATGGAAAGGATGAATGGTAAGTTCACTTTTGGTGGCCTTGATATGGTACTTGGTGTGGATGGTGGTATGGGACGCTATTTATGCATTGCACAAAGTACAGGTTGAGGGTTACTTGAGGTGAAAGCTTAATGTGAAAGAATGGTTTATGTGTTGATTATGTTCTAATGTGATGAAATGACTTGTATATTGGTGTTGTTTGTATATTATGCCTCTTGTACTCATGTTCATGAAGGTTTTCTCAAATTGGCAAAAAGCATGATTTCCAAAGAAAATGTCTGTTTTAAGCATGGTTTTTGCATGGCTATCATACTTAGTACTTTATGTGCTAACCCGTATTTCTCCATTTTTACCAAAGTGTAGGGTTGTGGAGATTTGGGGTTCTATACTTGAAGGATAGGTTTCTAAGGAGCTTGGAGATGAAGACTTGGTGAGTCCTCATAGCTTCGAGGACAAAACCCACTATGTTCCCTTTATGTCTTTTATTGTATGTTTACACAGTCTTTGTATGGGCTATGTCCCAAATTTGTATTCAAAGTATTAGATGGTTTTAAAAACAGTATAGAAAGTCTTCCGCTTGTTTTTATGAAAAAGGATTTCAACTGTAAAGAAAAGTTTTAATTCCGCCTTATTTTCCTATACTCTTATGTTCATGAATGCTATGAGGCTTGTATGAGACCCTTCGGGGTCGAGTACGTCGTGTCGCATCTAGGGGCTAGCCTTGGGTTATGATAAACATGGTATCAGAGCACAAGGTTTTGGAACGGTTTTAGGATGTCTCAAACCACATGTAGTAGAGTCTTGTTCATAGTGTGAAGCACGCCACATTTATGAATAAGATGCTATTAGATGTTAGGAAAGTCTCACTTCTTTATTCTTCAAGTCATGCCATAGAGTTTAACTTTATAATGTCTCTCTCTTATTCCTTACCCGATGGTCTATAGGGTATGACCACTTGAAAGGCTTATGCTAGAAGGAGTGAGGGAGAAAGGTTGGTTGTAATGCCAATTATGGCTATGTGACTTGATGGATTTGAGGTGATAAATTGTGATGTTATGAATGGGTTTCTTTATGGTTATGTCTAGTTGATGGTAGAACCCGGCTTAGTCATGATGAGTTTTAAGGTATGTTGAAAGAGTTGATGAAATGTGGTGTTTTAGGAATGCCTAGGTGGGTGTTGAGAGAGTAGAGTTCTTTGAGAGAGTAGAAGTGTAGTTCACCTTGGTTTAGAATCATCTTGTGTGATAAGTGTGAAGGTTTAGTGATGTTTTGCTCCAACCTTAGAATAAAAAGAAGAGCTAGTATAGGTTTACCCCAAGTGGGGGATAATGTGCTTAGATGGTAAGGTCATTGAGTGTCCTTGATGTTCATAAGTTAGGCTTTCTTGATAATCTCACCTTAAGAGGTGCAGTGAGTTTGAGGAGTTTATACCCAGTGTGGTAGACTCATATGAGACCTTGAGTTGGGTTGGTAAGGTTGTTTGTGAGCAAAGAGTTGCTTAATGAGGACCTTCCTAGTTTAAAAGCAACGGTATGTTGATAGTTCCTTATGGTTATGAATGTTGTATTGAGGTTCCTATGTTGTTTTTCATGTTAGCCTTAGTTGGGTTTACTCCTAAGTGGGGGATAGTATGTTGAATAGTAATGTTGTTGAGAGTTCCGATATCATTTTCTCTTCCCTTCTATTCTTATTCAAGCCTGAGACCAAGGGTTCTTTGTAGCTTGTTTCATGTTTTGGAGTCATGTGTGACTATGTGTTTCCATGGTCTCGTTATGTTATGCATGTTCTTGATGAATTCATGTTTAAATGAGCAAATGTGTTTTTATGATTTATGTTCCTCATGTTGATGTGCATTTAATATGAGTTGTCAATATGCTTCATGAGATGAATTGTTGAACATGCCTAAGTGTGCTTTAATGGAGAAATTGCATAATGTTCTTAATGATGTTATGATGAGCATGATTTGAGTTGGAGAAAGTAGTTCCTCCAATGAAATGAGAAATGTTGAAGTTATGATGAATAATGAGTTTATAGATGTAGTTCGTACTTTCTTGTGTTGCATTGAACTTATTGATGTGGAGTTGATGTTTACTCCAAGTTTTGTGCATTGTTTATAATGTTGCATGCATGATGGGATGCTAATCTTGAGTCGTTAACCCCTTAATGTGTTTAAAGTATCATCCGAGGACGGATGTTCCCAAGTGGGGGATAATGTAACGACCCGTAAAATGAATAGGTGAAACTAGAGCCTAACGATTGTGTGTTTGAGTTGTAATGGGGTTTCATGTGGTGCAATGTTGTCCCGAGCTTAGGTTGAGGCATTTAAGGGTTAAACGTCAGGGTACGACTCCCTAAGGACCACCCTTAGGGTCCTTGAGGAGGACCCTAAAGCCTAACCCCCAAGACCCTAAGAAACCAAAAATTCGCCCAAGTATTAGGACCTACGGAAGGGGACCTACGCCTCGTAGGTCCATCCACTCCCCCGTGGATGGCCTCCGTAGGTCAAGGACCTCAAAACCAAGTTGAAGCCATGGACCATGACATGACAGCACGGTTCATGACCCTACCCACGGTCCATGGGTGGGGGTTCGTAGGTCAGACCTGCAATTCTATCAAGAGTTTGGCCAAGTGAGGGTTAAATTGGTAAATTCATGTTGAGGTATTTTAACTTGGGGGATGGTTATTATTGATTTATTAATATATTTTAAGGGTTTTTAAAGTATTAAACTCTATTTTCAACTCATTATTTCAAAACCCAAAATATAAACGTCCCCTCTCCTCCAAACATTCTCTCTTTAGAAACCTCCATGGGAGGTGAAGGAAGCAAGCTTTGATGGTTAAGTTTCCAACCTTTTTGAGTGTTTTTCGTGGAGTTCTTCTATATAAAGGTATGGTAGTATTCATCCTTGAATTAGTTTCTTTCAAGGAGCCAATTTCAAAGTTGATTCCAAATATCCAAAGTTCCCCTAAAACCCTAGCTTTTAATCTTGGCATGGGTTCGATTCCAAATGATTTTCAAAGGCTTTATAACATTAAATTATGAATGAATTGTGGATTGAAATATGAATTAAGATGATTTCTCCTTTGAACCTATGTTTTCCCCCAAATTCTTAAGATGTGAATTGTGATTGGGAATCGATTGATCATGAAAGTATGTTGAATTGTTTATATTTATATTGAATTAGTGATTGAATCATGTCAATTTACTTATCTATTGTAGTATCTTAAATTTATGGATTGATGTTGGATTATAGTCTTGAAAGGCAAGTTCATGAAGGATTATGTATGATTATGTTGTGAAGTGTATGTGTGTGATCTCAATGAAAGTGTTATGATCATGTTTAGAATGTAATTGTGTTATGATTGAATGCTATTTCTCAATTAACAATTATGAATGATGAGGCTATTTGTGAAAGGATATTCTCACATACATACACTCATGAAGAATGAATGAATGAAGTTTCTATGGTAATGTTAATCATGATGGGTTGATTGAAACGCTATTCTCAATTGTACTATAATGAATGATAATGACCTATTGTGAAAGGACTTTCTCACAATATGGTATTCTTAGTTGAAAGGTTATTCTCGTCTTTGAATCTATAAGTTATCTAATAAATGAATAATGGGTTTGAGATGGATACTAAACTGTGAATGAGGTGGGGTATCTAGTAGCAATCTCTTATCCCATAATAATGAACTAATGTAATGAATGTCAAGTACTCCGTGGGGAATAATGCTAAGCACCGAGTTGATATGGAAGCCCTCACGTGAGTTTGAGCGGGGTTTCTAGTAGCAATCTCTTGAGATTGATGCCTTCACGTTAGTTGAGGCGGAGTATCTAGTAGCAATCTCCCTATCCCATAACTATGTACCCACATAGGAGATTAGCTAGTGGATCTACCTAATCTAAAAAGTAATGGTCTTACCTTAGGCAAGTAGGAATCTCTTATCCGGTGAAGGTGACACCAGGATTCCATGAATTACTCACATGGTCTATGTCGGTTAAGGCTTACCCCCACAAAGAATGTTAATGAACTTTGGCTTCTCAAGAATGCACTACTTAGTATGGGTGGTAGTATGGGATGTCATCCATGCATTGCATAAGTAGGCTTTGAGAGAGGTTATGGTGTGTTCATTTATAATGTTAAATGAAATGAATGGGATCTTATGATGATATAATGAGAATGTTGGTTTAATGTCTAATGAATGAAGGTGCTCTAAATGAAGCTAACTAAGAATGTTAACTTATATGCTTCAATGAGATGATGCATGCTATACTTGGATTGTATTATGACTTATTGAATATGAATGTGTCATTTCTATGGTGGCTCCAAAGGAGTACTTAGTTTGAGTAGTAGTATTAGATGCTACTTATGCATTGCACAAGTTTGACTTAGGGTTGTCCTTGATGTAGGTCCTAATGTGTTGGTATAACTTATGAAATATTTTTGTCTCTTATGTATGAGTATTGGGTAAGGATGGAAAGGATGAATGGTAAGTTCACTTTTGGTTGCCTTGATGTGGTACTTGGTGTAGATGGTGGTATGGGACGCTATTCATGCATTGCACAAAGTATAGCTTGAGGGTTACCTGAGGTTAAAGCTTAATGTGAAGGAATGGTTTATATGTTGATTATGTTCTAATGTGATGAAATGACTTGTATGTTGCTATTGTTTGTATATTATGCCTCTTGTACTCATGTTCATGGAGGTTTTCTCAAATTGGAAAAAAACATGATTTCCAAAGAAAAATGTCCATTTTAAACATGGTTTTTGCATGGCTGTCATACTTAGTACTTTATGTTCTAACACATATTTCTCCATTTTTACCAAAGTGTAGGGTTGTGAAGATTTGGTGTTCTATACTTGAAGGATAGGTTTCTAAGGAGCTTGGAGATGAAGACTTGGTGAGTCCTCATAGCTTCGAAGACAAACCCCACTATGTTCTCTTTTTTTTCTTTCATTGTATGTTTAGAGTCTTTGTATGGGCTATGTCCCAAAGTTGTACTCAAAGTATTAAATGGTTTGAGACATAGTATAGAAAGTCTTCCGCTTGTTTTTATGAAAAAAGATTTCTATTGTAAAGAAAAGTTTTAATTCCGGCTTATTTTCCTATACTCTTATGTTCATGAATGCTATAAGGCTTGTATGAGACCCTTCGGGGTCGAGTACACCGTGTCACATCTAGGGACTAGCCTTGGGTTATGACAATGATGCATTTCCTGATGAATATGTATTGGTTGCTTCTTATGACCTCATTCCTTGGTTTGCAGAATTTACTAATTACTTGGCAAGTGATTTGGTGCCTTTGGATCTGTCATTTCACCAAAGGATAAAATTCATGTCTGATGTGAAGAAATTATTTTTGGGAAGAGCCTTACTTATTTTGTGTTTGCGCTGATGGGATTATTCATTGCTGTGTGCCCGAGGTTGAGATGATGAGTATACTAGAGTCATGTCATTCATTACCATTCGGTGGCCACCATAGTGGTATCCGCACTGCCCATAAAATTCTGTAGTGTGGGTATTACTGGCTTACCATCCACCAAGATGCTCATGATTTCACCAAGTCTTGTGATCATTGTCAACGAGAAGGAGGAATTTCAACGAAGCAAGAACTACCAATGAACCCAATATCAGTGATTGAGCTGTTTGATGTTTGGGGTCTTGACTTCATGGGTCCATTTTTGAGTTCGAATGGGATGAAGTATATTCTTGTAGCGGTTGACAATGTGTCTAAATGGGTGGAAGCAGTTGTGTTTTCAAACAATGAAGGAAAAAGTGTCACAGCGTTCTTGAAAAAGAATATCGTCTCCAAATTTGGTACACCAAGAGCAATTATCAGCGATGGAGGTTCTCACTTTTATAATAGGTTGTTCAAGGTGTTGCTTGAGAAGTATGGTTTTCATCATAGTGTAGCAACTCCTTATCATCCGCAATCTAGTGGGAAAGTTGAAGTGTCAAATTAAAAGATAAAGAAAATCCTTGTGAAGAGTGTGAATACCAACAGAACTGATTAGTCAAGAAGGCTTGATAATGCTCTATGAGAAGTCTTGTCATTTGCCTGTAGAGTCAGAGCACAAAGTGATGTGGGCACTCAAGAAGCTAAATTTGGATTGGGGCACCACATCAAGTCAAATAATGAATGAGATAAATGAGCTCGATGAGTTTCGTCTTAAAGCACATGAAAGTTCGGCCTTGTACAAGGAAAAAATGAAGAAGTACCATGATCAAGAGATCAAAAAATGAGAATTTTCTCTCGATGATTTGGTACTCTTGTTTATCTCAAGGTTGCACTTGTTCCTTGTCAAGCTCAAGTCCAAGTCGACCAGGACTTTCAAAGTAACTCAAGTATTTCCACATGGAGTGGTTGAACTCAAGAATAAGGAGGGAATGAGGTTCAAGATGAACGGTCAGCGGATAAAGATCTACTTGGGGCAATCTGAGAATGTCAATGAGGTGATAGAGAAGTGGGGTCTTGATGAAGTCTGAGTAATCAAGGTGTCTGTGTCGTGCCGCAATGTTAAATCAAGCGCTATTTGGGAGGTAACCGACGATGTAATATCTAGCCAATCTTAGGATTTTTTTGTTTAGTTTCACTTATTGTCTGTTTTCTTTTCTTAGTTAGAAGTATAGTTTTTCTTTTAGTGTTTAGAGATTGGCTAGAATAAGATAGAATAGGGTTCGTGTCCAAATAGGGTCTAGAAAATGTTAAAAGGAAGTTCTAATGTTTGCTACATGTGCAGGGAGGCAAAAAATAAGTGTTGATGCAGTCATCTACGATCCCCATTTATGGTCGATCTTTCAATCGACGAACCGTAGATGGAGGCCATCGATGGACCGTCGGCTAACTCACGGACCATTGACAGAATTTCCTAGATCCAACTTAGGGTTACAGTCGACCAGACCCGGACCCCTTCTTCTTTTAAAACTCTTCATTCTAAAACATTCCCCATTTCCCTCTTTCTTCCCAAATCATTACAACTCTCCAAATAACCACACATATACATTCCCACCCCCTATTTCACCAAATGACTCCTTTAATTACTCCATTTCCTTCCCCCTTAGAATCCCTCACTTAATCCCCCAGATTTTCTTCCTTTATCTTTTCCCTATCTTTCCTAAAATCTTTTTCTTCTCTATTCTCTCTCCCTCCTACAAGAAGAAAGGTCCAGGTTTGGTGTGAAGATTTATACATACACTGATCGACGGTCCGTCACTCAAGCTACGGGGTGTCATTTGCCTCTGTGGTTCCACACTTAGTCAGACTTCCTTGAATACACACCTACCCTACTCAATCTAAGATTCATCGACTGGATGACGACTTATGGTTGGGCGCCATCAACTGCCACTTCTACTACTTTAGCTTCTTCTCACTCAATCGCTCTAAACCTATTTCCTGCAAAAATCACATAAAATTACCATAATGGTTGCATGTTGCTAAGTGCATCATAAATGTCGGAGTACTGATCGACAACCTCGATCCAAAGACCGTGTATAAACCTACATATCGTCAATTGAGGACCGTCATTTGAAGTGACATCCCAATAGCCCCAGTTGAGAACCATGACATGGACTACGGTCCGTCGATTAATTGATGGACCGTTCTGCATGACCATGGTTCCAACTTCAGAAAGTTAAAATTAGGCTTCATGACCTATGGAGGGGACCAACGGTCCATCGTTCAATCGACGGCCTATAGGTACCCACCGAAGGTACAAAAAATAGCCACTGCCTCAACTTTTTTTTATATTTGTCTAAGTCTAAATCTTGTTCTAAAATTTTTCTTGGTTCTTTTTGAGTTCTTTGATTACTAACTAGTCTTCCACAGGTTAAATGACACCAAAACAAGCACCCGTCTACTCGAGGAGAGGCAAGGTCAAGTCTATTGCACTGTCCCGTTGACTGCTCAATGAGACTAGTGGGAATGAATATGTCTCGGAGACCACCATAGGCTACCCCACTACCCCTATTACCACGAGGTACAGGTCTAGGCAGGTCATCTCATTAGTTAGTGAGGTTGAGATCACTGCCCCCAGTCTGAAAAGAGGGCTAGCCTGCAGGAGAGTTGCAGTCTGGCTTCAAGTCGCAATTCGGCTCAAGTTCCAGTGTCACACCAGCTTCAACCTTTGATACCACTAGCACGGTTGAAGCTCATGACCCCCTGGTATTAGAGTTAAGCTGGTACACATATCTATCGAGCTAAACAGGTGGTGCATAACAGGGCAGTTTCAGATCTACTTTGACGGGAAGGCTCTCAATGAACACCGAAAGGTTGCCTATCCTATTACTAAGGAGTGTCGCATGTTGACTGGGAGCCTCCACATTGTGCCCACTATTTATGAACTTTTCAAGCAGCATCGGTGTGATTGGATGGCAGAAAACCCGGGCAGATACAACGAAGAGATGGTGAGGGAATTATATGCTTCCTATGCGGCTATGGTGACTAATATTTTACCACCACAAGCCAAGGTTTTAACTCAGTCGCCTCTACTATCTACTATGGTGATGGGTCTATCTGTGGATATTTGAGAGTCCACCATTTGCCATTTTTTGTACAACCCATCACATGCTAAACCTATTAATACAGTAGAGTACAATTATTGCATGTGGATAGTACATGGCCGATCTTTACGAGACTTCGATTAGAGGGAGTCGCTAATGCATTGGATGACTCGACATTTTGCTGATGAGGGAGAAGGCACCGAGGGGGTGCAAAATATGCAGTTGCCTATCCAAAAGTCAACTTAGAGTTTTGGGGCCAAATGTTGGTGGTTCATCATCCAACATAGGTTGTCACCCACACAAGTGGACAATGTTGTTACTTGGGACCGCGGTGATGCTTGTTGCACTACTGGCAGAGCTTGAGATTGACTTTGCCAGGATTATTATTGTAAAGATTCATGATAGGGCTTTCCGGTGGACCACCACCTTGCCCTATCAGTGCTTGATCTTTTTCCTGTGCAGAGAGGATATTGTGCCAATATGGCACTATGATAGGTTGGTCGAGGAGACCAAAATAGTTGATGTTGGGCAGATCTAGGATGATACAAACCCAGATGCTCCGCATAAGAGTACACCAATTTCAATACCTCCATTAGGTGCCGATCTTATTAAAGATGTTGTGCATGTTGAGGTAGATCAAGCTTCTGATGCTACTATGCCCGCCACTACGATCGAGGAACGGGCTCCCCCTTCCACCTCAACTAGTCAAGTTGTGAGCTCTTTCGAGCTGCTACCCCTACGGGGTCCATTTTGATACTTGTGGTCTGAGTCCAGAAATTCAAGACTCAGATGGCCACACTGTTGCAACATAAAAGATCATGAATGCAGAGGTTTATGGAAGAATTAGAGGCCCGCATGGAGAGGATAATGGATGCGAAGATCCAGGTGGTCCACATTCTAGACGGAATTGTCTAGGCTCTGATCTGAGGTTGATGCTCTTCTTGCTACTGCTGAGGCTTTCCCCGATCCCACACCTAAGGTAGAGGCAGATGATGTGGTGCTGAGCGCATCATTTGGTGATGAGATACCAAACCTGAATGTAGTTAGGAAGCACACTCACTCTTCTGACCATACTATTGATGCTGATGAGGCCCGATGGGAAAGAAAGAGAGAGAAATAGCAGTTGGAGGCAGCCTAAAGACAGTCTCTTTGCAAGGAGGAGCTATGACAACGGAGAGCCTGTGAGATAGATGTTGGTCCATCTGGTTCAAGGGGCACTACTGATGGTTCTCCTACTACTATTGAGGGCGTTAATGAGGGCATCACTCGTGATGATCCAGCGAGTTCTGAGAAATCGAACGCACCCGCTTCTTGATGGTCTTCGGCACTTACGCGCCACAGGTTTGCTTCACTCTTTGTTTTCCATTTTGTGCATTAAGGGAAATTGCACCATATTTTTGTGGGGGTGGAGTAAATGGATTGTAAATGGTAGGATGAACTCTAAGTAACCCAACTCATAACCCTCCCATGGGGTTTTCTTGCCTGTGTTCTTTTTCCCCAAGGGACTGTTTACATTTCTATTGAACCGGCAGGTTTAGGATTGTATATGTGTAGAAGTAGACTAAAAGAATGAAATCATGATGAAAATTGATACCTTTCTAAAACTTTGAAAATTATGCTATATTTGTAGGCTTAATAAGTTGAACGTGTTGGATCTTCATATAACATGATAGGAACCGATATGATACAATGACTTAAGCTATAACTTGAACTAGATACTTCAATGATTCAATAATGGAACGATGTGTCATGTGTGATTTTGCATATTCATATAGTAAGTGCCAATCTATAACTTGCCTCATTGGTCCTGCTGAGATAATCTAGGCTAGAAACTGGGAAATGATCATAAGTTGTTGTTGTTGATAATAAGTTCACTTAAGCCTAAAAGAAACCAACCAAAAGAAATAAATGCCCCCTTCGATCCAAATGTTTGAGCCTTATGAATACCACTTATTTCAATACACCTAACTCACCTTCCCTAAAATATGTTTTGGCTCTGGTCCCTCCTTGTACATTGTGTACCTTAACTTAGGTCAAAAGCCTAAGTTGAGGGTGTCTAATTCAGTAGTTTCCTTAATCTTGACCTTGGTTCTACTTAGGACATCGTGCACCTCAACTCATGCAAAATATATAAGTTGAGGGTGGCTATGAAGAAGGGAACTAAAATAAAAGGGTATGAAAAGAGTTGTTTATAGAAGAAGGAAAAGATGAAAAGATAAGTAAAGGGTGTGACTAAATCCAAAATAAACAAAAGAGTGATAATGCTGAATAAGAAAAAAAGAAAAAGAAGAAGAATGAAAAGGTTAAAGTCACATTTGTGCTGAAGTAAGTCAAGGAAAAGAGCAGAAAAACAAAATGATGTCAAAATTGGTTAGGGAAAGAGGTAAATGGCCAACGTAATGTCAAGGAGGGCAGAAAAATCACTAAAATACCCAAATGTACCACACCTCACCCTGAGCCTACATTACAAGCTAAGAAAGCCCTATAGTGATCCTGGTTAACTAGTCAGGAAAGTCAATGAAATGAAAATAAGGGCAAGCCTATGGTATTGAGCACTAACTATAGTTGAATTCACTTCTGATTGTGAGCGTTTACTAAATCCTTAAGCTAAACATATCAAATTTTGTGAGATAAAAAGGATTTCTTTGTGGTAAGGGCACTAGTTACATTGTTGGAAAGTTTGTATTTTGGTGATTGTTGAATGTGTGTGTGGTAATATCTGTTGGTCTTTCTATGTCATGTTTTGATATGCATGAGTTAGCTTATGGAGTCTAAATGAGAAGATTTGCACTAAGTCAAAGAGTTTATAGAGAAAGCTTGATGATTACTTGAGTTTGTGTATTTGCTTGTACAAGAGTGTCATTTAGAGTTTACGTGTGTCTCTTAAGGACAAACAATGATTTTAAGTTGAGGGTGTTGATATACCATGAGTTTATGGTGTTTTTAAGGCATTATACTTGAAGTTTGTGTGAGTTTTGGGAATTTTGTTATTAGATATGATGGTGTTTTGATGTGATTTTTGCAAGAAATAGGTTTGGAGCGGTTGAGTGAGAAAAGAGTTGAAGTAGCAGAAGTGGCAGTTGATGGAGCCCAACCATGGGCCATCATCCAGTCAACAAGCTGTAGATTGAGTGGCATAGGAGTCTGTTCAAGGAAGTCTGACTAAGTGTGGAACCACGGAGCCAAATGATGCCCCTTAGCTTAAGTGACAGACTGTCGATCACTATCCGTCGTTTGATTCAGAGAGTTGAAGTTCCACTACTTGAACCACAGAGAAACATGACGGACCATGAATGAACATGTAGTCCGTAGGTGCGGACCATCGATTGAAGACCAAAAATTTTATGCCAACTATTGAACCATAAAGAAGAACCACAGACCAGTGGCTAATCCACGGTCTGTAAGTGGCTGTCGTCAATTGAAATCGTCCAAACTGCATTTTCCCTTTTTTTATTCTTCTACTTGATTTAGGATTTCTTTTCTATAAATATAAGTTGTATGTTTCGTTTTTTGGTTGTTACACACTTTGGGATATTTTGTTTTGGCTTTGAGGATTACTTTGCAAACATCTTTGGCAATTAATTCTTGCAGCTTTGTTTATGATATTTAGTTTTGATTTTCAATTGAAAATTTCGGTATTTAACTATTATAATTGTAAGTTTATGATTTCTTTTGTTAACCCTAACATGAATTGTGGACTTTCAAGCATGAGTAGCTAAATCCACAACTAGAGTTGTGAGAACCATGAGCAATTAACAATGTATGTCTAATAACTAAATAATTCTAGAATAGTGTTTATGCATGTATTGACAATTCTTTTGTTTTGAATGCTTTTTAACGATGTCCAATGTTAGATCTCGCCTCGTTCCTACTTGTCAGACCAATGAAGAAATGAATGAGAAAATGATTTAACAACACATATTTAGATGTGTTTAGCCGCCATCTAATAGGTGGCCTTAATATTGTGAAGGTTAATCTGGGGTTAAGGGTAAGGGTTAGTAAAGCCTACACCTGTAAACGGATCAAGTTGCATGGTGAAATTCTCTATTTGGAGGACCAATCACTTAGGGATACCTAACTTATCAACCTTGCATGTCAACACTAGGATAGAATTACTGTTGTTAAGAATACTGCGTTAAGAGCTCGTGGGGAACACTTATGCCCTAGTTTTCTTCTCATATTGATATCTCAAACTGTGAATCATGTTTACTGGTTACTGAGTGATACAAATCAGCAAAGTGTTATTTTGTTTACAAATCCCCCACAATTGTTACCTTTCTTGGAAATAATCTAACTAAACGTAGATAATTTTAAGTTAGCCTAAGTTTAAACCATATTTCTAGTGGGATCGACCCTAACCTCAAAGTTAGGTTCTTTATTTGACAATGATCGCTTATACTTCTTTCGGGAGTGTAATTTGGGCGTATCTCTGGGTTAATTGGATGTTCCCAATCTGATCTATTGAAGGTAGGAGTATATTGAACAATGTGTTATTCAATGATGAAATTTTTAAATGTTATGGAAGGAAGTGGATATCCCCTAGATGTGTACTTAAAGTAGACAGAAGGAAAGTATATGACTCATTAGAGTGGATGTTCTTAAGTTGATGATAGATATAAGGTTTCCAACTATGTTCATTTTATGGTGTAACACCCCGCTATTTGAAAGAAATATAATTAGAAAGAAACTATTATTTTGGAAATAATTAAATTTGGAAATTTTGGCAAGTTATGCTAAGTATGAGTTTTGAGTCAACTTCATATGACCATAACTCTCAGTACATGATGAGTTAGGTGAGCTACAAGATATAAATGAAATATCTTTGAATTATCTTTCCAACGCCACTGAGTTTGTTAATTTTCGATTTTGTATGAGGGAGATGTGCCTATTTGAAGTTTGGTTGTCTAAATAAGGAAAGTCACCCAGATTTTAGAAGGGTATTTTTTGGTCTTTTCATTAGCCAATTTGCTTAATTCATTTTTAGTAATTAAATTGGGGTCTAAACCAATTTAGTTCATTTTACGCTTTACAAAATTATGCAAGGGTTTTGAGAGAAGAGAAAAGAGGAGAAAGAGCCAAAGTTCGTCGCGTTCTTGAGTTTCGCTTGCGGATTTCACCAAGGGTTAATCCCTAAGAGGTATGTGAGATCACATAGCATTGGGTTCGTTCACCCACGCACCAATCATGTTTAATTCAACGTATTTACATTCTTAAAAGTAGAGTAATTGAGTTCTTGATGGATTTTGTTGAAGTTTCTATTGGGATCTTGATTGTTGAATTTTAGAGGAGTTCTTGAGATGATTTGATGAGATTTAAGGTTGTTTTATAGTAGATTCTTTTAAAATTTTGTTAGGTATTCGAATCTAAGTGTTTGGGGAAGAAATCAATTGAATCTAGATGGTTTAGGGTCGTAAACGAACAAGAAAATTTAGGGATTTTCAAGGCAGGGGCAGGCGCACCGCACCACTCAGTGCGCCAGCAAGTTAAGTCTGTAGTTGGGGCTCTGGGGCATTGCGCCACTCAGTGTGCTGCAATCCAGGTTCTATAGTATGAGGTCTGGCTCCCTACGCCACTAAGTACGCCAGGGTCGCTAGGTCTTCTACCCTTTCCCACATCTTCCATTTGAGTTCCCTCAAATTGTACCTATGTTTTCTAGTTGTTTCCTACAATTTAAGTTACGCTGAAACATCGATATATCATCTATAACATGAGATCATAAACCTTTAATCCATAATTCAAATTCAACGTAGAGCTAAGAGTCAAGTCAAGAGAGTTCTTAGAATTATTCAAAAGTCTTTTGCAATCGTCTTAAACTTGATTTAAAGACTTAAGACTTGAGTTTGAGAAAGAGTAGAACCAATTTCATTTCTTCAAAATGATATATCAATTTGTTGGATAAAACATATTCTAAAGCACCTTGTCGGTTGCAGCCTAAAACAACTTAAGCAAAAAAGCTCTTTTTTGTACCAAGTTGTATATCTCCGTCATAGTTACTTTATGATGAACCAAATTATTCATAGAAAATTCATTATCAGGCCCCGTGCCTATGACTTAAGTGTGGCGAACACACAAAAATTATTACTATTCCCAAGAGAACCCTTGGTCAAGCTTACTACTGAACGGAAGACTAAACATTTATGAAAAAGCTTTAAAAGTCATAAACATTCACAAATTTGAACATGCTTTATAAAAAGTCTGAAAAATAAGTATGAATTATAATAATAATAATAATAATAATAATAATAATAATAATAATAATGTTTAAAACATCCGAAGATCAAGACTTAACAGACTCGTTCACTTGTCGATGAAGCCTCTACTAAACTAAGATAGGTCCGGGACAAGACCAATGGCTACCTGAATAATAAACTAGAATGTCTACTAATTAATGAAATAAATAACTGAATTGGAGTGCTCTAAATGCAAGGAGATCTCATCAAAATCAAATGTAGAGTATCTTAACAAAGTGTCTGTTGTTGACCCTGAGTACCTGTATCTACATCATTAAGAGATGGAACGCCGAATGTCATCATTACATGTAATGATTGGCATGTAAAATAGATGAATACAACAGTGGTTATACTAAACATACATAACTGAAGAACAACTCAGAGAATGATTGAAAATTTTATAACCTAGTAAAGCATGCAAATTTATTGAAAACAATAATGTTTTACAACATAGATATATGCAATAATATCAAATGCTTAAATAGTATACTTCACTTTTCTTAGGGAGTTTCTCTAACCGACAACCATCACTATGAACTTCATAATGATATAACGTCTTGCCCACATTACCATATCCATCATATACATTGACAGGGTAAAGGATGAACTGGACTAATGGATCTAATATCTAGGCCCTTACCAGGAGCTTTATGAGGAGTCGCCCGAATAAATGGCACGATCCTATCCTACAATGGTTGTGTAGTTATGGGGTTTGAGTTCTCTAAACACTTATCTAACTCAGTATTGAATACAACTCTCAAATCAATGCAATGATGCTCAATAACTGTATAAGGTTCCATGTTAGAAAAAAGTGTCCCACTTTAGGAAACACTAATAATCTCTATCTTGAATTACTACTCAAAATACTTCGTTATGAATATACTAAACTTACTTTAGAAACTGACTGGAAACCTTTCTCTAAAACTGATTATGCTCACTTCAAAACTGGCCATATTTTTCTTTATGAAAATAATGAACTTGGAGCATTTCAACTTGCCTTACAACTCTTTTTGAATTATGGCTCAAATACTTGAAGTTTACTTTGAATGTGAAAGCAATGCATAATGAATGATATGCCAAGCCCTCTAAAAATTCTTAATTAAATAGGTCGCATGTGATATAATAAGCTTGAACAACAATCGAGGATCATAAATATGTAGAGAACTGAAAACTCTACAATGAAATGAAGAATTTACACTAAAAATGTATGGCGAATTTCAAATAGGGCTAACTTTGGAGTAAAAACCCTAATCTTAGTCTTTTTAACTAAAAACTAGATGTAGGGCATAAAGAAGAACTCATTCACTCACTATGAAAGCCTTACATACCATAGAGAATAAGAGTTCTTCAATAAAGCTTGATACCCTAGATTGTTCTTTTTTTTATTTTTTCACTACGTTTGGGGAGAAAGATATGAGAGTATTCTAAGGTAATACTACGATATACTTCCTAATTAGGTACTATAAAGTCAGGGTTTTGTCTTAGGAAGAATGATAAAACACTAAAATATCCTCAATTAAAAACTCATGTAATCCTTTCAGGAGGCCTAACTATGGTCCACAGTTAGATCTATAACTCATGGATTCCATCCGTGGAATCTAGACTAAAATCAAGGTCTCGAAAGTTCATTCCATGAGACAAATTATGGATGTTTTTTTATTTACGGATTGTGGTTGAATACATAAAAATCAAACAAAAAAATAAGTTTCAGGACTTTATTCTACGAGCTGAAATTATGGCCCATAGTTGGATTTACGACCCATAGTTTTGTCCGTAAGAATAAGCCCAAAAAATGGCTTCAGAAGTTTGATTCTGTGATATTCATTACATCTTTACTTCACTGTACAACCCATAAATGGGGCTCATAGTTGGTAGATTATGATAACTCTACGGGAAGTGTCCAAGGTAAAATGTCATAGCTCTTTCAATCTGAACTCCAATTGATACAAACTCGGTGCCATTGGAAAGAAGATCATAGAAGTTTTATGTTAAAGGCCATGGGATACTAACTCTTAATATTCAGAGATATATGGTCGTTTGAAGGTTATCCTTTCATGAACTCTTGCGAAAAACTTAGCAAGTAGGAAGATTTTCATCTCAACTTATGCTAGAGGTCCCTTATGACCCTAAACAACTTCTGATTCACTTTATACACTTGGTAAATGACCTTAAAATAAAATATCAAGTAGCATATCACCCGATTCAAGATTATATACTTATGGCGAATGATTCAGATTCTAAGAGTAGAGATGCGAGGTGTTACATTAATAATGCATTCAAGCAGCTATTTTAACCTTAAAGATATTTAATCTTTGATGTTGAACTTTAATGCATTCAATGATTTTGTATTGTGAATAATGATATGAATATCAATGATAGAATCTTCAAATGAGCATCACAATAGAAGCATTTTTGTCGGTTCAATGTTAGGGTGTAATGACCCATCTTGGTCATTATGAGTAGGCCAATGGTGAAAAAATTTAGGACCAAAAACATTTCAAGTACTTACTTTAAATATTAGGCTAGTCCAGCCTCATACAAAATTTAGGCTAGGTGAGGTCTAGGGCCATCCAATAATAGGTAGGGTAATATTGATGTTTGATGAACATATTCTTGTAGTCAAAGCATTAAGGAATCCTTGGGCCTTTGCGAATTCAATTAGGTTAAGTATAACTCTGGAATTGATCTTGGCATGGAAGGTATGTGTCGGGACATAATGGGAAGATTTTGTGTTGTAAAAAGGGCCTTTTTCTGAAGTATTAATTTCTGAAGTTTTGTCGAGGCATTTATAGCAGAGTGTATTCTGCTATAGTCATGCTCAGACCTCTATAACAGGGTTAATTACTACTGCAACAATGTCGCTATAGCAGGCTAGGTTGTTATAGCGAGGGGAAATGGGATTTATGTAGTAATAGCCTCAAAACCCTTATTTTATGCACTTTGTGCTCTTATACTTGGGAGGGGAAATTTTGAGATGTTTGCACTTGATTTTCCATATAACTCATTAGTAAAGGTAAGACTATTACTCCCCAACCTTATACTTTGATTATTGAGCCTTGGAGTCTATGTTATTACTATTTGGGGAGGGTTCTAACATGATTTAATGGTAGGAAGAGCCCCGCGTCAGATAGAATAACGATGAATTGGCCTAGGGTTAAGATTTGGTTGTAATCCAAGAATTATTAGGCCATTTTTTATTGAATATTGTGTTGTATTATTATTTTAGATCAAGAACAAACTAAAGTTTCACAAAGGGTTCAAGGCTCATGATCAAACTTCTGCAGCAATTTCTTGGCACCCAGGTAGGCTATGTTTTCTTATTTGTGTAGTAAAACCTATTTTCTACTCCATGGTATTTTGTATATTGACGATATATTTAATGCCTAGGCCTTCTGGATGGTTAAGGTTGTTTTTATTGGTGTAAAGGCGGGAACAGATAATGACTGGGGATGGTTCTAAAATTCTTAATTTATAACCTTGAGTTTGCTTGTTGGGGTAATTAGGTGTTAATGGTAAGGTTAAGTGTTATCAAAATACTGGGTTATAGCCATTTCTAGGGCTTGTGGTAATCAAAGAGAACAAATATGTGCTCATAAAATGGGTCTAGTGTTGAGATATTGGTATATGCATATAGGTGTATATATGCATGTATGTGTTTATATTGATTGTTCTATGTGAAATGTTGTTCAATGCATGTATCACATCCATAGTATACCCTAGGCATAATATGACATATAGAACCCCAAAAGGCCTTACACAAACCACTTAGCATACATTATACAAGATTATAAAAATAAAGATTTTAAAATAAAGTCTTATATCATAAAGAGTTTGACAAAGCGAAAGTCTAACATAGTCTCAACTAGCCATCTAAAATAAAGAAAGTAATTAAAGTTTCTCGGTCTTTGGAACATGAGGAATCACCAATCCTTGAATGTCAAAAGATCAACTAGCCATGAGTGTGAGAGGTAGGAGCGTCAGACCCTACATTAGTGAAACAATGTAGGCACAAGTATGCATTAGTACATGAAATGTACTAAGTATGATAACAATGTATAAAAGTTATGAAATCATTTTAAAAAGGATTTTACATGACATGCAATGACCAAGCTAAATCATAAGATAAAAGGGTTAGGAAACATAAGTCATAGCCATGGTCAATGCAAGCTTAACATCTTTGAAACACTTATGAGATACTTTAGAAGTACCCTTAGTTCATTATTGTGTAAAGTTTACCATGTAACTGACATGGACCATGTGAGCTATAACATCGAATCCAGTGTTTATCCCACACCAAAAATAGATGTCCTTAATTTCCAAAGTAAGAACCATGAGTCTGAGCTAAAGTGGATCCACTAGATAATGTTTATCTGAGATAATCATCTTGTGGTGGCACATAGTTTATGGGTCATGGGTAATCACCGCTATTCCACTTAGTTCTAAGCAAAATCCCATGGAATAGTCATTTGTCATAGTCGTATTATCATCAATGGAAAGGCCCAATTAAGTAACCAATCTGAGCTAGAGTTCATTTTCAATAGCTCCTAAACTTAATTCAACTTAGGTGAGAAAACCTTTCAACCTTATGAATACTTCATATGAGAAATCCTTTCACAATCATGTTCTTAGTAGTGTATAAGAAAACCTTTCACAATAACATTGATACTTTACTATCAAAGCATACTCAAATCATTTACATCAAGTTCATAAAAGCATCCATATCTTCATAAATTCATCTTTCATAGTTTATAAGCTTCATAATGTGTTCATAGTCTAAAAATCATGGATCATGCATGGTTTACTTAAAATTATGTAATTACATCAATTCATGGTTAAAAAGATAGAAAATAATCAATCGAATCGTCATTGAAAAGAATCCATGAAAATTGGATAACACTCTAACTTTGATTTGAGAATCTAACTTGTAAAATTGGAAGATTTTAGGAACCCTATGGAGGAAAGGACTTCATAGGTGAATGCTAACATACCTTAGTGATTAGTGCCCAAAAGGTATGGTGAATTGAGAATCTTGAAGTGAAACCCTAGCTTCTTCTTCCTTAGCTTTAAAGAGGATTTTGGAGAGGAACTTGGAGGGAAATTTAGGAATTACATGAATGATTTAGAATCAGTAGTTTTAGGACTTAAATTAGGTATGTATGTATTGAAATAGGGGTTAAAATGACACAACTTAGGTACCAAACACCTATGACAAAGACCAAAATGATCCTAACTTAAAAATTGCCAAAAGTGACATATATGGGAGGATACACAGACCGTTTAGGGCTCCATGGTCCATGAAGACAACCCTCCATTGGGACCTTTTCAAGGCTTCCTTTAATGGCCAGCCCACTACTTCCAAATGGCTAGTGGTGTCCTAAATGGACCTTTTAGGGTCTCATAAAGAGTCCTTAGCTTCTTTTAGGCTTGTGGAATTGCTCGTTAGGTCACTTTAATCCTTCTAAACTCTGAGGTGTTACAAAATGTCCAAGAAACAAAGGGGGATTATGAAATGGCTTAATATGATAATCTCATGCAGTGAACCTATTTTATTTACTTGTGGTTTTAAATGTGGTTGGTAATTATGATTGTGTATGTTATTTTTTATTGCTGGTTGGCTCGAGTACTATACCAGGTGCAAGATATACCCACGGTATGCTCAGATACCACACATGATATATACTAATAGTTGGCTCGAGTACCACACTTGATACTTAGATATCCATATCAGTACACTATTTATAGATTGCGCGAGTACCATATCGGTTCATTAATTTAGGATGGCTCGGTTGCCATATTGGTACACTTACTATAGACTTCTCAAGTAACGCGCCATTACACTAACAAATTGAGTATAAGTTCCATGACAGGACTAGGTATGTGCATTTGTGATCATGTGGGACATATTCTATGCATTGGTTGATTCTAAGAATCGGTTAATTTCGTGATATTATGATTGGAGTCTATGTATTCGTGATCGTTGTTACATTTGATTTTGCATGTATTTATAGTATTTGTGGTGCATTTGAATCCAAGGTGAGGAGTGGGAGTGCGGACTATGTTATACCTATGATTATAATTGTTTTAACTATTGGGTTATATTTATGGGTACTCAATGCTTTAGTTGTCTAAATTGTGTTTCTATTTGTCATGATGTTACTAGTTTATTGAAATGATGGTTATCTAGTATGCTTAGAACTTATTAGGTAACGAGAATGTGAGTCAAGATGGATGAGTTTGTCTAAGGTACTAGTGCGATGTACTATTCTAAAAGGTCCAGGGAGTGGGCATGAGAAATTGAGAAGGACTAGTAAGTTGGTTTTTAGGGCTAGTGATGGCCTGGTCTTCATGAATATTAATGCAATAGAAGGTTTAGGCTTTGATCTGGCATTATGATGGTCTTGTATTTATGAATATTAGTGTGATAGAAGGGTTAGACTATGATCTGGCATTATGATGGTCTTGTATTTATGGATATTAATGTGATAGAAGGGTTAGTATATGACATGATATGAGAGTGACATCAAAAGTATGCTTGGGAAGCCTTAGAGTGGAAAAGGGGTCAAATGTATTAATAGTAGAGTTGGCAGCGAAATAAAGTAGGTGGTTGGGATCAAAGTGTACTAGTATATGGACATTATACAAGGGAAGGTAAAAGCAGGTGGATGGATATTACATGTTCCCTTTTGAAAGTCTACTTTATATTATATGGTAGGTTTAGGTCAACCGATGATGTCTATCGGTATGTGGTTTTTGTACTGATACTACTGTTGCTATGTAACTTGGCATAGTCTAGTTGTAGGTATTCAATGATGTTTCATATGTAAAGGCGATAATGACCTCCAATAGCTTCTACTCCTCCTTCTTTATGGTGGGAGTTATGTCTAATTTATTTTGATAAATGTACTTTTTAGCAACTCTTGTACATGTTAAGACTAGTTCCTTGGTGGTGTTAGTATATTTCCTTGTAAAAAAAATTTGGAGGTTTAAATCAATTTATTATAATTTCATAACCATTTAGGGTGTTAGTTTATGGCTTATTTATGTTTTCAACATGTTATAACATGTTTGAGGGTTGAGGGCTTTCCTATCTAGGTGATAGAGTAGGTGTCTGCACAACCCGATGGGTTAGGTCGGTATAAATTAATATTAGAGCCTAGGTTACTGGTCTTCTAATTTAAGATAAATGTCAAATTAAGTCCTGAGAGTTGGTGTGTTGATGTTTACATTTAAACTTTAGGGCTCTATGAAGAATTTTAAGAATTTGTCTCAGTTCTTCACTCTTTTCGTATGGTTTGTCACTTGTGGTATGGGCTGAGTCCAATTGGTATTTGTAGATTCTTATTGATATCTTAATGGAGTAGTCTAGATGTTGTGGTCATGGTTGGAGGTACACAAGCAAAGGAAGATTGGAATTGGGAAGATTCCAATTGATATATGGCCTTTTAAGTCATGTGAATGCATGGATGGTTAGTTAGTGGTCATCCATGATGCAAATAAAGTCTTTAACTTGATTTATTGGTGATGAATACTTAATGGTTGTTATAGTGTGCATTGCAATATTTAAATAATTATTTATGTGGGGATGATACTTTCCTATGAGTGAATTATACTTGCCTGAATGACTAAAGTTGTTATGTGATTATTGAACATGTTTTGTGTAATTTTGTTCTAAAATTATATGGCCATGAGGCAAAGTTTGCATTATACATGTTTGTGAATGATCTTGAGATGAAATTAAAACTACATGGGCTTACCATGGGTAAAGATGGTAAGGGAAAACGCATTGATGGTGAATGAAGGGAAACTTTGATTGTGGGATAGTCTGTAATGGTTGAGAACCATGAAAAGGGCTACTCTTGTATGATAGCAGGTATGTGATAATATGAATTGTGTTCCGATGTTGTTTGAAATTTGCTATGTGATAATGTGATGTTGAGTCTTGTCTTTGCTTTTTTGGTTTGGTCCTGGTATTATGTCAAAGGACATAGTGTCGTTTCATGTGTTATGATTGAAAACCAGGTAAGGGAATGACAGAATTTTGTAGAAAAAGGGTAAATTTTCTAGGATGTTATTATTTGTGGCCACTGTAGCAGTGTGCTAGCCTCTATAGTGGGATGGGCAGGGTAAAATCCCTATAACGTTTTCCCTATTTTACCTTTAATTTCTAAGTTGTTTAAATCATTAGTTGACTTGTGAGATATTGCAGGAAAATATAAAGATTGGCATCCATATGTCATAAAAGGAAAGGGTGGGTATGGTAACCTGGGATGTAAAGGTTATTGGTTTGGTATGTGTGATGTTTCATGGTTAAGGAAACTAATATGTATTAAAACATCAGACCGTAATTGACTTAGTAGTGAGTAACTACTTACGTTGTAGTGATGATGTGTGGTTACTAAGAAATCGTGAGATTGGTGGGACCAAGTTTTTGGGTATTGGTGAAATCATGATTATCCATTATGGGAATAGTCACTCATGCAGTATTTGAAAACATGACCCGTAGTTGGCTATGTAGTGTTGGACATTACTCTTAGTCTTATTTTATGCAAGTGATAATTGGCTAATAGTATCTCTTGGAAAGAGCATAGCGAAGGATTTCAAATAAGCTGGATTGTTCATGATCGATGATCCTTAGTAGTAAGGTCAGTTGGGGGAATGGGATTAGTAAATGATTTCTTGATCAATCATATCCCTCTTGTTGGTCATGATAATACATTGTGATTAACCATCGTTGATTGGTAATGATGTTCTCGTTATAACTTTGGTTAGGGTTTAGGTGCCGGGTAAAGTTCTCCCTACGATGAGAGTTGGCAAAAATCTCAGGCTACGATGGGTTCCAATGAAATTTCTATCTTGTGTGGTTAAGTGATATTTGGTGTCTTGAGGTGTAGCGTTGGAGGAAACTAAGGTGGTATAGTGATATGTGAGGGACTTAGTATCCCATATAAACTTTTGGTAGTGGATAACCACTATCTTCGTGGTGGGTCTTCCTAAGACTTTTGGGAAGTATAATTCGATTTAGACCATGGAAATAGTGAGTTATTAGCAAGTGGGACTTGGTAGGGCTAGCAAGGAACTACAATATGAGAAAGAGGTAGTTTCTATGCTTGATCGGGATGTCCAAAAGTTGAGGATTAAGGTGATCGTATTATTGAAGGTTCGATGGAAGTATCACTCGGTTAAAGAACCCACCTGGGAAGAATGAGAGGGGGATGTAAGAAAAGACCCTCACTTGTTCGAGAATTCAGGTACCACCTTCTTCTTGACTTCACACAGTTTTTCTTGTTTGATTTATCATAGATGAGCAATGCGTAAATTAATATCTATTGTAAAGACCCATCCCGGTCATTTTGAGTAGGCCAATGGTGAAAGAATTTAGGTCAAAAAAACTTTTTGGGTAGTGACTTAAAAGTTTTAGGCTATGCCAGCCTCAGATGGAATCTTAGCTAGGTGAGTTCCAGGGCCATCCATGAATGGGGGAGGGGGTGTGTGTAATAATGAGGTTTGGTTGAGATATTCTTGTATCCAAGCCATTCAGGAGTCCATAGGGCTGTTTGAAATATAATTCATGTAAGTAGAACTCCCGAAATTGATTTTAGCATGGAAGGTATGTGTCGGGACGTTAAGGAAAGAGGTTGTGCTATAAAAATAGCCTTTTTCTAGAGTTTTAGTTTCTAAAGTTTGGTCAAGGCTACTATAGCGGGAGGCATTTCACTATAGTAGTTCTCAGACCACTATAGTGGGTTTAATTTCCACTATAGCGTGACTCTATAGCAGGTTGGACTGTTATAGTGGGGTGAAATGAGATTTATGTACAAACAACCCCGAACCTCCTTTTTGCATTTTGTTTTCATAGACTTGAGAGGGGAAATTTTGGGATGTTTGCACTCTATTTTCCATGGAGTATGTCAGTAAAGGTAAGCTTATTACTCCTCAACCTTGTATATTAATTCTTAAGCCTTAAAATCTAAGTTATTACACTTGGGGAGAATTTAAAATGATTTAATGGTGGGAAAAGCCTTTGGTTGGATAGAATGATCATGAATTTTCCTAGGTTTAGAATTTGGTTGTAATCCAAGAACTATTAGGCCATGGTTTGATTGAATGTTGTGTTGTATTGATATTTTAGACCAAGAACAAGCTAAAGCTTCACAAAGGGTTCAAGTTTCGCGATCAGACTTCTGCAGCAATTGCTTGGTGCCTAGATAGGCTAGGTTTTCTTATTTGAGTAGTTAGACTTATTTTTTCTACTCCATGGTATTCTCTAAATTGGAGGGAGGTTTAATTCCTAGGCATTCAGACTGAAAGTTTTGATGGTTAAGGTTGTTGTTTATTTTTGCTAAGGGAGGAAAAGATAATGAGTAAGGGTGGTTCTCTAGTTCTGGATTGATAACATTGAGTTTCCTTGTTGTGGTGATTTGGTGTTAATGGTAAGTTTAAGTGTTATGAAATTTCCGGGGTTATAAACATCTTTAGGACTTATGGTAATCAACAGGAACAAATGTGTGCTCATAAAGGGGTCTAGTATTAAGGGTGCACATATAATAAAGAGTAAACTCTTTCACTACACAGAAGTTACTATCACAATCATGAAGAACCAATATATAATGATTCAAGTAGTAGTTAGTTCTTGACCGTCTCTGCAAAAGAGAAAGAAACTCAGAATCAGAATAAATACAGGTCTACCCTCTTAATTGACAATTTTCTTAGGTGCAATGACACCATGTATTGTGCAATCAACAAAATCATGGCATCTTACCGGGTTACTATGTAACATATTGTTGGGTTCGAAAGAATCAGGACGTCATGTGAAACTTATAATTCCAGGTCATATGACGATAAATTAGACGAGAGATAATGATATATTAAGGGGTCATTTGGTTGGGAACTAGTTATCCCAGGATTAACTATCCTAGGATTAGTTATCATGGGAAAACTTATCCCACCATGTATATGGGATAACTTATCTTATCACTATACTATAAATGGTGGGATAAGTTATTCCAAACATGTCAACCAAACAAGACATCTAAATTTTACCCCAGGACTATTTGTTCTTATCCCTCATACCAAACGAGCCCTAAAAATATAATATTATTATATATATGGTTTGACCAATTGGCCTACATATAATAAAACTATTATTGAAAAATCATAAACATGTCGGGAGAAAATCTCCCCATAAATAAAACTCCTAAAGATCTACATTGTGGATATTATTATTTTCATTTTAAGTTTTTTTGGTTGTGGGTCGCCCATGTGGACTAACCCGATCTGACCCATTCTTACCTGACCCGATCCGATTTTACTTGATTTCTAAAATAAAAAAATTAAAGATAATTCTATTTTTTAAAAGAAGAGGGAAAAGTTAAGAGTTTGTTAGTGTTCAACTTCTCCTTCTAATAAGAGACTTCTTCTTTGAGAACGAGAGACAATTAAAGAAAAATAGAGAAAACAAACAAAATTTCATCTTTTTTCAGTATTCAATTAACACACTAAGAAGAAACTTACTTTGTGATATTGGACTATGTTTCCATGAGAGACAGTTAATTTGGGGTAGTTCTGAGTTGGTACTGAATTCGACATCTTTCGCTGCAAGATTAATATGCACATACTGTTGTTTTTGCTCCAAATTTCTTTCATTAGAATTAGTGCGTAGTTGATTGATCTTGTTATTCAATATTTCCATGTAATTTATCGTGGAATCTATCACGCCCCGAGCCTACACCCTGGACGTAACTAGCACTCGAAAATCATTGCTGGTTCCCAAGCAAACACTTGGTTTGGCTCATTACTCAGCGGAAGACTTACTCAAGCAAAATGAAAACTCATGATGCAAACAACACTTTAAAAACTTCATTTAAACTAGACTCCAATAATCATCTGAAAATAATTTAACAAGTATTAGTTAAATGCATCATGAAGTCAAATCATCACAACAACAAAGAGAATAATATAGACTCCTCTACTTTTAAACTATCTCTGAAGCCTCTACTATTAAAAAAGGATTACCGGGAAAAGACCCATGACATCCTAACAAACTGAAAGAAAAGTGGAACCCTATGGAAGCAAGAAGGCTCACCAATGTTAACTGGAACTTCAAATGGTCTCAACGGTACATATGTTGATGACCCTGAATACCTCTATCTGCATCATTAATAAATGCAGGTCAAATGACATCAGTACATGAAATGTATGAGTATGTAAGGGGATTTATTCTAAAGCATAAACAAGCTTGAACTGATTGAAAATAAACATAACTACCTCTTCTCAAACTCACTCAAATCAAATCAAAACCCCACTCAATTATACAATACTCATCTCAAGGATAAGACATTTAACTCAAAGATACACAACTCAAGAATAAGATACTTAACTCAAAGATAATCAATTCAAGATACTCAAGGATAAAACAACAATAAAAGATGAAATATATGGAAAGGTTTCAAAACAGTAGATAATAACTGCTTTGTATATAAAAATACAATAACAGCTCATTTTTATGTAAAAATATAATAATAACTCTTATTTGGGAGATTCTCTAATCGACAACTGTTACTATGAGCTATGAGATAATACAATGGTTGCCCAGGCAGCTAGAACTGTCCTATATCTTGCTAAAGTATAAGACATCTTCAACTAAGTGGATCCACTAAGCTATGCTTTAAAATCAATGAGGAATCATCTAAAAAGTATGGCCCTTTCTATCCACGTTGGCTACATGGTTTATGAGGACTTTGAGTTGTCTGAACTCGACCCCATATTCATGCTCAATACTACTCCCAATAATATGACTCATGCTAATATGTTTAAAACATTTTCTCATCCTCAGACTTTGAGATTATTACTTAAAAAGACTCTCTTAAAAGAGATAGTGCCAAAAACTCCTCATGAACTCATTTATAGATCAAAGTTGTAAGCCCCCCACCCCCCACTACTTGAAAGAACTAGAATTAGAAAGAAACCGTTTTTGGAAATAATTAAATTTGGAAATTTTGGCAAGTTATGTGAAATATGAGTTTTGGGTCAACTTCAAACGACCATAACTCCTAGCACAAGATGAGTTATGTGGTCTACAAGATACCATATGAAAGGTCTTTGAATTATCTTTCCAATGCCACCGAGTTTTCTCATTTTTGACTTTGTATGGGGGAGATATTCCTATTTGAAATCAGACTGTCTGAATAAAGAAAGTCACCCAGATTTTTGAAGAGTGTTTTGGTCTTTTCAATACACAATTAATTAAATTCATTTTTAATAATTTATTTGGGACCTAAACTGAATTGGTTCAGTTTAAGCTTCATAAAATTATGCTAGGACTTTGAGAGAAGATAAAGGAGGAGAAAGAGCCAAGGTTCGTCGATTTCTTGACGATTGGTCGCAGATTTCGACAAAGGTTGATCCTTAAAGAGGTATGTGAGACTTTCATAGCATTGGGTTCGTTCACCCGTGCACCAATCATGTTTATTTCAGTGAAATTCATTATAGAAAGTTGAAAGTTGATGATTTTGAATTGTGTTCTTGAATATTGGCTTTCGTTCTTGAGTTAAGTTGGGATTGTTGATTTCTTGAGGAAATTGTGTCAATTTTGGAGTCGTTTATGAATAGTTTCTTGTATACATATACTGAGTATCTGAATCTAAAGAGAACTTGAGAAAATGAATTAAATTTAGGTGAATTGGGGTAAGAAAAAGAAGAAGGAAAAAGTTGGGTGAAACTGGCTACCCAATCCGCATCGCGGACCTGCCTCCCCTTTTTACAGGATTTTTCTCCATGTCGCAAAGAGGTCGCGGACCCTTCTGCCTCAAAATTTATTTCGCAACAAAATATAAAAATGCATCTCCGCATCGCATGCTTTCTTCTAGACTGTGATTTCTTGATCGTTTCTCATGTTTAACTATCTAAAAACACTCCTAATCATCATGATATCTTTCCTATCGCAAATCATAACCTTGAATTCAAAATTTAAATTCAAGGTAGAGTTAAGATTCAAGTCTAGAGAGCTCTTAGAGGCTTTTGCAAATGTTTTAAACCTGTTTTAAAGACTTGAGCATTGAGTTGAGTAAGAATAAGAGTGAAGTTCTTTTCTTCAAAAGATTATATGGGAACTAAGTATTACCAAGAGTTAAAATGTTTCACATTTAAACAAGAAAAGAAACACCGATTTCCAAGAGAGGAAACACCAATTTCCAAGAGAACTTTTGAGCTAGTTTTTCAGTAATAATCTCAAACCACAAAAAGAGTATGTTTTTAAACATATGATCTAGTATATTTTGGGAGTAGTATTGAGCACTGATTTGGGGACATATTTGAGTTCAGATAATTCAAAGTCTCCATGAACCGTGTAGCCAACATGGGTAGAAAAGGGTCATACTTTTTAGATGATTCCTTAATGTTTTTAGCAGAGACTAGTAGATCCACTTAGAGAGTTAGGTTCTATACCCCTGACAAGGTAAGAATGGCACTAGCAGCATGAGGCAAGACGTTGTACCATCACTTAAGCTCATAGAAATGGTTGTCGGTTAGAGAAACTCCCACAGAAATATTGTTTAATCTTATATACACAGAGTTACTTGTATTTTCATATACAAACTGAGTTACTGTGTTTTTGAATGCACTTAATTGTTAACTTAATGTTTTAAAGATTTTCTATATACTACATCTTTATTACTGCTTTATATTTAATTGAGTAGAGTTGAGTTGAGACAAGGTAAGTTCGTTTAGTTCTGGTTCAAGATTATGTTCTGTTTATAATTCCTCTTGCATGCTTGTACATACAATGTACTAATGCCATTTGTCCTGCATCATTTTATAATGGAGATACAGGTAACCAGGATCAACATCCAGTGCCTCGTTGATCCAGTTGAGCATTCAGAGTCATTTGGTGAGCCTCCTTAATTTCCATAGGATCCCTTTTTACATTTCTTTTAGTGTTTTCAGTTGTTAGGAAGATCGAGGGTCTTGTCCCGACATCCTTCATAGTTTTAGAAGCTTCATAGACAACTAGTTATAGTTCATATGTCTTTACATTTTCATTTTGTTATGTTTAGACTTGAGTTTACATTATTGGCCAATTGAATGTTCCCTTTATACCATTCTAGTTTATTACATGGATTTATCTTTGTTGACTAAAGTCTTACACTAAGTAGTAAGCTAGGCCAAGGGTTCGCTTGAGGCCAGTAATGGTTCTCGAGTGCCAGTCCCACCGAGGGTGTAGGCTCGGGGAGTGACATACTTTGTATCAGAGCATAGAGTTCAAGAGTCCTAGGGAGTCTATGAAGCCGTGTCTGTAGAGTCCTAGTTATCGGTGTGAAACATGCCTCATCTATAATTAAGAGGCTGCAACATTTAGGTACTATCTCACTTCTTTCATACACACTTCTTGCGATAGAGTTAATCTCTATAAAAGTTTATTTCTAACTCGTGCTTGTACGTGTTTTTTAGATCATGCCTCTATGAAGAGTTGTCAAAGGTCGTCCTGCTAGGAGGAATGGTGAGGAACAAGGGGTACCTAATGCACCTGAGGTCAACCCCAAGGAGAGGTCATCAATGCTGACTTCTGTGAGGCAATCCAAATGTTGAGCCAAGTGGTGACCATTCAAGATGGGCATCAAAGAGAGTCATCAGGAAGTGGATGATACTTCTAGGATCCGTGGGTTCTTAAGGATGAATCCTCCAAACTTCACTAGTTCAAGTATCATTGAGGATCTGAAAAACTTCTTTGAAGAGCTTCAGAATGTTTTTGAGATTATGCATGTTACTGATGCTAGGAGAGTGGAACTAGTTGCATACCAACTGAAGAGTGTCGCCAAAATCTGGTTTGATCAATGGAAGAAGGGCAGATCTGAGGGTGCACCGATTGTGAGTTGGGCTATGTTTGAGGAGGCCTTCTTGGGACGTTTCTTTCCCCGAGAACTGAGAGAAGCAAAGGTATAAGAATTCCTTACTCTTAAGCAGGAATCTATGAGCATGCATGAGTATAGCCTTAAGTTCACCCAACTTTCCCCTTATGCTTTAGGGATGGTTGCAGATATGAGGAGTAGGATGAGTGTGTTTGTTGCTAGGTTATCTCATCTGTCAAGTAAGGAAGGTAAGACAATTATGCTAATAGGTGATATTGACATAATGAGGTTGATGATTCATGTGCAGAAGGTTGAGGAGGATAAGTTGAGGGATAGAGAAGAGTTCAGAATTAAGAAAGCTAAGACATTAGGGAAGGAGTCTGGGCAGCAAAAGAGTAATGTCAACCGGTCATTGTTCTAACAAAAGCAAAAAGGACATGCTCCATCATTTGCTAGTGCACCCGCACCAAGGAACAAAGGTGAGTACAATAGTTAATACTCACAGAATTTTAGAGATAGACCTGTACATTCTCAAGGTAGTGTTGCATAAGGAGGTAATGGGATTCCTCCATGTACTAAGTGTGGTAGGACCCACTCAGGGGTGTGTCGTGATGGCTCCACTGGTTGCTTCAAGTATGGTCAGAATGATCACTTTATGAAAGAGTGCCCTAAGTACAGACAAGGTAATGGTAATGGGGGCAATAGAGCCCAATCATCTTCAGTTCCTCCACCGGATAGAGCTGCACCTAGAGGATCTACTTTAAGGATAGGTGGAGGATTAAACCATCTTTATGCTATCACTAGTCACCAAAAGAAAGAGAATTCTCCATATGTTGTCACTGGTATGATCAAAGTCTTTACTTTTGATGTTTATGCTTTGCTAGATCCAAGAGCGAGTCTATCTTTTGTGACTCCATAAGTTGCCATGAATTTTGATATTATTCTTGAGTAACTTCTTGAGCCCTTCAATGTTTCTACACCTGTTGGTGAGTCTATTCTAACTGAGAGAGTCTATTGTGACTGTACCATTTTCGTCAATCACAAGAGCACCATGGCTGAATTAGTTGAATTAGATATGGTAGATTTTGATGTCATTCTAGGTATGGACTGACTTTATGCCTGTTATGCATCAATCAATTATAGAACTCAAGTAGTCCCATTTCAGTTTCCTAATGAGCCATTTATGGAGTGGAGAGTAGTTCAGCAGTGCCTAAGGGTCATTTCATTTTGTACCTTAAGGCAATAAAGTTTAATTACAAGGGTTGTGTCTATCACTTATTCTGATTTAATGACTCTAATGTTGAGACACCTCCTCTTCAGTCAGTTTTAGTTATTAGCGACTTTTCGAAAGTCTTTCTAGATGATCTTCCCAAAGTCCCTCCTAAGAGAGAAATAGACTTCGGTATAGATATTGTTCCCAATATTGGTCCTATCTCTATTCTGCCTTATCGAATGACACCAATAGAGTTGAAAGAGTTAAAAGAGCAATTGAAAGACCTTCTTGAGAAAGTTTTTATTCGACCAAGTGTCTCACCTTGGGGGTGCTCTGGTGTTATTTGTGAGAAAGAAAGATGGTTCCCTTCGAATGTGCATAGATTATCGTCAGTTGAACAAGGTTACTATCAAGAATAAGTATCCTCTTTTGTGAATTGATGATATTTTCGATCAACTTTAGGGTGTCATTTGTTTTTCTAAGATAGACCACAGATCTGGCTATCATCACTTGATAGTAAGGGAAAGTGATATCCCTATGACAAAATTCAGGACCCCCTATGGTCATTATGATTTCCTAGTTATGTCCTTTGGTTTGACCAATGCTCCTGCAACAATTATGGACCTTATGAATAGATTATTCAAGAATTATTTAGATATGTTTTTTATCGTATTCATTGATGACATTCTAATCTATTCGAGGAATGAGAAAGATCATGCTAGTCATCTAAGAATAGTCCTTCAGACTCTCATGGATAAGGAATTATATGCTAAATTTTTGTAAGTGTGAATTTGTCTTGAGTCTGTGGTTTTCTTAGGCCATGTTGGTTCCAGTGATGGAATTATAGTTGATACTCAGAAAATTGAGGCAGTAAAGAATTAGTCTAGACCCACATCTCCAAGTAATATTAGGAGTTTCTTAGGATCGGCTGGCCATTAGAAGGTTCGTTGAGGGGTTTTCATCTATTTCATCTCCTTTGACTAAGTTAACTAAGAAAATAGTCAAGTTCTAATGGTCTGAAGCTTGTGAGAAAAGCTTTCTAGAATTGAAAAAGCGGTTGACTACTGCCCAGTATTGACCTCCTTACCAGAAGGTACACACAATTTTGTAGTATATTGTGATGCGTCCAGAGTCGGATTGGGTTGTGTGTTAATGCAGAATGGGAAAGTTATAGCTTATGCCTCCAGAAAACTTAAGGTTCACCAGAGGAATTACCCAACCCATGATCTAGAGTTGGCTCCCGTAGTATTTTCTTTGAAAATATGGCGTCATCATCTTTATGGTGTTCATTTAGATTGTTCACAGATCACAAGAGTCTTCAGTATGTGTTTAGTCAGAAAAAGCTTGATCTCAGACAGAGAAGGTGGTTAGAGTTACCCAAGGATTATGACATGAGTATTCTTTATCACTCAAGTAAGGCTTATGTTGTTGTTGATGCCCTGAGTAGATTGTCTCTGGGTAGTACTACCCATTTTGAGGAAGATAATAAGTAGTTAGCGAAAGAGGTGCATAAACTTGCATGATTAGGAGTTCAATTAAGGGATTCCGATGAAGGAGGATTAGTGGTGATGAATGGGGCTAAATCATCATTAGTGTCGGAAGTTAAAGGGAAACAAAATGAAGATCCTATTATGCTTGAATTAAAGGCAAATGTTCATAGGTAAAAAGTAATGGCTTTTGAACAAAGGGGAGACGGTGTATTGAGGTATCAAGGTAGATTATGTGTGCCAGGGGTGGATGAACTTCAAGAGAGGATCATGGAGGAAGCTCATAGCTCCAGTTATTCTATCCATCCGAGTTCCACAAATATGTATCATGATTTGAGAGAGGTTTATTAGTGGAGTAGTATGAAGAATGGCATTGCAGATTTTGTTCCTAAGTGTCCGAATTGCCAACAAGTTAAAGTAGAGCATCAAAGGCCCGATGGTATGACTTAGAATATAGAGATTCCAGAATGGAAGTGGGAGAAGATCAATATGGACTTCATTATAGGTTTACCATGTCTCGCAGGCAGCATGATTCCATTTGGTTGATTGTAGATCGAATGACTAAATCAACCTACTTTTTGTCTGTAAAGACTACCCATTCAGCAGAAGATTTTGCTAAGTTATATATTATAGAGGTAGTCAGACTTCATAGAGTTCCAATGTCGATTATTTTAGATAGAGTTGCATAATTTACTGCACAATTTTGGAAGTCATTCAAGAAAGGTTTGGGTTCGAACGTGAACTTAAGTACTGCTTTTCATCATCAGACTGATGGTCAAGCAGAGTGCACCATTCAGACTTTAGAAGATATGTTGAGAGCCTGCGTGATTGATTTCAAGGGTAATTGGGATAATCACCTACCTCTCATAGAGTTTGCTTATAATAATAGTTACAACTCTAGCATCCAAATGGCTCCGTATGAGGCTCTTTATGGGAGAAGATGCAGATCTCCTATTGGATGGTTTGAAGTTGGTGAAGCTGGGTTGATAGGACTAGACTTAATTCATCAAGCTATGGAGAAAGTGAAAGTTATTCAAGAGAGATTGAAAACAGCGCAGAGTCGTCATAAATCCTATACAGATTTTAGGAGAAGAGGCTTAGAGTTTGAAGTAAATTATTGGTTTTACTTGAAAGTTTCACCCATGGAGGGTGTTATGAGATTTGGTAAGAAGGGAAAACTTAGTCCCGGGTATATTGGTCTTTACAGGATATCCAAGACGATTGGCAATGTAGCTTATGAGTTAGAGCTACCCAAAGAGTTAGGAGCGGTCCATCCGGTATTCCACATTTCTATGTTGAAGAAGGGTATGGGAGATCATTCACTTATCGTACCTACTAAAGATATTGGTATTAAGGATAGCTTGTCTTATGAGGAGATTCCTGTTCAGATTCTAGATCGCCAAGTTCGAAAGGTGAGGACCAAGGAAGTAGGATCAGTCAGAAGCTACTTGGGAAGCTGAGGAGGATATGAAGAAGTGATACCCACATATCTTCGAATTCATAGAAATTCCAAACTAAGGTAATAATCCTTTTCTTGGCATTTGTCTTAAGTTGGAAGGTTATATTTATATTTTGCTTGTTGGGTATTTGAGTTGAATGCTAGATGTTACCCCCTTAGCCTACTAAGAGTAATCTCATTCGAGGAAGAATATTCCCAAGGGGGAGATGTTGTAACCCCCCCCCCCCCTCACTACTTGAAATAGCTAGAATTAGAAAGAAACCATTTTTGGAAATAATTAAATTTGGAAATTTTGGAAAGTTATGTGAAGTATAAGTTTTCAGTCAACTTCAAACAACAATAACTCATAGCACAGGATGAGTTAGGTTTGCTACAAGATACCATATGAAAGGTGTTTGAATTATATTTCCAACGCCAACGAGTTTACTCATTTTTGAGTTCGTATAAGGAAGATATGCCCATTTGAAGTCGATTGTCTGAATAAGGAAAGTCACATGGTTTTTGAAGGGTATTTTGGTCTTTTCATTACCCAATTAATTAAATTTGTTTTTAGTAATTTATTTGGGGTCTAAACTGATTCTTTTAAGTTTACGCTTCATAAAGTTATGCTAAGGCTTTGAGAGAAGAGAAAAGAGGAGAAAGAGCCAAGGTTCGTCGATTTCTTGAGGTTTGGTTGCGGATTTTGCCGAGGGTTGATCCCTAAAGAGGTATGTGAGACTTTCATAGAGTTGGGTTCATTCACCCTTTCGTCAATCATGTTTATTTCAGTGAAATTCTTTCTAGAAAGTTGAAAGTTGATGATTTTGAATTGTGTTCTTGAATAATGGCTTTCGTTCTTGAGTTAAGTTGGGATTGTTGAGTTCTTGAGTAAATCGTGTCAATTTTAGAGATTTTTATGAATAGATTCTTGTGTACATATACTGGGTATCTAAATCTAAAGAGAAATTGAGAAAAAGAATCAAATTTAGGCGAATTGGGGTTAGAAAACGGAGAAGGAAAAACTTGGGTGAAACTGGCAACCCAGTCTGCATCGCGGACTTGCCTCCCCTTTTTACAAAAATTTTCTCCGCATCGCGGACCGTTCTGCCTCAAAATTTATTTCGCGACAAAATATTAAAATGCATCTCCGCGTTGCGAACTTGCTTCCAGATAGTGATTTCTTGATCGTTTCTCATGTTTAACTATCTAAAAACACTTTTAATTATCATGATATATTTCCTATCGCAAATCATAACCTTGAATAAATAATTCAAATTCAAGGTAGAGTTAAGGGCCAAGTCTAGAGAGTTCTTAACGTATTTTCAAAAGTCTTTTGCAAATGTTTTAAACATGTTTTAAAGACTTGACCATTGAGTTGAGTAAGAGTAAGAGTGAAGCTCTTTCCATCAAAAGGTTATATGGGAACTAAGTAATGTCAAGAGCTAAAATATCTTCACATTTAAACAAGAAAGGAAACACCGATTTCCAAGAGAGATTTTGAGTAATAATCTTAAACCACAGAAAGAGTTATGTTTTTAAATATATGAGCTAGTATATTTTGGGAGAAGTATTGAGCACCGATTTGGGGACATATTTGAGTTCAGATTATTCAAAGTCTCCATAAACCGTGTAGCCAACTTGGGTAGAAAAGGGTCATACTTTTTAGATAATTCCTTACTGCTTTTAGCATAGACTAATGGATCCACTTAGGTAGTTAGGTTTTATACCCACGACAAGGTATAGGATGGCCCTGACAGCGTGAGGCAAGACATTGTACCATCACTTAAGCTCATAAAGATGGTTGTCAGTTAGAGAAACTCCCACAGAGATATTTTATATTCTTATATACACAAAGTTACTTGTATTTTCATATACAAACTTAGTTATTGTGTGCTTTTTAATGCACTGAGTTGTTATCTTCATATGTTAAAGCTTTTCGATATATTGTATCTTTATTACTGCTTTATATTAAATTGAGTAGACTTGAGTTGAGACATGGTAAGTTCCTTCTGTTCCAGTTTAAGCTTATGTTCTGTTTAGAATTCCCCTCACATTCTCGTACATTCAATATACTAATGCCATTTGACCTGCATCATTTTATGATGTAGATATAGGTAACTAGGATCAGCATCCAGTGCCTCATTAATTTAGTTGAGCATTCAGAGTCATTGGGTGAGCCTCCTTGCTTTCCAGAGGATCCCTTTTTACATTGCTTTTAGTATTTTTTAGTTATTAGGATGATCGGGGGTCTTTTCCCGAAATCCCTCATAGTTTTAGAGGCTTCATAGACAACTAGTTATAGTTCATATGTCTTTACATCTTCATTATGTTATGTTGAAACTTGAGTTTGCCTTATTGGCCAGTTGAATGTTTCATGTATAACATTCCTGTTTATTAGATGTATTTATCTTTGTTGATTAAAGTCTTCCACTGAGTAGTTAGTCAGGCTAAGGGTTTGCTTGGGGCCAACAATGGTTCTCGAGTCCCAGTCCTGCCTAGGGTGTAGGCTCGGGGCGTGACAAAAGTTTCCTCTCATCTTAAATGTAAAAATATTTACTCGTGGAAATACTTAGTGTCCATATATTCATTTTGAAAAATGAAACTCAACTCTCATCACCATCATCCTCATTTACTCAAGTCTTAAAACAAATTATAATTAATTTTAAAAGACTTCTCAAATTAGGGTTCATGCCTAATTATGGATGTGAACGACTCAATTCAAGGTTTTCAATAACCATATATAGAACCAATACCTGAAACTCAATAACTCCAAAACTCAGAGACTCAATGATACTTCTCATCTAAAGAATGGTCGACTCATAGGGTTCATGCGGAATTATGGGCCTGACTGACCCAACTCAAGGACCTCCATGTATAACATATGGTAATCCATAATTATGATGTATAGTTTCAAAAAAAAGATTAGGAACTCAATGCTCAAGAACTTAGAACTCGAAGATACTTCTCCTCTCAAGGATAATCAATTTATGGAGTTCATGCGGAACTTATGGGCACGAATGACTTGACTCAAGGGTTTCAATAATAATGTAGGATCGTGAATACACTCTCCTCATTCTCATACTCACTTACTTGAGTTTCGAAACAATTATAAGTAATTGTAGAAGACTTCCCAAAAAGACTCAAAGAGACTTTCTCAAACTTTACTCTCAACTCTACCTTGAATTTAAATTATGAATTCAAGGATCATGATTATGATATATAAAATTTCTCGATTATTATACGTAGTTTGGTTAGTAAAAATCAAGAAGCGATCGATGACATGGTTTAATAGAACTTAAACGAAAAGAAGGGCGGAAGAGTAGGGGATATTGTGACCCTAGCACACTGAGTGGCATGGGGCGCCATCCCCTAAATTCAGAACCCCTTCCCTGGCGCACTGCAGGTGCCCCATGCCACCCCCCTTGGCGCATCTGGGGTGCGCCGCACCATCTTCTTCCCAGATCATTCCGACAAATTTTTTGTTCCATTTTCCAGCCCTGCCTCATCTAGATTCAAATGATTTCCTCCAAATTCTCTTAGGTTCATATACTTAGCACACTTAGATCAGATCACCAATCAAAACCTACCGAAACAATCACTCATTCAGAAGATCCTCACCTCAAGAACAGAACAAGACTCCATTAACAAGGAATTAAGCTAAAACCTCAAGAACTCTTCAAGAACTCAAATCATTCAGCCTCAAGAAACAAATTACGGATAAAAATAATATGATTGACGTGTGGGAGAATGAACCCAACACTATGATAACTTACATACCTTTTAGGGATCAAAATCCTTGGCGAAATCCCTCGAACAATAGCAAGAATCTTGAACGCTTGAAGCTTTTCTCCCTTTTTCTCCTCTTGAACTCATCTCAAAAACCCTAAGTGCATTTAGGAATAACTAAAACTAAATTTAAGCAATTTAGACCCCTAAAAGGTTAACAAAAACGAGCTAGGCTAGTAGGTTAAGGAAAAGACCAAAATAGCCCTCATTAATTTGGGTAAATTTCCTTAACTGGACAGGCTGAACTCAAACGGTTATATCTCCCTCATCTGAAATCAAATATTGGCAGACTCGGTGGCGTTGGAAATAAGTCTCAAATATCTTTCATTTGATATGTTATGGGTCTCCTAACTCATCCTTTATCGGTAAATTTAAACTTTATTAAGTGTTACTCACAATGATGAATGGTTCAATTCATTGCTCAAAAAACACTCAGGGTATTACATTATCTCCCCCATGGGATCATTCGTCCTCGAATGACAGCTGGACTGAGTATGGAATGGGGTTACTCTTACCATCTCCTCTGACTCATGAACTTGCCTACTAACACAAGCTAAATTGATTCATACCAAGAGTTGGGACCTTCTATAACACCTAAATCAAGGACGATGTTGTTATGAACATTGTCACACTCTCTCTGAGGTTACCTTATCTGAAACAAAGGAAATCTGGGCATGAAGTAAGAATAGGAATACCATGTTTGGGGTAATATGCCTACTAGATATTAAGCTTAGCAACACTCCTCAACTATGCTTTTCTTTCCTTATTACCATACCTCATTGTCTGCAATTGATAGCCCCCACAAGGGTACATGACTACTCTTACCTAGGTATGAGTCTAGTGGTACGCTCTTATTGTATTCAAGCTTAACCCAAAATTCTAAGGTTCGGGTTCTATACCTCTCTATAGGGAATATCATCCCAAGAATAATTCTCTTTACCACCACATTTAATCAACATTGGGCTCATATCAAGAACGACCTATTGTTTAACACCACCACATTCAAGCCTAGTATTCTAACGACTCCATGGACTCCTACTAACCATCTCCTTAAGAAGTTCTCATTCTCTCATCATCTCTGCCATACCAACTAGAATTTCTCACATTACTACTCGAAACCAACTAAGGTCTCTCATTTAAATATTTCTCATAGTAAAACCTCATCCTCCTCATTTATAACCTTAGATGGAATTATCACACCATCATTATCATGATAAGAACATTAACATTTTCCTTCTAACATCATTCCACTACTAAAAGGACCTCTGAAAAGATATATCCCATACTCTTTTGAACTCATTACTATCTTATTCTCAACACTTGACTTGATTTTGCTTCTTATCATCTCCCCCTTAAGTCTAAAGCTGACACTTGAAAGTTATGGACTTATTCCATAATCTCTAAATCGGTTTACATCCCCCTTTACTCTAACACTTGCGAAAATTTTATCTCATGACTACCGAACTCTCCTTAAGCAGGTACTGAGACCTCTTTCTAAGATGTTTCTCTTGACTTCTTCTCATTGGCTCCTCAGGCTTCTCCATCTAACTCTTTAGGAAAATTACACTTGCACCAGCCTATCCCATATTGGCAGCTCAATTACATAATCTAGGCACACATAAAAATCATAACCTCAATTGGGACTTTGTTTGGCCACATACCATCTCAGGTGTACTTCTTACTACTCTACCTTCATTTTTCTCCTCTATTGGTCATAATACCACAGTTTCATTGCAAGGTACCACTTTGATCTCCTCACCTATTTCAGGTCAAACCTACTAGATCAGATCTCAAAACTAACACCATCACCCTCATGTTGCCATCTTTTGATCATGACACTCATCTCAAATTCAAGCTTAGTATCTAATACTAAACATGGATATGAATATGATTGCTCACCTTATATTACTTACGACTACCAGAAAAGTCAAGAAACACTCACCCACTAAGATCTCATGACAAGTAGGAAAGCTTTAACTCTCTGTCTACCTACCTACAAATTACCTTCACCTTCCATTTCTATTTACTCACGTACAGCGCAGTACCTCTCAAATAATTCTATCTAAATACCATGGGGTTCCCCCTTCAAAATTCATAAGCCTAGCTTATGTCTATCACCTCATGAATACTCTACTCTCTGATTCCACACATATATTTAGTCTTCTCTAACATGATGGCACATCGACATTAATTATATTCTGGGTAAAAGTTTACTCTAAATCATCATGACTAGTAACTATTCCTCTTCCTTCTATCAAGAACTCTCTACAACATTATTATTTCTTTTTTCTACTCATAAAGGAACTCATCATTTATAACTGACCGGGTGCATGACTATAAGCTCTTAATTTACCTCTTTACTACTCCTTTCCTTTATTTACTGAACCTTTGCATGCTTTTCTCTTAACTTAAAGGCACTCTGTACTACTACTGCTCATAATCTCTTAATCCATACTATCTTTTAGGGTGAAAATATTACCCTAGATCTAAAATACATTTTCTCATAAGGGTCTCACCTAAATAAGATTTAGAGAAGAGAGTACATCTCGATTTCAACTCAAACACATGATTCATATGAATATGGGTGCATTCTTTTGAGGCTTAACATTTAAACTCATAGGCTTCTCTCAAGCCTTTCTGTAGTCTCATGACTTTCTCAAGATTTTTGCTAATAATAACTTATCAATAAGGATCTTGGGCTTTACTTTTTCAGCCACCTTTAGTATGAGGGGTAGTTGAATGTATATGAGAACGCACAAGCTAGAATAAATTCCTCATGACACAATTCTACTACACAATTTAGAGTATGAAATAAGGGAAAGTTTTTAAAAATGTTTATAGTCTCTCATTTATAAAAGTGGGGTCCTCGCAATCATAAATAAGATCCTAATGACACGACTTCATAGAAACCCTAGGACACTTGAATTATGTGCTCTGATTCAAAGTTTGTCAATCCCCGAGCCTACACCTTGGACGTAACTGGCACTCGAAAACCATTGCTGCTTCCCAAGTGAACCCTAGGTCTGGCTCATTATTCAGCGGAAGACTTACTCAAGCAAATGAAAACTCATGATACAAAAATAACTTTAAAAATTTAAATTAAACTCAACTCCAATAATTGTCTAAAAATAAGTTAACAAGTATTAGTTAAATGCCTCATGAACTCAAAACATTACAATAACAAAGGGAATAAGGATAGACTCCTCGACCCTTAAACTATCTATGAAGCCTCTACTATTACAGATGGATTATCAAGACAAGACCCATGACATCCAAACAAACTAAAAGAAAAGTGGAACCCTCCGGAAGTAAGGAGGCTCACCAAAGTTAACTAGAACTACAAGTGGCCTCCATGGAGCATATGTTGATGACTCTGGATACATGTATCTACATCATAAAAACATGCAGGCCAAATGGAATCAGCACATAGAATGTACGAGCATGTAAGGAGAATTTTAAAGCATAAACATAAGATTAAACAGATAGAAAATAAGCATACTTACCTCTACTCAAACTCACTCAACTAAACTAAAAACCCCACTCAATGATACAATACTCAACTCAAAGATACTCAACTAAACAATAAGATAGTCAACTGAAAGATACTCAACTCAAGATACTCAAGGATAAAACAACAATAAAAGATGCAATATATGGAAAGCTTTCAAAACAGTATATAATAACTCAATTGTATGTAAAAATACAACAAAAACCTAATTGTATGTGAAAATAAAATAATAACTCTTATTTGAGAGGTTCTCTAACCAACGACCATAACTATGAGCTATGTGATGATATATTGTCTCGCCCACGCTGCCACAATTGTCCTATACCTTGCCAGAGTATAAGACGTCCTCAACTAAGTGGATCCACTAAGCTAAGCTTAAAAAGCAATAAGGAATCATTTAAAAAGTATAACTCTTTCTACCCACGTTGGCTACATGGTTTATGAGGACTTTGAGTTGTTTGACCTCGTCCCCATATCGGCACTCAATACTACTCCCAATAGTATAACTCATTCTAATTTGTTTAAAAACATTTCCTCATCCTCAAACTTTGAGATTATTACTCAAAAGATTCTCTTAAAAGAGATAGTGCTCAAAACTCCTCATGAACTCATTTGGAGATCAAAGTTTCCTCTCATCTTAAATGTAAAAACGTTTAATATTGGGAATACGTAGTTCCCATATATTATTTTGAAAAATGAAAATCAACACTTCTCATCATCATCCTCATTACTCAAGTCTTAAAATAAATTATAATTAATTGTAAAAGACTTCACAAAATAGGGTTCATGCCAAATTATGGACGTGAACGACTCAATTAAGGTTCTAAATAACCATATATAAAACTCATTACTCGAAACTCAATAACTCCAGAACTCGAGGTCTCAATGATACCACTCATCTCAAGAATGCTTGACTCATAGGGTTCATGCAGAATTATAGACATGACTGACCTAACTCAAGGACCTCCATGTATAACATATGGTAATCCATAATTATGAAGTACAGTTTCAAAAAAAAAAATTAAGGACTCAATACTCAAGAACTTAGAACTCGAAGATACTACTCCTCTCAAGGATACTCAATTTATGGTGTTCATGCGAAACTTATGGTCATGAACGCTCGACTCAAGGGTTTCAATAATAATGTAGGCTCATAAATACACTCTCCTCATTCTCATACTCACTTACTCGAGTCTTGAAACAATTATAAGTAATTGTAGAAGACTCCTAGAAAAGACTCAAGGGGCTTTGTCAAACTTTACTCTCAAATCTACCACGAATTTGAATTATGAATTCAAGGATCATGATTATGACATGTAGGATTTCTCGATGATTAGATGTAGTTTGGATAGTAAAAATCAAGAAGTGATCGATGAGATGGTTTAATAGAACTTAAACGGAAGAAAGGCGGAAGAGTAGGGGATCTGGCAACCCTAGCGCCCCTAGTGGTGCGGGGTGCCAACCCCTAAACTTTAGAACCCCTTCCTTGGCACACTACAGGCGTCCCTCGCCAGGCCCCTTGGCGCATTTGGGCATGCCGCGCCACCCTTTTCCTTGATTATTTCAAGGAATTTTCTCTTCAATTTTCCAGACATACCTCATTGAGATTCAAACGATTTTCTCAAAATTCTCGTAGGTTCATATACTAAACACACTTAGATAATATCTCCAATCAAAACCTACCAAAACAATCACTCATTCGCAAGATCCTCACCTAAAGAACTAAACTAGACACCATTAATAAGAATTAATCTAAAACCTAAAGAACTTTTCAAGAACTCAAATCATTCAACCTCATGAACAAAATTATGGATAAAAATCACATGATTGGCGTGTAAGAGAACGAACCCAACACTATGAGAACTTACATACCTCTTAAGAATCAAAATCTTTGGCAAAATCTCTCGAAGAATCAAAAGAATCTTGAACACTTGAAGCTTTTCTCCTTTTTTTCTCCTCTTGAACTCCTCTAAAAAACTCTAAGCTTTTTTAGGAATAACTAAAACTGATTCCAATCAGTTTAGACACCTAAAAGGTTAACAAAAATGTGCTAAGCTAGTGGGGTAAGGAAAAGACCAAAATACCCCTCATTAATTTGGGTAAATTTCTTTAATTGAGCTGGCTAAACTCAAACAGGAATATCTCCCTCATCCGAACTCAAAATTTAGCAAACTCGGTGGCATTGAAAAGAGGACGCAGAGATATTTCATTGGATATCTTATAGGTTTCCTAACTCATCTTGTGCTAAAAGTTATGATAGTTTGAAGTTGACCCAAATCTTAAAAGAACTTACGAATGACTTGAATTATTTCTCTTTAGTTCTTTTTGGAACTCAAGATGCTACATCTAGTGACCTTAACACTTACGAAAATTTAAATTTCTCGGTAAAATCTTACGCACAATAATTAATGGTTCGAGTCTTAGCTCAAAAAATTTCTTGGGTGTTACAGAATCACTGTTTTACAAGTTGAACAAAAATTAGTTATTTTTTTGAAAAACAGTGAAGAAGGGAATTTTTTTTGGAAGTGGTTATGGTTTTTTATGCCCTATGAATGTGGATTAATAGATAAGATTCTTTATCCTTCAATGATAGTGACTCTATGGTTTTTTGTTTTAATATTTTTTTAATGGAAAAAAAGGTTCGAAATATATATGAACTTTGACCGAAAGGTCTTGTACAAAGTTTGGGATTTGTTCAACAATTTTAGTCAAAGTTCGGATAGATTAATGACCTTTTCCCGTTTTTAATTCATAAGAAAACTTTTTCTTGTTTTTCTATCTTTTGGGTATTGCTTGTTCAAAACATTGGCTTGACACTTTTTCTTTCATGATCTACTAATTTTTAACTTTCAATGGATATATTATATGTGTAAACTGGATTTAAAACAAATGAGATGTGATCCTTTTAAAGTTGGATGATTTGGACTATTTTCCAGAAAAAAACTATTTATGTTTTGTTGCATTTTGGAAACTCTTTGTTCAAAATTTTGGCTTGAAACTTGCATTTTCATAATCTAATCATTCATAACTTTCCTTCAATATATTATTAAGTCTAAAACTAATTTAAAACAAATGAAATATAAATTCTTAAGGTTGCTAATTTTGGACTGTTTTTTTTTAAAGAAAACCTACTGTTTTGCTGCATTTTGGAATTTTTTTTGTTTAAATCTTTGGCTTGAAACTTGTAACTTCATAATCTATTTGTTCGCAGCTTTTCATGGATATATTATAAAAGTAAAACAAATATAAAATGAATGAGATATGATTTCTTACAAGTTGGCTGATTTTGGATTGTTTTCTAGAAAAAAACTAATTCTATTTTATTGCATTTTGAAAATTTTTGTTCAAAATTTTAGCTTGAAACTTGTATTTTCATGATCTACTCGTTCAAAGGTTTATGTGGATTTATTATAAGTGTAAAACAAATTTAAAATGAATGAGTATGATTTTTTAAAGTTAGTTAGTTTTGGACTGTGTTTTCAAAGAAAACCGCTTTTGTTTTGTTGGTTTATGGAATTTTTTTGTTCAAAACTTTGGCTTGAAACTTGTATTTTGACTATCTAAATATTTATTGATTTTCGTGGACATATTTTAAGTGTAAATTGGATTAAAAGCGAATGAGTTATTATCTTGAAATAATCCTCTTTGGTGGAAACTCTTTTAATAAATTATTTTGTTTTCTACCAAAAATTTGTGACATACATTGTCACATTAAATGATATTAACCATATTTTTTATTTCTGATTCTCATTTCAGATATGGCTTAACAGAAACATGCTCCTATTTCTCCTAATAGGAGCGGTACTAATAGAGGAGCAGAAAGAAATAGTAGAAAAATGTGTCGCAAAAGGATCAAACTAGAAAATGATTCAGACTCTAAGCCTGAAGTCTTTAGGAATGAATCAATCATGCAAGAAAATTAATATTGAGATAAAAGAGTATGCACAAGGAAAAGAAAAAGTCTTCTTGAGGATTTTAAGAAAATCAATATGGACCCTCTTGACTCTTTACTAGATTTTCTCAGATTATATAGGATAAAATTAGATGAGATTTATGAAAATTTCATTTATGTTGTGGATTAGGATGTATTCATAATATTGTATCCTTCTTTAACAGATTACTAAAAGAATGAACTAATTGATATCTATAACGATATTGAGTCTAATGAACCGCTATGGAGGTTCATGGTGGCTCTAGGAGTCAGGTGGCTAAAACATTCAATAGAAACATAGTTTAATATTGAGTATCTTCTATTTTTTTTATAAATTTTGTCTTGAACACTTTTTAACTATATTTTATATATATGTGTGTATTTTTATGTTATTTGCAGAATACAATGTTGAAATATGATAAGTCATATAAATCTAGGTGTTTGTAGTGTTTCGTATATTCACATACACATTAAAAAATAAGTTTCGAATTTTGATTAAATAGTTACTTGATAGATGATGATTAGATGCTTATGTGTCTTTTGAATTTTACATTAAATATGAAATATTTATGAGAATCGATTTGCTTGAATGTGTATGTCACATGCATAATTGATTAAACAATATTTCCTGATTGTCTCTCAAATAGAGATATGACATCAAAAAGCATTACTGCCGACTTAAACAAAGAAGAAAAACTCAACGGTGATAATTACGACATCTGGAGTCGTAAAATATGGTTTGTATTAGAATAGAAAAATGATCTCAAAGGTATAAATCATGTTTTGAATCAACCAGAAGAAGGAAATACTACATAGCACAGATGAGACCTTGAAGCTTATAAAGCTTGGAAAAAGGCTAATTCCAGTGCATTAGTTCTATTATTGATGACCATCTACATGAATGTGAGGAATTTCCTACTGCTCTTGCTATGTGGAAACATTTACGAGGAACACATTGGGGGTATAGCTGTGACCCGCCTCCTTCAATTGACTATCAAATTTGACACTTACACGAAGTGTCATGATGAAAATGGCAAACAGCATCTTAGGGTGATGTCAAACATGACAGCTCAACTCATAAGTGTTGGTCATGTTCAGTTTATGAACAACAAGTTCAGGCATGATCCGGTCACTTCCCATAAATTGGGAATATTTAAAGGTTAACTTGACCCATAATAATAGTATCAAAACCTTTTCAAATGTTGCTCACCATGTTGAACTTGAAGATGAGTAGCTTGGTGTTGCTTAAGCTTCTTCTAATGCCTTTAGGGCAGAGTCTAGTGGCACAAAGTCTTCACGTTTGAAGCCCAATATGAATTGAAAAAGGAATGAGAAAGACAAAAAGATTGGAGATGGACCCTCTAAGAAAGATAAGAAACCAAATTCAGAGAAAGGAAAATGTTTTTTCAAGAAGACAGACAAGAGCAAAATGAAGTGCTATAATTTTCAAGTGTTGGGGCATTTTGCTTGTGAATATACCAAGTCGAAAAAGGTAGCATTTCTAAACGCATCTATAAGTGCTACATATATTTCTAACACATTTTTACTTTGAATCTTATCCTATGTGGATTATAGACTCAAGATCCACAGACCACGTGAGTTCGTCGAGTTTCATCTAAATCAAGATGGATCTATGTAGGAAATAATGCTAAACTGGAAGTAAAACAGATAAGACACTTTCCAAGTGGATTTGCATGGTGACCTTTCTTTGATGTTATATGATGTTTTATATGCTCCAGAGATTCGACGAAAGTTAGTATTTGTGTTTTTTCTTCTAGACGTAGGCTTGATTTTGTTTTTTAGTCGTAATAGTATTATAATTACTCTACATAATGTTTTATATAGTTTTGGACTTTGTTATGATTGTTTTAGATTGTAATTCTTCAACTTATAACTATTATTTTGACAGTTATTGAAAAACCCCTAATTCGAGCAAGTCCAAAATGCAGATTCTCAGGACTTGCGACTGCCACCGACGGAGGTCAAACCTTGTCTCGTGGTATGGGCCACAGACCATTAGTAGGGTCCGTGGTTGGCCACCCAAAAATCCCCAAAAAGTCACGACTCACAATAGGACCTACGAACCATAGGTGGGACAACGATGCATGGTCCAGGTTCATGGATCGTGACCCTCAGCACCCAACCTCAGACGCTAAATGACCTTCTGCCAGGATTGACCATCGGTCAGTCTATGGCCCGTCGGTCAGGGGCCATTGATGGTCTCATCAGTTGTTAAGTCAGGGTCATTTTGGTCTTTTTTCCCATGCATTAGGCATTTATACTATCAGTTAACCCCTAAACTACATAATTTTACTTAGTTTAAGCCTAATAACCTAGTCGGAACATAAACAAAACCTTTATTCACTAGAACTTAGAGCGAAAAAGAGGAGAAAGAGACGACCAAACCCTCAAGAACACGCAATAGGTTTTGTAGTTCCAGCCCCAAAATCGAAGGATTTCTCCGTAGATTTCATAACAATGTATTGGGATTTCACTAGTGGATTCCTTTCATCCACTAGGTCCCTAGAATTCAGTCAAATTTTTGATTCTCTATATCTTGCTTAGACCTAGGGTTTCTAAAACTTTAGATATTGTTTGTGATTTAGCTATTTTAGTTTTCTTAATCAAATTATCATGTTTTCGTGAAATCGTTACTTATTTCCTTGCATGAAACTCAGAACCCTAGTTGTGTAGATTCTCTTAGTTCATGAATTACACTTGCTAGGTCAGTTAAACAGATATACATGCTCGAGTTTCGAATGTTTCATTATCACTACCTAAATGTTGCATTCTGAGATTTGCATGTCAGAATACTGAGCTATCCTATATTTCAGTTATGTTGTGTCATACACATTTCTAGTTGGGAGTAGTTTTAGCACCGAGTTGGACTAGGGTTCAGTGCACCCTCATAGTCCCAGAACTATGTGCCCCCGTAGGAGTATAAGTCCTCTCTATTGGGCATCAAATTTTGTGATCACGCCAGTCATGCCTTTATACCTCTGGCAAGGTATATTGGATCCTTTCAATGGGGTGTCTACATCGGACTCCACGTTTAGCTCACGTGGGTTTATGTTGGTCAATAGTAGCTCCCAGAGTTAGACTCTAGTCTATTTGACCAACTTTTCAGTTATACTTCAGTATTCAGTCTCAGCATGTTAAATTCATGATTAGTACTTGGTCATTGCATTTAGCTCTGTTTTCAGTATATTTCAGTGTTATTATTCTGTCCACCTTATATCATTGCTCAGTATGCTTGTTCAGCTTATGTATTTTGTTCAGTTATATTTTATATTTTTGCATGTTCAGTATATTCAAAGTACTGACACATACTCTGCGCTACATCCTTTCATTATGTAGGTTCATGTACTCAGCATCCAGATCACGCAGAGATCCGTTCCCAATCCATTTTCAGTAACTTTAGTGGTGAGTCCTCATACTTCGAGGACAATAGACATGTTTTTCATATTTAGTTTTTCATTTCAGTCGTCTGTTGTGCTAGAGTTAGCTGGGGGCATGTCCCGGCAACTCTAGTCAGTAGAGGCTTTTCAGACATAGTATTAGATTTAGCTTTAGATTTGAGTGAATGTTCAGTATCGTTGAAATCTTAGTCGTTTTATATATTCAGATCACTATTGGGTATTCCACATCTTTCAGTTAACTTTTGTTTTAACTTCTGCATAGTATCTTTTTATTTAGTTGTTTTAGTATGCTTATGATATGCCAGCTTCAAGGTTAGCTAGTGGTCAATCGTGATCCTAGGTCCGGTGCTTACGTCATGGGGGTAGCCTCGGGGCGTGTTAAACTTGGTATCAGAGCATTAGGTTCAAGTGTCCAAGGATGTCTAAAAACCGCACTAAGTAGAAGCTCTTTCATGGGTGTGAAGTGTGCCACATCTAATTAGAGGGAGGCTACGAAGTGTTTTAGGAAAAACTTTACTTCCTTGTTATTCTTATCATACGTGGGTATGATCTCTTTTCTAATTCATTGTTATGCATTTCAGATCATGCATCCTCATAGATCTAACATAAGGAATGCTAATGCACGCAATGCTAACGCAGTTCCTCCGGTCCTAGGGCATGAGGTTTCAAATATGGAATTTCGAAATGCGATCCAGCTCTTGCCTCAAAGTGCAGCCAACAAAAACAATCAGCAGCCTATAGTTACTATAAACACTAATGCTGGATCAGCTGCAGCAAAGGTTTGAGATGTCGATCGAATAAATCCACTTGAGTTTCTAGGGTCGTAGGTTGGTGAGGACCCATAAAACTTCATTGATGGTTAAGAAATTTTTTGGAGTGATGCAAGTGACTGGTAATGATAGGGTAGAGTTGGCATCCTATCAACTTAAGGATGTGGCTCACATCTGGTTCACTTAGTGGAAGAAAACAGGGGTGTGGATACAGCTCATGTGACTTGGGAATGCTTTACTAGAGCTTTTCTGGACAGGTTCTTCCCGAGAGAGTTGGCGGAGGCTAAAGCTCAGAAGTTAATGAATTTGAGGCAAGTTGCCATGTCAGTCCAAGAATACATACTTAAGTTCACCTAGCTCTCTAGGTATGCTCCACATATGGTTGCCGATTCAAGGACACAATTGAGTAAGTTTTTGTTTGGGGTATCTGACTTGGTGAACACAGAGTGCATGAATGCTATGCTGCTAGAGGATATGACTATCTCTAGGCTTATGACTCATGCTCAACGGGTTAAGTGAGATAAGCTTAAGGAAATGGCTGAAGACAACAAGAAGGATAGAAAAGGGAATTATGAACACTCTCAGCAGAAATTGAGTGGTGTGAATCACTCACAGTTTCAATAGAGATCTGCAGCCCCAACACGTTCATCAGCTAGTGCTCCATCCCCCAGGTTTCGACAAGATCATAAAGTTATGGCATCAGGATCTATGTCTTAGGGAATTAATTTAGGTAAAAGGACTTTCCCAACTTGTCCAAAGTGTGGTAAGAACTATCAGGGCGAGTGTCTTCAGGGAAAGGAAAGGTGTTTTGGGTGTGTTTAGTCTAGCCATAGGTTGAAGGATTTCCCTTCCGCCCGGCAAAGGCAAGGAGGTAAAAGTAATAGGGCTCATTCTATAGGTCTAGCAACACCAACAGGTCGCCTAACTTAGCAGGGTGCTTCATCTGGTACAGGTGGCGGTCAGCGCCAGAATAGGTTGTATGCTCTGCAGGCTTTCCAGGACCAAGAAGATTCTCCTGATGTGGTCACTAGTACATTACGAGTCTTTCATTTAGATGTTTGTGCATTGTTAGATCTAGGGGCTACTCTTTCCTTTGTAACTCCCTATATAGCAGTAAACTTTGGTGCCAGTCAAGAAACTCTTTCAGAACCCTTCTCAGTCTCTACTCCAGTTGGTGACCAAGTTATAGCTAGATGGTTATACATAAATTGAAATGTCACAATCTTTTAGAAATTCACCTCAGCAGATCTTGTAGAGTTAGAAATGGTAGATATAAATATCATTCTAAGTTATATTGTGTCATACATATTTCCAGTTGTGAGTAGGCTTAACACTGAGTTGGACTAGTGTCAACGTACCCTCAAGTCCCAAAACTACGTGCCCAGTAGCAGTATAAGTCCCCTTTTTTAGGCATCAGATTTAGTGATCATGCCAGTTATGCCTTTATACCCCTGGCAAGGTATATTAGGTCCTCTCGATGGGGTGGTGTATACATTGAACTCCACGTTTAGCTCACATGGTTTTATGTCGGTCAATAGTAGCTCCCACAGTTAGACTCTAGTTTATTTGACCAGGTTTTTAGCTATACTTCAGTAATCAGTCTCAGCATGATAAATTCATGATTAGTACTTGGTCATTGCATTTAGCTCAGTTTTCAGTATACTTCAGTATTCTTACTATATCTAGCTTATATCATTACTCAGTATGCTTGTTCAGATTATGTATTTTGTTCAGCTATATTCTATATCATGCATGCTCAATACATTCCAAGCACTTACATATACTTTGCGCTACAACCTTTCATGATGTAGGTTCATGTATACAGCATTTAGATCACCCATAGATCAGTTCCCAATCCATTTTCAAATAGCTTCGGTAGTGAGTCCTCATACATCGAGGACAATAGATATGTTTTTCATATGCAGACTTTTATTTTAATTTTCAATTTTGCTAGAGTTAGCTGGGGGCATGTCCTAGAAATTCTAGTGAGTAGAGGCTTTTTAGACATAGTATTAGATTCAACTTTAGATTTGAGTGAATGTTCAGTATCATTGAACTCTTAGTAGCTTTATATAGAATCATAACAGTATTGGGTATTCTCCATCTTTCAGTTAACTCTTGTTTTAGCTTCAGCATAGTATCTCTTTATTTAGTTATTTTAGTATGCTTATGATATGCCATCTTCAGGGTTAGTTTGGGGTCACTCGTGATCCTAGGTCTGGTGTTTAAGGGGGTAGCCTCGAGGTGTGAGAGTTATATAATGGCATGTTACTCAAGTAAGAATGATATTGATGTTATTATATGGCATGCAAGATTAGGTCACATAGGGAAAGATCGAATGCATAGGTTTTTTCACCAAAGTTGATATGCCAACTTGTGAAAATTACCTTTCTGGAAAGATTAAGCGTAAACCATTTGGGAGGTTAAAAGAGCTGCGTTCCCACTTTAATTAATTCATTCTAATATTTGTGGTCTAATGAATTTGAGGGAAAGGTTAGGTCTACATGATTCATTACATTTATTGATTATTTCGCGTGTTTATGTCTATTTGATTTCTCATAAATCTGAAGCACTTGAGTGCTTTAAGAGATATATGCATTAAGTTGAAAATCAATATGATAAAAGCCGATCGAGGATGTGAATATTTGTCAAAATAATTTGAAGAATTATGTACTGAAAAAGGTATTATCATATAGTTAACTACTACCTATACACCCCAACAAAATGTTGTAGCTAAAAAGGGGAATACAACATTGTTGGACATGACAAGATCAATGATGGTGCAAACAAACTTGTCTATCTCTTTCTGGGGAGATGCATTTTTTACTGCGGCCTACATATTGAATATAGTGCCTTTTAAATAAGTATCTTCCATAAGAAGGTCTTGAGCTTTTGAAAGCTCTCCTCACACTCATCAGACAACTGGAAACTCACGCTCTGCCTGGTTAGTCTAGTCAAAGGGGATGCAATGGTAAAAAAGCTTTGAACAAATCTTAGATAATAGTCCTGAAGTCCTACAAAACTCTAGATCTCAGTAACCAATGTAGGCTTTGCCCAACCCCTCACTGCCTTAATCTTGGCTGGATTGACCCATGTACCCTCCTTGGACACCACGTGTTCCAAAAATGCCACAGAATCGAGTCAAAACTCATACTTTGAGAACTTGGCATAAAGTTTCTCTTCCCACAATCTCGGTAGTACAATCCTTAAATGTCGATCGTGATCCTTTTCAGTCTTGGAGTACACCAAGATGTGATCAATCAACACTATCACAAAGAAATCTAGATAAGGGCGGAACACCCCGTTCATCAACTCTATGAATGTTGTAGGGGTATTAGTCAAATCAAAAGACATCACAAAAAACTCAATGCCCATAACATGTCCGGAATGTTGTCTTCTTAAGGAAATCTGAAGCCTTAATCTTCATTGATGATAACGAGACCTCAAAAACCAATCTTTCATAATAGAGATGCACCATGAAGAAGATTGAACAAATCATCAATATGATGAAGAGGATACATGTTCTTCACTATCACTTAGTTCAACTGTCGATAGTGAATACACATGCTCATGGATCCATCCTTCTTCCTCACAAACAATATATGAGCACTTTGTGGAGAAACACTAGGGTGAATAAGCCCTTTACTCAACAAATCCTATAATTGGTACTTCAATTCCTTCAACTCAGCTGGAGCCATATGATACGGAGGAATAAAGATGGGCTTGGTGCCCGGATCCAAGTCAATAGCAAAACCAATAACCCTATCCAGAGGCACACTTGGAAGATCAGTAGGAAACACATCTATGAACTCTCAAACCAGGGGCACAAACTCCATGGGAGATGGCTCAATACTAGTAACCTGAATGAAAGCCAAGTAGGAAAAACACCCTCTATCAACTAATTGTTGAGCTCTAATGAAGGAGATAAGTTTTCTAGGGTAGGAAACACTAGCACCCTTCTACTCAACTTTTGAGACACCCGACATCGCCAAGGTCACAATCTTAGTATAACAATCAAGAATCGAATGATGCGGAGAGAGCCAATCTATACACAAAATAATATTAAAGTCTACCATTCCCAAAATGATCAAATATACCCAAGTATCATACCTATAACACATTAGAAAAATAATGGTTGCATAGTTGATTGTAAGTTCAAGTCTACGGGTCCTGTTTGCGGACCGTATAAGGTTCTACGATCTGTAGAAGGGAGTCGTACAAATGGCCTTATTGATTTCTTGATTTTTGCATCTCTAAAGTTTTCTACGGACCACCAGGACTGTCCATAGAATGTCATGTAGTCCGTAGGAAGTGGTTGTAGAAGAGCTCCAGACTTAGTTGAAAATTGGTTGGATTTTTGGGTTCTACGGTTGGGTCTACAATCCATAGAAGTTTAGATAGACCATAGAGTTGTCTTGTGGAAATCGATTCAGAATCATACCCTAGTAACCAGTTCTACAAATGACCAATACAGTCCGTAAAAGTTTATACGGACCGTAGGACCCTTTCAACAATTATTCTTAAAGGGTAATTGGGTCTTTTCCTATGTAATTAATACATATACTATGTCATTTTATTTGAAAATATAAGCCCTATAAATACCCTTTACCCTTAGAAATTTCCCCTAACTTTTCATTCCCTCAAATTCCTAATTCTCTCCAAAGTTCTCTCCAAAAACATTATGTATAGATCAAGAAAAAAGAAGCTAGGGTTCTTCAAGTTCAAGTCTCCTTTCTTCATCATTGCTTAGGGCTTCAATCAAAGTATGTAGGGATTTCATCAATGGGTTCCAATCACCCATTGATTCCCTAAAGTTTATTCAATACTCCAATTCAATTTTCTAAAACAATTAATTAGATTTTCATTCAATTCCTCCTGGGTTCTATTAGTATGAATTCAATTGCTTGATCATGATCTTATTTTGATAATTTAGATTTAATTACATGCTTTTAAACTAATTCCATGTATACCCATGCATTGATCTATGAGTTTTGATAATGAACCTGAATTTACATGAATTTATGAAGAAGCTTGAATCTACAAATATGTTTTTATGAAACCATACATATTTTTATGAAAGAAATGTGTATGACTTAAGTAAATTTATAGATGAAGGTATCTATATGTTCTACAAAGATTGTCCATATGACATGAATGATATCTAGATTTTCTCTAGCAACCTCAAGTACTAAACTACGTGCCCCCGTATAAGTTGTCTTAAATGACCTAGCTCATGGATCAACGTATAACTTATGATATGATGTGTAGGGGTTCTACCTTGGCAAGTAGAATTCTGATTCTTTCGTTTTGAGAGATATACCAGATTCTATATTATATCTTCTTTAGTCTATGTCGGTTAATTGTAACTTCCCACCAAAAAAACTAAGTTAATTAATTATGTTTTATGAATCTTCCTTTATGATTTAAAGATGAATTGACTATGTTCATGATTTGTGAATCTTCTTAAATGATTTTACTATGTCTTAACTTTGTCATGTATTTCATGTTTTTGATTGTGTCCTCTGATGATAACGCCTCATGTTTTATTGAATTTTCCTCATACTTAGTACATTTCATGTACTAATGCATACTTGTGCCTACATTGGTTCACTAATGTAGGGTTTGATGATTCTCTCCCTCCGTTCAAGGCTAGTTGATTGTATTAGATACTTAAAAACTTGGTGAGTCCTCATACTTCGAGGATGATGTGTCTCTTTTATGTTTTTCCTTATTACCTTTTTTCAGACTTTGTATACGATCTATGTGTACATCTCAATCACTTCTTTTAATGTAATATATGGTTTGTTGATACTATGTTAGACGTACACTTTTGTCAAAACTCTTTTAATGAAATAAGACTGTTTATTTGAAATCTTTATTTCTATTAACTTGTATGGTGTGTACTAAGTGGCTTGTGTAGTGCCTCTCAGGGACTTATACACCATGTCATGTCTAGGGTGTACTTTGGGTCGTGAAAAACTTGATATTCAGAGCACAAGGTTTAGAAAGGTTCTAGGATGTCTCATAAGCCACGTTGAGTAAAGTCTTGTCCATGAGTGTGAAGCGTGCCACATTTATGAATAAGAGGTTATAAGATGTTTAGGAAATCTCACTTCTTTCATTACTCTAAAGACTATCCATAGAGTTTATCTCTTTAAAGGTCCTTTCCTAATCCTTATTTATTCTATAAAAAATATGCCTCCACAAAAAAATCTTGTCTGGAGAAATGTTCGTGAAAATGTGATGCCCGAGGTTCCTCTACTGTTGGTCAACCCTTTGGCCAAGCAGGTGACTAATGATGAGTTTCGAGCCACATTTCACTCATTGGCTCAAGCTATGCAACTCAAGAAAATAAGGAGGTTGTGGCTCCCATGAACCTAAGGGTGGGTACGGTGGCAACAAGGGTGAGGGACTTTACAAGGATGAATCCCATGGAGTTCTTCAGCTCTAAAGTGGAGGAAGATCCTCAAGAGTTCATCGACGAGGTTCACAAGATTGTAGAGATTATCGGTATCACTTTGGTAGAAAAAGCGGAATTAGCCACTTACTAACTCAAAGGTTTTGCTCAAATTTGATTTAATAAATGGAAGAAAGAGAGGGCAATAGATGAGGGTCCTCTTGATTGGGAGAAATTTAAGGTTTCCTTCCTAGATAGGTTTTTTCCCCTAGAGATGGGGTAGGAAAAAGTGCTTAAATTCAATAATCTATATCAAGGAATCATGAGCGTCAATAAATATATATTGAAGTTTACTCAACTATCAAAATATGCTCCAAAAATAGTTGCCGATCCAAGGGAAAGGATGCGTAAATTTGTGTCGGGTGCTTCCGACTTGGTGGTCAAAGAATGTCTAATTGTCATGCTTGTTAAGGATATGAATGCTTCTTTTTTTATGATACATGCTCAATAAATCAAAGGAAAGGTCTAGGGATTAAAAGAAGGAAAGAAGGGGTAGTGGTGATTTCTCACATTGAGGTCCATTAGAGGTAATATTTCTCAAGGTAATAGTTCTAGTGAACAAATGGTGTCGGAGTAGCGGAGGTGGGGAAAAAGCTATAGGGGTGAGTGTCTAGCCTGTTCAAATACATGCTTTGGGTTTGGAAAGAGTGGTCACTAGGTGAGAGATTGCTCATTGCTTACGACTAAGGAAAGGGATGGTAGGCAAGTTCAACCTAGTGGTTCTGGTTCGGGTACTCCAAGGAAAAATAGGTTCTATACACTTCGGACTCGATAAGATCATGAGGGTTCCCTGGATGTGGAAATTGGTAAGTTATGATCTTTTAGCTTGTGGCTATGCATTGCTTGATGTTGGGTGTTTTGTTGTGTATGGTAAGACTCCATGTATAGTTATTGTGTTTGAAGTCAACCTTGAAATCTTGGTGGGAATTCCTTAAGAATTTACTTGTATCAATGGTTCTATGGTTGTTAAGAATTTGGTGCTATGCTTGGGTTGAGGGAGATGAATTCGAAAAGACTAGTGAGGTTTGATCCCAGGGGAGATAATGTTTGTTACATGGCTGGTATGTGTGTGGAACTATTTAAATTGTTGGGAGGGTTCTTTGCTATGGTTTGGTATCCTTATCTCATTCCTTTGTCTTCGGGTCTAGCTTGAGGCATTAGCCCCTCATGTTCACTCTTTAGGAGTCTTTTGCTCTTAGACATTCTCATGTTTCCTCATGCATGCATGCTCATGAAAATTTTGATTTTTGAGATTGTGATTTAGCTTCATTGATTACTTCATGACGATGTGCTTTTGTGTATGATTTGCATGTATATTTATGAAAGGATATTTTAGTAGTATGTTTTCGCTTGGACTTGATATTCCTCCTTAGTTATGTGCATTTTAATAAAATTGCATTCATGTTGGGTTGTTAGTTTCTCTCCTACTCTATTCATGCTAGCTTGAGTCCCATTCAAGGACGAATATTCCCAAGGGGGTGATATTATAACACCTCAAAAAAAGAATGGTTGCATAGTTGATTGTAGGTTCAAGTCTACGGGTCCTCTTTATGGACAACATAAGGTTCTACGGTCCATAGAAGGGATTCGTAGAAATGACCTTACGGATTTATTTATTTATGCATCTCTAAAGTTTTCTACGAACCACCAGATGGTCAGAATAAAGTCATATGGTCCGTAGGAAGTGGTCGTAGAAAGGTTCCAAACTTGATTAAAAATTGATTGGCCTTTTGGGTTCTATGGTTGGGTCTATGGTCTGTAGAAATTTAGATCGACTGTAGAGTTGTCTCGTGGAAATCAATTCAGAATTAGACCCTAGTAACCAGTTCTACGGATGACCAGTACGGTCCGTAGAAGTTTAGATTGACCGTAGGTCAATCAGTAGGATCATTCTGGCACTTATTCTTAAAGGGTATTTGGGGGTATTTTCCTATATAATTAATACCTATACTACATCATTTTACCCCTAAATTTAAGCTCTATAAATACCCTTCACCCTTAGAAATTTCCCCCAACTTATTTGTTCCCTCAAATTTCTATATTCTCTCCAAGGTTCTCTCCAAAAATCTTCTCTCTATATCAAGGAAAAAGAACCTAGGTTTCTTCAAGTTCAAGTCTCCTTTCTTCATCATTTTTAAGGCTTCAATGAAGGTACGTATGGAGCCCATCAATGGGTTCCAATCACCCATTGAGTCCCCAATGTTTCTTCAATTCTCCAATTCATCCCAAAAAAATCGATTAGAATTTCATTCAATTCCTCATGGGTTCTATTTGTATGGATTCAATTGCCTAATCATGATCTTAATTTTATTATTTTGACTTAATTCCAGGCTTTTCAACTAATTTCATGTGAACCTATGCATTGATCTATGAATTTGGACTATAACGCTAATTTACATTAATTTATGAAGAAGCTTGGATCGATGTATATATTTTTATGAAATCATGCATATTTTTATGAAAGCAATGTATTTGACTTAATTAAGCTTATAGATGAAGGTATCTATATGTTCTATGAAGTTTGTAAATATGACATGAACGACATCTAGATTTTCCCTCAATGTTTTTAGGCTATTTTCCTAAATTAAGTCTTGATTAGTGTAGTATCCGGATATGCCATCAATGATTATAAATCACGCTTTTAAAATGATTTTCATTAGTAGTAGGGCATTCTTAGTATGCAGTTAATGACCATGGGCCTTATAAAGCTATTATGAAAAGATCATGGATGGTGAAAGGTTTTTCACACATGGTCTATGGAGCTACTCTATGATGTTTCTAGCTTGGATTAGTAGCTTAATTTTACTTTTCCATGCATAATAATATGAATATGATTAATGACTATTCCATGGGATTTTTACATAGCATTGAGATGCTTTGAGGTGAATGCTCAATTAGGTTACTCTCTAGTAGAAACCTCTAGTCCTAAACTACGTGCCTCCGTAGGATTTGTCTTAAATGACCTAGCTAGTGGATCCACATACAACATATGATATGATGTGTACGTGTTCTACCTTGGAAAGTAGGATTCCCCTTCTTTCGGTATGATAGATATACTAGATTCCATGTTATAGTTCACATGGTCTATGTCGGTTAATGGTAACTTCCGACAAAATGAACTAAGTTAATTATTATTGTTTTATGAAGATTCCTTTATGATTTAAAGGTGCATTGACCATGTTCATGATTTATTAATCTTCTTAATCTTCTTTAATGATTTTTCTATGTCTTAACTTGGTCATGCATTTCATGTTCTCTATTATGTCCCCTTATGATCACGTCTCATGTTTTATTGCATTCCCCTCATACTTAGTATATTCCATGTACTAATGCATACTTATGTCTATATTGTTTCACTAATATAGGGCTTGACAATTCTTCTCCCTCTATTCATGGCTAGTCGATTGTATTAGAGACATGAAAACTTGTTGAGTCCTCATGCTTCGAGGACGATGTCACTCTTATATGTTTCTTTCCTTATTACTATTTTCAGACTTTGTATGTGATGTATGGATTACATCCCAATCAATTCTTTTGATGTAATAGATGGTTGGTAGAGACTACGTTAAACTTCCGCTTTTGTCAAAACTCTTTTATGATATAAGACTATTTCTTTGAGATCTTTATTTCTATTATCATATATGATGTATGCTAAGTGGCTTGTGTAGGGCCTTCGGGGTCTTATACATCATGTCACATCTAGGGTGTACTTTGGGTCATGAAAAACTCAGCCAAAGAAACAAGACAGGTTCGATACACTCGATCCACCACTGAGGATTCACCCATTAGTGTAGAAGCATAAATAGGCACAGACATACAATCAGACAATATATCAAACCCAGGAACAAAATAGGTAGATACATATGAGAAAGTAGACCCTCGATCAAACAATACAGACGTAGGTCAATTAAAAACTGGGACGATTCTTATGATCACACCATCAGAAATCTTGGCCTCAGGCCTTCTTGGAAAAGCATAATACTGGCCCTCCCAGCCACCTGCAGTCTGAGTTGAACCTTTACCTCCACCCTATAGAGCTGGAGTACCTCTACCAGTACTGGACTGAACTATGCCTCGACCCCTGACTCGAGGCACTGAATCTCTAGCAGGAGTACCTAAATAAGAATGTTGAGGTCCTGAATAAGTCTTTAGAGGACACAGTCGCATCATATGACCTAGATCCCCACAAGTATAACAATATCTCCGCACAAATAACTGTTGTTGTGAACCAGACGACTACCATGGCCACCTCGGCCAAAACCATAAGATCATCGAGCTGACTGCCCACTTTCTGCTTCTGGCATAAAAGCATGAACCGGTCCATGACGCAAAATGGAGCTACTACCTTTATGTGAACCTCTGGCTCTAGATAAGGAACCAAAAAATAGACCTGATGAATGGGCCCTCATAGGCTCCCCAATCTCTTCTAAAACCATCAACTCTGCCTCCTTTGCGGTGCTCACAATGGACTGGAAGGAAGCCCATTATATGGATGCTCTAAACACATAAGACCTAATGTACCTGCAAACTGTCTCTTCCTAATCCAGAACAATAGTCATAGCATGCCTATTGCTCAGGAGAAGCCTTCTAGCTCGACCTCTGGCTGGTGCCACTCTACGGACATGACCTCTAGACGGTGCTACTCCACTAGCTCGGACCCTACCCCTAGCTGGGGTCTCAGCAACTACCTCGGGGACTGCCTCGCCTCTACCACTAGAAACAGACGCTCTAGTCCTCGACATCTGCCAAAATAACACGCATCAACTCAACACTAGTGAAGGTAACCACGCACGATAAGAAAAGATGAATAAAAGGAAATTTCCTAACAATCTTTGTAGCCTCTTGAATATAAGTACATATCTCTCCTTACTTATCCTCAAGACTGTACTTAGACTTGGCTTATACACATGTGAGACCTATGAACCTGGGGCTCTGTTACCATTTGTCACGACCATAAAATAAACGTGACAACACTTGTCTCTTTTCACCAAGATAAGTCAGCCTCAACCAACAAAAACGAAAGAAATGCAGAAAATGTAAATCAACAAGAAGTCAAAGGTGAAAAACACATTCATTCAAAATAATACCCAAAAACTTGGTTGTCATGTGTACAATCCACTAATGAAAATGGAAAATTTAAAAGATTAATACAAGTCTAGGTCTTTGTTTCTCAAGTAGAACAAAACTTAAAGGAAAGGAAAAGAGGGTCCATCAATATTACAAGCAGCTACCTCTCAAGTCCTTCAGCTATCCTCTACAGTCAGGAGAAGAAGAAGAAGATCACACGGGTTCGGGCTTGGAACCTACACAAGTGTATAAGCAACTAGCTAAAAATCGAATACCCTTTACACTCTAACAGAACCTCCCCAAATTACAAACTGCACGTAAATCAGCCCAATTTAGCAATTCTACAATGCACGGCTCACAAGGCCCAACATCCACAGTTCAAAAGTTACAATCACAAATCGAGTGAATCATGTATGTCATTCTCAAAGTCAAGTAGTCCCGTCACACACAACAAGTACATAAATCTCAAGTAACAAGCAAGTCACACATAAGCATCGAATGCATCAAGTCATAATAATCAATCTCTTGCTGGAACCATTTTTCATCGTCACAATATCATTAGTCGGAACCATTTCCCATTGGCTTTATTTCAACTCACTAGATAGAATCATCTCCCATTGGCTCTATGTCAAATCACTAGTCGAAATCATTTCTCATCAACTTTATATCAAATCACTAGCCGGAACCATTTGCCATCGGCTTTATATCAATTCACTAGCCGGAACCATTTTCCATTGGCTTTATAAATCATCACATGTCTCATCATTGTGTTCACAATCAATGCACACAAGCAATATCACACCACATGGAAGAGACAATAGATCATACAATTCAAGTCCACAGCCATGCTTTCAAGCATTTCATCAATCGATCAACAAAGGTCCTAATAAGGAAATTCATATCATCATGTTCATCACATAGCATCTTTCATTTCAACCACTTTTTATTTATTTAGATATAACAAGTGGAAAATTTAAACCCTTCACCTCATCCCCATTGCTCCCAACACACAAGCAGCGAAGGATGTACACGAATTCTACTAGAAAATGATGTTTAGGAAGCCACTTACCTTAAATCAATCATCACTGACTCCAGGAGTTGAGTTTTCCCTTTTAAGTCACTTCTGAAGTCACACAATCTATAATGATCAAGTATTTACAATCATTCATCAGAGACAATAATTTTCACATCAATTATGTAAAGAAATGGGTCAATCAACTCAAAACCCAAATTTTAAAATGGAGTTTTGAATCTGGAAAACAATATTTGAAAATGATGTTTAAAGCTTTAGGATTCATTAGAGAAAACCATTTCAAAAAAGGGATCAAAACCACTTGATCAAAATCACTATTTTACTAAATTCTTGGGTTTTTGAAGATAACCTCAAATTTTTCCTTTCGAAAGCTTGATCTGGACACATAAATCCCTAAATAATAATGGGTTATTGAAGATTTAGAGTTAAGAATCGTTACCCAAAAGATTTCCCTCGATATCTGGTCCATATCGCCACCCAAAGCTCCCAAAACTCAAAAATGGTGAAATCTGCTGAAAATGCTAGTGTTGCTTAAGTGAAGGCTTTTCGCAAGTGCAAAGGTCAATAGGGGTACGCAAAAGTGAAACAAACCTCGCTAAAGCGAGCCATTCCTCACAAAAGTGGAATGCACTAGAACACAGACATCAGAAAATCAATCAACACTCTAAACATCGAAAGGACCCTCAGGCTTCATTCGGAACCCCATCCACACAAACCACATTGCAAATCAATCATACTCGACATTCCTGACTCAATGGAACTGTCAAAACACGAACTCGAGGTCTCCTTGACCCGACATGTGTGAAAACTACAAGATGTTAAGGGCCTATTTGGCCATGCGAAATGGAATCATGATGTAGTATCATGATATGGAATCATGAGATTAAATTGTACTCAAAGCCTAAAAATGCTAAAACAAGCTCGAGACCTCTCAGAAAAAATCAAGACCTCCCCTAGGCCTAAATTCATCCCCCGAATCCAACGAAACTCTCAAAAAATCGATCCGAGCATCCAAACCCTGAAAGTTGATCAAAGTCAACCCAAAGACTAAATTTCCATAATTTCACAACTTAGGACCTCAAATTCTCAAAAAGACTCGGAATCTAAAACCGACAACTCTTATGGATCAGATTTCACCTTTCGGAATTGGTGTAATCGATGGATTTCCATTCCGACACTCGAAACTCCAAAAGACACCGAAAATCACTTTCTTAACAACTTACCCTATCAAACATCAAGACTTATCAAATTCTCAACTTTTAACTCAAAGTTAAAAACCAACTTTTTAACTCAAAAATAGAAGACTCGGGGTCAATCACGGGAGGGAAAACCGGTAATTTCCATAGGAAAACGAAAAATGACCAACCAAGCCATCACCATATCAAACAAAATTCCATATAATTCAGCTTGTCCCTTTTACACAAGTATAGCATTGATAACGTGTCTTGTTGATCTTTCTAATAAAAAGCACGAGAACCCCCTTAAGTTCAACTATATTTACAGTAACTGCATTTTTGTATGAAAAGTGAATTTTGGTTGCATATTGCAAGATTTTATGTCATTTAGGATAGGTAATTAACAAACATTTTATTTTCAATGCGGTCCATATGCTTGGTTTTTTGTTCAATAACACCTTTTGATGGTACATACACACTAATGACATGGTCTAAATATTAACATAGAATATCAAATAGAGGAGTTGGCATTAATTAAAGATACGTTCAGACTTCCTTTTAAGTGCATGAGAAATTAAAGAGAATGACTTTGGCAGCTAATTATAAGATTGAGTAACAAAATACTGTAAACATTTTACTGAATGAACAAAACAAGCAAAGATGAGAATATAATACAATGAAAATCAAGAACACTACATTATTAATGTATAGGAACACATGTGCAGAAATAGAGCTATTCCATTTGTCCCCTATTGGTTGATCATTTTTCTTTATACGCATATATTAAGAAATCATAAATAAGAGAATAATTTTACTAATTTATCCCCCTTAAAAAACTTCTTGAGAATTTTACAAGCAAATGTGAACGCTTTCAAAAAGAATGAATTGCAAGGGTAATGTAGGAAAAATCTAATTACTATACTTTCTTAATTTAGTAAAGTGGAAAGCTAATATAATATAACTGTTTTTAATAAGATGATCAACTGGTATGGAACGAAGATTACATCTTTTCATATGAAATGAATAAATCTCATAAATGCAATTGACTTTTTTTTTTTAACAATATTAACAAGAAGAAAGAAAAATAAAAAGATGAAAAAGTCATACATGCAACTGTATATTTGATTTGATCAAACTATTTACGACTTAATTAAGAGGTAAATTGTGCCTTAGCTCCATATACAAAAGGCTAATTGACTGTTTTCGTATCTAGCTTCTAAATTTTCAAATATCATTCATTTCAAATGTTTTAATAACTTTGTTTTTTAATTGAGCTAGCTAGCTCAAAGAAGCAAATACACCACGTTTCATCATTTGTCTAAATTCTTTGTAATCAACCATTCCATCACCGTCCACGTCAACTTTTATGATCATTCTTTTACAATCTTCTAGGGTTTTTCCTTGTTTCAAATCCAACGATGACAAAACGGATCTCAATTCCTCCACCGTGATGAATCAATCACCATTTTGATCGAACACGTTGAAAGCTTGTCTCATATCTTCTTCTTCATCTTTCTCATCCATTATCGACTGATATAATGTCCCAAATTCCTCCATGTCTACATATCCGTCTCTGTTTATATCTATCTTATCTATCATTTGCACCAATTCCATTTCAGGAATGTAAATTCCCAAATTCTGCAACAAATCGTTTAGCTCCTTTCGCGTAATTTTACCATCTCCATTTCGATCAAACATATGAAAAACTCTACGTATCTCTGTTGGATCCATCAAACCGTAGCTAATTATTCTATTAAACAAAATTTATATTGTTTCTTTTGAAAATTTGTATGGTGATTATAAATTTTAATTCTAGGACAAAATGTGTTGTAAATTTGTGAAAAGACAAAAAAAACTTAAAGGGCCAAATAACTAGGAAAATGATTTAGGGAAGATACTAATTACTAATATAACAAAAAGGAAAAAAAAGGTAGAGAAATTAAAGAATGATTTTGAGGATACCCACTAATATCGTTGGATCACTCATTTAAACCTTGTTGGAATTTAAGATTTTTCTTATAAGATAATATCTACGTAAATTCAGAATATATATTTCAAATCTCTCTCTCTCTCTCTCTCTCTCTTTCTATATATATATATATATATATATATATATATATATATATATTACCTTAAAAACATGAACTCCTAACTTGAATGTTAAATTACTATAATATCTCTAACTTAGGTTGTGACTTTTTTGATGAGTTGTGACTTTTTTGATGAGTTGTGACTTTTTCCGAAGGGTTGTGATTTTTCTATGTGTTGTGACTTTTCCAAAGAGTTGTGACTTTTTTAATAAACTGTGACTTTTCCAAAGAGTTGTGACTTTTTCAATAAGTTGTGACTTTTCCAAATGGTTGTGACTTCTCGAAAAGGTCATGACTTTTCAAATAAGACACAAAAAATATTTGTTCATACTACCCTTTGTTGACTATAAATAGAGGGGCTTCCTCTCGTTTTTCAACCACATTTTTTTTAATCTTCTACTCTTCTTCTTCTTGAATTTTGAAATTTTTTGTGTGATTTGTTATCTTTAAGTGAGTTTGAAGTTTAGGGGAATATGAGGTACCACTATTCCGATGAAGTAAGTTGTTCTATCCTGAGAGAGTATATTACATAACCTCGAGTACTTGAGGAAAATAATTTTGTTGATATAAAAATTATTTTTTTGCTTAATATATACATTAATATGTAATGTTTCAATATATGAAGTTAACATGATATAGTCTAAATTCATTTTTTTTGTTAACAATTTCTCTTGTGATGTAGATATATGCTTTTGAATATCTTTTCCAAAATTAAGAGAATTGTCACGATTTATTTTTGATGTTGAAGACAAAAGAATGGCTTTATTTATCAATGTTACTTATGTGATTTAGACTCTCATGAAGTTTGCTTCAAAATAGTTATTACTATATAAACATTGCCCTTTTATTTTACTTGTTTACTATTTCTTAATATTTCAGTATTTTAGACGAAGAAAATATCATATGACTTGTAATAACGCCAGTTGATGTTTGTATTAGTTTAATTTTTATTATTTATTTAATAGTTAATTTATGAGATAAATGTTTTCATTAATGCAAATATATACTTATATTTGGATAGGTATTTGTATTTAAATTAAAGTATTATATGGTACAAATGTATCATCAAGTTAACAAGATCTTCTAACTTCAAAATATATTATTTTAAAATGTTTCGGAAAAAAAAACGCACAACAAATGTGAAAATATGTGAATATATAAAATTTAGTTGTTCTCTTCACATGTTCATATAACATCTAAACATCTCGTTAGATGACAAGGAAAATACAAAGCAAATATTGTCTATAAGGTAATATTAGTGAGATAAGACTAATTACATGATTGAACCTCATCAAACTGAAATAAATATATACATTATTGCATTTAACTAATAAAAAAATTTCATTGACCATCTTCATAGGTTTGTGTGAATAAGAGATATATACGACGGTCCACGTTGAACATTCACAAAAGAATCTGCAATATTATCTTTTTTCTAAGCTTATTATTCAAATCTTCGCTTAAATAAGCAATACTATTTACTATAACATATATTTTTGGAATTGAAAATCACGTGCAATGCACATGTCAAAAAACTAGTACTATATTAAAAACATGAATGTCTTAGAAATATTTTTTGAACTTTTTATCCTTTATTAAAAGACTTCTCTTCAGACAAAATTGATTTTTTACATTTTTCTTTAATTTAAAAACTAATTTTTATTTACTATTTTTTAAATCAATTATAATTTACTAATTCTTTTAATATTTAAAATATCAAAACCTAGTAAATATGTTATTGTATCCTAAAAGTCTTGCGTAAACATGTGTTTATAATAGACATCGCCCAAGTCAGTTGTTCATCTAAAATAGGATCCTTAAAGTTTCCACTTTAAATAATGATTCCTATTAGAATAGTAATTTTTTTATCCGTGAAAGAACATGGTTGTTCATCATATATTGAATTGATGTATACACCAGATACGGATAAATTTTACTCATATATATATTTTCCTAAAATACTCATGTGCTTTGTTATCAATCATTATTCTCTTTGTATAGTAGTTGATTCCTCATATACTTATATTATTATAATGTTTGGGAAATCAAATTAATAAGAATATAGGAGATTGTGATAGATCAAAAATTTGTGTCCAATGAAATTACGATTATATATATATATATATTCAGTTTAAATACTATTGGTAGAATACAAGGAATACTTCATCCATTCATGTTTATTTATCCTGTATTGATTTGATATGTCACGTCTCAAACCTACACCCTGGACGCGACTGGCACTCGAGAATCATTGTTGGCCCCAAGCAAATCCTTGGCCTGGCTAAACTCTTAGTGGAAGACTTACTCAACATTAGATGAACTCCAAGATAAAGCTTTAACTCAAATGTCTCAAAATAATAAACTCATAAATTATAAGAACATTCAACTGGCCAAAAAAGGCAACTCAAGTCTAAAACATTAACAATGAAAATGAAAAAAAACTGTCTACTATGGTCTATCTATAAAGCCTCTAATAACTATGATAGAAGTCAGAACAATACCCACGACGTCCTAACAAAGATGAAAAGTAAATGGAATCCTCCGGAAGCAAGGAAACTAACCAAAGCTAACTTGAACAACTAGTGGTATCAACAAATCGCCTATTGATGACCCTTGTTACCTATATCTGCATCATGAAATGATGCAGGCTAAATGGCATCAGTACATTGAATGTACGAGCATGTAAGGGGAACACTTAACATAACCTGCAAGCTTGAACTGATAAAAGGAGACCATACTTACCTTAACTCAATTCATGGATACTCAAGAGACTCAAACATACTCAAGAACTCAGAAGTACTCAACTCACTTCAATATAAAAGCAAATAATAAGATGCATTATAAAGAAAGTTGTTAAAATAGTAATGCGTAACTCAATGTATTTAAAAATACAATAAAACTCTTTTACTCTTAATTGGGAGATTCTCTAATCGACACCCATCACTATGAGCTATGTGATGATAAATCGTCTCGCCCATGCTGCCAAAACTGTCTTATACCTTGCTGGAGTATAAGACATCCTCAACTAAGTGTATCCACTAAGCAATGCTAAAAAAAATAATAAGGAATCATCTAAAAAGTATAACCTTTTCTACCCACGCTGACTACATTGTTTATGAAGACTTTGAGTTGTTTGAACTCGTCCCCATCTTAGTGCTCAATACTACTCCCAATAATGTAATTCAGCTCATATGTTTAATAACATTTCCTTATCCTCAAACTTTGATATTATTACTCAAAAGATTTCTCTTAAAAGAGATAGTACTCAAAATTCCTCATGAACTCGTTGGGAAATCGATGTTGCCTCTTATTTTAAATGTAAAAACATTTACTCTTCGGAATACTTAGTCCCCATATATTCATTTGGAAAAATTAAACTCAACTCTCCTTATCCTCATATAGTAGACTAGTCAGAACCAGAAAGTAGTGAAAGTACACTTTAAAAGAACTCAGACGGGACGAACGACAGAAAAAAGACGAGGGCATGCGACCCTGGCGCACAGAGTGGCGCGAGGTGCCAACCTCTAAACTATAGAACCTCTTTTTTGGCGCACTGCTGGTGCGGCGCGCCAGCCACTTCCCAGCAATTTCTGACGAATTTCCTTGCTCAATCTCATGCCCTAACTCATCTAGAAACAAACGATTTCCCTCAAACTCTTTTGGATGCTTAAACCCAACATAATTACAACGAAATCTATGTCAAAAACCACCAAGAACAACGCTCATTCGCAACTCTCATCTCAAGAACTCAATCAAGAACTTCATTATCAAAGAACGAAGCACAAAACCTCAAACACTCAAACATTCAACCTCAAGAACGAAATTACGGATTAAAATCACATGATTGGCATGTGGATGAACGAACCCAACACTATGAGAGCTTACATACCTCGTTAGGATCTAATCCTTAGAGAAATTCCTCGGCAAATCTCAAGAATCTTGACGAACGCCTTGAACCTCTCCTCTATTCTCCTCTTGAACTTCTCTCAAAACCCTAAGCGTAATTTTGAATTGTGAAAACTGACCCAAATCAGTTTAGACCCCTAAAATATTACTAAAAACTTTTAAAACTGATGGGGTAAGGAAAATACCAAAATACCCATCATTAATTTGGGTAAATTTCCTTAACTGGGCAGGCTGACTTCAAACGGGGATATCTCCCTCATTCGAACTCAAAATTTAGTGAACTCGGTGGTATTGGAAAGAGGATTCAAAGACCTTTCACTTGATATCTTATGGGCTACCTAACTCATCCTGTACTGAAAGTTATAGTTGTTTGAGGTTGACCCAAAACTTACAACTTAAGCATAACTTGCAAAACTCTCAATTTGGCTCTTTCCAATTTAGTTCTTTCTAAAAATAGCTCTTTCTAATATTGAGGTGTTACATGACATATTCCTTGATATACAATATAGTAAAATTACTAATTTTTTCAAGAGGTTTATCGAAACATGAACAATAAACATGGAAGAAAAGAGTAATGTTAAAGAATGTATATATACTTGCTGCCTACAACTTCAATCATTCTTTTAAATCGTGATTGTTTTGTTGGTTTTTTCTCTTTCAAAATTATATAATGTTAAAAGGAAAAGTAAGAAGAGCTCATTATTCGAATTTAAATCAAAGTCTTCATCTGCTTTTGTAAAAGTATGAAAAAAACAAAATATACGTATTTAGAAAAGATTTAAATTATATATGCGCACTAACTGATAGAGGAAAGTAAATTCATATTATTAGTGCTACATTTAATTAGTTAAGTTCTATACTGAGGTATAACTATAAAAATTGTCTAATATTGTGAGCTAATTTAATGTGATGGTGATATGGTGTGAAGATAAAACTTATAGAGTGTTCATTAAGTTTAGGGAAGTCAAAAGTTTCTTTTCTTCTTTTAAAAATGTTTATTTTAAAGTTAATATATTCGATCAAACTTATACTGAAAAATTAAATATATACAATGATAGTAGGAACTATTTTTAAAAAAATCGAAAATAAAGTTTGATCAAACACAAGTACTTTAATATTGAGAAAATATTCTTCAAAAATTGATTAATCAAACATAGATTAATACTTTCGAAAACAAACATTCTCAAAAACCACTTTTCAAAATTAGTGATTTATTTTTAAAAAAACAATGGTCAAATTATCTTTTAAATTCATATGCAAAACAACACATTCATAGCTGCACACGAACAAACGTGCACGTCAAAAGCACCATTACTACGTCCAATACGTAACGTACTTCCTCAGCCCACTTTTACTTGTCATTATTATACAATACTAAAGAGGCTAAAAGTACACATGTCTTTGTCGACATGTATGATTTTTAAATTAAAATTGCATTAAAGCGCAATTTTGTCATTTCATAATTAAATTATTGAGGAGAAATTTTCAATAATCTAATATTTAAAGATTATATAAAAAGTATTATAAATTATATAATAAATAACTTAAAATATTTTAAAATCATATAAAATTGGGAAAAAGGTATGAAATATATCCGAACTTTGATCAAAATTGCTGTAACGATACCAAACTTTGGAAATGACCTTTTACCCCCATGCACTAATTAATAGTGTATTTTAAAGGTATATATGTGCCCACGTGGGCATCATAAATATTACATAATTATAAATAGTAACGTGTCCACGTGGACACATATATACCTTTAAAATACACTATTAAATAGTGCAGGGGGGGTAAAAGGTCCTCCATAAAGTTTTGTATCGTAACAACAATTTTGGCTAAAGTTGAATTATTTTTCAGACCCTTTTTCCTATAAAATTTCATGGTCAAATAAAATTTTTATGGTCTCTTTAAATTATATTTGTGCAACATAAATTGAAATAGAGGAAAGAAATACATTTCTAATTATTAGAAAGGAATTTTGAATGATTTATACATTTTCAAATTACATTAAAAGTATTATAAATGACAAATAAACAACTTAAATTAATTTAAAAAATAAAAAATGTTACCTCAAGATATTCACGGTTTTTGACTTATAACTTTTTAAACCTTTTTATATGAAATCGTTATCATTTAATTAGGTATAATATTTAATTTAACAGCAATTTTTATTTTAAATAATTTTATTTCTCTTGTATTAAGTTTTATTAATTAACGTGAAACACACGTGCAAATCACGTACTCTAAATTAGGCCAGGCAAGCCCCGAGTAACAAGCTCGGTTGGTAACTGGAAAATCATTGACAAAAGAAGGAGCAAAACAAGTACAAGTTGAAAACAAAAAAGGAAATTATCTCCTATACCTTCACCACAGTGAGTATCGATATCTATTTCAATTCCGATCAACTCTTTCTTCCTTAACGTCGAATATATAAATTTCTTATTGTTATTGTGGGCGTCTCAACTAATAATTTTTATACCATAAAGCCAATTAAGTTTGTATAGCAACATAAAAGTCACTTAAGTAAAGATAACTATTTTAAAAAGCTATTGAACTTTATTTGAAATAAAAAGTACTCAATTATTATAATCATTCTTTAATTTATAAAATTATCTTTTAATTGAGTGATCACATGAGAAATTAACTCTATAAATAATTGTATTGAGTTTATGGACTTATTTTTTAAGTACGAATATAGAAATAATAAATAATTATTTTTTTAAAAATTATCTGTAATTAAATATCTATCTATCTATCTATCTATCTTCTATATTATATTAAAACCACGGAGATCCTTAGAAATGTTGTTTAAACTTTTTTCCAACATAATTCTGACTTTGATACCAATGATTGGAATTTTATTCATTACATTTAATTATATTGTTTAATTGTTAGTATGATGTGAGTTATCATTTAATTACACACTTTATCCTAAATGTTTTACGTTGTTTTTTCAAATTACTTTATTTCGTGTGAGTTTTAGTTTAATTTGTTACAAATACTTTTGTTATATTATTATGCACATATATAATGTAGGTTATTTTTCATCTACCTCATTTTTTAGAGCATGTTTTCGTGTATTAATACTAATATAATTTTGACTTTTGGAACTAATACTGAAGATAAAGTAGATATCAAAGACAAGTCATATATCTCGAAACACCAAATCAAACCATTTACAGTTTTGTACTTAATAATTTGTTCTTTATATATATATATATATATAAATTTGTTGATTAGTGTTTCAAAATAGTCGATTTGGTTCATAGTTTTCAGCTAGTAAAAAATAATGTTGTTCAGCTATTTAGCATTAAATTATTTGTTGTTTTCTAGTTGATAGGGTGGAGTTAGTGGTCATGTTTATCCACTCTGTTTTAGTTGTTTATTTTTAGCTAGTTTTAGTTAGTTGTAGGCCTATTTAACAGGCCACTGCTGTACCTCTTCTGCTGCAATTAAAAAAGACTTCAAAAAATCAATCTTCTTGGCTGCTGCGTTCTTTCCAATCTCCAACAATATTGTGGTATCAGAGCAAGCAAGAGAGAACAACCGTTTTTCTCTTAATGCAGGCAAGATCAAACTAACTGGGCGATAAAGTGAGAGTTGTCCATGGCAAGCAACGGTTCCAGTTCTTCCTCTCAGCCCCTGATTCCAATATTCAAAGGAGAAACATATCATCTTTGGAGTCTCCAAATGAAGAGAATGTTCAGGTACCTTGTGCTATGGGATTTAGTGGAGACGGGGGTATGTTGAGCCAAAGCCAGCGCAGACTCCACCTGACAATCCACTACAGGAGATACATAAGAAAGATACAAAGGCATTATTTCTCATCCAATTGGTATTAGATGATGAAAGTTTCCCCAGAATTGCAACAACAACAAATTCCAAACAAGCATGGGATACTCTAAAACAAGAATATTTGGACGACAAAAAGGTAACTACTGTGAAATTACAAACACTTCGTCGTGTGTTTGAAACTTTGGCCATGAAAGAAAAAGATTATGTGCAGGAATTTATGTCTAAAGTGTCTGGAATTGTTAATCACATGAAAACATATGGTGAAAATGTTAGTAATGAAATGGTTGTGAGTAAGGTGTTGAGAAGTTTAATTAAAGGCTTTGACCATGTTGTTGCTGCAATACAAGAATCTAAGGACCTATCTACTTATAATTTTGATGAATTAATGAGTTCATTGTTAGCCCATGAAGTTCGAATCTGTAGGTCCTATGAAAAGGTAGAGGAGGAGGCTTTTCAGGTGAAGGGAGAGCCTTTTTACAAAGGAAAATCAGATTATTCAGGTGGTTGTGACAGAGAAAGAGGTGGTTATCGAGGTCTAGGTCGTGGAAACAACAGAGGAAGAGGAAAATTTGGTGAACAACGTCAAAACAGAAATAACATTTTGTGTAGATATTGCAAGAAGTTGAGCCACATAGAAACGAATTGATGGACCAAACAGAGGGATGACCAAAAGCAAGCGAATTTCACGGAGGAAGTTGAAGAGGGGAATAAGCTATTCATGACCCAATCTTCTGTTAATGATGAACTTAATGGAGTGTGGTTCATGGATAGTCGATGCTCAAACCATATGTCGGGAACAAGGTCACTATTTAAAGAACTTAACGAATCCAAGAAAAGTAAGGTTCGACTTGGAGACAACAAGCCCATGAAGGTTGAAGGGAAAGGTACAATTTCCATAAAAACTACCTAGGGTAATGTAAAGCTTCTACATGATGTGCAATATGTTCCTAAATTAGCTCATAATTTGTTAAGTGTTGGGAAATTGATCATTGGTGGTTACTCTATTTTGTTTAATGATTGTTCTTGCACTGTTTATGATAAGAAATCTAGGCAGAGCATTGTTAATAGTTCCATGACACAAAATCATATGTTCCCTTTAGAAGTCTCTAGTGTGAAAAATTGTGCTTTAATTGCGAAAACTAGTGATAATAGTTTATGGCATCTAAGGTATGGACATCTCAATGTTAAAGGGCTAAAGTTGTTGGGTCAAAAGAATATGGTTGTTAGGCTGCCTAAAATTGATGGTCTTACTTTCTGCGAAGGATGTGTCTACGGAATGCAAAGTAGAGTCTCATTTCCTGTAAATAAGGCTTGGAGGGCTCAAGTTGTCTTGAATTGGTGCACACTGATATTTGTGGTTTGATGAATATCAAATCCTTAGGTGGAAGTTGATTATTTTTTGTTGTTTACTGATGATTATAGCCAAATCAGTTGGGTTTATTTCCTTAAGTTTCTTGAAGTACAAATCTGAAGTTTTTGAGAACTTTAGGTAATTCAATGCATTAATAGAGAAGCAAAGTGGATGTTCTTTAAAGGCTCTCCATTCAGATAGAGGTGGTGAATTTACTTCTAAAGAATTTGATGATTTTTGTGAGAAAAATATATTCACAGGGAGTTTTCAGCACTACGTACACCGGAGCAAAATGGAGTGGCCGAGCGAAAGAATCGAATTGTGGTGGAAATGGCTCTTAGCATGATGAAAGAAGCAGATCTTCCAAAGAAGTTTTGGACAGAAGAAGTTGTTGGGTTTTAAAAGGTGTGAATGGAAAATGAAGAGTTGCGACTTTTATGAAGAGTTGTGACTTTGATGAAAAGTTGCGACTTTTATGAAGAGTTGTGACTTTTATGAAAAGTTGCGACTTTTATAAAAAAGTTGTGACTTTTATGAAAAGTTGTGACTTTTATGAAAGGTGATGACCTTTCCGAAAGATTGTGACTTTCCAAAGGTTTGTGACCTTTCTGGTAAAGCACAATAAGAACCTTTTCTCACTACCCTTTATTTTTTATAAATTGAGAAATTTCCTCTCATTTTAAAAACATAATTTTTCTGCACTTCTTCCACTACTAAATCTAGTATTCTAAGTGTACTTTACTGCCGTTGAGTGGCTCGCTGACACCAGTGTTTTGGGTATCAATACACTGGTAATTGAGATCATTCTATCCTGGGAGGACATATTCCAAATCAAACCTCGGATACTAGAGGGGAATAATTTCCTTAAGGGGACACTGTGCATTCAGTGGGCTTGATCTTTTTTTTTTTTTTCTAGATTCTGGTATGTGTTACAAATTTTAAATTTGTGAATTAATTTATGTTCTTCTGTTCTTCACTTGTTATTAAACTTTGGTAGCTTCGTGTTTCTACAAAGTTTGTTGGAATTAGTAAGATTCTTTAAACACAGATTGACAACAATTCTTCTTTAAGGAAAAATATTTCGTATATTTTTCTAATATGTTTCTGATTCTAGTTTCTCTACTAGTTTTAATTTTCTAGTTGTGAGAATGTTCTTAAACTTTATTGTGTCTTACCAAGTTCTTCAAAGTTTTGTTCTAAGTATCTTAGGAATACAAGACGAATAACAGAAGTAGCAACAACAGTGTATCTTCTTAATATCTCATCGACAAAGGAAGTCATGAATTGAACCCCATATGAAGCTTGGAAGATAAGAAAATCATGGGTAAGCCATTTAAGAATTTTTTATTGTTTAGCAGATACTTTGGATACTTCTCCATCTCGTCGCAAGCTTGATGTGAAATCAGGAAAATGAAGTTTTGTGGGCTATACTCCTCAATCCAAAGCATATAAGTTGTATAACCCGATGAGTGGAAAGTAATCATAAGAATGGTTGTTAAGTTCAATGAAACAGGAAGTTGGGCTTGGAATGAAAGAAATATTTCAGCACCAACAAATTCTCTAATTCGTGATGATGAACCTGACTCACTTGTAGCTGAACAGTTGGCTCAAATAACATCTGAAATTGTTGAAGAATCTTTAGCAGAGCCAAGTTCACTATGAAGATCAACAAGGGGAAAAAACCAAATCCGAGATACTCTAGTAACATGTATACTTCTTGTCAATTTTCCCTTCTTGTTTCAAATCCTATATATTATGGAGAATCAGTTGAAAAAGAAGAGTGGTAACAAGCAACGATGAAAGAGATGAGCACTGTCAAAAAGAATGAAACATGGAAATTGGTTAACTTACCAGATGTTAAGAATGTTATTGGCCTAAAGTGGGTATATCACACAAAGTACAATGCAAATGGATCTATCCAGAAGCACAAAGCTCAACTTGTTGCAAAAGGATATGAACATCAGCAATGCGTTGATTTTGATGAAACATTCTCTCCCGTAGCACGCTTTGAAACGGTGAGAACTCTCTTACCTCTTGCTGCTCAACTCTCTTGACCAGTTTACCCATTTGATGTCAAATTTGACTTCTTAAATGGAGACTTGGAGGAAGAAGTTTATGTTGCTCAACTAGAAGGTTTTGTTGTGAGCAGACAAGAAAGTGTAGTGTATAGGTTGAAAAAGGCCTTATATGGGCTAAAGCAATCCCCACGAGCATGGTATAGAAGGATCAATTCTTATCTCCAGGAGAATGGATTTGAAACAAGAAAAAATGAGCCAACTCTTTACGTAAATAAGTGAGGTAAAGCTAATTTTTTGGTGATGTGTCTTTATGTAGATGATATGATTTATATGGGCTCTTGTGAGCCTCTTATTGATGAATTTAAGTCTTTCATGACGAAATTTTTTGAAATGACAAACTTAGGATTGTTGCACTATTTTCTTGGTCTTGAGATTAACCAAGGTTTAGATGACATTTCTTTTTCGCAAAGAAAATATACAACTGATCTTCTTAGGAGATTTAACATGTTGAGTTGTAAGATAGCTAATACACCTATGAATGTACATGAGTAGCTCATAAATGATGATGGTGCAGGTTTGACGGAAGCTCGCTGCTTTAGAAGTATAGTTTGTGGTCTGAATTATTTGTCGCACACACGGCCCGACGTAACATTTCCTATTAGTGTGGTTTCCAGATTCATGCATAACCCAACATAGCATCATTTTGGGGAAGTAAGGTGGATTTTAGGATATGTTGTTGGAACTACTGATTTTGGAATTTGGTATTAAAAAATAATCAGGTTTTAGATTATTTGGTTTCACTAATAGTGATTGGGCAGGTTGTCTGGATATGCATTCTCTTTTGCTTTGGGTGTTATATCATGTAGTTCAAAGAAGCAAGAAATTATGGCCTTGTTATCATCTGAAGCATAATACATTGCTGCCACTGCATCATCTTGTCAAGCGGTTTGGCTAAATAGATTGCTTGTTGATGTATTTCAAGAGTAAGATGCTCGAACCGAGATTTTCTATGACAACAAAGCAACTATTGCAATGACAAAAAATCTAGCATTTCACAGCAGAACAAAGTATATTGACATTCGGTACCATTTCATCCGAGATCTGGTAGCAAGTGGAAGTATTATGTCGAAGCATTGTGGCACAAATGAGAAAGTTGCTGATATTCTAACAAAAGGACCCCCCGTTTGAAAGCATGAGTACTTCAGACCACAAATGGGAGTGACAAGCTTTGTAGCAAGGGACAATGTTGATTAGTGCTTCAAAATAGTCGATTTGGTTCCTAGTTTTTAGCTAGTAAAAAGGTATTGCTGTTCAGTTATTTAGCACTAGGTTATTTGTTGTTTTCTAGTTGAAAGGGTGGAGTTAGTGGGCATGTTTATCCATTCTCTTTTATGTCTTTTAACTTTGAGGTCTTAAAGATGCTCCCCTACCCCCAAGAAAAAAAGAACATTCTATATTAAACTAAATAAAAATAAAAGTACAATAAATAATTTGGAAACAAAAGAGTACTTATTAAATGTAGTTTGGACTCTTCAAACAAGTTTTTGATCAAATACTTTTTATCCAACAATTAAAGACTTTTCCGAATCTGAACACCAAGTTGTAGTTTGTGCAATGAAAAATTATTGAACTTTCTGTCAAGTAAAAGTTGTTGCAAAACTATATTTTATGGCTACGAAAATGAGTACATATTAATTATGAAGATACTCTCTCTCTCTCTTTGAAGTTGAGTTATTTCATTGTCCTTCTTGCATCAAATTTTGTTGAATTATCTAATTTATTTACCCACAAAAAATATTGTAATTGTATAATTGAACAATTCTCACAATCTTCCTTGTTTTAAGAAGAATAATAGAAAACTTACAAAATTCGTAGTTTAAAAGTGTGAGAAACTCCCTCTATTTATAGACAACAAATGATAGTATGAAAATGTGCTTATTGTGTCATTTTAGATAAGTCACAACCCTTAAGAAAAATCACAACTTTTCAAAAATATCATAACTCATCGAAAAAGTCACAACTCTATAAAAAAGTCACAACCCTTCGAATCAATGTGAAAAGTTTTTGCTTTTAATATAATATAGCGTAAATAAATATAATATTAAATATAGAATATATACTAAATTGAGTGTTTTAAGTTGGGGGTATTATAGTAATTTTAACATTCAAGTTAAGGAGTTCATGCTTTTAAGGTAATGTGTGTGTGTGTGTATATATATATATATATATATATATATATATATATATATTTATAAGCCAACAAGAGTTGAGACTATCATGGCATTAGGTGTTTGTACCTTTATATAAAAAGGGTACAATCGATCCCTTCTAATGTAGGACTCTTTCTGGCCCTATTTTATTGGTTGTTGAGCACGTGGGAGGCGGTACACCTGCGTGTAAGTTGTAACTATTGTCTTTACATATATTAAAATCAAAAGTGGAACCATCACTCCTTCTCTCAACTCTTACTAATCTCCATCAGTTTTATACTTCTGCAACTCATCTCCTTCAAGCTTCAAATTCATGAGTTTTTGGTTTGGCCTTCCTTGCTTTCATAGATTTTTGGTCTATTGGTTCTTTTATTTAATTTTTATGTAAATCTTTGTTGGCTTTACATTTGTGAAGAAATGTAGCAATAAAATAGTTGTCTTTCTTAATGTTGCAGTTCTTTGTTGTTTCTACTTCTGTGAAGAAATATAGAAATAAAATAGTTTTGTCTTTCCTTTAGTTTGTTTCACTGATTTAGACAAATTTTTCTTTCACACTTGTTTGTTGTTTCTTCTTTGATGTTTGAACTACTATGAAGAAATGCAGTACTTTATATTTATTTGATATTTTTCTCTCACCTTCATTTTTTCATTTGTTAGTTTCTATTGCATGTTAGTATTATTGTCTACACTTTGTATTGTACAAAAGGTGTTTAACGATATACTGTAACAAACTTTCTCTCTTAAGTTAACGGTAGGCTCATAGAAATTCTACATTTTAAAAGCCAACACTGAAATATTTGTACTGAATCTTTATAACAATTATTTCCAACTATATAAATTTAATCTGATCCAAAAATTTACAGTATTTAACCTTGCATGTGTGCCTTAATTACCATTAGCAAGAGTTTAGGAATTCAAAATATCTCTAACTATTGTGGCTCTCTAGCTCTTCTATCCCATATTATATTTGAAGAAAATGACATATGACACTAAGATTTAATATTGAAGGAATAGCAACTGACACTCCCGATTGGACTTGCAAAGTCCAAATCATGGACATGAGTCGACCGCAATAAAGTTTGGAGAGGAAAATCAGATTCCAAAATCTGAGTTTGGAAGACGAACAAGTACACTCACTTATTGTTTTTACATCTCATTTTTTAAACATAATTATCCTATTTATCTGTATCCCACAAAGTTAACTGACTTTACAGGAGTAACAAATCATGGCAATTATATAGGATGATGATATTGATTATTATGCAGAGAAGCTTATATTGTTGGATATAAATCTAATCTCCATTGCCAGAGTGATAGTTTCACTACCTTCATACAAATGATTAATACATAAATTTTATTGGGTGCTTGATAAAACATTTTTAATTGAACATGTCAAACCAAATGATGAGCTTGAGAAACTAGTGTCACCTCCGACCAGTCTAAATACCGCAACTTTTGCCAGTATTGCTCAAATGACTCTGGGTCCTACTGCATAAATTGATATATCTCTCCTACCAACCATTAGTTAGCTGAAATTTATGTCCCCACATGAAAAGAACTCATATTTCATTATTTATTACTACCATATATTGTAGGAGGTGTTCTCTGTTGTGGCCCTTCATAATATGTAGGCCGCATATAGGTATTGTGAGGCTACTGTTGCTGATGATCAATAAATAGAACATTCCATATTAGACATTGTTATTTACGTTTTCAAATTTTACACAATTTTCCACAATCCTAAAATTGGTGTGATGACACTTGCCTATTCCTACTAAGACAAGTCAGCCTCAACTCAATGAAAACAAAATAAAAAGTAGAAAGATAACACAAGAAGAATATGAAAGCAGAAAACTTATTCATTCTATCGACATCCTAACACCTGATTGTCATGTGTACAAGCCTCTATTATAAAAGTACGAAAATCAAAATAATTACACAGTCTCAAGTCTTTGTTTTTTGAATGGAACAAAGCATAATATAAAGGAAAAGAGGGCCCATCGGGATGACAAACAACTACCTCTTCATAATCCTTTGAAAAACCTCTGAAAGTAGGAGAAGAAAGAAAATCATACAATATCGGGCTCGGAACCTACACAAGTGTAGAAGCAAGGGGTAAGTACCAAAAACATAGTACTCAACAAACAACCTATTAAACAAAGTATCTAGCTAAAGATCCAGTACCCTTTCCATCCCAACCGAACCTCATCAAACTACAACCTTCACAAAATTCATGTCAACTCAAAAGTTCTACAATACACAACTCACAATGCTTAATATTCACAGTCCAATAGGTACAATCCAACAACCAACACGAATCAAGTAAGTCAATCTAAAGTATCAAGTAGATTATTCACACATTAAAAGTGCATCAATCACAATTAACAAGAAAGTCACACATAAGCATCACAATTCATCAAATCACAATAATCAATCTGTCACCGGAACCATTTTCCGTCGGCACAATATCACTAGTCGGAACTATTTTCCATTAATCTTTTATCAAATAATTAGCCAGAACAATTTTTCATTAGCTTTGTATCAACTCACTAGCCATAAACATTTCTCATTGACATTATATTAAATCATTACCCGAAACCATTTCCCATTAGCTTTTATATCAACTCATTAGTTAGAACCATTTTCTATCAGCTTTATAACACTTGCTGGAAATGACATCGGCATCATAATCATCACATGTGTCATCATGGTGTTCGACAATCAATACACACAAGCAACATTCACATGGAAGAGACAACAATTCATGCAATTCAAGTCCACATTCATGCTATCAAGCATTTCATCAATCAATAAATGAGGGTCACAACAAGGCAATTCACATCACTACGATCATGCCATAACCATTACATTTCAACTCCCTTTTATTTATTAAGATTTATCAAGTGGACAATTGACCCTTCACCTCATCCCCATTACTCCCAATACACAAACAACAAAGGGAATACATGAATTCTACTAGAATACAAGGTTTATGAGATCTCTTGTCTTAAATCAATCAATCAATCACTCTAAGAGTTGAGTCTTCCCTGTGTGACCAATGCCCAAAGTCACACAATCTATAACAATCAAGTATTCACAATAAATTTTTGGAAACATTAACACCCACATCAACTTCTTTGAAAAAATGGGTCAATCAGCTAAAAATTCAATTCCAAAATTAGAAGTTGAATACGAAAACCAACATTTGAAAACAATGCTCAAAACCTTAGGAATTCATTGGTGAAAAGCATTTTGAAAAAGGACGCAAAGTTAGTTCACAATCTCCATTTTAGTTTAGAACTTTTATTCTTAAAAAACCTTGTCATTTACCTATCAAAATCCCAAATTTTGATGTTAAAATCCATAAATAATCAAAGGAAAATGAAGTTTTAGGGTCATAAAATCTTACCCAAATGATTTAGCACAAGAAATCCTTTAAAAATCACCTCCAAGGGTTTCCCAAGCTCAAAAATGAAAAATGGGGCATAAATCCCGAAATTTTCAAACGTAAAACCCTTCGAGATGTAACAAAAGCGACCCTAGTTTCAAAAAAATGAACCCCACAAAAATGAGGACCTTCATGATCACTAACCAGACCTTCGCTAATGTGAAGGATGCAAAAGCGAAAGTTCTTAAAAAATGCAAAAGTCACTAAAGTTGACTCTTCACGGAAGTAACACAAAGATTGCTAACACGAGACTTGCAAAAGCAAGCCATCCCTCGCAATCGCGAGGTGCACTAACACTCGGGCATCAACAATTTCAGGAATCTCTTAAAGCATTGAAAGGAACCTTGAGATTCCTTTGAAACTCCGTACATATAAACTACATATGCAAATCAATCATACTCGATGTTTCAGATTCAATGTAACTATTGAAATACAAATCGAAGGTTTCCTTGACCCGAATTCCATGAAAACCACAAGAAACTAACCCAATCCCTAAGAAGGATAAAACTTGCTCCAGGAATTTTAGATATCACGAAGACCTAACCTAGGCCTAAAATCATCCCCCAAATCCAATGGAACTCTCAAAATTCTGATACGAGCATCTAAATCTCGAATGTTGACAAAAGTTAACTCAAAGATTAAATTTACACAATTACACAACTTCGGAGTCAAATCCCCCAAAAGGCTCCGAATCTAAAATCGACGAATTTCACATATCATATTTCAAATTTCGTGACTATGCAATCAAAAGATTTCCTTTTCGACACTCAAAATTCTAAAAGACACTGAAAACCACTTTATTAATAATATTAGCCTTTCAAACTCAAAACTTACAAAATTCATAATTTCAAACTCAAAGTTCAAAGCCAACTTTCAAAACTCAGTTTCAAAAATCAATTATTAAAGACTCGGGGTCAATATATGGAGGGGTAAACCAATAAATTTATGGAAACTTTCCAAAAATGACTGACCGGTCAGTACATTATCAAGCACTAAAAACCATAATCATCCTCCAACATAAAGCAAAAGAAAGTACCTAAAGTTTTGAATAGATGAGGATATCTGACACGCATATCTGACTCCATCTCCCAAGTTGCTTCACGAATTGAATGATGCTTCCACTGCACCTTCACTGCACCAATCTCCTTAGTCCTAAACTTTCAGACATGCCTATAAAAATGTCTATAGAATCCTCCCAAAAAGATAAGTTTGTACCCTACTCAAATAAATCAAGACAAAGTACATGAGACTCATTCGACACATACTTCCGAAGCAAGAGGACATTATACACGGGAGGCACAACTAATAAGCTAGGTTGCAAAGCCAACTTATAGTCCACCATACGACTCAAAATTTCAAAGGGTCCAATGTATCTAGGGCTAAGCTTGCCATTCTTTCCTAACCTCATCTTACCCTTCATGGGTGCCATTCGGAGCCAAACATGATCACCCTTTATGAACACTATGGCTCAAAATCTCTGATCCACATAACTCTTCTATTGACTCTGGGGTATCAACAGTCTACCGTTGATCATACAAACATGCTTAATAGCATCTCTAAGAAAGTGTGTGTCAAATGAATCCATCTCATCTAAATCATACCATCTCACAGAGACCTACAACATCTGCCATACAATGCCTCAAAATGGTCCATCTGAATATTTGAATGGTAGATATTGTTGTAGGAAAATGCTACTAAGGTTAAATATTGAGCTAATCTAGCACTAAAATCGATCACAACACTTAGAGCATTTCCTCCAACATCGAAACCAGTTGCTCGGATTGATTGTCTGTCGAAGAATGAAAATTTGTACTCATATCTAACTGAGTACCAACAGCATACTGCAATGCCTTCTAGAAATAGGAAGTGAACAAAGAACCTTAATTAGTGACAATAGAAACCGGGACTACATGTAGTTACAAAATCTAAATAATATAAAGCTCAGCTAACTTCTCCATCATATACTTCACCCGAACAGGGATGAAATGGGCAGACTTGGTCAACCTATCAACAACTACTCAAATGAGTCATAACCACCCATAGTGGTAGGTAGTCCCACAAAAAAGTCCATAGTGATCTATTCCTATTTCCAAGTAGGAATATGCATCCTCTAAGATATACCTCTGGGCCACTAGTGCTCAAACCTTACGTGTTGGCAAGTTATCCTACCCCACCAATAGTGATGGCTCAAATTATCCTACATTTTTGCTGCCCTAGATAGATGGAATAGCGAGAATAATGGGCCTCCTAAAGAATCAATTTGATCAACTTATCCACCATGGGTACACAGATCCTACCCCCAATCCTCAAGATACCATCAGTATCAAGGACAATCTCCTCGGCTTCCCCTCTCATCACCTTGTCTAGATTGAGACATCACTTCTTGTCATTATACTGACGCTCACAGACCTTTTTTACTAAGGAGGAACAAGCCTCAATAAAAGCAATCACACAACCCGTCTGCTAAAAAATCTTTATTCGGATGAGATGTTGGCTAACCTCTGAACATCTCTAGCCAATGGTCTCTCCTCCATACTTATAGTGGTAAGACTTCCCATGCTAGTTGTCTTCCTACTCAAATCATCGGCCACCACATTGGTCTTCCTTGTATGATACAAGATGGTGATGCAGTAGTCCTTCAGTAGATCAAACCATCTACGCTGCCTCAAGTTCAGATCACTCTGATTGAGGACTTCCCATGCTAGAGGTTTTCATAGCCTCTCGAATATAAGTACAGATGTCTCTGAATTGACCTTCAAGACTCTAATTAGACTTGGCTTGTACACATGTGAGACATATGAGCCTGACTCTAATATCATTTGTCACGACCCAAAAATGGACGTGATGACACTTATCTATTCCTACCAAGAAAAGTCAGCATCAACCCAAAAAATAAAGAAAAAGCGGAAAGATAAAGTAAAAACAACATGAAAGTAGTAAACTTATTCATTCTACTGACATCCTGACACATGGTTGTAATGTGTACAAGACTCTTTTTCAATAGTACAAAAATGAAATAAATACATAGTCTCAAGTCTTTATTTCTTAAATAGAGCAAATCATAATTTATAGGAAAAGAAGGTCGCCCAGGATTACAAACAACTACCTCTCAATAGTCCTTTGACAAGCCTCAGAAAGTAGGAGAAGAAGGACAATAAAATAGCGTAGGGCTCGAAACCTACACAAGAATAAAAGCAAAGGGTGACTACCAATAACATAGTACCCATTAATCAACCTAAAAAACAAAGTAGATAGCTATAAATCGAATACCCCTTTCGCCGAAATTGAACCTCCTCAAACTACAACCTGCACAAAATTCATCCCAACCTAATAGTTATATAATACACGGTTCACAAGGCTCAATATTCACAGTCCAATTGGTACAATCCAACAACCAACACGAATCAAATAAGTCAAACTCAAGTATCAAGTAAATTATTCACGCGTAACAAGCGCATCAATCAATTAACAAGTAAGTCACACATAAGCATCAAAATGCATCAAATCACAATAATCAATCTCTCACTAGAACAATTTCCTATCGGTAAAATATCACTACCCGAAACCACTTCCTAAAGACTTTGCATCAAATAACTAACCAAAATCATTCCCCTTCAGCTTTGTATCAACTCACTAGACGAAACCATTTCCCATCGGCACAATATTACTAGCCAAAACTATTTCCTATCGACTTTATATCAAATCTCTAGCTGAAACCATTTCTCATCGGCCTTATATCAACTCACTAGCCAGAACTATTTCGCATATACTTTATACCAATTGCCAGAAATGACCTCGACATCAAAGCCATTACATATCTTATCACGATGTTCTATAATCAATGCACACAAGAAATATCATATCACATGGAAGAGAGAACAATTCATGCAATTCAAGTCCACCTTTATGCACTTAAGAATTTCATCAATCAATTGATGCAGATCACAACAAGGCAATTCACATCAGCATAACAATCATATAGCCTTTTCATTTCAACCCCTTTTTATTTATTAAGATTTATCAAGTGGAAAATTAACCCTTTCACCTCATGCCCATTACTCCCAACACAGAAACAACGAAGGAAATACACAAATTATACTAATATACAAGGTTTAGGAGATTACTTGCCTTAAATCATTCAATTAATCACTCCAAAAATTGAGTCTTCCCCTTTTAGCCAATGTACAAAGTCACATAATCTATAACAATCAAGTATTAACAATAAATTTTTGGAAACACCAATACCCACATTAATTTTTTTGAGAAAATGGGTCAACTCAAAACCCAATTTCAAAAATAAAGTTTGAATATGAAAATAAACACTTGAAAACATTACTCAACGCCTTAGGAACTCGATGGTGAAAACCATTTTTAAAAAAAGACTCAAAATCGGTTCACAATTTCCATTTTAGTTAAGATTTTGAGTTCTTGATAAACCTTGCCATTTACCAATCAAAATCCCAAATTGTGATGCTCAAATCCATAAATAATAAAAGGGAAATGAAGTTTTAGAGCCATAAAAGCTTACCTAAATGATTTAGCACAATAAATCCTTTCAAAATTACCTTCAAGGTTTTCCTCATCTCAATAATGAAGAATGGGGGTTAAACCACAAAACTTTCAAACATAAACCCCTCTCAGATGTTGCAATAGCGCCCTTGGGTTCACAAAAGCGAACCTCGCGAAATTGGGGACCTTCACAATCGAGAACCAGACATTCTCTCATGCAAAAGTTATGAAAGAGAAAGTTCTTCACAAATGCAAAGGTCAACATGAGTTAACTCTTTACAAAATTAACCTGCACATTGCTAAAACGAGCCTCACGATAGTAAGTCATCCCTCACAATTGTGAGGTACACTAGCACTCAGGTATCAACATTTTCATCAATTTCTCAAAGCATTGAAAGGAACCTCATGTTTCATTCGGAACCCGTACATACTAACCACATTTGCAAATTGATAATACTCAACATTTGTGACTCAATGGAACTGTTGAAACATGAATCTGAGGTCTCTTTGACCCGATAATCGTGAAAACCACAATTAACTAAATCAACACCTAAAAAGGCTAAAACAAGCTAGGTGTCACACCTCGAGGCTAATCCTTGGACGTTAACACGGGACTTAGGATCACGAGTGATCCGAAGCTAACCCTGCGGCATATCATTAGCATACCTACATAACTGAAATAAGATAATTCTTTGCGGAAGCTTAAAACATGACATAAAAGGAAACTGATGGGGAATACCCATTCTAAATTTGAATATAAAAAAATTGAGTTTAATGATAACAGAAAGATCAAACTCTAACTAAAATTGAATCTAACTATGTCTGAATAAAAGCCTCTAATTGACTAGAGATGCTGGGACATACCCCTAACTAACTCTAGCAAAACTGAAATTGAAAGACTGAATGTAAAAAAGGAGCATGTCTATCATTCTCAAAAAATAAGGACTTACCACTAATACTGTTGACCGGAGATCAGGAACCAATCTATGCATGATCTAAATGCTGAGGACCTAAACCTACATCACGAGAAGATATAGCACAGAGTATGCATCAGTACTTGAAAGGTACTGAGCATGCATGATAGGACAAAACTGAAAAATATATACATAACTGAAAAAAGCAATAAGAGCAATGACAAAATCTAAACATGATGTAAATACTGAAATATACTGACTACTAAACTAACTGAATACAATGACCAAGTACATGACATGCTGAACTAACACTGATATATATGGTCAATGCACTAGAATATGACTGTGGGAGCTACTGTTAATCGACATAAAACCACGAGACCTATCAGTGGAGTCTGATGTATCGCCCCATCTACAAGACCCAATATACCTTGCCAGGGGTATAAAGGCATGACTGGCACGATCACTAAATATGTTGCACACTTAGGGGACTTATCCTACGGGGGTACGTAGTTCTGGGACTGTGAGGGTGACTGACCCTTAGTCCACTCGGTATTAAGCCTAGTCCTAACTGATTATGTAAGTAACACATTATAACTGAATAGCTCAAAAATACTGACATGCTAACTGAAAATGCAACATTAATATACTGATACTTAACCATTCTTAACTGGAGCATGTATAAACGAATAAACTGACCTAGCAACTATAATTCATGAACTAAACAAATCTACATAACTAGGGTTCTGAGTTTCATGCAAAAAGCTAAACAACAATTCCTTAAGAAACATGATAATATGATTAGGATTGATCTAACAGCTAAATCACAACAATAATCTGAGGTTCTAGAAACCCTAGGTCTAAACATTATATAAAGAATAAAAAATCTTACTGAATTCTAGGGACCTAATGGGTGAAAGGAACCCACTAGTGAAATCCCACATATCTGGTGATGAAATTTAGGGAGAAATCTTTCGATTTTGGGGTGTGAATTGTAAAAAACTTGATGCGTTCTTGGAGAGGGCTTGGTCGACTCTTTTTTTTTTTTGTTCTAGTTGATGAATATTTGGAGAATGAGTTGACTAGGGTAAGCTCTAATTAAGTTACTAGGCTAAAATTGACTAAAACGACATAATTTAGATGTCCAACACATAGGAAAAAGAACAAAACAACCCTTACTTAAAAGCTGCCGAAGCCATCGACGGACCATGGATTGACCAACGATCCGTCCTGGTCAACCGTCGTTTGGCTTCAAAGAGGGGTTGCTGAGGGTCTTGATCCACGAACTAGGACCACGACCCTTGGTTTGACCTATGGTTCGTAGGTCCGGCCGTGGGTTGACCATTAGATGAAATTTTTGGAGTTTCTAGGGAGGGGTTGCAGGTGGCCAACCACGGACCCCACCTACGGTCCATGGGTCAACCTACGGCCCGTAGGTGGCACTTGTAACTTCTGAAATCTGCATTTCTAGTCTATCTAGAGTACGGGGTGTTACACTTGAAACCTCTCATAAATCAATGAAGATCTCACCTAGGTTCCATATGACAAGAGCACTTATTTGAATCCCAGGGAAAAGTCCTTAAAATGGACTGCTAGTCCAGTTGGTGACCTCAAACCCTGGTAGAGGTTGGCTCTTGGTGATGATTTCACTCTTTTCTTTGGCGCCAAAACCTTCTTATGTGCCAAGCTTTCTTAATTCATCTGAGTAGTAAATTATAACCATGTAATTTTGGAATAGTCCACGTTCATTTTTGGATCGGTAGGGTTCTGCATTAGAGATATGGGTATGTGTACTTCCCTATTCATGTCCTTATGATACTAAGATGGTATGAGAAATTTCTTTCAGTTTGTGTATTACTTCAACATACAAGGTTACTTCAGCATTTAATCATTATTAGTAAAAGCTTCTGTTGATTCAAAAAAAAATCTAATGAAACTCTTAGAATTCTAATTCAAGCAGTTGAACCTCGAATGTTGACCAAAATCAATTCAAAGGCTAAATTTCCATAATTTCACAACTTAGGACCTCAAATCCCTAAAAAAAACTACAAATATGAAACTGACCACTCTCACTGATCAAATTCCTTATTCCAGGACTGATGGAATAGATAAAATTCCACTCCGACACTCGAAACTCTAAATCACACAAAAAACTATTTTCTTAACAATAATAACTTTTCAAACTCAAAACTTATAAAATTCTCAAATTGAAACTTATTTTTTGAAACCAACTTTCAAAACTTAATCATTAATGATTCAGGGTTCAATATTAAGAGGGGAAAATGATAAATTCATGAGACTTCCAAAGAATGACTGATCTAGTCATTACACAATCTTATGATATATTCGAGAAACAATGGTATTATATTTTTCCTGCTTTCAAACATAATAAATTTTTACTCACATTATAGGATGACTCCAGAGAAATTGAAGGAACTGAACTGAAAGAATGGAACAGGGTAAATAGTTCTTTATAATCCTTGGAAGGAACATTGGAATTTCTCTTTATGAGAGTATGCGTGGATTACATTGTCTTACTTAAATCTTACCTTTTTACACCATACACTATTACACAATAATTCTATATGCACATGTTTATCCTTGAAAATCAAATTCAACTCCACAATATGCATAAATCCTACTTATTCCCAAGCAGTACATTTTATCAGCTGGTATTGACTTCTTACTCTGCATCTATAGCTTTAGCGTGTTATAAACAACATATTTATTACTCCCTCCGTTTCAAAAATAATGATCCTTTTTAGTCTGTTTAAAAAAGAATGACCTCTTTCATTTTTTGGTAACATTTTAGTTTTAGCTTTCCACGTGGCATGCTTAATGCCACAAGATTAAAGGGAAATATTTTACATTTGACATAACTTTAATTCAGGACCACAAGATTCAAAAGTGTTCTTTATTTTCTTAAACTCAGTGTCAAGTCAAACTAGGCCACTCTTTTTAAAACGGAGGGAGTAATTTATTTGATGTGACAATACGGCAAAAATAAACAAAGACATGCTTTCTGGCTATGCGGCGGACAACTTCGCCAGGTCATCCACTACTCTTATTGTGAACCTATTCACCTGCAAGTTATTTCTAGTGCAAATATTACATCAACAACTTTAGAAAGTTTCACAAATATCTAAACTTGCTCAATTTACTGATTGAATAGAGTTAGATATACAATTTTTTCCCTGCGCTACAGGTTGGAGTTTTCTATATTGAGGTTAAAATTTCAATATCATATGATCTTCAAAAGATTTGCGTGCTAGAATGTTCGGGCTGCAAACTAAAAAATGGATAAAAGACAAATCAATTTGTGTATAAGTCTGTCTTGCATAAACCCACCATGTATAATTCCTTTTCGTTTTTTCATAAATAGTATTATTTGCAATGTAAGTTTAACACTTCGGCAAATGCTGCTATCAGAGGAAATTGACTATATATTCCAATCAATTCTTGACATTTATATATTAGATAGTTTATTACTAGGGAAAAACAATTAATTTGATACTACGTTTTTATTTATATTCTTTTACCCTTATATATAAGAGAACAAGGATAGGACGAGCATGCTAATTCCAATTTGCACTTCCTGCTTTTACTGTATGTACATTTTACATTCAATTGGTCTCTTTTGAATAATAGCATACAAACACTACAATCTCAAATAACAAACACATGTGATGTACATGTCATAAACTACCTAATTTTTCCCCTCTGTTCTTTATAATTGACCTTGTAAATACTTTGTTTCTGTTTTCCTCGAAGATTTGTGATTATAGTCTGTATCGGCAATGATTCATCTCACTACCGATGTCGGAGCAGGAAATTGTGGCCAGGCCCTAGTCCCTTACCTGACACATGCATAGACCTCCAAAGTAGAACTAGGAAGCAGCCACCTAGCATGTAACATCTTTGAATTTACTCGCCGTTTGAATTGATTTGTAAGTCTATTATTAGACATTGGTACATCAAATTATATGTCTATTCAAAAAGAACTTGATTAATAATGTCATTTTGTTAGTTTACAATGCTGATTTGATATTTGAGATCTGTTGATTTGCATAGTCTAATCTTTAGTTGTAAAAAAAGTGATTATAGCTTTAGCCTCTGAAATTTATACATTACTTCTATTGCGAATATTATTTGTTGTTGGATGTTTAGATTTCCTCTTTATTCTTATTTTGCTTGTGGATTCTAGCATCATGAGTTTCTATCAGAAAAAATACAATTGATGCCACCAGTGTTTTTGACAATTTTTTTGAGTGAAAGTAAGATTATTCCAACAAGTTAACCTTTTTTCTATACCTATCAAGCTCATCGCTTAAGATGGACAATTAATCCATGGTATTTCGTTTAACATGCTATTCTCTATACTATGCTTCATAAATGAAGGACGAATAGCTTGTTTCGAAAATGGAAAATTGTTTAGTCGAATTGAGATCTCATTGAATTTTATCACATTTACTTATTTGGTGTTAAAATGATCTTTAATTGAACTATCATTCCATGATTCAATCCTATTGAAAATTTGAGGCTAAATATGAGGTTTTTATTCAGTTTATGTTAAAATCATGAGTTTGAGGTGTAATTTATCCCATCTGTCTTTTTACTTGATGCTTTATTTTTCTTCCCTTATATTGGCTCTTCATATGCATGTTCTTTGTCTTTATCTTAACATGCTAAATATGTGCTTCTCTCTAAGTTTACCTTCTTTAGTATAATGTTGCTACAGTTCAACTTTGTTTGTACTTAAACAAAAGTTATAGAATGATCTCACCGACTATATACCATTAGCGTTGAAGCTTGATTATTCTTCAAATACACATAGAATTCTTTGGATTTCAGTAAAATATACGGGTGAGGACTTCAAAGGAACTTCTTACTCTACCAATATGTTGGTATCTCATATTGAGAAGTAAGAAATGAACTCTAAGGCTTATCATAATGTGTTCACTTGATAAATTATTGCAACCCCTAGCCCAATTCACTATATATTTATGGTATTATTTGATTTCTCAGGTTTATATGCTTTTGACTATCTACCTCATTGATAGAATTGATTTTCTATGGAATGATCTGAATTGTAGGCTTCTAGCAGGGCGGACTCAACAAGATTCGGGGCCTAAAGTGAAACTTAAGAGAGGGGCCCAATATTTTTTTTTTTTAATCATATATACTTTTATTTAAAATCTACTTCTCTAGCTTCTTTAGATGCGAACTCATTAGTTACTATTTTATAATCGATTAATTCTAAAAATTCCTTTACAATTGATTATATAACCAATCCATTCAATCTCTCTTGAGCAGTGGAAAACCAAAAGTTTTATTAAGAGCATCCAAGAATAACGGTGTGTGGCTATCAAAATAAAAAAAATAATTATTGTGCTATTTGAGATTCAAACCTGAAACTCCTTCACTCAAATGGATATCCATTATCACTGCGCAAAGACATAACTTTCAAAGAGTTGTGACTTTTTCAAAGGGTTGTGACTTCTCGTAAAGGTCATGCCTTTTCAAATAAGAAACAAACAACATTTATTCATACTACCCTTTGTTGACTATAAATAGAGGAGCTTCCTCTCATTTTTCAACCACAATTTTTGAAATCTTGTACTCTTCTTCTTCTTGCATTTTAATTTTTTGTGTGTGATTTATTGTCGTTGAGTGAGTACGAAGTTTAGCGGAATATGAGGTACCACTATTCTAATGAAGTAAGTCGCTCTATCCTAAGAGGGTATATTCACGTCATGTCCCAGACCGTCGTAATTGGAACCCACACTAATCCTCCAGTGGGAGAACCACTACTACAACCCAAACAAAGCAACTAAATAAAAAACTAAGCATTTAAGGATACGAAACAAGTTAAATACTAAAGAACGAAATAGGGAGTTCCCATAAACTCCAACAAAAGTCTATTAACTAAACAAATGGGGAAATAATACCTAGAACTAGAAAGTCAATGTACCAAAACATTTAACAATAACCAAAGTCTAAACAAAAAGGGTCACAACCCCAAACTAACACACTAATAACTAACTAGAAAGTCTAAGTCCGAAAGGGTGGACATAGACGAATGAGAACCCATGGCAACTCGAAAAAATTGGCTCACCCTTGAATTTGAACGATCACTGATCTTCTAAGCGAGGTCTATCAATAGTCGCCGGAAGATGCCCTTTACTCAACAAAAATAACAGCAAATGCAGTATCAATACACAACCACAGTGTACTGGTAGGATAACGTGGTTATCCCACTAAGTGTAACATAAGCAAGTCAATACAACATTATAAACAAATGCACATATCAAACATATACAATATTATCAACATTTACGAACAACAAACAACTTCACATTTCTCAAAATACACAATTATGACAAGTCATTGGTACTCCCTTGGAACCCAAACCCAAACAGTTAGCATACCAAAATGTGGTACCCGATCCAATGATTATGCCAGAACGTGGCAACCAATCCCATAATTATGTCGGAACGTGGCAACCGATCCAAGTTAGTTATGTCGGAATGTGGCAACCGATCCATTCAACGCACCACAATCACAATCACAAGTATATCCTCAAGATCATACATTTAGGTCATGATTTCATGGTAACCATCATTCATCTATCTCATTTATAACAAGTGTGATCAATAATGCAACATTCATACACATACATGTATCATAATGAAGCAAGAACACACATACATCACACAATTATAGAATCACAACCATCACCTACCTCTAAATAAGCTTGAAACCCTAAGAAACTTGATCCTTCCCTTTTCGAATTTGCTTTGCTCGGTCTTGGTCTACAAACAATCAATATAATACAGGAATCAATAAACAATCACTAATTACCCGAATTACTAACAATTCTATGAACCCTAGACCAAACCTATTATCCCAATTATCCAAATTACGGTTGTTTCCACCATAGAATCTATAACAAACCCCCCCTCCCAATCAATATTCACCCATTCTATTACGTTCTACGGATCGAAAAACGGATTCGAGGAGTGAAAAACTTATCTTTAGCCTCAAGAATGGTGGAACATGAGTAGGATTCGCCTGGGGTTCGTTCTTTTAGCTTTAAAATTCAAAAAGTTCATAATAAGGTCATTTAGGGGTTTATTAACGACCTTAAGTCCCATCGAGCCCGCCACAACGGCCCCTCAACCGCTATAACGGCCCCACCAAAGTGACCAAAATCCCTACCAAGGCGGGTTGCACGAAACAGAGAGCTATTTAAATAATTCAAAAATTCTCATTTCACAAAACACCTCTAACTCACGACGCTAAAAAAATACCCTTCTTGCTAAGATCAATTTCGGGAGTTCTACTCGCTCGAATTCAATTCCATAAAGTCATACGAGTTCCTTAGCGAGTTATCTAACCACTCATGTAATCAAAATCATAAATAATTCAGCTGATTGTTACTAGATTTCCCTGCACCTTAAAGACTCGATTTCGTCCAAATTTGGACTAAGTTGTGAAAATCCAAATACTACGAAAAAGTTTTCCGGCCCCAAATTTTTCCCTGTTGGCTTTTCTATAATGATGGGAAAAGGTCTTTATAATAGATACCAATTTACCCATCATTTGTCCCCGAGTGACAAAACTTAGGAAAAATAGGCTAAGGAAAGAATGAAGTAGTACCTGAACGAACAATTGGAGATACTTGTCTCGCATGTCCCTCTCGGTTTCCTAATACTTGAATAGTCCTCTCTGACTGTCCATCCATCTTTGCATGAAAGTCTATACTAAAAGTGAGTTGTGTGCCCAATTCATCATGTAATTTACTCCAAAACTTGGATGTGAATTGGGTACCACGGTTTAAGATGATAGAAAGGGGCACCCCATGCAACCTCAATATCTCTTCCACATAAACTTTAGCCAATTGTTCAGCATTATAATCTGTTCTTATCGGAATAAAATGGGCTGACTTGGTCAATCTATCAACCACTACCCAAATAGAATCAAACTTTTCCAAAGTCTTGGGAAGATTAACCACAAAATCTATGACTATTCTTTCCCACTTCCATTCCGAAATTGGCATTCTTTGAGGCAAACCTGCAGGCTTTTGATGTTCATACTTCACTTGTTGACAATTTGGACACTTCGCCACAAACTCCACTATATCCTTCTTCATGCCTGGCCACCAATAAATTTGCTTCTAATCTCGATACATCTTGGTCACACCCGAATGAATAGAATATCGCGAACCATGAGACCCTACCAATAATTTTTCAATCGAGTCATCTACTCTAGGAACACATATTCTCCCTTTAAAATTGAGCACACCATCCGCATCAAGGGTGGTCTCTTGTGCTTTGCCATTTGCAGTCTTCTTCCTAAGCTCCTCTAAATTCTCATCCTCAAATTGTTTGGCCTTGATCTCCTCAATGAATGTGGCCCGTACTTCAATACTAGCTAACACCCTACCTTTTTCTGAGATGCCACATGAATTTACACTCCATGGTCTGAATTTCCTTTGCCAAAGGTCGCTTGGTTACACTCAGGTAAGCTAAACTACCCATACTCACCGCTTTTCCACTCAAAACGTCTACCACCACATTAGCCTTACCCAGATGGTATTGAATGGTGACATCATAATCTTTAAGAAACTCCATCCACCTTTGCTGTCGCAAATTCAGATACTTTCGAGTGAACACATGTTGCAAACTATGATGATCAGTAAATACCTCACATTTAACACCATATAGGTAATATCGCCAGATCTTAAGAGCAAGCACTACCGCTGCCAACTCTAAATCATATGTTGGATAATTCCTCTAATGCACATTTAACTGACACAAAGCATAAGCTATAACATTCTTATCCTGCATCAACACAACACCTAAACTAGAATGTGAAGAATCACAATAAACAACTTCACATTTCTCAAAATACACAATTATGACAAGTCATTGGTCATGTCATGGAACCCAAACTCAAACAGTTAGCATACTGGAACGTGGTACCCGATCCAATAATTATGTTGGAATATGGCAACCAATCCCATAATTATGCTGGAACGTGGCAACCAATCCAAGTTAGTTATGCCAGAACGTGACAACTGATCCATTCAACACACCACAATCACAATCACAAGTAATCCTCAAGATCATAGATTTAGGTCATGATTTCATGGTAACGATCATTCATCAATCTCATTTACAACAAGTGTGATCAATAATGCAACATTCATATACATACATGTATCATAATGAAGCATGAAAAAACATACATCAGACAATCATAGAATCACAACCACCACCTACCTCGAAAAAAGCTTGAAACCCTAAGAAACTTGATCCTTCTCTTTCCGAATTCGTTTCGCTTGTTCTTGGTCTACAAACAATCAATATAATATGGGATTCAATAAACAATCACTAATTACCCGAATTACTTACAATTCTATTAACCCTAGATCAAACTCATGATCCCAATTATCCAAATTAAGGGTTTTTCTACCATAAAATCTATAACAAAACCCTCCCCCATCAATATTTCCCCATTCTATTACATTGTACGAATCCAAAAATGGATTCGGGGAGTGAAAAATTATCTTTAGCCTCAAGAATGGTGGAAAACGAGTAGCAGTCGCCTGGGGTTCGTTCTTTAGCTTTAAAAGTCGAAAAGTGCATAATAAGGTCTTTTAGGGGTTTATTAACGACCTTAAGTTGCGTCGAGCCAACCAGAGCGGCCCTGCCAAGGCGGGTTGCACGAAACAGAGAGCTATTTAAAGAATTTCAAAATCTCCATTTCACAACACACCTCTATCCCACGACGCTTAGAAATTACACTTTACACTAAGATTGATTTTGGGAGTTCTATTCTCCTGAATTCAATTTCGTAAAGTCGTACAGATTCCTTAACGAGTTATGTAACCACTCATGTAATCTAAATGGTAAATAATTCACCCGATTGTTACTAGATTTCCCTACACCTTCACGAGTCCGATTTCATCCAAATCTGGACTAGGTTGGGAAATTCCAAATACTACAAAAAAAAATTCCGACTACAAATTTTCCCTCGTTGGCTTTTCTATAACGACGGGAACAGGTTGTTACAATTCCATAACCTAGAGTACTTGAGGAAAATAATTTTGATGATATAATAATTTTTTTTTTCTTAACATATATATTAGTATGTAATATTCCAATATATGAAGTTAAAATGATATAGTCTAAATTCATTTGCTTTTGTTAACAATTTCTGTTGTAATGTAGATATATGCTTCTGAATATCTTTTCCAAAATTTAGAGAATTGTCACGATTTGTTTTGGATACTCAAGACAAAAAAAATATTTTATTTATCAATGCTACTTATGTGATTTAGACTCTCTTAAAGTTTGTTTCAAAATAGTTATTACTCTATAAACATTGTCCTTTTGTTTTACTTAATTACTATTCTTAATATTATAGTATTTTAGACTAAAAAATGTTAATATGACTTGTAATAACGCCAATTGATGTTTGTATTAGTTTAATTTTTTTTATTTATTTAGTAGTTAATTTTATGAGATAAATATTTTCATTAATGCAAATATATATTTATATTTGGGTAGGTATTTGTAGTAAATTAAAGTATTAGATATATATGTCACAAATGTATTATCAAGTTAACAAGATCTTCTAACTTCAAAATATATTATTTTAAAATGTTTTGAATTTTTTTTTTTTAAAAAAAAAATCTCACAACAAACTTAAAAATATGTGAATATATAAAATGTAGTTGTTCTCTTCAAATGCTCATATGACATCTAAACAATTTAACGTGAAATACACATGCAAAACACATGTGGTTAGATGACAAGAAAAATACAAAGCAAATATTCTTTATATAGTAATATTAGTGAGATAAGACTAATTACATAATTGAACTTCATCAAATTGAAATAAATATATACATTATTACATTTAACTAATAAATTTTTTCATTGAGCATCATCATAGTTTTGCGTGAACAAGAGATATATATGACGATCCACGATGAACATTCACAAAAGAATTTGCAATATAATTTTTTGCTAAGCTTATTATTCAAATCTTTATTTAAACAAGCAATACTATTTACTATAACATATATTTTTGAAATTGGTTATCACGTGCCACGCACGTGTCAAAAAACTATATATATATATACACACACACACACAACATAATTTTACGATCAAGGGTGTCCAACTGGACACCCTTGGGTGGCTGTAGCTACGCCACTGCTCTTGAGACATTTTTGATCTAAAATTAGATTTAATAATTTTTTGTTTCAAAAAACTTTGTTCGACCGAGGCAACGACTACAGATACGGTTAACATTATTCTATAAACAATATGTGTATTTGAAAAAGAATCAAGCCTTTTTATTTGATTGAGTATTTTTATTAGATCATTATCTTCTACATGTATTATTTTTCTTAAGACTTTTAATTCAAAAAATAAATCTAAACTAACAATATCAAAATAACTATTTTCTGTTAAAGAAAGTTCAAGGTTAAGACAATGTTTTTTTTTTTAAAATTCTCATCATCTAGTGATCTCAATTTACCACTATATAAGAAATCAAAAAAAATTTCATTAGCTTCAGTTGGTTCAAATCTATTTTGAAGTGAAAAATAACTTGATCTACTATATATATATATATATCCTACGTGGACTTTAGGATTTCGTAATCAATATTATCATCAAATTATTTCTTATGAAATTCTGGTTCTGTATTCATCTCATAGGCAGTTTCCTTAAAAGAAATCATAGCACTCATAGTACATAATTTTTTTAAAAAAAATAACATTTATAAGTAATTTTTTTAAAACGGGGTCCCCAAAATTATGGGGACCCCAAGCGATGACTTTAGTGTCCTAGGGGTTAAGACAACCCCGTGTCATGGACTTAGATTTCAACTAATGCTCTGTGCGGCACTTTACAACTTATTCACGATCTTGTAAGCTCAATTAAGCCCTTTGAAACTTTGATCGCTAAGTGAATGAAGAAAGAGTAAGAGAGCTTTTTAAAGATTGATTACACTTTGTTGGATCTTTTGTCACGGCCTGAGCCTACATCCTAGGCGGGACTAGGACTCGAGAATCATTGCTGGCCCCAAGCGAACCCTTGGCCTGGCTAGACTCTCAGCAGAAGACTTACTCAATAGAAAATGTACTTAAATACAATCTTAAATAAATTGTCTGAATAGATAAACTAAGAATGTTTAGAAATAACATTCAACTGAGCCAAAGAGGCAACTCAAGATTTATCATAAGCCAATAATAAGATAATGACACATGAATTAACAAATTGTCTATGAAGCCTCTAATAACTGAGATGGATGTCGAGACAAGACCCACAACATTCGAATGAACTAAAATACTGAAAACCAATAATAGGGGATCCTCCAGAAGCAAGGAGGCTCACTAACAAACTATCAAGCTCAACTAGAATCAACGATGCGCTTGATGCTGATCCTGGTTACCTATATCTGCATCATAACAATGATGCAGGCCAAATGACATCAGTACATTGAATGTATGAGCATGCGAGGAGAATTCTAAAATAAGACATAAGATTGAAAAGGGAACTGAAAGAACAAACCTGGTCTCAACTTAACTGAATTAACTGAACTCATTTCAATATAAAGTAGTAGTATAAATGCAATATAAAGAAAAGCTTTTAAAACATGTATAACCACTCAGTGTATTTAGAAATACAATAGTAACTCTGTATGTATGCAAAGATACAATATAAACTTTGTTTGTATATAAAAATAGAAATAACTCTGTGTATATAATAATACATAATACTTCTGTAGGAGTTTCTCTAACCGACAACCATTACTTAAGAGCTATGTGATGATACATCATTTTGCCTCACGCTGCCAGGGCAATCCAATACCTTACCAAGGGTATAGAACCTGACTTCTAAGTGGATACACTAGTCTATTCTAAAAATCACTAAGGAATCATCTAAAAAATATGACCCTTTTCTACCCATGGTGGCTACACGGTTTATGGGGGCTGGGAGTTGTCGAAACTTTCCCCCATATCGGTGCTCAATACTACTCCCAAAATATACTAGCTCATATGTTTAAAAATATTTCGTGGTTTGAGATATTTACTCAAAAAATAGCCCGAAGGCTCTCTTGGAAATCAATGTTTCCTCTCTTGCTTAATTGTGAATGCATTTAGTCTTTACTGACATATAGCTCAAAGTCTCCTTTGGAAATCTCAATTTTCTTTCTTGTTTAAATATGAAAACATTTTACTCTTTGGGAATACATAGTCCCATATACTCTTTTGAAGAAATGAACTTCAATCTTTACATTTTACTCAACTCAAAACTCAAGTCTTAAAACAAAGTTAAAACATTTGTGAAAGACCTTTGGAAAACTTTATGAAATTCTCTTGACTTGACTCTTAACTTTCCTTGAATTGAATTATGGATTCAAGGTTCATGATCTCATGTTATGGATGATTTCATGTTGTTTAGATGTAGCTTATAGTGTAGAAATCAACTAGGAAACATAGGTACGTTTCAACGGAACTCAAACAGAGAGAACTGCGAAAAGATAGAAGACTTGGCGTCCCTGGCGCTCAGAGTGGCACGAGGCACTAGAGGCTGAACAACAAAAAAAGTGTTGGGGCGCGCTGGCTGGCACGTTGCCCCAGAGCCCCTACTACAGATGCTGATGTGGGGCACACTGAGTGGCACGACTTCCCACCCATTTTCCCCATAAATTTGACAGATTTCCTTTGTTGTTTTTCAACTCTAAACCCTCTAGATTCGATTGGTTCTTTCCCCTAAGCAGTTAGATTCTAATACATAACCAAAACATACATTAATTTTCATGAATTTAACCCAAGAACTTCTCAACAACCTCAACAACTTAAGAACTTAGTAAAACTTCAACAAAACCCATCAAGAACTCAATTTCTATACTTTGAAGAACATACTCTCGCTGAATTAAATCATGATTGGTGCGTAGGTGAACGAAACCAATGCTATGTGATCTCACATACCTCGTAGGGATTAACCCTTTAAAAAATCCACAAGCAAAACCTCAAGAACGATGAACTTTGGCTCTTTCTCCTCTTTTTTCCTCTTGCAGTCTTTCTTTAAAAACCGTAGCATGAAATCTCTGAGTGCGTAAACTGACACAATTCAGTTTAGACCCCTAAGTAATTACCAAAAATGAAATAATTTAATTGGGTAGTGAAAAGACCATAATACCTTTCAAAAATCCGATTGTGACTTTCCTTATCTAGACAACTCAACTTCAAATGGGCATCTTTCCCTCATATGAACTCGAAATCACACAAACTCGGCAGCGTTTGAAATATAATGCAATGATATTTTCTATGCTATCTGGTAGCACACCTAACTCATCCTGAGTCAGGAGTTATGGTCGTTTGAAATTGACCCAAAACTCATACTCAACTTAACTTTGTCAAATTTTCCAAATTTGATTATTTCCAAAAAACGGTTTCTTCCTATTCTTTCATGTAGCTAGATGTTACAAAATCTCCCCTTTGGGAGCATTCATCCTTGAATGAGATTACTCCCAGCAGGCTAAGGGCGTAACATCTAATATCTAGCTCAAACACCGAACAAGCAAAATGTAAATAGAACATGCCAGCTTAAAATAAATGCCAAGAAAATGATTAGTTCCTTAATTTGGAACTTCTCCGGATTCGAAGAGATGTGGGTATGTCTTCTTCATATCTTCCTCAGCTTCCTCAACAAACTTATTTCTCGAAAGAACTTTAACTGTTGCTATTTTAGTGGTTCTCAACTTGTGGCGGTCTAGAATCTGAACAGGAATCTCCTCATAAGACAAGATGTCCTTAATACCAATATCTTCAATAGGTATGATAAGTGAAGGATCTCCCATGCACTTTTTCAACATGGAAATATGAAATACCGTATATACCGCTGCTAACTCTTGTGGTAGCTCCAACTCATGAGCTACATTACCAATCCTTTTAGATATTCTGTAAGGGCCAATGAGAACTATATTTACCTTTCATACCAAATCTCATAACACCCTTCATGGGTGAAACTTTCAAGTATACCCAATCATCTACTTCAAACTCTAACTCCCTTCTCCAAACATTAGTGTAGGATTTTTGGTGACTATGCAGTGTTTTCAACCTTTCTTTAATAACTTTCACTTTATCCATAACTTGATGAACTAAGTCTGGTCCTATATACCCAGCTTCACCAACTTCAACCATCCAATAGGAGATCTGCATCGCCTATCATAAAGTGCTTCATAAGGAGCCATCTGGATGCAAAAGTGGTAACTATTGTTGTAAACAAACTCTATGAGAGGTAGGTGATCATCCCAATTACCTTTAAAATCAATCACACAGGCCCTCAACATATCTTTTCAATTATGAATAGTGTGCTCTGCTTGACCATCTGTCTGAGGATGAAAAACAGTACTCAAGTTCACCTTTGAACCCAAGCCTTTCTGAAAAGATTTCTAGAACTGTGCAAAAACTTGTGCACCTCTATCTAATATAATAGAAAATGGCACCACATGAAGTCTAACTGCCTCTTGAAGATACAACTTGGCATAATCCTCTGTTGAATGGGTAGTCTTTACCAGCAAAAAGTGGGTAGATTTAGTCATTCTATCAACAATCACCCAAATCGAATCATGTTGCCTGCGAGACCGTGGCAAACCAGTAATAAAGTCCATATTGATCATCTCCCACTTCCATTCTGAAAGTTCTATATTCTGACCCATACCACCGGCCTTTGGTTCTCTACTTTAACTTGTTGACAATTTGAGCACTTAGCAACGAACTCATCAATACCTTTCTTCATACTATTCCATCAATATCAAATCACGATATATCTTTGTGGAACCTGGATGGATAAAATATGTGTATTTGGAGCTGTGAGCTTCCTCCATAATCCTCTCTTGGAGCTCATCCACCCTTGGTACACACAACCTACCTTGATACCTCATACACCATCTCCCCCTTGTTCAAAAGCCATTATTTTTTTCTTATGAACATTTGCCATCAATTCAAGAAAAATAGGATCTTAGTCTTTCTTTTCTTTCACTTCTGACACTAATGATGATTCATTCCCATTCATCATCACTACTTCTCCTTCTGTGGAATCCATTAATTGAACTCCTAATCGTGCAAGTTTGTGCACATCTTTTGCTAACTCTCTCTTTACTTCCTCAACATGGGCGGTACTACCCTTAGACAACCTGCTCAAGGCAACATCAACAACATTAGCCTTTCCTGGGTGATAGATGATGCTCATATCATAATTCTCAAACAACTCTAACCACCTTCTATGTCTGAGATTAAGCTATTTCTGACTAAACACACTAAAGACCCTTGTGATTGGTGAAAACATCTACATGAATGCCATAAAGATAATGGCGCCATATTTTCAAAGCAAATACTACGACAGCCAACTCTAGATCACGGGTTGAATAATTCTTCTCGTGAACTTTCAACTGTATAGAGGCATAAGCTATAATTTTGCCATTATGAATTAACGCATAACCCAAACTAACTCTGGACGCATCACAATATACAACAAAGCCTTGCATACCTTCTGGTAAGGTCAATACTGGGGCACTAGTCAACCTTTCTTTCAATTCCTGAACGCTTTTCTCACAAGATTCAGACCATTAAAACTTCACTATTTTCTGAGTTAACTTAGTTAAAGAGGACAAAATAGCTGAGAACCTCTCTACGGACCTTCTATAATATCCGGCCAACCCCAAAAAACTCCTAATATCAGTTGGAGATGTGGGTCTAGACCAATTCTGAACTGTTTCTATTTTATGAGTATCAACTTTAATCCCATAACAAGAAGAAATGTGCACTAAGAATGCCACAGACTCAAGCAAAACCTCACACTTAGAGAACTTGACATACAACTCTCTATCCTTTAGAGTTTGGAGAACTATTCTGAAATGACTAGCATGATCTTCCTCATTTCTCGAATAGATTAGCATATCATCAATAAACACAATAACAAACATATCTAAATAAGGCTTGAATACTCTATTAATAAGGTCTATGAATGCTGCAATTGGTTAAACCGAACGACATGACCAGAAAATCATAATGACCATAACGGGTCCTGGAAGCTATCTTTGGAATATCACATTCTCTTACTCTTAACTGATGGTAGCCAGATCCGAGGTCTATCTTAGAGAAACAAGTGGAACCTTGAAGTTGATCGAAGATATCACCAATTCTTGGAACATGATACTTATTCTTGATGGTAACCTTGTTCAACTGACGGTAGTCTATACACATTCTAAGGGACCCATCCTTCTTCCTCACAAATAAGACTGAAACGCCCCAAGGTGAGACAATTGGTCGAATAAAACCTTTCTGTGGGAGATCTTTCAACTTCTCTTTCAACTCTTTTGGTGCTATTCTATATGGAGAAATAGATATAGGACGAGTATCGGGAAGAATATCTATACCAAAGTCTATTTCTCTCTCATGAGGGACTCCGAGAAGATCATCTAGAAAGAGTTCTGGAAACTCTTTTACTACTGAAACTGACTGAATATAAGGTATCTCAACACCAGATTCATTAACTCGGACTAAGTGATAGAAACACCCCCTGGAAACTAACTTTCTTGCCTTAAGGTAAGAAATAAAATGATCCTTAGGCAATGCTAAACTAGTTTTCCACTCTATAACTGGCTCATTAGGAAATTGGAACTTGACAACTCGTGTTCTACATTCAACTGAGGCTTAACAGGCATGAAACCAGTCCATACCAAGAATTACATCAAAATATACCATGTATAACTCAACAAAATCATCCATGGCGCTCTTGTGATGGACAAAAATGGTACAATCACGATAGACTCTCTCCACTAGAACAGACTCACGAACAAGTGTAGAAACACTGAAGGGCTCATTAAGTTTCTCCGTAAGAATATCAAAATTCATCGAACCATAAGGAGTTACAAAGGATAAACTTGCTCCTGGATCTAGAAAAGTATAAACATCAAAGTGAAAGACTTGGATCTTACCAATGACAACATCTGGAGAAACCTCTTGCTCTTGGAGACTAGTGATAGCATAAAGACTGTTTCCTCCTCTGCCTACCCCTGAGGGAACTCCTCTAGATGGAGCTTTGTCTGGTGGAGCAACTAAAGAAGACTGGGCTCTATTGCCCCCTTTACCGTTACCCTGCCTATTCTTAAGACTCTCACATAAAATGACCATTCTGGCCACACTTGAAGCGACCAGTGGAGCCATCACGCCATATCCCTGAGTGGCTCTTACCACACTTAGCTTATGCAGGAGGCTTACTGCCCCTTTGAGCCATACTACCTTAAGAATTGACAGGTCTAGTTCTGAAGTTCTGTAAATTTTGACAATTGTACTCACGTTTATTCCTTGGTGCAGGTGCACTAGTAGATGATGGAGTAGGTCCCTTTTGTTTCTGTTGGAAAGATGACTGATTGTCATTACTCTTCTGCTGCCCGGACTCATTCCCAGTCTTAGCTCTCCTATTTCGAAACTCCTTCCTATCTTTCAACTTCTCTTCTTCAACCTGTTGCACATGGATCACCAGCCTTGCTATTTCCATATCTTCTATTAACATAGCTGCCCTGCCTTCCCTACTAGACAGACGTGACAACAAACAAACTCATCTTGCTTCTCATGTCAGTAATCATCTCCGGAGCATAGCGTGAAAGTTGGGTGAACTTCAGACTATACTCAAGAACACTCAAAGAATCCTACTTAAGTGTGAGGAACGATCGTAACTTTGCTTCTTTGACTTTTCAAGGAAAGAAGTGCCCAAAGAAGGCCTCCTTAAAATAAGCCTAACTCATAAGTGGTGCACCCTCGGCTCGATTCTTCTTCCATTGATCAAACTAGATTCTAGCGACACCTTTCATTTGGTATTCAGCTAGTTCCACCCTCTCAGCATCAGCAACATGTATAATCTCAAAGACCTTCTGAAGCTCTTTAACAAAGATTTTTGGATCCTTAGTAACACTTGAACTAGTGAAGCTTGGAGGATTCTTCCTAAAAAACTCACGGATCCTTGAAGTATCAGCCACTTCCTATCGATTCTCTCTTTATCCAACTTGATTGGTCACAACCTGAATTTACATTCGAATAGCATCACGGAAGTCAGCATTGGTGACCTCTCCTTGGGGTTGCACTTCTAGTGCATTAGGTACCCCTTGTTCCTGTGGCTCAACATTTTGTCTAGTGGTACGGCCTCCAACAGCTCTTCATAGAGGCATGATCTGAAAGATACTCGCAAGCACGAGTTAAAAGAGACTTTATAGAGATTAACTCTATCACATAGAATGAGTATGAAAGAAGTGAGATATTTCCTAAGGGTTGTAGACTCCTAATTATAGATTTGGCACGCTTCACACTGATTACTAGGACTCTACTGACACGGCTTCATAAACTCCCTAGGACTCTTGAAATTTGGGCTCTGATACCAAGTTTGTCACGCCCCGAACCTACACCCTGGGAGGGAATGACACTCGAGAACCATTGCTGGCCCCAAGCGAACCCTTGGCCTGGCTAGACTCTCAGTGGAAGAGTTACTCAATAGAAAATGTACTTAAATACAATCTTAAATAAACTATTTGAGTATATAAACTGAGAATGTTTAGAAATAACATTCAACTTAGCCAAAGAGGCAACACAAGATTTAACATAAGCCAATAATAACATAATGACACATGAACTAACTAACTATATATGAAGCCTCGAATAACTTAGATGGATGTCGGGACAAGACCCACTACATCCTAATGAATTAAAATACTGAAAAACAATAAAAGGGGATCCTTTGAAAGCAAGGAGGATCATCAACAAACTCTAAAGCTTAACTAGAATCAACGATGCACTGGATGCTGATCCTGGTTACTAATATCTACATCATAACAATGATGCAGGCCAAATGACATCAGTAAATTGAATGTACGAGTTTGTGAAGGGAATTCTAAAATAAGACATAAGCTTGAAAAGGGAACTGAAAGAACAAACCTGGTCTTAACTGAATTGAACTCATTTCAATATAACACAGGAATATAAATGCAATATAAAGAAAAGCATTTAAAACATGGATAACCACTATGTATATTAAGAAATACAACAGTTACTCTAAATGTATGCAAAGATACAATGTAAACTCTGTTTGTATATAAAAATATAAAGAACTCTGTGTATATAATAATACAAAATACTTTTGTGGGAGTTTTTCTAACCGATAACCATCACTTAAGAGCTTGATGATACATCATCTTGCCACACACTGCCAGGGCCGTCCTATACCTTGCGAAGGGTATACAACCTAACTACTAAGTTGATCCACTAGTGTATGCTAAAACTCACTATGGAATCATCTAAAAAGTATGACCCTTTTCTACCCATGATGGCTACACGATTAATGGGGGCTGGGAGTTGTCTAAACTCTCCCTCATATCGGTGCTCAATACTACTCCCAAAATATACTAGCTCATATGTTTAAAAACATAATTCCATGGTTTGAGATAATTCTTCAAACACTAGCCCGAAGGCTCTCTTGAAAATCACTATTTCCTCTATTGCTTAATTGTGAAAGCATTTACTCTTTACTGAAAACTAGCTCACAGGCTCATTTGGAAATCTCAGTTTCGTTTCTTGTTTAAATGTGAAAACATTTTATTTTTTGGGAATACCTAGTCCGCATGTACTCTTTTGAAGAAATGAACTTCAATCTTTATTCTTTACTCAAATCAAAACTCAAGTCTTAAAACAAAGTTAAAACATTTGTAAAAGATCTTTGGAAAACTCTATGAACTTATCATGACTTGACTCTTAACTTTCCTTGAATTGAATTATGGATTGAAGGATCATGATCTCATGTTATGGATGATTTCATGTTGTTTAGACGTAGCTTAGAGTGTACAAATCAACTAGGAAACATAGGTACGTTTCAAGGGAACTCAAACAGAGAGAAATGGGAAAAGATAGAAGACCTGGTGTCCTTGGCGCTCTGAGTGGCGCGGGGCGCTAGAGGCTAAACAACAGAAACTGGGATAAGGTACGCTGGCTGGCACGTTGCCCCAGAGCCCCTATTAAAGATGCTGATGTGGGAACACTGAATAGCATGGTGCCCCAACCTTTTTTCCCTAAAATTTTATGGATTTCCTTGGTCGTTTTTCAACACTAAACTCTCTAGATTCAATTGGTTCGTTCCCCAAACACTTAGATTCTAATACATAACTAAAACATACAAGGATCTACTCAGAACAACATTAATTTTTGTGAATTTAACTCAAGACCTTCTCAACAACCTCAACAACTTAAGAACTCAATAGAACTTCAACAAAGCCTATCAAGAACTCAATTTCTATACTTTGAAGAACTTACTTTTGCTGAATTAAATCATGATTGGCGCATGGGTGAACGAACCCAATGCTATGTGATCTCACATACCTCCTAGGGATTAACCCTTGTCGAAATCCACTAGCAAAACCTCTAGAATGACGAACTTTGGCTCTTTCTCCTATTTTCTCTTCTTACGTTCTTTCTCTAAAAACCCTAGCTTGAAATCTCTGAGTATGAAACTGACCCAATTCATATTAGACCCCTAAGTAATTACCAAAAATGAAATAATTTAAATAGGTAGTGAAAAGACCATAATACCATTCAAAAATTCTGTTTTGACTTTCCTTACCTAGATATCCCAACTACAAGTGGAAATCTCTCCCTCATATGAACTCGAAATCATGCAAACTCGGTGGCATTGGATAGATAATTCAAAGATCTTTCCTACGGTATTTGGTAGCACACCGAACTTATCTTGAGTCAGGTGTTATGGTCATTTGAAGTTGACCCAAAACTCATACTCAACTTAACTTTGTCAAACATTCCAAATTTGATTGTTTCTAAAAATGGTTTCTTCCTATTCTTTCAAATAGCGAGATGTTACATCTTTCTTGGTTGATTTAGAAATGGGAGCCTCTCTATTTATGCAACACTCCTAGGGGCTAAGGGGTAAATAATATTTGTTACACAAGTCCATACTTATTTACAAGTTAGTCCATCTTCTATAATTCTATAAAATTCTACATCATTCCAAGGAATTTCCATGTAATTCTATAATCTTCCCTAGCAAATATCTATATTTCTCTAGATTATTCCATTAAGGAATATTCTTCTTCCAATGTAGGCCTTCCAAGAATATATCTAGGGAATTCGAGAGTCTTCGACAAACTTCTCCACCACTCTAGATTCTTCCCCCTTAATTTTATGCTAAACTTAAATGGCAAAGTGGTGGGTCATGACACTCTGCCCACCTGATATTGCGATGATTGTGTCGCATTGCTGCTACATGGACAACTGAGTCTTGTCTTCTCACATGCGTGACTAGTAGTCCATTGGTGTCACAACCCAAAGTACACCCTAGTCGTAACATGGCATGTAAAATTAGAGGATTTAGGAACCCTAAGGTGGAAAATACTGCATAGGTAAATACTATCATACTTTGATGTCAAAATTCCACAATCAAGGGTGAATTTGGAGACTCGATCTTGAAATCCTATACTTCTTCTTCAAGATTTAGAGAGAGAATTTTTGAGGGAAGAACTTGGAGGGATTTGGGGAAATTTGAAGAATGATTTAGAATAGTTAGATTTTAGGCTTAAAAGAATTATATAGGATTTAGGATTAGGATAAAAATTACCTAGCTTAGGAATTTGTCAATTAGCTAAATGTCACACCCCGAGGATACCCCTGGACGTAAACATGGGACCTAGGATCAAGAGTGACCCCAAGCTAACCCTTAGCTGGTATATCATAAGCAAACAAAATATCTACGAAAAGATAATTAATGCGAAAGCTAAATCATGAAATAACTGAATGATAGGGAATACCCAATACTGATCTGAATATATATAAAATTCTAAGAGTTTAGTGATACTAAACAATCACTCAAAAACTAACACTGAATCTAAACTATGTCTAAAAAATCCTTTAACTGACTAGAGTTGCTGGGACATTTCCCCAGCTAACCCTAGCAGAACTGAAACTGAAATAACAGACTAAATCTAAAAACATGTCTATTATCCTCAAAGTATGAGGACTCACAACTGAAGCTGCTGAATATGGATTAGAAACCGATCTATGCGTGATCTGAATGTTGTGGACTTGAACCTACATCACAAAAAGATGTAGCGCACAGTATGTGTCAGTACTTGGAAGGTACTAAGCATGCTGGATAGGGTAAAAGTTGAACAAACATATAAGTTGAACAAAGCATAGTCGAGTAATGATGTAAACTTAACATGATGGAAATACTAAAATTTACTGAAAAGACCTGAACTTAATGCAATTACTAAGTACATAACATGTTGAGAACGAATATTGAAGTATAACTAAAAACTTGTTTGAATGCACTACAGTCTGATTGTGGGAGCTACTATTAACCGACATAAAACTACGTTAGCTAACCATGGAATCCAATGTATACACCCCATTGAGAGGACCAAATATACCTTGCTAGGGGTATAACTACATGATTGGCGTGATCACTAAATCTAATGACCAACATATGGGACTTATAATTCTACGGGGGCACGCAGTTCTGAGACTAGGAGGGTACACTGAAACCCTACTCCACTCGGTGCTATTCCTACTCCCAACTGAATATGTATATGATACATTATAACTGAAATACTGAATAGCTCAAAATACTAGCATGCCAATTTGAGAATGTAACAATTATATACTGATAATGTATCATTCGAAACTAGAGCATGTATATCTATGTAACTAACCTAACATGTATAATTCATGAACTAAGAGAATATACACAACCAGGATTCTGAGTTTCATGCAAGGACCTAAGCAACGATTCCACGAAAACATGATAATATGATTAGGAATACTCTAACATCTAAATCACAACTAATATCTATGGTTTTAGAAACCCTATGTCTAAGCAAGATATATGAATCAAGAATTTGACTGAATTCAAGGGACTTAGTGGATGAAAGGAATCCCACAAGTGAAGTCCCAGATACTTGGTGACGAAATCTATGAAAATATTATTCGATTTTGGAGCTGGAACTTGGCGGAAACCTGCTGGCTGTTCTTGGGAAAGCTGGCGCCTCTTGCTTCTCTTTTTTCTCTAATTCTGATGAATTTTGGAGAATAAAGGTTCTGGGCATGTCTGACTAAGTTATTAGGCTTAAACTATGTAAAACGACGTAGTTTAGGCATTAAACGACTTAGTTTAAGTGCTCTAACACATAGGAAAAAGACCTAAATAACCCTTACCTAAAAGCTAACAAAGGTCTTCCATAGAGGGACCTACGGACTGTCGGTTGACTTACCAACCGTCGGTAGGGGTCATCGGTCAAGCTCTTCCCGACAGGGATTCACTAAAATGAGCATAACTTTTTACTCCAAGATGGGATTTTAGCAAACTTGGTGGCGTTGGAAAGATGATTCAATTATCTTTCATTTGATTTGTCATGTGCCACCTTATTCATAATGTGCTAAAATATATGACCGTTTGAAGTCGAACCAATAACCAATTCTCTCAAATTGGTTGCTGGCCCTCACCTACGGTCCAACCACAGACTATCTTGGTTGACTGTGGGATTAGAGACCATCAACATTTGGACCTTAACGACGATACCCCACTCATGGTATGTGGTTCTACCTATGGTCCGTGCATTGTTCCGTTGTTACTAGCACAAGTTTTTCTGAAAATTAGGATTTTCTTCATTTCGAGGTTCGAGGTGTTACATTATCTCCCCCTTGGGAACATTCTTCCTCGAATGAAGTCTAAATAAGCTTAGTATGGAGGGAAGGAGTTGTAATCGCTACGTCTAAGTACTAGAAACTATATCTGACTGAACTGAGTTCCAAGAACATGCAAATATGCTGAAAATGCAAGAACAACTTAAGGAACAAGGTACTAAGACTGAATTTATGCACGAGTAAACTGAGAGACGGGAGAGGAAACTATTGTCTCAAGCTGAAACATAATCGGAAAGAAAGAGATGAGGATACTTGTCCTTCATGGATGCTTCTTCTTCCTAAGTTGCTTCCTCTACGGACTTACTCCTCCAAGTTTGTCAAATCTCATCACCCCCTTCATAGGTGATATTTTCAGGAAAGCCAATCATCTATCTCAAGCTCTAAGTTCCTTCTCCCTACATCTGCATATGACTTCTGTCTTAAGTCTATTTTTGATGAGCTGAACTTTTTCCCATAGTTTCATAAAACGAATATGTCCCAATCAAGGCTGTTTCACCTACTTATCCACCATAGGAACACATAAGTGACCATCTCCTCCTTGGGAGAAAATCTCTACTTTCTACTGATGAACTACACCTTTCAACTAGAATAATATAGGATCACTATCCTATTTTCCCTTAACCTCTGCTACCAATGAAGGTTCTGGTCTATTCTAGACTATCACACTACCATCTGATGTGTCCATAAGACTAAGTCCTAAGCGAGCAAGATGATGAACATCTTTTGATAATTCCTTCCCTTTTTCCTTAACATGTGCTACACCACCCTATAGAGATCATCTTTTTGGCCTTAAGGTAAGAGATATTTTGACCTATAGGCACTAAGCTACTATCTTTCCATTCTAAGACTGGCTCGTTGGAAATTGAAATCGAATGGTCCTAGTTCTAATATCGACTGAGGCATAACAGGAATGCAACTAATCCATGCCTAAAATGATATCAAAAACCTAGAATTTCTAACTCTACAAGATCTCCTGAGGTGACGTTCTAAGAGATTGTGATAGGGCAATTTATGTATACTTGTCTAGCTCTAACTGGGTCACCAACTAGAGTAGAGACTGAGAAGGATTCTAAAAGAGTTTCTGGACTGACACCTAATATTACTACTATAAATAGAGTTACAAACGAAAGAGTAGCCCCTAGATCTAACAATGCATAAACATCTAAGGAAAGACTCAAAACGTACCAGTGACCACATTAGGAGAGAATCTTCCTGGTCTTGGCAAGCCTGGAGAGCATAAAACCTGCCCTGGCACTGACCGCCATCTGTACCAGATGACAGACCCTGCTGAGTTGGGTGACATGCTGATACTATTGGGATTGTAGACTGAGCACTACTATCGTTACCTTCTTTCCCCTGCCTAGCAGAAGGGAAATTCTTCACACTATGACCACACCCAAATCATCCTTCTTTGTTTGTAGGACACTCGCTCAGATGGTTCTTACCACACTTTGGAAAAGTTGGGTAGGTCTTATTACCAGAAACACTTCCCTGATACTAAGAGCATGGTGCACTACTATTCTAATCATGTAGAAACTGTGAGTGATTTCCACCACCCAATTTCTTCTAAGAGTACTCATAGTTCCCTGTTCTAGATTTCTTGATGACCTTAGCTATTTCCCTAGTCTTATATCCCTCAACCTGCTAAGCATGTGTCATGAGCCTAGAGATATTCATATCCTCTAAGAACATAGCATTCCTGCACTCTATCTTCACTAAGTCAGATACCCCAAATAGAAACTTACTCATTTGTGCCCTTGGATCGGCAACCATATGTGGAGCATACCTAGAGAGTCGGGCGACCTTCATCCCGTACTCTTGGACTGACATGGAACCTTGCCTCAAATTCTTAAACTCTTATGCCTTAGACTCCCTTAACTCGCTTGAGAAGAACCTGTCCAGAAAAACTTCAGTCAAACAATCCCAAGTCACATGAGCTGCATCTACACTCCTATTTTCTTTCCACTGAGTAAACCAAATGTGAGCCACATCCTTAAGCTGGTAGGATGCCAACTCTACCCTATCATTACCAGTCACTTGCATCACTCCAAAGATTTTGTTAACCTTATGAATGAAGTTCTGTGGGTCCTCACAAACTTGCGACCCTAAAAACTCAGGCAGATTCATCCTAACAAAATCTCAGACCCTATTTTCCACTAATCCACCATTACTATCAGTAGGAATTAGGACCTGCTAGTTGTTCTGATTAGTCATACTCTGAGCCAGAAGCTGAATCACATTTTAAAACTCTGCATTCGAAACCTCATGGTCTGGGACTGGAGGAACTCTATTAGCGTTGCGTGCATTAGCATTCCTTGGGTAAGCTCTATGAGGAGGCATGATTTGAAACACATAATGTCGAATTAGAAATGAGAAGTTGGATCATACCTTTCACACGATTAGAGTAACAAAGAAAGTGAAGTTTTCCTAAAACACTTTGTAGCCTCCCTCTTATTAGATGTGGTGCGCTTCATACTGATGAAAAGAACTCTACTTAGTGCAGCTTTCAGACATCCTAGGACTCTTAAACCTACTGCTCTGATACGAAGTTTGTCACACCTAGAGGCTACCCCTGGATGTCAACACGGGACTTAGGATCACGAGTGACCCCAAGCTAACCCTCAGCTGGCATATCATAAGCAACCGAATAACTACGAAAACATAACTAATGTAGAAGCTAAATCAGGAAATAACTGAATGATGGGGAATACCCAATAATTGTCTGAATATATTTAAAATTCTAAGAGTTTATTAATACTGAACAATCACTCAAAAACTTAGCGCTAAATCTAAACTATGTCTGAAAAAGCCTCTAACTGACTAGAGTTGCTGGGACATATCTGCAGCTAACCTTAGAAGATCGGAAACTAAAATGAAAGACTAAATATGAAAACATGTCTATTGTCCTCAAAGTATGAGCACTGACAACTGGAGCTGCTGAATGTGGATAGGGAACCAATCTACGCGTGATTTGAATGCTGATGACCTGAACCTATATCACGAAAAGATGTAACAGAGTATGTGTAAGTACTTAGAAGGTGCTGAGCATGCATGATAGGATAAAAGCCGAACAAACATATAAGTTGAACAAAGCATAACTGAGCAATGATATAATCTGAACATGATGAAATACTAAAATATACTGAAAAGAACTGAACTGAATGCAATGACTAAGAACATAATATACTTAGACTGAATACTGAAGTATAACTGAAAACTTGGTCAAATACACTAGAGTTTGACTGTGGGAGCTACTATTAACCGACATAAAACCACGTGAGCTAAACTATGAGTATGATGTATACACCCCATCGAGAGGACCCAATATACCTTGCTAGGGGTATAAAGGCATGACTGGCGTGATCACTATATCTGATGCCTAACAGAGGGGACTTATAATTCTATGATGGCACGTAGTTCTCGGACTGTGAGGGTACACTGAAACCCTAGTCCACTCGATGCTAAGCCTACTCCCAACTAAATATCTATATGATATATTATGACTGAAATACTGAATATCTCAAATTATTGACATGCAAATATGAGAATGTAACAATTATATACTGATAATGTGACATTCGAAACTGGAGCATGTATATCTGTTTAACTGACATAACATGTGTAATTCATGAACTAAGAGAATCTACACAACTAGGGTTCTGAGTTTCATGCAAAGAACTAAGCAATGATTCCACAAAAATATGATATTCTTATTAGGAATACTCTAACAACTAAATCACAACTAATATCTTAGGTTTTAGAAATCCTAGGTCTAAGCAAGATATAGGAATCAAGAATCTGACTGAATTATGGGAACCTAGTGAATGAAAGGAATCCCACCACTGAAATCCCACATACCTGGTGATGAAATCTACGAAAAAATCTTCGATTTTAGGGCTAGAACTTGAAGGAAACCTATTGGTTGTTCTTGGGAAAGTTGGCGTCTCTTTCTTCTCTTTTTGCTCTAATTTTGATTAATTTTGGAGAAAAAAGGTTCTGGATATGTCTAACTAAGTTATTAGGATTAAATTGAGTAAAACGACGTAGTTTAGGCATTAAACGATATAGTTTATGGGCCCCAACGCATAAGGAAAAAGATCTAAATAACCCTAACTTAAAAGCTGACGAAGGTCATCCACGGAGGGACCTATGGACAATCTGTTGACCTACCAAACGTCGATAGGGGTCATCGGTCAAGCTCTGCCCGACAGGGCTTCACTAAAATGAGAATAAATTTTAACTCCGAGATGGGATTTTAGAAAACTCTGTGGCGTTGGAAAAAGGATTCAATCATCTTTTATCTGATAGGTCATGGGTCACCTAATTTATTATGTGCTAAAGTATATGACCGTTTGTCGTTCATCCAATAGCCAATTACCTCTAATTGGCAGCTCATCCCCTCACCTATTGTCAGACCTACTGTCTGTAGGTCCAACCAAGGACTATCATGGTCGACCGTGGATGGAATAAGAGACCATTAACATTTGGGCCTTAACGATGGAACCCCACCTATGGTCCGTGGGTGGTTTCATCGTTACTGGTACCAATTTTTTGTGTAAACTAGGATTTTCTTCATTTTGAGGTCCAAGGTGTTACAACAAAAACAAAAAATTCCTTAAAAATAACTGCCGACCTCCACTGACGGTTCAGACCTACGATTCGTAGGTCCCACTATGGGACATTCTGGTCGACCATAGGTGAGGTTCAATGACTTTAATGTGGACCCTTAAACAATGGGGCCCATGAACATGATTAACGTTATCAAGGACACTTAATCTAGTTCTAAGCATCTATGATAGTTAGTCAGTATAATAACCCAACTAAATGAGTTTGGGTCGAATCCCATAGGGAGTGGTACATGTTTAAGATTCAAGAGTAAAGTACGAATATGCCCAAATCAACATAGGAATAGACATTTACGAATAAAAACATAATTCAAATTAACGGTGACACAAATTTCATATACTAGGGGGTTTTGATTGCAATTATCAACTACAACAGCAACAAATAATACGAATTAACAAATATTGAGACAGGTTCTTGGGATGTGATTCGATTATAGGCTAATGTAGACAAATGAGTAATTTTAACTGTTAGAAAATAGTTGTACATCAGTGAATAGGCTAGACTATAGAGGAGATAAAGTTTCTCTTGAACAATTTACCGCGAATAAAGTTGGTTTCTATCGAACACCAACAAGCAAGCAAAATAAGAACATCCTACTCCTTAGTCCATTCACTCTCGAGCTGAAAGTGTAGAAAAGGGTTTAGGATTCCCTCTCTCAAGCAGAACCCATGATAACCCAATACCCACAAGCCATCAATCAATAACCTTGGTTTTAAAACCTCTCTCTCGAGCAAGCCAAAAACATGAAGGTAGAACTACATTTGCAACTACAATTCTTTAATTTAAACCACAATTAATGATTGAAATGACTTTTAAATAGAATTTAAACTAACAATTAGCAATACCCATAAGCTAAATCAACCCATAATCACACCCCAAGAATTAGGGTTTTAGCTAGACATCATAAAAAGATAAAAATCATTACCAAATTGTGTTTCCATTAAATGGGTAAGATTAATTTAGTCTTTACAAAGGTCTAAATTGAAGAATCCCAAAGACCCACTTCCAATATATCAAAAATGGAAAACTGCAATTCTTCAAAGCTAAGGAAAACTTGTATCGATACTCTGGGTTCAAACTCTAAATTTTAGCTAATGAATGTTCAGAATAAAAATTCCTCATAAACTAGATGTTCAAAAACATATTTATAGTCGCCAAAAATATGTTGCGAAGGGCCATCCGGCATAGTAAGTTGGGCTCACCGATCAGCTCGGTGATCCGCCCTTTGGTCAGTTCCATCGCCTTTCTGCTTTTGGTTTTAGCATCCTCAAGTTCTTAACTTTGGGCGATCTAAATATACATCGCAGAATCACTCGACGACTACTCATTTTGCTCGTAAATTTGATTTTCTCCTTCAGGGCATGGCGCACTAGAACTTTAGGCGAGATGGTGGCCATTCAGCGACTCGCCAAATGGACTTGGTGATCACCAGGGCTTTATTTCTTCCTTCTTTTAGCTCGCTTAGTTCCTTTTTATAAATTAGTGTCCATGCTCTGTTCCTCAATCCAAATACTTGGAAATCAAGGATTTTACATCAGTTATTGGCAGAAAAGATGTATGTGAGGACACTAAATTTATCCATATAAAGCCCTAAATAAGTCCAAATCATGAACTCATCAACACCCCCAACTTAAACTTTTTCTTGTCCTCAAGTAAAACTCAAGTTCAGTAGTTCAAAAAGAATGTCTCAAATAGTGCTACACAAGACTCAATCATGAATGAACACAAAAAGACTCAACTTACTCATGCAAGGATCAATTTTGCACTCAAAGATTCAAGTTATGACCCGCCATTATCAAAGATTCTCAAGCTCACAATACTTGCTTCAATTGCAAGTTCAAGTTCAACAAAGGTGCATAAATACCCTCACACAAAGAATGATTCCATATTCACACATAATGGTTCAACACTTTATAGTACCGTAATCACAAACAACTCTCACACTCACAAAGATGAATACATGCATGACTTCACCCATAGGTTTGCCCTTATTTTCCAACCAACACTTGCTTCAACTCACTCAAGATAAAAAAGGTCTTTTCAAGGCTTGTAATTGGGTTGAGTGTAAAGGTATGGTCATTTAGGCTGAGTGGCTGCTATCCTCATGAAATGTGGTATGAACAACGCTTTATTTCCTTTTGTTAATCAGTCTCATTCATGCTCAAAAGTCACCCCATTATTCACTTTCCATGGAATACCAAACAACCCGCTTCTTTTGTACTTTCACAACTTTATTTCAACCTTTTTCATTCTTTTTATTTTCTTTTTCTCTTTTTTTTTGTATGGAGGGGTTCCATCTTTCTCAAAGCCATAGGTCAAAGGGGACTTCTTTGTACTTTTTGATTTACCTTCTCTTTTCACCACACCCCCAACTAAGGCTTTTGGCCTAAGTTGGTTATTCAAACAAACAACATTCCATGAGGATTAAGGGTGAAGGGATAAAAAAAAGGTCACAATTTCATCAAGTTTCATACAAGGAAAGGCTAAGGCTCAAAAGGTGTTCAAGCGAAGTTCACACACTCACAAGGTAGGCCACAAAAGCGGTATTAAGTCAAATTCTTTCACTCTTTAAAATTGTTTCCTAAGATCATTTCAAGAGCCTGCATGATTTAGTCAACCGGACCAATAGGGCAAATTCTAGGTGTCATCACACATGGTTCACGGTAAGCACATCACACAAGGCATTGACACCAATATCAAACAAGACTCCACACTTTCTCTAGTGTACAAGGTTCATTACAAGAGACTCAATTTGATAATCGACTAGTCACAACGAGATGTAAAAAGTTCACATATTGCCTATGCAACTTCATTTGGCCTCATCATAGCCACACATTTATTTTTGTTCGATTATGAGCACTATTTAAGTCATCGATACTGATCAAGATCGATACTCAAATTTCCAAAAGAACAGCCACATTCAAACACAATCAAGAGGTGGCACAAAATTTTCAAAAAAGGGTCAAAAACTATTTACAATTAAAATAAGGATCCACAACCTCAAACATCCACAAAAGTAGTGTCAAAACACAATATATACCAAAAATATGATCAAAACAAGATGTAGGTATGGAAGTACCTCACCCCTACCACAAAATAAAAGTAATTCATCCTCAAATGAAATAAACATCCAAAAATCAACAAAAATGATAGAGAGGGAGGTAAAGAGAGATCCTATATACACAGTTGCTCCATCTGTCGGGGCATCAGTGCTCGGAGACACCAAGAAGTACCAGCTCCACTGGACCCACCCATACTAGTGTCTTTCAAAGAAGTCTGGCGCACAGTCTTGAACATTGCATCCTCAAGGTCAGCCAGATCATCATAAACCTCAGCATCTCGCACATCTATCTGCTCCTAGTCGGTCTCTGCCTCTGACTCATCAGCTTCCATATCATCCCAATGTACATCTACGGTGGTGGCCGAAGGAATCTTAAAACTAGTCGGGGCTTCTACATCATCCGTTGCCTCAAATAGTGAAGTGAAGTATGTGGACTTCTAGTAGACCACGTCCTTCCTCAGATTTGCAACCTCGACTTTCAAAGCCATCACCTGAGAAGACTCCCCTTGTTTACTCTCACAAGCCGCAACTCTCACAGTCAAATCATCAACAGAAGTCCGGGGGGGAAGGGGGTTCAGTGCAGCAAGGATGGAACTCTCAATCATCCATAGAATTGCAACCTCTAGTTGGATAGCCCTCACACCAGCCGAATGGGCCAGGTGCCCCATCATCAGGATCATAGCTTGAGTAATTCTGTTAGGTTGGGCTGCAGTAGAAGTTCTAGAAGCCTGAGAGGAAGAAGGGGAAACAGATGCACCTCAAGGCCCGAAGGCCGAAGTAGGCAAAAATGCCTGTGCAGGAATTGTCTCTATGTTAATCTCCAGGGATGTGTCCATTGGAGCTGCTCCTCTCCTGTCTTCCTCCTCCAAAGTGTACTCAACCTCTATACGCCGAATATCAGTGGAGGATGTAGGGGTGACCTCAAAATCTCTTGACTCATTACGAGTAACAGCAGCACCCCGACACAGCTCTGTAATCAGCATCAGGAATAGAAGGGAGGTCTGTCTCTACTTGGCCCTCATGGCCATCTCTTACTCTATAATGAACCCCATGTCAATGCTCTTCCTCGAAATTATCATCCCAAGGAAGGCTGCCTCAGGGTGGTGGAGAATGGACTCCTTCTGGGACGACATGATGGTGCTACTGATAAAGCCAAAGTAGAAACGAGCAGCACTACTCAGGTCACTCTTCTTAATGGGGGCTCCTGCCTCAATCTACCTCAAGGTGGTATCAGAAATCAATGGTGCAAGCCAGCCCTTTAAGTCATCCAAGCACTGAGTAATAGGAAAGCCCTCATATGCCAGTGTTGCACCTAAAGCTCTACCAAGTACAATATTAATGTGGTCGCTACTGTACCCGACTTCCTTCCCCTGAACCATGACCGACTTCACCGGTCTGAAAGTGTTTGCCTTCTTTTTCCCCTTTGGCACCAGCTCTTTGTATGCTGTATAAAACTCCCACACCCACGTTGGAATGTAAGGGCCTCGGGGCCTGGTGAATTGCTCGAACCGGTGGAAATGGAGGGTGTCCCTCACTACTGAGTATTTATCCAGTAAACCCTCCATGGATAGTATCTTCTCCTGAAAGAGCGTCCCCAACCCATCGACTTTCAATCTGTTAAGTAGCCGGGGAGGAGGAACCACTAGTGGCACTGGAGCCACAGGAGGTGCCGAAACTGGCACTGTATTTGTCAGAGAGGAGGCTGCTGGTACTCTAGCTGAGGCAGGATGAGATCTAGCATGAATCTCTACTCTCTGGGACTGTAATGGCTGGTTACCTCCTGCTCAGAAAATGCAGCTTGGGAGTTAAAGGCTTCTCTTTGCTGCCGAAGTTGTGCGTCGGACCCTTAGATGTAGGCCTCTTGCCTCTGCCCTTGCTTCCCTTTGGAGGCTCTGTTCTTTCATTTTTAGCAGGGTTTGCTCCTTCTTCATTTATAGCCATGCCCCATGATCTTTTATGGGCGACATGTCTAAGTTAGTTCTAGCAATATCTGCAAAAGCATCACAAAGAATTAGGAACAGTTCCAGCAATATGCACAGAAAAATAGTTGCAGATAAACTCACCGAACCGGTCAACAAGTCTCCGAATCTCTTTGGCGAGCCAGATCGGGCAAGCCGAAAGGATTGGGTCAAAATTTTCCAGAAAAATTGGCCTATCGGCGATGGGGTAGGCCTTTCGGTGAATCGCCGACAGCATTGGGCGAGCAAAGACTTGACCGCCAAAAATTATAGTGAATTTTAGGGGTTAGGGGCACCGAAAGGGCGATCAAGAAGAACTTTTGGCAAGTCCCGGAGTGCACTCAACGAACTCAAGCTTCTTGTCGAAAGTTACAAAACAAAACTCAAGATTTTCAAGAAATTAAAGGCGATCTAGGGGAATTCGGTGAACCACCAAGTGGTTGGGCAAGCTCAACTCAGCTCACCAAATGGCCCAACGTGCCTACTTTCAACCCCGACTTCCAAATTCAACCCCGCAGCCCCCGTAAACTAAATCAACACACACACCCATTCATTTAAACTTAGACCCATTCCACCCATGCCCCCGGGATACTCAGATTTCTCTCGATTAGGCTAAATTTGGTCATTTGATGACTTTTGCCCTTAAGAATGATGTCAGCCACTCCATCATTGGATAAAATACATCATTTGGCACAAATGCGGGTTACACAGACTTCACCCGATTAGACCGAACAACAACACAACACAACCCAATAATTTTGAACAATTTTAAGGCATAAAATTTTTGGGAAATCAACAAGATAGGCATTCTAGGCATGATATTCAAATTAAAATAGGCATTCAAGCACACAATTATGATCAGAGAGGCCCAGCACATTTCACTAAGATAAGAACAATTGAAAATTAGTAAAAGTCTCTAAATAAGAATTTGGGGTTTGGAAAACCAACCTTAGAAGCCGAATAAATAAGTTGTAAAGCTAGGCAGCAAAGAATCCAACTCCAAACACACAATCAAGGACTCATACGCGTCAAAAACATAAAAATATAGGAAAACCTATTTCGGGTGTGAGTTTAGAAAGTTGAAAAGTGAGGGAATGTGAAAGATTTTGAACTTTTGAACTTTTGGCCTTTAAAACCGTCCAGCTCTCACCCATTCGGTGACATAAGTTTTGCTTGCCGACCGACTCGGCAACACGCCAAGTGGGTACTTACCTCGCTAAGTTCTATAGGACCTCCAGTTAATGTGGGGTCCAAATGACAGAAAAAATTATGATCGCCAAGCAGGGCGGTGATTCACCAATTTGTTCCTGGGCTCGCCGAGTTTTACAAGATCCAATTTCAAAATATCTTGAGTCCAACGACGGTCCGAGTCAAGCTCGCTGACCACTTCAGCGAGTCACTGACTGGATTTTTCTCGCCAATCTGCTCTTTCCAAACACATTCCACACTTTAATTTGCACATTCAACACACCATTATTCCAAAATTAAAATAAAAGCAAATAAAAATTAGGTTTCCTCCCAAGCAGCGCCTTAGTTAACGTCACGGCACGATGCAAGTCCATGCTCAAACCTCATTCTTGGGGTTGACCATAGTGTCACTAGGCAACCCCCTTGTTGTCTCGGGTTTAAATGAGACGAAATGGGATGTAATCTTCTAGCTAAGGGTCGACACATCTTCCTTCATCTCTTTTAAAATCTTGTCTGACCCCTCGATTTTGTTGAGATTACGAGATAGCATATCCTTAGAACGACCACCCTCAGATTCCTTTGGCTTTTGGCGCTCATGGGGAGGAACATATCTATCATTCTCCCTGTCTCTCTCTTTCCAAGTGAGGTTACGATCCCTCCACTCTCTATCATGCTTTTTCCATCCTTCATCCCTATCCAGCCTTGGTTACCACTCTGCCTCGGGTAGTTTTAATGATAACCACAACCTTGGTTGACTAGGAAATTCACCTCTTCATTGTACAAAGCCTCAAAACTTAGCCTTATCAGGGTTAACACACCCGATACCCACATCATTGACACTTCGAACACCAGCTCCCATGAAATTTTTGGAAAAAATGTCAAGTTGTGTCATGATCTTCGCCATGTTCTGATCCCTCTCTTGGTCCTTCTCAAGTTGCTCCTTGGTCAATTTAAACTTGAGTGGGGAGACCTGATCTTCGCGGGTGTAGTAAGGCTGATTAATTTTTGTCATACCATCCAGAAATTGGGCTGCTATAACATAAGGTTGTTGCATCAAACTTCCTAGAGAAAGTTGGTCAGCATCACCCTTGTTTATCGAATCAAGGATTCGGTAAAAGTACTGCAGCAAGACGTTGTCAGGCAAGCCATGAGTTGGGCATTGCAGCACCAACTTTTCGAATCACCACCAAGTCTCATAAATTGGCTTACCCTCTAAACACTTAAAGCTATGAATGTTGTCCTGAAAAGTCACTATCTTCGAAGGAGGGAAAATCGCACTTGAAATGTGGTGACAAGCTCTTCCCACGAAGTGATTGATTCTCGTGGCAATTCAGCCAACCACATACATGCTTCTCCCATTAAAAAAAACAGGAACAACCTCAACCGGACCAACTCTTGGGGATATATTCTTGAAGGAGAATGACCCGCAAACATCCACAAAGTTTCTAATATGCTCATGGGGATCCTCATGAGCCAGCCCACTAAACAACCATTTCAATTGCAAGAGCTACAACATAGTACTTGTAATATGGAACAGAACGTACCCTTCAGCCGGAGGCAAGAGAATGGCACCAATTCCACCCATTAGATGAGGGTCATTAACTTTAGGCTCATTGACATCGGTGAGGTTGCCGATGTCATCTTGGTGGCCCACTTGGCTACCATTGCTTTCGTTCACACTCATACTTTTTGTCTCAAAACACAAACAAACAAACCAAAACTAAGAGTAAGTAGATTCAACCACAACTAACAAGAACAATATTCAACTTAACTAAAGAATCTTAACCAACACTACTCCCCGGCAATAGTTCCATTTTGATTAACGTTATCAAGGACACTTAATCAAGTTCTAAGCGTTTATGATCGTTAGTCAGTATAATAATCCTACTAAATGAGTTGGGGTCGAATCCCACAAGGAGTGGTACCTGTTTAAGATTCAAGAGCAAAGTACGAATATACTCAAGTCAATGACAGGAATAAACATTTATGAATAAAAACATAATTCAAATTAGGGGTGACACGAATGTCAAATAACACAGATGTGATTCAATTATAGGCTAATGTAGACAAATGGGTAATTGCAACTGTTAGAAAATAGTTGTATATTAGTGAATAGGCTATACTATAGAGGAGGTAAACGTTCTCTCGAACAATGTACCCCGAATCAAGTTGGTTTCTTTCGAACACCAACAAGAAAGTAAAATAAGAACAACCTACGTCTTAGTCAATTCATTCTCTCGAGCTGAATGTGTGGAAAAGGGTTTAGGATTCACTCTCTCGAACTGAACCCATGACACCCAATACCCGTAGACCATCAATCAATAATCTTGGTGTTAAAACCTCTCTCTCGAGTAAGCCAAAAATACAAAGGTAGAACTTTATTTGCAACTACAATCCTTTAATTTAAACCACAATTAATGATTTAAATCACTTCTAAACCACATTTAAACTAACAATTAGCAATATCCATAAGCTAAATCAACCCATAATCACATAATCACACCCCCAAGAATTGGGGTTTTAGCTATACATCATAAAAAGACAAAAAATCATTACCAAATTGTGTTTCCATCAACTGGGTAAGATTAATTTTGTCTTTACAAAGGTCCAAATTGAAGAATCTCAAAGACCCACTTCCAATTTTTCAAAAATGGAAAACTTCAATTCTTCAAAGATAAGGAAAACTTGTCTCAATACTTTGAGTTCAAACTCAAAATTTTAGCTAATGAATGTTTAGAATAAAAATTCCTCGTAAACTAGATGTTCAAAAATGTATTTATAGTCGCCAAAAATATGTTGTGAAGGGCCATTTAGCGAAGTAAGTAGAGCTCGCTGATCAGCTCAGCGATCTTCCCTTTGGTTAGTTCTATCGCCTTTTGTTTTGGCCTTCAACATCCTCAAGTTCTGTAACTTTGGGTGATCTAACTCTACATCGCGAACCCACTCAGCAACTACTTTTATTTCTTACTTCTTTCAGCTCGCTCTGTTCCTTTTTGCAAATTAGTGTCCATGCTTTGTTCCTCAATCCAAACACCTGGAAATGAAGGATTTTAAATCAGTTATTGGCACAAAAGAGGCATTTGAGGACACTAAATCTATCCAAATAAAGCCCTAAATGAGTCTTGATCGTTGACTCATCAGTACGGTTCGTAGGTCTACCTACGGTTTGTTCATGTCCACTGTATGACCAACTTTAACATTTAAAACTTTTTCTAAGTCTGGGGATCACATATAAGACCTATTTATGACTCATAAAAAGAATGAAAAACCATCCTATTGAATCTTAAAATGGGTACTGGAAATTTTTTTGAAAATTTTATTTTCCCAGTACCTACGGTTGCCATCTACGGCCCGTAGAAGCACTTAAGATTCGTAGATGGGGAACCGTAGACACAAACACTAGTTAAAAAATCTGTGTTTCCTTCTTTTCCAAATCTGAGGTGTTACAATATCACCCCCTTGGGAACATTTTTCTTCTAATGAAACTCAAGACATCATAAAGAGGGTAGGAACTAGATCTAATAGCCTATCATGAATGCAATCACATAAATACACATATCCGAGAAGGAAAATCAACAACAATCTAAAGCATATCCAAACCATCATTTCATAAGGTGTATATGCAACTCATACTCAAATGCACATAAACATGGAGAAATCAATCAAGTTAACTCATTTTCTAAATAATTAAGCATTTCATGAATATGCATAAATGAGGAATCATGGAGATATCTAAGACACATGAAACCAAAAGAGTAAACCATTAGGAACTTAATAACTCAAGCCACAGTAGGAGCAGATGGAAAGAGATGAGGATAACTGGATATCATATCGGCCTCGGCCTTCCAAATAGCACCCTCAACTAACTGATTCCTCCAAAGAGCCTTTACGGAAGCAACTTTTTTGTTTCTCAACTTCCAAACTTGTTGGTCTAAAATCTCAATTAGAACTTCTTCATAAGAAAGACTATCATTTATACCACGATTCTCTAATGGTACTATAAATGTCTGATCACTAACACATTTCCTCAACAGAAGACATGGAAGATCGGATGCACCGATGCCAAGTCATTAGATAAATCAAGTTCATAAGCAACTTTACCAATATGCCTCAAAATTTCATATCGGCCCACATAACAGGGACTAAGTTTCTCTTTCTTTACAAATCTCATCACACCCTTCATGTGTGAAATTTTTGAATAGACCCAATCATTTACTTCAAACTCAAGTTCTCTTCTTCGAACATCAATATAGGAATTTTGTCAACTTTGAGCCGTTTTCAACCTCTCTCTTATAAGCCAAACTTTCTCCATAGCCTCATGTACCAATTCACGACCTATCAAAACATATTCACCTACTTCAAACCGACATATAGGAGATCTACACCTCCTACCATATAGAGCCTCAAATGGAGCCATACCAATGCTTGAGCGATAGCTATTACGGTACGCAAATTCAATCAAAGGCAAATGATCATACCAATAACCCTTGAAGCTAATTACACAAGTTCTGAATATATTTTCCAAGTTTGGACAATATGATCTATTTTCCCATCGATTTGAGGATGAAAGGTCGTACTAAGCTTAACACGAGTATCAAGCCCTTTTTGGAAAGATTTCCAAACCTTAGAAGTGAATTAGGTACCAAGATCAGAGATAATGGATAGGAGCACCCTATGCAACCTAACCATCCCCCTTAGATATACCTTAGCATAGTTTTTTTTTGAATAATAAACCTTGTCGGGGATGAAATGAATTGATTTTATCAGACGGTTTACTATAACCCATATCAAGTCACATTGTCGATGAGTGCGGGGTAAACCACCAATGAAGTCCATATTCAAATCTTTCCACTTTAGCATAGGAATACTGATACCTTGGGACAAACCTCCAAACTCTTGATGCTTAACTTTCAATTGTTGATAATTGGGAAACTTAGCCACAAATTCTACAATATCCTTCTTCATCCCATTCAACCAATAGACCTCCTACAAGTTACAATATATCTTTGTGGCTCCTGGGTAAATGGAAATTGTGAACTATAGGATTCTAATAAGATTTGCTGTAACACCCCTGTAATAAGAAACCTAGAAAAGAGAGTCAAGTGGGAGGTCACCAACCCTCCACTGAGCCATGGCATCTTTAATGGGACCCTTCACAGGCCGTGAAGGGCACCACGGATCATGGTGGTGCTCGTGGTGAAGTCGATAGTATCCTCCCCAAGGTAGGCCCCTCTCACGAGCATAGAGACATCTCGTGAAGAGCTAAACGGGTTGCAGTGGTGGCAGTGAAGAGGAGGATGAATCCCCCAAGCCATTGGTCTAGGGTCATGATGGCCCAGACAACTCGTGAGCCCTGAGATGACTCGTGTGGGGCTCAATCTGGAGGTTCGCATCAGCTGCAAGTTAAGGGCAATTGGGTCTATTTGTAATTATTTTATCTTTATACTATGTCATTTTTCCCTTACCTAAAACCCCTATATAAGATATTTTAACTCCAAATTCAACCCATTCAAGTCATTCTAACACCTTGGAAATCTAATGACCTAAGCTAGATCCTAACATGTAGTTTAGAAGCCTAATGAAACTAAAACATAAGGATAAAGTCCTAAAATAACTTCCCTAACTTAGTACTACGGTTGTAGTACCTAAATGTCAACGCATGACCCCTAAGATACCTCCAAGGGTCCTTGAGGATGACCCAAAGAAAGGTCCAAAAAGGTGTAAAATACAACATGAACCATAATTGGGACCCACAAGTCGTGGGTGGAACCACGCTCCGTGGTTAAGAGGCGTGGGTCGAGTCCTAGCATCCCAAAGCTTCTCCCCTAAATCACCCTCTCTGATCCAAACCACGCCCATGTAGGACAGGCCATGGTCCCATCCAAGATTCGTGGATAGGGTTCGTGGATCACCCACCAGCAAAAGCTGGTTTGGGTTCAGCCAAGTGAGGGGTGTTTTCAGAAGTTCTATTTTAATTAATTAAGGGTAGGGTCGGTATTTATTAGTTATTATATATATATTAAAGTAATTTTAACTATTAAACAACCCTTTTAACTCTCTTAACTCACAAACTCAAAACTCAACCAACTCTTCTCTCCAATATATTTCTTTCTCTATACTCCATTGAAGAACATCAACAAAGTCAAGCTAGGGCTCCAAGATTCATCCTTATCACTTAAATTTTGTGAGGAAAACATCAATCAAGGTATGGGAGACTTGATACATGGAACACTTTTTTCCATGAAGCCCTTCAACTCTTTGATGACAAATTCATAAAACTAGGATTTTCAATCAAACCATGGGTTATTCCTAAAAATGATTTCATTATGTTAATTGTATTATATCATGGGTGATGGGTGTTTTGATGCAAGATGAATACTATGAATTGTATCTATGATGTTTTATTTATTGAATATTGTTTTATTCATGCCTAGTCTAGTAATTCTAGGTTTAATTATGAGACATGATTCATGACCCTTGAGGGGAAAACTGCTAGGGTTTATACATGTTGATAAATGTTGTGTATGGACTTATGATTCTCTTAGAAAGTGAAGATCCTATGACTATTGTGTAAATTGAGGTATTGTTGAAAGGCCACTCTTCCCTTACCCTTACACTTGATTATGTATGAATTGTCTAGGATGACCATAATGTTGTTGTGTGGATTGAAATTCTATTCTCATGAAAACTCTAAGAATGTAATGTGAAAGTTTTACTCACATACTAATGTTGATTCTAAGGTTGAAAGTACATTCTCACTTTATTGAATCTATGAGCTATTTTATGAGTTGTATTAAATGAAGGGTGAAGTATTCCTTCACACATGTAAATGCGATTCAAGACTAATTATGTATAATTGGGAAATAATGCTTAGCACCGAGTGTATATGGTCAATGAGGTAGATGCCCTTCCGTCAGTACAATAGGTTGGGTTTCTAGAAGCAATCTCCCTATCCCATAACTATGTGCCCACATAGGTCTTTATCTAGTGAATCCACCTAATAGCTATACATTTAGTTCTACCTTAGGCAAGTAGGATACCTTCTTTCGGTGTGGGGTTATACGACATCGGATTCCATGTCGATCACATGGTCTATGTCGGTTATGTCTATTCTTCCCTAAATGCGAAGATAATGAATAATACATGAACTATACTATGACTTCTTGATGAGTTTTACTTAGTAGGAGTAGAGGTATGGGACTTCACTTTTACATTGCACAAGTGGACTTAGTAGGATGTTATAGGTTGCTTTCTTTATGTTATGATAAGACATGAATGTATCCACGTATGTTGAATATATAGTTTCCTTGAATGACTTTCCTTATGTTCAAGTAATGTACATGACTATTTCCTTATTTATGACTATTGATTATGATGAGGTCTAAAAATGATATGTATGACTAAGGTAGCTTCAATGGAGTACTAAATATGGTTGGTATTATGGGATGCTAACCATACATTGAACTAGTGTTCCTTAGGGGTTGCTAAGGTAGTGGTTTCACTATGTTATGAATATAAATGTAATTACGGTTTGTCTTCTACATTGGAAGTGCATGTTGATTTCTAAACTTGACAAATGCAAACTTTTCACTAAAATGTCCTTTTATCATATTTCAAGTATTTTATGCATTCTTCCATACTTAGTACTTTATGTGCTAACCCATTTCATCTACATCTACTATGAGTATAGGTTTCGATTGTTAAGACGTACTTCTACTTCCTTCAAGAGAAGCTTGGGTTGACTATTCTCTAGGGTTGGTGAGTCCTCAAGTTCGAGGACAAGATGTTATCATTTCCTAGTTTCTATTGTACTTCTACTTTTGAGACTATATTGATGTAAATGGATTTTGACCCTATTTGTACTCTTTATTGTACTAGATGGTGATTGACACAAGTCTAGATTCTTATTTTTGTTTATGAAAAAGAAGTTGAACTTCATTTGTAAAAGTTTTAAATTTTCCGCATCATTCTTATGGCTTTATGTGTATGATTATGGTAAGGGATTGTATGCGACCCCTTCGGGGTCAAATATGCCGTGTTACTTCTAGGGGTTACCCCTGGGACGTGACAAACTTGGTCTCAGAGCATAAGGTTTTGGGAATGATATTTAGGTTGATGTCTCATGAACCACATCTAGTAGAGTCTTTTTCATGAGTGTGAAGCGCGCCACAGTTATGAATAAGAGGCTATAAGATGTTTAGGAACTTTCACTTATTTCATTACTCTTTAGTCATGCTTTGGAGTCCTATCTCTATGAAGTCCTTTTCCTAACCTTCCTCTTGTGATTATAGCAATGAATACAAGAAGAGTGAATGCAAGAAGGGTGCAAGAGGAGAGTGTGAATGAGGGAGTTCCTTCCCCAAGCTCCTCAAGATCCTATGATGAAGGGGTCATGACTAATGTGGAAATAAGGGAGGCTTTCCAAACATTGACTAAACTTGTGACGGTTCAAACTCAAGACGTCACCACTCAAGACCAAGCTATAACGGCATAAGAAAATAGGGAAGTTGGCCCCCGAGTGAATCCTAATGTGAGCACCATGGCCTTAAGGTTGAGAGACTTCACAAGAATGAACCCTCCCGTGTTCTTTGGTTCCAATGTGAATGAAGACCCACAATAGTTTTTGGAAGAGGTTTACAAGATAGTGGATGCTATGGGAGTGGCTTCTATTGAGAAAGCCAAACTAGTCGGGTATCAATTCAAGGATGTGGCCCAAGTATGGTATACACAATGGAAGGATAATAGGGTTATAAGAGCGGGTCTTATTGGTTAGGAAGTGTTCAAGAGTGCATTCCTTGGTAGGTTGTTTCCATGGGAAAAAAGGGAAGCAAAGGTGGAGGAATTTATCAACCTTCTTCAAGGAGGTATGAGTGTCCAAGGATATTCTTTGAAATTTACTAAGTTGTCCAAATATGCCCCATCTTTGGTGCCTAATCCTAGATATGAAATGAGCCGTTTTATGAAGGGTGTATCCGACTCCATTGAGGAAGAATGTCGTGCAGCAATGCTTCATGACAATATGGACATTTCACGTCTAATGGTGTATGCTCAACAAGTTGAGAAGACAAGGCTTAGGAAGAAAAATAGAGAGTTAAAAAGGGCAAGGACCGATGATGGTAATTCTACTAAGGGTAAGTTTGAGGGTCAAAGTGGACCAAGGTTCAAGAAGAGATTTTCCAACCATAGCCCCTCTAATGCTCCCAAGACCAACAAAGATAGGGTGTCTAACCCTAAGACTTAAGAAGGTAATAGGAGTGTACTTTCCATGGAGAGGCCTACATGTGCCAAGTGTGGTAAGAGGCATGAGGGAAAATGTCTTGCCAGTATGGGTGGGTGCTATGGATAGGGAAAAAGTGGGCATCAATTGAAACATTGTCCAAACCGTGTGGCCAAGGTAAGATTGAGAAATCAAGCTCCTCCTAGTTGTTCCAATTCCGATGCTCCTAAGAAGAATCACTTCTATGCTCTTCAATCACGAGTAGATCAGGAGAACTCCCCGGATGTTGTAACGGGTATGTTGCAAGCCTTTTCCATTGATGTTTATGCATTATTAGACCTCGGTGCCACTTTGTATTTTATTACACCCTTTGTGGCTATGAAATTTGATGTACTCCTCGAAACCCTAATAGAGTCTTTTTCGGTTTCTATCTCGATTGGTGACTCGATTGTAGCTAAAAGAGCATATAGGAGTTGTCCTATTTCTTTGTCTCATAAAGTCACTTTGGTTGATTTGGTAGAATTAGACATGCTTGATTTTGATATAATTTTGGGCATGGATTGGTTTTATGAATGTTATGCTTCAATAGATTGTAGGACCCGGGTGGTCAAATTTAAATTTCCAAAAGAACCAATCTTAAAGTGGAAAAAGGGGGAATTCTATTCCTAGAGATCAATTTGCTTCATGTCAAAAATCTAGAAAAATGATCTCCAAGGGGTGTGTGTATCATATTGTTAGGGTTGTGGATGTTGAGTCCAAGATCCCTTCTTTAGAGTCGGTCCTCGTGGCGAGTGAGTTTCCGAAAGTCTTTCTCGATGACTTGCCCGACATTCCTCTCGAACGGGAAATAGACTTTGGCATTGACCTTTTGTCAGATACACAACCCATATCTATCCCTCCCTATAGAATGGCTTCGCCCGAATTGAAAGAATTAAAGACACAACTCAAGGATTTACTAGACAAGGGTTTTATTCAACCAAGCATATCTCAATGGGGTGCTCCAGTGTTGTTTGTGAAAAAGAAAGCTGGGTCCGTTAGGATATGTATTGATTACCTCCAAGTGAACAAGGTCACTATAAAGAATAAGTATCCACTTCCTAGAATTGACGATTTGTTTGATCCGCTCCAAGGGGCTACCTATTTCTCCAAAATAGATCTTCATTCAGGTTATCATCAACTAAGGATAAGAGGGGTTGACATTCCCAAGACGACCTTTAGGAATCGGTACGGTCACTTTGAATTTGTGGTTATGTCTTTTGGGTTGACCAATGCCTTGGTGGCATTCATGGACCTAATGAATAAGGTATTTAGGCAATACCTTGATTCGTTTGTGATCGTCATTATTGATGATATTTTGATCTATTCAAGAAGTGAGGGTGAACATATGGATCATTTGAGGATCGTGTTGCAAGTCCTTAAAGACCACCAATTATATGCTACGTATAGTAAGTGTGAGTTTTGGTTAAGGTTGATTGCCTTCCTAGGTCATATTATGTAAGGCATAGGTATTGAGGTAGATCCTAAGAAGATGCATGCGGTCAAGGCCTGGCCTAGACCTCTAACTCCTATCGATATTTGAAGCTTTTTGGGTTTGGCCGATTACTATAAAAGGTTTGTTGAGGGTTTCTCCTCTATTGCTTCTCCATTAACAGACTTGACTTAAAAGAAAGCTAACTTTGTGTGGTCAGAGGTTTGTGAGAAAATCTTCCAAGATTTAATAGATAGACTTACATCCGCTCCGGTGTTGACCTTACCGGAGGGTACCGATGGGTTTGTGGTATATTGTGATGCTTTTCAAGTGGGTTTGGGATGTGTCTTTAGGCAATGTGGTGAAGTGATTTCCTATGCTTCGAGGCAACTCAAAATACATGAAAAGATTTATCCAACTCATGATCTCGAATTAGCGGCAGTGGTGTTTGCCTTGAAAAATTGGAGGCACTACCTTTATAGGGTACATGTAGATGTTTTCACCAACAACAAGAGTCTTCAATATGTGTTTAGCCAAAAATAATTGAATCTCCGGCAAAAAAGGTGGTTAGAACTTTTAAAGGATTATGATATGAGTGTCTTTTACCACCCCGGCAAATTCAATGTAGTTGCGGATCCCATATGTAGATTGTTCATGGGTAGTGTGGCTTATGTAGAAGATGAGAAGAAGGAATTGGTTCATGATGTGCATAGGTTGGCTCGGTTAGGTGTCCAACTAGTGGATTCCACCAAGGGTGGATTCATGGTCCATCACAGTTCCAAATCGTCCTTTGTGGTTGATGTTAAGTCTAAGCAACATCTTGATCCTATTTTGATGGAGTTGAAAGAGTCGGTTCTCAACAAGTCCGTTAAGGCTTTCTCCCAAGGGGGAGATGGGGTGCTTAGGTACCAAGGTAGATTATGGGTTTCATATGTTGATGGCTTGAAAGAGCAAATTTTAGAAGAGGCTCATGGTTCGCGGTATTCTATTCATTCGGGAGCCACCAAGATGTACCGTGATCTACGGGAAGTCTATTGGTGGAATGGCATGAAAAAGGATATAGCGGGTTTTGTGGTCAAATGTCTGAATTGTCAACAAGTTAAGGCCGAACACCTAAAACTGGGAGGTTCATTGCAAAATATAAATATTCCCACTTGGACGTGCGAGGAGGTGAATATGGACTTTGTAGTGGGTTTGCCTTGTACTCGAAGGCAAAATAATTCTATTTTGGTTATTGTTGATAGGATGACTAAATCAACCCACTTTATTCCCGTCAAGGTTTCTTTTTCGGTGGAAGACTATGCCAAATTATACATCAAGGAAATAGTGAAGTTGCATGGGGTTCCTTGTCTATCATTTCAGATTTAGGTACTCAATTTACTTCACATTTTTGGAAGGCATTCCAACAAGGGCTTGGTACCAATGTTAAACATAGTACCACTTTCCACCCTCAAATGGATGGTCAAGAAAAACACACCATTCAAACCTTAGAGGACATGTTGAGAGCGTGTGTGATTGATTTCAAAGGTAATTGGGATGATCATCTCCCATTGATAGAATTTGCCTACACCAATAGTTACCACTCAAGCATTGCCATGGATCACTTTGAAGCACTATATGGTAGGATCTGTAGATCTCCAGTTGGTTGGTTTGAAGTAGGTGAGTTTGCTCTAATTGGACCCAAAATACTTTATGATGCCATTTGAAAAAGTTTGACTCATAAGAGAGAGGTTGAAAACGGCCCTAAGTCGGCAAAAATCTTATGCCATTAGAAGGAGGGATCTTGAATTTGAGGTTGGTGATTGGGTCTACTTGAAAATCTCACCCATGAAAGGTGTGATGAAGTTTGGTAAGAAGGGGAAGCTTAGTCCCCTGTATGTCGGCCCATACCAAATCTTGAAACGTGTTGGGAAAGTTGCATATGAATTAGACTTCCCAAATGAGTTGTCCCCGGTTCACCCGGTGTTTCATGTTTCCATGCTCAAGAAGTGTATTGGTGATCCGGTATCCATCCTTCCTTTAGTGGGTTTAGGAGTTGATGAAAACCTTTCTTATGAAGAACTCTCGGTTGAGATTTTTGACCGGTAAGTGAAGAGGTTGAGAAATAAGGAAGTAGCCTCCGTTAAGGTTTTATGGAGGAATCACTTAGTTGAGGGTGCTACTTGGGAGGCTGAGGCCGATATGAAGTCTTGTTATCCTCATATTTTTCCTTCTACTAACTTGAGGTAAGTAATTCCTCTTGAGTTTTAAGTGTTTTGGGAGTCCTGTGTGTTGGATGTGTTTTTCATGATTTCCTTATATTGTGCATGTCCTTGTGAGAATTCATGTTTAGCATATATTGAGTTTGCATTATTTATATATTCCTCATGTTAATTTGCAATTTAGTATGATAATTGCATTTTTGACTTCATGAGGTGAATTGATAGACATGCGTAGTTATGTTTTGAAGAATGGCTTATTGGCTCCATATTGTTGTGTTGAGCTTACTTGATTTGGAGAAGTTAGTTCCTCCTATGTTTATGTGAATGGATGAGTTTCATGCATATTGGGTTGGTAGATGTAGTTCCTATTTCCTTGTATTGCATTGGCCATGTTGTGAAATGGAGTTGAAGTTTCCTTCTTTTGAAAAGTGCATAAAGTGACTGTTGCATTTGTGAGTTTTGCATAATTTGATGTTTCATGCATGATGGGCTATTAGTCTAGAGTTTCTAACTTAGTTTGGTGTTTAGATCATCATTCGGGGATGAATGTTCCCAAAGGGAAGATAATGTAACACTCCGGAAATCTAATGACCTAAGCTAGAGCCTAACATGTAGTTTAGTAGCCTAATGAAGTTAAAACATAAGGATAAAGTCCTAAAATAACTTCCCTAATTTAGTACTAGGTTTCTAGTACCTAAACGTCAACGCATTACTGAGGAGGACCCAAGGAAAGGTCAAAAAAGATGTAAAATACAGCATGAACCATGATTGGGTACCCACGAGTCGTGGGTTAAACCACGCTCCGTGGTTAGAAGGCGTGGGTCAAGACTTAGTCTCCCCAAGCTTGTCTCCCAAATCACCCTATATGATCCAAACCACGCCCATGCAGGACGGGCCGTGGTCCCATCCACGATTCGTGTATGGGGTCCGTGGATCACCCACCTGCAAAACCTAGTTTGGGTTCGGCCAAAGGATGGGTGATTTCATAAATTCTATTTTAACAAATTAAGGGTAGGGTCAGTTATTATTAGTTATTTTAGATATATTAAAGTACTTTTAACTATTAAACAACCCTTTTAACTCTCTTAACTCACAAACTCAAAACTCAACCAACTCTCCTCTCCAAGATGTTTCTCTCTCTAGACTACATTGAAGAACATCAACAAGGTCAAGATAGGGCTTCAAGATTCATCCTTTTGACTTCAATTTCATGAGGAAAACATCGATCAAGGTATGAGAGACTTGATTCATGAAACACTTTTCTCCATGAAGCCCTTCAACTTTTTGATGTCAAATTCATAAAACTAGGGTTTTCAATCTAACCATGGGTTCTTCCTAAAAACAATTTCATTATGTTAATTATCTTATATTATTGATGATTTAATGTTTAATGATGATTTTTATGGCGAAAATTTCCATAAACCCATGGAATCCTACATGACCCCAATTTCATAAATTGTGATGGGTGTTTTGATGCAAGATGAATACTATGAATTGTATCTAAGATAAATATGATTAAGAACAATTTCATGGAAGTTATGCTTAGAGCCGAGTGGACAAGTGACGATTACCCATGTTCCATAACTATGTTCCAACATAGGATTGTCTAGATAGACATTAGCTAGTATATCCACGTAAGCTAGAAATTCATGGTCCTTACCGTGGCAAGTAGGACACTTTTTTTTGGTGTGGGGCAGACACTAGATTCCATGATGATAGCTCTCATGGTCTTATATGTCAGTTTAGGCTATTTCCCACTAACAAGTAAAGGTATGATGAACCAAGGTTACTCTAAGAAGTGTCGTACATATGTTTTAAGATGACATTCACTTTCATTGATAATGCCTTATGACTTATGTTTTCTACCTCTCAAGTTTCATGTTTTAGCTTTGATCATTGCATACTCATGAAAATGTCCTATTTTAGCATGATTTAAATGCTTATATGCATGACTATCATACTTGGTACATATTTTATACTAATGCATACTCTTGCCTACATTTTTCTATATGTAGGGTCTGATAGTTAGGGTTCTAAGGTTCCGTGACTAGAGGTTGATTTAAGAGACTCCGAGCTTTGGTGTGTCCTTATGCTTCGAGGACGAATTTCCATTATTTTCAGCTTTATTTCTTACTTTCAAATTTTGACATGATGTATGAGCTAGACCCAATTTCATTGGCTAATGAGTGAAGTGTTTAGACTTCCACTTTACTGTTATAAAACATTTGGAACTTGAGATGTTGTTCTTTACCTCTTTTCATGCTATGTACTATGTTATGAATGTTAAGTGTCTTGTATGGGGCCTTTCGAGTCCCTATACGCCATGTTACGCCTAGTGGGTACCGTGGGTAATAACAAACTTGGTAATCAGAGCACAAGGTTTAGAAAGGTCCTAGGATATCTCATAAGCCACATTCAGTAGAAGCTTGTTCATGAGTGTGAAGTGCGCCACATTTATGAATGAGAGGGTACAAGATGTTTAGGAAACTCCACTTCTTTCATTACTCTAAAGCCGTGCGATATAGTTTAACAACTCTATAAGGTCTCTCTCCTAATTGTTATTTGATGCTCTACACGATATGGCTATTTGAAGAGTTTATGCTTGAAGGAATGTGAGGGAGAATATGGAACAAGAAGCCCCTCCTCCAGCTCCGGCTGACCCTTTGGCCGAATAGGTGACTAATACGAAGTTTAGGGCTATTTTTTAAGTGTTGGCCCAAGCCATCACGGCTCAAGCCAATAGGGAGGTTTAGGTTCTCATGAACCCAAATGTGGGTATGGCGGCATCTTGAGTGAGGGCTTCACTAGAATGAATTCCCCGGAGTTTCATGGTTCTAAGGTTTGGAAAGATCCTCAATAGTTCATTGATGAGGTTTAAAAGGTATTGATTATTATGGGAGTGACACTGGTGTAAAAGGTGAAGTTTTCCGCTTATCAACTTAAGGGCGTTGTGAGAATTTAGTCCAATAAATGAAAAAAAGGGAAACCAGAAGATGTGAGTCCTCTCAATATGGAGATGTTTAAGGTTGCTTTCCTTGATAGGTTCTTTCCCTTTCAGATGAGGGAGGCAAAGATTCATGAGTTCATCGACCTTCATCAAGGTAGTATGATTGTGAAGGAATATGCTTTAAAGTTTACACAATTATCTGAATATGCACATACAATGGTTGCCGGTCCTAGGGCAAAGATGAGTAAGTTTGTTTTGGGTGTATTGGAAATGGTGATTAAAGAACGTCGTACCGCCATGCTTGTTAATGACATGGACATTTCTTCTTTTTTGGTTCATGCTCAACAAATCGAAGAGGAGAAACTTAAGGAAAAGTCTAGAAGACAAAAAGGGCTAAAACTGGTGATGGTAATTTCTCTCATGCAAGGTCCGATGGACATGGTCGACCTAAGTTTCGACAAAAGTTTTTTGATCAAGGTTCCTCCAATGCTCCAACTAGGTTCAACAAAGAGAGGGTGTCTAACCCTAAGCTTCAAGGGGAAATGGTAGTGGGTCTCTATTGCCTACTTGTACTAAGTGTGGAAGAGCCCACATGATCGTATATATTGGTGAAGGCTACTTCCCACAAGCAAGTTATGATTGATGAGTCCACAAATTGGACTCATTTAGGGCTTTATTTTAATGGAAATAGTGTCCTTGAATGTTTTACCTCAATACCTGATTAAAATGCTGAAGTTTCAGGTATTTGAAGTTTTAGTGGAAGCATGGACACTTAGGTGCAAAATGGAGCAAATAGGGCTGAAAATAACAAGAAATGGAATCCTGCAGATCGCCGAGTTTAACTTGGTGAGTAGCCGAAATGACATGAGCCGCCCTTCGTTCCAGTACGCAAAGCCTTGAAGAAAGTGGATCAAAAAGCGAGAAAAGAAGCAGTCGGCGGGTCACCAATCAGTTTCGCAAAGTAGTACTATACTGCCCAATGATCCAAAATGCAAAGATGCAAAAGGCAATACACTGAAGGCGATGAGCTGATCGAAGGTGGATCGCCGAGTTCATCGACGATCTCGACTAATGTCGCTGAGTAATCCTCCGCAGCACAATCTGTGAAAACTATAAATACTATTTAGAATTAGAGATATGGAGAACATAATATTATTATTAATTTTTTACTTCAAAACATATTCTAGCTAATATTTTTCTCTCAAGTTTGGAGAGGGTTTTGTGGAGACTTGAAGAAAGGAGTTCTTCTTCCCCAAGTTGGAAGTGGGTATTCTCTATTCACTTTCCTTAATTAATTCAAGGTTTAATTTCTTATACCTAGTTGATTTCATTATCATGTTAGGTATAATTTGTTATTTCTTGATATGTGGCTAAAAACTCCTATTCTTGGGGTGTGATTTAGCAATTATGGGTTGATATTCTTGTTGGGTCTTGCTTGCTGATAGGTTAGATGTATTTTAATGGTGATTTAACCTAGTGGTTGTTGTTTAATCTAAAGGGTTTGTAGTTGGAAATACAAAGCCATCCATGTGTTTTCATCTTGCCCGAGAGGGAGGTCGCGAAACCAAAACCACTAGACTGGTGGCCTAAAAAGTGGGGCGACATGAGGTTCAGCCTTAGAGAGTGAGCCCTAGTCCCATATCCTAACACTCATCTCGAGAGAGTGAGTGGGGTAAGGCGTAGGCTGGTCCTTATGCGGCAAATGGGTGTCCAAGAGGAACGCATTTGAAATAGGGTAAGTTTCCCAAGAGGAAACTTATTTCCATTTAAAGCTTAGACTAGTCACTATTATTTTGCAAATCTCCGATCGAAAGAATGTACCCAACAATCTATTTCTTCTTGTGTTGCGGTCATATCCCAAGAACCTTTCCCCATACTTGATTTTCGTGTTTATTTTGCTATTTTAGTACTTGTTACAAAAACCCCTTCGATATTTGACACTTTTGTGTCACCTCTTTTGAATTTACAATGTCTTTTATTGCAAATATCTTTAACTACAACTAACTTGAATGAAATTCTAATTGGTTATTAATTCTCAAAACCGCTCCCTTAGGATACGACCCCAACCCTTGGTTGGGTTACAATATTATTGATGATCATAGACACTCATATCTTAGGATAGTGTTGTTGGTCACGATAAGGATCAAGCTGAATTGAAGCAGGCTGAAGTGGCAACCACTAGATCTACACCTACAGAAGTACTTCTGCTCGCTCCAGCTCTTGGACCTTCAGGTATATCTATTACAACTGCTACTTCCACTGACACTCTAGGTTCCTCTGCTGCTATTTTTGGGCCCCTACTCACCCACACTTCCCTACTTATGATGGGTCCAATGGCCCTTTCTACTTATCGTCAAGCTGTTTGTTTAGAAGTAGTTGTTCCAGGTATGATCCAGATGGCCCTAACTTATACTGTGACACCCCTGAACACTACCATTGAAGCCTTAGCGGTCATGATAGCGGTGTTTGTGTACAAGCAAGCGTCCACTAGTGAGATAAGATTTTTAAAAGCTGCCATTGCTGAGATGCGAGAAGATGTGAATCACTTGAAGGCCATTAATGTGGCCATGGTCTTTGGGACAGTGGAAATTCTAGCCATGCCTAAGAGGCCTCAAACTACTACTGGAGATGGGGATAGAGCAGAGCAGACAGAAGATTCTGGATTGGAAGTAGAGACTGATAAAGAGATGTTCGAGGGAGCTACAACAAACGACATAAGAGAGACTGCAAAAATCCTGATAAATATTGTTGTCCAGGCTTTCTTGGCCAAAGCTCCGACTGCGAGATTCAGTGGAGCAGGTCCTTCTGGAGGTTACCCTCAGCTTTAAAACCCAGACAGATGCATCGATCAAGTTGCTAGGATCACCTCTTTATCTCCCTCTCTATCTTTCATTACTCTACCTTTCAGATTCGTTGTTATTTCTATTTGAGTACAAATGCTTTTATTTGTGGTAGGGCGAGGCCCACCTTTGTGTGTTATTTGGATATTTGGGCTATCTACTTTAATTTGTGTTTTAAATACTACTTTTCTATGGATGTTTGAGCTTATGGCTCTTGTCATTTTACTTGCAAAATAATTTTGATCCTTTTGAAAAATTGTCGCCACCTCTTGTGTTGAAAGTGGCTGTTCGTTTGCAAAAATTTAAGTCTCAATTTCGATCAATACCGGTGACTTGAATAGTGCTCCCAATTGAACAAACATAAATGCACAGCTATGACGAGGCCAAATGAAGTTACATAGACAATATGTGAACTCTTTGCATCTCCTTGTGACTAGCCATTTATCAAATTGATTTTCTTATGAGGACCGTTGCACGCTAGAGAACGTGTCTAGTCTTGTTTGACTGAAGTATCGATGCCTGGTGTTATTAGTTTACTTTGAACCATGCATAAATAAACCTAGAATTTTCCTGGTTAGTCTGATTGATTTAGAAAGGTGTACTCTTGAGATGATCTTAGGCAATTTTAAAGAGTGTGAGCCAATTTGACATTTACCTTTTTTGTGACCTACCTGTGAGCATGTAAAACTCTCCTGAACACCCCTTGAGCCTTACTTTATTTGGAAGAACCTTGATAAACCCTAGACCTTACTTTATCTACTACCTATAATCCTACTGATTTTTGGTTTAGTGAATAGCCAACATAGGACAAAAGGCCTAAGTTGGGGGTGTGGTGAAAAGGAAAAGGAGAAGTCAAGAAGTGCTATAAGAAGTCTTCCTTAACCCATAGTACTGCAGAAAATGGAACCCCTATAAAAAATAATAATAGTAGAAAAAATATTGTGGAATAAAGTACAGAAGAAATTTGGGTTCCAATGCAATTCATGGAAGGTGAATAAAAAGGTGACTTAGAAGCACTAGACAAAGAATTGATAAAGGAGAGGAAGGGAATGTCTTGAGAATACCGCATCTCACGAGGAAAAAGTCACTAAGCCTAACTGACCATACCTTTGCACTCAGCCCCATTACAAGCCTTAGAAAGACCTTTTTGATCTTGAGTAAGCCAAATCGAAAGTCCACTGGAAACTAAGGGCAAACCTATGGGTGAAAACATGCATTGTGGTCCTCTTTTTGAGTGTGAGCATTGTATTTGATTCCTGATCTTAAATTGACTCATATATGTATATGAATATGGAATCATTCTTTATGTGATGGCATTTAGATACTTTTGTTGAGCTTGAACTTGCACAAGTAGCAAGTATTGCGAGCATGAGAATCTTTGGTCATGGTGTGTCACAATTTGAATCTTTGAATACACAATTGATCCTTGCATAAGTGAATTGAGTCTTGTTGTTTGCATTCATGACTTAGTCTTGTGTAGCACTATTTGAGGCACCCTTTTTGAACGGCTGAACTTGAGTCTGCTTGAGGACAAGCAAAAGTTTAAGTTGGGGGTGTTGATGAATCCAAAAATTGAACTCATTTAGGGCTTTATTTTAATAGAAATAGTGTCCTTGAATGCTTGTTATACCTCAATACTTGATTAAAATGTTGAAGTTTCAGGTATTTGAAGTCTCAGTAGAAGCATGGACACTTAGGAGCAAAATGGAGCAAATAGGGCTAAAAAGAACAAGAAATGGAATCCTACGAATCACCGAGTTTAACTTGGTGAGTCACCGAAATGATATGAGCCGCCCTTCGTTCCAGTACGCGAAGCCTTGAAGGAAGTGGATCAAAAGGCGAGGAAAGGAGCAGTCGGAGGGTCTCGATCAGTTCCACGAAGCAGTACTATACCGCCCAATGATCCAGAAAGTGAGGATGCAAAAGGTAAGACATTGAAGGCGATGAGCTGACCAAAAGGTGGATCGTCGAGTTCATTGGTGATCTTGACTGATGTCGCCAAAAAATCCCCCGCAGCACCATCTGTGAAAACTATAAATACTATTTAGAAATAGAGATATAGGGAACATAATATTATTATTAATTTTTTACTTCAGAACAAACATACTCTAGCTAATATTTTTCTCTAAAGTTTGGAGAGGGTTTTGTGGAGACTTGAAGCAAGGAGTTGTTCTTCCCCAAGTTGGAAGTGGGTCTTCTCTATTCACTTTCCTTTGCTTAATTCAAGGTTTAATTTCTTATACCCAGTTGATTTCATTATCATATTAGGTATAATTTCTTATTTTTTGATGTTTCGCTAAAAATCCCCATTCTTGGGGTATGATTTAGCAAACATTGGTTGATACTCTTGTTGGGTCTTACTTGTTGATAGGTTAGATGTATTTTAATGGTGATTTCACCTAGTGGTTGTGGATTAATCTAAAGGGTTTGTAGTTGGAAATACAAAGCCACCCATGTGTTTTCGGCTTGCCCGAGAGGGAGGTCACGAAACCAAAACCACTAGACTAATGGCCTAAGGAGTGGGTCGACATGAGGTTCAGACCAAGAGGGTGAGACCTAGTTCCATATCCTAACACTCAGCTCAAGAGAGTGAGTGGGGTAAGGCATAGGCTGGTCTTCATGCGGTAAATGGGTGTCCAAGAGAAACGCATTTGAAACGGGGTAAGTTGCCCGAAAGGGAAGTTATTTCCCTTTAAAGCTTAGCCTAGTCACTATTATTTTGCAAATCTTCAATCGAAAGCATGTACCCAACAATTTATTTCTCCTTGTATTGCGGTCACATCCCAAGAACCTTTCCCCATACTTGATTTTCTTGTTTATTTTGTTGTTTAAGTACTTGTTACAAAAACCCCTTTTGATATTTAACACTTTTGTGTCGCCTCTTTTGCACTTACAATGTCTTTTATCGCAAATGTCTTTAACTACGACTAACTTGAATGAAATTCTAATTGGTTATTAATTCTCAAAACCGCTCCCTTAGGACACGACCCCAACCCTCGCTTGGGTTACTATAGTATTGACGATCGTAGACACTCATATCGTAGGATAGTGTCGTTGGTCACGATAAGCATCAATGATGAACTAAAGTTACTTCAAGGAAGTATTTCACACATGTTTAAGATAATGACATTTTAGATTGACCATGTTTTATGACTCATGTTTTCTAACTCTTTATTTCATGTTTTAGCTTGGTCATTGCATTTCATGAAGTTATCACTTTTATGTTTTCAAATGTTTTATACATGGCTATCATACTTGGTACATATTTTGTACTAACGCATACTCTTGTCTACATTTCCCCAAATGTAGGTTCCGACAGTGAAGGTTCCAATTTTGTGGCTAGAGTTAGTTGAGGAGATTTCGAGCTTTAGTGAGTCCTCATACTTCGAGGACATAAATTTAGTATTTTCAGTCTTTCCTTACTTTTAGTTTTTGAACATGATGTATAGGCTTCACCCAAATTTCATTTTTTTGTACTAGAAGGTTGTTGAGACAATGTTAGAATTTCCACGTTGCTTTATAAAAACATTGATACAGTGAATATGTATTTTAAATCTCTTTATCTATTTTTTATTTTATTAATGCTAAGTGGCTTTTAGGGTCCTCTCGAGGTTTTATACGTCATGTAACGCTTAGGGGCTACCTTGGGTTGTGACAAACATGGTAATCAGAGCACAAGTTTAGAAAGGTCCTAAGATGTCTCATAAGGTACGTCGAGTAGGGCCTTTTCATGAGTGTTAACCGTGCCACATTTATGAATGAGAGGCTACAAGATGTTTAGGAGAGTCCACTTCTTTCATTACTCTAAAGTCGTTCAATAGAGTTTAACTCTATAAGGTCTCTCTTCTAATCCTTATATTATGCTCAACAAGAGATGGCTACTCGAAGATCTTATGCTAGAAGGAATGTGGGGGAGAATACAGAACAAGAAGCTCCTCCTCAAGCTCCTTAATTTCCAATCAACCCTTTGGCCGAGCAAGTGACTAATGTGGAGTTTAGGGCCGCTTTCCAAGTGTTGGCCCAAGCCATGATGAAGGTTGCGATTCCCGTGAACCTAAATATGGGTACATCAGCATTTAGAGTGAGCGATTTTGCTAGAATGCATTCCCCAGAGTTTCATAGTTCTAAGGTTGAAGAAGATCTGCAAGAGTTCATTGATGAGGTTTACAAGGTGTTGTTGATCATGAGAGTGACGCTGGTGGAAAAGGCAGAGTTGGCCGCTTATCAACTTAAGGGTGTTGCTCAAATATGGTACAACCAATGAAAAGAGGGGAGGCTGGTAAATACGGGTCTTCTTGATTGTGAAAAATTTAAGGTTGCTTTCCTTGATAGGTTCTTTCCCCTTGAGATGAGGAAGGAAAATGTGTTTGAGTTCATCAACCTTCGTAAAGGAAATATAAGTGTGAAGGAATATGATTTGATGTTTACAGAGTTGTCTCGATATGCTCCCACAATTATTGACGATCTTAGGGTAAGGATAAGTAAGTTTGTTTTGGGTGTCCGAAATGGTTGTTAAGGAATGTCGTACGGTCATGCTTGTTAATGATATGGATATCTCTCATCTTATGGTTCATGCTCAGAAAATTGAAGAGAAGAAACTTAAGGAAAAGTCTAGGGATGCAAAGAGGGCTAAGACCAGTGATAGTAACTTTTCTCATTCAAGTCCGATGGACATGGTCGTTCTAAGTTTCGACAAAGGTTTTCCGGTCAAGGTTCCTCCAATGATCCTTCTAAGTTCAACAAAAATAGGAATCTAACCCTGATCCTCAAGGAGGAAATGGTAGTGGGTCTTTATTGCCTACTTGCACTATGTGTGGAAAAAAGCATGAAGGTAAATGTTTAGCGGGTTCCAATGCTTGTTTTGGTTGAGGTAAGATAAACCACAAGATAAAAGATTGTCCTTCAGTTTCTAAGAATGAAGGAGATAATCACCGGAGGGCTTAACCTAATACTTCATCCAATCCAAGTGGTTCGGATCAAAATGTACCCAAGAAAAACAAATTTATGCACTTGAGACTCGTGGTGACCAAGTGGGTTCTCCCGATATGGTTACCGGTATGTTGAAAGTCTTTCAACTTGATGCTTATGCTTTACTTGATACCAATGCTACTTTATCTTTTGTGATGCCAGATGTGTCTATGAGATTTGATATTCTTCCGTATGTGTTATTAGATCCCTTTTATATCTCTACTCCTATTGTGATTCTATTATTGCTAATAGGGTCTATAGAAAGTGAATTGTCTCCTTGTCCCATAGAGTTACCTATGTTGATCTGGTAGAGCTTGATATGATATATTTTGATGTTATCCTTGGTATAGATTGTCTACACTCATGTTATACTTCTATTTATTATAGAACTCATGTAGTCAACTTTGAGTTTCCAGATGAGTCTGTCCTAGAGTGGAAAGGGGGAAATTCTTTGCCTAAGGTTTAGTTTATATCTTTTCTTAAAGCTAGAATATGATTTCTAAGGGTTGCATTTACCATCAAGTTAGGGTGAGGGATGTAGATTCTGAAACCCCTACTCTTGAGTCAGTCCCCATAGTTAATGAGTTCAGGAAGTGTTCCCAGATGATTTACCCGGTATTCCTCCCGAATGGGAAATTGTAACACCTTGGAAATCTAGTAGTCTAAGTGAAGGGCTAACTGTCAAGTCAGGAAATAGAAATTATAGCATTGGCACCCTCTACGAAGGTTTACATGGCTCATAAAGGACACCACGACTCGTGATGTTGGCCATGGACCTAGGCAGTGAGTGACCAAAGGAGGCTCACCTCCCACGAGCACCATGAAGCCTCGTGATGGGGACCACAATTCACGGTAACACTCGTGGAGGTGAGGTTGTAAGCCCTCCAAAACTGCATTAAAGGAGACCCTCCCCACGAGCCACTAGACGACTCTTGAAGGCCACCATAGGCCGCGGGAGAAGTCGTGGCCCTTACTTAGTATTATGGGGGTAAGTGGTAGCAAGCCAAGCCACTGGTCCAAAACCATGGATGGCACCACGGCTCGTGGGACGTGGTGCCTCACGTGGTGATGGGGTAGTCCCTTATGAGTTAGGGATTTAAGGGTCTTTTTGGATTTTAATTAGATTAATACTATGTCATTTTACCCAAGCCTAGGACCCGTATATAAGTGATATTAACCCCAAAACTCACCCATTCAAGTCATTCTTTCGAAAAAACCAAAAGCAATCCCAAAGTTCTTCTCTCAAATATTTCTCTCTCTTGAACTTGAAGAAGAAGAAGAAAGAGTTGGAGCTAGGTTCAAGGTCAAGCCTCCATTCCTCAAGTAATTGTGGGCTTTAATATCAAGGTATTATGGGTTTTCATCCATGGAATCTTTATTTGATGAAGTTCCTAAGATTCCTCCATTGAAAAGTAGAAATTCCGCAATTTGAGTTAGGGTTTTCTTCCAATGTTGTGGGGATTGATGAATGTTGATCCAAATGATTGGGTTATGATTGTTTATGCATGCATTGATAGAATTACATGTTTTTAGGATGAATTTTCATGTACCCATGCCTAACTCATGTACCGAAAGATGAAAATGGGTTTTATGCCATGAAAGAAGAATTTGCGAGTTTAGATGTATTCTTATAGGATTGATGAGATACATTAAGGACTGCTTGATATTGAAGAATATATGATGATTATGATTAGAATTGTCTTGAGATTGAGGCATGAATGATAAATTATAATTATTAGGGCTTTGAGAGTAAAGCTTATATGATAATGGTTGATTATTAGATAGAATTGTTAGGGAAGGAATTTACCCACATGATACCTTTATGAATGTATGAATGCATGAATGTGAAATGTTTCCTCACATAGAATGATTCTAGGTTGAAACACTTTCTCACCTAAAATGAATCAAAGGATTTATGAATTATGATAATAAGACCTAGCTTGGATTAGAATAATGAAGTGCTTCTCCATGGATAGCGTGGATTAGCATAATGAGGAGCTTCTCCATGGATAGCTTGAATTGGTAGGATAATACCTCTTCATGGTAGCTTCAATTGGTAAGATGATACCTCTTCATAGATAGCTTGGATTGGTAATGTGATACTTCCACGGTAGCTTAGATTCGTAAGGAGATGATACCTTTTCATGGTAGTTTGGATTTGTAAGGTGATGATACCTTTCCATGGTAGCTTGGGTTGGTGAGAGGATACCTTCCCATGAAAAGCTTGGATTGGCATGATGATGTGCTCTTCCATGGAAAATAACTTAGTTTTTATTGGCAAGATGGCGTGCCTTCCATGGATAATAAGGACAACTAAGAATGGACTATTCTTCATCAAGTTTAGCATAGTTCTGATGATACAAGTTTACTTCAAGGAAGTATCATAAGTGTGTTTTAAGTTGAGATTCACATGTTTTGATAGGTGATGAGCTTGGATGATGGAAGAAGCTTGCCTACTATGATGAGTAAGACTAGTTGAGGTTTTCCTCATGTTTTGGCTAAGTATGATTTGAGGTTACTTCAAGGAGTATCCCTCTTATGTTGATATGTTCTATTATGTGCATTGATTATGCTTCTGACTTATATTGTCTAACTCTTATTCTTATGTTGATGTTTATGCAAGTTATCATATTTACTACATGTTTGTAGTAAAACATACTCTTGCCTATATTTCTTATCCAAATGTAGGATCTGGCAATCTCGACTCTCATTCCCGTGGCTAGGATCTTAGTAAGAAGCAAGCTTGAACATTGGTGAGTCCTCATAGCATTGGAGAATTTGGCCACCATTTCTCTTATGTTGTTTCTTGTTATGTTTTGAACGTTTTTGTATTGGTTGTGTCTCAAGATATTCATGTTTTAGATGGTTTTGAGACAAAGTTTAATAGAATTCTGCTTTTACTATGAAAAAATTGATTGTGTTGAAATGTGTTAAAAATCTCATATGTTCTATTATCTTATATTATGAAAGCTAAGTGGCTTATATGAGGGCTCTCGAGGTATTGTATGTCATGTTACGTCTAGGGTGTACCCCTAAGTCGTGAAAAACTAGGTAATTAGAGCACAAGATTTAGAATAATTCTAGGATGTCTCAAAACCACGTCAACTAACGTCTTATTCATAAGTGTGAAGCGCGCCACATTTATGAATGAGAGGCTATTAGACTCTTAGGAAACTTCACTTCTTTCTTCACTGTAAGTCGTGTGATTAGGTTTAAGTCTATGAGGTCTTTCTCCTAATCCTTACTCGATGGTCTATACAATATGACTACTCATAGGGCTTTTTCTACAAGGACCGAGGGAGAAAATATTGGTCAAGGAGCTCCTCCTCAAGCACCTCAAGCTCTGCTTGACCCTTTGGCCAAGTGACTAATGCTGAGTTTAGAATGAATTTTCAAGTGTTGGCTCAAGTCGTGACGGCCCAAGCGAATAGGTAAGTTGTGAACCCCATGAACGCAATTGTGGGTACAACGGCATCTAGAGTGAGGGACTTCAATTGGATGAATCCTCCTTAATTCTATTGTTCTAAGGTTGAGGAAGATCCTTAAAAGTTCATTGACGAGGTCTATAAGGTGTTGGCCATCATGGGAGTGACTCCGGTGGAGAAGGATGAATTGGCCTCTTATTAACTTAAACGGGTTCCTAAAATTTAGTTCAACTAATGGAAGGAAGAAATACCGGTAGATATGGGTCCCCTAGAATGGGAAAGGTTCAAGTCCTCTTTTCTTGATAGGTTCTTTCCTCTTGATATGGGGTAGGCAAAAGTGCTTGAGTTTATCAATCTTTGACAAGGAAATATGAGTGTGAAATAATATGCTTTGAAGTTCACTCAATTGTCTAAGTATGCTCCTTCTATAGTTGCCGACTCTAGGGCATAGATGAGCAAGTTCGTTTTGGGTGTGTCCGACTTGGTAGTGAAAGAGTGTTGTACGGCCATGATTGTCCATGACATCAATATTTCTCATCTCATGGTCCATGCCCAACATATTCAAGAGAAAAAGCTGAAGGAGAGGTCTAGGGAAACAAAGAGGGCAAGAACGGATAATGGCAACTTTTCATACTCCAAGTTCAGTAGACGTGGTTGTTAAAGGCTTCGACAAAGGTTCTCCGGACAAGGTTCTTCTAATATTCCTCCAAGGTCTAATAATGAAAGGGTGTCTAAACCTAAACCTCAAGGAGGAAATGGTAGTGGATCCCTATTTCCTACTTCTGCTAAGTGTGGAAAGAAGCATGAGGATAAGTGTCTAGCCAGCACCGATGGTTGCTTCAGTTGTGGAAAAAGTAGTCTTAAAATAAGGGATTGTCCACTAATTAAGGATAAGGGTAGAGAGGGCAAGCAAGCTCCTCCTAATAGTTCGGGCTCCAATGCTCCCAAGCAAAACCAACTCTAAGCACTCCAGACTCGAGGTGAGCTAGATGGTTCTCCCAATGTGGTTACCTATATGTTGAAAGTTTTCCAGCTAGATGTCTATGCTTTACTTGATACTGGTGCTACTTTGTCTTTTGTGACACCAGATGTGTCTATGAGATTTTATGTGCTTCCCTATGTGTTATTAGATCTTTTTTCTATCTCTACTCCTGTTGGTGATTCTGTGATGGCTGAGAGGGTTTATAGAAAGTATCCCATCTCTTTATCCCATAGAGTTAATCTTGTTGACTTGGTAGAGCTTGATATGTTATATTTCAATGTCATCCTTGGGATGGATTGGTTGCATTCTTGTTATGCTTCTATTGATTGTAGAACTTGTGTAGTCAAGTTTTAGTTCCCGAATGAGCCTGTCCTAGAGTGGAAGGGGGGAAATGCTATGCCGAAAGGTCAATTTATTTTATATCTTAAAGCTAGAAAGACTAGTCCCAAGGGTTGTTTGTACCATCTAGTTAGGGTAAGGAATATGGATTCCAAAGTCCTTAGTCTTGATTCGGTTCCCGTTGTTAATGAGTATCTGGAAGTGTTCCTAGATGATTTACCTAGTATTCCTCCCAAAAGGGAAATAGACTTTGGTATTGACCTTCTCCCAGATACGCAACCTGTTCTATTCCTCATCATAGAATGGCTCTGGTAGAACTTAAGGAAGTAAAAGAGCAATTGAAAAATTTGTTGGATAAGGGTTTCATTCCATGGAGTATATCTCTATGGGGTGCTCCAGTTTTATTTGTTAAGAAGAAAAATGGTTTACTCCGTATGTGTATTGACTATCGGAAATTGAATAAGGTGACCATTAAGAATAAGTATTCTCTTCCAAGGATAGATGATCTTTTTTACCAACTCTAGGGTGGGAGTTACTTTTCTAAGATTGATGTTTTATCACCAATTGAGGGTGGAATAATGATGATATCAAGAATATGGCTTTTAGAACCCAATATGGTCATTATATGTTTTTGGTGATGTCGTTTGGCTTAACTAATGCTCCAGCGACATTTATGGATTTAATGAATAAGGTGTTTACACAATACCTTGATATGTTTGTAATTGTTTTCATTGATGATATTTTGATTTATTAAAGGAAAGAGGAGACCACATCAATCATTTGACGATTGTGTTGCAAATCCTTAAGGAGCAATGACTCTTTGCATTGTTTAGGAAATGTGAGTTTTGGCTGAGGTTCGTTGTTTTTCTTGGTCATATTGTTTCAAGTAAAGGTATTGAGGTAGATCCTAAGAAGACGAAGGTGGTCAAGAGTTGGCCTAGACCTCTATCACCTTCAAATATTAGAAGTTTCTTAGGTCTAGCTGGTTATTAAAGAAGATTTGTTGCGGGGTTTTCTACGATTTCCTCTCCATTGACAGCTTTGACTCAAAAAAAGGCCAAGTTCATATGGTTTGAATCTTGTGAAAAGAGTTTTCAGGAATAGAAAGATAGACTCACTTCCGCTCCGGTGTTGACATTACCGAATGGGACTGATGGTTTTGTTGTTTATTCTGATGCCTCGAGAATCGAGTTAGTAGTCTAAGTGAGGGGCTAAGTGTCAAGTCAAGAATTTGAAATTATAGCATTGGCACCCTCCACGAAGGTCCACATAGCTCGTGAAGGGCACCACAGCTCATGGTGGTGCCCATGGACGTAGGAAGTTAGTGACCAAGGGAGGCTAACCTCCCACGAGCACCATGATGCCTCGTGGTGGGGACCACGAGTCATGTTAACACTCACGGAAATGAGGCGGTAAGCCCTCAAAAACTGCCCAAAAGGAGACCCTCCCCACGAGCTACTAGACGAATCATGAAGGCCACCACAGGCCGTTGAAGGGGTCGTAGCCCTTACTTAGTATTAAAGGGGCAAGTAATGGCTAGCCAAGCCACTGGTCCAAGACCATGGATGGCACCACGGCTTGTGGTAGGCTTCACGGCTCATGGAGCCTTACGTGGTGATGGGGTAGTCCCTTGTAAGTTAGGGGCTGAAGGGTCTTTTCCATTTTTAATTAGATTAATACTATGTTATTTTAACTAAGTGTATGACCCCTATATAACTGATTTAAAACCCTAAACTCATCCATTCAAGTCATTCTTTCCAAAAACCCAAAAGAAATCCCAAAGTTCTTCTCTCAAATATTTCTCTTTCTAGAACTTGAAGAAGAAGAAGAAAGAGTTGGAGCTAGGATCAAGTTCAGTATCTATTCCTCAAGCAATTGTGGGCTTTGTTATCAAGGAATGATGGCTTTTCATCCATAGAATCATTTCTTCCATGCAGTCCCTAAGATTCCCCAACTGAAAAGTAAAAATTCCCCAATTTGAGTTAGGGTTTTCTACTAATGTTGTAGGTATTGATGAATGTTGATCCAAATGATTGGGTTATAATTGTTTATGCATGAATTGATAGAACTACATGCTTTTAGGATTAATTTACATGTCCCCGTGCGTAACCCTTGTCAAGAAAGATGATATTGATGCAAATGGGTTTTATGCCATGAAAGGAGAATTTATGTGCTTAGATTTATTCTTATAGGATTTATAAGATACATTAAGGATTGCTTGAGATTGAATAATTCATGAGATTGAGGCACGAATGATGAATTATGATTATTAGGTTTTTGAGAGTAAAGCTTATATGATAATGGTAGATTATTAGATAGAATAGTTGTGGAAGGGATTTACCCACATGATTTCCTTTATGAATGTATAAATGCATGAATGTGAAAGGTTTCCTCACATAGAATGATTCTAGGTTGAAAGGGTTGCTCACCTAAAATATATCAAAGGATTTATGAATTATTATAATAATACCTAACTTGGATTAGCATAATGAAGTGCTTCTGCAAAATGAGGAGCTTCTCCATGGGTAGCTTGAATTGATTGGATGATACCTCTTAATGGTAGCTTGAACTGCTAAGATGATACCTCTTTATGGATAGCTTGGATAAGTAATGTGATACTTCCATGGTAGCTTGAATTTGTAAGAAGATGATACCTTTTCATGGTAGCTTGGATTGGTAGAGACATGATACCTTTCCATGGTAGTGTGGGTTGGTGAGATGATACCTTCCCATGGATAGATTGGTTTGGCATGATGATGTTCTCTTCAATGGACAATGACTTAGCTTGGTTTGGGAAGATGGCATGCCTTCCATGGATAATAAGGACAAGTAAGAATGGACTATTCTCCACCAAGCTTAGCATAGTTATGATGAAACAAGGTTACTTCAAAAAAGTATTGTAAGTATGTTTTATGATGAGATTCACATATTATGATAGGTGATGAGGTTGGATGATGGCCTAAGGTCGCCTACTATGATGAGTAAGACCAGTGGAGGTCTTCTCCATGTTTTAGCTAAGTATGCTTTGACATTACTTCAATGGGTCTCCCTCTTATGTTGATAGGTTCTATTATGTGCATTGATTATGCTTATGACTTATATGGTCTAACGCATATGCTTATGTTAATGTTTATTCAAGCTATCATATTTAGTACATGTTTGTACTAACTCATACTCTTGCCTACATTTCTTATCCAAATGTAGGGTCTAACGATCTCGACTCTCATCCCCGTGGCTAGGATCTTAGTAGGAAGCAAGCTTTAAGATTGGTGAGTTCTCATAACCTTCGAGGATCTTGCCACCATTTATCTTCTGTTCTTTTAGGTTATGTTTTGAAAATTATTTTATCGGTTATGTCCCACCATATTCATGTTCTAGATGGTTTTGAGACAAAGTGTAATAGACTTCCGCTTTTTATATGAAATATTTGATTGTGTTGAAATGTTTAAAAATCTCATGTTTTCTATTATCTTATGTTATGAAATCTAAGTGGCTTATATGAGGCATCTCGGTGTCTTGTATGCCATGTTACATCTAGGGTGTACTCCTAAGTCATGACAAAAATACACTTCGGTATTGACCTTCTCCCAGATACGCAACCTATCTCTAATACTCCTAATCGTATGGCTCTGGCAGAACTTAAGGAATTATATGAGAAATTGAAGATTTGTTGGATCAGGGTTTCACCGACCGAGTATCTCTTCATGGGGTGCTCCAGTCTTGTTTGTAAGAAAGAAAGATGGTTCAATTCGTATGTGTGTTGACTATCAACAGTTAAACAAGGCTACCATTAAGAATAAGTATTCTCTCCCAAGAATAGATGATTTGTTTGACCAACTTCAGAGAGCAAGTTACTTTTCCAAGATTGACCTTCGGTCGAGCTATCACCAATTGAGGGTGAAGGAAGATGACATTCCAGAGATGACTTTTCGAACTTGGTATGGTCATTATGAGATTTTAGTGATGCCTTTTGGCTTTACTAATGCTCCGGATACATTTATGGATTTGATGAATAGGGTGTTTAGACATTACCTTGACATATTTGCGATTGCATTCATTGATAATATATTGATCTATTCGAGAAGTTAGGGTGAACATGTTGATCATTTGAGGATTGTGTTTCAAGTTCTCAAGGACCAACAACTCTTTGCTAAGTTCAGCAAATGTGAGTCATGGTGTAGGTCCATGGATTTTCTTGGTCATATTGTTTCAAATAAGGTTATTGAGGTAGATCCTAAGAAGACAGATGTGGTTAATAGTTGGCCTAGACCTCTATCCCCTTCAGATATTCGAAGTTTCTTTGGTTTGGCTGGTTACTATAGAAGGTTTATTGAGGCGGTTTTGTCAATTTCCTCTCCATTAACAACATTGACTAAAAAGAAGGCTAAGTTCATATGGTCCGAAGCATGTGAAAAGAGATTTCAGGAATTGAAAGATAGACATACTTCCGCTCTAGTGTTGACTTTACTGAAAGGGATTGATGGTTTTGTTGTTTATTGTGATGCCTCGAGAATTGGGCTAGGATGTGTTCTTATGAAAAATGGGAAAGTCATTGGCTATGCTTCACGACAACTTAAGATTCATGAGAAGAATTATCCTACCCATCACCTTGAGCTCTAGGCGGTTGTTTTTGCCTTAAAGATTTAGAGGCACTATTTGTATGGCGTCCATGTGGATGTCTTGACCGACCATAAGAGTTTGCAATATTTGTTTAATCAGAAGGATCTAAATCTTCGCCAAAGAAGGTGGCTTGATTTATTCAAATATTATGATATGAGTGTTCTCTATCACCCTGGTAAGGCGAATGCAGTGGTAGATGCTCTTAGTCAGTTATCTATGGGCAGTGTTTCTCACATCGAGGATGATAAGCAAGAGTTAGTTCGAGACATTCACAGATTGTCCTGGTTGGGTGTTCAGTTAGTGGAGTCTACCAAAGGTGGGGTCATAGTTCACAATGGTTCAGAATCATCTTTTGTGGCTGATGTGAAAGCCAAGCAAGGTCCTGATCCGACTTTGGTTGAATTAAATGAGGTGGCACTTAAAAAGTCCATAGAGTATTTCTCATAATGAGGAGATAGGGTACTTAAATAACAAGGTCAGTAGTGTGTGCCTAATGTTATTGGCTTGAGATAACAAATCTTGTCATAAGCCCATAGTTCTCAATATTTCATTCACCTGAGATCCACCAAGATGTACCATTATTTGCGGTAAATCTATTGGTCGAATGGGATGAATAGGGATATTGTGGAGTTTGTTGCTAAGTTTCCCAATTGCCAACAAGTGAAAGTTCAGCATCAGCAATCGGGAGGTTTAGCCCAATAAATTAGCATTCCTAATTGGAAGTGGGAAGATTTGAATATGGACTTTGTTGTTTGTTTGTCTAGCACCCGATGACAACATGACTCGATTAGGGATAAACCTCCCGATCAAATGACAAAATTGGCTTATTTCATTCCAGTCAAAATTTCTTATTCGGTAGAGGACTATGCTAAGTTGTACTTGAGGGAAATGGTGAAGTTGCATGGAGTTCCTTTATCCATTATCTCCGATCTTGGTACACAATTCACTTCTCAGTTTTGGAGATCTTTTCAAAAGGTCTTGGTACTTGTGTTAGGCTTAGTACGACCTTTCATCCCTAAACAGATGGGAAAGTGGAGCACACTATCCAAACTTTGGAAGATATGTTGAGAGCATGTGTGATTGATTTCAAGGGAAATTAGGATGATCATTTTCCTTTGATTGAGTTTGTATATAACAATAGTTATCACTCAAGCATTGGTATGACTACATTTGATGCCTTGTATGGTAGGAGGTGTAGATGTGTTATAGGTTGGTTTGAGGTGGGTAAAGTTGTCCTAATAGGTCCTATGTTGGTAAATGAGGCTATGGAAAAAGTTTGACTTATTAGAGAAAGGTTGAAAATGGCTCAAAGTCGACAAAAGTCATAAGCCGATGTTAGAAGAAGAGATCTTGAGTTTGATGTTAATGATTGGGTCTATTTGAAATTTTCACCCATGAAAGGTGTAATGAGATTTGGTAAGAAAGGGAATCTTAGTCTTTGGTAGGTAGGCCCATATTAGATTTTGAGGCGTATTTGTAAGGTTGATTATGAACTAGAATTGCCTAATGAGTTATCATCGAGTGTATCCAATTTTCCATGTCTTCATGTTGAAGAAATGTGTTGCTGATCCGACATCTATAATTCCCTTAGAAGATTTGGGAATTAAGGAGAGCCTTTCTTAAGCGGAAGTACGGGTAAAGATCTTGACCGGCAAGTCAAGAAGTTGAGAAATGAATAAGTTGCTTCCGTGAATGTTTTGTGGAGCAATTAGTTAGTTGAGGGTTATACTTGGGAGGCTGAGGCCGATATGATGTCCCCGATATCGTCATTTCTTTCCTTCTACCCTACTCTAGCTTGAGGTATTGATGTTCCTCATGGTTTACTCTTTTGGTGTCATGTGTCTTAGATATTCCTATGATTTCCTCATTTATGCATGTTCATGAAAAGGTTTATGTTTTGAGAAAATGAGTCAACTTGGATGATTTATATATATATATATATATATAGACTTCATGATATGATATTTTGAACATGTTTTAGCTTGGATTTGATGCTTCCTCCTCGAATATGTGCATTTATGTAATTGCATGTCTGTTGGGCTGTAAGATTTTAGTCATACCTTCCATATGATATCTTGAATCTCATTCGAGTAAAAATGATTCCAAGGGGGAAATAATGAAACACATCAGATTCGAGAAAGGGTAAAATTTCAGCTTTTAAGAAATTTTTCTACTAGAACCGACGAACACCACCGACAGTCCATTTTTTGATGCACGGACCATAGGTTGGGTCTGTGGATTGGCTAGTCAGTTTTCAAAAATCTCAACTTCTATTTCATTTTCAACAGTTTGCTATGACGGTCTGTCGTTTAATGTAACAATCATAGATATGTCTCATAGGTGAGCCCCGTACTTGGACAAAATTCAAAATCAAACGTCAAGATCCAAAGCCAAGACCAACAGACCATCGTTGGATCCACGGTCCTTTGATGGGGTGCATCGATTAAGGCCTTAGAACCTAGTCTCTAATCCAAACGACACCCTAATAGGACAATTCGTGGTCTGACCAGTGGACCATCGGAATGGTCGTCGTCTCGATTGGCAGTTATTATTTTTAGCAGGCTTTTGGTCCTTTTCCTAATTATTTTATCTTAATACTATGTCATTTTACCCTTCACCGAGACCCCTATATAAGCGTTTTAACCCTAAAATTTTTCCAATTGAAATCATTCTCATATATTCACAAAATAAGACCTCTAAAATATTTCTCTCTCTAGAAGTTGAAGAAGTAGAAGGGTCCAATCTAAGGTTCCAAGTCAAGTCTCCAATTCCCCCATTGAAGTCAAGCTTTTGGCATTGAGGTATGATAGTTTACATCAATGGAAGCCTTGCCTCCATGGAGTTCCCAACTTCTCCAATTTTCAAAGTTAGAATTCCCAAATTGAGTTAAGGTATTTCTTCTATGTTATGGGTTCTCTTAATTATTAATTTGATTGAATTATTGTCTCTTATGAATGAATCTAGTTAATATCATATTTTAATGATGATCCCCATGAACCCATGTATTCCCATTGTTTTCCAAGTTATGATTATATAGTGTGGGTTTTGGGATTATGAAAGAGAAGTTTATTAAATCAAGTAGGTTCTCCTGAAATTTATGTAAATGTTATAAGTTTTCTTTGAGAGTGATGTATCAATGATTTTGTTGATTGTTCTGTTGTTGAAAGGATTTCTCATATACACATGCATTCATAAATTGTGAAAGGTTTTCTCATATGATAAGGGTTCTTAGGGTTGAAAGGCTTTCTCACCTAAAATGAACCAATGTTAAGGAGCAATTCTAATGTTGATGCAAGAAGCGATTACCCATTCCCTCTAATTGAATGACAAAAGGTGATTGTCCATGTCATATGATAGGCGATTACCCATGTTCCTTCATAAGCTAAGATAAATATGAATAAGAACTATCTGTGGAGGTTAAGCTTAGTAACGAGTTGACAAGTGGCGATTACCCATGTCCCATAAATTATGTGCCAACATAGGAGTGTCTAGATAGACATTAGATAGTTGATCCACATAAGCTAGAGGTTCATGGTCCTTACTGTGGCATGTAGGACAACTCTTTTCGATATGAGAGACACTGAATTCCATGTTAATAGATCACATGGTCTTATATGTCGGTTTAGGATACTTCCTACAAGCAAGTTATAATGAACTAAACCAACTTCAAGGAAGTATCTCACACATGTTTAAGATGATGACATTGTGCATTGACCATGCTTTATGACTCATGTTTTCTAACTCTTTATTTCATGTTTTAGCTTGGTCATTGCATTTCATGAAGGTATCTCTTTTAAGTATGTTTTCTAATGTTTTATGTATAGCTATCATACTTGGTACATATTTTGTACTTACACATACTCTTGCCTACATTTCCCCAAATGTAGGGTCTAACAGTCAGGGTTCCTAGTTTTGTGGCTAGAGTTCGTTGAGGAGATTTTGAGCTTTAGTGAGTCCTCATGCTTTGAGGACATACATTTATTATTTTCATTCTTTCCTTACTTTTAGCTTTTGAACATGATGTACGGGCTTCATCCAAATTTCATTTTTATGTACTAGATGGCGATTGAGACGATGTTAGAATTTCTGCTTTGCTTTATAAAATATTTGATACATTGAAACTGTCTTTTAAATCGCTTTGTCTATTTCTTATGTTATGAATGTTAAGTGGGTTGTATGGGGCCTCTTAGGGTCTTATACACCATGTTATACCTAGGGGCTACTTTGGGTCGTGACAAACTCGTCACTACACTGTATCGGGTTATTAAAATGGTCATAAACTTTTAGTGGTAACTCAGATTATTGAAAAATTGATGGGGTTGAAAAATAAGATTCAAATACCTTTCACTTGATAGGTTATGGGCCACGTAACTCCTTCAATACTAAGAGATATGATCATTTGAAGTTGACACAAAAAGAATTTTACATCAGCACTTAATCGGTATGGAAGCTTTCCACTCAACTTTGTTGTAGGGATTCTAGTGGCCTCAATTTATATCCAAATTCATTTCCATGCTAATGAATTGAACTTTACACATATGGGCAATTTAAGGATCACTTGGTACAATCTTATTAAAAAACGAGGAATTGTTGGAGTCTTAACTTAGAAATTTTTGGGGTGTTACAGTATCCCCCTTTGGGGATTATTCATCCTCAAATGACGGCTAGATCGAGAATGGAAAGAAAAGGTGTTACTCTTACTATCTTTCTAGCTTTCGAACTTTCCTACTAACATAGGCGGAACTGATTCATACTACCTATTTGGAACTGTCTATAGCACATAAGTCAAGGATGGTATTATTTTAAACATAGTCACACTTTTTCTGAAGTTATGTAACATGAATCAAGGGAATTTAAGCATGAAGTATGAATAAGACTATTATGCTGTAAGGAACACAACTACTAGATTTCAAGCCTAGCAACACCTCTAAACAATGCCTTTCTGTATGAACACTGCACCTCATTAGCTGCAACTCATAACTCCTACTAGTATTTATGAAAACTCTTACCAAGGTCTAAGTTAAATTGTATGCTCTTACTGTGTTCATGCCCAATCTCTAAACCACATATTGCTTGACATGAGATGTTTATAATTATCTTAACCAAAAGATTCAGGTTTTATACCTATAAGGGGAATCTCATCCCAAGAATAATTCTCTTTATAGCTGCCTTCAACCAACCTTGAGCCCACATGAAGAAACACCTAGTGCAGCATTCATTTGTCCACATGTTAACAATACAACATTCAAGACTAGTACTATGATCACTCCATCGACTCCTACTAACCAATCCTTCTAAGAATTTCTCATCCTCTCATCATCTCTACCAACTGAAATTTCACACATTACTATTGGAAATCGACAATTTCTCTCATTTAACTATTAGTCATAGTAAATCCCCATTTTATTCCTCCTTGACATTATAACTTAAGAAGGAATAAGAAGATCACCACTACAACAATAAGAACCATTAACCCTCTCCTTTTATCCTTACTCAACTATTATCAACAACATAGCTATCAAAACTGAAAAGGATCACTGAAAGAGCTTAGGGTGAAAGATTATAGGTACGATTTATTCAAGATATATTATATAAGATTATGCATGACATAAAATTATGTTTCTATTAATTGAGAGTAATTCGCAAAACATAGAATACTATGAGACGAGTGTTTATATGAATAGGTTATATCATGAGGTTGATATTCATAATTTTATGATGTAAGATTGAGATCAATTGGCTAAAGTCTTTGCCCCTCGTTCTGTGAGCTTAACATAGATGTAAATCTTTTTGAAGTGTATTAGCATAGGTCATAAACATAATTTTGATAGTAGAAACATCAACTTTTAAGGAAAAGTAATGCTTACTGATGAATTGGGAATTTCGACTCATTTAGGGCTTATTATTCAATGAATTGATGTCCTCAATGGCTTTTTTGTGCTAATAACCAATGTTACTATGTTTGATATGAATCAATGAAGTCTTAAGAACAAGGAAAGGATATTACGATTTGAAAAGGAGCGAAAAAGTTGGAAAAGCTAAAAAAAAAAAAGTAAGAGCTCGCAAAAAGTCACAGGTGACTCATCGAGTGAGCCTGCAGCTCGACAACTGTTCCAGCAAAATAACACAAGTACCAATCCAACTTGTCCAGCAAAAAGGCAATTCGGTGAGACATTGAATGGATTAGCGATCATAATTCAACTCGTCTAATCTTCTAGAACAATTTGTTGCACGAGTCAAGCCAAAAGGTGAGACAAAGCACAACTTGATGGATCACTGAGTTGATCGTGAGCTCGACTAACCTCGCCAATTGGACTTTGTGTTGAGTTTTTGGGATTGTATGAATTCATTTTTTGAATGAAAAAGGGGAGTTCCCAAAACTATGTATTCCTGAGTCTTGGAGAGTTTTTACATTTTCATATTTGTTGAACAATTTTAGAGAAGAATTGCATCTTGTATTTGAGTTTTTAAGATTCTTGCTTAACTTTTGGAACTTTGTATTGCATATTGGTAACAATTATGATGGAAAATCTTGTTTGTAATGATTTATTAATTTTCGTTATGTTTGGCTAAAACCCCATACCTTAGGGTATGATCATGTAGTCGAATGCATTAATTAGCTAATGGGTGTTATTAATTGCTGAATTTAATGTTCTTTTAAAATGGGTTCAATTATTTTGTATGTTTTAATTGATGAACTGAAGTTGCAAATTTAGTTTTGCTTAGCTATCTAGGCTTGCTTGAGAAAGAGGTATTATAGTAGAATGATTAATTGATAGTTGTATTGATTGTGTCTTTAAAATCTAGTTTGAGAAAGTGGGTTTGATTGCGTCTTTGCTAACCAACTTGAGAAAGTTGTTTAATTAAGGAATTGTGTTGTTTGGTAGTGTTAAGCTTGTTGAGGTTCGAGAGAACTCACTTGAAACATGGTAGTTGATCGAAAGATGACTATTGTATTCAAAATGTATCCTACACATTGAGATTCAACAACTTGAAGAAATTAGTAATTACCCATTACGCGAAATTAGCATTCGATTGATCACATTCCTAAGGTCCAATATCTAATTGTTTAATTCTCGTGTTACATGTTCTTTATCATCGATTGGTTACTAAATCCCCCATTTGATATTAATCATTGAAACTTTGTGATTTATTTTATGCTTTGAAATCTTTTAATTCTACAAACAATTAGAACACTTTTCACTTCATAGTAAAATTCATTATCGTATCACTCCCTATGGGATTGACCACAACTCATAGTTGGGTTTATACTTGTTAGCAACCGCCTACACTTCAAATTGGAGGAAGTGCAATTTAGCGTTATAAAAAATGGCACCGCTATTGGGGAGTGGTGTTTCAAATTCTATTATTAAAGTATTTTCATGAACTAATTTTGATGTAGTAGAATTTTATTATTTGTATTATTGTTGATTGCTCTAAAGCAGGTGAAGAAATGAGTGTGAATGGGAGAAATGCATGTCAACTTGGGAACAATGATGACATCGGAAATTTGCATGATGTCCATCAGGATAAGCTAGAATGTGCCGGTATTATTCGATTGTCTTCAGTTATAGAGAATGCAATGTTTCATGTGACCAGAACGATGTTGCAAATGAAAGGTCTCTTTGGTGGAATTTCTCATGATGACCCTCATGGCCACGTCTGAAACTTTGTGGATGTGTGTGGACCACTTTGCTTCAAGAACATCACTCAAGAGTCAGTCTGACTCCGTTTGTTTCACTTTTCTCTAATGGGGGAAGCAATGAAGTGGTTGACCAAACTACAAAGGGAATCTATCACTTCTTGGGAGGAGTTCATAGAGGTGTTTTTTGAAAGGTTTCTCCCGCTCTCGAAGATGGTTAAATTGATGGATAATATCTAGAACTTCAAGCAGATTGATGGTGAGCCCATCCATGAAACGTGGTTAAGGTTCCAAATATTGGTTCTCCAATGTCCTACTCATGGGTTGCCAGCCAATGTGCTATTTCAATATTTTTCTTCTAGTGTTGACACAGTCAATAAAGGTGTCGCTGACCAACTTATTCATGGTGTAATCATGAGACAACCATTTGACATTGTGTCATCCTTGTTTGACGAGATGACCAAAATTAATCGTGTATGGTACACAAGGAAAAATTAGGTGTGTCATTTGAATCTTGGGCTGATAAAGGAACAAATGGAAGGAATCAAGAATGAGATGGAAATATGGCCAAGATAATGACCCAAATAGACCTATTGAAAAAACATGTCATGGGAGGTAGTTACAAGGTTGTGAATGTGCTTGGTGCAAATAATTGTGTGAATTCTGATGACGCACAATTTGAGGCCAGGTACAACGAAGAGGTACATTTTTTGTCAACCTAAATGGAGGTTCTCGTCTTAGTTATCCAAGGTTGGGCAAGAATTAAGGTTGGAATAGAGATCACGATGGTGGCTGCAGAGATTGAGATTGAGAATGGCGTGATGGTAATGCAAATTGGAGAGATACAAATGGTGAAAAAGATCGCTATGTGCCTCCTCATGAACGTCCAAAACCGAAGGAATTAAGGGCTAATCCCGAAAGCTTTCGAACCAAGGATATGGTTGCCCATATCTTAAACAAGGTGGAATGATCAACAAGGTACTTAAGGAGAGGTAAGACAATGTCTCTTCTCTAAATCAAATGGTGACTTCACACTCGGTGTCCATAAAGCAGCTTGAGACTCAAATGGGTCAAATCTCAGCTCACTTAAATCCAAGACCGAAAGGGGGTCTTTCTAGTGATACTTTAGTCAACCTGAAGAACGAGGCATGATCACATGGCCACGTCATGCTATTAAGTTAAATAAGGCGATTCTTAGGAGGCAACCCAAGTTTTAATTTTTTGTTTTGAATAACGTGTGTTGGATGTATAGGTTGAAATTCAAATTTTAGAGGAAAAGGGAAATTGGGAGAGAAAATTCCCACTTGGCGATGCACCGAGTTGCTTGGTGATCAACCGAGTTGCTCGGCGAGACAGTTATAGATCGCCTTTGGACCAACTAAATGGACGAGTTTATATTAACGTCGACGAGCTAAAGTCCACTTGGAAAATTGTCAAGTGGAACGAGGCACGAACCAAACGGTGAAGGGCCTATGAATTCAAATATTCATATTCAACGCAAAAAATGGGCAGCACTTCAGATTCTGACCACACGAGGACACCCACAAAAATCAAAGTTAAAGATATGATCTAAAATTTGATTGTAAGAGTCAAAAATTTCAAAATAAGGAGATGGTTTGAATTTAAAATGGTTGAAAGGCACTTGACCCTTTGGTTCGTGCATCGATCGGCGAGGTTCATAAATTTCATTGAGTTTGTGTTTAAGTAGTTCATAGATCTATTATTTGAATTGATTGTGTGCTTAATCGCTTGTTGAATTCATTTTGAAATCAAGCATGCCTAATATCTTATTTAGCCTAAATTAGTTTGAGTTTGGCATTTGAACTGTGTGAATTGCGGGTTTGCATGTTGGGTTTTGTGTGGGTGAAGTCTGAGTAACCCATATTCCACCAAACAACTCAAATTTGCTCAATGATGGATTGGACGACGTCGTTCTTAAGGGAAAAATCAGTGTTTGGGTAAAATCTAGATTAACTGGGGGAAGTCTTAGTACACCGGCATAGATAATCATTGTGGTTAGGATTGAATTGCGTTGAATTGTACTCAAAATTAGTTGTCGTAGGCTGTTCAGTGAAAATTGGACTATGGGTTGGAAATCTGGCACGTTGGGTCATTTACCGAGCCAAGTCAAGCTCGCCGAGAGACTTGGTGGTTCGCCGATTGACCGCCTTATCACCCTTTGGATCTGCAATGTAGGCAAATTACTCTGTAAATTTTGGTGATATGCTTGTGCTCGCTAAGTTGACTCGGCGACTCACCGAATGGTTTTTGTCTCACCTTTCTTACTTCATTTTTGGGTTGTTTATTTCTATAACATTTGGTAAAGCATCTTCTAGTCGCCAAAGGAACTTGACGACTCACCGAATGTTCTTTGGTCTCACCCTTTTGTGCTGAATTTTTGCTAATCTATGCTATAACTTTCGGCGGTCCCTCTATTGCTCGTTGAATGGCATTGGCGACTTGCCGAGTGGTTTGGCAAGTTTTCCTGCAACTCTTTGAAAATAATATTTTGCTAAACCCTTTGTAACCGCATGTGTTTTGTTTGTGTTTATCTACATAAATGGCTAGATCAATGCTTCCGGTGAGAGGTCCAACACCCTAAAAAAAAGGCAATAGGGGTTGTTATTGCAATAGAGGTCACACCTCCTTGAGCTACTCGTCCTAAACCTCCTCAAGGGAGTGTGAAGGGCAAAGGGTAGATGCAAGTGGTGGTTAGTTTCAATTCCAGTTCAAGCTCATCCGACAACATGGGCATCGACTCCACTTATCTCACCTCCTTCGATTCTGAAAAAGAGGAAGTTGTGGGTTCTAAGACTTTAGTACATACACCGGCAACGAAGGGGGAGTTTCTCATACAAAAGCGCTCACAACTGCGATCTAAACCAGTTCATGATCCTTTGGATAGACTTCCAGCACTTCTGACACCTCCAGCACCTGCAGCAGTAGAGGCCCCTCAAGTGCCTCCAGTCCCAAAACATGCGCTGCGATCCATGAATCGACTGAAAGCCTCTGGCTTGCAAACGATGTTGAAGGAGAAGAGGTTGTCTACTGATTGTGTTGTGTTAAGGTACCCCGGTGTGTGGTAGACATTTTGCTTCTACAGGTTTCAACAGTTCACAAAGCCCGAAATCTATATTTTCCTTTATGGGTATGAGATTTTTATGAGAGCTATGCGAGGTTGATCCCGAAAGGGATGAAGAAGGATGAGTTGATGGCACCGGTAGATTATGTAGAGGTGCGAGGCAAGAAGGTAAAGTATAGCCAAACTAACATCAATGATTTGTGGACTACACTACGCACATGGTCAAGCACAAGACTCTTAAAGATTTAAATGGGTGGTTGTCCCAGTTACTCAGTGATGGTACTCTTCCCTGGCTAGAGGCAGGAGTTGTGCTTGAGAAGAGGGATTTAAATGTTGTTTCTCATTATTGGTTTGGACATCTCCAGCACTCTGATGTCTTCATAGAATTAATCGATTGTCTGGTATCCAAAAGCTTCACTGCTAGGGTGTATTATTGATCGGGAGTGGATGAATCTTGGGGTGATAATTTCTCAGGATATGGTTTTGAGGGAAAAACAAAACCAAACCTCATTACCATTTCTAGTGTTGATTACTGATCTTTGTCGTCAGGATGGTGTGCCCTTTGTGGCAAAGACAGATAAAAAGGTGACTCTGGCATCGTTCACCAATATTCAGAGAATTAATGTTGAGTACACGAAGGATAAATCAGAGAGGAAGAAGAAGGCTCTGGTGGTCGATGTTGAGGCCATGGAGGCCAATGCTACTCAGTGTACGCCAATAGTTGAGCCGACAGGTATACCCAGCTCTTCCACCTCTACTGCACCTGCCCCTACTACTGATTCCTGTCCCCCCTTGACACAGGCTATGATATATAAAATGGGCAACCTTGCCTATTTGGCTATGTGAGGGGTGCAAGGGTTAAGGTAGTTGCGCATTCTATGATCTATTGTGTGATACCCGAAACATTAGCTCCCATTCGGGAGGAGTTAAGAGCATAGCGGGAGATGATCATGGCCCACGGGGTAGCATTGGATGGTCTTACTTTTTGGGTTGTGGTGTGCGAGACATTAGACTGTGGCTTTGCGGATGTGACAACCTTGAAGGTTGAGATTACCATTCTCCGATGTGATGTTAATGAGCTTAAATCTACTAATATCTCGATGTTGTGGGGCAATAAAGATCTTCCCGAGGACCCTAGTACGGATATGCTAGTTGTTTCTGAGATCCCTTCGACCACTTTAACTAGAGATTTCGTTACAACTGATGATGATGGAGAGTCTGACGCACATTAAACTTATTAGGAGGAGCTAACCGCTCCTGATAAGGAGGTGTTTTTGGATCTGTAGGACCTAGAAGGTGATTTGGGATGGGCGGCTACAGAAGCTTCACTACGCGACACATCCATGATTGGCTCAAGCGGGTCTCAGCCTATGGAGGAGATACTTGCATATACCTCTATAGCTGGAGTCTAATGTCTAGGCCTAGTGAAGTCCAAGTCATGACCACAGGCAGGTCAACGGACCGTGGACCCTATCACGGTCCGTGAACCTTGTCGTGGTTCACTGGTTTAGGTAAATTTTCTGCAATTTTTTTCTAGGTCTGGTTTTCGAGGTGTTACATTATCTCTCTCTTGGGAACATTCCTCCTCGAATAAAGACTAAACTAGTTGAAATGGAGAGGATGAGTTGCAATCCTACCATGAAACACTGGAAACTGATTTCTGACTGAACTAATTTTCAAGAACATGCAAATACGCTAAAAATGCAAGTACAGACTGAAGGAACATAACACTAAGACTGAATTTATGCATGAATGACAAAAAAACTAAAGAGGAACTATTACCTCAAGTTGGAATGGAATCGGAAGGAAAGAGATGAGGATACTTGGCCTTCATGGCTGCTTCTGCTTCCCAAGTAGCTCCCTCTACAGACTAACTCTTCTACAAAACCTTGACTGAAGCGACTTCTTTGTTTCTCAACCTTCGAACCTGATGATCAAGGATTTCAACTAGTACCTCTTCATAAGTGAGACTATCCATCACAGCCACACTTTCTAAAGCTACAATAGATGTTGGATCACCCACACACTTCTTCAATAGCGAAATGTGAAAGATTGGATGCACTGCTGCTAATTCTGCTGGCAACTCTAACTCATAAGCCACTTTACCAATCATTTTCAAGATTTGTTAAGGGCCTACATATCTGGGACTAAGCTTTCCTTTCATGCCAAATCTCATCACCCCCTTCATAGGTGAAACTTTCAGGAAAACCCAATCATCAACTTGGAACTCTTGTTCCCTTCTCTTTATGTCTACATAAGACTTCTGGCGACTCTGGGATATCTTAAGTCTATCTCTCATGAGTTGCACTTTCTATATAACATCAAGAACTGAATCTGTCCCTATCAAGGTTGTATCACCTACTTCAAACGAACCAACTGGAGATCTACATCTACGCCCATACAATACCTCAAAAGGGGCCATCTGAATGCTGGAATGGTAGCTATTATTGTAGGCGAACTCTATAAGTGGAAGGTGATCATCCCAACTACCCTTGAAATTGATCACACAAGCTCTCAACATGTCTTCTAAGGTATGAATGGTACGCTCTGCCTGACTATCCGTCTGCAGATGAAATGTTGTGCTAAGGTTAACGTAGGTACCAAGACCTTTCTAAAATGACTCCTACAAATGAGAGGTAAACTGAGGACCTCTATCTGAAATGATAGACAAAGTAACCTCATGCAGCCTAAGTATCTCATTAAAGTAAATCTTCTCGTAGTTCTCTACCAAATCTGTAGTCTTGACCAACAAAAAACGTGAAGACTTAGCAACTCTATCAAAAATCACCCAAATGGAGTCATGTTGTCTGCGAGCACGAGGTAAACCTGTGATGAAATCTATGTTGATCACTTCCCACTTCCAAGTAGGAATGTCGATCCCTTGAGTCATACCCCCTAGTTTCTGATGTTCTTCCTTTAGTTGTTGACAATTGGGGAACTTAGCCACAAAATCTGCTATATCCATCTTCATGTCATTCCACCAAAAGACTTCCCGTAGATCATGGTACATCTTAGTGGAGCCTGGATGAATAGAATACATGGAGTTATGGGGTTCTTCAAGAATATGCTACCTCAACTCACCCACATTAGGAACACATAGTTGACCCTGATAGCGAAGCGCACCATCTCCCCCTTGGGAGAATACCTCAACCCACTGTTGATGGACTGCACTCTGGAGTTCAAGCAATATCGGATCACTATCTTGCTTTTCTTTAACCTCCACTACCAAAGAAGATTCTGACCCATTTTGAATTGTCACACCACCATCTGACATGCTTATAAGATGAACTCCTAAATGAGCAAGCCTGTGAACATCCTTCGCTGGTTCCTTTCTTTCTTCCTCAACATGTACTATACTACCCATAGATAGTGTGCTAAGGGCAACTACTACTTCATTGGCTTTACCAGGATGGTAATGCACACTCATGTCATAGTCCTTGAGGAACTCAAGCCATCTCCTCTAGTGATGATTCAACTCTTTCTGGGTGAAGACATACTAAAGTCTCTTATGGTCTGTGAACACATCTACGTGAACACCATACAAGTAGTGTCTCCAAATATCAAATGCCAAAACCACTGCTGCAAGCTCAAGATCATGAGTCGGACAGCTCTTCTCATGCACCTTAAGTTATCTGTAAGCATAAGTTATAACCTTACCTCGTTGCATCAACACACAACCTAGGACAACTCTGGATGCATCACAATATATAACATAACCGTCTGAACTCTCCTGTAGAGTCAAAATAGGAGTTGTAGTCAACCTAGTTTTCTGTTCTGTGAAGCTCTTCTCACAATCATCTGACCACTAAAACATAACCTTTTTTCTGAGTCAACTTAGTCAATGGAGAGGCTATGGATGAAAACCATTCCACAAACCTCTGTAATAACCCACTAAAACCAAGAAACTTCTAATATATGTAGGAGAGGTAGGTCTGTGCCATTACTTCACCACTTCTATTTTTTGGAAATCCACTCGGATCCCTTCGCTGGATACTATTGCCCAAGGAAAGCAACTGATTATAAACAAAACTTACACTTCTTAAATTTGGCAAATAACTGGCGATCTTTGAGAGTTTGCAGGATAGCCCTCGAATCACTCGCATGTTCTTTCTCATTCCTAAAGTAAATGATTATATCATCAATAAAGATGAAAATGAACAAGTCCAAATGCTGCTTGAACACTTTGTTCATCAAATCCATGAAAGTTGTAGGAGCATTGGTTAGTCCAAATGACATAACTACAAATTCATACTGACCATACCGAGTTCTGAAGGCTGTCTTAGAGATGTTACTATCTCTGACTTTGAGCTGATAATAACCCGATCTGAGGTCTATCTTTGAAAAATGACTAGCACCCTGAAGTTGGTCAAACAAATCATCAATCCTAGGGATGGTATACTTATTCTTGATTGTGACCTTGTTCAACTACCTATAGTCGATGCACATTCTAAAAGAATCATATTTCTTCTTCACGAGACCCTACCACGGCCCGTGTGGAGGACCATGGACCCTGAAGGTCCCCGTGGTCCTCACTTGGGCTAAGGTCTGGAGGCTTAGTTTTGGAGGCCTACAGGATAGCCTTCACGGACCACCCCACGACCCGTGTTATGAACCATGAATCATGAAGGTCCTCATGGTTTTCACTTAGGCATGGGGATCTAAGAGACTGGCTAGGGGGGGCTACTGTCTAGACATCACAGACGCCACCACAGCCCATCATCAAGACCATAGACCGTGAAGGTGCTCGTGGTCTGATGCCTGGGCCTGGTGAAGTCCAAGTCATGACCACGGGCAGGTCAACAGACTATGGACCCTATCACAGTCCGTGAACCCTGTCGTGGTTCATTGGTTTAGGTAAATTTTCTACAATTTCTTTTTATGTCTGGTTTTTTAGGTGTTATGACCCAGGGGTAGCCCCTAGTAACAGGGCTTAAAAGACCCTAAAGGACCCCATACAAGTCACTTAGCATTCATAATGCAAGAAATAAAATATAATCGATTTTAAACACATTACAAGTCCAATAGGTTTTATAAAAGAAAAGCGAAAGTCTAAAACACTTGTCCTAATAGCCATCTAATACAATAGAATGAAATTGGACCTAGCCCATACATTATGTTCAAAAGTGAAATACAAGATAGAAACTAAACAATGGAAATTGGTCCTCGAACCATCAGGACTCACTAATCTTGGGAATCTTGAAATCAACCACTAGCCACAAAACTGAGCTGTCGGACCCTAAATTTGGGGAAATGTAGCCAAGAGTATGTGTTAGTACAAAAACAATGTACCAAGTATGATAGTCATGCATAAAACATTTAAATCATGCTAAAAGAGGACATTTCATTACATGCAATTGACCAAGATAAAAACATGATTTAAAAGGGTTAGAAAACATAATTCATAAAAACATGGTCAATGCAAGCTAACATTCTTTAAAGCCTTTGAACACATATGTGATACTTCTTGAAGTAACCTTAGTTCACTATTAATATGGGAAATTAGCCCTAACCGACATAAAGACCATGTGAGCTATAACATGATCCCCCGGTGTCTCTCATACCGAAAAGGCTTGTCCTACTTTCCAAGGTAAGGACCATGAACTTCTAGCTTAAGTGGATCCACTAGCTAATGTCTATCTAGAAAATTATCCTATGGGGTACATAGGTAAGGGATAAAGAGATTGCTACTATAAACTCGGCCTCTACTAACAGGAGAGCCTCCATCTCAATATCCTCTCAGTGCTAAGCATAAATCCCATAAAATAGCTCCTTATCATTTATTCATTTAGGTGAGAAAACCTTCCACATTATTCATTCTTTCATGTGTTTATGAGACAATCCTTTCAATAACACAACATTAACATCATCATTGATGCTTTACTCTCAAAGCATCCTTAAAGTATTTTCACAACTTTCATAAGAATATGCATAATTCCATAATTTGCCTTTCAGGACTCAAAACCCACTTTCAATCATCAACATTTAGAAAACACGGGTTAGCTATGTATTTCATCATAAAATCATGTAGATCTATCAATACATGCTTAATTTCATAAAACTCATCCATCATAATCAAAACCCCACAACATATGATCATAACTTAAAAACATGGGGATTACATTGGTTAATAGGTTAAAACATCATAAAACCGTAGTATTTCATCAATTCATGCATAGAAGATCATAATTCAATAATTTAAATCAATAATTAAAGAACCCATGACAATTGAAGAAAACCCTAACTCAATTGGGGAATTCTAACCTTTGATATAGAGGGATTTGGGAACTCCATGGATGGAAGGAATCCATGAATGAAAACTATCATACCTTGGAGCAAAATGTTAATCTTCAATGGAGGAATGGAGAGTTTAGCTTGAATCCCTCAGTGAATCCTTCCTCTTCTTCACATTCTAGAGAGAGAAATATTTGAGAGTTTTTATTTTTGGTGAGTTTGGATAGAATGATTTCTATTGGGAAATTTGGGGGTAAAATTGCATATATAAGGGTCTTATACATAGGCAAAACGACATAGTATTAGGCTAGATTAATTAGGAAAAGACTAAACTAGCCCTTAAAATCAACTGACAGCTGCCAACCACAACCCTCGATCGATAGACCATGGATAGGATAATGGTCCATCCTGTACGGCCGTCGACTATTGTTAGTGACTTTGTCCTAGGCCCTTGAACCACAGACCTTCAACCATGGACCGTGGTCTGATTGACGGTCCATTGGTCCGGCGTTTGGTTTTGGGCCTTCAGAAGATGTTTTGGGGATTCATCCACGGACCAACCCTACGACCTGTGGTCCCATCTATGGGCTGTGGGTAGACCTCATGGGTTGACACCTACAGCTTCATAAAAGTGCTACTTTACCCTATGTCGGATTCAGTGTGTTACACTTTACTACCCTGCTTGTGAAAGTGGGTTAATTAAGGAATGGGTTGTTTCGTAGTGTTAAGTTTGTTGAGGTTTGAGAGAACACACTTGGAACATGATAGTTGATCGAGAGATTGCTATTGTATTCAAAACCTATCCTACACATTGAGATTCAACAACTTGAAGGAATTAGTAATTATCCATTACGCGAAATCAGCATTCGATTGATCACATTCTTAAGGTCCAATCTCTAATTGTTTAATTCTCGTGTTACTTGTTCCCTGTCATTAATTGGTTAGTAAATCCCCCATTTGATATTAATCATTGACACTTCTTGATTTATTTTATGCTTCAAAATCTTTTACTTTTACAAACATTTAGATCACATTTTCACTTCGTAGTTGAATTTTTATCGTATCACTCTCTGTGTTATCGACCCCAACTCATAGTTGGGTTTATACTTGTTAGAGACCACCTACACTTCAAATAGAAAGAAGTGTAGTTGAGAGTTATCACTTACATATGCCCATTCACTATTTAAAGCTTATATATACTATTTAGGCAAACATAAAAAATCATTAACTTAATTTGAACCTTGTCCGACTACATATGATCTCAGGTAAACATCTTAGTACTCTTGCTACTCTAATGACTTAGCCTCACTTCATTACTCTCATATAAGAGTAATAATACCAAATTTGTACCACTCACATTTATAGAGAAAAGTAACACTTCTATTTCTCACCTTATTTATGTCAAACCTGCTAGATCAGATCTTGAAACTAATATTATCACCATCGTGTTGCCATCCTTCTTTTTTTTCACGACACTCATCTTAAATTCAAGCTTAGTATCTAGTACTAAAAATGGATAAAAATCACTTCTCATATACTACACTAACTAACAACTAGTATATAGAATCAATAAAACACTATATTCCTAAAATTTCATGGCAAATTAGTCGATCTTTAGCTCATACTCTATCTAATTACAACCTATCAACATATTCTCTTTTACAACTAAGTCATATTTATGACCTCACTATACATCATTCCCAAATTAATTCTATAACCCTCTGAATACCATGGAGCTCTAACTTCAAAAATCATAAGCCTAGACTAGGTATATCACCTCATGAATAATTTGCTCTTCTATCCAACAACTTTACTTGGCCTTCACTAACACAATTAAATCGCCATAAACTCATTTTTTATTAAACTATATACTATAGCATCCTAACATGTAACTATTCCTCTATCTTTTATCATGATATCCACAAAAAGTTCCTATTCCTTAGCCTTCACATAAAACAAAAACTACTCATTAATGACTTACTGGGCACACGACCGCAACAACATAAATTACTTCATCACTATCTCTCTTCCTTAGATTACTTTACCTCAATGCATTCTTCTAACTCTGGACACTTCTATTACCAGTGGCTCATTGCATCATAACTCATACTATCTTTCGGGTGAAAATTACTACTCAAGCATTCTAGAAAACACTCCTCTCATAAGGATCTCCTCTGAATAAAGATTATAGAAGAAAGCCTAGGATTTCATCTCACTATTAGATTGAACACACGATTCAAATGGAGAAAAGTTCAATCTTTTGACTCTAAACACTTAAGCTTACTCATACGCTTCTCTTAAGATCTTCTGCAGTCTCATGACTTTCTAAAGATTTTACCTGAGAGTAACCCATCGATAAAGATCTCGACTTTGCTATTTCAAGGACCATAAATATAAGGTGTAATTGAATGGATTTGAGAAACACACGAGTATGAATAATTTCTTGATGATAAAGTTCTATTGCATGATTTGGAGTATAAAAGAAGGGAAACTTTTCATAAATATTTGTAGTCCTTCATTTATAGAAGTGGGGCCCTCACAACCATTAATAATATTCTACTAACATGGCTTCATAGACACCATAGGACAATTTAATTTTGTGCTCTAATACACAAGGTAGTCACGACAAGAGACTACACCCTAGATGTGGCCGACACTCGAGAACCATTTCTGAACCCCAAGTAAACCCTCATCCTTGCTTCCTACGAGCAGAAGACTAACTCATGCATGCATAAGCATCAAGCTAAAAAAATGCTAAATCAATAGTGTAATAAATCTCTAAGCTCTCCGAATATACTGGTATTAATCATAAATTTTAAAGAAAACCTATGAAACTAAAAGACTCTCCAAAATTGTCTATCTATAAAGCCTCTACTATATATAGACGAGTCTCAGGACAAGGCCCAGGACTACTTAAAAAGCTACTAATACCAACAACTCATAATGCTAGAGTCCTCCGCAAGAAAGAAGACCTCACTCGAAAGCTGACGAGTGGATGAAATGATCTCAACTGACTCTTGTTGAGGATCCTAAGATTCTATATTTGCATCATTAAAAGATGTAGGTCGAATGACTCAGTACATTGAATGTACGAGTATGTAATATAGTTGAATAACAAATAACTGAATGAAAGGACTGCAATAGATATAGATATATACTCAACTGAATGTAAAGAGATAAAAAACTGAAATGATTAAAACTTTACAAAAATACTTACTCATCTCTAAACTCACCATATTAAGTTATATAATTAAAAAATACATTATTAACTCTATTTAGAAGATTCTCTAACTGACAAACATCATTATAAGCTACGTGATGATACAATGTCTCACACACGCTTCCAGAAATGTCTTATACCGTGTCTGACTATAGAACATCTCAACTAAGTGGATCCACTAAGCAATAATGATTCATCTAAAAAGTATGATCATGTACCCATGTGACCAAGGCATGGTTTATGAGTATTTTGAGTTTTCTCAACTCATCCCCATATCGGTGCTCAATACTACTCCGAATAATATATACACTCATGCACAAATGTAAAAATCATACTCTTCTCTGGTTTGAGACATTTTCTGAAAATATCTTCTTAAAAGAGGTAACTGATCTAAAATAACTCTAAACTCATTGCTCATTTAGAAAACAAGATTTCTCTTTGTTCAATGTAAAAATACTCTCTCTCATTGTTCATGTAAAAATGAAACATTTGGGGAAATACTTAGTTCTCTTATACTCTTACTCTAATCTTGGTTAAAACTCTTTCTCGAACTCCTCTTTACTTTCTCAAAAACTCAGTTTAAAACAAAAATGCTGACGTTACAAGATTCTCAAAATTTATAACTCAAAATAAGATTCATGCTGATATATAGACATGACCAACTCAACTCAAGGTTCTCAATAACAATATAGAAAAACTCAATGCCAGGAACTCAAGAACTCAGAACTTAACGATACTACTCATCTCAAGAATACTCAATTAATAGGGTTCATTTTTATATATAAACATAAACGAATCAACACAAGAATCCCAATGCATAACATATAGCAACTCAACCATTAGGAATAGAACTCAAAACTCAACAACAAGCTCATCTCAAGAATTCTAAAAACTAAGGGTATAACCCTAGATTAAACTTTTAGTGACTGAATTGAGATGTAAGGCAAGAGGACAAGTTTAGTCCATCACTATGAATAGCCTTACTTACCTGGAAAAACAAGGATCTTGAAGAATCCTTAAAAGAACTTGATTAGAAGCCTTAAAACCTTAGCTTGAAGGAGAACAATCAAGAAAACCTTTCTTGAGATTTTATAATTAGTTTCTTGAAAACTCTATGGCCAAAATTAGGATTTTCACTAATGATTCATAAGTGTATGAAGAAATTTTAGTTTAAAAGAATGAAATTCCTTGAGAAGTACTTACCTTGAAGGACAATCTTGAAAAATATTGGAAAAATCTTCAATAAAAGTCCTATGCTTTGATTTTCCTTAGGGTTTTTCCTTAGGGTTGGAGAGAGAAGAGAATGAGGAATTAAGAGATGAAAATATGGTTATTTTGGGCATTTAAATAGACAATAAATTGGTTTAGGGTTTTCTTAGAGGTAAAAAGAAAAAATGATCCTTTTTAATGTTTTCGTGTCGGCTAATTCGTCACTACATTATATCAGGTTACTAAAATGATCCTAACTTTTTACTCGAAACCCGGATTATTGTGACATTGGTGGCGTTGGAAAGAATATTCAAATACCTTTATTTTGATAGGTTATGAGCCACGTAAATCTTTAAATTCTAAGATATATGGTCGTTTGTATTTGACCGAAGTAGAATCTTACATCAAAACTTAATTGATATTGAAGATTTCAACTCAACTTTGGCCTAGGGATTCCAGTAACCTTAATTCATATCCAATTTCATTCCCACACTAAACAATTGAACTTTACACATATGGGAAATTTAAGAATCACTTGGTATGATCTTATTCACAATTGAAGAATGATTTGAATCTTAACTTAGAAATTTCTAGGATGTTACAATGGATATATAGGGTAACCCAATGTAAGAGATTGATTGAAACACACGGGGTGAGGTTAAATAATCTCACAACTATACTAGAGGCTCAGGAAAAGGCCAAGGGTAGTTCGGAGGTGCTTGCTACTCTGATGGGTTAGATTTGTACATTGAGGGTAAATGTAGACCAGCTTGGGAAAAGAGAAGCTTAAGGAAAGGTCTAGGGTAGAAAAGAGGACAAAGACCGGTGATGGTGGCTTTTCACATTTGAGGTCCAATGGACATAATCATTCTAGATTCTGACACAGGTTTTCTGATCAAGGTTCCTTGAATGTTCTGGCTCCTAAACTCAACAAAGATAGGGTGTCTAACCCAAAGCATCAAGGAGGAAATGGTGGTGGAAATGGATCTTTAGTTTTCGCATGCCAAAGGTTTGGTAAGAGTCATTCGAGAAAATGTTTGATGAGTACGGATAAGTTTTTTGGTTGTGGTAAAAGTGGCCACCACTTGAGAGATTGTCCATCTAAAATCTACAAGGGAAAGGATGGTAGGCAAACTCCACCTATGGTTCAGGCTCAAGTGCTCCAAAGCAAAATAGATTCTATGCACTTCAAACTTGACATGATCAAGAGGGTTTTTCCGATGTGGTTAGCGATATGTTGAAAGTGTTTATCTTGATGTTTATGATTTGCTTGACCCTGGTGTTACTTTGTCTTTTATGATAATATATGTGGCTACGAGATTTTACATTTCTCCAGATGTGTTAATAGACCCCTTTTTCTATCTCTACATCTATTGGTGAATCTAGTTTGTCAAAGAGAGTCTATAGAAATTTTCTCATCTCCTAATCGCATAGAGTCACTTATATTTATCTTGTAGAGCTTTATATGTTGGATTTTGGTGTTATTCTTAGTATGGATTGGTTCTATTCTTTTTATGCTTCTTTTTATTATAGAACCCGAGTGGTTAAGTTTTTGTTTCCAAATGAGTCCTTCCTAGAGTGGAAAGAGGGAAATTATATGTCCAATGGTTAGTTTGTTCGTTGTCTCAAAGCTAGAAAAATGATTTATAGATGTTTCATGTATCATCTTATTCGTGTTATGGATAGGGATTCCAAAACCCCTATTCTTAAGTTAGTCCCCATTGGAAATGAGTTTCCAAAAGTGTTTCATGATGATCTAGATGGTGTTCCTCCCAAACGGGAAATAATTGTTGGTATTGACCTTCTCCTAGATACACAACCTTTCTTTATGCCTCCTTATTGTATGGCTCCAGCAGAACTTAAGGAATCAAAGGATCAATTGAAAGATATTTTGGGTAAGGGTTTCATCCGACCAAGTATCTCTCCATCAGGTGCTCCTGTTCTGTTTGTTTGTAAGAAGGATGGCTCACTTCGCATGTGTACTAGCAATTAAATAAGGTTACAATTAAGAATAAGAATAATCTTCCAAGGATTGATGATTTGTTTGACCAACTCCAAGGTGCAACTTTCTTCTCAAAGATTGTACTCCGGTAGGGTTATAACCAATTGAGGGTGAAAGAAAGTGACATTCCGAAGACGGATTTTAGAAATCAAAGTGGTCATTATAAATTCTAGGTAATGTCATTTTATTTGACTAATGCTCCGGCCGCATTCATTAACTTGATGAATGGAGTATTTAGATAGTATCTTGATATATTTGTTGTAGTGTTTATTGATTAAATCTTGATTTACTCACTGAGTGAGATGAACATGCTGATCATTTGAGGATTTTGATACAAGTCCTTAACGACTGACAATTATTTGCAAAGTTTAGTACGTGTGAGTTTGGGTTGAGATATGTGAATTTACTTGACCACATTATTTTTAGTAAAGGTACTGAGGTAGATCCGGAGAAAATAGATGTGGTTAAGAGTTGTCCTAGACCCCTATCCCCTTCGGATATTCAAAGCTTCTTGGGTTTGTCCAGATAATATATAATATTTGTGGAAGGGTTTTCTTCGATTACCTCTCCATTAATTGCATTGACCCAAAAGATTTTAAGTTTTTATGGTCAAAAGCATGTGAAAAGAATTTTCAAGAGTTAAAAGATATGCTTACCTCCGCTTCGGTGTTATCTTTACTAGAAGTGAAGATGTCTTAGTTGTGTGTTGTGATGCTTCAAAGATTGGATTAGGGTGTGATCTTATGAAAAATGGGAAAGTTATTGCTCATGCTTCAAGGCAACTCAAGATTCATGAAAAGAACTATCCTACCCATGATTTGGAATTAGCAACGGTTGTTTTTGCTTTAAACTTTTAAAGGAATTATTTGTATGGTGTCCATGTTGATGTTCTTACCGACAACAAAAATCTTCAATATGTATTCAAGAAAAAGGGTATAAATCTTAGCCAAAGAAGGTGGCTTGATTTGTTAAAGGATTATGCCATGAGTGTCCTCCATCACACCTGTAAGGCAAATGTAATGGTCGACACTTTTTGTCGATTATCAATGGGTAGTGTTGCTCATGTTGAAAAAGGTAAGAAGGAATTCATTCGTGATGTTCATAGATTGGCCCGATTGGGTGTTCGTCTTGTTGATTTCGAATGGGTGGTGTTATTGTTCAAAAGGCATCAACATAGTCTTTTGTGGTGGATGTGAAAGTTAAGGAAACTCATGATCCAATTCTTTATGAGTTAAACGGAGCAATACTTAATAAGTACATCGAGGCTTTCTCCCAAGGGAAAGATGGTGTATATCGATATCAAGAGGTCATTTATGTGTTCCCTAGGTTGATGAATTTAGGGAACAAATTTTATCGAAAGCCCATAGTTCTTGGGTATCCATTCACCCGGGAGCCACAAAGATGTAACGCAACTTGCGGGATGTTCATTAGTGGAATGGGATGAAGAAGGATATTGTAGAAATTTGTGGCTATGTGTCCTAATTTTAAATAAGTGAAAGTTGAGCATCAAAAGCCGGGAGGTTTGTCCCAAGATATTAGTATTTCTACTTGGAAGTGGGAAGCATTGAATATGCACTTTATTGTTGGTTTACCCAGTACCAGGCGGCAATATGATTTTATTTGGGTTATTGTAGATTATATGACGAAGTCGGCTCATTTCATTCCCGTCGAGGTTTCATATTTAGTGGAAGGTTATGCTAAGTTTTATCTAAGGTAAATGGTTAGGTCGCATGGGGTGCCCCTATCCAATATCTCTTATTGTGGTACCCAATTTACATCTCAATTTTGGAAGTCTTTCCAAAAAGGTCTTGGTACTAATGTCAAGCTTAGTACGACCTTTCATCCTAATACTGATAGGCAAGCATAGATTACTATGCAAACTTTTGAAGATACGTTAAGCACTTTTGTGATTGACTACAAAGGTAATTGAGATGATCATTTGCTTTTAATTGAGTTTGCATATAATAATAACTATCATTCATGTATTTGTATGGCCCCATATGAAGCTCTTTATGGTAGGAGGTATAAATCTCTTACAGGTTGGTTTGAAGTTGTAGAGGTTTCTTTGATAGGTCCTGATTTTGTACATGAGGCTATAGAGAAAGTTCGTCTTATTAGAGAAATGTTGAAAATGGCTCAAAGTTAATGAAAGTCCTATGCCAATTTTAGAAGAAAGGAATCTTGAGTTTGATGTTGATGAGGTTTGGTAAAACAGAGAAACTTAGTCCCCGTTATGTTGGTCCTTATCAAGTGTTGAGGCATATAGGCAAGGTGGCTTATGAATTCGACTTACCTTCCAATTTATCGTCTGTGCATCCAATATTCCATGTGTCCTTATTGAAGAAGTGTATCGGTCATCCAAAATATATTGTACCATTGGAGAGTCTTGGTATAAAGGAAAGTATTTATTATAAAGAAGTTTCGGTTCATATTATTTAACGGCAAGTTAGAAAGTTAAGGAACAAGGAATTGCATCTATAAAGGTGTTGTGGTTGCGACTGATATGATGTCCCAATATCCTCATCTCTTTCCCTCTGATTCTACTCTAGTTTGAGGTATTTAGCTCCTCATGGTTCATTAATGCAGATTCATATGTCTTAGTAATTCTAATGTTTCCATATGCTTGCATGTATGTCTTATGTAATGATGTTTGAGTATGTCTTAACTTGGAGTAGATTTCCTCTTTGATTATGTGCACGTATGTGATTGCATTCATGTTTGGTTGTTAGATCTCTTCTCCTACCCTCTTTGTGTTGCCTTAAGTTCCATTAAAGGATGAATGTTTTCAAGGGGGAGATATTATAACACCTTTGATTTTCAAAAGGTTGCATGAATTTAGGTTACTTGTTCATGTCTACGAGATAAGTCTACGGTTTGTCAAAATTTCTACAGGTCGTAGACCAATATTGTAGGAATGGGAAAATATTTTTTGAAAATAAAGTCCCAGTGTCTCATCCTATGGATGAAAAATACAGTTCGTCAAGTGATTAATGGGTCATAGATGTATCTCATAGAAGCTATCCATACTTAGTGAAATTCTTGGGGTTAAAATTGAGTTCTACGGTTAGGGTTTAAGGACCGTAGGATATCCTATGGACCATATAAAGGTCTCTTCAAATTTTTAGTGAATTTAAGTTCCCAAAACTTGGTCTACGGTTGACCAGAATGGACTATAGAAAGTTCCATGTTCCGTAGGTCACACCTGTAAACTAGTTCCGACAAATATTTCTTAAGGGCTTTTAGGTCTTTTCCTATATGATTTAAACATATGCTATGTCATTTTGGCCTTCATCCTAAGCCCTATATAAATACTTTAAATCGTAAATCTACCCATTTCAAACTCATTCTCCTATTTGCCCAAACTCACACCAAATTAATTCTCCTAGATTCCCTCTTTAAACTATGGGAGAAGGAAAAGCAAGCGTTCACACCAAGGTAGTAAATTCACCATTCATCGGGGATTTTGAGTATTGTTTCATTAGCTTATGTTGCACCAGCTGGTGCAACACGTGTTCCAGTTCACCTTCATATGCCTTAGGCCACATTCATAGAGGGCATTGATTTTTGTCTCCTATTTGAATGGTTGATGCCACATCGTGAAGGCTTGTTGCCTTGTTCACGAAAAGAACAACAATTAGAGATGGACCAAAAATCAAGTAAAAAATGAGAATTTGGGACCCACGCTGATAATCCCTAAATTGACTATCAAAAAGGTCGCATTTAGCTTACTATAATTGTGTACCAAAATGAAACACAATTAAAGGCTCGAAATGCAGCAAGAAAAACAACGAGAATTCGCCATTAAAGCAATAAGTTAGATCCTTCGAAGTGAAATTTACCTCCTCACAACTCTCCCCACAAGTCACCGAACACTCCAACACGAAGCCTGGGACATCCCATACAATTACCAACAAGAATTTCCCAATATGGAGTTATGAAGCCCCCAAAATCATAATTTGAGGTTCATGAATGTAGTTGGTTCGCGTCTAGAGTTTATTTATAACAACAAAAGAACTTACTAATCGCGAACGTGGGGGTCTAAGGTCGCGATCGTGCATGTTAGGTTAAATGACCAATGGAATTGTTGAGGTCAACACTTGCGACCACAAAGATTAAACACGAAAACCCCGATCAACTACTAATCACGATCGCGACTACAATTGCCAAGTATAGTAACCCTCCGTGCTCGTAGAGAGTTAATCATGATGATGATGAGGAAGGTCACCTACACCAAATGCTAGTACATCAGCTAGAACATCAAGTGTTCAAATATCCAAATAAGGTTTGAACCCTGTGTGTGCAAATAGTATATGCTACCCCACCAAATTCATCATTTCAGACTCAAAGGCGATGTTGAAACTTCAAATTGATGAAATTTCATGCCCCGAGCATACACCCTGGGCGGGACTGGCACTCAAGAACCATTGCTAGCCCCAAGTGAACCCTTCACCTGGCTTACTTACTCATCAGAAGACTTAAACATAAGAAATAGTCTCAAATAAGGAATTTATGAAATAAACTTAGAATGACTTAAAAGAAATATTCAAACTAGCCAAGATGGAATCTCAAGTCTCAAAACAAAAGCTAATAACAAAATAATGACAAGAGAGCTAACTAAATGTCTATCTATAAAGCCTTTAAAACTGAGATGGATATCGGAACAAGACCCACGACATCCTAATGAACTAAAATATTGAAATGCAATAAGAAGGGATCCTCCGGAAGCAAAGATGCTCAACAACAAACTCTGGAGCTCAACTAGAATCAACGATGCACTAGATGTTGATCCTAGTTACCTGTATTTGCATTATTAAAAGAAGCAGGCTAAATGGCATCATTACATTGAATGTGAGAGAATGCGAGGGGAATACTAAAACAAGACATAAGCTTGAATGGAACTGAAAGAACAAACTTGGTCTCAACTCAACTTAACTGGACTGGACTTATTTCAATTTAAAGCAGTAATGTAAATGCAATTTAAAGAAAAGCTTTTAAAACATGGATAACAACTTTGTGTATTGAAAAATATAATAATACCTTTGTTTGTATGCAAAGACACAATATGAACTCTATTTGTATATGAAAATACAAATAATCTGTATATATAAGAATTAAAAGTACTTCTGTGGGAGTTTCTCTAACCGACAACCATCACTTAAGAGCTATTGTGATGATACAATATTTTGTCTCACGCTACCAGGGCCATCCTATACCTTACCGAGGGTATAGAACCTGACTACTAGGTGGATCCACTAGTCTATGCTAAAAATCACTAAGGAATCATCTAAAATGTATGACCGTTTTCTACCCATGGTGGCTACATGGTTTATGGGGGCTGGAAGTTGCCTAAACTCTCCCCCATATCGGTCCTCAATACTACTCCCAAAATATAATATTACCTCTTATGTTTAAAAAACAGAACTTCTTTCTGTTGTTTGAGATAATTTCTCAAAACTTAGCTCAAAGTCTTTTCTTGAAATCAAAGTTTCCTCTCTTGCTTAATTGTGAAAACATTTCCTCTTTACTTAAAACTATCTCAAAGGCTCTTTTGGAAATCTCTGTTTCCTCTCTTGTTTAAATGTGAAAACATTTTACTCTTTGGGAATACATAGTCCCGATATACTCTTTTTGAAGAAATGAACCTCAATCTTTACTCTGTACTCAACTCAAAACTCAGGTCTTAAAACAAAAGTTAAAACATCTGTAAAAGACTCGTGGAAGACTCTATGAACTTGTCTTGACTTGGTTGTTAACTTTTCTTGAATTTGATTTAATTGATTTAAGGATTGTGATTTGTGATAGGAAAGATCTCATGATGTTTATGAGTGTTTTTAGATAGTTAAACATGAGAAAAAAATCAAGAAATCACTATCTGGAAAAAAGTCCACGACGTGGATATGCATTTTAATATTTGGTCTCAAAATAAATTTTGAGGCAGAAGGGTCCGTGACCGTTCCACGATGCAAAGAACATTTTCCAAATCCTAAGGAACAAGTCCGCGACGCGGACCCGATACCCAAATTTGCTCGACTTGTTCCTTCTTCATTTTTTAACCCCAATTTGCCTAAATTCGGTTCTTTTTCTCAAAAAAAAATTTAGATTAAGATACCCAACACATGTATACAAGAATCTAACTCAAAACAATTCTAACAATCGAGCTTAAACTCTCAAGAACTCCTCAATCTCATCCCAAGTTCAAGAACAAAAGCAATTCAAGAACACAACTCAAGAACTTTAAAGTCTCAATATTTTAGGAAGAAAATCATACTGAAATAAACACGTTTGGCATGTGGGTGAACAAACCCAATGCTATGTGAATTCACATATCTCGTAGAGATCACCCCTTGACGAAATCCACAAGCAATTCTTTAAAAACTTAGCGATTTCCTTGCTTCTCCTTCTCTTTTCTCCTCTTATTTTCCCTTCTCTCAAAACCCTAACTTATTTTCAATAGCGTAAATTGAATTAACTCAATTTAGACCCCAAATAATTTACTAAAAATGGATTTAATTAATTGGGTAGTGAAAATACCATAATGCCCTTCTAAAATTTGGTTTTGACTTTCATTATCTAGACAACCCAACTTCAAATGGGCATATTTCCCTCATACAAACTCGAAACGGAGCAAACTCGGTGGCGTTGGAAATATAATTCAAATATCCTTCCTACGGTCTCTTGTAGCACACTGAAATCATCATGATCTAGGAGTTATGGTCATTTGAAGTTGACCCAAAACTCATACTTAACTCAACTTTGTCAAATTTCCAGATTTTTCATTCTTTCCGAAAATGACTCTTTCTAATTTTAGATCTTTCTAGTTGCGGGGTGTTACATGTAATCTCGATAGAAAAAAATGGGTCCCACACCCAACCTATTTTGAGTCATACACCACAAGAGGGCTCAGGATGAGCTCAGAGCGTCGAATCCGCACAAAGGGTCCTTCTAAACCAAACTTAACATTTTAGAGATGACGAAAAATACATAATTGCTTTTTGAGGCCGTCTTCAATTAATTTTGACCAAAGTCAACCATTCAAGTTTCAAAAGTTCCAAAACACATAGACATGCCCAGAATCCAAATGAACGACTGGGTGACTAAACTGTCAGTCTCAACAAAGCATAAATAACTTAGGGTTGCTATAGGAATGTTGTAAATGAAGAAAAAAAAGGCAAAAATACAAAAATGACCTAAAGGGTCATTACGTTACACCATAGATGAAAAGAGAACTTTATATATTTTTTTCAAATATTGCATAACATACAACTATAAATTTATCAATAAATTAATAATATAAAGCAAATTTGGTTCGAGCTACACAATGGTCTCTCATTCACCTTCTCTTCTTTTAAGCACACTCTTGTTCATCTATTTTGAATCTAAAAAGGAAGGATAACTATTTTTACATGAAAGGCTTCATCTAGTGAGTCCAATCTCTTGATGTACCATTAGAGAATATGATTGAACTGAAGTTTTGAACATGTTGTTTGGATCAAAACACCGGGGCATTACGCGCAAATTAACAAAGAAACCTTGAACGGCGATAACAAAGATAAATACTAATAAAAATACTCATAATATATAAAAATAATTTGGTAAATTGATGTACATATGAGTTATTTGGGAGAATAATCTTCCCTAGAAAAAAATAATCTCCAAGAAAATATTACCTTAATATGGAGAAAAAATTCTTATATATATATATACTAGTATACGTACCTACACGTTGTGCAGATATTTAAATGTATAATAATTTTTAAATTTAGAAAATAACTAATACAAATTATTAGTGAGTAACAAAAGTACATGTGTAATCATATATAATGTTTTAGTTTTATATATATACGCTTCATGCTAACATAATTCTACCATAATTTATATCAAATTTGTTTTTTGGCAGTTATATTTGACAAAATTTAACATAATTATTTATCAAATAAAAATTATGTTTTTCTGGAGGTAGTCTTTTTTTAAAAAAAAAAAATCAAACTGAAAAAATTGTTAATTATTTTGATGAAACATGTGGCTTTATTTGCAAAAATATGAATTTATAGTATTTTTAATTTATCCTTTTTAAGAAATGATTATTCGAAAATCATTTTGTTACTAACATGTGATTTTTTTTTACAAAATAGATATTTGAAATATTTAAAGTCATTTTTAGATATAATACATGAATTCACAAACCTTTTAATCATGACATGAGTCTGATCTCTGTCTAAATAATTATACGCCAATACAAATATAAAACTTAATACTATGTACAATTTAAAAAGATAGATAAATAAAGACAAATAATAATACAAATTACAAATTAGTACTATAATTTTGAGAAATTATATAAAATTATATATAAAAATGATATGCATCAACTCAATGTTACCATTTTTTTCCTTTGAATATTGTGCTATTCATGACGAAGAAAGTACTTTTGAAAAGAAAATTGCTTCATTAATGTGAGAAATTGAAAAAATATGATAGTGCGGAGGAAAGGAAATGGGAAAGTGGGAATAGTTGGTGGTTTATAAAACTGATTCGTTGTTTTATTTATTTTTTACTTAATACATATGCTCAAATAAATTGTTTTCTGTAATAATATATTAGGTAAGGATAAAACTAAGAAGTTATAACCATTTGTAACCACTTCATCTTATAACACTCTTCTCAATTTTGAATTATTATTTTATTAAAAAATAAAATTTATGCATTATTTTTAGTAAAACTAATTAAATTATCAATTCAAATGTTAAAAATTCTATGAAAGACTTTTAAAAAATTATTATTATTTATGATTATATATTTATCTTTTAAAACTAATTAAATTATTATATTATTGTAAGTTTTCTATGACTTAAAAAATAATCCATATATAAGCCAGGCAACACGTAGGCAGTGGGAGAATTATTATTATTATTATTATTATTATTATTATTATTATTATTATTATTATTAAATAATGATAATAATAATAATAATAACAAATATGCTAAGTTCTAAAAAATTAGGGAATCACACACTCTACTTTTTTTAAAACTATCTCCAAAACAATTTGTTTGTTTGTTGTTGTTGTTGTGTTGTTGTTGTTGTAGTTGTAGTATTCTCCCCTTTATAATAAAAATGGATGACTGAAAATGTTAAAAATAAATAAATTTTAAATTTTAAATTAATTCTTTTCAAAATTAATTAATTTACCTAATAATATATACTATCCATAATTGAATAACCTTCTTATATGTTGCATATTTTATGTTCTTGAACCTTTAATTTTTTAAAGAGATATCCATTTTTATTTTTATAATTATTTAAGATTAAAATAGATTATTAAGTTTTTCGTGTTTATTATTTTGAGTGGAGATAAATGAATTATTATGTGCCTATGATTTAGGAGTAGAGATTCTACACTTCTAGGAGTATTTAATAATTATTATTTTTCTTAAAAGGTAGCTATTAATCAATTACCTCAATTTTTGAAATTCATCATAAAATTAGTGCTCAGAAATTTAAGACTGATCTCAATAATTTTAAAAATTAATTGTAATAACTGTTGGAGATAAATTAATTAATTTAATTGTTATAGGAGGCAAAAGTTAATCTTGTAATTTCTATTAATAATGGGTACAAAAAGTGATTTACTCTATTGTAGTAAATCATTTAGTGAGTATAGAAATAAATTTTAAATTATATGTATTGAATATTTATGTAAAACATTGTGAATAGTATTCATATAGATTATCAAAAATGTAAAATTAGAAAATAAAATCTCATTAAATATAGAATAATTATCAACTTAAAAATATTAAGAAGCATGCGATCTTTACCACATTATGATATATTTTCCATTAATAAAATAGAATAAATACATAGATTTGGTTAGCTTATAGATGAACTTTTGGTAAATAACTTTTTTTTATATTTAGTCTTTATCTAATAATATCAATTGCATCAACAGCAAAATAAACAATAATTTTATAAGATACTATTATTATCAAATGAATGCTACACTTTCAGTATGTGTAGATAATAACTTTGACAATATTTCAAAAATAAGAATAAAATTCGGATTCAAATTCAAGAAATTCACACACTAATCAACCTGCAAAAAAAAAGTTACAATCATTAAAAATAATTAATAAAAATAGAAAAAAGAATCAACAAAAATTAACAATTTACAATAATTATTGATAATAGATTTTAATGCTTAAAAGGTTGCAATAGATAAAATACATACACAAATCTCATGATAGTGTTAATTCTATATATGAAGTTTATTATAGTGATTTTTGTCTCAACAACTACGAAGTCACATTAAAAGAAGGAGCAAATTTAAACCGTCAAAAGAAAAACGAAAAAACGATATTAACTTTAAGTAGGATTTTTCAATATTTCAAGGATAAAGAATAATATCAATTCAACTATATAATAAAACGACAGATTAATTAAAAATACTGTAAATTACTTCTAGTGATTCGGAATACCATAATCATAAAATACGAATATTCAACTTTTATTGTATCTTCAATAGTTCATGGACAAAATAATTACGTCAAGCTATAATTTATTGAATGCATTAAATAATTATTATTTTTTATATGTCCAGCTGTATTAACTATACAAAAATCTTCATATCATCTCATACCTTATATAAACAAATAATTAGCAGAGAATATTCATAAAATTGCATAGTTCCCACAACATACAAACGTGGAAATAAAATAACCGGCAAAATTCAATTTCTATTCATGCGAAATTTGATCACATTGGAATACTTTATATACTTTTATAAATAAAAAAAGTTAAGGAAGAAACGTATTTACCAATAGATAAAAGAACTAACATGAATTTTAGAGATATTTATAATAATAATAAAAATTAACCTGAATTATTTGCTACCCATCTGAAACATTAATAAGTAAAATTCTTGGAGTTTCATTGTTTATCTCTTTTTCTGCCATTTGAAAATTTTGAATATTAGCATGTCCTATGAGATATGAAGAAAATTGTGTTTTAAATAGATAAGTGAGCAGTTTAAATTCCTACAAAATAGTGAGGAAGTTAAAACTATTTTCACAACTCCAACTGTTATCTCTAAAAACGTTTAATATTTAATTTTTAAATTCAAGTCTTTTAATTATTTTAAAAAACGTGTGTAGGTGTGTTTATGTGTTAATGGAGATATTTATTTTTTTTAGTTAATAGATGGTTTAAAAAATATATTACAACTCAATTTTTTTAATCAGTAAATATATAATATATATATATAGATATTATAAGTTGTATTTTTTTTTAAAAATATGTTTATTTTGAAATGCAAATAAGAAAAAAAAAACAGTTACCGTGTTTAAGATAATTTTTAAAATGTTTTAAAATTGTGTATATAATAAAAAATGGTTTTGCAGTTACATTTTCCTTATTTTAAAATTATTTTAAAATTATATAGATTTAGTTCATTTTAGTTATTTAAAACATACGTTTTTTGTGGTGCTGACATGTAGGCACTATCACCTCTCATATTATATATATATAGATGCTGACAATTTTGCCTCTTCTATTTAAAAAAATAAAATAAAATTTTGTGGGAAATTATATTACATTCAAACATGAAAACGGTAGTGAGTTTGAATTGTATAAGGAATAAACATTTATTATTGTTTTTCAAAAAAGAGACTAAATCAACCGTTTGTAACGTACATGATTTAAAAACTGTTTTAAAATTTTATTTAGTTTTTAAATTGTTGTTTATTATTTAATATATATAGAAATTAAATTATTATTTATTATTTAATAGAATTAGAAATTTTGTGGTGCTGACATGTGGCACTATTTCCTCTCCTATTATATATAAACAGTTACTGTGTTTAAGATAATTTTTAAAATGTTTTAAAATTTTGTGTATCAATAAAAAATGGTTTTGCAGTTACATTTCCCTTATTTTAAAAATTATTTTAAAATTATATAGATTTAATTCATTATAGTTATTTAAAAAAATATGATTTTTTTAGCGAAGACATGTAGGCGTTTCACCTCTCATATTATATATATATATATATATATATATATATATATATATATATATATATAGATGCTGACAATTTTGTCTCTTCTATTTTTAAAAAAATAAATAAAATTTTGTGGGAAATTGTATTACATTCAAACATGAAAACGGTAGTGAGTTTGAGTTGTATAAGGAATAAACAAATTCAATTTATTATTGTTTTTCAAAAAAGAGACTAAATCAACCGTTTGTAACGTACATGATTTAAAAGCTGTTTTAAAATTTTATTTAGTTTTTAAATTGTTGTCTACTACTTAATATATATAGAAATTAAATTATTATTTATTATTTAATATAATTAGAAATTTTGTGGTGCTGACATGTGTCACTATTTCCTCTCCTATTATATATATATATATATATATATATATATATATTTGTTGGCATATATTTTAGGATTCCCTTAATTGCTAATTCTTCTAATATCTCTTACCATATATTTTGATCTTAAAAAATGTTTTATAGCTCCTTAATTTTATAAACATTTATTTCTATTACCATATATTTCAGGATGTAAGTTTATCCTGTAGAGTCTTTTAATAAAGGAAAAAATCAATTAACATTTCTAAAGACCTTCGTAGTTTTAGAATATATATATATTAGATTTATTTGACCCAATTTTATTATATTTTAAATTAATAATATGAGCAATAGTATTAGGACAAAAGCAATACTATAAGATTTACATTAAACAAAATCATTAGTCCTAGAAATGCGAAAAATTCAAAATTCAGTACTTTTATTAAATAATGAATATATATATTTATTAGATTTATTTGACCCTATTTTATTTTATTTTAAATTAATAATATGAGCAATAGTATTAGGACAAAAGCAATACTATAAGTTTTACATTAAACAAAATCATTAGTCCTAGAAATGAGAAAAAGTCAAAATTCAGTATTTTTATTAAATAATGAATGACAAATAATATTCATCTCATTCAGCTGATTAACTAATACAAGTACAATTATACCAAGAAATGTTTCGCATTGTGTCCCTCCTGTAAGAGCTCAAAATCCCAAAGGTAAAAAAAGGATTTCACAGGAGTACTTATTGCAACTTCTCCTAAGTTCACATGTGCACTTAATGCATCACTTCCCAAATTTGACCTGTTGATGCCCAAACAAATCTTCATTTTCTCATTTTCTCTTTTTTTCTGGCGACAAAAATAATGCAAAATTATAAGAATCAACCAGGCAGTTATGATAATGAACATGAAAACAACAAAAAATAACAGCAATATATGAAGGACCTATTTGTTTTATTTTTATTTTATTAACTTTGCTTACCTATGTTGGAAGGGATGTCACGTTTAGATAAATAATTAACACCGCTATGATCTTTTATGTAAACTCCATTGCAGGATTCACATATTCCAACGACATAGTGTTTGATCAATTTGTTACCGCGCATACGTGTTTTCCGTATTGATGAAACCTTAAAACTAAACCCTTTTAGTAACAATGCATAAATATAGTTGATTTCATTATTTATTCTAATCTAACTTTTTTGAGCTAACCTGCAATGTTTCTCCCCTTCCACTTGTTATTTTGTATTTTTCAGGAATTTCTCCATATAGAAGAAACTTATAAACCTCTATCATAGATCAAAACTTTTCCTTTTTCTCCAAATGATGGTAGACCTGTTTGCCAACAATTATTAAATGTTCAGTACAAATTCATTAATCAAAGTATAACTTGGTATTAATATTGACAAAACAAACATTTCTATTATCCAAATGAGAAAAATTACGTAATCAATTGTTGATCCATCTCGATGAGAACTATTCTTGATGATCCAGTTTTGCCTTCTCTTTTCAAATGTATGCGTATGCAGGTAATGCATATTTTCTAGTATCATCTCTACAACCTTATTCTTACTCTTCTCATTCTGCAATCAAAACAAATATTTTATGAAAGTCAAATACATCCAAAATCTATTTTCAAATGGTAATTACCTTGTGGAGCTGGGAGCATAAATAATTTGTACATCAAGTGGTACAAAAGATATTGAAAATAGCTTAGTACAAAATATAATACATTCAATTATATCTAGTAGCACTAAGTGTTTATGTGCATATTTTGTTTTCAATCACCATCACTATCAATCATTACAATCAGCCAACACTAACACTAACACTAACACTAGCTAGATACTATTTACAATTATTATTGATACCAATCATCATTACCACAAAAATCATCTAGTATAGTATCAACAATGACCATCATTTGTCTGCACTATATATTGTCTACCACTATAATTTACCACAACCATAAGCTATTAGCAGATGCTTGAATTTACTTGTTTGGGAAAACATTTTTTTAAGGCTGAAAAAGTACCAAAAATTCGAAAGTTGGGTGATGCCCCCAACTTTTAGCTTTTGACTTTTAAGTCTCTTCAAAAGAATTCATCCAAACAGCCCCCCTTAGTTATCATCCAACTATGAACTACCACAAAACTATTGTTCTCAACTTCTTCTGTCACCATTATTAATCCCTACTATCCACAACATCATCAAGTCAACATATCATACTCAATTTTCATTCATAACAACCATCATTACGGACCACAACAACCATCACTAGGCATCACTATTCATTCAAACTTTTATTCCCATAAGATAACAAACATTAAAAAAGTAATTCCGGAATACATAAAAAGATTTTTATACATATTCTAAATAGGAAAAGAAATAAACCCCTTATAATAAGTATGTGAAACAATGCATGGATTTGTCAAAACTTACCAATAAAATACCAGCTTGAGGTGGAAAAGAAGATATGGGAACCACCATTATTGCATCTCCATGATCAATTTTGTGTTGCTTATCAATATTATAGTAAAAAATATGAAACACTTAGTTATATATTTTGTAAAATTAAATATTGTGTGAAGTAATTGGAGAAAATAATAAAAAGACATTATTTAAAGAAAATAAAGATGAAAATTGCATATATGTATTTTCCTATGCTTTCAGTAACAAGGACAATGAATTTCTTGAGAAACTCAAACTTCTTTGTAACGCTTTTCATATCTTCACATAAAAAGAAAATTTACTTTATATTTCTGTTTAGATATTATATTTTTAGTGGTAAAGCAACTCAATTAATCTTTCAATATATTTATTTATAACGTAGTTTAACGTGAGTAATGATGTTAAGTCATGTTCTCTATGCTAATTTCAATGTTTGTTAAATTTTGATCAAAATTACAGTGAGTATTTTATGTCTATTAATCAAGGGTAGAGGTTTGAATTTTTTCATTACCTTACAGGTTTTATACTAATGTGACATCATCGTAGTTTTCCAAGTCATGTGTGGTTTGGATGTGAAACAAAAATATTCATTTGTATTATCAGACAAACAAAAGTTATCTTGGGGTTGCATCCCTTCTTGTTTAGACTTGTTGAACTTTAGATGTTTTGGTACATTGACTTTCAGGTTCCATGCATTACCTCCGCATTGTTAGTTTATTATTGTTAGACTTTTGTTAGAGTTTATGGGAACTCTATTTATTTTCTTAGTATTTAAGTTGCTTCCGTACCTTAAATGCCTTAGTTTTGGTTTAGTTGCTTGGTTTTAGTTGTAGTAGTGGTTCTCCAATCAGAGAGTTAGTGTGGATGCCAATCACGACGGTCTGGGTCGTGATACTTGCATTAATGTTGTATCCTCATCTTGATCAATCTCGTGCTGCTTATTTATATTGTTGTATAAAATATGAAAAAATTATTTAGATCTTTGTGAAATGAAAAATTATGTGAAAGAATAGAGAAGTTTTTGAAAAGAAAGATGAAGCCTAATCACTTGATATATATATATTTCTCTGTGTGTGTGTGGGTGTGCGCGCGCATGTGCGTGCGTGGGTGTGTGTGTGCGTGTGTGCGTCTGTGTGTGTGTGAAGTAATATTTTAAGAACTTACTCAAAGTGCTTGAATGCCAAAATTTTTTGGAGATATTGACCTATAAAACTTTTCAAAAACCTAACTCTAAGACATTATTTGGAGGTGCAATAAAAATATGGGAACGACCACTATTGTATCTATGAATAAAATCATTGAGAGAAAATAATGATGATATCTAGTTTTCTAGTAATTTATATATGTTAGTAAAGTTTTACAATACCCCCAACATTTATAAACCATAGTAAAAGTTCTACAATATCCGCAAAAAAATAAAGAAAAATATGTTTTCCATCGTTCTTATGTTTTAAGTAATAGAAGCAATGATATCTTTGAGAAGTTCGAATCTCTTTGTCAGTCTTGAAGAATCTTCAAATAACAAAAAGTTAATTTCTATTTTTCTTTAAAGAAAATATATTTTCATATGGGTTTAAAATGACTCAAAATACTTTCATCAATGGCGAGTTTAATCAAGTGTACAAGTTTGAACTTTTTCATTACTTGATTTTGTAGCAAGGTACTATAATATCACATCCTGCATGGCTTGGATGTGGAACAAAATTATCTATGTGTTAATGTTAATGAAGACTTAAATAAATATAATAACTCAAAAGAAAAATTAAATTTAATAGGTCATAACTACTGTTGACGAATAAAATTTAGACATATTCAAGAAACTTTAAAAGTATTAGTTCTAAAGAACAACATTTTTCCAATCCAATTAACATTAAAAAGTTATTAAGGAATATATTAAACAAATTTTAAATGTCTTAAAACGAAAAGAATTAAATACCGTATAATTGGAGGAAAAGCTTACCTCAAAAACATGAACTTTTGATCGGTCTCCTATCTTTTAGCCTAGATCTACTAGAATTTACAGTCAGAAAATAGCAGAAAACAAACAACAATCATTAGATAGAAAAAAAATTATCAACATTATATATATACATATAGATCAATGAAATGAGTAAGGAATAAGTTTAAACCTTGTAACTTTATTTCGTTGAAGATGGAATTTCGTTCTGGTAGACTATTGAACACAACCGATTGAAAAGGTAAAGTGAGGACGAAATAACACTTGAATAACACAATCAGCGGAGAAGGCAAAGTGAGAACAAAAGGAGACTATATATATATATTCTAGTTTCTTAAATTGGTAAGAAAATTAAACTTGTTTTCTTTTACACAGTATTTTTTTAGGGTAAAATTGAGTTCAGATTCTTGTAATCTTTTTTTAGAATACTTTGTTATGACTAAATACTCTGCCTTGTATTTTTAGTTAAAATACTTGGAATTGTTGGGTTTTAAAAGTTGCAATAGAAAATGAGGGTTGTGAATATTTTGAAAAGTTGTGACTTTTCCGAAGGGTTTAGACTTTTCTTAAGGGTTGCGACTTTTCTGAAGAGTTGCGACTTATCCGAAGGATTGTGACTTTTCTGAAGGTTGTGACTTTTCCAAAGGATTGTGATTTTTTTTTTTGAAAGTTTGTGACTTTTCTAAAGGGTTGTGACCTTTCCGATAAGGTACAATAAGCACAAGTTCATACAAACCTTTGTTATCAATAAATAGAGGGGTCTTCTATCATTTTCAATTATGAATTTTGAATTTCTAAACTTCTTATTCTAAACAAATAAATTCTAGTGTTTATTAGTGTCATTTAGTGGTTCGCTGACACCGTGATTTTAGTTACCGAAACACTAATGTGTAAGATAGTTCTATCCTAGGGATAATTTCATTAACCTCAGGTACTTGAGGGGAATAATTTTCTTAGGAAAACACTTTGTATTCAGTTGGCTCAAATTTTCATCCTGAAGAAACATATTTTCCATACTGATCTTTTTTAGATTCTATTTGTTTACTAGTTTTAATGTTTCTGGTTTTAATAATATTATTTACATTTTTTTGACAAAGTATTCCGAAGTTGTTATTCTAAATATTTTAGTAATATAATTAGCAACAGTACTAAGATATATATCTTTTGAACACTCGATGTTTACTCAAACAACGTGCCAAGAAAATATGTAAAATTCTCATGATAATGACAAGCAAATAAGCCAATTAAAAATGGTATGTGGGTGTTAATTCGTATTATTCCAAAAAAAGAAAGATAACTTTTAGACCTCGAGTAATAAAATAAAAAAATCATGTTCTTATTACCAACAACTCCCCCCTCATTTGTCTTCTTTTTTCACAGTAGATGTTTTGCCACTCCAACAAAACATCTATGGTACAATGTAAGAGACATATCTTATTTGGGGGTTAGGTACTGTAACTATGCACACGCCCCTAATACTTCACAATCTTTTTATATTTATTTTTTTTTACTCCATATTTTGTTGCTTAATTTTGATGAATTTTTTGTTGTTATCTAAACCCTCCAATATTTATATATATGTGCTTATAGAGAACTCAATTTGCTAATTTGTTCGAATAGAGAAATCACTTGAGGAAGAGTCACATCTATCAATCCTTGTTGTTCAACCTCGACCCCATAAGTTGCGTAATTGTGTTACATACGACCGACCATCTATTCTCAGAAATATGAAACAAAGTTGAGCATTTATCAAAAAATGTGTCAATGGCGCAGATTGGTTAACGATAATATTTCGTTGATTTTAAAATTTGAACTTGTGTGCATTTTGTGTTCTTGTTACTTTTTATTTATGTAGTTGCTTGCCAAAAACAAGACAAGATGAATCAAGTGGATGACGAATAAATTGTTGGTGATGTGGGGTTTGCAAATGAATTAACTAAAAATGTAGCACCCATGGTGATAGGTGTAGTCAAAGCAATTTGCCTACCATCGGAAGTAGGAGATGTCGTATTTCACGTGACAAGTCTAATGCTTCATTTGCTACAAATGAAGGGGCTTTTCGGAGGCAAAGTGGTTTCAAAATGGAGAATATAAGTCAAGAATTGGTTCGATTGAAATTGTTTCCTTTCTCATTGGTTGGAGACGCTACCACATGGCTTGGATAGTTACCCCGAGGACCAATCACCACTTGGGCGGAGCGAAAGACTGCTTTTCTTAAGAGGTGTTTTTCCTTTTCTCTTGAAGTTGAGTTGAGAGATGAAATCACAAACTATTAGCAAAACAAAAAAAAACCCTTCATGATGTTTAGTTGAGATTTAAACAAAGGGTTGTTAGGTCGCCAAGGAATGATTTATCTAAGATTGTTTTGTTACATTATTTCTTTCAATCTTTGAGTAGTCAAAACAAAGAGATTCTCAATGGTTTGAAAGGTGGATCAATTATGGATCATTCATTTGATAGAGCAAACTGTTTACTCTAAAGAGCTGTTCGTACAAACCGTAATTATTAGTACAGGTGAGCCGACAGGACAACAGTCATCACCTTTGCTAAAAGTTTGAGGAGAAAGAAAGGTGTTAATATGGGGAATGCATACCGAGACTTGTAATCCTATAAAACTCAGGTTTATTTCCTCGAATAAGTGGTGTCAAGCAATGAAGAAATCTATACGGGGAGTTCAATCTCTTATTTCCCAAGGTTGGAACAAAAAAAAGTTTCAAAAAGAAAAGAAGTAAGACTTACTGGTAAAAGCTACACATAGAAAGAATAATGGAACAAGTCATGGAGAAGATAATTTCTACAAATGAAGGAGTAGAGGAGTTGAAGCACAACCTTGTACTGCTTAGGCAAGCCGTAGAATCACATGCTTTCTCAATTGAAAACCTAGAGGAAAAAGATGAATCAACTCTCATCTCAAAAGCAATCTCGGCCCACAACTAAGCTATATGCAGAAAGTATGATAGATGAGCCTATCTTGCCTAAGAAAACTGAAGAAAGTCACCTTAGGAATGAAGAAAGAGGAATCCTGGATAAGTTTTATAAGGGTCATGGCTAGTCACTGTTCATCACTCAAGAATATTGAAGGGAAACGCCTATTATCAGAAGTTCTCAATGATGCTAAGCTCAGTCAATATCCATGTCCCATGCACAAATGAGTATGTTTCCACACCAAGTAATGCTCAATTCATGAAGACTTTGTGTGAACCGTTGTGTCGTTATGACAATATGGTGATAGAGGTTACCAACTATTGCAATGCCATTCTTACAAAATAGGGAATGAGATTGAACAATGAATGTCGACAATTTGAAATCCCATATCAAATTGGAAAAAAGGGAGTTGATAGGTGCATTGTGTGATGAAAGAATAAATTTTAACATTATGCCCTCGTCAACATTTATTATGTGTCATATTGGGCCATTTTCGCCATCTCGGATGAAGTTACTAATGGGTGACCAGTTAATTATGAAATTGTGGGAATCATTCATGATGTGTTATTGTGGAAATTATTCATGATGTGTTGGTGATTGCCAATAATATTTCTATTGCGGTGGATTTTGCGATACTGGATGTGGAAAGCGAGAGGGAAGTGTCAATTGTTTTGGGAAGTCCGTTCCTTTTAACTAGGCAAGACCATTCCTTTTCAATGAGAAATACCTTTTAAATATACAAGGAAAAGACATGAACTAGGTATTAAGTGCGGAAAAGGTGAGGCTCAACATGCATCAAATTATGAAGCAGCCTATTGAATTGGCAAGAGTTTCTCGAATAGACACTGTCATTAGAACTGATGAGTGGAACATCGAAAAGTTTATTGTAGAAGAACCATTACAGGAAGACCTTTTGAATCATTTAGGCACTTATATAAAGGAGTTTGATGAAGCATGCAATATATTAGCAGGAATAGGCACTTACTCTTACAACCCAAAGAAGTTTTACTTGGACTTTTCAAATGGACAGAACCTTCCTTCCAAACCATCAATAATTGAGCCTCCAAATTGAGATGAACCCCTTCCCGCACATCTTCAGTATGCTTTCCTCGGAGAGGATAAAACCTTGTCTGTGATAGTTTCTGTTAAGTTCAATGAAGATCAAGCCAAGGCGTTGTTGAAGGTTTTAAAAAAGCATGTTATGGTCCCAGGGCGGATCATTACAGACATTATTGGAATTACATCGTGTATTTTCACACACAAAATCACCCTCCAAGAAGGAAATTCTTCATCTATTGAACATTGCCGACTCAACACACCAATGCAACAAATTGTCAAGAAAGAGATACTAAAGATGTTAGATGCATGAGTGATTTAGAGCTAGTTTGGATTGACTTAAAAAAGTAGTTGTCATGACCCAGGGGTATCCCCTAGACGTAACATGGTGTACTTGACCCCGAAGGGGTCACATACAAGCCCTTAGCGAAATCATAACATAATATCATAGAAAGTACGGGAAATTTAAAACTTCTTTAAAACCATACAATCGAAAATATTTCCATAAGCAAGCGAAAGTCTTCTCTACTACTTTGTCTCAAACCATCTATTAAAACTCTTGAATAAAAGACTTGGGACGCAGCCCACATAAATGTCTAAAACATAAGGAAATGACATAAAGAAAACATAAGGGGTTTGTCCTCGAAGCTATGAGGAGTCACCAATTCTTCAACTCTTCTTGCATCTTAGAAACCTAGCCTCCAAAGCAACTCAATATCCAACACCCTACATTTGATTAGAATGTAGGAAATATGCATTAGTACAAAATGTACAAAGTATGAAAGCTAGCACAACATCATAAGAGCATCTCAAAATGGTTAGTCAACATAAGACATAAGCATATCGGATAATAACATGTTAAGCATAATCATCATAGTCATAGCATAACGTCCAACATAAGAACCATATAAACATAAGTCAACATAAAACATAGTTAATGAGCATAGGAGACAAGTCATAATCATGTAAGCATAATTGACTCTTAGTCATCTATACCATAATAGAACCATTCTCAAGTAACCTCAAAAGCATACAAGTGCAACGTATGAATAGCATCCCATAATACCACCCAAGCCAAGTATCCCTTTTTGGTCATGTTAATCATAGTCTATAAGCATGGTTAAGTCTTAAGTCTTTCTACCATAAGTGCACCATACTCCTAAGTAACCTCAAGACATACTTGTGCAATGCATGAAAGGCATCCCATACTACCCTTAACACTAAGCAAAGCCTTGAAGTCATCTTAGTCATACTTACCCTCCTTTGGTCTCATTATTAGTTTAACTCTCATAACTAAGGGGATCTCTCACCTTTAGTCAACTATATAAAGGAAGGCAACTATGGCACAATCATATCTCAACTCATCTCTTTTGTAACCCTAAGGCATACTTGTGCACTGAAATCATAGCATCCCATACTTCTAATCATGCTAACTACCACTTTTAGGTCCTCTTACTATTGCCTTTTGGTTTGGAACCTAGTTCCTCTCTTTAACTTTAGAATACTATGAGGTACTCTCTTAAACACATCTAAGTTCATTGTTAGGTTGAACCCTAAGAGATACTCCTTTTAGTATGTCTAAGTTCCTTACTCATATGGACCCTATGAGATACTACCTTAAGCATGTCTAAGTCCATTCATACTCTTGAACACTAACATGTACTTCATTAAGTAAGTCTTAGTTCATTAATGCTTTAGAATACTATGAGTGGCTTCTTCAAGCATGTCTTAGTTCATTGGATATGAAGATTGATTACTAGAAACCTTAACTCAATTATCTGAAGGCTTACATCTCATGAGACCTGACTTTGGGAAAACCCACACTCTACTACGTAAGAGTTCCCCCTTTAACTTGGATAGCCCTCACATCAACTAGGTGTGGCTCTCCTTTCTTCTTGGAGTTCGGACCCTATCTTGTGTGACACTACATCTTATTGTCAATATCCACTTGGAGCCAAGAATACACCTCGAGGTTTACTTGTTAAGCCTTGCTTAACACTCATGTCTCATGGAAGTATATCCTCATCAACTAAGCCCTGTTCAAGTGATTCTATCACTTCATACTTTCTAGCATTCATAAGGTAGGTTAGGTGAGTACAGGCCTTTCACCATAATTGTACCTTTTAGACTTCTATACTATTTTAGACTTTACTCTCAAAGCCTTTACATCAATAGTAAATCGTATTAGCTTCACCCTAAAGCCATAGCTATCATAATCACAAACCTCAATCTCAAGGTTTCCTTCTTAATCTCTTCTTTATGCCTAGGGTTCAAGGTATTTTGATCACATCTTTCATTACTAGGTTATTCTAGTCTTAATTGATCATAAAGGTTCAATTCTAACTTTACAAGTCAAGATCAATTATATTAAAGAAGGACTAGTTCCTAAATTTCATCAATTACTACACATGACATTAATTTAGGAAGATTACTCATGAACCTGCAATTTCACCTCTAATGGCATAAACCCACAAAACATGTAAATCATCAAATAAACTAGGGTTAACCATTGAAATCACATAATTTTATCATAATATCACAATTCAATGCCAAATTAACCATAAATAAGTATTATCCAACCCTTTGGAATCATACCCAACTATACCCACACATTGGAAGTAACCCTAGCTTAGATTGAGGTTCTTCTTCACAAATTAAGGGGTTACTAAGGGGACTCTATGGGTGGAAGAACCCATAGATGAAAAGCTAAACATACCTCAATCAATGCCCTAGTACAAGCCTTTAGCAATGGCGCCTTTGTTCTTGACCTTGGCTTCAACCTCTAGCTTCTTCTTCAGTGGGGGTTTTCTAGAGAGAGAAATATTTGAGTGGAGAGGATTTTGGGGTTTTTATTTTGGTCTTGTGTAAAGTGACTTAAAATTGGGGGCTAAAGACTTAAAATACCCTAAATAGATGAATAAAAAACATATAAAATGGCCCTATTAATTAACTAAACGTTTTGGAAATTACCTAAGTGCCCCCGACTAGGTAGCCCCTTCCTAGGGGCCACGCCCCTCTTCACGAGCAATCAAGGGCACCATGGCCTGTGGTGATGCCCGTGGTCTCTTGACCAGTAGCTCCCCTCAAAAATCAAAACTCCCACACCACTGAGGCATGACCACGAGCCTTCCCAAGAGCCATGGTCATGACCACAGGCCGTGAAGTGGCTCGTGCTCCCTTAGGTAGTAGCTAACTTCATGGTTTCATTTCACACATGTCTAATAGGTCTTTACAGACCCCTTCACAGACCATGCTCAAGACCACTGGGCGTGAACCCCTTGGGCAGTAGCTTGCCAAGGTTCGGCAGCCTTGGCCCCTTCGCTTAGGCTTGCCCTTTTGCCTTGGCACTTGTCCTTCCCATGCTCATCCAAACTCTAAATGGTCTTCTAAGCTACGAGGTCTAACACGTACCTTGATGTTCATCTACTAAAACCCTCATTCTAAGCACACAAAGTATCATCTACAACTCTATTCCTCAACATCACACTCTAGAACCCTAGCTTTTGGCTCTAGTTTAGTCTACAAATTTCTGGGGAATTACAATATCTCCCCCTTGGGAACATTCGTCCGTGAATGACATTTCTAAACACTCTTTTAAGGAAACAACTCTAGACTAGAAGCCCATTATGCATGTAACATATCTAATGCACATAAACAAGGAGGAAAACTTCAATTCCCACCAACATACTCAATGCAACAAACGAAAGTAGGAACTATTTCAAACTTATTTTAAGTCACTTTTGACCTTGCCAAACACCTCCTAACTTATTTAAGTCATTTTTGTCTTATTTTAAGTTATTTTTTATATTTTTCAAATAATTTTAGAAATTAATAACTAACTTAAAAGTAGGTTTGAAAAACTTTTAAGCCAATCCAAACACCCTCTTACTCAATTTTGCATAGTACATGGGTGAGCCAGGAGCAATGTGTTCCAAAACAGGGAGGAATTAGTGCGGTTCCCAATGATAAAGATGATCTAGTATATTTTCAACTGGTGACAAAATGGAAAGTGTACATGGATTATAGAATGTTGAATACTAGCACTACAAAAGATCATTTCCTTGGGCCTTTTATGGATCAAATGTTGGACAGACTCGCCGATAAGGATTATTATTGTTACGGGGGTTACAATCAAATATCCATAGCCGCAAAAGATCAAGAAAAAGCAACATTCACATGGTCCTATGGAACATTTACATTCAACTAAATGTCTTTTGTCTTATGCAATCCCCCCGCCACATTCCCAAGCTATATGATGTCCATTTTCTCAGATATGATGGAAGATACAATGAATGAATTTATAGATGACTCTTTAGTTGTAGGAGGATATTTTACAAATGTTTGATCATTTGGCAGCTGTCCTAAAGAGCTATGAGTAAACCAACTTGGAACTCAATTGGGGAAAGTGTAACTTCATGGTGAACGTTGGGATTTTGTTGGGTCATAAGATCTCTAAGAAGTTAATTGAGGTTTATCAAACAAATGTGGATGTGACAGAATAATTGCCTCCACCAATAATAGTCAAGGAAGTGAGAAGCTTCCTGTGCTATGCCTGATTTAATCGAAGATTCATCATCATTTTTTCCAAAATTGCCATCCCTTGTTTCTATTGTTAGAAAAAGAAACAAAGTTCATATTTGCTATATCTTTTGTTTTGAGGATTTCACTTGTATCAAGGTTAAGCTCACCTCAGCCTTATTAATCATAGTCCCTGATTGGTTTAAGCTTATTGAGTTGATGTGTGACACAAGTGGAGTTGATTTAAGAGCAATTCTTGGGCAGTGAAAGGATAAAATATTCTATCCGATTAATTATACAAGTAAGGCTCTCAATGTGGCCCAAATGAAATACATGTTAATGAAGCAAGAGTTTCTAGTGGTGGTGTTCACTTTTGAAAAGTCCTGGTACTACCTGTTGGGAACTAAGGTGATTGTACACACAGATAATGCTTACCTTTGTTACTTAATAACAAAGAAAGATATCAAACCATGATTGATCAAATGGATACTTCTCCTGCAAGAGTTTGATTTTGATGTAAAAGATCGAATAGGATGTGGAATGATCATCTTTCAAGGTTGGAAGAAGAAGGGACACAAAAAGAGGGTATGGAATGATCACTTCCTAGATGAGCGCATCATTGCTGCCTCTCTTGATTTAATGCCATGGTTTTCTTATGTTGCGAATTTCATAGAAAGTAATGTCATGTATAGAGACCTTAATTCGCACCAAAAAATTAAATATATTTTTGAAGCTAAGAAATTATTCTGGAAGTCATACCTATTTATGGTATGTACTAATGGTGTCATTTTTTGATGTATCCCCGGAATAGAAATGATACCAATTTTAGAGGCTTGTTACTTATCCCATTTCAGAGGACACGATGGAGGAACCCGAACAACAACAAAAGTGTTGCAATGTGGATTTTATTGGCCCACACTATATCAGGATGTTCATAATGTTGTGAAGAACTCTGATCAATGTCAATGAAAAAGTGGCTTATATAAGTGTAATGAGGTACCACTCAGTCCTATCCTTGAAGTGGAACTTTATGATGTTTGTAATGAAACGAGATAAGCTGTAGAAGAACTCTGATCTTCTTATTGCTGGAATGGAAATAAATATACACGATGGTCTAACTATTTCATAAGCTAACTCCACAAAATGGGGAGATAATGCGAAGCCTATACACTTTTAGAGACCTAGTCAAATTAGAAGACCGGTAGTAAATTATTGGTAAAACTCAACGGTAACTAATAACTAGTAAAATAGCAAATAACTAATTCTATCTAACAATTGTACAAAGCAACTTTTGTGCTGATACGCACCCCTTAAGGTAGGCAGTGTGCAACAACGCCTAGCTTGAACATGTGTGTGTCAAAGGCTGATTTGGAAAGGCCCTTGGTTAGAGTAGTTCCTAGTTGGTCTGCGGATTGTATATCGAAAACTTGAACTTGCTTGAGCTGAACTTGATTGCGCACAAAAATGGAAATCCACCGCATTGTGTTTCATGCAACTGTGAAAAACAGGATTTGCACATATATACGTCGCACCAACATTGTGACAGTATATAGTTGGGACTTTTTGAAGTTTAAGTTGCAGTTCTGCGAGAAGATTTGTTACCCATTTTGTTTCCAGAAGGGCACTTCAACTGCCCGACATTTAGCTTTAGTGGAAAAATGAGCAATAGTTTTAAGGGTATTTTGGTATTTTCCTATGCATTTAATACATACACTATATCGTTTTGACATTTATTTTAAGTCATATCACTACCCTTCCACCCTTAAAACTTCCCCAACTCTTCCATTCACTCAAATCCCCAAATCTCATCCACATTCATCCCATTTGATTCTCTCTCAAGTTTAAGAAGAAGCTAGTGTTTCTAAATCAAATCTCCCAAGAATTTTTTTCTTCTTTTCTAAAAATTTCATAATGCAAATTATTTTGATTTATAAATTGAAATTTAACCTATATATATATATATATATATTTAGATCTATTATTACTATTATTATTATTATTATTATTATTTCATGTATATTGAAAAGTTGAAAGGAAAGGAAAGGTTCAAATTTTGGCACAGAGGCAGTGACTGCGAGTCCTATTTAAGAATCGTAGGAAGTCTTATAGGCCGTCAAAGGGAAGTCATAAGGTTGAGTTAAATGTTGGAAAAATGCTTGGAAAAATTGAAGTTTGACCACGAATAGCAAGGAGGAGCCGTAGGAGTTTGGACGGGCCATATTGTCATAACCCAGGGGTACCCCTAGCCTTAACACACCATAATTGACCCCAAAGGGGTCTCATACAAGCCCTTAGCGTAATCATAACATAAAGTCATAGAAATGATGCGAAAAATTTAAAACTTTTACATTCGAAGTCAACTTATTTTTTCATAAATGGAAATAAGAGTCTAGACCTTGTCTCAATCACCATCCAATACAATAGAGAATACAAATAGGATCAAATTCCCTTTACGTCAATAAAGTCTCAAACATAGAAAGTACAACAGAAGCTAGAAATCATTACTGTCTTGTCCTCAAACCAGGAGGACTCACCAAGCCTAGGAAATAGTCAACCCAAGCTTCACTTAAAAGAAGAAGTACGTCTCAATGACCAGAACCGACACTCATAGTGTCACGACCCAAGCCTAGGGCCTAGACGTGACCGGCAAATGGGGAACCCGAAGGAACCCCAAACAAGCCTCATAGCATATCATTACACATCCTTGGTCGCGGAAGCAATTAAAAGGACCATAAGCGATAAGCTTAATCAAGGGGAAATCGGGACTAAGGGAACAAGAAAAAAAAAAGAGAATAATACATAAATACCATAGATGAGTCAAGCTCAAGCAAAATACACAACTTGTCCAACACCACCTCTAAACATGGATAATTAGCGGGGGCCGAGACAAACTACCGGGCTCACCCTCATAGTCAATACATAATTAAAAAGGAAAAGTCTTATACATAGCAAGAGATCATAAGCAACGTCCCCGGAATGGAGGACTCACCAATAAGCTCAATAGAAAATCGTATTAGCCACGCGGAGGAGGATGGTCAGACGATGCTCCGGTCCCTACATGGTGACATCATGTAGGCATATAGTATGCATTAGTACGTTTGAATGTACTAAGTATATGGGATGCAATGCAATGCAATAATAGATGGACATCATAGGCAAAATGCATAATCGTACCCGATAGATAGCATATTAATGAGATGATATGTGTAATGATGCTTATAAAAAAATCATATTTAGTAGGGCGTAGTACATGTGTAGTGAGTGACCATCAATATAGTATTTCCAAGGCCTACCACCCCCTTGGAGAGGCGAAAGAGGTACAAACCCCTCAACGTGGTTACCCGGGCCTACCACCCCCCGAGCTAGGGACCAAGGTACAAACCCCTCGATATGGTTATATGGGCCTACTACCCCCCGTACTAGGCAACCAAGGTACCAACCCCTCGATACGGTTACCCGGGCCTACAACCCCCCGAGCTAGGCTTGGTCGACTCACAACACTATATAGAGAAAATCATATACATGTATCCATTTCATCATCATTTCAATAATTATATAACCATCCGACTCATAGGACGTACATTGGACCTTCCATTTCCTAAGAATTCTATAAATGACATTTTATCAAACATATGGTGGGCTACTTGTTCATGTAAATAAAATCATGTGTTTCAAGAGTACTAAGTCCAACCAATTCCAAAATCCATATAAATCAGCCCACCAACAACATACATATACATATATCTATATATCAACCTTCATAATTTGATCATGGAAGCATGAAAACCATAAACATCACATAATAATTCCATTTCATGATAATATGCAAAATAGACCTTAATAGGGTGTGTAGTAGTAATTCCATACTCAAGAGTTCATAAATAACCATAAGGACCCATAAACTTGAAGTAGTAATAGAGGATAAATGGTTGGACTTGTGGAAAGGAAGGTTTCCACAATCAAACCCATATACCTCAACTTTGGAGAATCCTTGATGAAGATTGAATGGAGAATTGAAGCTTGAGATTGAGTCTTAAATCCGGAATTAGAGCTTGAGATCCTTGAATTTGGTTGAGGATCTTGGTGGAATTTTTGGAGAGGGTTTAGAGAGTGTTTTTGAGTGTTTTGAAGTTAAATGACTAAGTATGGGATATGTCCCCTTTTTATAAAAAACGTCCCCAACACTTAGCCTCAAAAATGAGGCTGAAAAAAAAACAGCTCACTGGAATTTTCGGGTCTGCACAGACAAGTTTTACGAAAATGGTCATAACTCCTTTATCCTAACTCGGAATGAGGTGAAACCAAGTGTGTTGGAAAGCTAACTTGAAGAGCTTTAATTTTTATAGTTTGAGCTCCTTCCAGTTACTTGTGTGCTAAGAGATATGCCCCTTTAAAGTTGACCCTCAAAATCACATTTTTTGCGATTTTCAAATTTTGATACGGTTGCTCTAAAATTTGGGTTAGACCCATTCCCCACTCAATTTGACCCCCTGAATAAGAATATGAAGTCGAATTTCCGAAATCATGCACGGATTTTGAGATATATGGAAATTATAATTATAGGTGTTTCTGAAGCACATTTTCGGGCATTTTTGGGGTCGTTTCACATAGTAAAGGTAGAAAATTTGGGTTAGCACAAATAATTTACCAAGTATGGAAGCCATGCACAAAAATCCTTAAAACATACATAAAAGGGACATTTAGTTGAAATCATGCATTTATCAAGTTTAAAAGCCATTATGCATATTTATGAAGAAACATAAGTCAAACATACATATAAGCAACCCAAAGCCATACTAGAGCAATTCAAAGTTAAGATCCCATAACCCTACCAAATGCTAAGTATCACATTTGGGCTACCACCAACATAAATATATCATCCATAACCAATATACATAAGTAAGGAGTTATTCATGTTCATAACTTGTGACAAGTAAAGTCAACCTTAACCTCCATACATATCTTACATACATAATCCATAAGTCTTCATAACATAAGAGAACCTCACCATAACTCCTATTTAAGTCTACTTGTGCAATGCATAAGGAAAGTCCCATACCCCCACTCATACTAAGTAGTACCTCTAAAGAAGTCACAATTAAAGTCCATGTTCTTATCATAGTTCATATTTATATCATATAGGGAAGATATCATTAACCGACATAGACCATGTGAGCTACATGGAATCCGGTGTTCTACCTCCACACCGAAAAGTGGTGTCCTACTTGCCTAAGGTAGAACGTATATTTTACCTTTTAGGTGGATCCATTAGCTAATGACCTATGTGGGCACATAGTTATGGAATAAGGAGATTTCTACTAGAAACCCAGACTACTAGCGTAAAAGTTTTCCATCTCATGAGACAACTTACATTGGGAAGCCGGACTTTCTAACATAAAAGCTTCCATCTCACTTTCATATCCACTCGGTGCTAAGCATAATTTCCTTTAAAAGTCATATTTAGTATTTACTTAAGTTCATGTTCATGAGAGAATGCACTAGGCACTCAAACCAACAAACATCATAATAGCTCATAGATTCATTAGGTGAGGATGTCCTTTCAACCTTAGAATCATCAACATGTGAGTAAATCTTTCACATTATATTCATAGCGTGTTCATGAGAATGGCCTTTCAATCAAAAAAACAAGTTTATCATAAACATACATACATACTTCATGCATAATCAAATGTAAGGGTATCGGGAAGAAGGATCTTGCATCAATACCACAATTACATAATAGTCATAAGATCATCACTATCTAAGTGAATCACAAGTTCATATACAATACTCATTAACATGTATAAACCCTAACAAGTTGCCTTTCAAGGATATGAATCAAGATCAACCCTCACTTCTAGAATTACCACATTAGATAGAGGGATATCATAATTCAACAACTTAATAAATATAAAAATACTCAATTGTCAAGCTTCCATGATCAATCAAGTCATACTTTAGTTCACAATTTAGAAAGAAGGGGGAATCATGGGTCCAAGGGAGATTTTCATCAAAATCCAATAATACTCCATTATTACAATCATAAATCATAATAATCAACCAAAAGAAACCATAATTAAATAATTGAAATCATTTTGGAAGGGGACCCATGACATAGAATAAAACCCTAGGTTTTTGGAAGTCTTAAAACATATTTTGAAGGGGCTCCTTGGGTGATAGCTACCCAAGGATGAAAAGCGTCCATACCTTAACTTGATTTCCACACAAAATTGGAGGAGAAAGATTGTTTATTGAACCCCTAGCTTAACTTGTTCTTGCTTTTCAATGGAGTCCTAGAGATAGAATTTTTGGAGAGGAGAGTTGGTTTCTAAATTGAGTCTGGTTACTTAAGAAGTGTTAAGTGGAGTTTCATGACTTAGAAGTATTTATATAGGTCTAAAATAATGAATTAAAATGACCCCACACTAATATATTAACTCTTGGAATTTATGGCTTTGACTAAGCCTTGACCGAATTAAGACAGCTTTTATAGACCCCACCCATGACCCCCACCTATGTGGCGTAGATGGACCCACGGACTGTACTAGTCACTCGTAGGTTCGGTTTGGGGCTTTCCATTTTGGCCTTGGTCTAGGCCTCACTCACGAGCCCCACTTATAGGGCGTGAGTTTGTCCAAGGACCGTACTGCACGGGTGTGGAATGGAACTGGAACTTTGAACATTTGGGGGAGGTCTGGCCTTGACTCACGACCCCCCACCTACGGGGCGTGAGTCCACCCATGGGGTGTGGGTTCCCCTTTCGTGGACCATGCTATTTTGACAGCTTTTTGGGGCAGTCCCTCGGCCCTCTTCAAGGTCCCTTGGGGAGCCATGCACTGACGTTTAGGCACTAGAACCGTAGTACTAAGTTAGGAAAGTTAATTTAGGATTTAAATCTTTACGTTTAACTCCATTTAGGGTACTAGCTTATGTGTTAGGCTCTAGCTTAGGTCATTAGATTTCCGGGGTGTTACATTATCTCCCCTTGGGAATATTCGTCCTCGAATGATGATCTAGACATCAAACTTAGTTAGAAACTCTAGACTAGCATCCCATCATGCATGAAACATCAACATGTGTAAAATGCACAAATGCACTATTCACTTTATGCACTTATTCAAAAGGAGGAAACTTCAACTCCATTTCAAACCATGGTCAATGCAACACAAGGAAATAGGAACTACATCTACCAACTCATTATGCATGAAACTCATCACTTCACATAAACATCGGAGGAACTACATTCTCCAACTCAAGCAAGCTCCACACAACAATATGGAGCCAACATGTCATTTCATCAAAACATAACTTAGCATGTTCATCAATTAACCTCATGAAGTCAAATATGCAATCATCAAAGTAAAATGCAAATCAACATGAGGAACATATAAATCATGAAAACTCAATTTACACTAAACATGAATTATCACAAGAACATGCACAATATAAGGAAATCATGGAAAACTCATGCAATACACATGACTCCTAAAACACAAAAATTCAAGAGGAACTACTTACTTCAAGCTTGAATAGGATTAGAAGGAAAAAAATGAGGATAACTAGATTTCATATCGGCCTCGGCCTCCCATGTAGCACCCTAAATTAGATGATTCCTCCATAAAACCTTAACGGAAGCTACTTCCTTATTTCTCAACGTCTTAACTTGCCGGTCTAAAATCTCCACCGGGACTTCTTCATAAAAAAGACTCTCATCAACTCCTAAACCCTCTAAAGGAATGATGGATACCGGATCACCAATACACTTTTTGAGCATAGAAACATGAAATACCGGGTGAACCAGAGCCAATTCATTTAGCAAGTCTAATTCATAGGCAACTTTCCCAATACGCTTCAAAATTTGATAAGGACCCATAAACCAGGGACTAAGTTTCCCCTTTCTGCCAAACCTCATCATAACTTTCATGGGTAATATTTTCAAATAGACCCAATCACCAACTTCAAATTATAGGTCACTCCTTCTAACATCGGCATATGACTTTTGCCGACTATGGGCCGTCTTCAACCTCTCTCTAATGAGTTGAACTTTTTCAATGGCCTCATAAACTAGTTCGGGGCCAATTAGAGAAAATTCACCTACTTCAAACCAACCAACTGGATATCTACACCTCCTACCATATAGTGCTTCAAATGGAGCCATGGCAATGCATGAGTGGTAACTATTATTGTTGGTAAACTCAATCAATGGGAGATGGTCATCCTAACTACCCTTGAAATCTATCACACATGCCCTCAACATGTCCACTAAGGTTTGAATGGTGCGTTTCGCTTGACCAACCACTTGAGGGTGGAAAGCGGTACTAAACTTAACATTAGTACCAAGCCCTTTTTGAAAAGCCTTCCAAAAATGTGAAGTAAATTGAGTACCGCGATTCGAAATGATAGATAAGGGAACCTTATGTAACTTCACTATCTCATTGATGTACAACTTGGCATAGTCTTTCGCCGAAAATGAAATCTAGATGGGAATAAAGTTGGTTGATTTTGTCATCCTATCAACAATGACCCAAATAGAATCATGTTGCCTTCGAGTACGAGGCAAACCCACAACAAAGTCCATATTCACATCCTCCCACTTCTAAGTGGGAATATCTATATATTGGGACAAACCTCCAGGTTTTTGATGTCCAACTTTAACTTATTGGCAATTTAGACATTTGGCCACAAAACCCGCTATATCCTTCTTGATGTCGTTCCACCAATAGACTTCCACTAGATCACGGTACATCTTGGTGACTCCCGGATGAATAGAATACTGCGAACCATGAGCCTCTTCTAAAATTTTCTCTCTTAAGCCATCAATATCCGGAACACATAATCTACCTTGGTACCTAAGCACCCCATCTCCCCCTTGGGAGAAAGCCTCAATGGACTTGTCGAGAATCGATTCTTTCAACTCCATTATTATGGGATCAAGGCCTTGTTTAGACTTCACATCAATCACAAAGGACAATTCGGAACTATGATGGACCATAACTCCACCCTTGGTAGAATCCACTAGTTGGACACCTAACCGGGCCAACCTATGCACATCACGAACCAATTCCTTCTTCTCAACTTCTGCATGAGCCACACTACCCATGGACAATCTACTTAGGGCATCCGCAACTACATTAGCTTTTTCAGGGTGGTAAAGGACACTCATTTCATAATCCTTTAAAAGTTCTAACCACCTTCTTTGTCGTAGATTCAAGTCTTTTTGGGTAAACACATATTGAAGACTCTTGGGATTTGTGAAAACATCTACATGGACCCCATATAGGTAGTGCCTCCATATTTTCAAAGCAAACACCACCGCCTCTAATTCGAGATCATGTGTTGGATAATTCTTTTCATGTACCTTGAGTTTCCTCGAAGCATAGACAATCACTTTACCACGTTGCATAAGGATACATCCCAAACCCACTCGAGAAGAGTCACAATATACCACAAACCCATCAGTACCCTTCGGTAAGGTCAACACTGGAGCAGAGGTAAGTCTATCTTTCAATTCTTGGAAGCTTTTCTCACAAGCCTCCAATCACACAAATTTAGCTTTCTTTTAAATAAAAACTGTCAATGGAGAAGTAATGGAGGAAAAACCCTCAATAAACCTTCTATAATAACTGGCCAAACCCAAAAAACTTCTAATATCGGTAGTAGTTAGAGGTCTAGGCCATCCTTTGACCGCATCCATACTCTTAAGATCTACCTCAATACCCATGCCCAGCACAATATGACCAAGGAAGGCAATTGACCTTAGCCAAAACTCACACTTGCTAAACTTTGCATACAATTGGTGATCTTTAAGGACTTGCAATACAATCCTCAAATGATCCATATGTTCACCTTCACTTCTTGAATAGATCAAAATATCATCAATAAAAATGATCACAAATGAACCAAGATATTGCTTAAATACCTTATTCATTAGGTCCATGAATGTCGTCGGGGCATTGGTCAAACCAAATGACATAACCACAAATTGAAAGTGACCGTACTGGGTCCTAAAGGGCATCTTAGGAATGCCAATCCCTCTTACCCTTAGTTGATGATAACCTGAACGAAGATCTATTTTGGAGAAATAGTTAGCCCCTTGGAGTTCATCAAACAAATTGTGAATCCTAGGAAGAGGATACTTAATCTTTATAGTGACCTTATTCAATTGACGGTAATCAATATACATCCTAAGGGACCCATCTTTATTCTTCACAAACTGTAACACCCCGTATCCGAAAACAAACCAAAATGCAGATTTTGAAAAGTTGCAGGTGCAACCCACGGTTGCCATCCACGGACCGTAGGTTAGACCACAGCCCGTGCTGGTGGTCCGTGGTTCACCACTGCAACCCCCCAGCCAAGCTCAGAAAATTTGGCTAAGTCTCGACTCACGGACAGACCCACGGTCCGTAGATCAGACCACGATCTGTGGTCTGTGTCCGTGGATCAAGACCTTCTTTACCCAGCCTCTGACACGAACTACGGTCGACCAACATGGACCATCATTCGATCCACGGTCCATAGGTCTGATCGTAGATGAGGGATTAGTAGCCAGTTAGCTGAAAATTCTGATGGGTCAACTTCAGATGGTCATAACTTTTAGCACAAAAATAATTGTGTGTCCCATTACCTATGATATGATAGATAATTGAATTATCTTTCCAACGCCATCAAGTTTCCTAAATTCTGACCTCCGAGTAAAAAGTTATGCCCGTTTTAGTAAAGTCCTGTCGGGCAGACTCGATCGACGGACCCAATCGACGGACCGTCGATTGAATGACGGCCCGTCAGTCCATTCCGTCGATCAGTCCGACAGCAGCTAATTCAGGGGTTTTTTGGTCTTTTCCTATTTCATTTAACCCCTAAGGTACGTCGTTTAGACCCCAAATCATGAGGTTTTAATCAGTTTAATCCTAGAAACATAACTAGAACTTACCTTAGTCAAAATCATTAATCAAACTTAGAAAATTAGAAGCAAGAGAGGAGAAAAAGGTCAAGAACCCTAGTTCAAGAACGCAGCAAGGTTCCTTCAGTTCCAGCCCCGAAATCGAAATATTTCTCCGTGGAATTCATCACCAGGTATGTGGGATTTCACTAGTGGGTTCCTTTTGCCCATTAGGTCCCTAGAATTCAATCAGATTCTTGATTCCATGATTATGAACAAACCTAGGGTTTCTAGAATTATAGCAGATCATCATGAATTAGTTAATTAAATGTTCCAAATCAGATTATCATGTTATTGCTCAGTTTATCGCATGAATTTCATAACCCTAGCTATGTATTTCTTTAGTTCTTGAATTACACATGCTAGGTCGATATTTCAAGTATTCGGTTTTACATGCCTCGGTTTATGAATGCATCATTATCGACATTAATTATTGCATTCTCAATTTGCATGTTCGGTTTCGAGCTATCCGGTATTTACGAAATTCGGTCATAATGTGTTAATCACTTAATCTATTGGGAGTAGCATAATACCGAGTTGGACTAGGGTTCAGCGTACCCATATAGTCCCAGAACTACGAGCCACGCAGGTGTAAGTCCCCTCTGTGGGCAACATCAGTTTAGTGATCACGCCAGCATGCCTTTATACCTCTGGCAGGGTATATTGGGTCCTCTCGATGGGGCGTATACATCGAACTCCACATTTAGCTCATGTGGTTTTATGTCGGTTATTAGTAGCTCCCACAGTTCAGTCAGACTCTATTGCATTGACCATATTTCAGTACAGTCAGTATTCGGTATCGGGATGTTATAAATTTGGTCATTGCATTCGGTTAGCTCGGTATTCATTATTTTCAAATCTATATCATGTCCAGTTATATCATTGCTCGGTATGCTTTGTTCGGTTATATGTTATTTCAGCTTTACTCTATCCCGCATGCTCGGTACCTTTCAAGTGCCGACGCATACGTGCGCTACATCTTCTCGTGATGTAGGTTCGGAGTTCCGGCATCCGGATCACGTTTAGATCGGTTCACCGATCTCCAGTTCAGCGAGAATCGGTGGTGAGTCCTCATTCTCCGAGGACAATAGTCATGAGTTTTATTTTCAGTATTTTTAGTCTTTAGTTTCAGTTTTGCTAGATCTAGTTGGGGCATGTCCCAACATTTCTAGTCAGTTTAGAGGCTTATTTCAGACATAGTTAGATTCAGCTTAGTATTTGAGTTTGATATTTTTTTTGTATTAAACTCTCAGATTTGATATATTCAGTTATAGTATATGGGTATTTCCCATCTATTTTTTTATTTTATTTATGATTTAGCTTCCGCATCAGTTTACTATTTTTAGTATGCTTATGATCATGCCAGCAGGGTTAGCTTGGGATCACTTGTGGTCCTAGGTCCCGTGTCCGTGTCTCGGGGGTAGCTTGGGGCGTGACACAAACAATACTGGAGCACCCCATGGATTTATGTTTGGTTGAATAAAACCCTTGTCTAACAAGTCCTTGAGTTGTTCTTTCAACTTTTTCAATTCGGCCGGAGCCATTCTATAGGGAGGGATGGGTATGGGTTGTGTATCCGGCAAATGATCAATGCCAAAGTCTATTTCCCATTTGGGAGGGATGCTGGGCAAGTCATCAGGAAAGACTTCCGGAAACTCACTCACCATGGGGACTGACTCTAAAGAAGGGACCTTAGACTCAACATCCATAACCTTAACAATATGATACATGCACCCCTTGGAGATCATTTTCCTATCTTTTAGACATAACACAAATTTACCTCTAAGAATAGAATTCACCCCTTTCCACTCTAAAATTGGCTCTTTTAGAAATTGAAATTTGACCACCCGGGTCCTATAATCTATTGAAGTATAACATGCATGCAACCAATCCATGCCCAAAATTACATCAAAATCAAGCATGTCTAATTCTACCAAATCAACTAAAGTGACTTTATGAGACAAAGAAATATGACGACTCCTATCTACCGAGTCACCAACTGGGGTAGACACCGAAAAAGGTTCTAGTAACTCTTCGGGGAGTACTTAAAATTTCATAGCCACAAAAGGTGTAACAAATGATAAAGTGGCACCGGAGTCTAATAATGCATAAACATCAATGGAAAAGACATGCAACATACCTGTTACCACGTCCGGGGAACTCTCTTGGTCACCTTGGGATTGAAGAGCATAAAAGCGATTCTTCTTGGGAGCATCGGAATTTAAGCCACTAGGAGGGACTTGCTAGCCCTCTTTCCCTTGAACCTTTAGCATAGTACAATCTCTCTTCATATGACCACTGTTTCCACAACTAAAGCAACCATCTGTGCCAACTAGGCACTTGCCTTCATGCTTTTTACCACACTTTGAACAATTAGGCCTATCAACATAAGAGCTACCACTATTACCTCCTTGTGGCTTAGGGTTAGACACCCTATCTTTGTTGACCCTTGGAGACCTAGAAGATTCTTGGTTGGAGAACCTTTTCTTAAACCTTGGTTTACCTTAAACCTCAAACTTACCCTTGAAGGAATTCCCATCATCGATCCTTGCCCTCTTCACTTCTCTATTCATTTGCTTGAGATTTTTTTCCTCAATTTGTTCTGCACGAACCATAAGATGTGAAATATTCATACTAGGGATGAGCAATACCGAATGACATTTATTGACTACCAAGTTAGATACCCTCATAACAAATTTTTTCATCTTGGCCCTAGAGTCCGCCTCTAAGGTTAGAGCATACTTACAAAATTAGGTGAACTTAAGGCTATACTCATTCACACTCATACCTCCTTGGCGAAAGTTGATGAATTCTTTTATCTTTCGTTCCCTCAACTCTAGGAGGAAAAACCTATCAAGGAAGGCTGACTTGAACAATCCCCAATCTACCGGGCTCGCTCTTATGGGTCTCTCATCCTTCCATTGTTCATACCAAACTTGAGCCACATCCTTCAATCGGTAGGCGGTTAGTTCTACCTTCTCTAGTGGAGACACTCCCATATCATCAAGCCCCTTAAACACTTCATCAATAAACCCTTGTGGGTCTTCATCCACTTAAGAGCCATAGAACATAGGGGGATTCATTCTTGTGAAATCCCTAATCCTTGAAGCGGTTGTACTTGCATTGGGGTTCACTTGAACTCTAGCATCCCTAGTGACTTGAGTCGTTAAAGCATGCGTCATTGTTGGGAGAGCCGTCCATATTTCCACATTTGACACAGCCCCCTCATCATTAGGAGATTGACGAACTTGGGGCCCTTGAGGACCTAAGGGAGGAACTCCCTAATTCACAATCTCCTCTTCCATCCTTCTTGCGGTCACCCTTCTTGTAGTCATACTCTATATGCACAAGAAAAGGGTTAGGAAAAGGACTTCATTGAGTTAAAACTCTTAGGAATGACTAAAGAGTAATGAAAGAAGTGAAAGTTCCTAAACATCTTATAGCCTCTCATTCATAAGTGTGGTGCGCTTCACACTTATGAACAAGAATCTACTAGATGTGGTTCATTTGACATCATCCTAGAATAATTCTAAACCTTATGCTCTGAGACCAAGTTTGTCACGACCTAGGGGTACCCCCTAGATGTAACACTACGTACTTGACCCCAAAGGGGTCTCATACAAACCCTTAGCATAATCATAACATAAAGTCATAGAAATGATGCATAAAATTTTATAACTTTTACAATCGAAGTCAACCTCTTTTTCATAAAAGAAAATAAGAGTCTAGACCTTGTCTCAATCACCATCTAGTACAACAGAGAATACAAATAGGGTCAAATGCCCTTTACATCAATAAAGTCTCAAACTAGAAAGTACAACAGAAGCTAGAAATGAATAATGTCTTGTCCTCGAACAATGAGGACTCACCAAGCCTAGGGAATAGTCAACCCAAGCTTCACTTGAAAGAAGAAGTACGTCTCAACGATCGGAACCTACACTTATAGTAAAGGTAGAAAATATGGGTTAGCACAAATATTGTACTAAGTATGGAATCCATGCACAAAAATCCTTAAAACATGCATAAAAGGGACATTTAGTTGAAATCATGCCTTTATCAAGTTAAAATCCATTATGCACATTTATGAAGAAACATAAGTCAAACCAACATATAAGCAACCCAAAGCCATACTAGCGCAATGTAAATGTAAGATCCCATAACCCCACCAAATGCTCAGTATCACATTTAGGCCACCAACAACATACATATATCATCCATAACCAATATACATAAGTGAGGAGTTATTCATGTTCATAACTTGTGACAAGTAAAGTCAACCTTAACCTCCATACATATCTTACATACATAATCCATAAGTCTTCAAAACATAAGAGAATGCCACCATAACCCCACTTAAAGTCTACTTGTGCAATGCATAAGTGAAGTCCCATACCCCCACTCATACTAAGTAGTACCTCTTAAGAAGTCACAATTAAAGTCCATGTTCTTATCATAGTTCATATTCATATCATATTGGGTAAATAACATTAACCGACATAGACCATGTGAGCAACATGGAATTCGGTGTTCTACCCCTACACCGAAAAGAGGTGTCCTACTTGCCTAAGGTAGAACGTACATTTTAGCTTTTAGGTGGATCCACTAGCTAAAGACCTATGTGGGCACATAGTTATGGGATAAGGAGATTGCTACTAGAAACCCGGACTACTAGCGTAAACGGTTTCCATCTCATAAGACAAATTACATTGGGAAGCCAGACTTTCTAACGTAAAAGCTTCCATCTCACTTTCATATCCACTCGGTGCTAAGCATAATTCCCTTTAAAAGTCATATTAAGTATTTACTTAAGTTCATGTTCATGAGAGAATGCACTAGGCACTCAAACCAATATACATCATAATAGCTTATGGATTCATTAGGTGAGGATGTCCTTTCAACCTTAGAATCATCAACATGTGAGAAAACCTTTCACATCATATTCATTGTGTGTTCATAAGAATGGCCTTTCAATCAACACAACAAGCTTACCATAAACATACATACATACTTCATGCATAATAAAATGTAAGGGTATACGGAAGAAGGATATTGAATCAATACCATAATTACACAACAGTCATAGGATCATCACTATCTAAGTGAATCACAAGTTCATATACAATCCTCATCAACATGTATAAACCCTAACAAGTTGCCCTCAAGGCTATGAATCAAAATCAACCTTAAATTCTAGAATTACCATAATATATAGAGGTATATCATAATTCAACAACTTAATAAATGTAAAAATACTCAATTGTCAATCTTCCATGATCAATCAAGTCACACTTTAGTTCAGAATTTAAGAAGAAGGGGGAATCATGGGTCCAAGGGAGATTTTCATCAAAATCCAACAATAATAAATTATTCCAATTATAAATCATCATAATCAACCATAATTAAACAATTGAAATCGTTTTGGAAGTAGACTCATGACATAGAATAAAACCCAAGCTTTTTGGAAGTTTTAAAACATATTTTGAAGGGGCTCCTTGGGTGATAGCTACCCAAGGATGAAAAGCATCCATACCTTAACTTGATTTCCACATGAAAGAGGAGGAGAAAGGTTGTTTCTTGAACCCCTAGCTTGACCTTGTTCTTGCTTTCCAATGGAGTCCAAGAGAGAGAATTTTCGGAGAGGAGAATTGGTTTCTAATTTGAGTCTTGTTAGTTTTGAAAGTGGATTTTAATGACTTAGAAGTATTTATATAGGGTCTAAAATAATGAATTAAAATGACCTTACACTAAAAAATTAACTCTTGGAATTTATGGCTTTGACTAACCCTTGGCCGAATTGAGACACCTTTTACAGACCCAATCTACGACCCCCACCCACGGGGCGTGGATGGACCGACGGACCATGCTGGTCACTCATGGGTTGGGTCTGGAGATTTCCATTTTGTTCTTGGTCCAGGCTTCACTCACGAGCCACACCTATGGGATGTGAGTTGGACCATGGACCGTACTGCACAGGCGTGGAATGCAACTGAAACTTTGAACTTTTGGGGGAGGTCTGGCTTCGAATCACGACCCCTTACCAGTGGGGCGTGAGTCCACCCACGGGGCATGGTTTCCCCTTTCGTGGACCATGCTGCTTTGACAGCTTTTTGGGGCAGTACCTTAGCCATCCTCAAGGGTCCTTGGGGGGCCATGTCTTGACGTATAAGCACTAGTACCTTAGTACTAAGATAGGGAAGTTATTTTACGATTCAAATCTTTACGTTTTAATCCATTTAGGCTACTATCATACGTGTTAGGCTCTAGCTTAGGTCATTACATTTCCGGGGTGTTACACGTTTATGGAACTCTTAAAACTAATCTAGACTTTATGGATTTTTTTATTTATGTTAACTGCTATGGATGGGGTTTACAGACTGTAGAAAGTTTGATGACTTGTAAAATGATCTCGTGAAAGTAAGGTGAGTTTTGGGTTTCTGATGTTGGTTTCTACGGTTGACCAGTATAGACAATAGATGTCCTACGGATTGTAGGTCCAGACCATAGAAGCCATCTCACAATTTTTTAAAGGGTATTTCGGTCTTTATCTATGTATTTGTACTCTGTCGTTCCTATTTCTAAGACCCTTAACTACCTTTCAACCCCTAAATCTACCCAAACCCTTTCATTCCCTCAAATTCCCAAATTCATACCCTCCAAATCCTCTCAAGCTTTAAGGGAGAAATCTAGGGTTCAACCTACAAGTTTCATTTTTCCTCCATTTCGTTTGGCAATATATCATCAAGGTATGTGGGAATTCACAAATGGATTTCATTCATCCACTGGATCCCAAAAGATCTCAATTCTCCAAATTCAATTTCATCAAAATTGATTAGCTTTTCATCCAATTATCCATGGGTCATAATTGTTATGATTCAATTGTCTGATTTAAGTCTTCTTAGAAATAATTTGAATATAAATACTTATCCTAAGTAAAGTATCAGTGGACTGTTTGATCAGCTTTTCTTCAACACATAGAAATAAATAGTTCATGTAATGTATCAATAACTTTTTTATGTTTGCAGGTTGTTGCATCGTCTGAATTTATTTTTTCAATTTATGAAGCTAGACTAAGATACATTGTTTGTCTTGAGCAAAAATATGTAATTGTGAGAGATTTCAACTTGATGAGATACCTTATGCTCATGCAATTATTGTTTTAAAGAGAAATAATTGTATATATATGCATTCCTACTGATCTGAATACTACAAACCGAATGTATTAGAAAACACATATGAAGTTTCAATTATTCTAATGCCAAACAAAAAAGATTGATCGATTTTCAAAAATATTTTAGATGAAACTGTCACGACCCAAGGGTACCCCCTAGACGTAACATGGCGTACTTGACCCCAAAGGGGTCGAATACAAACCCTTAGAACATCCTTAGCATAAGATAGTAGAAAATATGGGAAAATTTAAAACTTTTACAATCGAAGTCATTTTTCATAAAGGCAAACGAAAGACTTTCTACACTTTGTCTCAAACCATCTAATACAACTTTTTATAATTAACTCTTGGGACACAACCTATACAATAGTTTCAAAATATGAAATAAAACATAAAGGAAATAATGGTTCGTCCTCGAAGCTATGAGGATTCACCAATTCTTCAACTTCTTCTTGATCCTTGGAAACCTAGCCTTCAAAGCAACTCAATCTCCTCAACCCTACATTTGATTAAAATGTAGGAAATATGCTTTAGTACAAAATGTTACAAGTATGAAAGCTAGCACAACATCATAAGAGCATCTCAAATATGGTTAGTCAATATAAGACATAAGCATAAGATATAATAACATTGTCATAACACAATCAACATAGCCATGGAATAATCATCAACCCAAGCATCATAAATATAGGTCAACATAAGACATAGTTAATGAGCATAAGTGATAAGCCAAAATCACAATAAGCAAAGTCTTCATTATAGGTATTACACAAGCATAATTGACCCTTGCTCTTATTTACCAAAATAGCACCATTTTCAAGTAACCTCAAAAGTATACACGTGCAAAGCATGAATAGCATCCCATAATACCACCCAAGCCAGGTATCCCTTTTTGGTCATCCTAATCATGGTCTATAGGCATGGTTAAGTCTTAAATCTTTCTACCATAAGGGTACCATACTCCTAAGTAACCTCAAGGCACACTCTTGCAATGCATAAAAGGCATCCCAAAATACCCTCAATACTAAGCATAACGTTGAAGTCATCCTAGTCATATTCTCCCTACTTTGGTATAACTATTGGCTTACTTCATGTAGACAAAGGAATTATCACTTCTAGTCAATCCTTTCTTGGAAGGCATCTATAGCAACAACCCATAAAGCATCACTCATGTAAAACAACACTCATAAGGTAACCTTTAGTCATACTTGTGCAAGGCATGAGTAGTATCCCATAATACTACTCATACTAAGTACTTCTTTAGGTCATCATACTCATGTTCCTTAATTAGAGATTAGCCCTCTTTTAAAGCATGGGAACCCTAGGAGACACTTTACTAAGCCTATCTTAGTTCCTTCTTGTTTTGAACCTTAAGAAATACTAAACTAGGTACACCTTAGTTCATTAAACTTGAACTCTTGGAGATGCTACTTAAAGCATAATCTTAGTTCATTAATAAGTTGGACCCTAAGAGATACCTCTTTTAGAATGTCTAGGTTGATTATTATTGCTATGGATTCTATCACTACAACAAATTTGATTATTAGTGACAAATAATTTTGTCACTAGAAACTCACATTTCGTCACAAAAAGAATTTTGTGACAAAAAATAATTCGTCAGCCATTCGTCCCTAAACCATCGGTCACTAAATGTATACAGAGACAATTTAGTGTTTCGTCACTAAATAGAAATGTAATAACTACGAAAATATTTTATGTCCCTAAATGCTTCATATTTATGACAAATTTGTTCATCATAAAAATTATTAAAATTTGTTGGTAAAGATATATTTTTGTCACTAAATATGTTATTATAGCCGACGAAAATGATGTGTCAGTAACTATTTAGTTTAATTAGTGACGATGCAATTTGTCTCTAATATTTTATGTATTTCGTAGTTAAGCAAATAGTATTTCATCACTAAAAATTACATTTTACATACTATTTTTTCGTTGTCCCTAAAGGTAAAAATTAGTGACAACTTTATATTAAGATAATTTTGTAGTTGAAACAATCATGTCGTCACTAAATAATTCTGTTACCGACGAAATAAAAATGTCACTACAAATATCATAAATAAGTAGGCAATTTTGGGACAAAAAATATTATTGTCATGGAATGTCATACTTTAATGACGAAAATGTTATCGTCTTAAAAAGACAATGTATTCATCCCTAAAAATGAGCTTTTGAAGATAAAATGTTGTCACTAATGACATTTAAACTTGTAGCAATACTATTTACCATTTGTATTAAGCTAGGTCTCTGTAAATTTAAAAATTTATTAAAATTATTAAATAATACAAATATATTAAACTTAATAGCATGGAGTAGTGATTTTAATAATGAGTATCATACACTATAAAAAATAAAAATTAACAACATACTAAAAGAAGCAAGATAATAATAAAACAATTACACTGTCATTTATTAATTAAGAACATCTAAAATGACATTTATAGATAATAATAAAAAAAATTACACTGTCATATATTAAGTAAGAACATCTAAAATGACATTCATGAGATAATATCTCAACATTCCCCTTAAGGAAAAATATATTAAGTAAAAAATATCCAACTTGAAAGTCTAACTAAGATATACTAAATATTAACAAAACCAAGGCAGTAGAATAGAGGTTGCTTCTCAAAATACCAGTGCAAAAACACTTCCCTAGCCACTAGTCTTGATTTCCACCTTCCACAACCTGTCTAAAAGAAAAAAATTGATTTCGTACTTTATGATATCATGATATACAACAACATATTCAAGTGTAATCCCACAAATGGAATATGGGGATAGAATGTAGAAAGACCTTACCTCTACCCTTGTAGGATAGAGAAATTGTTTTCAAAAAAAAAAGTAAGAAAGAAAAAGAAACAACAAGAGTCGTCATGTCTCTTTCTAAACACCCAACAAGATGAAAACATCACTCCTTAAGCTGCAGTTAGTCCTCATAAACACCATCACTAAATTTTTTCACCTCTCACACAAGAAACTTTAAAAGAAAAAAACACTATTAGAGTCAAGAGACTGACCTCGAGTCTAATAAATTTTGATAATTCAAGGCTTGCAAGAGTATTAGCATCTCCATACAAGTAAAGTAGACTCTTTGATTATCAAGATCTAAAATAATGCACTAAATTTTATTCCCACAAGAAATACAAACTGATTGTTCCCAGCAAATTTACAAGATTATAAATCCCCAAGTGATAAGAATAGTTGAATACTCACTATGATCACTTGGACTAACAATAGACAAAACATCTAGATTTAAGTCTTGTTACAAAAGCAACAATTGAAAAGGATATTTTAATTAAGGAAGATACATCTAAGTGCATGACAACTTGTTCTTACAAAAGAACTCTTCCTTTGCTACCTGTGCACGAACTTCTCAGGAACTTTAATTCAAAAACTGTTAAGCCATAAAACCATAAATTTACTACATGAGATTAGTGATATACTATCAAGACACTAAAATAATCTGTTAATTATCAGAATCCTTAAATCAAGTAATTAGCCAATTTTTTTGTAAAATTAAATCCAAATATAACATAATCAATTAGGTACCAAAGTTATTTAATAGAAAGAAACACAAGAAAGGGGACAGTTTGTAGAACACCATTATGAACTCATGCTTGAATAAGATTTTGCTACCAGTACTTTTATAAACTAAACATACAAAATTAAACATTCAAATCAGCAAAACTCAAGCTAAAATGGGAATTTGTTAGCTAAAACGAGATGATAATTGAAAAAGGGAGCAGACCTGGACGGATCTGTATCAAATCCATCTTTAACAAACTTTTAATTTCGTCGGAGTTCTACTTTGCTCACTGCTGCTGCTGTTGGTGTTCACACTGTCTCCGTAGTGCTGCTTCTTTGCCGGAGCTCTTCGCTGGTCGCAGCTGCTACTGGTTTCGCGTTCTCGCCGAACTGCTGGCTTCACCGGTCGGAGAGAAGATAGAACAAAGAGGGAGACATGGAGAAGAGGAGAGAGGAGAGGGGAGGGGCGTCGACTGGTGGTCCTCCGCCTTCTGCTTCTCGCCGGAACGAGGAGAAATGGAGAGGAAAGGGCTGTAACGCTTTGGAGATAGGAGGAAAAATGAGAGTGAAAAAATAGGGTTGAGTTCTTTTTAGATTAAAATAGGAAAGAGTTAGGAGAAACGATCTCGTCCGTTGATTTAATAAGAGATGAAAGGCTAGGATTCGATCTAGAATTTAATTTAAGGATGGACGGATGAGATGAGAGTTGGAATGGGTTTAGAATGGCCAAAATTGCAATAAAATTGATTAGAATTGAGACGGAAGAATGGCTATAATTGAAATACAATTGTAATTGAATAGGCTGGAATTGAAATGAATTAGAATCAAATAGGCTACAAATTAAATATTTTAGAGGAATTTTAAGGAGGTGCTATCCAATTAAAATACTACATAAATTAAAATAATTTTATGTAATTAAACTCACTTAAATTTTAAACTATTTGAGCAAAATAATTATTTCGGGTTCAACTATCGATAAATATAATAATTTAATAATAATGAAAATAATTTAATAATAATTACAGTATTGTTTTTTATGAGTCATGTATACTAAAATATATAATTTTTAGACACAATCGATTAAAATGTTACACTCAAAATATTTTTAAAAAAGATACATATTTAACCGAGTAGCACTTCGAAGGTTGGTTAAAATTAGGTGTCAACATCTACGTATGTAATTCTTGTCTGTATTTAAATGTATTTCTAGACTGTGCTAAAAACACCAAAACGAATATTAATAAAAGTAACAAATAAAATGAGTATTAAAAAATGTAACGAATAAAATGAATGACATCTAAAATGCAATTTTTAAAAATAATGATTTAATTAAATTGAACATATTCAACCGATTGTGACAAAAGTAATGTAAAATTAACTAATAAAAATCCTAAAATTTTGAGAAATAAAGATAAGGACTGATAAACTTATTTAAAATTATAAAAAATGTATTTTGAACTATTGAATAAATAAAACTTAAAAGGTATGAATTTTGAAAATGTTAGGCCAAAATTGGATGTCAACAATAAAAATAAAAATTAAAAAAAATAATTTTATAAATTACGAATGTTAAAGTATATAATTATGTAGATAAAATTAAAGATAAATTCAAACATGTTATAAGAAAAATAGATTTTAAAATACATATTTAATCAAATAGCAATTCGGAAAGAGTTATAGGTCAGTCAAAATTGGGTGACAACAATCACAATAATTAAAAATTAAAAGAATTATAAAATATTAAATTAATTATAAGATTTTTATCAGTGTCCCATAAATTGGACAATGGAAATAATATATACTTTTTTAAAATTATGTAAAAAGTATTATAAATCTCACTAATTAACAACTTAAAATATCTAAACATCATATTAAATTTAATTGATTTTCTAAATTTTATCAATGTCATATAAATTGAGACAAAAAAAAAACCAGATATTGGGCCCGTGGTAGCACATACAACTATATCAAGTGCTCAAGTAGACAACATGTCAACATGCCTGCTTAAGCACTTTGAAGGTATTTCTTTATTATTTTTTTGTGGTTCTTCCATTTTAATTTATTTGTCTTTTTTTTTTTTTTTAGTTTTTCATACATTTAAAAATTGCATAAAAAATATTATAAATCGGGATAATTAAAATATTTTTTTAAAAAAATCATTATTATATGTTGTTAATTATTACGATTTAGTTTATGTTAAGCGATAAATGCAAATATATAAATTATTAAAAATGTATTTTTAATTATTGGAAATTTCTTTACTCTATTTGTCCCAACTTATGTGGAATGGATAGAATTTGGAAAGTCAAATCCAATTTTTATTTTTACCCTGAGTCTTTTATTTAATTTTTACAATTATTTTAAATTATAAATTATTGTGATTTATAATACATTTTTACGTAATTTTAAAATATATAAATTACTAGAAATTCATTTTAATACTTTCATAGTCAAATGAAAAAAATGACCTTCAATTTAATTGAATTCCACAAAGCACACATGTCGACCATGACATGTGTCCTCATAGAGTCTTACATACTACTAGTGGCAAAACACCGTGCTTTACATGGACCCAATATTTATTTATGAAATTATTCTTCAATTTTAAGCATTTTAATTATATAATTTTAGAATTTTTAAAATCTAAATAAGCTATATATAAATAGTATAACATTTGTAAATTTTAAGTGGTGTTGATTATATTAATTTAAAACTTTTAATCTAAAATAAGTTATTTATATTTGTGTGGTAGTAAATCTTTTCTAAATAAGATCTATAGATGTAATTTTATGTAGTAAATGATCTCATTAAGGGTAAAACAAACACATACAAATATTATCAATATTGTAATAGTGTTAATTTAAAATTTTTGGTGTGAGGCCAAGAATCTGAAATAACTCCTAATTTGGTGAGAGTTATTAGGAAATACTCCCTCCGTTTCTTTTTACTTGTCAATTTTTTACTTGACATGCCTATTAAGAAAAACAATGATTGATATAGTGAATTTATCATTTTACCCCTTTTAATTGATAGAATCTTAAACATATTTACTCAATAAATTTTCCAAAGACAGTAACTCAATATTATAAATTGAGGGTATAATAGGGAGAAATTTTATATTTAACTATGAAATTACTATACTTTATTTGTCACATGTAATCATAAAAAAGCGTAATCAAAGATTATTATATTTAGCTATGAAATTTTTTTCGTCACAAATAGTTAAATTGTTTAGCAATAAATTTTAAATCGTCGTTATTTAAACATTGCATATTTGATGACAAAACTATGTTGTCACTACATCGCACATTGATTATAGACAATAAAATTATCATCACTAATTGCTTATAGTATTAGTGACAAAAACTTAGGTCACAATTAAATATAAAAAATTGTGGCTAAAGCTTACAATATTTAATGACGAACTCTAATTTGTCTCTATTTCAACAAAAATAATTTTTGACAACACTTTTTTGTGTCCAAAATTGTAACTAATTTTAAGACAAATAATAATTTGTCACAAGTTGGATACATTTTTAGTGACAAAATAATGTGTCACTGATAAGTTAAAATTTGTTGCTAATGGTATTTAATAAATGGCGCTAAATTATATTTTGGTGGGAAATTCTACTGGACAAAATTTTGCTACGAAATTTTATGTTTCGTCATTAAATGTATGTGGCTCATACATTTTAATACGAAATGTAATTTTTGTCACCAAAAGTGAATAATTAGTGACAAATTATTTGTTGTACCTAATAATTTCGTAGCTAAATATCATGTTTGTTGTAGTGTATGAGGCCTTACTCAAAGATATATAAGTCCATTTATACTTTGAACATTATGAGGTCCTTTACTAACTCGTACTAGTCCCTCGTTACTTAGAATACTAGGATATACTATATTAAGTACATCTTAGTTCAATAAGCTGGAGCCCTAAGAAATGCTACTTAAGGCATAAACTTAGTTCATTAAGTTTTGATCTCTAGGAGATGATTATTCAAGCACAATCTTAGACCATAAAGGTTGAACCCTAGGAGATACTATACTAGGTTCATTTTGTTTCATTACGATTGAACTCTAGGAGACACTACTTAAAGCATACTCTTAGTTTATTTAGTTTGGTCTCTAGGAGATGCCCCTTAAAGCATAATCTTAGACCATTAATTTTATTGGACCCTAGGAGATGCTATTTTAGGCATAATCTTGGCCCATAAGGTTTGAACTCTAGGAGATGCTACATTTAGCACAATCTTAGTTCATTACCAATCTTGTTTAATTGGGATATATCCATAACCGACATGAGAACATATGAGTTATCACATGATCTCTCATGGTGTTACCTACCCCATCAATGGTTGGTCCACTTGCTAAGGTAAAACCGGTTTCTTAGCTTAGTCGGATCCACTAGCTAACTTCCTACGGGGCATATAGATATGGGATACAATTATTGCTACTAGAAGCCCAAACTTCACTAAGTCAGTCTTCCATCTCATGAGACACAGTTGGGAAATCAAAACTCTTCTAGGTGAGAGATCCCTTGTGGGAAGCCCAAACTATACTGTGCGGGAACCTCCATGAAAGCCCAAACTCAACTAGGTGGGAACTTTCATCTCATTTCAATATCCTCTCGGTAGTAGGCATAAATCCCACAAGATAATCAGTGAGTGTCTACTTTGACTCAAGTTAATGGAAAGGTGTTCTCGACCACCGACCCATGATAATTCCTCTTTTAGTCCATGTGTGAGAAACTATCATCATCCATGACCTAGGTATAAAGGATTGCTTACCTTTGGTTCAATTAGTTAGGAGAAGTCCTTCAATCCTAGAACCATTACTAGGTGAGAAGTCTTTCATGTTAAGTTCATTTTCATGTTTAGCATTATGTCTAGAATTCTTCATTAGACAAGAATATCATCATGACCTAAGTGATTCCATAACTTCATACCATCTATAATTCAATAGGTGATCTAGGTAGGTATAAGTCCCTCAACACAACTCTATTCATTTGCCTTGGATTCATATGTAGATTTCCTTAGGATCTAAAGTTAATCACATTAGCTTCTTGCTTAAGCCCCTAATAATCATCATTCATTACTATGAATCCTCATTGTAAATGACTCTACATCATGAAAGAATATTATGGACCTAGATTACAAGACATTCAATCACATTCTTTGATACTAGGTGATCTTAGTCATAATTTGCCTAAAATGTTCAATTTCATCTTTACAAGTCAAGATCAATCTTGCTCAAGAAGGTCTAGTTTAATTCATAATGATATGATCCTAACTTTTATCAATTACAATACAAGACATAGATATAGGAAGATCACTCATGAACCTTCAATTTCACCTCAAATGGCATAAACCCACAAATATCATATTCATCAATTTGGATTAGGCTTCATCGTAGAAATCACATGAAATCATCATAATATCATTAATCAAATCTAAATCAATCATAATTGGGTGATATCCACTAGATTGGAATCACACCCAAGCCCTACCCACAATGTAAGAAAAACCCTAGCTAGAATTGGGTTTTTGATCTACAATTGAGGGATTACTAAGGGGGCTCTATGGGTGGAAGAACCCATAGATGAATAAGCTTCACATACCTTCAATCAAAGCCCCAAACAAAGCTTAAATAAATGGTGAAAATCACGCTAAGCTGCTCCCGCAACTTCCTTTCTTCTTCTTCTTCTAGAGAGAGGATTTTTTGGAGAGTAATTTGGGGTCTTAAGATGAATGAGCTAATGACATAGTTTTAGGGGTCTATTAACTATTTATAGGAGGTTAATTAACTAACCAACCGACCTACTTAACACCTAATTAATTACCAACTTAACCCCTAAGCACTGAACTAAAAACAAAAAAGCTGAAAACTGGGCAGACCTACGGATCCCCCATCGACGGACCATGGATGGGTCTACTAGACGTGGTTTGGGTCCATGGTTTGGACCTGTGGATCCTACTTTGCAGGGTGTTGCAGGCCTGACCTACGTCCATGACCTACGGGCGTGGTTTGTAATCGTAGGTTACAGTTTTTTACAATTTTGAGGGACTATTTTGGGGTCCTGCTCGAGGACCCCTTGGGTGGTCCTTGGGGAGTCGTACCCGGAGGTTTAACCCCTAAACATGATATTCTAAGTACGGAAGCCATTTATTTTGATTTTAACCCTTATACGACACACCAAAACTCTTTCCAACAACTCTAGAACTCACTAGTTCAACTAACTAAAATATGTGGTGTTACATTATCCCCCACTTGGGAACATTCATCCTCAAATGACACTTTAAACACCTCCTAAAGTCACAACTCTCAACGTAGCAGCCTATTATGCATGCACTACATTTAAATGGACACAATAAATCAAGACAACTTCAATGTAAAACTAAACTCAGTCAATGAAACTCAAGGGGATAGGATTTCTTCTACCAACCCAAAATGCATTAAACTTTATATCTACTCATTTTAAAGGGGGAACAAACATCTCCTAGTTAAAACATGCTCACCACATCCTCATGGAGCCTAAATTCACATTACTTCTCAAAAGAATCCATTCATTAAGGAAATCTTTCAACTCCAACTAGGGCATGCTCACTACTCAACTCACGAAGTCTATATGCAAGTCTACAAGTGCACTACAACATGATAGAAAGAATAATGCATATATGCCATTGCTAGCAAGACCTAGGCATTTTCATGAACACGCATATAAGGAAATCATGGCAACATATCAAGCACACCATAACCCTACGAGATAGACACACTATCCCCCACTTGGGAGTAAGCCTACAAATAATTTTCTAAACATCATGCATACTAAAAAACAACTTCAAATCCAACATAACAAGTCACAAAAGACAAGAAATCTGGAAATTTTACTAAATCATGAAACACATACCGGAAGGGACCCGAGGAGATCACTCTTGATCTTCTCTAGATTGGAGAGCACAAAACTTATGATTACTTGGAGCCTTGGACTTTGCCTCCCTCCCTTTAGCCCTAAGGAGTGCACAATCTCTCTTCTTGTGACCCTCATTACCACAACCATAGCACCCTTCCTCTCTGGCTAGACACTCACCATAATGCTTTCTCCCACACTTGGAGCAAGTAGGCTCAAGAAACAAAGATTTACTATTACTCCCTCTTAGAGGCTTGGGTTTAAACACCTTCTCTTAGTTGGAAAGGTTTTGTTGGGTCCTAGGTTGATCATATCCCCCGGAGCTAGAATTGGAGAAATCCCCATCATCGGTTCTAGGTCTCTTAAATTCCCTATTTTTCTTCCTAAGTTTTGACTCCTCAACTTGTTGAGCATGAACCATTAACCTTGAGATATCCAAGTTATCATGGAGCATTGCCGCACGACACTCCTCCTCAATCAACTCGGACACTCAAGTCACAAATCAACTCATCTCATCTCTAGGATTTGCCACCAAAGATGGAGCATATTTTGACAAATTAGTGAATCTCAATGAATATTCTTGAGCACTCATACCTCCTTGGAAAAGGTTGATAAATTCCACCACCTTTACTTTCCTCTTTTCTTGTGGAAAGAACCTATCAAGGAATGCTTTCTTGAACACTTCCAAATTTATGGGACCCGCTCCTATAGGCCTATTATCCTTCCATTGAGCATACCACACTTGCATCACATCCTTCAATTGATAACCGGCCAATTCAGCTTTCTTAATAGAATTTACCCCTATAGCCTCCACAATCTTGTAGACCTCCTCCACAAACTCTTGTGGATCTTCATTCACTTTAGAACCCAAGAAAATAGGAGGGTTCATTCTAGTAAAATCTCTCAACCGTGAGGCCATGGTACTCACATTAGGCTCTAACTGGGGCCTAACTTCTCGGTTGGCTTGAGCCGTTAGGGCTTGAGATTGAGTGGTGACGGCTTGAGTTTGAACCATCATGAGTTGGGTCAAAGTTTGGAAGGTCGCCCTTATCTCCACATTAGACATGACCCCTTCATCATTATGAACTTCAGGAGGAACTTGGTTAGGTTAGGAACTTGTGGAGGAACCTCTTGCTCCCCATTGTCTTCCCCATCCCTCTTAACATTAGACCTATTATTAGCCATAACCTGAAAAACCATAGGGCAACGGTTAGGAAAAAGACCTACTAGATCTAAACTCTATAGCACGACTTAGAGAATGAAGAAGTGAGATTTCCTAAACATCCAATAGCCTTCTATTCACATAATGTGTCGCAACTCACACCCATGAATAGGACTCAACTTAGACTTGGTTTGGGACAATCCTATAATTTTATCCCAAAACCTTATGCTCTAATACCAAGTTTGTCACGATCCAAGGGTACCCTCTAGACATAACATGGTGTACTTGACCCCGAAGGGGTTGCATACAAGCCTTTAGAACATCCTTAAAATAAGATAATAGAAAATACAGGAAAATTTAAAACTTTTACAATTGAACTCATTTTTCATAAAGGCAAACGAAAAACTTTCTACACTTTGTCTCAAACCATCTAATACAACTTTATATAGTCTGAGTCTTGGAAAAAAGCCCATACAATAGTTTCAAAACATGAAATAAAGACATATAAGAAAATAAGGGTTCGTCGTCGAAGCTATGAGGACTCACCAATTCTTCAACTTCTTCTTGATCCTTGGAAACCTAGCCTACAAAGCAATTCAATCTCCTCAAACCTACATTTCAATAGAATGTAGGCAATATACGTTAGTACAAAATGTACCAAGTATGAAACTAGCACAACATCATAAGAGCATCTTAAATATGGTTAGTCAATATAAGACATAAGCATAAGATATAATAACATGGTCATAACACACTCAACAGAGCCATGGAATAATCATCAACCCAAGCATCATAAATACAAGTCAACATAAGACATAGTTAACGAGCATAGGTGATAAGCCATAATCACAATAAGCCAAGTCATCATCATAGGTATTACACAAGCATAATTGACTCTTGGTCATATTTACCAAAATAGCACCATTCTCAAGTAACCTCAAAATTACACATGTGCAAAGCATGAATAGCATCCCATAATACCACCCAAGCCATGTATCCCTTTTTGGTAATCCTAATCATGGTCTATAGGCATGGTTAAGTCTTAAACCTTTCTACCATAAGGGTACCATACTCCTAAGTAACCTCGAGGCACACTTGTGAAATGCATAAAAGGCATCCCATAATACCTTTCATACAAATCATAACCTTTAAGTCATCATAGTCATATTTACCCTCCTTTGGTATCACTATTGGCTTACTTCATGTAGGCAAAGGAATTATCACTTCTAGTCAATCCTATATTGGAAGGAATCTATAGCAATAACCCATCAAGCATCACTCATGTAACCTTTAGTCATACTTGTGCAAGGTATGAGTAGTATCCCATAATACTAGTTATACTAAGTAGTTCTTCAGGTCATCATAATCGTGTTCCTTAATTAGAGATTAACCCTATTTTTAAGCATTGGAATCCTAGGAGAAACTTTACCAAGTCTATCTTAGATCCTTCTTGTTTTAAACCTTAAGAAATACTAAACTAGGTACACCTTAGTTCATTAAAATTGAACTCTTGGAGATGCTACTTAAAGCATACTCTTAGTTCATTAATAAGTTGGACCCTAAGAGATACCTCTTTTAGCATGTCTTGGTTCATTATTATTATTATGGACTCCACGAGGCCTTACTCAAGGATATCTATGTCTATTTATACTTTGATCATTATGAGGTCCTTTACTAACTTGTTCTAGTCCCTCGTTACTTAGAACCCTAGGATATACTATATTAAGTACATCTTAGTTCATTAAGCTTTAACCCTAGTAAATGCTACTTAAGGAATAAGCTTAGTTCATTAAGTTTTGATCTCTAGGAGATGCTTCTTCAAGCACAATCTTAGACCATAAAGGTTGAACCCTAGTAGATACTATACTAGGCACATCTTGGTTCATTATGATTGAACTCTAGGAGACACAACTTAAAGCATACTCTTAGTTCATTTAGTTCGGTCTCTAGGAGATGCCCCTTCAAGCATAATCTTAGACCATTAATTGCATTGGACCCTAGGAGATGCTACTTTAGGCATAATATTGGCCCATGGGGTTTGAACTCTAGGAGATGCTACATTTAGCAAAATCTTAGTTCATTACCACTCTTGTTTATTTAGGATATAGCCATAACCGACATGAGAACATATGAGTTATCACATGATCTCTCATGATGTTACCCACACCATCAAGGGTTGGTCCATTAGCCAAGGTAAGACTGGTTTGTTAGCTTAGTCGGATCCACCAGCTAACTTTCTATGGGGCATGTAGTTATGGGTTTCAGAGATTGCTACTAGAAGCCCAAACTCCACAAGGTGAGGCTTCCATCTCATGAGACACACTTGGGGAAATCAATACTCTTCTAGGTGACATATCCCTTGTTGGAAGCCCAAACTATACTATGTGGGAACCTCCAAGAAATCCCAAACTCAAATAGGTGGCAACCTCTATCTCATTTTAATATCCTCTCGGTGCTAGGCATAATTCCCACAAGATAATCATTAAGTCTCTACATTGACTCAAGTTAATGGAAAGGTGTTCTCAACCACTAACCCATGCTAATTCCTCTTTTAGACCATGTATGAGCAACTATCACCATCAATGACCTATATATAAAGGGTTGCTAGCCTTTGGTTCAATTATTTAGGAGAAGTCCTTCAACCCTAGAACCATCACTAGGTGATAAGTCTTTCATGTTAAGTTCATTTTCATGTTTAACATTATGTCTAGAATTCTTCATTAGACAAGGATATCATCATGACCTAAGTGATTCCATCACTTCGTACCATCTATAATTCAATAGGTGATCTAGGTAGGTAAAAGTCCCTCAACACAATTCTATTCATTAGCCTTGGATTCATATGTAGGTTTTACTCTCAAAGCCTTAGGATCTAAATTTAATCACATTAGCTTCTTGCCTAAGCCCCTAATAATCATCATTCATTACTATGAGTCCTCATTCAAAATGACTCTACACATGAAAGCATATTATGAATCTATATTACAAGACATTCAATTACATTCTTTGATACTAGGTAATCTTAGTCATAAATTGCCTTAAAGGTTCAATTTCATTTTTACAAGTAAAGATCAATCATGCTCAAGAAGGTCTAGTTCAATTCAAAGTTATATGATCCTAACTTTGATCAATTACATTACAAGACATAGATTTAGGAAGATCACTCATGAACCTTCAATTTCACCTCTAATGGCATAAACCCACAAATATATTTAGATTAGGGATCATCATAAAAATCACATGAAATCATAATAATATCATTAATCAAAGCTATATCAATCATAATTGTGTGATATCCACTAGATTGGAATCACACCAAAGCCCTACCCACAATGTATGAACAACCCTAGCTAGAATTAGGTTTTGATCCACAATTGGGGGATTACTAAGGGGGCTCTATGGGTGGAAGAACCCATTGATGAATAAGCTTCGCATACCTTCAATCAAAGCCCTAAACAAAGCTTGAATCAATAGTGAAAATCGCCCTAAGTTGCTGCCCCAACTTCCTTTCTTCTTCTTCTTCTTCTAGAGAGAGGATTTTTTGGAGAGTAATTTGGGGTCTTAAGATGAATGAGCTATTGAATTAGTTTTAGGGGTATATTAACTATTTATAGGAGGTTAATTAACTAACTAACCGACCTACTTAACCCATAATTAAATACCAACTTAACCCCTAAGCACTTAACTAAAAAAACTAAAAATCTGAAAACTGGGCTGACTTGCGGATCCCCATCCACGGACCGTGGATGGGTCTACTTGACGTGGTTTGGGTCCGTGTTTTGAACCAGGGTATCCTATTTTGCAGGGTGTTGCAGGCCTGACCTATGCCCATGACCTATGGGGCGTAGGTTGATCTAACGGGCGTGGTTTGCAATCGTAGGTCATACTTTTTGACTGTTTTGGGGTCCTCCTCAATGACCCCTTGGGTGGTCCTTAGGAAGTTGTACCCTGACGTTTAACCCCTAAATATGATATTCCAAGTACGGGAGCCATTTATTTTGATTTTAACCCTCATACGACACACCAAAACTCTTTCCGAAGACTCTAGAACTCACTAGCTCAATCGGGTGTTACAAAAACTGTGTTGTAACCTCTATACAAAAATATTCTTGGACGATCAAGAAACTCAAGGAAAAAAACCCAGATGAAATGATAACAACCAACACTATTATGGACGTTGTGGACAAGAAGGTCACAATCGACGAACTTGTCCCAAAGAGAAGTGAGACAACTTTTTTAGAATACATTCATGTTCCTGTGGAATAATTTTTCATTTATAGATTTTCCACTATTATATAATTTACACTACATTGTAATGTTAGCTTAACAACTTCTCATACAACAAATTGGAGTGTTACTATTCAATATATAAAGGGCATCTTACATAAATCCCACTATTGTAAATCCTAATTACTAGAACTTCTGATAGTTTGTAATATTACATTTTATATTATATTTTGGGCTCGAGATACAAGTATCATTAATGGCGAGATACATTTATCCAATAGACTTTAGAGCTGAAATAAACAATTTATTAATTTGAATTAAAGGGGGTGTAACTTATTTCCTTAATTAAAGGATAAATTGTTGATTAAATAACAACCCAACAGATTTACAGGATCCTTGAAGTTCAATTATAATAAGGTTTCCTAAAATAACAAAATCATAAACCCAAGTAGTTTTGTTATTGTACTCTTCATCTTCTTCACCAGTTCCTTCTTTTGTATTTGAAAGTTTAGAGTTCTCTTCCAAATGATCAGTCACAGTATTGTTGAGGCATTTCCTTACAATTTTCCTACTTAATCCTACGCCAACTTCTAAAAGGTGGATGATGCATCTTGCCATTAATGATACATGTATCTCCCAACCTAATTTGTAAAAGTTTATACAATTGAACTTTAGAGAAATATGAACTCTATCTCATATATATGTATCAATAGGTATCTCAACTTTAAAAACTTTGGGATATATGTATTTCTCCATTAATGATACATGTATCTCGTAGCCTAATTGGTAAGACTTTATTCAATTGAACTTTAGAGAAATTTGTATCTAGTATTAATTTGATGTATCAAATAACAATTTTATATGTTATATCCAAAAATATGTATCTCGAGTAGATCGTAAGAAGATACATATGTCCAAGAACATGTATCTCGTCATCCCTCTTCTTCTAGTCAAATTTCTTGCTCATCTTTAGTTGTTGGTAATACAAAACTATCAAGTATCGATTAGCAATATTGATGCCAAAGAGATGATCGACGATGATTTTTGCATCATAGATATCCTCATAGATGATGAAAGCTATTCCACGTGTATCCTTAGTTTTGCCAATATGAGTCTGTTGTAAAGCACTGTACTTGCCAAAGATATAGTATATCTCCTCACTCATGATGTTGAATGAAAGGCTTCAAACGTATAGTACCCTGTTAACCTCTGGCAGTAGCCGGGTATTTCCCTTTTGGAGACTCAATTTCTCCATCGTTTCTCTGGAATAAGAGAGAAAAAGTTTAGCCTCTTTTACATAATAGTTTCACTGGAAGATGAGCAAGAATAAGTATTGATATTAAGAGGACGAAGGAAGGGAGAGAAATGGTGGAGGATGTGAGGGATTAACTATATTGTTAGAGTAGGGGATTGACAGAGGAAAACAATTAATGGGAGAGAAAAATTATTAATTGCAATTGGACCATTGATTTTGGTGTTTAAATTTAAAAATAATTAATCAATCCTAGTTTTAATGTATTGTATATTTGTGTATATAATTATATCTTGTAAAATATATGATATAAAATATTAAAAATGCTAATATAAGTAATTGTTTAAAAGTAGAGGTAAATTTAGTATATATTGTAGGAATGTATGTCTAGTTAGGTAGTTTTTCCATATAAAAATTTGATTAACTTTGTGCCAGTTGTATTTGATAAAAAACTGTTCACACTATTAAAAGATAAAATTTTGTGTATCTGGTATATTATGTCTTCTATCAAATACACTATTCAAAAATATATCATTTTGGTTTTGCAAATAATGTATCTGATACACCTATTTTTTTAAGAAATTAAAGAGTAGGAACAAGCCCATATTATAAACAAAAAATCAGTATACATGGTCACTCCCAACAGTGGCCTAACCCAAATTTGGAGATAGGTACAAAAGAGACAAAATGGAAATTAAGCGGATGATAATAACTGAATTGACATAAACACAATCAAGAAAAATGGGAAGTGCTGCAATGCCTAGCTATGGATAGAGCTCTAATCGACTTCTCTTTGAGGAAGAGGAAGCAGGCGTTGCTCTATTCATGAAACCCATACCAAATACTAAGGTAACAACTGTTGCAGATCTTTGCTATCAACTGATACAATCATTCAAGTAACCCCATGTGAGTAAATATATGAATTGAATCACAGATCCAACAAAACCCTTAACTTTTAATCTTTCTAACTTTGCAACTTTCAACCTTGATTTAGCTATAAAGGAATGACAAAAGATTGGATATTCGATTTTGTGAAAGAACGCGTCTGCCTCCCACCAACTAAGTAATCCCATACTAGATACCTTTAACTTCTATTTCCTTCCCTTATTTAGAAAATGATGGGCTAAACTCTTACCATCCGAGATTTAGGCTTAGGAAAGAGAAATCACTAATTAAGTACTAGCATTAGTACTTTTCAACTCACAGATAAATGTTTTGCAAATCAAAAAAGTCATTTGGCGCATCTGAGCCAATTCCATTATGACGAGGTAACCAGCTGAGCCTCATTCTAAAACATTCAATACTCATACCTATCTTCAATGGGTTGAATCCCAAAGGGATTAATTCCGTCATAAAATCATAAGTACTTCAACTAAAATTTAATTCGACCACTGTTTAAAGAGAAAGAAATTGTTATTGAAACCATACAAGCTTGATTTTAGTGACATACTATTTGAACCATTAAGTCCTTGTTTAGTACCAATTGAACACCTCAAAAAGCTCTCACCAGGTGCAAGTACTGTCAACCAATTGAAATTACTTCAGACTTCAAAAGATATCAAACAACTTATTCACCAACTACCACATTTGTAGAACAATTACCTCAAAATGAAGAATTGCTCACTTGTGTCTCATTGTTGAATACTTGAAGGATTATGACTATTAAAAGGTATGGTTGTTGAAAAGTCTGTCTAATTCTCATTATAGAAATATTGTATTTATCAAGAACAATTATTTTCTTTCCTACACTTGGAACTTTCTGAAATAAGTTGAACCGAAAAGTACCTGACTCAAAACTAGGTTAGACAAGAAATCAGCAAGAGTATTTCCCTCTCTTTAGGAGTGTTGTACTCTTACTCTAATGATACTTCTAATCCTTATTATGGAATTAACACTCCTTGGAATAATCTAAACACCATTAATAATGTTCACCATTTCGAAGGAATCAATTTCCATAATAATGTTGGTAAGCTACTTGTCTAAGTAGTATTAGAGACCTTCTCTTATAGCCCTAGCTTCAGCCACCAAATTAGTTGAATCTGCAATCTGAAAACCTTTAACTCCCACTAAAATTCCTTCATGGTTCCTCAAATAAAAGACAACAAAATTGGAACCTGGGTTTCTTCTTGAAGCACCATCAGTATTACATTTCAACCAACCAATAGGAGGAGCAATCCAACTAGCTACTCTACTATAATGAAGAGGTCTGATATTTTCTAGTGCAACTATACCATCAATGTCCAAGTATTAGGAAAGTTTAAATAATTGGATTTTAACCTAATAAACTTGTGAATGGTAGCATTAATATATTATATAACCTTATTTCTAGAATATGAACCACCATAAAGCACAGTATTTCTCCTCTTCCAGAAAAACCAAACAATAATTTTAGGAATTGCTTGATAAACCATTCTAGATCTGACATTGCCTTCAACATCACACCATTTCTTCATAGTTTGCTTGACTTGTACCCATGGACCTAGTATACCATCAGCCTAGCATAGTGACTCCAAATAAAGGATGTTACTTCACCTGTTAAAAATAAATGTTCAATTGTCTCCCTCATTGGGACGCTATAACATTGACATAGATGTGAAATATTAGAGTTCCATGAGGACATGATAGCATCCACAAGAACTCTATATGTCTAGGCCCTCCAACCAAAAAATGAGATTTTAAAAGGAAGTCCCTTCACCCACAACTTTGTAAAATCATCATTAGGGATAGACCTACTTTGGAGAGCTTCCCATGCAGATTTAATTGTGAACTTTTCAACACTTGATTTTGTCCACCAAGGTTTATCTATTGCCTCAGAAAGCTTGATGTTTCCCATAGTCAATCTAATGTGCTCAACAATCTACATAAGTTCATAATCCCATCCATCTTCTTTAAAAAAATATATCAATATAAGTCAATGAATGACCCTCTTGTAATTCAGTAAGTTGGAGATATAAAGGACCTAGATTTATCAAATTATCAAAATAAAAATGCTAGAGAATACTTCTTTAGGTTCTCACCACAGGTTTTGTTCAACAGTGTCTCCGTTCTCCAACATATGCTTCCACACTTGTGAACCACCTTTTTATTTCACAATTGTAGGTATTTTCTTCTTGCAATACTTATTCCACGTGAAGTCTACCCATAGTGATCTTTGAGTTCTAAATTTCCACCAAAGTTTAGCAAACATAACTTGACAAACATCACTCATTGATCTAAAACCAAAACCCCCTTTAATATTTGGTAAATAGAACTTATCCCAAGAAGTCCAGCGCTTAATCCTACCAGTACTGTTCTTACTCTAAAATAATTTGGTGAAAAATCTATGAAGAGATTTCAAAACAAACTTGGGAGGGGCTATGGCAGCTAGTACATGAATAGGAATGCTCTACAATACACTAGTAATTAAAATTTTCTTACCCCCAAAGGATAACATATTTCCTTACCAAGCTTGAAATTTATCCTTCACCCTTTATGAGAACTACAAAATGGGACAACAAAGATATTTGAAAGGAAAATGACCCCTAGATATTTCTGTGCAATCTTCTACCACTCTTTCTAAATCTGCAGCAAAACTCTAATGAATAAAGAATAAGATTTTTCTTTCTTAACTTTCTGACCTGATTGAGCTTCATAATCCTGCAAAATTAATACAATGTTCTTCAACGAAGATTTGTCGACAGAGGCAAAGATAGTAGTGTCATCAACATACGTAAGATGATTAATTTTTGCACTCCACTTTGGTAGACCAAAACCAACAAACATCACATCATTAAACAAGGCATTCAATGCCCTAGATAAAGCCTCTTCCAAGAGAATAAATAGAGCAGGAGAAATGGGGTCTCCTTGTTTTTCCCTTTAGTAGAATGAAAGAAGCCCTTGGATTGACCATTAACTCAAAAATCAACAAATATATTAAAGAAACCCATTTTCCTTAGAACTTTCATTAGAAAAAACCAGAGGCCTGTCATAAGCTTTAGTCATATCCAGTTTAATGATAACATTAGCATGCTTACCCCTCTTTCTGATATCTTTAATAATCTCATGAGTCAATAGAACATTTTCAATGATGTTTCTACCTTTTTCAAAACCAGATTGGTTATTTGAAATCAACTTATCGTCTGTGATGAGTTATTCTAGACAAGATCTTGTTGATGAAATTACTAAAAGTAATAGGTCTCAAATCCAATAAAGATTGAGGATTTTTTTTCTTAGATTAGAGTACTAGATTAGCGTGAGTAATGAACTTTGGCAAAGAGTTACCTTGAAAAAAATCTTGTACCATTGTTAATACATCATTTCCAACAAGATTCGTAAAATATCCTTATAAAACCATTAGGACCACTGGCACTATCACTATTCAAGCTAAAAACAACCATATTTACCTCCTTCCTAGAACTTTAAATAATAATACATTCTCATCAACAGTAACATAATTAGGAATATGTCTCAATAAAGTGGAATCCCTCTCTTGGGTAAATTGTTTATGATAGTAATCAATGTCTTCAATAGCTATATTCCCTTCTTCTTCTATCCAGAGCCCGTGGGAAATTTGGATTCTCTTCAGATTATGTTTCTTCCTTCTGTCCTTTACTAGACTGTGAAAGAATTTTGTATTTCTATCCCCATTTTCGAAAAATTCATAACCATCCTTTTGTTTCTAAAAGATTTCCTCATAGTGAAGATATTTTTTAAGTTCAACTTGGGCCCTTTGTAACACTGATCTATTTAAGGGATTAGGCTTCTTCAAATAGCTTCTTTTTTATTATAACTATATCCTCTCCGATAATAAGTTGCTTGAAAATATCCCAAATGTAACTTTGTTCCATTTGGTCGAAGTAGTCATGACCCTCTTGATATTATTCTCAAAAGAAATAAAAGGATTTTCAAGATTATTTGAAACCTATTCTATCTAACAATCTCTTGAAAATTGTCATGCTCTGTCCAAAATTTTAGGAACCTGAATGGTGTGTTATATATTATATCATATTCGTTACAACAAACAAAAGATGGAGAATGATCTGATCCAGTTCTTGGTAAGATAAGAATGATCGCTCTCTTCTCTCTCATACCATAACCCTAAAATTTCTTGAACAATCCCACCGGAATGGCCAACATGGCCGCCGGCCAGTGGTGCTGGTCAAGCGTGTTTTCTTTAATCCAAAAAGATTTTCCCTATTCTAAAGCATCCCACGGCTCATGGGAATAATAGTTTGATTATAACTAGTATTGTCTTGCCTAGCGACCCTATGAGTTTGCCTAACGAGAAAAAAAGTAAGGAGATTTTACTAGTAAAATATGTTGATATGATCAATAAGGATCATCTAGTCTCTCACCATTAGTGAAGCCTATTCTGATGAAAAAAATCTCAGTTATAATGAAGGAAACCTACGAGTGGTATGGCTGGAAGAAGAAGTGCATAGAATATATATTATTGAAAATCTTCAATATGCCGTAATTGGGAAATTTTTGTATGGATGGCTGGATATATAAGAGCTTTGCACTAAAATTCCTAAGCAATGCAACGTGAAAGGGGAGTGTAAACTAGGTTTATTACGGAATAGGCACATATTAACGAGAATCTCTAAGCAGGAAGATTTCATCAATATGATGTCTAAAACTAATTACTATATATTATTAAAGGATGTTTACACTTATATGATGTGACCTTTGACCTATGATGTTGTGTTTAAGATTGAGGAAGAAACAACTTATGCGATGGATTGGATTTCCTTTCTGGATTTTAAACCAACATTCTTTGTTAAGGAATTTATTTTTTCATTAGCTTCAGCCGTACTAAAACCTTTACAATTGGACATGGTGATGATCAATAAGACTAGACCTATTTTTGCTAGAGTTAAGGTGCATGTAGACTTGCTGGCTAATCTACCTAAGATTGTAGAGCTAGAAGTGGTGAATGAGGAGACTAGGACTTCTAGGGTGGAGAAAATTTTGATCCCGAGGGTGCAACTTGGGAGGCCGAAACCTATATGATGTCCAGATATCCTCATCTCTTTCCTTCTACCCTTACTCTAGCTTTAGGTATTGATGTTCCTCATAGTTTACTCTTTTGGTGTCACGTGTCTGAGATATTCCCATGATTTCCTAATTTATGCATGTTCATGAAAAAGTTCATGTTTTGAGAAAATGAGTCAACTTTATTGCTTTCTACATATATATGTGCATTTGAGAATGAGTTGCATATAGACTTTGTGCTATGATATTTTGAACATGCTTTAGCTAGGAGTTGATGTTTCCTCTTCGCATATGTGCATTTATGTAATTGCATGCACGTTAGGTTGTTAAGTTTTAGTCATACCTTCCATATGATATATTGAATCTCATTCGAGGATGAATTATCCCAGGGGGAGATAATGAAACACCTCAGATTCGAGAAAGGGTAAAATTTCAGCTTTTAAGAAATCTGCTGCTAGAACCGATGATTCGTCGTTTGCTGCACGGACCATAGGTTGGGTCTGTTGAATGGCCAATCAATTTTTCAAAAATGTCAAGATCTAGTTCATTTTCAACGGTTCACCAGGACGGTTCGTCGTTCAATGTACCAATCGTAGGTAGGTTTTGTAGGTGATCCCCGTACTTGGAAAAAATTTAAGATCAAAAGTTAAGATCCACGGCTGGGACCAATGGACCATCGTTGGATCCACGGTCTGTTGATGGAGGTGCATCGATCAAGGCCTTAAAACCTAGTCTCTGATCCAAACGATGCCGTAATAGGACGATCTGTGGTCTAACCAATGGACTGTCGGTCTAGCTGTCGTCTGGATCGACAATTATTATTTTTAGTGGCTTTTGGGTCTTTTCCTAATCATTTTATCATAATACTATGTCGCTTTACCCTTCACCAAGACCCCTATATAAGCGTTTTAACCCCAAAATTTTCCCAATTGAAATCATTCTCTCAAATTCGCAAAAGAAGACCTTTGAAAGATTTCTCTCTCTAAAAGTTGAAGAAAAAGAATGGTCCAACCTAGGGTTCCAGGTCAAGTCTCCAATTCCCCCTGTGAAGTCAAGATTTTGGCATTGAGATATGATAGTTTTCATCCATAGAAGCCTTTCCTCCATAGAGTTTCCAACTTCTCCAATTTTCAAAGTTAGAATTCCCAAATTGAGTTAAGGTTTTTCTTCTATGTTATGATTTCTCTTAATAATATATTTAATTGATTGAATTATGGTATCTTATGAATGAATCTAGTTCATATCATATTTTCATGATGATCCCCATGAACCCATGTATTCCCCTTGTTTTCCAAGTTATGATTGTATAATGTGGGTTTTTGGATTATGAAAAAGAAGTTTATTAAATCAAGTATGTTCTCCTGAAGTTAATGCAAATGTTTTAAGGATGCTGTGAGAGAGAAGTATCAATGATGTTGTTGATTATTGTGTTGTTGAAAGGATTTCCCATATACACATGTAAGCATGAGTTGTGAAAGATTTTCTCACATGATAAGGGTTCTTAGGGTTGAATGGCTTTCTCACCAAAAATGAACCAATGTTAAGGAGCTATTCCAATGTTGATTCAAGAAGTGATAACACATTCTCTCAATTTGAATGATAAGAGGCGATTATCCATGTTCCTTCATGAGCTAAGATGAATATGAATAAGAACTATTTTGTGAAAGTTAATCTTAGTACCGAGTGGACAAATGGAGATTACCAATGTCTCATAAACTATTTGCCAACATAGGAGTGTCTAGATAGACATTAGCTAGTGGATCCACATAAGTTAGAAGTTCCTGGTCCTTACCGTGGTAAGTAGGACAACACTTTTCAGTGTGGGAGACATTGAATTCCCTGTTAATAGCTCACATAGTCTTATATGTTGGTTTAGGATACTTCCCACAAGAAAGTTATAATGAACTAAAGTTACTCTAGGGAAGTATCTCACAGTTGTTTAAGATGATGATTGAAACGACCCAAAAAGTTCCTAAATATGTGCTTCGGAAGTTACCGGAAACTTGTTTTAGCTATATCTAAAAATCTATTTTGCTTTTCAAAAATCCGACTTCATATTCTTGTTTAGGGGGTCAAATTGAATGAGAAATGAGTCTAACCCAAATTTTAGAGCAACTGTATCAAAATCCAAAATTTCCAAGTGAAGCTTTTTTCGAGGGTCTACTTTGGAGGGTCATATCTCCTAGCACAAAAATAATTGGGTGGTCCATAACATATCCATGGAAATCCGTTTGAGTTAGCTACCCAACGCACTTCGTTTCACCTCATTCGGAGTTCGGACGAAGAAGTTATTCCAATTTTCGTAAAATTTGTCCGTGTAGGAAATGCAATTTCCAGAGAGCAAATTTACTGTTCATCCGCCTCATTTTTTTTCTAAGTGTTGGACCCGTTTTTCTAAGGGCATATTTTATTTCCTATATAGCATTAATTCAATTCCCATCTCTAAAACATTTCCCAAAATACCTCTCCCATACTTAGACACTTTTTCTCTCAAGAACCCTAATCCAAAACTTTCCTCAAGATTGAAGAGATTCTTGCTCCAAATTCCAAGCTTCCATTGAAGACACTCTCAAGACCTTCATAAAAACTCAAGGTATGTGGTTTTGAACTCAGGGGTCCTTCCACCCATAGTGTCTAGTCTCTATTCTACTCACTAATTCATGGTTTAAATTGAGATTCATAAATTAGTCTTGTTCCTTGTATAAATTTCCTTCACAGTAAATTCTAGCATGAAAAGTGATTGTTTTGAGCATGTTGTGACTCTAGAACTTGAATCTAAACTTGGAATTGATGTGGATATTTTTCATGTGGTCTTGTGGGTGTTAAAAGGCGTTGTTGCAGGTTGTTCACTGGTTTTGCTGCATAATTACTACCCTATTTTCTATGTTCTTTGACCCCATTACATGCATTCAAGGTGTTTGACAAAATGTCCAATTTTGAAGAATTGATGAATTGATGCTTTAAGGCTTGAGTTATGAGATGTATGATATTCCAGAGATGTGTTGATGACAAACTAAGCTTGTGTATATGTTCATTCCATACATGAGATTGCATTAGAGCCTAATGTGAATTTCCTATATAAAGTGTTGCATGACCATGCCCGGTCCGGGGGAAAAGAACCGAATAATCATGTGAGGGGTTTATACCTCACCACCTAGGATGCTTGGGGTGTGACCAACATCAACCATGTGAGGGGTTTATACCTTGCCACCAGGGTGTCCGGGTGTGAACGACATCCCCCATCCTAAGTTGGGGTTATAGATTGGTTGGATCATGCACACACATATGATATCTACTATTAGTATATATTTACTTAAACATGTTTTGACTTCACTTTGATCATGCATCCTCATATTGTTATTCATTATTCCTATGGAACTATTTCTTGCATTTCGATTGTGTCCTTGTCTATTGTTGTATTGCACCCCGCATACTTAGTACATTCCAAAGTACTAATGCATATTTTGCCTACATGATGTCACCATGTAGGGACCGGAGCTACTCTTGATCCTTCTCTCCATCCACGTGGCTAGTACGGTGCTTATCCGAGTTTGTTGGTGAGTCCTCATTGATTCGAGGGCTATGTTATGTTTCCTACTCCTATGTTGTGAGACTTTAGTTTGCAATTGTATTTTGACTATGAGGGGAGCTGGTAGTATATCATGGCCCCCGTCCTATCTGTGTATGTAGAGGTGTGCGTTGGACAAGTATTTTGTAAATAAGCTTGACTCTTATTCTATGATGTTATTTTGAAATGGTTTGCCCTTAGTCCCTAATTCCCGTTATTTAATGTTGAATGTACTCCGCGATCGATGAAGTGTGATGACAAGTTTGAGAGGCTTGTTTGGGGTTCCTTCGGGTTCCTCATTCGCCATGTCACGTCTAGGCCCTAGGCTTGGGTCGTGACAAGCTTGGTATCAGAGCAGTAGGTTGTTAAATCCTCGGAGTCCAACACACTGCGTTGAGTAGAGTCCTAATCATGGTTGTAAAGCGCACGACGACTATGAATGGGAGGCTACAAAATGTTTTAGGAAAGGTTTTCCTTCTTTATGTTCTATGTCGTGCTTAGAGTGTAATAAGGTGATTCCTCCCTAACGCTTGTTCTTTGGATTGCTAGATCATCATGCCAAACATGAGGGGAAGACGGACCCGATCACCGGAAGAGCCACCCACCAATGGTGAGCTCCGTGATGCACTCACCATGCTTGCACAAGTGGTAGTTAACCAAGTGCAACAAGGAGCCCAAACTCCTCGAGCTACCACCCCGGGGGAAAGGGTGAGAGATTTCATGAGGATGAACCCTCCGGTCTTCCATGGTTCAAAGGTGGATGAGGACCCGCAAGAGTTCATCGATGAGGTATGCAAAATCTTGACCATTATGGATGTTGGTGCTTGTGAGAAGGCGGAGTTGGCGGCCTACCAACTCAAGGGGGTTGCTCAAATTTGGTTTGATCAATGGAAGGGTGAGAAAGGTAATGGCTATGTGGTGTTGTGGGAGGAGTTTAAACTTGCTTTCCTTAATAGGTTCTTCCCTCTGATCTTAGGGAGGCAAAGTTGGTGGAGTTCATGAACTTGAAGCAAGGAGCTATGAGTGTGAGGGAGTATGCCCTCAAATTTGTCCAACTCTCCAAGTATGCACCTCACTTGGTGGCCGACTCTAGGTCAAGGATGAACAAATTTGTGATGGGTGTATCCGACTTGGTTAGTGAGGAGTGTCGGTCCGCTATGCTCATTGGAGATATGGATTTGTCTCGGTTGATGACTTATGCCGAGCAAAGGGAAGAGGAGAAATTGAGGAAGAGAAGGGGCACGAGGCCAAGAGGGCCCAATTGGAGAATAGGTTCCCTAAGGGTGCTAGATTTCATCAAGGCCGAGGAAACCCTCATGTCAACCGGGGATTTGCTATCAATGTTCCTAGACCTCAAGGGGGAGGTGAAGTGGGTTCTATGGATGTATGCCCTAAGTGTGGGAGGAAGCATGGTGGTCCTTGCATGAAGGGTTCGGGTGCTTGCTTTGAATGTGGAGAAGTGGATCACAAGAGGTTTGAGTGTCCCAAGATCCGCAACAAGGTCTGAAATGCTAACACTACTCCTTTGGGTAGAGGTGCTTCTCAAAGTGGTGCCCCAAGGCACAATCGATTTTATGCTTTGCATGGTAGACAAGGTGTTAATGAGACTCCCGATGTGGTGACCGGTATGTTGCAAATCTTTGATCTTGATGTTTATACTTTGATTGATCCGGGTGCCACCCTTTCCTTTGTTACCCCCTTAGTTGCTAGAAAATTTCATGTCGAGTCGGAATTGTTGCATGAGTCATATGAAGTATCTACTCCCATTGGTGTCTCTATTATTGCTAGAAAAGTGTATAGAAATTGTTCGGTTTGCATATTGAATAAGTTGTTGCCTTGTGATCTTGTTGAGTTGAATATGGTGGATTTTGATGTTATTCTTGGGATGGATTGGTTGCATGCATATTATACTTCTATTGATTGTAGGACTCGTAAAGTCAAGTTCCGATTTCCTAACGAACCCGTCCTTGAGTGGGAGAGTCGGGATGTTGTGGTGAAGGAGAAATTCATTTCTTGCATTAAAGCCCATAGGTTGATTTCCAAAGGGTGCTTATACCATATTGTGAGAGTCAATGATGTGGAGTCTAAAGTCCCTCCTATTGAGTCTATTTCGGTTGTTAATGAGTTTCTAGATGTCTTCCCAAAAGACCTTCCCGATGTCCCTCCCGAAAGGGAGATAGGTTTTGGTATAGACCTCCTTCCCGATACTCAACCTATTTCTATTCTCCCTTATCGTATGGCCCCGGCGGAGTTGAAAGAGCAATTAAAAGATTTGTTAGAGAAGGGGTTTATTAGACCTAGTAATTCTCCATGGGGTGCTCCGGTTTTGTTTGTGAAGAAGAAAGATGAGTCTCTTAGAATGTGTATTGATTATCGACAACTTAATAGGGTCACCGTCAAGAATAGGTATCCTCTTCCAAGGATTGACGATTTATTTGATCAATTGCATGGGGCTAGTCACTTCTCTAAGATTGATCTTCGGTCCGGGTATCATCAAGTGAAGGTGAGGGAGTGTAATATTCCCAAGACGGCCTTTCGTACTAGGTATGGGCACTATGAGTTTGTGGTGATGTCTTTCGGGTTGACTAATGCTCCGGCTATCTTTATGGATTTGATGAATAGGGTCTTCAAACCCTACCTTGATTCTTTTGTGGTGGTGTTTATAGATGACATCTTGATCTATTCTCGAGGTGAGGAAGAGCACATGGGTCACTTGAGGGTTGTACTCCAAAGATTGAGGGAAGAGAAGTTGTACGCTAAATATGAAAAGTGTGAGTTTTGGTTGAAGGAAGTTGCTTTCTTAGGCCATGTGGTGTTGGGGGATGGTATTAAGGTGGATCCTAAGAAGATCGATGTTATTAGGAATTGGCCTAGACCTTTGACCCCGTCGGATATAAGGAGTTTCTTGGGTTTAGCGGGTTATTATAGCAGATTTGTGGAAGGGTTTTCTTCTCTTGCTTCTCCTATGACTAAGTTGACTCAAAAGAAGGTTAAATTTGTGTGGTTGGATGAGTGTGAGGAAAGCTTCCAAACTTTGAAAGAAAGGCTTGTGTCCACTCCTATTTTGTCACTTCTGGATGGGTTAGAAGGTTTTGTTGTTTATTGTGATGCTTCCTGTATTGGTTTAGGTTGTGTCTTGATGCAAAGTGGTAAGGTTATAGCCTATGCTTCTAGGCAACTTAAGGTTCATGAAAAGAATTACCCAACCCATGATCTTGAATTGGCCACCGTGGTTTTTGCTTTAAAGATTTGGCATCACTATTTGTATGGGGTGTATGTTAATATCTTCACCGACCATAAGAGTCTCCAATATGTGTTCACGCAAAAAGATCTTAACTTGAGACAAAGGAGGTGGTTAGAGTTCCTTTTGGATTATGATATGAGTGTTCACTATCATTCGGGAAAAGCTAATGTGGTGGCGGATGCATTGAGTAGAGTGTCCATGGGTAGCTTGGCTCATGTGGAGGAAGGTAGTAAAGAGTTGGCTAAGGAGGTCCATTGGTTGGCCAAATTGGGAGTTAGGTTAGAAGGGGTGGATAGTGGAGGAGTAGTTGTTGTTGATGGTTTAAGGTCTTCCTTGGTTGATGAGGTGATAGCCAAGCAAGACCTTGATTCTTCTTTGGTGGAATTAAAGGCTTCGGTGAGTAGTGGTAAGGTGGAGGTTTTCTCCCAAGGGGGAGATGGTGCCCTTGGGTACCAAGGTAGATTATGTGTTCCTTGTGTGGATTGTGTGAGGGAAAGAATCCTTGATGAGGCTCATAATTCTTTTTATTCTATTCATCCGGGGTCAACAAAGATGTATAGAGACTTTAGGGATGTGTATTGGTGGGGCGGTATGAAGAAGGACTTTGCAAAATTTGTTTCAGGTTGCCATAGTTGTCAACAAGTCAAGGCCAAACATCAAAGGCCGGGTGGCCTAACTCAAGACATTGAGATACCTACTTGGAAGTGGAAAGAAATCAACATGGATTTTGTAGTGGGCTTGCCCAAGACTAGAAGAGGTTTTGATTCGGTTTGGGTGGTGGTTGATCGGATGACAAAGTCGGCTCATTTCCTACCGGTTAAAACTACTTACGGGGCTGAAGAGTATGCCAAATTGTACATTCATGAATTGGTAAGGTTGCATGGGATTCCCTTGTCTATCATCTCGGATTGTGGTGCCCAATTCATTTCTCACTTTTGAAAATCTTTCCAAAGAGGTCTTGGTACAAAGGTAAAGCTTAGCACGGCCTTCCACCCTCAAATGGATGGCCAAGCCGAAAGAACAATTCAAACCTTGGAGGATGAAAGGTAGTTGGGATGATCATCTTCCTTTGATTGAGTTTGCATACAACAATAATTATCATTCTAGTATCAGTATGGCTCCTTTTGAGGCACTTTATGGTAGACGGTGTAGATCACCGGTTGGGTGGTTTGAAGTTGGAGAGGTGGCCTTGTTGAGTCCGGATCTGGTCATGGATGCTCTTGAGAAGGTAAGGATGATTAGGGAGAGGTTGAAAACAGCCCAAAGTCATCAAAAGTCTTATGCCGATGTGAGGAGAAGGGATCTTGAATTCAAAGTGGGTGATTGAGTTTATTTGAAAGTTTCTCCAATGAAAGGTGTGGTTCGTTTTGGTAAGAAGGGGAAGTTAAGTCCTAGGTATGTCGGTCCTTATGAGGTAATAAGAAGGGTTGGTAAAGTAGCCTATGAGTTGGGGTTGCCCAAGGAGATGGAATTAGTTCATCCGGTATTCCATGTATCGATGTTGAGGAAATGTGTTGGTGATCCTAACGCTATTGTACCTCTTGAGGTTGTGGGTGTTGTAAAAGATAATTTGACGTATGAAGAAGTCCCGATTCAGATCTTAGATAGACAAGTTAAGAGATTGAGGAACAAAGAAGTGGCCTCCGTTAAGGTGCTTTGGAGAAATCAATAAGTGGAGAGTGCTACTTGGGAGGCCGAAGCGGACATGCAAAGACGTTATCCTTATTTATTCAACTCCACTCAAGCCTAAGGTATTAAATCAAGTCGTTTGTACTCCATTGAGTCTTACATTTTAGCCCCTAGATCATTCATGTGCATATATGTTTAAATTGATGAGTTATGGATGCTTTACAATAAATTTTGAAATCTTGAAGTGATGTTTAAATAAAATTTTTGCATTCAAGTTGGGGCTGATATGTTCTTGCTAAGTCATGCCTTGTACGTCTCTTCCACATTCGGGGACAAATGTTCCCAAGGGGGAGATATTGAAACGACCCAAAAAGTTTCTAAAAATGTGCTACGGAAGTTATCGGAAACTTATTTTCGCTATATCTAAAAATCCGTTTCGCTTTTCAAAAATTCGACTTCATATTCTTGTTTAGGGGGTCAAATTGAGTGGGAAATGGGTCTACCCCAAATTTTAGAGCAACCGTATCAAAATCCAAAATTTCCAAGTGAAGCTTTTTTCGAGGGTCTACTTTGGAGGGTCATATCTCCTAGCACACAAATAATTGGGTGGTCCATAACATATCCATGGAAATACCTTTGAGTTAGCTACCCAACGCACTTCGTTTCACCTCATTCGGAGTTCGGACGAAGAAGTTATTCCAATTTTCGTAAAATTTGTCCGTGCAGGAAATGCAATTTCCAGAGAGCAAATTTACTGTTCATCCGCCTCATTTTTTTTCTAAGTGTTGGACCCATTTTTCTAAGGGCATATTTTATTTCCTATATAGCATTAATTCAATTTCCATCTCTAAAACATTTCCCAAAATACCTCTCCCATACTTAGACACTTTTTCTCTCAAGAACCCTAATCCAAAACTTTCCTCAAGATTGAAGAGATTCTTGCTCCAAGTTCTAAGCTTCTATTGAAGACACTCTCAAAACCTTCATAAAAACTCAAGGTATGTGGTGTTGAACTCATGGGTCCTTCCACCCATAGTGCCTAGTCTCTATTCTACTCACTAATTCATGGTTTAAGTTGAGATTCATAAATTAATCTTGTTCCTTGTATAAATTTCCTGCACAGTGAATTCTAGCTTGAAAAGTGATTGTTTTTAGCATGTTGTGACTCTAGAACTTGAATCTAAACTTGGAATTGATGTGGATATTTTTCATGTGGTCTTGTGGGTGTTAAAAGGCGTTGTTGCAGGTTGTTCACTGGTTTTGCTGCATAATTACTACCCTATTTTCCATGCTCTTTGACCCCATTACATGCCTTCAAGGTGTTTGACAAAATGTCCAATTATGGAAAATTGATGAATTGATGCTTTAAGGCTTGAGTTATGAGATGTATGGCATTCCAGGGATGTGTTGATGACAAACTAAGCTTGTGTATATGTTTATTCCATACATGAGATTGCATTAGAGCCTAATGTGAATTTCCTATATAAAGTGTTGCATGACCATGCCCGGTCCGGGGGAAAAGAACCGAATAACCATGTGAGGGGTTTATACCTCACCACCTAGGATGCTTGGGGTGTGACCAACATCAACCATGCGAGGGGTTTATACCTCACCACCTAGGATGCTTGGGGTGTGACCAACATCAACCATGTGAGGGGTTTATACCTTGCCACCAGGGTGTTCGGGTGTGAACGACATCCCCCATCCTAAGTTGGGGTTATAGATTGGTTGGATCATGCACACACATATGATATCTACTATTAGTATAGATTTACTTAAACATGTTTTGACTTCACTTTGATCATGCATCCTCATATTGTTATTCATTATTCCTATGGAACTATTTCTTGCATTTCGATTGTGTCCTTGTCTATTGTTGTATTGCACCCCGCATACTTAGTACATTCCAAAGTACTAATGCATATTTTGCCTACATGATGTCACCATGTAGGGACCGGAGCTACTCTTGATCATTCTCTCCATCCACGTGGCTAGTACGGTGCTTATTCGAGTTTGTTGGTGAGTCCTCAATGATTCGAGGGCTATGCTATGTTTCCTACTCCTATGTTTTGAGACTTTAGCTTGCAATTGTATTTTGACTATGAGGGGAGCCACTAGTATGTCATTGTCCCCGTCCTATCTATGTATGTAGAGGTGTGCGTTGGACAAGTATTTTGTAAATGAGCTTGACTCTTATTCTATGATGTTATTTTGTAATGGTTTTCCCTTAGTCCCTAATTCCCATTATTTAATGTTGAATGTACTTCCGCGACCGATGAAGTGTGATGACAAGTTTGAGAGGCTTGTTTGGGGTTCCTTCGGGTTCCTCATTCACCATGTCACGTCTAGGCCCTAGGCTTGGGTCGTGACAATGACATTGTGCATTGACCATGTTATATGACCCATGTTTTCTAACTCTTTATTTTATGTTTTAGCTTGGTCATTGAATTTCATGAGCGTATCTCTTTTAAGTATGTTTTCAAATGTTTTATGTATGGCTATCATACTTGGTACATATTTTGTTCTAACGCATTCTCTTGCCTACATTTCCCCTAATGTAGGGACAATTAGGTTCCCAGTTTTGTGGCTAGAGTTTGTTGAGGAGATTTCGAGCTTTGGTGAGTCCTGATGCTTTGAGGACGGACATTTATTATTCTCAGTCTTTCCTTACTTTCAATTTTTGAACATGATGTATGGGCTTCACCCAGATTTCATTCTTATGTACTATATGGCAATTGAGACGATGTTAGAATTTTTGCTTCAATTTATAAAAACTTTGATACATTGAAACTGTCTTTTAAATCACTTTGTATATTTCTTATGTTATGAATAGTATGTGGGTTTTATGGGTACTCTCAGGGTCTTATAATCCATGTTATGCCTAGGGGCTTTTAGATTGTGACAAACTCCTCACTACACTGTATCCGATTACTAAAATGGTTATAAAATTTTACTCGAAACTCAGATTGTTGCAAAATTGATACGGTTGGAAATAAAATTCAAATACGTTTTACTTAATAGGTTATGGGCGATGTAACTCCTTCAATTCTAAGAGATATGATCATTTGAAGTTGATCCAGGTAGAATCTTACATCACCACTTAATCGATATGGAAGTTTTCCCTCAACGTTGTGCTAGGGATTTTGGCAACCTTAATTTATATCCAAATTCATTCCCATGCTAAAGAATTGAACTTTACACATATGGGAAATATAAGGATCACTCGGTATAATCTTATTCACAAATGAGGACTTGTTGGAGTCTTAACTTAGAAATTTTTGGGGTGTTACAATATCCCCTCCTTGGGATCATTCCTCCTCAAATGACGGCTAGACCGAGAATGAAATGGAAAGGTGTTACTCTTACTATCTTTCTGTCTTTTACACTTTCCTAGTAACATAGGCGGAACTGATTCATACTAACTATTTGGAATTGTCTATAGCACATAAGCCAAGGATGATATTGTTTTGAACATAGTCACACTCTATTGAAGTTATGTAAGATGAATCAAAGGAATCTGAGCATGAAGTATGAATAAGACTATTATGCCTTACGCAATACAACTGCTAGCTTTCAAGCCTAGCAACACCTCTAAACAATGCCCTTTTGCATGAACACTGCACCTCATTAGCTGCAACTAATAACTCCTACTATGATTTATGACAACTCTTACCAAGGTCTAAGTTAAACTGTCTGCTCTTGCTGTTTCAAGCCCAATCTTTAAATCACAAGTTGGTTGACATGAGATGTTTATACTTATCTTAACGAGAAGATTCAGGTTCTATACCTATATAGGGAATCTCATCCCAAGAATAATTCTCTTTATAGCTGCCTTCAACCAACCTTGAGCCTATATCAAGAAACACATAATGCATCATTCATTTGTCCACATGCTAACAATACAATATTCAAGACTAGTACTATAATCACTCCATGGACTCCTACTAACCAATCCTTCTAATAATTTATCATTCTCTCATCATCTCTACCAACAAAAAATTCACACATTACTATCGGGAACTGACTAATTTCTCTCATTTAATTATTAGTCATAGTAAATCACCATATTATTCCTCCTTGACATTATAACTTAAGATGGAATAAGAAGACCACCACAACAACAATAAGAAACATTAACCCTTTCCTTTTATCATCACTCAACTATTATCGACAACATCGCTATTAAAATTGAAAAGGATCATTGAAAGAGCTTAGGGTGAAAGATCATAAGTACGATTCATTCAGGATATCTTATATAAGAATATGCATTACATAACATTATGTTTCTAGTCATTGAGAGTAAATTACGAATTTGCAAAACTTAGAATACTATGAGATACAACTTCTTATATGAATAGGTTATGTCATGACGTTGATATTCATTACTTTATGGAGTATGATTGAGATCAATAGGCTAAAGTCTTTGCCCCTCATTATGTGAGGTTAGCATAGATGTAAATTTTTCTGAAGTGTATGAACATAGGTCATAGACACAATTCTGATATTAGAAACATCAACTCTTAAGGAAAAATAATGCTTATTGATGAGTTGGGAATTTTGACTCATTTAGAGCTTATTATTCAATTAATTGGTGTTCTCAATGTCTTTTTTCTGCTCATAACTGATGTTAATATGCAGCAATGAAGGCTTACAAACAAGGAAAGGACATTACGATGCAAAAAGGAGAAAAAAAGTTGGAAAAGCTAAAGAAAAGAGAAGTTCAAGCTCGCAAAAGTCACTCGATCGGTGACTCGCCAACTAAGCCTCCAGCTCACCAAAAGTTTTAGCAAAATATCCCATGTACCAAGCCAACTTGGCAAGCAAAAAGGCAATTCGGCGACACGTCGAATAGATCAGCTATCACAATTCTGCTCGCCTAATCTTCCAGAACAATTTGTTGCAGGAGTCAAGCCAAAAGGCAAGACAAAGCACAACTTGGTAGATCACCGAGTTGATCGATGAGCTCGACTAACCTCACTAATTGGACTTGGTTTTGAGTTTTTGGGATTTTATGAATTCATTTTTTGAAAGAAGAAATGGAGTTCCCAAAACTATGTATTCCTGAGTCTTGGAGGGTTTTTAAATTTTCACATTTGTTGAATAATTTCAGAGAAGAATTGGATCTCATATTTGAGTTTTTAGGATTCTTGCTTAAATTTTGGCATTTGGTATTGTAGATTGTTAACAATTCAGATGGAAAATCTTGTTGGTAACAATTTTTTACTTTTCGCTATGTTTGGCTAAAATACCGTACCTTAGGCTATGATCATGTAGTCGAATGCATTAATTAGCTAATGGGTGTTATTACATGCTGAATTTAATGTTGTTTTAAAATGGGTTCAAATTTTTTTTCATGTTTTAATTGATGAACTAAAGTTGTAAATTCAGTTCCAACTTAGTTGTCTATGCTTTCTTGAGAAATATGTATTAGAATAGAATGATTAATTGATAGTTTTATTGATTTCGTCTTTAAAATCTAGCTTGAGAAAGTGGGTTTGATTGCGTCTTTACAACCCAGCTTGAGAAAGTGGGTTAATTAAGAAATTAGGTTGTTTGGTAGTGTTAAGCTAGTTGAGGTTCGAGAGAACTCACTTGAAATATGATAGTTGATCGAGAGATGGTTATTATACTCAAAACCTATCCCACCCATTGAGATTCAACAACTTGAAGAAATTAGTAATTACCCACTACGCGAACCTAGCATTAAATTGATCACATTCCTAAGTTCCAATCTCTAATTGTTTAATTCTCGTGTTACTTGTTCCCTATCATCAATTGGTTACCAAATCCCCCAACTGATATTAATCATTGAAACTTTGTGATTTCTTTTATGCTTCAAAATATTTTACTTCTACAAATAATTAGAACATGTTTTTACTTTGTAGTTAAATTCGTTATCATATCACTCCCCGTGGGATTGACAGGAAATCAAAGTTGGGTTTATACTTGTTAAAGACTGCCTAAACTTCAAATTGGAATAAGTGTAGTTGAGCGATATAAAAAAAGGCACTGTTATTAGGGAGTGGTGTTTAGAATTCTTTTATTGAAGTATTTTTGTGGACTAATTTTGATGTAGTAGAATTTTCTTATTTGTGTTACTGTTGATTGCTTTAAATCAGGTGAAGAAATAAGTATGAACGGGATAAATGCAAGTCAACTTGGAACAATGATGAAATTGGAAATTTGCATGATGTCAATGAGGATCAGCTGGAATGTGTCGATGCTATTTGAATGGCTCCAGCTGTGGGCAATGTGGTGTTTCATGTGATCGGCACGATGTTACAGTTGTTGCAAATGAAAGGTCTCATTGGTGGAATTGCTCATGATGACCCTCATTACCACATTCAAAACATTGTGGATGTGTGTGGATCATTTTCCTTCAAGATCAACACTAAAGAGTCAATCTGACTCCATTTATTTCCCTTTTCTCTAATGGGGGAAGCAATGAAGGTGTTCACCGAACTACCAAGGGAATCTATCACTTCTTGGGAGGAGCTCATAGAGGGTTTTTATGAAACGTTTTCCCTCCCTCGAAGATGGTTAATTTGAGGGATAATATCTAGAACTTCAAGCAAATTGATGGTGAGCCCATCCATGAAACGTGGTTAAGGTTCCAAAAGTTGGTTCTCTAATGTCCGACTCATGGGTTGTCGGACAATATGCTATTGCAATATTTTTCTTAGAGTCTTGGCACAGTCAATAAAGGTGTTGCTGACCAACTCATTCGGGGTGGAATCATGAGGTAACCATTTGAAATAGCGTCAGCCTTGTTTGACAAGATAACCAAAATCAATCATACATGGTACAAAAGAGAAGATTAGGTGTCTCATTTGAATCTTGGGCTGACAAAGGAACAAATGGAAAATAATCAATAATGAGATGAAAACATGGTCAAGATAATAACCCAAATGGACCTATTGACAAAACATGTCAGGGAGGTGGTTGCAAGGCTGTGAAAGCGCTTGGTGTAAATAGTTGTGTGAATCTTGATGATGCACAATTTGAGGCCATGTACAACGAGGAGGTACATTTTTTGTCAAACCAAATGGGGCTTTTCGTGCGATCTATCCAAGCTCGGGCGGGAATCAAGGTTGGAACAAAGATCATGATTATGGTTAGAGGGGTCAAGATCGAGAATGGTGTGATCGTAATGCAAATTAGAGAGATAAAAATGGTGGCATAGATAGCTATGTGCCTCCTTATGAACATCCAAAGGCTAAGTAGTCAAGGGCTGATCCCGAAAGCTTTCGGATCGAGGATATGCTTGACCATATCTTGAACAAGGTGGAAGGATCAGACAAGGTACTCAAGGAGATGAAAGACGATATCTCTTCTCTAAATAAAATGGTGACTTCACACTCGAAGTCCATAAAGCAGCTTGAGACTCAAATAGGTCAAATCTCAGCTCACCTAAATCCAAGACCAAAAGGGGGTCTTCCTAGTAATACTTAAGTCAACTTGAAGAATGAGGCATGATCGCATGGCCACGTCGTGTCATGATGTTAAATAAGGTGCTTTTTGGGAAACAACCCAAGCTTTACTTTTTGTTTTGAATAACGGTTGTTGGATGTGTAGGTTGAAATTCAAATTTTGGAGGAAAAGGGCAATTGGGCGAGCTAAAGCCCACTCAATGATCCACCGAGTTGCTCGGTGAGATAGTTATAGATCACCTTTTGGACCAACTGAATGGCCGAGTATCTTTTAACTTCAGTGGGCTAAATTCCACTCATTAAATCGTTGAGTGGAATGACAGCTTTAATGAACCTCGTTGATCGAGGTGCGAACCCAAGGGTCAAGGGCCTTTCAACCATTTTAAATTCAAATCCTCTCCTTATTTTGAAATTTTTGACTCTTACAATCAAATTTTAGATCATAGTTTTAACTTCGATTTTTTAGAGTGTCCTTGTGTGGTCAGAATTTGAAACATTGCCCATCCTTTTCTCGTTTCCTTATTGTCCATGTCTACATTTGAGGTTTGTTTTCCATTTTTTTTTTATAAATTGCATCGAGTTTGTGTTTGAGTAGTTCATAGATCTATGATTTGACTTGATTGTGTGCTTAATCGCTTGTTGAATTTATTTTAAAATCTAGCAAGCCAAATGTCTTATTTATCCTAAATTTGTTTGTGATTGGCGTTTAAATTGTGTGAATTGCGGGTTTGCATGTTAGGTTTGGTGTGGGTGAAGTCTGAGTATCCCAAATTCCACCAAGCAACTCGAATTTACCCAATGATGGATTGGATAACGTCATTCTTAAGGGAAAAATCGTTGTTTGGTTCAAATCTAGAAATATTGGGGAAAGTATGAGTACCCTGGGATAGATAATCATTTAGGGTAGGATTGAATTATGTAAAATTGTACTCAAAATTGGTTTTCATAGGTTGTTCGGTGAAAATTGGACTTTAGGTTGGATATCTATCATGTTGGGCCATTTGGCGAGCTGAGTTGATCATGCCAAGTGATTCTGCAGTCCACCAATTGACCCCCTTATCTCCATTTTTTATCTGCAATGTGGCCAAATTACTCTGTAACTTTTAGTGATATGTTTGTGCTCACCGAGTAGACTCGGCGACTCACCAAATGGTTTCCATATCACCGGCCTTTCTCACTTCATTTTTGGGATGTTTATTTCTATCACATTCGGTGAAGCACCTTTTGGTGTCTGAGTGAACTCGGCGACTCACCAAATGGTCTTTAGTCTCGCCCTTTTGTGCTGAAATTTTGTTGATTTCTTCTATAACATTTCGACAGTCCGTCTATTGCTCGTTGAATGGCCTCGGCGACTCACTGAGTTGTTTGGCATGTTTTGCTGCAACTTTTTGAAAATAATAATTTTCTATTCCTTTGCAACTACAAGTGTTTTGTTTGTGTATATCTACAGATATGGCTAGACCAATGCTTCCGATGAGAGGTCCAGCACACCGAAAAGAGGCAAAAAGGGTTGTCATTACAATAGAGGTCACACCTCCCCGGGCTACTCGTCCTAAACCTTCTCAAAAGAGTGTGAAGGGCAAAGGGAAGAAGCAGGTGGGGGTTAGTTTCAGATCCAGTTCGAGTTCATCGGACAACCTGGTCATCGACTCCACTTATCTCACCTCCTCCAAGTATGAAAGGGAGAAAGTTGTGGGGACCAAGACTTTTTTACATACACCGACATGAGGGAAAGGGGGTTTCTCGAACAAAAGTGCTCAGAACTGCGATCTAAAGCATTTAATGATCCTTTGGCTAGACTCCCTGCACTTCTGACACCTTTAGCACCTGCAGCAGTACTGGCACCTCAAGTGCATACAGTCCTAACACACCCGTTGTGGTCCATGAATGGGCTGAAAGCCACTGGCTTACAGGCTATCTTGGAGGAGAAGCGGTTTCTACTGATTGTATTGTCTACAAGTACCCCGGTGTGTGGCAGAGAGTTCCCTTTAACAAGTTTCAATAGTTTACAAAGTCCTGAAATCCATATGTTCCTTCATGGGTACGCGATTTTTGTGAGAACTATGTGAGGTTGATCCCAAAAGGGAAGAAAAATGATGGCTTAATGGCACCGGTAGATTATGTAGAGGTGCGGGGGAAGAAGGTAAAGTGTAGTGAAACAAACATCAATGATTTGTTAGACTGCACTATGTGCACCATTAATTCTTTGGCCGACATGGTCAAGCACGAGACTCTTTAAGATTTAAAGGGTGGTTGGCCAGTTATTGAGTGATCTTACTCCTCCCTGGTTAGAGGCGGGAGTTATGCTTGAGAAGAGGGATTTAAATGTTGCTACTTGTTATTGGTTTGGGTTCATCACCAGCATCATAATGTCTTCACAGAGTGAATCGATCTTCCAACTTCCAAAAGCTACATTGTTGGGATGTATAATTGATAGAGAGCGGTGGAATCTCAAGGTGATAATTTCTCAGGAGATTGTGATGAGGGCAAAACAAAAACCAAACCTCATTACCATTTCTAGTGTTGATTACTGATCTTTGTCGTCACGATGGTGTGCCCTTTGTGACAAAGACAGAAAAATAGGTGACTCTGGCATCGTTCACTAACATTCGAAGGATTGAGGATAAGTACACGAAGGATGAAGCAGAGAGAAGGAAGAATGCTCAGGTGGTCGATGTTGAAGCCATGGAGGCCAATGCTACTCAATCCACACTAGTAGTTGAGCCGACATCTACATCCAGCTCTTCCACCTCTATTGCACCTGCCCCTGCTATTGCTTCATGTCCCCCCTTGACACATGCTATGATATATAAAATAGGCAACCTTTCCTATTCGGATGATGTGAGGGCTGTAATGGTTGAGGCCGTTGTGCATTCTATGATCGACCGTGTGATATCAGAAACATTAACTCCCAATCAGGAGGATTAGAGAGAATAGTAGGAGATGATCATGGCCCACGGGGCATCATTGGATGCTCTTACTATTCGGGTTGAGGTGTGTGAGATGTCAGACCGTGGCTCTATAAATGTGACGGCCTTGAAGGCTAATATTACCAGTCTCTGACGTGATGTTTATGAGCTTAAATCCACTGATATCTCGATGTTGTGTGGCAATAAAGATCTTCTCGAGGACCTTATTGTGGATATTCCAATTGTTTCTGACATCCCTTCGAGTACTCTGACCGGAGATGCTGTTACAACTGATGATGATGGACAATCCAACACACATGAGATAGATTAGAAGAAGCTAGAGGCTCGTGATGAGGAGGTGTGTTAGGATCTGGAGGACCTAGAAGGTGATTTGGTACGGGCGGCTACAGAGGCTTCACTGTGTGACACATCCATGATTGGCTCGAGCGGGTCTCAGCCCACGGAGGAGATAGTTGCATAGACCTCTATAGCTAGAGTCAAGCCCAGCACTGATGCCCAGCCTGAGGCCACCTTAGATATGCAGAGTTTACCTCAGGCCACACTGTGTAGTTGTTTTCGTGGGGTGAGGGTATTCTTATACTCCTTTTGGTTGTTTTTTTTACTTAGTCTTTTGGATATTTTGTGTTGTATTGTTATTTTTCAAACTTTTCCTTGTAAATTAAATGTGAATTAATGTTAGCTTTATTTTATTGGCGTCTCTCTTAATTGTGTGATTGTTGTTCTTTTGTATATTTCAGTGTAGGTTGCAATTAATATCAATGACTTGAATAGTTCTCTCGATGAACGATATGTTTGTGCAAGTCCAATGAAATTGGAGTTGCATAAGTCATGTGTGAACTCTTAGCATCTCATTGTGACTAGTCGATTGTCGAAGTGAGTATATTAATGATCGTTGCACGTGAGCTTAACTTGTTGAGTCATGATCGATGATTGTGTTGAAAGCCTTATGCAGTGAGGTTAACTTAAAATTGTGCTTGATGATACCTAGAACTTGCCCCATTAATCCAATTGACAAATTTTGATGACTAAAGGAAATGATTTGAGGAATAAATTATTGATTAGTGAACCTAATTACTATACCTTTGTTTGACCACCTTGTGAGTGTGTGAACCTAGCTTGGCACCATTTGAGCCTTATCTTTTCTTTGGATGAAACATGAACACAAATGGCCTTGTCCTCTCCACCTAAAACCTTTGTGAAACATTGGTTTGTTTGAATAGCCATGTTAGGCCAAAAGTCTAAGTTTGGGGTGTGGTAAGAATTAGGAAAGAAATCGAGTAAGAAGTTCATGAAATTCACCCTTGGGAACTTGTGTTGAAGAAAAATATGGAACCCCTCCATATATATAAAAATAGGAGAAAAAGGTGAAAAGAGAAAAATAAACTATAAAATTTTAACCATTGAGCCAAATTTTTTTTAAATAAAAGGGGTATCCAATAAGCTATAACAAATATTTTATGTGCCTTGAATATGCCAAGAATGAGTTGTGAAGATGAAAAAAAAGAAAAAAAATGATAAGAAGTGAAATTTGAGCCATGCTTCATGAAGGTAGAATTCACTAAGCCAAAATGATCATACCCTTACCCTCAGCCAACTTACAGGCCTTGAAAGATGACTTTTTTGATCCTACATGAGCAGAGTGATGGTTGGTTCGAAAATATGGGAAAGCTTATGGGTAAAATTGTGCATGTTTTTCTCATTGAGAGTGTGAATTGATTTTGGTTCCTTAAATTGTAATCGTTGATTGACTTTGTCAGAGCATGAAATTATTCTTAATGTGAGGGCATTCAAATACTCTTCTTGAGCATGAATTTGCATATGAAGTAAGAATTGTGAGCTTGAACTCTATTTGATAATGGCTAGTCCTAGTTTGAAACTTTTAGTGCACAATTGAACATTGCATGTGTAGATTGAACTTTGTTGCATTCATGTTGAGTCTCAAGTAGCACTATCTGAAGACATCCTTATTGGCCTGATTGATCTTGTGTTTTACTTGAGGACAAGAAAAATTTTTAAGTTGGGGGTTATGATGAGTCGGAAATTTGATTCATTTAGGGTTTATTATTCAATGAATAGTGTCCTCAATACCTATTTTTTTCTCATAACCGATGTTAGTGTGTTGATATGAAGCAATGAAGGCTTAAGAAAAAGGCAAGTACATTGCTATGCGAAAAAAGTGAAAAAGTTGGAAAAGCTGAAGAAATGAAAAGCTGGAGCTCGCAAAGTCACTCGGTGCTTGCCGAGTGAACCTCCAGGTTGCCAAAAGTTCCATCAAAATAGACTATGTACCAAGCCAACTTGGCAAGAAAAAGGGCAATTCGGCAACACGCTGATAGGACCAACGATCATAATTAAGCTTGCCTATTCTTCTAGAACAATTTGCCGCAGGAGTCAAGCCAAATGGCGAGATGAAGCAGTACTCGGTGGATCACCGAGTTGATCGGCGAGCTTGAATAAGCCGATCAATTTGACTCCATGTTGAGTTTTTGGGATCATATAAATTGATTTTTTAAAAGAATAAAGGGAGTTCCCAACACTGTACATTCATGAGTCTTGGAGTGTTTTTACATTTTTACATTTGTTGAACAATTTCAGAGAAGAATTGGATCTCGTATTTGAGTATTTAGGATTCTAGCTTAATTTTTGGCATTGGGTATTGCAGATTGTTAACAATTCAAATGGAAAATCTTGTTGGTAACGATTTCTTACTTTTCACAATGTTTGACTAAACCCCATACCTTAGCGGTGTGATCATGTAGTTGAATGCAATAATTAGATAATAAGTGTTATTAATTGCTGAATTTAATGTTATTTTGAAATGGGTTCAATTATTTGTTCATGGTTTAATTAATGAACTGAAGTTGCAAATTCAGTTCTAGCTTAGGTATCTATGCTTGCTTGAGAAAGATGTATTAGAGTAGAATGATTGATTGGGTGTTTAAAATCTAGATTGAGAAAGTGGGTTTTATTGCGTCTTAATACGACAACGCAAGGTTAACCCTAGATGTAACATGGCCTATAAAATCCTGAAGAACCCCTTATAAGCCATTTAGCATTCATAACATAAGAAATAGAAGATAAGATATTTAAAACACATTTCACTTCCAATAACTTTTATAAAAGAAAAGCGAAAGTCTAAAACACTTGTCTCAATAGCAATCTAATACAATAGAACGAAATTGGGTCTGGCATATACATCATGTTCAAACGTGAAATACAAGATAGAAACTAAATAATTGAAATCCGTCCTTGAACCATGAGGACTCACCAAGCTCGGGAATCTCAAAATCAACCACTAGCCACGAAACTGAGGCCCCTGACTGTCGGACCCTACATCTGGGAAAACTTAAGCAAGAGTATGCATTAGTACAAAAACAATGTACCTAGTATGATAACCATGCATAAAACATTTAAATCATGCAGAAAGAGAACATTTCATGACATGCAATTGAACAAGATAAAAGATTATATAAAAGGGTTAGAAAGCATAATTCATAAAAAACAGTCAATGCAAGCTACCATTCCTTAAATCCTTTGAACACATATGAGATATTTCTTGAAGTAACCTTAGTTCAGTATTAATGTGGGGAAATAACCTTAACTGACATAGAGACCATGTTAGCTATAACATGATCCCCTAGTGTCTCTCACACCGAAAAAGGGTTGTCCTACTTGCCAAGGTAAGGACCATGATCTTCTAGCTTAAGTTGATCGACTAGCTAGTGTCTTTATAGACAATCATCCTATGGGGGCACATAGGTAAGGTATAAAGAGATTTCTACTAGAAAATAGGCCTCTAGTAACGGGAGAGCCTCCATCTCAATATCCTCTCGGTGCTAAGCATAAATTCCACGGCATAGTCATTTCTTACGTATTCTCATTATCCATGGAAGGGCATGTCATCTTGCCAATCCAAGCTAAGTTTCATTAGGATAATTCCTTATCATTAATTAATTTAGGTGAGAAAACCTTTCATATTCATGCCTTCATGTGTTTATGGGAAAATCATTTCAAAAACACAACATTAACAACATCATTAACAGTTTTCTCTCAAAGCATCCTTAAAGCATTTTCATAATTTTCATAGGAATATGCATAATTCTATAATTTGCCTTTCAAGGCTTAAAACTAACTTTCAATCATCAACATGTAGAAAACATGGGTTTGCTATGTATTTCATCATAAAATAATGTAGATCTATCAATACATGCTTAATTTCATAAAACTCATCCTTCATAATCAAAATCCCACAACATATGATCATAACTTGAAAACATGGGGATTACATGGGTTCATAGGGGAAAATATAATAAAACCATAGTATTTCATCAATTCATGCATAGAAAATCATAATTCAATCATTTAAATCAATAATGAAAAGAACCCATGACAATTAAAGAAAATCCTAACTCAATTGGGGAATTCTAACTTTTGAAATAGAGGAATTTGGGAACTCCATGGATGGAAGGAATCCATGGATGAAAACTATCATACCTTGGAGCCAAATGCTAATCTTTAATGGAGGGATGCAAACTTTAGCGTGAAACCCTAGTTGAATCCTTCTTCTTCATGTTCTAGAGAGAATTATTTGAGAGTTCTTCTTTTTGGTGAGTTTGGATAGAATGATTTCTGTTAGGAAATTTGGGGATAAAAAAGCTTATTTAGGTGTCTTAGACATAGGTAAAATGACATAGTATTAGGCTATATTAATTAGGAAAAGATCCAACTACCCCTGGTCGACAGAGCGTGGACAGGATGACTGTAACTACAACATTTTAGTTCTACGGCCACCCTAATAAAGTGTAGCCTAAACTAGGAAAAAGTGTGGCCTTTGATAAAAGGCAACACTTTTGGACTTTAAGCAACGCTTTTTAGGGGGTGGCCAAAACAAGTGTAACCTTTGACATTAGGCCACGCTTTTGAAATGTTGCCATAGCAGCTACACTTAAAAAGCGTGGCCAAAGAGGTATAAAGGGCACGCTTTGTAGTAATTCATTAGCAACACCTTTTATTTGATTATACTACACTTAAAAGTGTGGCCTTTACTTTGTTATTGGTCACATTTAAAAAGTGTTGCCTTTTACATCTCATCTAGAAAAACACTTATAAAGTGTGGCAATGTTGTGTAGAATTTTTGTAGCCACAATTTTTCATTTTTAAGAAGAATAATTTTTATTTGCATATATTCAATAATCACATAATTAAAAATATAAGTGATCTAAAGCAAAAAATTAGCTAATAAATAAATCAAAGCTATATATTTCGAACAAGCTTCGAAAATCATGTCTTGTACAACCAATACTTAGAAAGTGATTGCTTAAAGATCTCTACTATTAATAAATTCCACAAAATCTAATGCATTCAAACAAATATGACAATAGTACAAAAACTCTTCATTGTTCAATACAATAGATCGAGTTTACTTCTGGCCTCTATTCAAATTCAATTACCGGCATTTTCCTGCACATTCAAAATAAAATTAGAAGTTAGTGAAATAAATCATGTATTTAATATGCTCAATACCAGTCATTTTTAATAAAACTTCCCAGCCCCTTCCCAATGTAGTGGTACTGTTATGAAAAATAGGACTCTTAGTTCCTATTAAAGCATGTATTTCATATGCTAATAAGATGTCACAGTAAGTAACTACAACAAAATCCATAAATGTTGCAAAGAAATTGTGCACACCTTCTCGTAGTTGTTGAATATAGCTGGAAACAAGAAAAAGAGGAAACCAAATTTACGGTGAAACGATGACCAGTTAGCAAATACTTAGATGAGCTTCAAATGAAAGTACACCTGCCTCTATATTTTCATTTTATTTTTTATTTTTTCTTTAGTGCTGAGTGAAAAGTACAATTTAAACTTACGCATATTGATCTGTGCTCCATTTGTTTCCATAAACACTGATCCCTCTGTGCTCCATTTGTTTCCATAAACACTGATCCCTTGATTTACCTGTGAATGGAAAAAAATAGTATAAACATAAACACCAGAAAATATTATTCACAAATGAAATTCTATCAACAATCTGAAATAGAGAATGAACGGAGATCTTATTCATAATTGAACTTCTATTAGGAGTGTCAAAGCTGAAGTGCAGCTGCAAGTAAACCAAAGGCAGACATTTTAGAGGTTCTTCCGCCCACCCAATCTGGCTAATCAACCCTCAATTCTAAAAGTGTTGTCAAGCAATGAGTTCTATTGTGTAATGGAAACACCCTGCACATGAGTGGCAGTAAGCAACAGTGAGAAGTGAACTATTTAAGACCAATGCTATGCACAACCTGCAATGTATACTATAATGGAGAGTGAACAAAAAGATGGAACCAGAGGATAACAGATCAACAAGAAACTTTTCGTAGACCTACTAAAACTCCTAAACCAGTAGATGTAGATTAAATAGAGTAAACCAGTCATATTTTTTTTAACTCAGTTCCACAGAACATTCATTTTCTTAACAAAATGCGATACTCATCAGAAAGCTAGTCCATATTATGGCTAAAATATATGACAGCAGAAAAAAGAACCTGAGGTCAAAACCTATTTTCAAATATCAGGTCGGCTTCATGGTAAACCTTCAGAACTTCTAGCAAGCCATTTCAGGTTTTTGGAGTTCCTCCAGCACTCTAAGTAACATAAAAAGATAAAAAAGAGCATAAAAAAACCTCTATTTAAGAAGCCCCAAGCGCTTTGGCATAGTGGTTAGACTACAACGTCTGATGTGTAGGTTAGTCGCTCGTCACGGGTTCAAACACTGCCATAGAACAAAAGCACGGTGTTTAAGTGGAGGAGGGTAGAGGAGTTGTCTCATTATCTACCGAGATCCAGTGTGTCACTAGCCCTTGGAGATTTCTTGGTTATCAAAAAAAGATTCTTTATTTTTTTTAAGGAAAGAAAATAGAAATTAGATGCATAACCACCTTTGAAATAACAATAACAAGTGTTGAATCCAGCTTTATCGATAAATCTTATCTGCCAAGAGATGATAAAACATGGTATAGACAGAGAGAGAGAGATGTGAGAGATGCTAACTTCTAATTTAGAAACTAGATTATCACATGAAATGATTTGGTAATCTGATGTCATCAACTGTAATGTTTGTAATTAGATTTAGTTCGAAGCATCAGTTCATATACTCCTACCTTTGGTAGCACACTAACCAATTTAAGTAAATGAGGCAAACCTGTTCACTAGAATTTGCGTTTTAGAAAGCGTCAACCCCGAGAATTAAGAATTTTTTCTAGGATAACAGATAAATCATTTTGAAAAAAATACAACAAAATTTGCATGCCAAGAGAACATAAAACAAGTTCTTGTACAAGTATATAATATAAATAAGAATAGCATCATACCCTGATAGAGTCAAATGAACACGTTTTGAGTTCACAAGGGGCTCCATCCAGATGATTAGTTCATCTAGATCCATTTTTGTGACTCACCTGCAATGTGAAAACAAAGATAGCTTAGGGAAGTTCATCAATGAATTCTCAATCATCCATTAAATCCCAAGGATTTTCTCTAATTTTCTTTTAAGATTTCACCCAAATTTCTAGCGTTCAGTATGATTATTCACGGGTTCACTTATTTATGGTGCAATTGATTATATTTGGTCTTATAATTCATGACTTGATTTAAATTACATGTTTTCAGGGTATTTCATAAGAACCCATGCCATATACCTATTTGGTAATCATGAATTGAGTTTTGAAGATGATGCATGCATAAAGGAATTATAGTGACTATGATTATAGGGTTCTTTCGAATAAAGCATCCTAGCTTTATGAAGCTAGGTTGCTTCCAATTGAAGAATTCCTATTACAAAAGATTTATATGATTTATCCACTTCTAATTAAAGTGCAATTTCACTAAAACAGATTATAATTGTTTATATGCTTTCTATTAAATGTCTTTTAAACATCGAATATGTTATGAAATCAGGATATTTTAAAGTGAATCTATTCTTATGAATTATGAAGTTAATGGTCGGATTAGCATTATTAATTTAATGACTTGGTTGGTCATTTTAGAATGTTTTTGGAATGGACCATTTTGTCCCTCCTGATATGACTCTAAGTCTTTTCTGTTTCAGTTTTGGAAGTTTGTTTCAGAATTTGAGGATTAAAGTTGAGAGTTTTGTAAGTTTTTAGTTTGGAAGGCTAAGTTGCTTAAAAAGTTGTTTTTGGCGTGCTTTGGATTTTTGAGTTTCAGAATAGAATTTCGTTGATTCAATCAGTTCCAAAATGAGGAATATGATTTGTGAGTTTTGTCGGTTCAAATTTTGAGTCTTTTTGAGGACTTAAGGTCTTAAGTTGTAAAACTATGGAAATTTTGCCTTTGGGTTGGCTTTGATTATTATTAGAGTTTCAAATGCTCGTGTTGGAATTTTGAGAGTTCTGTTAGATTTGGGGGGAAATTTTAGGCTTAGGTGAGGTCTTGGTTGATTTTTGGAGAGGTCCTGAGCTTGTTTTAGCATTTTTAGATGTTGAGTTTTGTTCTTGTGGTTTTCGTGGATGTCGAGTCAACAACATCTCAGATTCATGTTTTGATAGATCCATTGAGTGCGGAGCGTCAAGTATAATTGATTTGACTATGTGGTTTTTGTGCACAGAGATCTGAACCAATGGTTTGTTTGATGTTTTGGTCTTGGTTGTGTTTAGTGCTGTTGTAGGCCTCGCTTTTGCGGAGACCTTGTTGCTTAAGCAAGACCCTAGATTTTTGTGGGGTTCGCTTTACGACATGTGAAAGAGGTTTCACCTGCCATTTTGGGGGTTTAAGCCCTATTCTTCCATTTTTGATTTTGGGAAACCCTTTGTGGCAATTGTTAAAGGTTTTCTTGTGCCGAATCAGTTGGATAATGATTCCTAACTCTCAAAATTTATTTTCCTTTTATTATTTATGAATTTTAACATCATAATTTGGAACTTTTGATTGGTAAATGGCAAGGTTTTTCAAGATTTTGAGTTCTTAACTAAAATGGAGACTATGAACTGATCTTAAGTCATTTTTCTAAATGATTTTAACCAATGAGATCCTAAGCCCTTGAGTAACATTTTCAAATATTAAATTTCATATTGAAACCTTATTTTTAAACTTGGGTTTTGAGTTGATCGACCCATTTTTTGAAGAAATTGATGTGGGAATTATTTCTTTCGGAATGTGATTGTGAATACTTGATTGATATAGAGTGTGTGGATTTGGAAGTGATTCGGAAGGGCAATTGACTTAATTCTTGGAGTGATTATTGATTAATTTAAGGCAAGTGATATCCTAAACCTTGTAATTTAGTAGATTCGTGCATTCCCTTCATTTTTTATTTGTTGGGAGTAATGTGATAGGGTGAAAGGTTAATTGTCCACTTATTAATATTAATTAATAAAAGGTTGTTGAAATTTAAAAGGCTATGTGATGACGTGAACAACCTTGTTGTGAACCTTATTGATTAATTGGTTATGCGTGATAACATGAATATGGACTTCAATTTCTTGAGTTATTGTCTCTTCTATGTGATGTGATATTTCTTGTGTGCTTTGATTGTTTAACATCGTGATCAGACTTGTCATGGTTATGATGTCAAGGTCTTTCCCGACAAATTCTTAGGATGTCAAGGTCATTGATGGTGAGTTCTATAATGCCGCCAATGGGAAATGGTTTCAACTAGTTATTTGATATAAAGCCTATGGAAAAGGGTTCCGACTAGTGATTTGATATAAAGTCGATGGGAAATGGTTTCGGCTAGAGAATTAATATCAAGCCGATAGGAAATGGTTTCAGCTAGTGCTATTGTGGCGATGGGAAATGGTTTAGGCGAAAGATTGATTATTGTGATTTGATGCATTTTGATGCTTATGTATGACTTTTTTTTTAATTGTAATTGATGCACCTGTTATGTGTGATTGAACTACTTGACATTTAGATTGACTTACTTGATTCGTTTTATTGTTGATTTATGACTATTGAACTTTGGATATTGGGTAATCCCACTCATGTATTCTAGATCTATTAGGTAGGGCTGATTTTTGTGTAGGTTGTAGTTTGTGAAGGTTTGGTTGTAGTGTAAGCGGTATTTGATTTCTAACTAGATGCCTTGTTTCTAAGTTTCATTTTTGGTACAATGTTCTTGGTACTAAGCCCTTGCTTTTACACTTATGTAAGTTTCGAGCCCGGACCCGTGTGATTTTTTTTCGTTCTTCTAATTTCGAGGCTTGTTAAGGATATAGAGAAGTAGTTGCTTGTAATTTTTGCGGACCCTCATTTTCCTTTTCTTTGTACTTCGTTCTATTTGAGAAAGAAAGACGAACACTTGTACTTATTTTCTTAATTCCACACTTTATGTATTTAGTGACTTCTACACGTGATAATCAGATTTTGAGGATTTTAATATATTGAATAAGTTTTGTATTTTATCTTGTTGTTGCTTTATATTTCTATATTTCTTTCGTCCTTTGTTGGGTTGAGACTGACTTTTGTTTGTGGCAATAGACAAATGCAACCACGTCTATTTTTGGGTCGTGAAAATAAGAATCTTACCTTTATAATTATTATGATTATGATATGATTACTCTGTATGATTTTTTTATTTGGAGTTTACTTAGAACCAAGTGTATTTGGGTGAATCCCAATGTCCTTAGCCCCTTAGTATATCTCAAATGGATGAATTAGCTTGTGGATCCACCTAAGGTTAAGTATAAGGTCCTTACTTTGGCAAGTAGGACTTTTTCTCTTCAATGTGGCTGCAACACACAAGATTCCATGTTATAACTCACATGGTCTTGTAGCATGTATGTCCATCAATTAGTCAACCAACTCCAAGCTAGTTCTGTAAAATGTTCAGTCTCAATTATTTTTCTCCAATATGAAGTAGTAATAATCTGTACTGTAATCCTAAAATGAAAAAAGAAAGCTGAATATCACACAGTTATGAATTAATACTTGTATAATATGAACTCTAGTGACTGCACTCACTGGAAGTGTATATCTCTATAAATAATCAGTATGAGTAAGCTATTGATGTCTGCATTTTCTTCAGTAATTGGTTCAAATGTTTGAATTTAGTTCAACATTACAGTAACTAAGCTCATCCCTGCCACAAAATAATCATTTGTATTAGTAACACCGTACACAACATATCGCATATGCATAGTCTCATTTTGCAAATTTGTCCAATTAAACTTACTGCATCATCAAGAATTGTCCAACATTTTAGTTATTTCAATGACACAATTCAAATGTCTAAATGAAATTTACTTGACGATTTTAAGGAAGGGATCTTGTATTCTGCCTTGAATGTATGCTTTAATAAATATGATGACCCGACTCTTGTTTTCTCAGGCTAAAGCCCAAATACTTCATTAATAGAACTTTAGAACAAGTCTTTTGGAAGGTTATAGTCCAACATCTAAACTTTGCAAGAGCTGTTGTCCCATAAAATTATAGTCCAAGTGGACAAAGAGTTTAAAATTCAACCAGAGTTTGAATTATGCTTTAATTATCTGATTGGGCGTTACATACTTTATTTATTGTGTGAAAAAAATTAACATACAATGGTATCCAAGAGTGTGATCAAAGTGATCAATGAAGTGGATCAAGAATCATGAGGTGCCAAGTTCAAATGCCAACAGAGATAAAAACACTAGATAATTTCTTTCTCATCTGTTCTATCATTGGTAAGTAGAGTTACATGGTATATGTTACTAGTAGTAAATGATAGTATTCCTTGGAATTAGTCAAAGTATATAAGGAATTTTTGGTCTACAAGAGTTGGTACTCAACATGGTAGAAACGGGAAATTGTATTGCATATTCAATTCTAAAGTAAGCATTAAGCTACAGATTTGGGTTAGAAGGGACCCAAATCTGATCAGAACAAGGATGACTATCACATGAAAAATGTACATAATCTCAAACATCAAACAACGTCACTTACTGTGCATACAAACTCTTTCCAGTGGAAAATAGAAAGAAAGATATACCTTCAATTGCTCTGTATTATTCTGAATTTTGATTGAAGAATCCATATGATTTTGAGATGAAACAACATTATTTCTGTCTCTAGGAATTGGGAAGTTGCTTACAATACTAGCTGTTACATTTAGGTGCAAAATTAGAACCAAAAGAAGTAGTTTTATTATACATATGAAAAATACATAACTACAAAAGTAAAACCACGATATGGCTGTATGAAAATGGATAGTATATCATCCATACCTTTGTTAATGAGCTAGTAGAAAATGAAATTCCAATGAAAAACCAATCTCCTTGAAGTTTATCATACCATAATAGACTACAATCTATTCAGAAACTATAATCAAATGGCATAAAGATATATAATAAAGAGGTTCACGATTTATTACCTCAATAGCAACAAGTTCATAGCCCAAAAAATAGAATATTAATTACAGCATATGGAAACCAGTGCTAGATGCAAAAATAATAAAGCACATCAATACAATCTGAAATATTACTAGAATTTATGATCTAGAATGCGACGTAAGAAAGATTTGAATTCATCTAAACCGTTAATTTCCAACAAAGGTCCATCTGATAGTTCCAGGTCAACCAGAGGCAATAAAAAACGATTATCAAATTGAGTAGGTAGATGACTAAACTATAGATAACAAGGTAAAATTCCTAAAGATAATAAATACGCAGAGCATAGACAAAGGTAAAATAGTTTCTGATCCACCTATATTACACATGACGAAAACTTTTATCTAAGAAAATACTAGAAAAGTTTTAAGAATTCATACCTCCATTGGTTGAGCTATACAAAATCTTCTCCTTCCTAAAACTAAGAAAGAGCAGAGATTTAATTGATCAACAGACTAGTCAGGTGATCTATACAAATCATTGATCTATTCAAGACAGAGAAAACTGTTGTGAATCAGAAATATAAATAGCAGAGAAAATGTAAATGTGAAATATAAATACCATAGATAGTTCTTAATTCTTGCATCTATCAGAGGAGTAGATATTTACTCTTTTTCTTTATATTTTAAATTTTATGTCTGATAGCTGGAGCACCAACAACTGATTGTTGATGTTGGAGCTTTGCCTCATTTTGCTAATCTGCTGAAGAGGGAAAAAGATGCTTAGAACTGTCGAGCAGTCAATGGTGTCATTCAATGGGCAGCTGATGCAGTCACAAATCTTGTTCATGAAAGCAGTAGCATCAAAACTCATTTTAAGTTAGTTTATTTGTATCTAAAAACATTGTAATTGTATAATCAGCGAAAAATGGAAATAGAGAAAAATGAAAGAAAAACAAGGCTTCAAGATTGTAAAACAATGTAATTGTTCTTGATCTGGTATTTGATCGCGAAAGCAATCAGGGGTCCACAAAGACTAGCCCTTACTCTTTGTGTTCCGTTTCATCATCGATATCACTCTGCTACATAAAATGGAAACTGGAAGATTTATTCCTATTCAGAAGTGCTTCTGAGGGCAGAGCGAGCAATAAAGATCAATTAAACAAGTTCTGAAGAAAATGTGCGAGCAGGAGGAGGACGCGAAGACTTCAAGCTTCAGATCAACTTCTAGCAGTGTTGCATCATCATCAGTATCAACCTCCTTTATGAGGAGAAGGAGGGAGATTTAGGCTCATGAGTTGCATTACACGTTGAATAGGCCATTCTCCGAAGAGATGACGAGGAAAACATTTTTGCCATACAAGAAATTAGGGGTACTAGGTTGCTTAGGATTCATTCCGTCAATGGATGATACAAGTTTTAGAGGTGTTGCTCCTTCTATGTCCATGAATCGTCGTCAATATAATCTCAGCATCTCTATGTGAAATATTTTCTTCAATTTGTTATTGTACCACTGTATATCGTAGTTTATATGAGGACATAAAATATTTATGACCTCCAATGTTCTTGCAAGAAATTAAATCTGTTTGTACCATATTGTTTTTGAGATATATATCAATATGTGGAACATGATAGCGCGAGGAAACGATGAAAAACACAATAATTAACATGCTACATAATAATATCTGCATCAGATTAAAGAAGACGAAAAACTTTCACTATTCTTACATGTTAATGAAGTTATATAGATATTTGCATGTTAAGCATAAACAAAAGAATAAAATTAAAAGTAAATTGGAGGGTGGGAGAAGAACAAAATATCCCCACAATCCTCTAACAGTTAGAATGAGGAATAGTCAATAATCTATCTACCTATGATATTCTAATTCATGAAGTTTCTACAATTGGGAGCTCCACAATGACAAGGGACTTTAGCCTCATCATTCTGATGAGGTTCAAATCTATAATCAAAGGTTAACTCATTCCCTGCTGAAACATCCTTTTTAGCAAACGGAACGATCCGATCCTTATTTTCTCCAAGACTTATGATCCTTGAAAAGAAATTTGGCATGCATGAGTGGTTGATTAATAGACTACAATCTATTATAAAATTGTAATCAACAGACATAAAGATAGCCAATAAACAAAGTTCGCTATTTATTACTTATACTAGGCACAAATAATCTAAAAGCCAACAAAATCAAGCACAAACATTTCAAAACTCAATCTAAAGCACCATTCCAGAATGCATGACCAATTTAAATGCACACCGAGGTTATACTATATGTAATATATCGAAATTGAAATTCATAAACAATGAAGGTAATTTAAACCTAAAACTGCATCAAACATTTAAAAATGCATAAAATGAAGAGATAGTTATATAAATTATAATTTTTTTGAATACTATCGACGTGGCGAGATTGATGAACAAGAAGAAGGCTGGCCTATATGATCCATGTGACTAAATCTATCTTTGCTTCCAAATCCTGAATCCGCTCTGGTATATATTCAAACTTTTCCAAATGATGCTAGTTTTCTTTAAACGATCTCTCAAGTTTTTCGGATGAAGGTGAAGAGCGATTAGGAAAATCACCACATATCTAAGGTTAAGGAGCGACAAGGAGCTTTGTTGAGTGACCATGTTGATTTTTTTTGTCAAAATGAGAAGAAGAGGGCAGGTTTTAGGGTTTCATTTCTTAGATGGTGATTTGGGCAAAGTGACAGAGCTCTTTAGGTTAGATATATTAGTATTGAAAGTGTTTTTATTTTTTAGAGTTGAATTGTGTTTTTATTTTTAAAGAAGTTTTTTTTGTTTTTTGGATAATTAGAAATTGGAGGGAGAGTTAAATATGTTGGAGGGAAAATAATATTTTAGTAAAATATTTAGGGAAACTACAAGGTCACAATTGTTAAGTGTTGTTTTAGATTTACATAAATAGCACACTTTAAAAGTGTAGTCATATGTGTAAATAGGTGCTGCCTATTATATCATTATATGGCAATGCTTAAAAGGTGTTGCCTATGCCACTAAAGAGCACGCTTTAGAAGTGTTACCAATATTATTGTGGCTAAAAGCAAAAAACTATGGCTACGCTTCAAAAGTATACCCAAAAATATTTTGGGCAACACTTTATAAATGTTGCCCAGATTTAGTGTGGGCTTAGGCCTAAAATGGTGTAATGGGTCCATCTTGCACGGCTGTCGACTGTGGTCACTGGACCTTGAACCACATTCCCTCAACCACGGACCATGGTCTGACCGATGGTTGGTTGGTCAGGTCATGGTCTTGGGCCTTCAAGGGCTTTTTTCAAGAGCCATCCATGACCAACCCTATGGTCCATGGTCCCATCTATAGGCAGTGGGTGGCCCTCGTGGGTTGTCACCTACAACTCCTTAAATGTGCTACTTTACCCTATTTCGGATACACGGTGTTACAATATCTCCCCGTTGGGATCATTCATCCTCGAATGAGGTTATAGGCATTACTTAGGAGAAAAGGACTCTAAACTAGCAACCCATCATGCATGCGACTTCATTCAAATGGACATAACCAAGGATGACTCCAACCTAAGACATACTTAACATGATAAAAAAGATGGAAACTAGCAGCCCAACATAAATGCAATATCTCTAAATGCACACATCCGAGGAGGAAAAATATCAACTCCAAGCTAACATATTCAATGCATCACAAGGGAATAGAAACTAGACCTAACAACCCAATATGTATGAAATTTAAACATTTTTCATGTCCAAGGAGGAACTACCTTCTCCAAGCTCAAAGCATGCTCAACATCCTCTCATGGATCCTTTATGAAATTCATACTCAAATGCATATATACAAGGAGGAAACATCACTCCAAGCTAAACATGTTCAACATAGCATCTCATGAAGTCTATAGGCAACTTATACTCAATGCACACCAATATGGGGAAAATCAATCATCTAAGTCATTTTTTGTCAAAACTTAAGCTTTTTCATGAACATGCATAAACAAGGAAATAATGGAAACATATAAGACACATGACTCCATAACAAAGAACAAATCATGCGGAACTTATACCTCAAGCTAGAGTAGGAGTAGAAGGCAAAAAATGAGGATATCGGGACATCATATCGGCCTTGGCCTTCCATGTAGCACCCTCAACTAATTGATTCCTCCACAACACTTTTACGGAAGTAACCTATAGGAGATCTACATCTTCTACCATATAATGACTCAAATGGAGCCACACCAATGCGTGAGTGATAGCTATTGTTATAGGCAAACTCAATCAATGGAAATTGGTCATCCCAATTACCCTTAAAATAAATCACACAAGCTTTTAACATATCTTCCAGAGTTTGTATAGTACGCTCCGCTTTCCCATCGGTTTGGGGTGAAAGGTTGTACTAAGCTTAATACATATACTAAGACCCTTTTGGAAAGACATCCAAAATTGAGAAGTGAATTGGGTACCATGACCGGAAATAATGGACAAAGGCACTCCATGCAACTTTAGCAATTCTCTTATGTACAACTTAGCATAATCCCCCCTCCCCCCCCCCCCCCGAATAGGAAACCTTGATGGGAATAAAATGAGCTGATATTGTCATCCGATCTACTATAAGCCAAATCAAGTCATATTGTTGCCGGGTGCGAGGAAAACCAATAATAAAGTCCATATTCACATCTTCCCACTTCCAAGTAGGAATACTAATGTCTTGGGACAAACCTCCCGATTTCTGATGCTTAACTTTCACTTGTTGACAATTAGGGCACTTAGTCACAAATTTTGCAAAATCCTTCTTCATCCCATTCCACCAATAGACCTCCTGTAGATCACGGTACATCTTCGTGGCTCCCGGGTGAATGGAATACCAAGAACTATGAGCTTTTGATAAGATTTGTTCCCTTAAGTTATCAACATTTGGATCACAAACAACCTTGATATCTAAGGACACCATCTCCCCCTTAGGAGAAAGCCTTAATGGATTTCTTAAGCACCACTTCTTTCAACTAAACCAAAATTGGATCAAGACCTTGCCTTGCTTTCACATTCATTACTAAAGACGATTCTAAACCATTGTGAACCATAACACCACCCTTGGAGGAGTCCACTAACAGAACACCCAATCAGGCCAATCTATGAACATCTCGAACCAACTCTTTCTTATCTTCCTCAATATGGGAAACACTACCCATAGATAACTGACTAAAAGCATCCGCCATCACATTAGCTTTATCGGGGTGAAATAGAAGACTGATATCATAATCTTTCAATAATTCAAGCTACCTTCTTTGGCGAAGATTCAGATTCTTTTGGTTAAATACATATTGCAAACTCTTGTGGTCGGTAAAAACATCGACATGAACACCATACAAATAGTGCATCCACATCTTTAAGGCTAAAACAACTGCTGCTAATTCAAGGTAATGTGTAGGATAATTCTTATCATGAATCTTAAGTTGCATTGAGGCATAGGCAATACCTTTCCCATTTTGCATAAGCGCACATCCTAACCCAATTTTAGAGGCATCACAATAAACGACAAAACCATTCATCCCTTCCGGTAAGGTCAACACCAGAGTGGAAGTAAGTCTATCTTTTAATTATTCTTGAAAACTATTCTCATAGGCTTCAAACCATATGAACTTAGCCTTTTTGAGTCAAAGTCATCAAAGGAGAGGTAACTGAAGAAAATACCTCAACAAACATTCTATAATAAAAGGCTAAGCCTAAGTAACTTCTAATATCCAAAGAAGTTAGAGGTCTAGGCCAACTCTTGACTGCATCCATCTTCTTAGGATCTACCTCAATACCCTTACTTGAAACAATATGACCAAGAAAAGCTATGGACCTTAGCCAAAACTCACATTTACTAAACTTAGCAAAGAGTTGTTGGTCCTTCAGAATTTGCAGCACAATCCTCAAATGATTAATATGTTCATTTTTCACTTCTCGAATAGATCAATATATCATCAATGAACACAATCACAAATATATCAAGGTATTTCTAAACACCATATTCATCAAGTCCATAAATGCCACCAGAGCATTATTCAACCCAAACGACATCGCTAAAAACTCATATTGACCATATCGAGTTCAAAAAGCCATCTTCGGAATATCATCTCTTTCACCCTCAATTGGTGATAACCCGACGGAAGATCAATCTTAGAGAAGTAGCTTGCTCCTTGAAGTTGGTCAAGCAAATTATCTATCCTTGGAAGAGGATACTTATTCTTAATAGTTACTTTGTTCAACTGACGATAGTCAGTACACATACGAAGAGAGCCGTCTTTCTTTTTAACAAACAAAACTGGAGTACTCCATGGAGAGATACTCAGTCGGATGAAACCCTTATCCAACAAATCTTTTAATTGTTGTTTCAACTCCTTATGATCTGTCGGAGCCATTCTATAAGGATAAATAGAAATAGGTTGTGTATGTCAAAGAAAGTAAATATCGAAGTCTATTTTCCTTTCGGGGGAATACCAGGTAAATCATCAGGGAACACTTTCGGAAACTAACTAACAATGGGGACCGACTCAAGAATAGGGGTTTTGGAATCCACATCCCTCACCCTAATAAGATGATAAATGCAACCCTTATAAATCATCTTTCTAGCAATAATACAAAAGACAAACTGACCCTTAGGCATAAAATTTCCCCCCTTCCACTCTAGGATAAGCTTATTTGGGAATTGAAACTTGACTACACGAGTTCTACAATCAATAAAATGATAACATGAATGTAACCAATCCATACTAAGGATAACATCAAAGGCTAACATATCAATATCTACCAAGTCAACACGAGTAACTCTATGGGACAAGGAAATGAGACACTTTCTATAGACCCTGTTAGTCACAATAGAATCATCAACACAAGTAGTGACAGAAAAAGGTTCTAACAACACATCTGAAAGAATATCAAACCTCATAGCCACATGTGGCATTAAAAAAGAAAAGGTAGCACCAGGATCAAGTAAAGCATAAATATCAAGTTGGAAATTTTTTAACATACCGGTAACCACATCGGGAGAACCCTCTCGCTCACCATCAGTTTGAAGTGCATAGAATTGGTTTTGCTTAGGAGCATTGGAACTCGAACTACTCGGAGGAGCTTTCTTGCCCTCTCTTCCTTTTATCATAAACATTGGTCAATCCGTAATCTTCTGACCAGTCTTACCACAACTAAAGCAACCATTTGTGTCGGCTAGACACTTGCCCTCATGCTTCTTTCTAGACTTAGCACAAGTAGACATGGGCAATGAAGATCCACTACCATACCCTCCTTGAGGCTTAGGGTTAGACATCATATCTTTGTTAAACTTAGGAGGAGCATTAGAGGAACCTTGATCGGAAAACCTTCGTTGGAATCTAAGATGACCATGTCCATCAGACGTGCATGTCAGAAATTTCCATCCCTGGTTTTAGCCCTCTTTGTCTCCCTAGACTTTTCCTTAATTTTCTCCTTTTTAATTTGTTGTGCATGTACCATGAGATGAGAGATGTCCATGTCATTAATGATCATAGCGGTTCGACACTCTTTAACCACCATTTTGGATACACCCAAAATAAAGTTACTCATCATTGCCCTAGAATTAGCAACCATTGTTGGAGCATATCTAGATAGTTGTGTGAACTTAGATCATATTCTCTCGCACTCATACTTCCTTGTCGAAGATTAATGAACTCAAGCACCTTAGCTTCTCTCATCTCAAGGGGAAAGAACCAATCAAGAAAAGCAACCTTGAACTTCTTCCAATCAAGAGGACCCACATGTTCCGATCTCCCTTCTTTCCATTAGTTGAACCAGGTGTGAGCAACACCTTTCAATTAATAAGAGGCCAACTTCGCCTTTTCCACCGGCATCACTCCCATGATCATTAAGACCTTATAGACCTCATCCATGAACTCTTAAGGATCTTCCTCAATCTTAGAACCATGAAACTTTGGAGGATTCATCCTAGTGAAGTCTCTCACTCTAGAAGCCATCATACTTACATTTGGGCTTATCAGAACCGCAACCTCCCTATTGGCTTAGGTCGTCATGGCATGAGCCAATATTTGAAATCAGCTCTAAACTCTGTAGTAGTCACTTTTTTGGCCAAATGATCGACCAAAAACTTGAGGAGCTTGAAAAGGAGCTTCTTGTTCCGCATTCTCTCTCGCATTCCTTATAGCATAAGCTCTTCGAGTAGCCATCGATAAGGATTAGGAGAGAGACCTTACAGAGTTCAACTCGATTGCCTGACTTAAGAGTAATGAAAAAAGTGGAGTTTCCTAAACATATTGTAGCCTGTCATTCATAACTATGGCGCGCTTCACACTCATGAAAAAGACTCTACTTGATGTGGCTTATGAGACATCCTAGGACTATTCTAAACATTGAGCTCTAATACAAAGTTTTTTTTACCCAGGGGTACTCCCTAGATGTAACATGGCATATAAGACCTTGAAGGACCCCATCCAAGACACTTAGCATTCATAACATAGCAAATAGAAGATAAGAGATTTATAACACATTTCAAGTCCAATAGTTTTAATAAATGAAAATTGGAAATCTAAAACACTTGTCTCAATAGCCATCTAATACAATAGAATGAAATTGTTCCTAACCCATACATCATGTTCAAAATTGAAATACAAGACAAAAACTAAAAAATGGAAATTAGTCCTCGAACAATGACGACTCACTAAGCTCAGGAATCTTGAAATCAACCACTAGCCATGAAACTAAGGACCCTAACTGTCGAACCCGACATTTGGGTAAATGTAAGCAAGAGTATGCGTTAGTACAAAAGCAATGTACCAAGTATGATATCCATGCATAAAACAATTAAATCATGCTAAAAGAGGACATTCCATGACATGCAATTGACCAAGCTAAAACATGATAAAAAAGGGTTAGAAAACATAATTTATAAAAACATGATCAATGCAAGCTAACATTCTTTAAAGCCTTTGAACACATATGAGATACTTCTTGAAGTAACCTTAGTTCATTATTAATGTGGGTAATTAGCCTTAACCTACATAGAGACCATGTGAGCTATAACATGATCCCCCATTGTCTCCCACACTGAAAAAGGTCCCCCAAGGTAAGGACTATGAACTTCTAGCTTGAATGGATCCACTAGCTATTGTCTATCTAGACAACATCCTATGGGGATACATAGGTAAGTGATAAAGAGATTGCTACTAGAAACACGACCTCTACTAACGGGAGAGCCTCCATCTCAATATCCTCTCGGTGCTAAGCATAAATCCCACAGAATAGTCATTTCTTACTTATTCTCATTATCCATGGAAGGGCACGACATCTTGCAAATCCAAGCTAAGTTTCATTTGGATAGCTCCTTATCATTTATTCATTTAGGTGTGAAAACCTTGCACATTCATGCATTCATGTGTTTATCAGAAAATCCTTTCAAAACAAAACATCAACATCATCATTGATTTATTAATCTCAAAGCATCCTTAAAGTATTTTCATAACTTTCATAAAAATATGCATGATTTCATAATATGCCTTTCAAGACTCAAAACCCACTTTCAATCATCAACATTTAGAAAACATGGGTTAGCTATGGATTTCGTCATAAAATCATGTAAATCTATCAATACATGCTTAATTTCATAAAACTCATCCTTCATAATCAAAATCCCACAACATATGATCATAACTTGAAAACATGGGGATTTAATGGTTTCATGGGTAAAAACTCATAAAACCATAGTATTTTGTCAATTCATGCATAGAAGATCATAATTCAATCATTTAAATTAATAATGAAAGAATCCATAACAGTTGAAGAAAACCATAACTCAATCGAAAAATTCTAACTTTTGAAATAGAGGGATTTGGGAACTCCACGGATGGAAGGAATCCATGGATGAAAACTATCATACCTTGGAACCAAATGCTAATTGTAAATGGAGGAATGGAGAGTTTATCTTGAAACCCTAGGTGAATTCTTCTTCTTCTTCTTCAAGTTCTAGAGAAAGAAATATTTGAGAGTTCTTCTTTTTGTTGAGTTTGGATCGAATGATTTCTATAGGAAAATTTAGGGGTAAAAATGTTTATATAGGGGCCTTTAGACATATGTAAAACGACATAGTATTAGTGTAGATTAATTTGGAAAAGACCAAACTACCCCTTAAAAGGACCTTTCAGCTATCGACTTTGACCCTAGAACGACAGACCGTGGACAAGGCGACGGTCCGTTCTGCACAACCATTGACTGTGGTCAATGACTTTGTCCTAGGCTCTTGAACCACAGGCCCTCAACCACAAACTGTGGTTTGACCGACGGTCTGTTGGTCAGGCCGTGGTCTTGGGCCTTTAGGGGCTATTTTGGGAAGCCATCCACGGACCAACCCTACGGTCCGTGGTCCCATCTACGGGTCGTGGGTTGGCACCTACAACTTCTTAAAAGTTCTACTTTACCCTATTTTGGATCCCGGGTGTTACACTTTACTACCCTTCTTGAGAAAGTGGATTAATTAAGAAATTGGGTTGTTTGGGAGTGTTAAGCTTGTTGAGCTCAAGAGAACACACTTGAAACATGATAGTTGATCGAGAGATTGCTATTGTATTCAAAACCTATCCTACACATTGAGATTCGACAACTTGAAGCAATTAGTAATTATCCATTACGCGAAATTAGCATTCGATTGATCACATTCTTGAGGTCCAATCTCTAATTGTTTAATTCCCCTGTTACTTGTTCCCCGTCATCAATTGGTTACTAAATCCCCCATTTGATATTAATAATTGAAACTTCATGATTTATTTTATGCTTCAAAATCTTTTACTTTTACAAACAATTAGATCACATTTTCACTTCGTAGTTTCATTCTTTATCTATCACTCCCTGTGGTATCGACCCCAACTCATAGTTAGGTTTATACTTGTTAGCGACCGCCTACACTTCAAATCGGAAGAAGTGTAGTTGAGCGTTATCACTTACATAAGCCCATTCCATATGAAAAGATCTAGGCAAATATGAAAAATCATTAACTTAATTTGAACCTCGTCCGACTACATACGATCTCGGGTAAATAGATTAATGCTCTTGCTACTCTAATAACTTAACCTCACTTTATTAATCTCATATAAGAGTAATAATGCCACACTTGTACCACTCACATTTATAGAAAGTAACACTTCAATTCCTCACCTTATTTATGTCAAACCTTCTAGATTAGATTTTGAAACTAATATTATCACCCTCATATGGCCATATTTTTTTTTCACAACACTCATCCGAAATTCAAGCTTGGTGTCTAGTACTAAACATTGCTAGAAACCACTTCTCATATACTACACTAACTTACAACTAGTAGATAGAATCAATAAAACACTACATTCCTAAAAATTCATGGCAAAGTAGTCGACCTTTGCCTCATACTCTATCTAATTACAACCTATCAAAATATTCTATTTCACAACCTAAGTCCTATTTATCAACTCACTATACATCATTCCCAAATTAATTCTATAACCCTCAAAATACCATGGAGCTCTGACTTCAAAAATCATGAGCCTAGACTAGATATATCACCTCATGAATAATATGCTCCTCTATTCAACAACTTTACTTGGTGTTCACTAACACAATTAAATCGCCATAAACTCATTTATGATTAAAGTATATACTAACTCATCCTAGCCTATAACTATACCTCTATCTTCTATCATGATATCCACACAAAATTATTATTCCTTAGCCTCCACATAAAAGAAAAACTACTCATTAATGACTTACTGGGCACATGACCGCAAAAAAATAAATTACTTTATTACTATCTCTCTTACTTAGATTACTTTGCCTCTAAATGTATTCTTCTAACTCTGGGCACTTATATTACCAGTGGCTCATAACATCATAACTCATATTATATTTCGGGTGAAAATGAATACTCAAGAATTCTAGAAAACACTCATCTCATAATGGTCTCCTGTGAATAAAGATTAGAGAAGAGCGTCTAGGAGTACATCTCACTTTTAGCTTGAACACACGATTCAAAGGGATAAGAGTGCATTCTTTTGACTCTAAACACTTAAGCTTACTCATGGGCTTCTCTCGAGCCTCTCTACAGTCTCATGACTTTCTAAAGGCTTTACCTGAAAGTAACTTATTGATAAGGATCTCGACTTTGCTATTTCAAGCACCATAAGTGTGAGGGGTAGTTGAATCAATATGAGAAATGCACAAGTATGAATAAGTTCCTTATGACATAGTTCTATTGCATGATTTGGAGTATAAAAGAATGGAAACTTTTTATAAATGTTTGTAGTCCTTCATTTGTAGAAGTGAGGCCCTCATAACCATAAATAAGATTATACTGACACAGCTTCATAGACACCCTAGGACACTTTAACTTTGTGCTCTAATACAGAAGTTAGTCACGACTAGAGCCTACACCCTAGACGTGGCCAACACTCGAGAACTATTTGTAGCCCTTGAGCGAACCCTCATTCTGGTTGCCTATGACCAAAAGACTAACTCATGCATACATAAGCATCAAACTAAAAAAATGCTAAATCAACAGTGTAATAAATCTCAAAACTCTCTGAATATACTGGTATTAATCATAAGTTTTAAAGAAAACCTATGAAATTGAAAGAATCTCCAAAATTGTATACCTATGAAGCCTCTACTATATACAAACGAGTGTCAGGACAAGACCCAAGACTACTTAAAATGCTACTAATACCAAAAACTCATAACACTGGAGTCCTCTGCAAGCAAGGAGACCTCACTCGACAGCTGATAAGTGGATGAAGTGATCTCAACTGACTCTTGTTAAGGATCCTAAGAACCTATATTTGCATCATTAAAATATGTAAGTCGAATGACATCAGTACATTGGATGTACGAGTATGTAATACAGGTGAATAACAAATAACTGAATGAAAGGACTACAATAGATATAGATATATACTCAACTAAATGTAAAGAGATAAAAAATTGAAATCATTAAAACTTTACAAAAATACTTACTCATCTCTAAACTCACCATATTAAGTGATATAATAAAAAATATATTCTTAACTCAATTTAGGAGATTCTCTAACCGAAAAACATCACTATGAGCTATGTGATGATATAACGTCTCACCCACGCTTCCAGAACTGTCCTATGCCATGTCCGACTATAGAACATCATAACTAAGTGGATCCACTAAGCAATAATTATTCATCTAAAAGGTATGATCATGTACCCATGTGGGCAAGGCATGGTTTATGAGGATTTTTAGTTGTCTCAACTTATCTCATTATCGATGCTCAATACTACTCCTAATAATATATATACTCATGCTCAAATGTATAAAACATACTGTTTTCTAGAAATATCCTCTTAAAAGAGGTAACTGATCTAAAATAACTCTAAACTCATTGCTCATTTTGAAAATAAGATTTCTCTTTGCTTAATGTAAAAATACTCTCTCACTATTCTTGTAAAAATGAAACATTTGGGAAAATACTTAGTTCCCCTATACTCTTGCTCTAATCTTGGTTAAAACTCTTTCACAAACTCTTTTTTACTTTCTCAAAAACTCAGTTTAAAACAAAAATGTTGATTTCAAAAGATTCTCAAAATTTATAACTCAAACTAGGGTTAATGCTAAAATATAGAAATGAACAACTCAACTCAAGGTTCTCAATAACAATATAGAAAAACTCAATACTCGGAACTTAAGAACTCAAAACTCAATGATACTACTCATCTCAAGAATACTCAATTAATAAGGTTCATTCTGATATATAGACATGAATGAATCAACTCAAGAATATCAATGCATAACATATAGCAACTTAACCATTAGGAATAGAACTCAAAACTCAACAACAAGCTCATCTCATGAATTCTCAAAACTAAGGGTATAACCCTAAATTAAACTTTTACTGACTGAATTAAGATGTAGGGCATGAGGACGAGCTCATTCCATCAATATGAATAGCCTTACTTACCTGGAAGAACAGGGAACTTGAAGAATCTTGAAAAGAACTTGATTAGAAGCCTTGAAACCCTAGCTTAAAGGACAACAATCAAGAAAACCTTTCTTGAGATTTTTTAATTAGTTTCTTGAAAACTCTATGGAAAAAATAACGATTTTCACTAATGATTCATAAGTGTATGACGAAATTTGAGTTGGAAAGAATGAAATTCCTTTAGAAGACTTACCTTGAAGAACAATCTTGAATGAAAGTCCTATGCTTTGATTTTCTTTAGGGTTTTGCTTTAGGGTTGGAGAAAGAAGAGAATTAGGAATTAAGAGATGAAAATATGGTTGTTTTTGGCCTTTAAATAGTCAAGAAATTGGTTTAGGATTTTCTTAGAGACAAAAAGATAAAAATGACCCTTTCTAATGTTTTTCCGCCGGCTAATTTGTCACTACATTGTATCAGGTTTCTAAAATAGTCCAAACTTTTTACTCGAAACTCGAATTGTTGTGACATTGGTGGCATAAGAAAGAAGATTCAAGTACCTTTTTTTTGATAGTTTATGAGCCATATAAATCTCAAACTTCTAAGATATATGGTCGTTTGAATTTGACTGAAGTAGAATGTTACATCAAAACTTATTCGATATTGAAGCTTTCAACTCAACTTTGTCCGAGGGATTCCAGTGACCTTAATTCATAACAAAATTCATTCTCACACTAAATAATTGACCTTTACACATATGAAAAATTTAAGAATCACTTGGTACGATCTTATTCACAATTAAAGAATGGTTCAAATCTTAACTTAGAAATTTCTAGAATGTTACAATTGAGCTATAGGGTAACCCAATGTGACGGATTGATTGAAACAACACGGGGTGAGGTTAAATAATCTCACAACTATACTAGAGGCTCAGGAAAAGGCAAAGGATAGTTCGGAGGTTCTTGCTACTATCATGGGTTAGATTTCTACCTTGAGGGAAGATGTAGACCAGTTGGATAAACAGAAGATTAAGAAAAGGTTTAGGGTGGATAAGAGGACAAAGACCGATGATAGTGGCTTTTCACATTTGAGGTCCGATGGACATGTCCGTTCTAGATTCTGACAAAGGCTTTCTGGTCAAGGTTCCTTGAATGATCTAGCTCCTAAATTAAACAAAGATAGGGTGTCTAACCCTAAACCTCAAGGAGGAAATGGTGGTGGAACTGCATCTTTGGTTCTCGCATGCTAAAAGTGTGGCAAGAGTCATTCGGGAAAATGTTTGATCGGTACAGATAATTTTTTTGGTTGTGGTAAAAGTGGTCACCATTGGAGAGATAGTCCATCTATAATCAACAAGGGAAAATATGGTAGGACCACCTATTGTTTCAGGTTCAAGTGCTCTAAAGAAAAATAGATTCTATGCATTTCAAACTTGACATGATCTAGAAGGTTTTTCCGATGTGGTTAGTGTTATGTTGAAAGCCTTTATCTTGATGTTTATGATTTTCTTGAACCTGGTGCTACTTTGTCTTTTATGATACCATATGGCTATGAGATTTTACGTTTCTCAAGATGTGTTGATAGACCCTTTATTATCTCTACACCTATTGGTGAATCTTGTTTTTCAAAGAGAGTCTATAGAAATTTTCTCATCTCCTAATCCCATAGAGTACTTATATTGATCTTGTAGAGCTTGATATGTTGGATTTCGGTGTTATTCTTAGTATGGATTGGTTCCATTCTTTGTATGCTTCTTTTTATAGTAGAACCCAAGTTATTAAGTTTTGGTTTCCAAATGGGACCTTCCTAGAGTGTAAAGGGGAAAATTCTATGTCCAAGGGTCAGTTTGTTTCTTGTCTTAAAGCTAGAAAAATAATTTATTGATGTTTCATGTATCATCTTCTTCATTTTAGGGATAGGGATTCCGAAACCCCTATTCTTGAGTTAGTCCCCTTTGTAAATGAGTTTCCAAAAGTGTTTCCTAATGATCTAGTTGGTGTTACTCCAAACAGTGAAATAAGCTTTGGTATTAACCTTCTCCTAGATACACGGCCTATCTTTATTCCTCCTTACTATATGGCTCTGGCAGAAGTTAAGGAATCAAAGGATCAATTGAAAGATATTTTGGGTAAGGGTTTCATGTGACCAAGTATCTCTCCATGAGGTGCTTTTATTCTGTTTGTTTGTAAGAAGGATGGCTCACTTCGTATGTGTGTTTATTATATTCATTACTAGCATTTAAATAAGGTTATAATTAAGAATAAGTATCATCTCTACAATTGAACTCCGGTAGGGTTATAACCAATTGAGGGTGAAAGAAAGTAACATTCCGAAGATAGATTTTAGATCTCAATATGGTCATTATAAATTCTAGGTAATGTTATTTGGTTTGACTAATGCTCTAGTCGAATTCATGAACTTGATGAATAGAGTATTTACACAGTATCTTGATATGTTTGTTATATTGTTTATTGAAGAAATCTTGATTTACTCGCGGAGTGAGATGAACATGCTGATCATTTGAGGATTTTGATACAAGTCCTCAAGGACTAAAAATTATTTGCAAAGTTTAGTACGTGTGAGTTTGGGTTGAAATATGTCAATTTCCTTGATCACATTATTTCTAGTAAGGGTACTGAGGTAGATCCTAAGAATATGGATGTGGTTAAGAGTTGTCCTAGACCCCTAGCCCCTTCGTATATTCAAAGCTTCCTGGGTTTTCCCAGATAATATATAATGTTTGTGGAAGAGTTTTCTTCGATTGCCTCTCCATTAACTGCATTGACCCAAAAAAAGGTTAAGTTCTTATGGTCAGAAGCATGTGAAAAGAGTTTTCAAAAGTTGAAAGACATGCTTACCTCCACTCCAATGTGGACTTTACTAGAAGGGAAGATGTCTTAGTTGTGTATTGTGATGCTTCAAGGATAGGATTAAGGTGTAATCTTATGAAAAATGGGAAAGTTATTGATCATGCTTCAAGGCAACTTAAGATTCATGAAAAGAACTATCATACCCATGATTTGGAATTAGCAACGGTTGTTTTTGCTTTAAAGATTTAGAGAAATTATTTGTATGGTGTCCATGTTGATGTTCTTATCGACCACAAAAAATTTCAATATGTATTCAAGAAATAGGATCTACATCTTAACCAAAGAAGGTGGCTTGATTTGTTAAAGGATTATGACATGAATGTCCTATATCACCCTTGTAAGGCAAATGTAATGGCGGACACTTTTTGTCGAGTATTAATGGGTAGTGTTTCTCATGTTGAAAAAGGTAAGAAGGAATTTGTTCGTGATTTTCATAGATTGGCCCAATTGGGTGTTCCGCTTGTTGATTTCGAATGGGTGGTATTATTGTTCAAAAGGTTTGTGTTGAATGTGAAAGCTAAGCAAACTCTTGATTCAATTTTTGTTGAGTTAAAGGGAAAAGTGCTTAAGAAGTCCATTGAGGCTTTCTCCCAAGGAAAAAATTGTGTGCATTGCTATCAAGGTCATTTGTGTGTTCCTTATGTTGATGAATTCAGGGAACTAATTTTCTCAGAAGCCCATAGTTCTTGGGTATCCATTCACCCCGGAGCCACAAAGATGTACCGCAACATGAGGGAGGTCTATTAGTAGAATGGGATGAAGAAGGATATTGCAGAAATTTATGGCTATGTGTCCTAATTTTAAATGAGTGAAAGTGGAGCATCAAAAGTCAGGAGGTTTGTCCCAAGATATTAGTATTCCTACTAGGAAGTGGGAAGAATTGAATATGCACTTTATTGTTGGTTTACCCCGCACTAGGTGGAAATATGATTTTATTTGGGTTATTGTCGATTATATGACGAAGTCGGCTCATTTCATTCCCATCGAGGTTTCATATTTAGTGGAAGGTTATGCTAAGTTTTATCTAAGGGAAATGGTTAGGTTGCATGCCCCTATCTAATATATCTTATCGTGGTACCCAATTTACATCTCAATTTCGAAAGTCTTTCCAAAAAAGTTTTGGTACTCGTGTAAAGCTTAGTACTGCCTTTCATCCTCAAATCGATGGGAAAGCAGAGATTACTATCCAAACTTTTGAAGATACATTAAGTACTTGTGTGATTAACTACAAAGGTAATTGAGATGATCATTTGCTTTTAAATGAGTTTGCATATAATAATAACTATCATTCATGTATTTGTATGGTCCCATATGAAGCTCTTTATGGTAGGGGGTATAGATCTCTTATAGGTTGGTTTGAAGTTGTTGAGGTTGCTTTGATAAGTCCTGATTTTGTACATGAGGCTATGGAGAAATTTTGGCTTATTATAGAAAGGTTGAAAATGGCTCAAAGTCAACGAAAGTCCTGTGCCAATTTCAGAAGAAGGGATCTTGAGTTTGATGTTGATGATTAGGTTTACTTGAAAATTCCACTTATGAAGGGTGTCATGAGGTTTGATAAAACAAGGAAGCTTAGTCCCTGTTATGTTGGTCCTTATCCAGTGTTGAGGTGTATAGGCAAGGTAGCGTATGAATTCGACTTACCTTCCAGTTTATTGTCCCTGCACCCAGTATTCAATGTGTCCTTATTGAAGAAGTGTATCGGTCATCCTTCATCTATTGTACCATTGGAGAGTCTTGGTATAAAGGAAAGTATTTCTTATGAAGAAGTTTCGGTTAAGATTTTTTACCTGCAGGTTAGAAAGTTAAGGAACAAGGAAGTTAAATTCATAAAGGTGTTGTGACCGAGGCTGATATGATGTCCCGATATCCTCATCTCTTTCCCTCTGATTCTACTCTAGCTTGAGGTATTTTTCTCCCCATGGTTCATTATTACAAATTCATATGTCTTAGTCATTCTAATTTTTCCATATGCATGCATGTATGTCTTATGAAATGATGTTTGAGTATATTTTAACTTGGAGTAATTTCCCCTATAGTTATGTGCACTTATGTGATTGCATTCATGTTTGGTTGTTATATCTCTTCTCCTACCCTCTGTATGTGGCCTTGAGTTTCATTAAAGGACGAATGTTCCCAAAGGGGAGATATTATAACACTTTTGATTTTGAAAAGGTTTCATGAATTGTGGCTACTAGTTCATGTCTACGAGACAAGTCTACAGTTCATCAAAATTTCTACAGGTCGTAGACCAATCTCGTAGGAATGGAAAAATATTTTTTCAAAATAAAGTCCTTGTATCTCATCCTATGGATGACAAATATAGTTCGTCGAGTGATCTATTAGTCATAGATGTATCCCGTACAAGCTATCCAGACTTAGTGAAATTCTAGGGTAAAATTTGAGTTCTACAGTTAGGGTTTATGGATTGTAGGATATCCTATGGACCATATAAAGGTCTCTTCAGATTTTTGGTGATGTTAAGTTTCTAAAACTTGGTCTACAGTTGATTAGAACGGACCGTAGAAAGTTCTACGTTTCGTAGGTCACACCTGTAGACCAGTTCTGACAGAAATTACTTAAGGGCTTTTGGGTCTTTTCATATATGATTTAAGCATATGCTATGTTATTTTGGCCCTCATCCTAAGCCCTATATAAATACTTTAAGTCCTAAATCTACCCTTTTCAAACTCATTCTCATATTTCCCCAAAACCCAACCAAATTCATTATCCTAAATTCCCTCTTAACCTTAGGGAGAAGAAGAAGCTAGGGTTCACTCCAAGGTAATAAATTCACCATTCGTCTGGGATTTTGAGCATTATTGCATCAGCTGATGTTGTAACAGATAGTGCAACACGTGTTCCACTTCACCTTCACATGCCTTAGGCCACATTCGTAGAGGGCATTGATTTTTGTCTCTGCATTGGAAAGGTTGATGCCACATTGTGAAGGCTTGTTGCCTTGTTCAACAAACGAACAACAATTAAGATGAACCCAAAATTGAGTAAGAAGTGAGAATTTGGTACCCATGCTGATAATCCCTAAATTGACTCTATCAAAAAGGTCGAATTTATCTTACCGGACTTGTGTCCCAAAATAAGACACAATTAAAGGCTCGGAATGCAGCAAGCAAAACACCGAGAATTTGCCATTAAAGAAATAAGTTGGATCCTTCAAGGTGAAATTTACCTCCTCACAACTCTCCCCACAAGTCACCAAACACTCCAACACAAAGCCTGGGACATCCCATACAATTACCAATAAGAATTTCCCAATTTGGAGTTGTGGAGTTCCCAAAATCGTAATTTGAAGTTGAGGAATGAAGTTGCTTCGCGCCTAGACTTTATTTATAACAACAAAAGAACTTACTCATCACGAACGTGGGGGTCTAAGTTTGCAATCGTGTATGGTAGGTTCAATGACCAATGGAATTGTGGAGGTCAACACTTGCAACAGCAAAGATTAAACACGGTCAACCCCGATCAACTACTCATCACGATCGCGACTACAATTGCCAAGTATAGTAACCCTACATGCTCACGGGGGCTTCATCATGATGATGATGAGGAAGGTCACCTACACCAAATGTTGGTGCATCAGCTAGAACACTAAGTGTTCAAATATCGAAACGAGGTGCGAACCCTGTGTGTGCAAACGGTATATGCTACCCCACCAAATTCAGCATTTCAGACTCAAAGGCGATGTTGAAACTTCCAATTGAGGTAATCTCGATAAAAAAATGGGTCCCATACCCAACCTCTATTTTGAGTCATACTCCAGAATAAGGCTCATGATGAACTCAGAGCCTCGAATCCGCACCAAGGGTCCTTCTAAACCAAACTCAACATTTTAGAGATGACGAAAAATCAGAATTGCTTTCTAAGGCTGTCTTCAAGAAATTTTGGCCAAAGTCAACCGTTCAAGTTTCAAAAACTTCAAAACACATAAACATGCCAAGAATCCAAATGAACGACTGGGTGACTGAAGTGTCAGTTTCAACAAAGCATAAATAACTTAGGGTCGCTATAGGAACGCTATAAATGAAGAAAAAAAAAGGCAATAATACAAAAATGACCTAAAGGGTCCTTACAAGTACACCATAGATGAGAAGAGAATTGTATTTTTTTTTTCAAATATTGCATAACATACAACTATACATTTATCAATAAATTAATAATATAAAACAAATTTGGTTAGAGCTACATAGTGGCCTCTTATTCACCTTCTCTTCTTTTTAGCACACTCTTGTTCATCTATTTTGAATCTAAAAAGGAAGAATAACTATTTTTACATGACCCACTTCATCTAGTGAGTCCAATCTCTTGATGTACCATTAGATAATACGATTGAACTGAAATTTTGAACATGTTGTTGGGATCAAAACACCGGGGCTTTAAGCACAAATTAACAAAGAAACCTTGAATGGTGATAAAAAAAAAAGATAAATAATTATAAAAATACTCAAAATATATAAACAAATTTGGTCAATTGGCCTACATATGAGTTATTTGAGAGAATAATCTTCCCTAGAAAAATAATCTCCAAGAAAATATTACCTAAATATGGAGAAATTTTTTTTCTTCTTGAATAGACTTATCATAGAACTCTTTATATATATATATATATATATATATATATATATATATATATTAGCATTCCCTTAATTGCTAATTCTTCTAATATCTCTTACCATATATTTTTATCTTACAAAATGTTTTAAAGGTCCTTAATTTTATAAACATATATTTCTCTTACCATATATTTCAGGACTCCTTAATAAAATTGTAAATGTAAGTTTTTCCTAGTGTAGAGCCTCTTAATAAAGGAAAAAAAATCAATTAACATTTCTAAAGACCTTCATACTTTAGAATATATATATATATATATATATATATATATATATATATATATTAGATATATTTGACCCAATTTTATTATACTTTAAATTAATAATATGAGCAATAGTATTAGGACAAAAGCAATATTATAAGATTTACATTAAACAAAACCATTAGGCCTAGAAATGAGAAAAAAATCAGAATTCAGTACTTTTATTAAATAATGAAAGACAAATAATATTCATCGAGATTCAGCTTATTAACTAATACAATTGCAATTATACCTAGAAATGTTTTGCATTGTGTCCCTACTGTAAGAGCTCAAAATCCTAAAGGTAAAAAAAGGATTTCACAGGAGTACTTATTGCAACTTCTCTTGAGTTCACATGTGCACTTAATGCATCACTTCCCAAGTTGACCTGTTGATGCCCAAACAAATCTTCATTTTCTCTTTTTTTTTTTCTGGCCACAAAAATAATACAAAATTATAAGAATCAACCAGGCAGTTATGATAATGAACATGAAAACAAGAAAAATAACAACAATATATTAAGGAACTATTTGTTTTATTTTTATTTTCTTAACTGTGCATACCTATGTTGGGAGGGATGTCACGTTCAAATAAATAATTAATTCCACTACGATCTTTGATGTAAACTCCATTGCAAGATTCACATGTTCCAACCACATAGTGTTTGATCAATTTTTTACCGCGCATACGTGTTTTACCTATTAATGTTACCTGAAAACTAAACCATTTTAGTCACAACGCATAAATATAGTCGATTTCATTATTTATTCCAATCTAACTTTTTTGAGCTAACCTGCAATGTTTCTCCCTTTTCACTCTTTTTTTTTTTGTATTTTTCAGCAATTTCTCCATATAGAAGAAACATATAAACCTCTATCATAGATCGAAACCTTTCTTTTGTCTCCAGATGATGGTAGACCTGTTTGCCAATAATTATTAAATGTTCAGTACATAATTCATCAATAAAAATATAACTTGGTATTAATATTGCAAAACAAACATTTCTATTATTCAAATGAAAAACTTACGTAATCAATTGTTGATCTATCTCGACGAGAACTATTCTTGATGATCCAATTTTGCCTTCTCTGTTCAAAAGTATGCGTATGTAAGTAATGCATATTTTCTGGTATCATCTCTACAACCTTATTATTACTCTTCTCATTCTGCAACCAAAACAAGTTATATTTTATGAAAGTGAAATACATCCAAAATCTATTTTCAAATGGTAATTACCTAGTGGAGCTGGGAGCATAAATAATTTGTACATCAAGTGGTACACAAGATATTGGAAATAACTTAGTAAAAAATATAATGCATTCAATTATATCTAGTAGCATTAAGTTGTTGATGTGCGTATTCTTTTTTCAATCATCATCAGTATCAATCATTACAATCACCCAACACTAACACTAACACTAGCTAGCTACTATTTACAATTATTATTGATACCAATCATCATTATCACAAAAATCATCTAGCAGTATCAACAGTGACCATCATTTGTCTGCACTATATGTTGTCTATCACCATAATTTACCACAACCATAAGTTATTTGTGGATGCTTGAAGTGACTTATTTTTTGTTACTTTTGATTTTTAAGCAATTTTTTAGTTTTGGAAATGTTTGGGAAAACACTTTTTTAAGGCTGAAAAAGTACCAAAAAAAACAAAATCAAAAGTTGGTTGTTGTCCCCAACTTTTAGATTTTGACTTATAAGTCTCTTCTAAAGAACTCATCCAAACATCCCCCTTAGTTATCATTCAACTATGAACTACCACAAAACTACTGTTCTCAATTTCTACTATCACCATTATCAATCCCTACTATCTACAACATCATCAAGTCAACATATCATACTCAATTTTCATTCATAACAGCCATCATTACGGACCACAACAACCATCACTAGCCATCACTATTCATCCAAACATGTATTCCTATAAGATAACAAACTTTAAAAAAGTATTTTCGGAATGCATAAAAAGATTTTTATACATATTCTAAAATGTTGGTTGATGGAGGATTTCCAAGAAGATATTCTTGTTATCAAAGATATGATCCTCTAAGATGAGAAGATATTCTTCATATCAAGATATGATCCTCTAAGATCTTAGGATAATTGTGGTAATCTAGAATATCATTACTCTGATTTTTCTTTTAATGAATAATATATGATTCTGTATAATTTCAGATTTCATGGGATTTAGGTGATACTATTCCACAATCTCTTATGTATATATAAAGTCATGTATATGACATAGAAAGATATGAATGAAATTATTCAACAATCTTATTCCGCATGGTATCAGAGTTTTAGACTTATTCCTGACCAATTTTATTCATCCTATCTTGAAAAATCCCATTTTGCTATCTTTATTTTCCCAAACCATGTCTGAAAATGGTACTGCCACAAACATTCCAGTCTCTGAAAATATTTTTGCAACCGTAGAAAATAACTTTACAGTTTCAACTGGAGATTTCAACATTCAGCTTCAACAGGTAGTTGTTCATTGGCCTTCACAGATATTTCTTACTCCTTTATTACTAATGTCTCAGACAAACTTTCTCCAACATGGGTGGTTGATTCTAGGGCAACTGATCATATGACCAATCTCTCTCATCTCTTCATATCATATTCCCCTTGTCCTAGCTATAAAAAAATAATTATAGTTGATGGTTCAGTTATCACTGTAGTTGGTCAATGAGACATACCACTTGGAAAATCCTTGATACTTAAAGATGTCCTTCATATCCCAAAGTTATCTGCAAATCTCATTTCAATCTAGAAACTCACAAAAGATTCCAAATGGCAAGTAACTTTCTTCCCTTTTTATTGCTTATTTTAGGAACAAAACACGAATGAGATGATTGGGTGTGCTAGTGAGAAAGGTGGTCTTTATTGTTTGTATTTCCACAGTGGTGAATATATATCTAAGAATTCCTTGTCTAGTTCATTCTTGTCTGAGTCTATCATGTCCAATAAAGAGAAAGAATGGCTTTATCATCCTCTATTAGGTCACCCTTCCTTTTATGTAATCAAAAGGATGTTTCAATCTTTGTTCAAAGATTTGATTGTGGAGTCTTTTCATTATGATGATTATGAAATTGCAAAACACAAATGTATTTCCTTTCCAATTAGTCACAAACGATGTCAAACTCCATTCTCTCTTATTCATAGTGATATTTTGGGACCCTCTCCCATTCCTAATATTTTTGGTGCTAGATAGTTTGTGTCATTCATTGATGATTGTACAAGAGTTACGTGTATCTATTTGCTAAAGCAAAAATATGATGTCAGCCAAATTCTTCCTACCTTTTTTAATATGATCAAAACCCAATATGGTGTGCCAATTAACAGATTCCGATCTGAAAATGCCAAGGACTACTACAATCAAAACCTCTATGTTTTCTTCCAAAAAGAGGGAATTATCCATGAATCTTCATGTGTCAATACTCTTCAACACAATGGGATAGCAAAGAGAAGAAATGGGTTGTTACTTGACATTACTAGATCATTGTTGTTTTACAAAAAGGTGCCAAAAAAGTATTGGGGGAAAGCTATCCTAACCGCTGCACATCTTAGTAACAGAATGCCATCGAGAACTCTAAACTTTCAAAGTCCACTTGATACTCTTAGGAATTTCTTTCCAAATTGCGAAATATCCAACAAATTGGTTCCTAGAATCTTCAAAAGTGTTGCCTACGTTCATATTCATTCTCAAAATAGAGGAAAATTAGACCCACGTGCTCTTAAGTGTGTTTTCATAGCATATTCTCCTACTCAAATTTACAAGTGTTATCAACCATCATCAAAGAAATTATTTGTTTCAGCGAATGTCACATTTGATGAGAGTGAATCTTTTTTTAATCATTCTTACAATAAGGGGGAGTCATTGAAGGGAGAGGAACCTCTAAACTTGTCACTATTTGAGTTGTCCATTTCTAGTCGTGCCAAATTCTTGCCCGAGACACCATTTCTTCAGTCACCTGAGTCTCTAAATCCAAATGAACCCATTGAGTCTCCTAATACAAATATAGATAATGTAATTCTAGAAAATAATCTACCATTGCAAGTATATTCCAGAAGAAAGAGACAAACTGATCAAACTAGTCAGTTGCAATAATCTCTTCAGGTTACTACTCCTAATACCCATCATGAACCTGTTGAACTATCAGAAACAGGAAACCAAACTGATCATGAAGAAGAATTTAACCAACCTAATGCCCTTGACCTTCCCATTGCACTCAGAAAAGGAACCAAATCTTGCACACAACACCCTTTGAACCATTCCATGACATATCAAAATCTATCCCCAAGTCATAAATCTTTTCTCTTTAACCTCCACACAATTCCTATCCCTAGAAATTTGTCTGAAGCATTAGGAAATAAAGAATGGGAGAAAGCTATAAAGGTAGAATGGAAGCGTTGGAGAAAAACAAAACTTGGGATATTGTTGAATTACCAAAAGGAAAGAGGTTGGTCGGGTGCAGATGGATGTTTACAGTGAAATATAAGTCAGATGGGTCCATAGAAAGATATAAAGCACGTTTGGTAGCAAAGGGTTATACACAGACCTATGGAATTGATTAATTGGAGACTTTTGTCCCAGTGGCAAAAATGAATACAGTGAGAATCTTATTATCATTGGCTGTAGTTTTTAATTGGAACCTACAGTAATTTGATGTAAAAAATGTCTTTTTACATGGAGACTTAGATGAGGAGATCTATATGGAAGTGCCACCTGGTTTTGAAAGCAAGAAGGAAATGGTGTGTAGACTAAAGAAGGCACTTTAGTGATTAAAACAATCACATCGTGTATGGTTTGGAAGATTTACAAAGTTTATGATCAAGCTAGGGCATCAAAAATGTTAAGGAGGCCAGACCTTGTTCATACGACACTCAAAAACAGGAAAGGTGACAGCATTGTTGGTTTATGTGGATGACATCATAGTAACAGGTAATGATTCAGAGGAGATACAAAATTTGAAGAAGTGTTTATTCAATGAATTTGACATCAAAGAGCTTGGAAAATTAAAGTATTTTTTGGGAATCGAAATGGCACACTCAAAACAAGGAATCTTTATTTTGAACAAAAATATGTACTTGATTTGCTGAAAGAAACAGGAAAAATAGGGTGTAAACTAGTGGCTACACCAATTGAATATAATCATAGATTGTGCAATGCTCCAGAAGATTCTATGGTAGATAAAGGCTTGTATCAAAGGCTTGTAGGGAAATTGATTTACTTGTCCCATACAAGACCGGACATTGCATTTGTTGTAAGTGTTGTTAGCCAATTTATGCATGATCCTAGAGAAATGCATCTTCAAGCTATCAATCGGATTCTACAATATCTTAAAGAAAAAGGAATATTATTCCAAAGAGGAGGAGACATGGTTTTAGAGGCTTATACAGATGCAGACTATGCTGGTTCATTAGTGGATCGAAGGTCAAGTTCAGGATATTGCACATTCTTAGGAGGAAATCTAGTGACTTGGAGGAGTAAAAAACAAAATGTAGTAGCCAGATCAAGTGCAGAATCCGAGTTTTGATCTACGACTATGAGAGTTTGTGAGTTGTTATGGTTAAATGTAATTCTTGATAATTTGAAGATAACATGGGAAGGACCTACGAGACTATATTGTGACAATAAATCAGCAATAAAGATAGCTCATAATCTTGTACAACATAATCGCACTAAGCATATTGAGGTAGACAGACATTTCATTATGGAGAAACTAGATAGTGGACTCATTTGTACGCCATTTGTATCTACAAAAGATCGGGTGGCTGATGTTTTAACAAAAAGATTATCAAACAATGTGTTTCAAGATCTAATAAGCAAGCTAGGAATGAAAGATATCCATTCACCCGCTTGAGGGGGCGTGTTGGCTGATAGAGGATTTCCAAGAAGATATTCTTGTCATCAAAGATATGATCCTTTAAGATGAGAAGATATTCTTCATGTCAAGATATGATCCTCTAAGATCTTAGGATAATTGTGGTAATCTAGAATATCATTACTCTGATTTTTCCCTTAATGTAAAATATATGATTCTGTATAATCCTAGATTTCATGAGATTTAGGTGATTCTATTCCACAATCTCTTATGTATATGATATAGAAAGATATGAATGAAATTATTTAAGAATCTTATTCCACGTAAATAGGAAAATAAATAAACACCTTATAATAAGTATGTTAAACAATGCATGGATTTGTCAAAACTTACCAATAAAATATCAGCTTGAGGTGGAATAGAAGATATGGGAACCACCATTATTGCATCTCCATGATCAATTTTTTGCTGCTTATCAATATTATAGTAAAAAATATCATACACTTAGTTATATATTTTGTAAAATTAAATATCGTGTGAAGTAATTGGATAAAATAATAAAAAGACATTATTTAAAAAAAATAAAGAGGAAAATTGCATATATGTAATTTCTTATGCTTTCAGTAACAAGGACAATGAATTTCTTTAGAAACTCAATCTTCTTCGTAACGTTTTGCGTATCTTCACATAAAAAGAAAATTTTACTTTATATTTCTGTTTAGAAATTATACTTTTAATGGTAAAGCAACTCAATTAATCTTTCAATATATTTATTTATAACGTAGTTTAACGTGAGTAATAATGTTAAGTCAAGTTCTCTATGCTAATTTCAATGCTTGTTAAATTTTGATCAAAATCACAGTGAATATTTTATGTCTATTAATCAAGGGTAGAGGTTTGAATTTTCCATTACCTTACATGTTTTATACCGATGTGACGTCATTGTAGTTTTCCAAGTCATGTGTGGTTTGGCTGTGAAACAAAAATATTCATTTGTGTTTTCACACAGACGAAAGTTATCTTGAAAGACCAATCAAATTTTGTAAGTATGTAGGACCTAACTAAAAACATTGCACAATTGGATGATAGAATAGAATTATTAGATAATATTAAAAATTATATATTTGTTTATACTATTATTTATATACTCGTTGAAATCTAATTAATGTGACATACTTTCCTTTTTAGTCAATCCCAAAATCATTATTTATTTCGTAATTATGTGAGAAATATTTAATGACACTATAAATATTTTATTATGGTTGGGTTCCACTTGAAAAAAAAAAATTAAAAAGGTTTACTCTTACTCTGTGTCTAACAAAATTACATCACATAAATTTTAGGGATGGGGTGGGGGGGGGGGGTGGAGGGGTGGTATAATTTTAGATCATGTTGTAAACAATATTAAACTAAACACTTTATAATTAAAGAAACTTTTCAAAATCTTACCTCTAAAACATCAACTTTTGATTTATCAAGTGCGAGAAAAGTTATGGGAACTCCCATTAATATTGAATCCCCATCACCAACAACTTTGAGATTCTCATCCATATTCTTGTTAAAAATATGAATAAAAGAATGGTTAGATTAACATTTTGTGAACTTAATCAAGCTGCTAGAGTGCCAAAAAAGATACTTGTTCATCAATCTTATACATTTTGTAATAAGATCAAATATGATTCTGGCTATACATCTCTTAAGATTCACTAAATAATTGGATGTGTGATGAAAAGTTTCATCCTATTTCTAAGAAAATTGTTAGAAGTGGTTGCAACCTCCATAGAGGAACAATTAGTTTTCTTTCATAACACAATTAAATTATTTTTTAAAGTACAAGAATTCACCAAATAATTTTGTACATGTTTTAAAAAAGAAAAAATGAACACCTGTGACTAGAGGAAATTTTCAAATGCTTACCTCTAAAACATTAACTTTTGATTCTTCAGGTGCACTAAAAGATATAGGAACTTGCATTAATGTCGCATCCTCATCTTCATCAATCTCGTGCTGCTTATTTATATTGTTGTATAAAATATGAAAAACTAATTTAGATCTTTGTGAAATGAAAAATTATGTGAAAGAACAGAGGAGTTTTTGAAAAGAAAGATGAAAACTAATCACCAGCTATATATATATATATATATATATATATGCGTGTGTGCGTGTGTAGTAATATTTTAAGAACTTAATCAAAGTGCTTGAGTGCCAAAAAAATGGAGATATTGACCTATAAAACTTGTCAAAAACCTAACTCTAAGACTTCATTTTGAGGTGCAATAAAAATATGGGAATGACCACTATTGTATCTATGAATAAAATCATTGAAAGAAAATAATGATGATTTCTAGCTTTCTAGTAATTTATATATGTTTGTAAAAGTTCTACAATACCCCCAACATTTATAAACCATAGTAAAAGTTCTACAATATCCCCAAAAGAATAAAGAAAAAGATGTTTTTCCATCGTTATTATGTTTTAAGTAATAGAAGCAATGATATCCTTGAGAAGTTCAAACCTCTTTGTTAGTCTTGAAGCATCTTCACATAACAAAAAGTTAATGTCTATTTTTCTTTAAAGAAATTATATTTTAATATGGGTTTAAAATGACTCAAAATACTTTCATCAATGGCTAGTTTAATCAAGTGTAGATGTTTGAACTTTTTCATTACTTGATTTTGTAGCAGGGTACTATCATATAACATCGTGCGTGGTTTGGGTGTGGAACAAAATTATCTATATGTGCTAATACTAATGAAGACTTAACTAAATAAAATAACTCAAAATGTAAAAAAATTAAATAGGTCATAACTACTGTTGACGAATAAAATTTAGACATATTCAAGAAACTTTAAAAGTATTAGCTCTAAAGAAGAACATTTTTTCTATCCAATTAACATTAAAAAGTTATTAAGGAATAGAATAAACAAATTATAAATGTCTTAAAACGAAAAGAATTAAACACCGCATAACTGAAGGAAGAGCTTACCTCTAAAACATGAACTTTTGATTCTAGAGGTGTGGTAAAAGATATGGAAATATTTATCAATATTGCATTTTCATCAGCATCAACTTTTTGTTGGTTATCCATATTCTAGTAGGAAATATGAAACACTTGGTT